>CM041776.1:455473071-456761972 GCA_023374045.1 Limonium bicolor | reverse complement strand
AAAGGGAAAATGTGTTCAAAGAAGGTCACATCCCTACTAATCTTGATTTCTCTTGTGTTTAAGTGGAAAAAGGTTATGTCCTTTTGAATTTTTGAAGATGCCTAAGTAGATCTAGGATCTAGTTTGGATCTGTTTGGGTTAATGTTTGTTGCAAAATAGAGGCACCCAAAAACCTGAGTTCATTGTAATTGGGAGGATGGTGGTAAATTTTCTCAAAAGCGGAGAGGTTTTGTGTGGCTTTAGAGGGAGTCTATTTATAATGAAGGTTTACATGTTCAACACAATACCCCCAAAATTTATTATCTAAAGAGGATTGGAAAAGGAGGGATCTAGCAACTTCCATAAGGGGGCCTTGTTTTCTTTCAACGATGCCATTTTGTTGAGGTGTTCTAGGACAACTAGTTTGGTAAATAATCCCCTTTTTCCTAAAAAATTTAACCCTTTTCTTGTAATTTGCCTAATTCTTTGGCATTACACTTGTGATGATTTTAAGGCTTTTGTTGAATTGTCTTTCTGTTAAGTTAACAAAATTGATCATATGTTGCATAGCTTCAGATTTGTTTCTAAGAAGAACAACCCAAGTGGCCCTTGAAAATCCACAATTGTTAGAAAGTGCTTATGACCATGTACGGATTGAGTTCTCAAGGGGCCACAGATGTCAATATGGATCATATCAAATATTTAATGGGTTTTTACTTTTGATAGTCCAAACTTGGTTCATTTTCCTTTAGCTTTAAAAACACAGTGCATGGTAAAATATCAGAAACTCCAAAACCTTGCAAAACAGTGAGTTTGGACATTTTAGGACCCGCTATGTGGCCTAACCTTTGATGCCAAAGAAGTAAGGTTTAGTTCGGTCTTGGCGGTTTTGTGGTATATATGTGGCATTTTTTAGGGTGGCATTTTTGGCAAAAATGTCAAACCGCTACACTACCAAACAACAGTTTTCAAAACATCCACAAATATACCAGCACAAAATAGCCAGCAATTTATATATGCTGCAAAGAGATTGAATACCACAAATTTGTAAAATTGAAATACCCCAAACCTTGATATGTGGTTTAAATATTAAACTACGGTATGTAAAGGCTAAAAAGTGCCTTAGAGACATCAATGAACCATTTAAACCATGGTAAAACACAATAAAACACTAAGACACGGTTTGAGCAAAAACATGCTCTAAGCTATGAGTGAACTTGGTTAGGACCCAAAGAGCCTACCAAGACTAAATAATATTCAATTGTGATTTAATAAGGCTAATTAAGTCCTTAGGAAACTTTGGTAGACAGTTAAACCAAATAAAACACAAGAAAATACCTTAAAGGCAATATGAGTGAAATGTGCTCTAAGCTTGGGATAAATGTGTATAAGACCTAATGGTCATACCTATACCTTATTTATATGTTAATGAACATATTAAATCAATTACTAAAGAAAACCAAGCTTGAAAACAAGTTAAAACACAAAATGTGCTTCAAGGAGTCTTAAAGCACGTTTTTGAAAAATTGTCTTGTAAATGAGTTTTGAATGGCTAAATGTCCATCATTACTCTTTAATTAACATGTGTACTATATAGTATCACATTTGGGTGGCTATATCAATGGGAAATCAAAAATTTCACTTCTATGTGCCTTGTTTTTGGTGAATAGTGATTTTTATAAGCTAGTTGTAACATATGTTGTTATAAGTAATTAAATTGACCAACAAAGACTATAATACCCTTAATGATATAAAGGGGGCCGGTTTTTGTAGTAATGAGTCACCAAACATGTTAACTTGTTAAGTAAATAAAGGTGACTCATAGGTTACTATTTGCTTTAAGTTATAAATATCTTCAAAAGCAAAATCAATCTCATTTCTCCCTTCCTCCTTCATTTCACACGGTTTCTAAGCTTTCTTCTACCTCTCTTCCTTCTGTTCTCACGGTAATGCTACAGCAACAGCACCTAATGCCATCTTCCATTGCTAATATTTCTTAGCTCACTTAACCAAATCAAAAACAAACACCACCATTCTCTTCCTCTCATCAAGCTCTTCATTTCTATCTTCTCAAAACTTCAAGAGCCCCATTTCGGTGCCATGGAGTTCCACCATTGAAGGAGCTTGAGCTTGTCTTTCCACATTATTGATCTCCTTTACTTCTAGGTAAGGAATCTCAAAGAAAAATCAAGTTTCCTCCATGTTTTGTGTTTGACCGAAAATACTCATTGATGGAGCTCTTTGTGTGACTTTGTTCTAGCTTCATTCCAATCTCTTATGGACTAGGTGGAGTCCTCTCTTCATAGATATTCAAACTCCCTTCAAAGATCAAGGTAAAACAACTACATTAATGTTTTTTGAAATAATGTAAACCTAGGGTTTACAATGAGATGAAGCATAAAGCTTATATACTCATTTCAATGTTGGTATATTGTTTAGTAGTTGACAAGGAAAGAAATGCCTTACCGGTTTATAAGGAAACAAGAAAGAAGTTTGAGTGGAAAAGAGGTAAATATGCTATCTCAATGTGGTTTAATGCCTTAGGAGAAATGAGCTTATAATGCTTGCTAAAACTACCTAAAGAGCAAATGGTGAATGACTTAGTAAGGTGTTCCCAAGGAGACTAGTAAAGGAACATATGTCTTGATGTGTGTAATTGCAGGTCAAAGGCTTATATATTGTGGAAATTCAGTGTTTAAGGTTTATGCAATTTAAGGGCCTAAGAGCCATGTTATTTAAGGGCCTAAGTGCCAAGCAATTTAAGTTAAGCACTATATTGTGATGTAGTGCTAAATGTGTGAAGTTGTGTATAAAGATGTTTGATGGATTTTAGGTGTTCTTGAATGAAATAAGGTAAAAACCTAAGTGTTTGGATGTGAGTATATACAAGAGAAGCTATGGCAAAATTTGTATAATGTATAAGGAGTTTTAAGTAAGTTTTGGTGAACTAGGAAGTGTTAAAGGTGAACAAATGTTTACTTGAGAAGAAAACATGTATTAAGGTGATTTAGAGTGATGCAAGGAATTAGGTATTATCTTGGAAGTTCTAGGAATTCAATGTGTGTTTTGAGAATGTATTTAAGTCTTGGAGAAGTTTGTTTAAGGTTTAGGAATGTTGATGTACAAGGAGGAAGTGATGTTTAGGTAAGATGTGAAAAGGAAATTTAGTTAGTAAGAAAAGAAGTTTGAGAGATGATGTTAAGGTGTAGAGGAAACACCTTGGTATAGTGGTCATTATTGGTGAAATACCACTTAGGAGTCTTAAGGAGGAAACATTCCAAGTGCTAAGAATTTGTAAGGAATTTGTGAATGATAAAATGGTTTTAGTGTGTGATTTAAAGAGTTTGGTACATGGCTAAAGGTGTGTTTGAAGTGCCCAAATGAGGTTAGGGTGTACTAGGATATATGTGGTGAAGTTTGGAGTTGAATGAGAAAAGGAAAACAAGGGTCTGGGGCAGACCGAACTTGCGACCGAACTTGCAAGTTCGGTCGAGCCCAGTTTACCCTGCGAGAATTGGCTTCTGGAATGGACCGACCTTGGGGACCGGACTTGCAAGGTCGGTCGGGCTTGTATTTTGTGTACGGATTGAGTTTCTGGAACCGACCGAACATGGGACCGGGCTTGGCAAGTTCGGTCGGGCTAAATTTTCAAAGGGAAGAAACTCTCGGGAATAGACCGAACATGCGACCGAACTTACAAGGTCGGTCGGAGTAGAAAATTTTGACGAAAATGTGTTCTGGAATGGACCGAACTTGGACAAGTTCGGTCGGTAAGGTCGGTCGGACCAAAAATGTTGTTTAAGGTTATAAAATGATATGTAATAATGGGGATTGATAGGTAATGATGTTATAAAGTTGTTAAGGACATGTTAGGTGAGTTTTAATGACAATTAAGTGGGTGAAAAATTGTATTAAAATGTAAAAGTTAAACAAGTTAAAAATGTCAAGTTATTTAACTAAGTTAACGGGGAGAGTTATAAGCATTAGACTTTAAACAATCATGTTACCCCGATGTTAATAAAAATACATGTAATGTTATCAGTTGTTCGAGAATTGCTCGAGGAACATAAGTGGACGTGGTAAAGTGGACTCCGGTGACAGGTATGGTTTTCTTGCAACCTGTGTCCTACCGGATTACACCGGCTTGTATGCCAATGTGTTTTTCTGTATGTTTGCCACGTTGTAAGATAAATCATGTAATGAGTTTATAGTAATTCATTTATGTGGCGTGTTCAACTCCGATACCATTTAACCTCGAAAGTGTTAAACCTTAGCTAACTGAGTCTAGGATCACATGAGAGTTCGGTATTCGGATTAAACGACCCGAACCATGGGACGTTCTAACCACGGCTATGCGTGAGTTAATTATGTGATGTTTGTGTGTGTGTACGTAAGGACCTCTCTTGTATGTTTAGCTCAGTTGTAATACTGTATGTTGTGTGGATGTGATAGACTCCATAATGGGGTTCTAACTAATATTTAATAGTAAGTATGTACTAACAGTAGTGAGGAATCCGGTTTGGCCGGTCGCGCGTTGTTTGGGAGGGTATCCTTCTTAGCCTTACCCTTCTCTTTGTTATGGTTGTTTCCCTCACGGGTTATGACCTCCCATTAGCTTATTCCACTTAGCTATTCTGACTTATGATCGGTTTAGGGGGAACATGTGTTTGTGTGGTGTGTTCGGGCCTCCAAACCCGAACCGCCTTAACTTAAGTTACTCGTCCGACTATTAGGACGGTAATGAGTGTTGTTGTTATTTTATAACGAGCTTATCATGAGAATGGCAACATTCTCTAGGCTCACCAGTGTATAAGCAATGTTTGGGTCGGTTCCTAAGAGTACCATTCCCGTTATGTTATGTATTTTTGTTGTGATGCAATATCTATTGCGGTGTTACGTTGTACACGTTGAAACGTGCAAAGTGTTATTGTGTGATGTTATGTATGTATGTTATATTTGTAAAATGTGGAGTATGTGGATCATGGATATGATTCCCAGTTTATGATAAGAGGCGTTTAAGGATAACCCGATTTAAGGGTAAGTGTCGTCTATTAAGGAAGTAGCTCCATTAGAGGAGGAACACTCTAGGGATAATGAATACCATGAGTGACTTATTAAGTAAGGATATATCCGTTTGTTGAGCCCATTGAGGCGAAATGTTATGTTTTGTGTTTACTGTTACATGCATGATTTAAATATAATCAACCGCATGCTAAGACGACAATTAGTTGTGCGTGGCCCGGTAGCATGTGGGCTGCGGGATTACCATACCAGCAAAGGTGCTGAGCCCCTTGGGGGCCACCCTTTCTCTTCTCTTCCTATTTCAGGTACAGAGAGCTGGAAGCCGTTCGAGAGTAGGACGGGGTAGTCATTGTACATGGGTATTCACTTAAGTGTATATATACAGTAGGTGTAGTAAGACCGATATTGTTGTCGGCATTAGTTTATAAATACTCGGTATAGTTGAAAGGAGTATGTTGTTGTTGTTGTTAATGGAAAGGGATAGTAATGTGTGGTTGCTCGGGAATTTAGCCCATCAGACCGGTACAATGTATATGTATTAGCCTTGTTAGCCACGTGGGTGGTTAACGGCGTGTAACACCAACGAGTTAAGTTATTTGTTGAGGTGTGTATTCCGCTGCAGATTGTTATTATGTGTTTGTTGTTGGATGGGGTGTTATAAAAAGTGGTATCAGAGCGAAGTATCGCTCTGATGACTGAATTACCGAGCTTAGGAAGTGCCGAGTTAGGATTTAAGTACTTTGGGTTAAGGGTTGAGTGATAGCGTGAGAGATACGCTAGTTAGGTATTACCAGTGAATACTGGAAACCTACTATATCCTTCCCGCCCTCCACAACCCCTGTTTTATAACTTGGGAAACAACGCCAGAGAGATGGAAGTCCTCTCTTACTCGGGAATACCCGATCTGGCTGTTATTGAATACCTCTAAGGGTACAGAGAACCTGTCATACGGTAGATCCTGAAAACTGGGAATCCCGGAGACGGTCTCCATCTGAACAATGTCAACTGCATTTGAACAGTGAAGAATGGACAATCCTACATAAAAGAGAATGAAATTTCCGGCAACCTGGGTCGACATGCCGAGCAGTCGAGAGTAACCAGCTTGCAACGCACCGACCGTGCAACAGGCAAGAAGTGGATTAGTGAAACCCGAGACGAGTGTCTACGGGGCCACAGTTGATAAATAATACACCAACGGTGTACCAACCGACAAAGGAACTACAACGTAGTGCCCAAACAAGAGACAAGTCTCAGTAACCACGACGATGCGTGGAACGGGCTACGAAGAGGAAACAATACAAAAGAAAAAGGGGGTCTCCCAGAATGGGAAACACCCTAGTTGATGATTATCATGGGAAGACAGTGAGAAGTTACCTAGAGGAGTTATCATCAAGACAGTAAGATCAGTGAGGGCCAACAAGGCCACTGATGACAGTATGGGTAAAAACAATACCACAACCAGTAGGTGTTGAACCGATAGCCAGTTAGCATGGCGCACTTGCCATAGCAAGTGCTGCTATAACAGGGCTATTCGGGAAATTTATAACCACCACAAGGTACTTAGTAAAGTACCATGAAGTTAGACGGGATCATTATGACCATGGAAGGGCTTGGTAGCCTAACCTCTGTAATTGTAAATACACCAGTCAGCAAGAAGCTAGACTTGGTTAAGGTAAGAAGATGTTGTGAAACCATGAAAACTTTCTTTCAAACCCAGATTTATTCAAACCCTTTTCCTTCAAAACCAGATTTTCTTTCAAACCAACACTTCTTTCTAACCTTCTTTTAAACCAAACCAGTAAAACCAAGGACAGTTGACGAGGATACAACAATGGGTAAACTTTCCCTCGATTAAGTTCGGGAAGCAAGGAATGAATATTGTCACGGGACAATATAAGGGAGTTGACAACAGAATGCTTCACCTAGGCGTGTGACGGACACTACAAGTGTACCAACTGAATTGTGGGACGACCGCACTCCGATAGGAGCTTGTGGGCCTGACAGACCTACTTATGGGTTAGTTGGGTAAGTAGTAATGTATCAGTATGGTACCCCACATATGTATACGAGTGGAGTCCGAAACACGGGAAGTAGTCGACTCCGTTCTACGGTCAGCAGTATAAATCAAACAACAGCTAAGGATTACCATGAATGGTTTAAGTAAAGGAGCCCAGTTAAGTTAACAAGACTAAAGGAATTAGTGAATTCATTTCAAGGAAATGTTTAAGAGTCAGGAGGTGCGAAGTGCACTAACTGTAATGTAAAGACATCGTATACGTCTTAAGGATCCTCAGGGATAAACATGTTAGCTGGAATGGTGACCCAGCCTGTACATGGCAAGCAGATGCCTAATGTGGACACATTAATGTGCAATGAACGGGATGAAACTCCGAGAATGAGTACCTACACTATCAGGAAATGTTGATCTTCACAGAAGAAGATAATAACCAGTTAAGAGCGCAAACGGCGTGGCTAACGGAATGTACCAATAAGTGTGAACTAGATGTAAAGGCATAACTTAGCAACACCCAGGAGCGAACCTTGAAGGGTGTTTGCATCAACGATAATTGAACAAGATAACGTGATAGAAACACGAGGGTTGAAACTAACACCCAGTTTGGACATAAGTTGTCAGGAGACGGACTGGCAATCCTAAGGGGCATCCCGTAAAAGGAAACGTGATGCAACGACCTTGTCATGGAGCCCAATATAATATCCAAATCATGAAATGTTGCACAGAGAAATAAATGAATGTGGACAGCTTACAACGAGCGCAGCTCAAGACAATAAGGCTTATAAGCCACAAGCAAGATATGTTATGTAAGTTTGATCGATTGCAGGACTTTATGTTATACAAGTAAATAGAGTGGTAAACGAACCACTGCATTAAGAGTGGGGATACCTCTCGATATTGTGAGACCGCAGGAGCGGTAGTTATGTGAAACAAGTTCAAGAAATATGTTAAGGATGGACGACGTTATTATTGAAAGAGAGCAGTTAGCTTAGTAGTATGTGTGTATAAAGTGAAACACCGAGCTGAATAATGTCGGCTTGTGACTCGAATGATCGATGCTCAAGGAGCATTCGGTAGTCATCCAGATGAATGACGAACCATAATATAAGTATGGGTGTGGAAGTTAATGTGACAATAAATGCGATGTAAGTTAGTGTTATACAATAAGCACGGTGCGCAGTAAGCGACCGTTGAATAAGTATTGTTAAACGATAATGTAGCAGATAAGACCAGTTATGAGTTAAACTCAGTGGAGATGCAAGATAAGTGATGTTAAACAAACTGGGCAATAAGCCAGTGGTAGGTACTATGTGATGAGGAACTCAGTGTGAATTCCATGGCGAATCGCATAAGAGATTTACTGTCAAGAGTTTACACCTCTGCACTCTGTATGACTGAGTGTTTTGGTATTGCACTTGTGCAGTAATGATCGAATGAGATAGCTAGGAATTGGAAACATGTTAATTGTGGAGCAATAATGTTATAATGGCCGATGCATAGGAAATGCAAGGCCGCACCAATAAAAAAAGGTACTTGTACAGTAAGTGACATGATTAACAGTAAGTGACTACAGTAGCACTAACTGCCAAATATCGGTATGGGATATACCCCAAATGTTGTAAATAGCTGAGAGAGCACTACACACTAGGTAGTAGCTCAATCTCAACCGACAGTAAGTCGGAACGAAACAAGTCAATCATTGTGAAATACATAGCTGTATACACAGTAAATTATCATGGAAGTGGATAGGATGTTTGTAACTCACCGAATTCGCTAATGGTAAGAGATACCACGCGTCGGTTGAGAAACCATTGTTACCAAGATGAAGGTGACAATTGGAGATGTACAATACAGTAAGAATAACAAATGGGGCAATTAAGCTCTACGGTTATTAGAGTTTCGCAGCAGAAACTAGTGAGCCAGTGATTCAAGTGTTGAATGTACATGGTGAACATGAGTGAATGGCTAACTATTAAAGCCTAGAAGCCTAACAGGCCAGAATCGAAACCAACTAAGAGTTTAAACAAACTCCAATGAGAATTCTTGGTTTAGGAACTAAACCGCCAAAATGGTTAAGATCCTCTAATCGGAATCCATGTGTAATAGACCGCGTGGAAGTTAAAACACTTCACGACGGCAGAACATTATAAGCCAATGTTTAGTGATTGATTACGTGGGCGTAATCCCTTTTAAGGGGGGTAGAGCGCAAAACCACTTAGTGTATATTACCGTACAAGTGTACGTAGTGTATGTGACTTATATTGTGCATAGCACAAATTATTGTTTTGATGATTGGTGTGTGTGTTACGTAAACATACACATTCATTCATGGTTTAATTGTGGTAATTGCGCACAGAAGATGCGAATACCATTGTGATAAGTGTGTGTATTTGTTAACAGTTGTGAGTGATAGTACAAGTGTGGGAGTAGAGAAACTCCCGGGGGAGCAAACCCCGACAGTGTAATAAATGTGAAATTGTGTGTTTATTTTGATAAATATACGTGTATATATATACTATATAGTGATTCAAGAAAGGGCATGATACCGACATAGAACCTAGTGAGAATAAGATTCCCTAGGCAACAAGATTAAAGTGAATGGAGGTAACTGATAGACGGAGTTCTATCCTTTGGAGATGTTATGATCATGATTAGAATGATTTAAAAGATAGAAAATTGGAAATGAGTGATTTTTTGATGCTTGAAAATGAAGTGAGAGGTGGAACTTGATTTGCATGTGATCAAGGGAAGCCGAACACAAATTGGAGTGGAAGGATAGTTCTACACTGATGCTGATCACATCAGGGTTGGATGATTCTTGAAGCTCCCTTTAAGTGGTCACAAATAACCACGCTAATAAAAGAAGCAAAGAGCTTAAGTTGGACTTGGAGTTGTGTGTGTTTTCAAAAGGATTTTCAATTGGTATTTATAAAACGTTGATAGATACTTTATATAATTAAAGTTCTCTTACTTAACCTCACAAGGAAATTTTAAACTTAAGTGATTGTTTTGATCTCCCAAGGACACGGGGACGGAAGGTGTCCATCGCGACCGGGTTCTGCGGGATCACAGTGTATACCAAAGATATTTTTGATTGCAATACATGCTATGACATGTTGTTTGGTATGTGTGATAAAGGTTATTTTGACTTTGATCTCCTAAAGAGTAGGCTATCAAGACCTATGAGTCTAAATGTGTTGTGTTACATAGACCTATGTGTCTAAATGTTGTTATGTTACCCAAGACCAGTGAGTCAAAGGGGTTGTTATGTATGTGTAAGTGATGTTAAGATACCCGGACCATTGAGCCCGAGGTTATCATGTGAATATGTTATGTTTGTATGGATGTGAATGTGTTGCCCGGACCATTAAGTCCGAGGTTGTGATAAAGTGTATTTGGTTATGGAAGTTTTATCTCTATAAGTAATCCCCGTATTCTAATCCAAGATGTGAGGGAAGTGTAAACTTCGAGGACGAAGTTCTTTTAAGGGGGGTAGATTGAAATACCCCAAACCTTGATATGTGGTTTTAAATATTAAACTACGGTATGTAAAGGCTAAAAAGTGCCTTAGAGACATCAATGAACCATTTAAACCATGGTAAAAACAATAAAACACTAAGACACGGTTTGAGCAAAAAAAGTGCTCTAAGCTATGAGTGAACTTGGTTAGGACCCAAAGAGCCTACCAAGACTAAATAATATTCAATTGTGATTTAATAAGGCTAATTAAGTCCTTAGGAAACTTTGGTAGACAGTTAAACCAAATAAAACACAAGAAAATACCTTAAAGGCAATATGAGTGAAATGTGCTCTAAGCTTGGGATAAATGTGTATAAGACCTAATGGTCATACCTATACCTTATTATATGTTAATGAACATATTAAATCAATTAATAAAGAAACCACCAGCTTGAAAACAAGTTAAAACACAAAATGTGCTTCAAGGAGTCTTAAAGCACGTTTTTGAAAAATTGTCTTGTAAATGAGTTTTGAATGGCTAAATGTCCATCATTACTCTTTAATTAACATGTGTACTATATAGTATCACATTTGGGTGGCTATATCAATGGGAAATCAAAAATTTCACTTCTATGTGCCTTGTTTTTGGTGAATAGTGATTTTTATAAGCTAGTTGTAACATATGTTGTTATAAGTAATTAAATTGACCAACAAAGACTATAATACCCTTAATGATATAAAGGGGGCCGGTTTTTGTAGTAATGAGTCACCAAACATGTTAACTTGTTAAGTAAATAAAGGTGACTCATAGGTTACTATTTGCTTTAAGTTTAAATATCTTCAAAAGCAAAATCAATCTCATTTCTCCCTTCCTCCTTCATTTCACACGGTTTCTAAGCTTTCTTCTACCTCTCTTCCTTCTGTTCTCACGGTAATGCTACAGCAACAGCACCTAATGCCATCTTCCATTGCTAATATTTCTTAGCTCACTTAACCAAATCAAAAACAACACCACCATTCTCTTCCTCTCATCAGCTCTTCATTTCATATCTTCTCAAAACTTCAAGAGCCCCATTTCGGTGCCATGGAGTTCCACCATTGAAGGAGCTTGAGCTTGTCTTTCCACATATTATTGATCTCCTTTACTTCTAGGTAAGGAATCTCAAAGAAAAATCAAGTTTCCTCCATGTTTTTGTTTGACCGAAAATACTCATTGATGGAGCTCTTTGTGTGACTTTGTTCTAGCTTCATTCCAATCTCTTATGGACTAGGTGGAGTCCTCTCTTCATAGATATTCAAACTCCCTTCAAAGATCAAGGTAAAACAACTACATTAATTTTTTTGAAATAATGTAAACCTAGGGTTTACAATGAGATGAAGCATAAAGCTTATATACTCATTTCAATGTTGGTATATTGTTTAGTAGTTGACAAGGAAAGAAATGCCTTACCGGTTATAAGGAAAGAAAGAAGTTTGAGTGGAAAAGAGGTAAATATGCTATCTCAATGTGGTTTAATGCCTTAGGAGAAATGAGCTTATAATGCTTGCTAAAACTACCTAAAGAGCAATGGTGAATGACTTAGTAAGGTGTTCCCAAGGAGACTAGTAAAGGAACATATGTCTTGATGTGTGTAATTGCAGGTCAAAGGCTTATATATTGTGGAAATTCAGTGTTTAAGGTTTATGCAATTTAAGGGCCTAAGAGCCATGTTATTTAAGGGCCTAAGTGCCAAGCAATTTAAGTTAAGCACTATATTGTGATGTAGTGCTAAATGTGTGAAGTTGTGTATAAAGATGTGTTTGATGGATTTTAGGTGTTCTTGAATGAAATAAGGTAAAAACCTAAGTGTTTGGATGTGAGTATATACAAGAGAAGCTATGGCAAAATTTGTATAATGTATAAGGAGTTTTAAGTAAGTTTTGGTGAACTAGAAGTGTTAAAGGTGAACAAATGTTTACTTGAGAAGAAAACATGTATTAAGGTGATTTAGAGTGATGCAAGGAATTAGGTATTATCTTGGAAGTTCTAGGAATTCAATGTGTGTTTTGAGAATGTATTTAAGTCTTGGAGAAGTTTGTTTAAGGTTTAGGAATGTTGATGTACAAGGAGGAAGTGATGTTTAGGTAAGATGTGAAAAGGAAATTTAGTTAGTAAGAAAAGAAGTTTGAGAGATGATGTTAAGGTGTAGAGGAAACACCTTGGTATAGTGGTCAATTGGTGAAAATACCACTTAGGAGTCTTAAGGAGGAAACATTCCAAGTGCTAAGAATTTTGTAAGGAATTTGTGAATGATAAAATGGTTTTAGTGTGTGATTTAAAGAGTTTGGTACATGGCTAAAGGTGTGTTTGAAGTGCCCAAATGAGGTTAGGGTGTACTAGGATATATGTGGTGAAGTTTGGAGTTGAATGAGAAAAGGAAAACAAGGGTCTGGGGCAGACCGAACTTGCGACCGAACTTGCAAGTTCGGTCGAGCCCAGTTTACCCTGCGAGAATTGGCTTCTGGAATGGACCGACCTTGGGGACCGGACTTGCAAGGTCGGTCGGGCTTGTATTTTGTGTACGGATTGAGTTTTTGGAACCGACCGAACATGGGACCGGGCTTGGCAAGTTCGGTCGGGCTAAATTTTCAAAGGGAAGAAACTCTCGGGAATAGACCGAACATGCGACCGAACTTACAAGGTCGGTCGGAGTAAAATTTTGACGAAAATGTGTTCTGGAATGGACCGAACTTGGACAAGTTCGGTCGGTAAGGTCGGTCGGACCAAAAAGTTGTTTAAGGTTATAAAATGATATGTAATAATGGGGATTGATAGGTAATGATGTTATAAAGTTGTTAAGGACATGTTAGGTGAGTTTTAATGACAATTAAGTGGGTGAAAAATTGTATTAAAATGTAAAAGTTAAACAAGTTAAAATGTCAAGTTATTTAACTAAGTTAACGGGGAGAGTTATAAGCATTAGACTTTAAACAATCATGTTACCCCGATGTTAATAAAAATACATGTAATGTTATCAGTTGTTCGAGAATTGCTCGAGGAACATAAGTGGACGTGGTAAAGTGGACTCCGGTGACAGGTATGGTTTTCTTGCAACCTGTGTCCTACCGGATTACACCGGCTTGTATGCCAATGTGTTTTTCTGTATGTTTGCCACGTTGTAAGATAAATCATGTAATGAGTTTATAGTAATTCATTTATGTGGCGTGTTCAACTCCGATACCATTTAACCTCGAAAGTGTTAAACCTTAGCTAACTGAGTCTAGGATCACATGAGAGTTCGGTATTCGGATTAAACGACCCGAACCATGGGACGTTCTAACCACGGCTATGCGTGAGTTAATTATGTGATGTTTGTGTGTGTGTACGTAAGGACCTCTCTTGTATGTTTAGCTCAGTTGTAATACTGTATGTTGTGTGGATGTGATAGACTCCATAATGGGGTTCTAACTAATATTTAATAGTAAGTATGTACTAACAGTAGTGAGGAATCCGGTTTGGCCGGTCGCGCGTTGTTTGGGAGAGGGTATCCTTCTTAGCCTTACCCTTCTCTTTGTTATGGTTGTTTCCCTCACGGGTTATGACCTCCCATTAGCTTATTCCAAAGCTTAGCTATTCTGACTTATGATCGGTTTAGGGGGAACATGTGTTTGTGTGGTGTGTTCGGGCCTCCAAACCCGAACCGCCTTAACTTAAGTTACTCGTCCGACTATTAGGACGGTAATGAGTGTTGTTGTTATTTTATAACGAGCTTATCATGAGAATGGCAACATTCTCTAGGCTCACCAGTGTATAAGCAATGTTTGGGTCGGTTCCTAAGAGTACCATTCCCGTTATGTTATGTATTTTTGTTGTGATGCAATATCTATTGCGGTGTTACGTTGTACACGTTGAAACGTGCAAAGTGTTATTGTGTGATGTTATGTAGTGTATGTTATATGTTGTAAAATGTGGAGTATGTGGATCATGGATATGATTCCCAGTTTATGATAAGAGGCGTTTAAGGATAACCCGATTTAAGGGTAAGTGTCGTCTATTAAGGAAGTAGCTCCATTAGAGGAGGAACACTCTAGGGATAATGAATACCATGAGTGACTTATTAAGTAAGGATATATTATCCGTTTGTTGAGCCCATTGAGGCGAAATGTTATGTGTTGTGTGTTTACTGTTACATGCATGATTTAAATATAATCAACCGCATGCTAAGACGACAATTAGTTGTGTGTGGCCCGGTAGCATGTGGCCTGCGGGATTACCATACCAGCAAAGGTGCTGAGCCCCTTGGGGGCCACCCTTTCTCTTCTCTTCCTATTTCAGGTACAGAGAGCTGGAAGCCGTTCGAGAGTAGGACGGGGTAGTCATTGTACATGGGTATTCACTTAAGTGTATATATACAGTAGGTGTAGTAAGACCGATATTGTTGTCGGCATTAGTTTATAAATACTCGGTATAGTTGAAAGGAGTATGTTGTTGTTGTTGTTAATGGAAAGGGATAGTAATGTGTGGTTGCTCGGGAATTTAGCCCATCAGACCGGTACAATGTATATGTATTAGCCTTGTTAGCCACGTGGGTGGTTAACGGTGTAACACCAACGAGTTAAGTTATTTGTTGAGGTGTGTATTCCGCTGCAGATTGTTATTATGTGTTTGTTGTTGGATGGGGTGTTACAAAAATTGTCGTAATGAAGAGAATGAATACCGTGCATATTATTGTTTACAAGTTAGGGTTGTGAAATTGTAGCGATTGATGTGTAAATTAACTAATTCAAAAAAATCACTTATTATTTATTTTATAAAATGTCATTGAGTAGTAGTTTTTACAAATTATTTACCAACACCACGTTGTAATGGTAGTATTTCATTTTCTTAAAAATAAGGTATAAATCTGAATATCTAATTATATGTACATATAGTAATATATATGCCATATTTTTTACAACTAAATTGTTTATTTTTTTGTATGATGTAAACATTAATAAAGTTCACTAATTAATTATTATATTTTTCTTTTATTCAAATGAGAACAAGTAGCCTAGTGTGTTAAAGCCATGTATAGTTACAATTGTTGTTATCCATTGATAGAATTGTGGTTGATAATAGTGAAGTTATTTGTATAGACCTTAATATTAATGTTAACAAAAATTGATTGTAATAAAAAATTGTTGTCTTCCTAGTTAATAATTTTTGTATATTTTAATTAGTATATTTGTTAGTAGTTGCTTTATTTACAACTTAACAATAAATTGTTTTAAAATGTAATATAAAATGTGTAATCATATCACAGAAATTGGTAAACACATTGCACGTAACTAACTTATTCAAAAACGCCAGACGAAACAACCACACTGCCAAAAAGAAGTTTTCAAAACCGCCACAGATATGCTAACACAAAACAACCAACAAAAAGCTGTAAAACAACCAGACTAAAACTACAACACCGCAAAAGCCATGCTGAACAAAGCCTAAATCTCAATCATTCACAGTTTGAGCACTATACACGTGTGTAGTGGCAGTAGCAGAAAACTTACAATCAACATTAACAAGAAAATTTTCTAAGGATGGAATATCAAGAAGATAAAGGCCATAGTGTTGGTGTGCTATCTTTGCCTGCAAACTAGTTCTAGAGCCTTACAAGATAGCACAATCACAACTTAAAATCACATTCATGCCCAATTGCTTTATCAGTTTGTTTACAGACATTAAGTTAAACAGAAAAGTAGGAACCAACATGACATGATCAAGTTCAAAGTAATTGCATATTTGAACAGAGCCAACACTATCAATTCTACGTTTCTTCCCATCCGCTAATGTAATTTTCGAGACAAATTAATCTAAGTTTAGGAGCAAATGTCTATTTCCTATTATGTGTTCAAATGCTCCAGAGTTTAATATCCATGCATTTTTTAGTTTTCTAGATATAGGAACAACAGGCATTTCGCTATGAAGGCAATAATTAGAGAGTAGACTGATATTACCTGCGAAATCTCCAAATACCTTTGTGGAATCTTTTAGACTCTTTCTTTTTTTTATCAATGGGCTACAGATGTAGCTGTACCACCAGGTAGTGGTGTCTCTAGCGAGGTTATAACCCAGCCGAAGTTACAGAGAGTAAAAAGAAACAGAAATACAAATACAAGCATTCAAACAGAATCGTACTGCCACCTAAAATCACAATTAGAAACAGCCTTTTAGATTTGAGCATGCCGCTAGCACCCCCACCGATCCATGGGTGAAATTCTTCATTTTACACCATTCCAAGATCTACATTTTTATAATCTGCACAACCGCATCCCTGCTCGCAGTTATTTGGTCAAAAATTGTCTTGATCTCCTACCCCTTCTTAATATGCGGTCCAGGTTGGCCAAGGCTTTGCTAGGATAGGGATAGTTTACTCGTAACCTTTGGCCGTACTGCAGGCACTTTTTTGCTTCCTCTGATGGTCTGAAAGCTGGCCTTTTAGCTTTATTGGTTTTGAGATGGTGGTTTGGAATTTTACATGGAGCTTTCCGGTCTGGTGAGATGACCATCTGTAAGTGTATAGGTTCGATCGTGCTTGAATCCATTGGTGTGGGTCTACCATTGTTGGGGATATTAGTAAATCCCACCGATATTCTTTCAGACTCTCACTCTGATCAAGATAGGCAACAAGTTGCTCTAGTTGTTTGCTGTTGAATCTAGAGACTAGAGAAGCTCCTGAACTGAGTTCGACCTTCTTAAAATCTTTAGTTATGGTAGAGGTGGATCTGGTGATGATTGCGGCACCGACTTGAAGGCTTGGAGCTTTTGCATGTCGGTTATGGGCTTCCAAAATCGTATCTAAGCTCTTTACGTTCGAGATATTATCTCCATAGCGGCATCAGGTTGAAACCGTTGGAGCTGTTTTGATTAAAAATTGATTATTAAATATCTACTACAATTTACCATGTTTTAAAGATCTTAAGGGTATTTGTGAGAAGTTTTGGTTGTTTTGGGGATGGTTATGCTGTGATATGGCTAGTCTATTAGTCTACTAAAATGCACATGCTTTTTCACGGGAAGTCTTGCTTATGGTAGATAAGATCAAAGTTGTTTGTTTATGTGGGGAGCTTGATATTATAACCATATAACTAAGGCTTAATTTTCACATTATCTGGAATCTAGGCATGTAAATAATATAATAAAATTTACTAGCAATATGTTCGTTTATTAGAAAGAAAAAAACAAAGTCGTGCGAATAAAAACGCTCTTTGAATGACAAATGGAAAGGAAAAGACGGATTGGAATAGGATAGGTACGATATGATCTGGACACAATGATATAAATGCATCGACATATTCCACTACAAGACAAAGCCGAAAGACAAAAGGAAAAAAGTGTACATTTATTGACTTCTTTCCTTCATCACTTGGTATCTGCTGCTGCTAATATAGATACAGATTTCATTCAAGCACTGCAGAGATGCATGCATGCATCCACAGACTTCAAAATTACGTGCATTACCATCTGGGGATTCTTAATTATGTATATTCACCCACCGAATTATTACTTTCTTCGTTTCCACACAACAACCCACAGATATTCTTATTTTCCGCCTAAACAATAGTAGTACTTTAATTACTACTACTGCAGACCTATTTTGACTGTCAGTTCTTTCCAGATCTCTAAGTAACCATGGCCGAATTTGACCACCCTCCTAACATGCATGCATCTCCACTTACATAAACTCTACTACAAGTACTAAAAATAAAGCATTGATGGGTGAAAACTATAATTAGAAATGCATGCGGCAGAAAAGATTTGTCTGCTGGTTGAATTTCTAAGCTACTTGACATAATAATTATGATTGATTATCCCCACATAATTCTTTACAGAGAAGCTAGCGATCGAGAGGGCAAAATTGGAATAAAAAACATAAAAGGGGGTGAAATTAGTGCTTTTAAGTTACCAAACCGAAGAAGACGGTACACATCGGACGGCGGGCTTATTATGAAGAGCCAAGAAGGCAAGGAGAACTAGAAGGATAACCGGAACCAGGAGCAGGCATGGCGGAGGTGGTGGTAGAGGCGGAAGAAGTAGAGGTAGAACGAGAAGTGACACTGTCAGTGCGGCCATCAGGATTGAAGACTTGGCGTTAAAGCAATTGAAATTACTACTGCTGGTGCTGGTGCAATTGCAGGCGGCGGCGGCGGCAATGGTACTGCTTTTGGTTTGCGGAAACATCGATCGGTTTTTCATGATCAGCAGCTAGCGAGGATGGCATTACCGTACGTACGTACAAGTAAAGAGAATAAGAAGAAGCAGAAGAGATTCTAGTTGATGTGGCTGCATTAATTAATATAAACAACTGGAATTTGAACGGTTTGGGAGAAGGTTCGTCGAATAGAGAGTGGGAAAAGAGGTAACCGGCCGGAGATGGTGTGGGGAATGAGGAAGAAAGAGATATGAAGAGTTAATAATGATGTGAGGGTATTAATAAATAACGGCACAAATGCATTGAACCACAGAAGAAGAGGTACAGTACAGAAGAGTAGGAGGCGCGTGGACGACCACAGCAAAAAAACTGGGGGTTTTCGTCCTTTTGCCGTTAGAATCTGAATCTACAAAAACCGCATGACGGCAGCCTCCAACTCTATCTTATACGGCGATATTCGTCCCTCATATACAATTAGGCGATTTTCATGATAGTACGTACTGAGTACATTTTATAAGCTTTTATTTTCATTACGATAATTTTAAAATTTTATATTTTTTAATGAGATATTCCACATGTTTTATTTTTATTATGAGATATCCCTAAAGTTTTAATTTTATTACCAAATGTAAATTCGTAAAACTCAAATATATTATATTTTTTCCTATCCCCATTTTACTCTCATATCATATGCCTCCATAATAACCTCGGGGTTTATGGTCATTTTTAATTTAAAGATATACACAAAAAATAATAATAAAAGATGTTATAAAATTTAAATTCAATTTTTAAAAAATGAATAAAATTATAAAGCAAAAAGAATTAATATCATAAAATTTTCAAATAAATAGAACTGACAAAATAATAAAAATTAGTTTATTTAAAAAAACATATATTGTTATATAATTTAAAAGTTCTTATAGTGGTGACTTAGAATCATAAAAAAATTATATCTATTACATTAAATAAAAAAATTATAATTTTTTAAATGAATAGAATTTATTAACAAATATATTTTTGATATCAATAGTCATAGAAAATGATCATATTTTATGGTTTTTATACTTTATTTTTCTAATTTCAGATAAATTGTTTTTTTATGTACTATATGAAATCGTTACTTTTAATGATCTTCATATTATTTTGTATAACGTTTTTACAATTTTAAGTCATCATTAGGTAACACTTTAACAATTTATGTTTATTTTTCAAAAGAAATTAATTTTTTATTATTTAGTTATTTCCATTTATTTAATATTTTTGTATTTATTTATATTCATTTTTAAAATTTATTTTAAATTTATTATGTTCTTTAATTTTGTTGTGTATTTTATTTAAGTTTTAAATTTTAAAATAACTTTGACGATATATCTTTGAGGTTATTGGCTTATTGTATAGGCATATGGTGCAAGGGTAAAAATGGATATGAAAATTATAATATATCAGAATTTGAATGAAGGGACATCTCGTAGTAAAATTAAAACATCAGGAGTATCTCGTAATGATAACGAAACCTCAAGGATATCTTGTAAAGAAAACAAAACTTCAGGGGTACCTCATAGTGAAAATGAAACCTGGGGTATTTGTAAAATTTGCTCAAACCTCAAGGGTATCTTGTGAAATTTTCCATACAATTAATATTTGGGAATGCTATGAAATTGTTTTGAAATTCACATATACCCTTATTTCGTGAAAGGGTCTTGAGTAATGATTATTTTAACCGTAGCATTACAGATCATGTTTCAATTTTACAATATGCCACTTTTTTTATTCAAAGGAATTTTATGAAAGTTTTCATTAAAAATTTAAAATACAAAATAAAAATAATAAAATATATATTTAATACGTAATAAAATTGAAAATAAATAAATAAATAAACATTAAAATTAAAAAAATTAATATTCCTCAAATATTAAACATACACAAAACTTTAAACAATTTTTTTTCAAAATATCATTTTATCATCATTAAAATATATACAATTATGGTTGGATAAAGATTAAATATTATAAATAATAATATATAGTTTAATTTATAACAAAATTAATCCAACAACATACGATGAGATAGTGTTATATAATTTTAGTTGTTCTGTTTTCAATTTATGAACTACAATACATTTATCTCATCTTATATTGGATTAATTTTGTTTATAACATAAATATATATTCTTATTTATAATATTTAATCATTATCTAATTATAACTGTACATATTTTAATGAATATGATAAATGATAATTAGTCAAAGAAGGTAAAAAAGCAAAGAGAAGAAAATAATTAATTTGTTTAAAGTTTTGTGCATGTTTAATATTTGAGAATTATTAATTTTTTTAAATTTTTTATATCTTTTTATAATTTTATTACCCTTTTAAATATCTCTATAATTATTTATATATATGTAGTATCTTAATTTTTTTTTTGAAAGATTTCATAAATGCCCCTGAATAAAAAAGTGGCATATATTGTGAACTTGAACATGATCTGCAATGTGAGGGGTAAAATAGTCATTATTCAAAGGCTCTGTTCGGCATAGTAGTTTTGGCAGCATATTTAGTAGCAGGTTTGCGCTGGCATATTTGCACTAGCATATTAGTAGTTGTTTTAAAAACTACTGTTTGCGGCATATATGCAGCATGTTTGGTCAAGTTAGTTATATGTAGTGCGTTAACCGTTTTTGTATTACAATTACAATTTCTTATATTACACTACCTAACTTTATTTCTTTAGTAAAAATAAATAGATTAATTCACAAACAATATATTACTATGAGTATTTAATTTACAATAAAAAACCTGAGAAACCAAAAAAAATAAAAATGTTTATATAACTAATAAAATTTTAATTTTAAATAAAAGTTATAACTTTTAAACAATATGTTGTTATTTTTTAATTTTATAATTATTACAAATATAAAAACATAAAAAAGGAGAACAAGCGTTTCAAATTTTCTGATAATGTTGTGTGAATTTATTTAGTGAAATTGTAACTTTTAATAATATATAATATTTTTGTAACTTTGTATCTTAATAAATTAATATACATTCATATTTCTATATACTTTTTTAATATTTTAATTCATATATCAAAAAGTGTGTATATTTATTGTTTTTTTTAATTTTATTAATCTATGTGGTATTACAAATAATATATTGTAAATTAGTATTATTAATGTGGTTTTTTTTAATTTGGCTAAAGAAGTAATACTATTTTTTATAAATTATTTTAAACATTGTGTAATTTGTAACAAATAAAATAACTTGTAAAAAATGTCTTTTTTAATTAATAGTCACAATAATTGCACTATAAAGGGAGAAAAGAAGCGAAAGTGAAAGCGCGGAAACAAAAAAGTAGCATTTGTTGCAGACATTTATGCTCTTTTACAAAAACAAATAAAAGAGTTCAAAACAGCATATGCTGGTGCATTTGTGCCGCCCATTTATGCTGAAATTTTTTTAGCTGAACGCTTCCAAAGTCAATTCACGAAATAAGGGTATATTGTGAATTTTGAACCTCTTTCATGGCATATGGTGAACACTTTTGAAAATTGCGGTATATCATGAATTAAAAAATATTTTCGTGGCATATTGTGAACTTTTTTCCCTTACAAATTACTGAGAACCCCCTTGAGATTTGGGGATAATACAATTAACCCCTTGTGTTTATCATAATTATTGGTAACCACCTTGAGGTTAAGGTATCTTTGACTACGAGCCCCAAAGTTATCAGGAAGTTAATTACGTGTTGACCTATCAGCTTAATCACCTTAATAATGCCATGTTGGACAATAAAACTGCTTAATCAACATCGTCTAACTCTCCATCATCACACTTCAAATGCATTTTCGAGGTAGGGTTGACGCTTTTAGGAGAAGGGAAATGCCAATTAAGTAATGTTTTTTGTCTCGCCTATTATTTTTAATGTGATTAAGCTGATGGGTCAACACGCAGTTAACATTCTGATAACAGAGTTATAGTTTGGGGGCTCATAGTCAGAGATACTGTAACCTCAAGGTGGTTACCAATAATTATGATAAACACAAGAAGGTTAACTGTATTATCCCAAATTATCAAGGGGGTTCCGAGTAATTTACTCTATTTTTTACTATCTACCTCAAATAATTTTATTAAGTTCTATTAAAAGAAAATTTGAAAATTTAGGTTAAATTAATAATACATGAAATTCATAATAATTTAATGACCTTTAATAATCTTCTAATAAAAACAAAAATTGAAATGAGGTTGTGCATTATGGATGTATTTTTGGTGTTGAAAAGTTTTAGGCAAATTCTTAGCTAAAGGTGAATGTAGCCAAGTTGGTTACATCTAAGGACATTTTAGTCAAATTAGAATAAAAAATATTTTTATAGTAGGATATTTTTGTAATTAATGAAGTATAGTGGAACAAAA
Organism: Limonium bicolor; assembly: GCA_023374045.1. NCBI lineage: Eukaryota > Viridiplantae > Streptophyta > Magnoliopsida > Caryophyllales > Plumbaginaceae > Limonium > Limonium bicolor. The sequence continues at coordinate 456,738,923 of CM041776.1, read as the reverse complement.
CAGAAAATCAAAAGGAAAAAATACATCGGCACCGATTTCGTTTTTTTTTCTTTTTCTTTTTCTTTTTCGTTTTTTATCTTTATTACAACAATATTTTAAAAAATTGTAACTTTTAATATATATAAGTCCAAAATGAAAAAAAAATTATATCATTGTTCATCTAAATTCAAGCTCTTCAAAACAAGACCAGTCATGGATATGTTTTGACAACTTTCAAAAAAAAAATATTTTTACATGTATACGGCGATATTTTAATGTGAGGATGTATGTACATGTTTTAATGTGAGAATGTACATGTTTTAATGTGACGATGTACATGTTCAAATGTTCAAATGTACATGTTTTTTAAGGAACATCTGTACATGTTTGTATGACCATATGTACAAGTTTTCTCCCTTATATGTACAGATTTTAATCTAAGGATGTACATATTTGATGATTCATACAGATTTATGTAACCATCTGTATATTTTTAATGTGATGATGTACATGTTTTTACGTGTGGATGTACATGTTTTAATGAACATTTATACATGTTTGTATGACTATATGTACAAGTTTTCTTTTATGTTCTATACATTATACATGTAATTTTTTTAAAGTTGTCAAAATATATCCATGATGAATGGTCTTGTTTTGAAGACCTTGAATTTAGGTGAACAATGATATAATTTTTTTTTCATTTTAGACTTATATATTAAAAGTTACAACAATTTAAAGTTTTGTATAAAAAAGAAAAAAAGAAAAAGCAAAAAAAGAAATAAACAAAACGGGAGGCGGGGTGCAAAAAAAAAAGGATTAAGCGCTGCTGTAGCCATCTCTGGCTACAGTTACATGTAGCCAAGACAGATTGAAAGTTTTAAGGTATCTATCTATACCGATGATAAAGTTTAGAGCATAAGTTGCATTACAGGGTAGGTATATCGATGTTTTATTTTATCGGAAAATTCACAATATATCCCCAAAATTTTGCGTAATTCACATTATGCCTTTTTTGAAACCTTGTCATAAGATATCCCTAAAATCTTTCAAAATTCACAAAATGCCCATTTTTCGTAACGTCCGTCAACTCTATCATTAACCCCACCTGGAAAATGATATTTTTCCCCTTTCTTTTCTTTTAAAATTCACGATATACCCCTAAAAACTTCCACAATTCACAATATACCCCTTTTTAAAAATACATTCATAAAATATCCCTAGAAAGTTTCAAAATTCAAAAGCATCTCTAATCTGTGATATGACCTTGAATAATGATTATTGTATCCCTTACATTGCAAGTCACGTTTCAAGTTCACTACATGCCCATTTTTAAATTTAAGGCATTTTATGAAATTTTACAAAATATTTAAAATAATACAAATATAAATAATTACAAAACATATTTTTAAAAATTATAAAAAATATAAAAAAGTGAAGTAAGATTAATAATTCTTAAACATTAAACATACATAAAACTTCAAACAAATTATTATTTTTTCTTCATTATTTTTTAATCTTTCTGACTATTTATAAGTCTTTATTATTCATTAAAATATTGGAGTTATGGTTAGATAATTATTAAATATTATATTAACCATATATATGTCAACTTATAATCAAATTTTGCCCAATATAATATGAGGTAATTGTATATAGTTTTAGTTACCTCAACTTATATTGAATTAGTTTTGTTTCTAAATCAACATATATATGCTTATTAATTATATAATATTTAATCATTATTTAACTATAATATTTTAGTACAAAAGAAGATGGATGAGTAGTTAAGGAAGGTAAAAAAATGAGAAGAAAAAATATATATTTAAGTTTTATGTGCGTTTAATATTTAAGAATTATTAATTTTTAATAATTTTTGTAATTATTTATATTTTTGTAGTATTTGAATATTTTTTGTTAAATTTCATAAAATGCCCTAAATTAAAAAAAGGCATGTTGTGAACTTGAAACATGACCTTCAATGTAAGGGTACAATAGTCATTATCCAAAGTCATTTCACGTATTAGGGTATTTTGTGAATTTTAAAAATTTTAGGGGTATTTTATGAATGTATTTTAAAAAGGGGTATATTGTGAATTATGAAAGTTTTTAGGTATATCGTGAACTTTAAAAGAAAAGACAGGGGCAAAAATGTCATTTTCCAGGTGGGGTTAACGACAGAGTTAACGGACATTACGAAAAATGGGCATTTTGTGAATTTTGAAAGATTTTAGGGGTATCTTGTGACAAGGTTTCAAAAAAGGGGTATACTGTGAATTACGAAAGATTTCAGGTGTATATTGTACATTTGTTTACGTGGTTTTTAGTGTTTTGTATGTAATACTTATATATTATTGAAAGAAAACACAAGAGTTATGTAACAGTCGAGCAGTGAAAACTTTAATATACTAAAAAGATGCATTCATAAAAGTCTAGCCAAAGGAAACCTTAGTCTACTTATTAACACATTCAAAATGTGGTAAAAATGAGGTAGTCGAGTTGGTAAGCTATGATGAATAACAACAATTACACAGACATAATTTTAATGCACTCAATACTTGTTTCTTTTTTTTGAATAATTGATGAACTATATATAATGAGAAAAAATGATAGCGTTTTTACAAAAGAAGATACATAGGGGCCCTATATATCAGATACCCAAGGAAATAAAAATCAGCTAGATAAGCACCAAGGTCCAAAAGGGTGGCGATGAGCCGACCTGATACATCGTAACCCAAGAAAAAGGGGGGGGGGGCTACATAGGAAAGTCGACCTCACTTAGGACTCTAAAATCTGGTTGAGCCAGGCATCATCTCGGTTGGGGAAGAATTTTGTCCAAATGGAGGCTTTAGTCGCGCCCTTCACGTCAGCAATGATAAGGCCTGGGGGCCAGGCCTGACCTGTCATGGCCCTCCTGCATCTTTCGATCCAGATGAAGTAGACGACATTAGCGATGGCAGCACGTCTGACGGAGTCCTTTGGTCTTTTCCTGTTGCAGTAGCGTGAAAGCGAGGCTGCGCAGCTTCAAAGGCTCGACCTGTTGGTGGGGATTCCTAGCCAGTCACAGATAGTCCACCAGATCCTGCATGTAGTCCTGCAAAAAAAAAAGAAGAGGTGCACACTTGTCTCTAGAGCTTGCTCACAGAGCCAACATCTGTTAGCTAGGCTAATGCCCCACAATTGCAGTTTATCACAGGTTTTAAGTCTACCCTTTAAAGTGACCCACAAAATGAACTTGGCTTTGGGAAGCGCCCAGGTCTTCCAACAGATATTAAACCAGCGGAAGTTGCTAGTAGGGGATGACACAGCTGGGTAAACGGTGTTAACACGGAGACGGGGAGGAAAGGAGTGGAATAGCGAGATAGCATCTTGGGGAGACCCGCACTGAAGGATCCACCAATCTCTGGCTTTTAGGATGGATTTCCAGATCCAAGGGTCCTCCCCTTGAGGAGTGTTGGTCCAGATGTTGGAGCTTCCCAGGTAGACACTATGGATCCATTGGATCCAAAGTCTCTCGGAGTTATTTATTATGGCTGAAATGGTTTTTAAGAGAAAGCTCATATTCCATTTAAAAACATCCTTTATGCTAAGCCCCACTTTCCTTTTGTCTAGGCAGATGGATTTCCAAGCCACAGGCGGGGTGGGGTTGCTGGATGAGTCCCCGGACCAGAGAAAGGAACGAATCTTCCTGACAATGATTTCGATAACATTTTTGGGGATGGAGACGGACGAAGCCCAGAAGCCAAGAATACCGAACAGGGTTCTTTGAATAAGAGTGAGGCGCCCCGCAAATGATAGGTGCTTACCACCCCATGAGGAAATAACCTTTTGAATATTGTCGATTAGAGGGGCAAAGTCGGAGGATTTGGGCTTTCTGGCCGAGATGGGAATACCTAAATATCGGAAGGGGAAGGTGCCCTGGTTAAAGCCGGTGAGGGAGAGGATCGAGTTCATCTCCGGGGACTGACCCCGCCAAGAAAAATATCACATTTGGAGGGGTTAAGTTTAAGGCCTGATGCTTCAGAGAAGAGATTGACCTTATTGAGCATTAGAGAGATGGAGGATTGGTCCCCTCTACAGAATAACAGAACATCATCAGCGAAGAAAAGATGGGAGATGTTAAGGGTTTTGCAAAGGGGTGGAATTTGAACCCAGTTTCTTGGGGAAGCTGATCGAGCAGGCGAGAAAGCATGTCCATGACTAGAACAAAGAGATAGGGGGATAGAGGGTCCCCTTGTCTCAGGCCTCTCTCCCTGTAACACCCCAATCGCTAATCCTATGCTTACCGTCCAATCATCCCATAATCCAGAGTGACTCGCAGCGGAAATACTACTTACTACGGCGGGTGATACAACGCCGCTAACCGCCCATACGGCTAGCTAGGCTCATTCTACTTACAGTCACGGTCTGATGAACATAATATACCGAGCTACTACAATATTACTTACCATTACCGGAATATAACATGTTTACAATTCTTGGATCACCGAGTGTTTGATGTGTATTCAATTACAACCTTTCAAGCTTACCCAAAGGAATGAGTTCTACAAGCTACTCACCTATACCCCAATCCAATACTTCCACTATCCAAAAAGGTGTACCCCATGGTACACCGGCTATTCAAAAACTACAGCCATGTACTACTCAGTACACCAATCATCATTCAATGTTTACAATCCTAAAAGAAGACAAAAAACTAGAACTAAGTCTTCACATCTTCATCCTTCGCGAGTACCTGCGTGTAGTAAAAATGGTGCCCCAAGGGGCTCACAAACGCTGCGTATAAATTCCGCATATACCGCGTGCTAGCTAGGGCACGCCGACTATTTGACGTCCACTAAACATGCGATTCATTAATTTCATACATACATGCTTTACATACATCATACAATCATGCTCAATACATTGCACATTCCAAGGCAACAATACAATAGCACGCATCTTACTTACCTTCACAAGGTTAGCCAAATTATGCATCCGGGTTAATCGGAATGCTTTTACTCTTTTACTCATTACTTACTTTTTCTTACTTACACTTACTTACTTTTTTACTTTACTTACTCATTCTTACGTACTTACTTATACTCAAGTTAAGTCGTCGGGACCTCCGGCCCTGGGGACTACGCCGTCCCACCTCCGGGATTTACTTGACTCACCAATCCGGGATGCTACCCACTTAAGGGATTTGGGCCGCGGACCAGTTTAAGAGTCAGGAATTGGAGCCAACCTCTCGTGACTCCGCATCCTCACGCGTGGCCGAAACTATATCGGACTTCTACTCATTCCAATTTAATTACCAATTTAAGTTAGAATGGTTAGCTTGTTAGGAATAAGTTAGAAGTCCAACACAATAATAAACGGTCACAATACAGCATATCATACATACACACATTCATTATCATCCATACATTTCATGAATTATACAAACTGAGGTTTAAGAAAATATTCACAACATACAACACTACATATTCACAAGTATGCATAGTAACTCCGATTCGTGCATTTATCTTATTTGGTGACCAATTAGCACACAACACACAAATCAGAGTAACCAAGATAGCATACGGGGCATGAGGAATCCATACCGTTCACCGTCGTACGTGTTTTCGAACGTCCTCCGGTGTCACAAATCAAATCCTATGATATACATACAATCGAATGATTAGTCTAACTATCATTAACTTAATTCGATTACTCTTACGTTTCCTAACTCATACTTACTAAGTCTTTACATTCCTTACTCTTGTATTTCATTTACTTACCTTTCATTACTTATCCATGGTTTGCTTACCTATATATATACATATGGATAGGTGGGTATACACATACATATATATACATACTAGTTATAAGCTTACAGTTTTTTTTTTTGTAAGTATTGGGCCGTCCGACCCACCGTCCGACCCAAGCCCTGGGTCGGACCATTCCAGTAGAGTTCGTCCTCTGAAATTCACCCTGTCCGACCCAGCACTATTCCGTCCGACCCATACCCTCTGGGTCGGACCGTTCCAGAAGGTTTCGGTCCCGTGTCCCTGCTCCGTCCGACCCACTGTCCGACCCAGACTCTGGGTCGGACGAAGTCAGAAACTTCGACCCTTATTTTTTTTGCCTGTCCGACCCACGTCCGATCCACGGTACTGGGTCGGACCATTCCAGATTGTTTGCGTCCCGCTACTCAAGCCCTGTCCGACCCACGTCCGATCCGGACTCTGGGTCGGACGGTAGCAGAACATTGCTACAGATTTTATTTTTCTTTCCTAATTTCACCCATTGCTTCCCCAATCTTCCTACCTACATCCTAACATGTTTTAGTACAATTTAAACACTCTAAATCATGCTAATTCATTTCCTAATTCATTACACAATCCTATACTAATTTATACCCACAATTCTCTAAGTTTCTTTTCAACACTCACATTGCTTTCTTCCTTAATGCATTTTACTACAGATTTTGATACTAACACTCCTCTTCTACAACTCCCTCTTCTAATGTCATTTCTAGCACCTCTAATACATTATAACTACATTAACTATCTCTCCTAATACACCCTCTATCTTTCTCTAACAAAATCTGTTACAACCTATGCCACTCACCTAGTTTTTAATCTCTTAAGTCCACTAGTTTCTAAGTAAATTTTGCCATAGTCTCCCCTATAATTTTACACTCTCACCACATTGTTTACACTCACACATTCCCATCAATCTCACCTGTTTTCAACAATCATAATATACAAACTCTCATACACCAATACCAACACAGCAATACTATTAAAATTTCTTGCACTTAACATCCCATTCTCAATCTGTTTTGTTAAGTTTTAAAAATGTCTTTTAAAGGTTTGAAAGCTTGTTTCCTCCTACACATTACACTACCACTATACTAACGTTTTACAATACATATTTTCATTTCTAAAAATCTGTTACATAACCATTTACAAAGCTACACAAGGAAGAGTGCAATTACCTTGTTCCTTTACTAGCTTCTCCTTTCTTCCTCCTTCCTCTTTCCTTCTTCTTTCTCACCGGTTTGTAAACCAATTCTAACACTACAACCCATTCACATATACATTTCAATACACCATTTTAATACACAATTTAACCCTAACCATTATGTAAGTTCTAATATAGGTTTTAGGGTTTAGAATTTATATTACCTTCCAAGGGTTTATGAAATACTTGGAGCAGCTCAAGAATGATCTTTCCACCCTTTCAAAAATGCCAAAATCGGCTGGGCACAAGAGGAGCAAGCAAGGGTTTAGTTTGCAAATTCGTTTTGCCCACAAGGGTTAGAAAAAGATGGAGTTTTGAGAATATTTTTACCTTAAAAGAACAAGGAGAAGGAGGGCCTTCTAATGGTGGTCTTGAAGCTCCAAATGGGACATACCCATAAAAACGAAAGCTGTTGTTTTCGAATTTTGGAAAGGTAGAAGTGTAGCTCTTGATGAGAGGATTCCAATGGTGTAGTTTTTATAATTTTTGGAGCAAGTTTGATGGAGTTTCAAGAGGAGAGAAGATGATATTTTTGTGGAGCTCTTCAATTCTCCATGGAAATCACATGGAAGAATAAAGGAAGAAAAAGAGAGAGTGAGGGTGAGTGTGTTCACGTGAGAGAAGAGGGAATAGGGGTAGGAGAGAGAATGGTGAGTGAGGTGAGTGTTTTCTACTTTATTGCTTTTTATTGTATTGTCTTTTGCAAATAAGAGGGCTTGGTGAGTGTGTGAGGGGGGGGGGGGGGGGAGAAATCGGACAGCACCACAGCCCACATGGGTTTTAAAATTCTTTTTGCAATATTGGACACACTAGATTGGGTTATTTATGTTTTCTACCCCACAACTTCCCGTTTTGACAGTTTTTACTAATTTCTCGTTTTCTTGATTTTATTGGTTCTAAAGCTTCACTAATATTTATTAATGATTATTTAGTTGACCAAAACTGTTACGAGTCTATTTGATCCGCTTAAAGACACGTTTTCCTGGTTACCTCGAAAAACGTGCTTTAAGGTTTGTTAATGTTTTAAAACCATTTTAGGGATCCGTTTCCTTCGGGATTTGTTCCCTCATGATTATTTACACTGAATTAAGCTTCTAAATTATTCATTAGCCTAATTAATCACTATTTTTAATTACGGGGTATTTCAATCTACCCCCCTTAAGAAACTTTGCCCTCAAAGTTGCTCAAGGTTAATGGTTTAGGTAATTCTACTCATTAGGCAAACCAATTGCATAATGTGTCTTACTACACCTATGAGGTGTTTACTTCCTTTCACATTGCAAGCATACACACTTCGAGCATCATACACAATTCACATACACAATCCAACATTTTCCATTCATACCATTCCACAATACGCAATACACCATTACCATTCACAATACACATTACACATCCATCACACATGTACAAGTACATTCGTACACTACACCATTACACATACATACACATACCAAATTCACTTACACTACATGTGCCATACAAACCTATTACAATACTTACACTCTAAGCAATGCTTACCCCGAAGCAATGCAAAAGCAAAAGGGCTCTACCCCCTTAAAAGGGGTACGACCCGTACCCGTATTGCTAAATGCTAGACTCTCTAGTCTATGAACAGCTGTGGGTACTTAGCCTTCATGGCATCTTCCAACTCCCATGTCGCTCTTTCGACATCATGGTTAGACCATAGGACCTTCACCATTCGTATAGACTTATGGCGAGTGTCTCTGGTCTTCCTATCAAGGATTCTCACTGGGGTTTCAACATATCTCATGGTCGGCTCAATAGATAGTCTCTCAGGCTCTAAGACGTGAGAAGAATCAGCAATGTACTTCTTGAGTTGTGACACATGAAATACATCATGGACACGTCCCAAGTCCTCAGGTAATGCTAACCTGTAGGCTACAGCTCCAACTCTTTCGGTGATAGCATACGGCCCTACAAACTTTGGGCTCAGCTTGCCCTTCTGGCCAAATCGGAAGACACCCTTCATAGGTGAAAGCGTAAGAACACTTGGTCACCCACGGCGAACTCAAGGTCGCGTCGTCGCACATCCGCATAGGATTTCTGTCTATCTTGGGCTGCCTTCATATTAGCTCGAATTTGCTGCACTTCAGCTTGTACTTGCTCAAGATACTCCGGTCCTATTATGACCGCTTCACTTGACTCATCCCAACACAAGGGTGTACGGCAAGGTCTACCGTATAGAGCTTGGAAAGGCGACATCTTAATCGAGGCGTGATAACTATTATTGTAAGAAAACTTGATAATATGAAGCTTATCTAACCAACTCCCCTGAAAGTCCAAGGCACATGCCCGAAGCATGTCCTCCAGTGTCTGGATGGTCCTTTCTGACTGACCGTCGGTCTGGGGATGGAAGGCGGTACTCAACTTCAATTCTGTACCCAACGCTTCCCGTGTAGCTCTCCAGTATCTCGAAAGAAATCTGGTGTCGCGGTCAGATACTATAGTCTTAGGGACTCCGTGGTGTCTGATAATCTCCCTGTCGAATAGCTCAGCTAGCTTCACTACCTTCCAGGTGTCCTTCATCGGTATGAATCTGGCAACCTTGGTAAGGCGATCGACTACAACCCAGATCATGTTGAGTCCTCCCCTGGCAGGTGGGAGTCCTACAACAAAATCCATGGAGATATCATGAAATTTCCACTCCGGAACTGGCATCGATTGTACCATTCCGCCCGGTCTACGATGTTCAAACTTTACTTTCTGGCATGTTAAGCATCTCAATACAAATTCCGTCACATCTGATTTCATCCCAGACCACCAGAAGTACCTCTTTATGTCTTTGTACATTTTGGAGGCTCCTGGATGGACTGACAATGTGGAACTGTGTGACTCTCGCAGGATGCGATCCCTTAGCTCAGCATTGCTTCGGGGGACGCATAGCCTGCCATTCAACCGAATCAAACCATCTTCATGTAGCTTGAAGTCATACTTCTTCTTCTCAAATGTACCATTCTCGATCTTGTGTCTGATTTCGGTTAGGTAAGGGTCGCTCAACTGAGCATCTCGCACCTCGTCAACCAAGCTAGAAGAAGCGAGTAGCGAATGGAGCGAGTGTGCTCGACGGCTCAGGGCGTCGGCTACAACATTTGCCTTCCCTTCCTTATACTGTAAGTCGATGTCATAATCCGAAAGAAATTCCATCCATCTTCTCTGTCTCAAGTTCAATTCTTTCTGTGTGAACACATACTGTAAGCTCTTATGATCGGAGTAGATGGTGATGCTTACCCCATAGAGATAGTGTCGCCATATCTTCAAGGCGAAGACAATGGCTCCTAACTCTAAGTCATGTGTCGGGTAATTCTCCTCATGCTTTTTCAGCTGGCGGGAGGCATAAGCAACAACCTTGCCATGCTGCATGAGTACGCACCCCATACCTTTGCCTGATGCATCACAATATACCTCAAATCCCTCTGTGCCCTCTGGAAGAGTAAGGATGGGCGCTGAGGTCAATGAGTCCTTTAGTTTCTGAAATGATAGCTCGCACTCGTCTGTCCATACAAATGGTGCATCTTTCTTCATCAATGTAGTCATGGGCTTAGCGACTTTTGAGAAGTCCTTTACAAATCTCCGGTAGTAACCGGCTAGACCAAGAAAGCTCCTAATGTCGGTAACAATCTTGGGTCTAGGCCATGATCGTACAGCTTCTATCTTAGAAGGGTCCACTGAGATACCTGCGCTCGAGATGACATGTCCAAGGAATGATACCTGATCAAGCCAGAACTCGCATTTGGAGAACTTCGCATACAGCTGGTTCTCGCGCAGTGTCTCAAGCACTTTCCTCAAATGGATTTCATGTTCCTCTGCTGATTTTGAGTATACAAGTATGTCGTCGATGAAGACAACCACTGAAGTGTCCAACTGCTCACTGAATAGACGATTCATGAGGTCCATGAATTTAGCTGGTGCATTTGACAAACCGAATGGCATCACTGTGAATTCGTAGTGGCCATATCTGGTACGGAATGCCGTTTTCTCAATGTCTTGTTCCTTGATTGCAATTTGATGATACCCAGAACGGAGGTCGATCTTGGAGAAGACTGAGGCTCCTTTCAGCTGGTCGAATAGGTCGTCGATGCGTGGTAATGGGTATTTATTTTTTACTGTAACCGCATTCAGCTCGCGGTAGTCAATACAAAGTCGGAGGCTACCGTCCTTCTTCTTCACAAAGAGGACCGGTGCTCCCCAGGTGATACGCTCGGGCGTATAAACCCTTTGTCAAGTAGGTCTCGCAACTGTTCTTTCAGCTCTGTCATTTCAGCAGATGCCATGCGGTACGGTGCCCTAGCAATGGGACCAGTACCTGGCAATAGATTAATTTCAAATTCCACTGCTCTCGGTGGTGGCATGCCGGGTAGCTCCTTAGGGAATACGTCGGGAAATTCGGATACAATGGGTACTTCATCACTGAACTCTGGATCTCGCTCCAGGTCTTGTACATAACATAGATATACTTCTTGGCCCTTTCTGAGCTCCCGGTACATAGCCATGGCAGATATGAGCGTGGTCGAAGGCTCTCTCGGTCTTTGGCGGTAAGATACGGTAACCCCAGAAGGACTCTTGAGCAGCAAACGATGCTCGGCGCAGAGGATTCTACCCTTGTGCCGCTCCAACCAATTCATTCCAATGATTAAGTCGAATCCCAATCCATTGAATTCGATGAAGGAAATGGGGAACGATTCGCCTTTGATTTGGGTTGTGGCTGATTGATAATACTTGGTGCACTTTACTCGCTCCTTCGATGGGAGAGTAACCATGAAGTTCGGTAGCTCATCCGCATCTAGCTTCAACCTCTTCACAAAGGATGGCGATACGAAAGTGTGAGAGGCGCCGGAGTCGAATAACACATTGGCATCAATGCCATTTACTGGGAATGTTCCCATTAAGATGGTGCCGCTTCTGCCGGCTTGTGCTTCGGTGAGGATGCTCAGGTTACCTTCGGTACCGAGTCCACAACCTATTGAATTCACAATTGGATAAGTATTGATGGTGGACACAAGTGGAATTAACTCAACACTGCTCTTTATTGATAAACCAACCATCATACATACCGTGTCTCTAATACACGTTACTAATACATTACATGATACTATGAATTTAATACTTTCTAAAGGTAAGGTTCAGGCGTCCTGGTTTCATGTGTGGCATTGATTATTGCCGGCGGTGCCGTATTCAACTTGATCTTGTTGATCCCATGATACAGCATCCTAGAGTTTCCACCCATGATTAGGACTAGACCTGGCAAAAGTAACCCGAACCCGAAAAACCGAACCAAACCAATCCGATCCGAATCTCAACTGAAAACTATAACTTGAAAAATGACCCGAAATCCAAAATCAACCGACCCGGACCAAACCGAACCGTATTGTAAAACCGAAAGTAAACCACAATCCACAATCATCCAAACCAAAATCAACTGAACCGAAGTCACCCATAACCCGACGATGACCCGAAAACCGAAGTGACCGAACCGAAACCAACCGAAACCCGAACCGAAACCAGTGTGACCCGAACTAATATATCCGATGTGACCCGAAAGAATATATTGCATTAGTTATAGGAGACAATGAGAATAAAACATAATGTTTATACCCAATATCTAGTTTAAATACAAATCAGTATTTAGCATTTGTATCATACAACACTAAACAATGCCCCACAATACTTTTACAATTAATCATTACTTAGTAAGTTGCATACCTATAAAAAAGTATTAATAAACTTATATACATGAGAAATTATTTTAAATATACCACAAATATTTTGCGCTATAAAATTTTAAAGTAATTAATTATCATGCATTTTCATTAATCGCACAACTAATAATGAATTAATGATAATGCGTTACTCATCAATGATAGATTGGTAAGAACCAAAAATATTTGTATATTTAGACTCAAATTTTATCACTAATTCATATCATTATTGTATTAATTATTCATATATTGAAGGTTTTTATTAATTAGAATTTTTCATGCCTTTATCCAATCTTGTGAATAATTCTCCCTCATTAGTAATTTAGCATAAATGTTTACTATACTTGAAGGTACCTATGTAGCAAAATTCTCATGCTTCTGAATAGTTCTTCATCATTAACAGTTTTTAACTACCCCAAAAAAAGTCATCAAAACTTATTAACTAATTCCATTCGCTAAATATTAATAGATTGAAAATACAAGTTACTACACTTTGATACAATTTTAATAATTATCCACAAACATACCTTATTTATACTCCTCTCAAAATAATGAAACTATTAAATAATCTAAAGCTACATCAATAATTATGATAAGTTCAAAGTTAGTTGCTAAAGTATAACATGATGCAAATATAATTATTTGTTTAAATTAATCTTTATAACATTTATACGTGTTGAGATTGATTGAAGTCAAATTTCATATCATGATGATGAGTTGCAGGATTCTATAATGGCAACCGAATTTAACCGAATAATGACCCGAATTTGACCCATAACCCAAAAAAACCGAATGAATCAGGCTAACCCGAACCGTAAGTTACCCAACCCGAAGTCCCTAACCGAAAGTCATCCAAACCGAAAAATCCAAACCGATCCAAACCGACTCGAAATTTCAACAAACCGAACTCAACCCGAACAAACTGAATTCAACCTACCCGATCCAACCCGAACCAAATATTGAACGATTTGAAATCAACCCGAACCGAACCGAACCGACCCGAACCGTTTGACCCGGACTGCCACCTCTGTCCACTATGTCGCGATACACGGTTTACGAAGAAAGACTTATTTATCTCCTGGTCAAGGGGTTACATTTTTGAAACAAATCGTTTATCTCCGATGAACTTTCACTTAAAATACTTTTTTATATACTAGCTAGAATTAGACCTGGCAATTCGGGTCACTCGGTTCGGGTTCGGTTCGGTTCGGTTCGGTTCGGGTCGGGTCAATTTATCATATTACTATTCGGTTTGGTTTGGATCGGATCGGGTTCATGGTTTAAATTTGATTTCGGGTTATTTCGGTTTGGTTGAGTTCGGGTTGGGTGCTTTCGGTTCGGGTTAGCCTTTGAGTCATTCAGTTTTTTCGGGTTATAGGTCAAATTCGGGTGATTTATCCGGGTTTATTGATAAAAATTTAAAAGTACGAATTTTAAGCAACCTTCGTAACTTGCATTGATTTTCATATGCGGCTCCAAATTCTTTTAATATAGTGTTACTGTTGATCAAGACTGCTATGTGTATAGGTTGGATAAAATCAAACTGGATGACAAATTTGTAAATGAATTTAAACTATTTATTGTATAGATAAGTACAAATTAAGCTTTTGTGAATTAGTGGTCAATATTCGGCAATCGACGTCCAGTTTACCCCGTCCACGCCCGACGTCTTGCCTCCCGTCATCCCGCGCCGTCACACCCTGAGCTCATCACTTGCACAAGCGTCGCGCATCTACACCCATCCATCACCGCCTCGCACAAGCGTACATGCCCACACCCATCCATCAACATTCAAACCATTCCTAAGTCCTAATATAAAGAAAACCTAAGTTTATAAAATATAGAGTAATATAAAATCGTAATGATACACATTACATTGTCTTGTACAACATTTTAGGTTAAGTTGTTAAGGTAGATGAAATAAGGTGGGGATTATTCATCCTTCAAAATGCTAGTCTATCTAATGATTCACAATAATATACCATTTCGAATATTTTTCCTCATTTTATTGCATAATTTCTTTAGGCATATACACATTAATCTTGAATAGTATATGTCTCAACTAAAAGTTTAGGTTTTATAATTAAACTTCATCAACATTTAAACCATTTCCAAGTCTCATGTCCTAAACATAAAAAAAAACCTAATTTTATTAAAATCAAAATTAGTATAGTATTATAAAATAGTAATGATACACATTAAATTGTATTATAAAACATTTTAAAGCAAAACATCTATAGTTTGTAGCAAAACATCCATGTGTGGGAAGAGTAACAACACAGTTTATGAATGTTTTATTACAACAAGGCTTGAGATGCTTGAAGATGTATATATATAAATATATATATATAATTTGTGAGCAATGAACACTTATTGGATGTCTAAATCTCCATTATGTGTTTTTGGTTTCAAGATTATTTTTACAGTTGGAACAACTATAGTAGATTTAGATTTAGCAAAACATTCGGGTGGATTCGGTTCGGGTGGATTCGGTTCGGGTGGATTCGGTTCGGGTGAATTCGGTTATACCAAATTTCGGTTTGATTCGGTTTTTGGTTTGGATCGGTTCGGATTTTTGGGTCACATTTCGGATCACGCTATTCGGTTTAAGTTCGGGTTCGGATCGGGTTGGATCGGTTCGGTTTTTCTGGTTCAGGTCACCTTTGCCAGGTCTAGCTAGAATACACTAATCTTGATAGGATACATTTACGTTATATGACAGTATAGAATTCAATTAATATGCGTATACTGGAAAATGAAGTGCACTTGATAACAATCATTAGACACATATAATTTCCTCGAGTAAAACTATATAAGGAAAGAAAAAAAAAAGTCAAGCTTAAAATTTCTTATTAATCAGATCACTTTATCTTCTTAATTCCAAATTCGTCTTGTGGCTCCAACAGACAACAATTGTGAAATTGCAGAGAAATAATTAATGAACTAACTTAAAATAATGTACTACTATATATAATCATTAGCGTTGTACAATTTTCAGGCGTGCAATTACTAAGCTATATACTATGAATCAACATGCATGTTGTATCAACACGATTTTGTTGTCCTTCAGTTGGCTCGCAAGCAAATGAAAAACCTGCACGTTGCCTGATTAATTAAAAGATAATTGAGTGATTAATGAGTTAGTCGATTCTAATCGGTAATGAATTAGGTTAGTGGGTACCTCTATTCCGCTTCAACAATCATCAATCGATATCCCTCATGAAAAGTCAAACATTATATCAAAGATTCAACTACATGCAATCATCTTTGCATACCGAATCGAAGAGTATATAAAGACAATGTAGTTTCATGCCATCCGCACAAAGGCATTCGATAAACATTCACCCAACATAACTACACAAAATACCCAGCACCACCCCTTCACTCCTCTTCCTTCGAAAAAAGATGTCAGTCGAGTGATCGCTGATTATTGTCAACCACACTCATCTCCCTCATTATGATTATTGTTGGCAAAATTGGCCCAAGTGAGGCTGCTCCTGGAAGTTGGAAGCTTCTCCAACGGAGCACAGGTGTAATTTCCATGCATATGCAACTGCTCAACAACGATCGTGTGATGACCGAACCAAACTTTGGTGAGTCCATATATCTCTCTACCAAGGCAATGTCGGGTCATCGTGATCTAATGCCTGAGAGAGACTGCACGCCTCACTCTGTTGAGTATAATTTGTTTCAACCACTGTTCGTCCACTCATGATTCTTACTGACACTTGTGTTCTCGGGTTGGTCACCCTAGCTGGCCGCTTAGTCCAAAACCGGCGGGTGGAGAGATGGTGAAACGAGATGTTCGCCCTATTCAGCCATGCCCTACTTGTGATTGGAAGAGGTAATAACAACAAACTCATTCGACCACGATGGTACGCCAGCAACCACATCCTTCCAAATCATCATCGTTGGAGGACTTGGACAGTTCAATTTTGAGTTCTATCCCAAAAGTACTGACACGACCGTAGGCGTATATGATCTACCGTTCTTGCAGCAAACCAACGACGGTGGAGACCACTATAATAATCTTTACCCTTTTGTGTTCTTAAACGTGGATGGTAATATTTTCATCTTCGCAAATAACCGCGCCATTCTTTACGACTACAAGAACAAAAAGTTGGTACAAACATACCCAACAATTCCTGACGGTCATCCTAGGTGTTATCCTAGCACAAGATCAGTAGTGCTACTTCCGTTGAAAAATATTGACACTGCGACGATTGAAGCTGAGGTCCTCGTGTGCGGTGGAGCACCTAAAGGATCCTACCAACAAGCAAACCAGGGAAATTTTGTCCCTGCCCTAAATAACTGTGCAATGATGAAGATAACTGATTTGAACCCAAAGTGGACCATGGAAACTATGCCCATGGCGAGGACAATGGGTGACATGGTGCTCCTTCCAAATGGTCGAGTCATGATCATTAACGCGTCGAGCTAGGAGTCGCGGGTTGGGACCTTGGCATGAAAGCCATGCTGAGCCTAGTTATCTACAATCCCGATGGTATTGAGGGGTCTATATTTGAGATCCAAGCCCCATCAAACATACCAAGAGCTTACCACTCCACTGCGTGCCTCCTAAGAGACGGTAGGGTTCTTGTAGGAGGTAGTAATGCACATTTCGGCTACGAGTTTGGACCCGAAGTGCTCTTCCCTATAGACTTAAGTTTATAGGCTTTCTCCCCATCATATCTTGACGAGAGTGCATCCATGCTGAAGCCCAAGATCGTATCACCAGAAAGTTTGTACCTCAAACTTGATCATAAGCAGGTAATATCTTTGAAATTTTTCGTTCAAGGAAATGCACTCATGAACAGTGACACTGTGAAGGTAATGATGGTGTTGCCACCCTTCACTACACACTTGTTCTCTCAAGGCCAGAGGCTTTTGGTTCTTACCCAAGTACAAAAAGCTAGCCTCGTGTCCAACACTACATCAACCTATCAATTGTCCAGTACGAATGCCAAATTCACCAGTTCTCGCGCCACCCGTGTATTACATGTTTTTTGTCAATCATCGAGGGGTTCCCAGTTAAGGAAAGTGGCTAAAGATGGGAAGTGCAACAAACTAATAAAAGCCAACAAACATTGTCTTTGTTTATAATAGATTCCTTTTAATTGTTTTACTTGTACATATGGTCCAAAAGTTAGTTCTACTGATTTTCGCTTCATCACGTGGCGATCGCAATGTCTAGTAGATATCAACTAGTTTAAGATGGTGGCATTAATTTGTGGAAATATGAATAATTTCCCATTATGTCAGCTCAAAATTATTAGATCAAATAGACATTGTTTGTAATAGTAATTGTTTTTACCGGTCATTTATAAAATGATATTATATTTTCAAGACTGTTGTTACTAGCTTCAACTCAGTCAAAATAAAGTTGTGTTCAAATTAACAGGTTGGGGTGTCAACCAGTTGACCCTCTTTGAAATACCTCAAACATTCATTACCCAAATTAATTAGGAATTAATTAAATGAAAGAGTTTAATCAATAGTTAGTCATTGAATGATAAAGGTTAATGAGCCTAATTCATTAAGGAATTTTATAACATCTGAACACACACACACATATATAAATATGTATATTCCAAAATTGGCACTAAAACCCACACGAAATAATGGACTAAAGAGGGAACATTTATATGGAGGAAACAACTCTCTTGCATCATGATGAAAAATGCCGCCGCGAGCCCCCTCTGTCCCCCTTGACGTTTACCCTTCCCTACCCTTGCCTTCGCCCAATCATGTCTAACTCCAACCACCGCCTCCGCATAAAACACCCAGCAAATCACCGCCTCCACCTAAAACACCCAGCCAACCGCCATACCAACCTCACAAATCCCCTGACCTAGCTACAACAAAATCCTTACCTTCCCAACGAAAGCCTCCAACCATCTAGCTCCACAAGACCATCGTTAATTCTTCAAAACACTAGAAAATCCCCTATAGATTTTTACCATGACCGGTCTAGGGGGCTCGCAACAACCTCCACAACCTCCATCGACAACCGTGTTCATAGATAACATCCATGACAGAACAACATTAGGCACGCTATGGAAGACTTTTGCCAAGTTTGGGAGAATCGTAAGCGTCAACTGGCCCATAAAAAGGCGCATTGCTACAAACACACGGTACGCTTTTGTTGAGTTCAAAAACGTGCAACAAGCAGAGGAAGCCATTCGAGAAATTAATGGTATTTGGGTAGAAGGGAGAAGGCTGAGTATGCAACTTGCTCGCCCACTAAGAAGGACACCAACAGGTAGAAGATATCCTGCTCAGGAGAACAACCCAGTACCGCAGCCCCCGCCTCCACGGCATTGGGAGGACCTTGGCCAGACTAAGGTGACAGGTTATACAGCTGAGGGTTGGGAAACAACTTAGAAATGTCCGATCAAGCTTTCTGCCTCTAGAATCCTAATCCCTAGGCTGGATAGAAGTGTCAAAGTTCAAAGCAGTGTAAAAGTTACAAGCTTGCACGTAAAAAAGATGCTGAAATCCAAAGGTGAAATTGAGCATGTCATAAGCTCATCACCGTATGACTTTTTGGTGATTTTCAAAAGGAAAGAAGACCAGATTCAGTTTTTACAGAGAAGTAAATGGAACAGAGACCTGTGGACAATCGAAGCCTGGGTTGATGGGGTTACACAATCTACCATGGTGACTAATATTGTCGTACGTGGAGTACCTCCTCATGCATGGTCGGAAAGCTCCATTCAAAGGATCCTGGAAAATTACGGTCGGATCCTGAAAATCGAGACTGACATGAGCAATGTGCCACCCAATTTGGAAGTTTTTGTAATAATAGAGACCATCCCATTTAGGATTATCAATGAGGAAGTTGAAGTATTGTTTGATAACTCAATCTCGACAGTAGGTGTGATGGAAGTCTGGACAGAAGACTTAAGTGACAGACATGCGCCGCCTTGTGAACCACCAAAGGAACCGTCTATGGTGGTTGTATCACAGCCTGCTGGCAGGGAAAATTAAGAGACGGAGAAGTTAGAGATAACCAGATACGCACCACTGAATCAAGACAAGGAGCCGCTACTCCCAGGTACCATTAATACGGCAGCAAATAAGGTAACAGCTATTATGGATGGAAAAGGTGCATGCATTGAGAAGTTGGAAGTGATTAGGGGCGAGTGAAAAGGGCGGCTATTAATCTGCTCCCTAAAGAAATCCATCATACGTCTCAATGAAAAAGAAGATTTAGGCAGGGTAAATATTTTTGGGATCTGGGACGGTCAACTAGGAAATAGTGCTAGAACTGCTGACAAGGTGACGATTGTGTATGAGGAATCAAGTAGTAGATAACATAACAGCCAGGGTGATGCCCCCCTTGAAGTGGATACGACAACTCCAAACAATTCGCGGGTACTCCTCAACTCTCAAGAGGATAACCTGGTAAGTGGGCACACTCCCTCCCACATTTATCAGGAGCTCATCACCGAACCTGATAACCAAGCTCAGCAAGGAAAAAGCTTATGCTCTCAAGAAAGTGTAGGCTCACCGAACATCCAAAATAACGGTCGTCCGACCCCTGTGGACCCTAAATCGCTGGAAGAGATTGACTTGACAGTTGTACTGAATACTGAAGCCCTGAAATAGAATATTCCATACACTGGGGAACAAACGCAAACCTCAAAGAAGGTGAAATCACGTAGACCAACAATATCTGCTGAAGCCCGCTGATTCTTCAAATACAGTCAAAGATTACGTATAACCTCACCGTTCCCCAATAAATCCTTAGCCAATATTGATCAAATTCTCAAGAAGCAAGTGAAGGCCAAGCAGGGTTAAGTCCATGAGGGAGACAATTAATTAGGGATGGTAAGTTCATGGTAGTTTTGATTCCGAATGATGAAGAAATACTGTAGTTCTTCAATTTCTGGTGCAACGTTTCCCCTAGCAGGAAAGCAAGGAAGATGTGGTCTACTACCTGCATGCTTTGACTTGCAATATATGGCTTCCAGGAACAAAATTGTGTTTGAACGTGAAGAAATTAATTGGCGATGACTTTATCTGGTAAATTCCAAATCCTGGAGTGGTGCAGCAAGGAGCTGCGTAGGCAGGCCTCAACTATGGCTATGATGATAGCTAGCTTCAAACCTGAAGAAGTTAATTAAACTATTTTATAGTTTTTATCTGTCTTTCTGTTCCCTGTCTTTCCTCTATACTGGTGTTCCTTGTGCTGTCTTGACTGGTTCTACTAGCTATATCAACCGTATACCGGTTATAAACTGCTACCTTGGTAGCCCCCTGATCAATAAAAATTAATACATGATTTAAGGACACAAATCATGAGAGAAGACTGTGTAACATATGTAGTCAAAATAATTTATAAGTGCAATAGCCACTTAGAAATACACCTTAGGACAATGTAACAACACATGTTACAACCTAACACATGAAACAAGTCCATGTGTACAACATTTAAGTCCTTAATATTATAAAGACTAAGATGACAAGACAAACCCCTAAAATATATCTAAATGTGGGTGGCAATATGTGAATAGTTCACCATGAGTCACCAAACTTTACTTTATTGAAAGGAAATATCTTGAATGAGAACTATCACCTATGTTAGGAAAATTATATAAATTATATTATCCCAAGATAACCCAAGAAGAGACCATAGGTAGAGTAACAGTAACACCGTTCTCAAGTGAAAATGTATCCAAATACGGAACTACACTAGATGACTTCTGAGTATACATTAAAGACCTATAAGGCAGATATACATTCAAGAAGTTAATCATTGTATACCCTACGATTGAATTCTAGGCATTTAGATTGAGAGAACTTAATCGCACAGTGAGAAGTTGAGTATGACGAGTAATGTTTAGTATGGTGAGAAATCCAGGGTCACTGGTTGCGCATTGTGATCACAAACAAGGGGATAACTGTTACACATCAAGGAAATTACAAGAACCGATAGGTTCCTTGGTCGGAGGACACTATCGTTGGTGCATGGCTACGACCACAAGTGACGCCTTTAATAGGGCAAAGAGGAAATCCTGAGATCTTCGGATCACTGGTCGGAGGGCACTATTGTTGGTGCATATGGCTTCGGCCACGGGATACTGCCCAATAAATACAAGGACTATGATTATAAATATCCAACAGGTTTGATTAGCATGTTGGTCCAGCACTTACTCAAACTGTGTGATGCGGGAGAAGATCCCGACGGATGTGTCATCCACCTATTATCAGAGGCATGGATTGAGTTCTGGTATTATTGTATACTATGATTATAAATATACAACGAGTCGATTAGAACGTTGGTCCAGCAGTTACCCAAATTTGTTGATCCGGGAGAAGATCCCGACGGATGTGTCATCTTATTATATCAGGAGAATGGATAGTCTTCTGTTATGATATAACACTAGTGTTATGAAGAGGTAGTACTTTCGTGACAGCTTGGAGAACAAACATTAGGCCTTAAAGGCCAAGCAATGACAAATGTTTAAATTTACTCTCGTACAAATTATATCGAGTTGTTTATTGAATTGATTATGTGAATGAGATGAATGATACTAATGTCATTTATATGTTGAGTGAATTAATGGAATGTCAAGTATGTTTATTGTTATATATATATGAAAATGGAATAGCATGATAATGGAACCGCATGTTAACTCGACCAGACAACTCAAGGCGTCTGAGGGCGCGTGATAGTTGCACGATGACATACTCAGGGGTTGTACTGAGCCTTTTATGGCCAACATATTATAAGTACATAATTGGAGGCGACGTTGGATTGCGGGATGGGTAGTGAGTGTGTACTACCTTGTGGATGGTATTTTGGATTATGTTATAGATTGTATCTAGGGAACATGTTATTATGACTTAGACTGCTCATGAGAATTGTTTCAGTGTTGTAAATTCTGGATAACTATCTCTTGGTCATCACAACGTTTGGATTATGTATATATTGGAAGCCTTGTTACTCACATCGGTGAGTAACGGCGGTAGCACCCGTGTTAGTGGATGGTTTACATTTGTTTTCCGCTGCATTTTTTCTGATTAAACTTAGATTGATTACGCTAAGTACATGATTAAGACAAGATTGTGAAGTAGGGGTGTTACTGTCAATGGTCTGCGTCGATGTTAGCCGCCTTTGGCAGTGTTAGCACCGAGGGTTAACCACTACTCAAACCTTTAATTTTAGGGGGCTTAGGGTTTTTTTCTTATTTTTTGTGGTGGTGTTGGTTAACCTGATCATATTTTAGGGGGCTTAGGATCGTTAAACCCTTTAGCTTCTACCACCTGGGGAGCCCAGGGTATCCTATCTCTGTTGATACCAGTCATCACCACCTCCCCATCCTGATTTCTGCCTACCACTTGATAAGTGCTGAAAATATGTATTTATAAGGTTTATAATCACCTACATTCTACTTGGATTGAAACCTATTTTCACCAATTTATAGAGCATTTCGTTAATATAGGTGACCTTATACAATTTTGGTTATAATATAGGTAAAAGCTCACTTGAGCAATGATTTTGGAGATTCTCAAGACATTGTGGCCAAACTTATTGCCATGAAGAGTGTGCCAAGGACAACGGGTCAAATGGGGACAATTGCAGAAAGACCGTTTCTGGTGAAGACCTACCCAGAGGACCGCCCCTGTAGGACGGTCGAAAGCTCAAATTCTGCTTCTGGTCCGGACCGCCCCTGCAAACCGCCCTCGTGGGGCTATCGGGGTTAAGTCGCTCACGAGTTTTCCTTTCTGGTCCGGATCGCCCCAGGCCAACCGCCCCTGTGTGGCGAGCGGGTTAAGTTCGCCAGCGCGTTTTTTTTCTGGTCCGGACCGCCCCTGTGGGGCAGTTGGAACGAAATTTCACCAAGAATGCGGTTTTAAAAACGGGAAAATTTGGCAACACTTACTCACTTTTCATTCTGCACTTGAGAATATAGAGAGAGAGGGCGCAAAGAGGGGAAAGACGAGGAAGAAGAGAAGAAAAAAGAGCTCACCTTCTCCAAAGCTTCCAAGATCCATTAATGGCTTATCTTTGCCCTTTTGTTGTTTTCTCTTCTCTATGTTTCAGTAGAACTTCATTGTGCTTTAGGATTAGTTTTTGACCCTAAACTCTTGAATATGCCTATGAATCTTGTTATACCTTAATATAGTTATTTCTCTCTTGATATTCCTTCAACGCTCTTAAATTGATCCCTTAATTGCATTTGTGGTGAACCCTTCCTACAATTTGGTTTTGAGTTAGGGTTTGAGACCAATTTAAGAGAGAACCCTTAAGTTATACCTCTAGGGTTAGTGGATATAATTTGTGGCTTTTAACTAGAACTTAAGCTTAATGCTACTTAGTGAGTTTAACCTTAATTGGTTTTAAAGGTTAAAATTGACTTAAGTAAGATTTAGCCCATTTTTAGCTTAGAGGGTTATTATTCTTGTTCTAAAAAGACAACTATGGTGTAAAAGAATCACAAGTATGTTTATGAGGTTTAGGTGATTGCCAAAGTCCCAAAGTACATCTCCATCCAATCCACCAAGCTATCATCTTTAGTTTATTTGTTGTTCTTTCAATTACTCAATCAACACAATCAAGCTTGCCACCGGCTAAACCCCTATTTCCAGTTTTTTGTTGCATTAACTAGATTACCGAGACTAGGTTGATCGAACCAATTTCCTTATGGATATGAAACTTGTTGTACTACATCGATTAAGTGCACTTGCATATTCCTTGCATTTATTTATATACTTTGTTATATAGTTTTTGCACAACACCACTCCTATACTAGAAGATGCAGAGTCCACACTTGCTTCAACCTCAACTCTAAAGTCTGCACCTCTTTCGTTATCAACCTTTTGGTCCAAGTCCACACTCAACGACCTAAAAGGGTGAGCCGTTTCAAGAAAGGAATCGGCTTGGTCTATTGCTTGATCAAACGTGCTCGCTCGGTATGTATTACTTGGCACTTAGAAAACCATACACCAATAGAAAAGAAGTCTATTTCGGCAGTTCCAAGTAGCCTATTTCGGCGGTCGTCAACCACCAAATTGAAGACCGCCGAAATAAGTGTTTGACTCTAATTCGGTGGTTGTACAACCGTCGAAATAGGTCTGTCTATTTTGGCGGTTCTAAAGTTAACTGCCGATATAGAGGCCTGCCGGAAGCGAGATTATGATGAGCCTATTTTGGTGGTTGTTAACATAAAACCGTTGAAGATGACCGACCCGTTTAGGTCGGTCCATTTGGGTTCTAGAGGGTTTGGTATGGGTCGGTCATTTTGGGTCGATTAGTTTGGGTCGGTCGATTCCAGAATGTTTGGATAGTTTTGACCGACCCATATGGGTCGGTCGTCTTGGGTCGGTCGATTTATTTAGACGGTTCCATGATAAAACCGCTAAAACAGGTTGTCTAGGCCAGTCTATTTCGGCAATTTTTATTAAGGAATCGCCAAAATACGCCAATTTTTTCCCATGGTATATCTATATATACCCTATACACACCTCAATGTTCAAGCAAACATGTATATCATATATATAACACTGCACCACAAAGGGGCGATAAATTTCACATTCGGCCACCATCAATGGGGCGCTACAACAATTACATAACAAATTAACTAATGCATAAATGTAGAAGAAAGTTTACAGTGTTATACCAAAATACTACAATGCAAATATCCTCACACATCAACTACTAATGTGATGAGTTACAACTATTCAGCTAGAAATACAAAATCAACTAACGAAATTCATGGTGATGAATTTTGTCCAATCCTCACGAATCTCAACAATGTGTGCATCTTCATAAGTCGATACTACTGTTTCAAAAGCCTTGAGTAAAAAAAAACAACATTAATTAGAAACTACAAGTGTAACAACATATAAAAGTATATAACCAAAATGTTAAACAATTCTTACCTTGTCTAATGAGTTCTCCGGTAAACATGTCGACGTGCCTAGTATGTCATGCATAAATCTCATGACGTAGTATCCACATTCGGAACCTCCAGGCTGCAATGGACACTGTATATATACATACATGTTCACCATCATTCTTTCAAGTATTTACAACACTACATCAATTATTAAACAACACCTTTACGTTGTTCCACGAGATCTTGTTATTCTTCACTGGTTTTTGCAATGTGATAAATGCAGCTTTAAAGGCATTAAACCAACCATATAGTTTAATAGACACAGTAAGTTACAAGTTTTCAACCAAAAGATCAAGTAATAAACATTATTATACAAGACAAGCAACTCACTTTAATAGCACAGGTGCTATCATTAGTTTCTTGGCATTCCTACCAAGTGAGTCAAACTGAAAAATCCTTAGGTGCTTCATTAATGACAAAACTAGTAAAGATCAGTGTCGACTGTTCACGTATTAGAATGCCATTAATTGAATTCAATTCAATGATCATTATATAATTAGCAAAATTTATAGTTATAACATATTTAGAAACGGATGATAAAGTTACCCATGATAAACGGGTAGCATAACGTAAGACTTGTTACCACAATTATAGATCGCGGTTGTTAAGTATTGCATAAGGCCCTGGAGATCACTTGATATTGTCACTTCAGAGCACATATTAGGACACAAGTAGCCGAAACATTTGTTGCCATGGTCTACGACCGTCTTATACTGCACATGCCTGCACCATAAAGACAATATCATTAGTGATTTAACATTTCATCAACACTAATTCAAAATTTGATTCAAATATGTACAAGGTAGTAGTCACTCCAACATGGTTGACTTGATGACTGATACATTAAGCCAATCCCTCTTGAATACATCCACAAAATTGGTCATATAAATGTCAATTTCAGAATCCTGATCATAATGAAATATCATCTGATCAACCGTCAATGTAATGACATAATGCTCAGGTGGCGTCAGCAGTAGTGCCGAGTGTAGCATTCCTAGCTTAGAAGACAAGGCATCGAGTATGTCTTGCTGCACTAAATTATCTCTAACCCTGAAATTGATCGATGCTTTTGAAGGAACTGATGGGACATGAACTGATCGAGCAATACTCTTTCCTTTCCTCTTATCAGATTTGGGCCCAATATTTTTCTAATATATTAATTAAGTCTATAACATTATAAAACTAGACTATACTGTAAAAGAAAATAATTTTAGAGTAATTTTTCAGTTTGCTTACTTGCCCCACGAGTTTGACCAAATGAATTGGCCACTGAATTGTACAAGTTTGAGTAGCACGCAGTTAACACATACCAGGTTGAAATACTCCTAAATTAATTTAAATTAATTTAGGGGATTTCTTTTATTAAAACCGTAAATAATACCATTAATTATTATATTATAGTATGGAATTGTGAATAATAAATCATTATATCCTTATATGGAATTATGAAAATTAAATCATGGGATTTCTCCCATTTAATCCTAAGGAAAACTATTAAATATTGGATTACCATATATTATTATATAGTATTATGAATTTAATAATAAGATTTATAAGTCAATAAATCTTGGAAAAATTTATAAACACTCCAAGTATATTATAAAGATGGGAAAATTCACGAGATACCCCTGTTTTCTTTCGTAATTCACAATATACCCCTGTGATTTTAGTAATTCAACTTTAAACATGCTTAAATGTTGTCCAAAATTGATGAAACTTTACATGGATGATGCTAAAGTGTTATATTTTGATCCAATATCAAATTTGAAGTTTTTTAAGCTCACATGTGACCTGTGGGACCCAATGAACAGTCACATATTCATTGGGTCCCACAGGTCACATGTGAGCTTAAAAAGCTTCAAATTTGATATTGGACCAAAATATAACACTTTAGCATCGTCCATGTAAATTT
This sequence comes from Limonium bicolor, assembly GCA_023374045.1. NCBI lineage: Eukaryota > Viridiplantae > Streptophyta > Magnoliopsida > Caryophyllales > Plumbaginaceae > Limonium > Limonium bicolor. The sequence continues at coordinate 456,711,414 of CM041776.1, read as the reverse complement.
CATCAATTTTGGACAACATTTAAGCATGTTTAAAGTTGAATTATGAAAAACACAGGGGTATATTATGAATTACGAAAGAAAACAGGGGTATCTCGTGAATTTTCCCTATAAAGATTTTAGAAAGAGTTGGAACATTGTTTTGAAACATAAAAAGTCAATATAAAATTCTAGAACCCTTAAAGCTTCTCAAGCCTTGCTAGGGTTGACTTTTGGAGAATGGTCAAACCAGCCCATGAAACCTATACCAATAAATAGGTTATGGAAAACTATGAAGATCGATAAAAAGAACGTCAAAAACGGATCATCCTAGCCAAAGTTATGATCAAATGAAGTTTAGAGCCAAAATTTTGAAAAAATGCTGATGTGGCAAGTTTGCTGACTCACCGCGCGCCTCGGGATACGCGCCCCAGTACTTAGCCGATTTTATCCCCTATTTTTCCGGAAACCGTAACCAGTTTTTGCCCTAACTTGTGACCTTCATAACTTTCTCATCTTTTGGAATTTTTGAGTGCCGTCTTTTTTGTTGTCTTCTCCTACACTTCCTATAACAAACCATAACTCACACTAAACCTAGCTCGTCCTAAATCAACCGGAAATTCAATCCAAAGTAGCCACCCTGCAAAACCGAAACTGTAGAAACCAGTTTTTCTTCGAATGTATTTTGACTTGAAATTTTAACCATAGATTACTTATTAAATCTAGTTTATTTTGATGTAAATTAATATGGTTTTGGAGTTTTAAAACGTAAGTTATGATTTTTGCAAGTTACGGGTTTTCTGGAATTATTTGGTTAATTTAAAAAGATGTTTTTATGAAATAAAAATTTTATAATATGTATAAAATTTTATAGTTACTGTATATTAAATTTGGGAATTTTTGGACTATGGTAAATGGGTTTAAAAATTGTGTTTATGAGTTTTTCATAAGAATAACTTATAATATATGGTTTTTAATGTAACAAAAAAATTAAAGTATGGTTGTTAATAAACTTTTAAGCTGGGTAAGATAAAGGAAACTAAATTAACATTTTATAACAGTATGTTTATAAATGTTTTGGGTAATATCTTTTAAGGAAGGTGAAATTATTTACATATATGTATATATACTTATTAAAATAGGAACTTATGTTAAATCAAGGAATTTAATTATTCTACATTTTATTTATTATATTATATGGGAGTTAATATTCTTAATTAAAACTAAGGAATATATATGTATTTTTACACCTATTTAAAAAGGGAATAAAATAGTAACTTAGGGTAAAACAGGGAGCTAATTAAAACAACACTTATATTAACTAAATACTATAGGAGCTAGTATCCTCAGATATAGTAAAAGAAATACTTTATGAAACATACATGGAATGCAGTTAAATGTTGGAGTAATAAGATAGTTTAAATACAATAAGTTACATAGGGGATGTCTTAGTTAAATTCTAGTACAGGTATACTTATATATATTAAATAAATAAAGGAAAACACTTTATTTTATAAACCGTATATCGGTTGGGGTTATGCCTAAAAGTTATTAAACATAATTAAATATAATAGAATTTCTTAAAAATGTTGTGGGTAGATCTTAATACATAAAGATATATATATATGTATGTATATAAATACATTAAAGTAGATGAGGGAAGTAACATTCCTTGTGATAGTTATAATAAGAAGAGTATATATCTGTAACCTTAGGATTTTAATCGGTGTGTAATTAAATAGTCACTATTAACTTAAGGGTTTAATTACACAACATAAATGTAACACGGTCTTGGGTTAACTTACTGAGCCCAAGTCTTTGAACTCTAAAGCCCACGGAAACAATTCAAAGAGAGGTTGGGCCACTCTCAGGGTAAATCCTAAATCGTTCTAGTTTAAATGAAATGGGTCTAACAAAGATTTAATTAATTAACGAAACCTAGCCCAAATACGTGTGAGAGAATAATGTTAAACCTGGAACTATAAATCAGAAAGAATAGAAGATTGTTTAGTTTATAAGTCCCTTAACTAATCGACACTTGGAACACATTAATTATAGGTTACTATTGGGAAATCACTTATTCGAGTTATTTATTGTTCTTCACATACCAGGTACGATTTCTCGTACTCCGATACTTTTGCTGATTGACTTATGGGATGTTTTTGTCAAACGCTAACTGAGTTTAAGAGGAATTTCTAAAAGGAAATGGTTGTGTGACTAACTCAGCTTGTGTGACTAACTGAGCCTTAATGTGAAACTTACATGGGTATTGGTTCTGTCTATTTGGTATTCTGTTAGACATTAACTGCTTAGGGTTTACGCTTCTGCACTCTGTAGGACTGAGTGTTTTGGTATTGCACTGGGTAGTTAGTGATCTAGTGGAAATGTGGAGAAGGTCAATTTTGGTAATTTCTTCTTTTGACTCTGGATATCGTTTCATCCATGAGCTGGGTCTTGTTGTTTCGACGTGCGCGCGTCTTCAATGGTAACAGTGAGGGGCTGTATATCCCCTGTCCCAAAAGGGACGTAGTAGACAGTGAGGGGATGTATATCCCCTGTCCCAAAAGGGACGTAGTAAATAGTGAGGGGCTGTATATCCCCTGTCCTAAAAGGACGTACTTGGCGGTGGGGGCCATCTCTCCTAGTTGAATTATTCCACTCTTGAGTTATTGGTTCTTGGATCTATCTTTTTATTCCTAGTCCTTTGTGACTATCTGAGTCTTTCTACTCCTAACGGGAATTGGGTTTAACTAAGGCATTGGATGTTCACTAACACATGGTGTGGTTTTGTTTCACTAACTTTACCTTTCTGTTTTTATCTTTGTTCTTAATTTGTTATCTTGATATGGTGATTTGTGAAATGCCTTGTTTCTCTGTGTGGTTTAAGTGATTGTTTTCAAGCTATTATTTATTTAAGAGTTGTATTATAAGTTTGTTTTTGGAGGATCGTACCAGTTCCATTCCAGGGAACTGACCCACCCCTCTCGGGGTGGGCTGCTTGGTTTTATCTTGCAGGTACGAGTTATTTTACAGGTGGTCACGAAGAGAACGAGTGATTGGGATGGGATTAGGTGTTGTGGAGAGTTTATGTGTTTTACTACCGTTTTATTATTGTTAAGTTTTCTCGAGGTTCAGGCCGTGACAATTGTAATCTTTAAGTTGTAATTGGTGAGCTTTGGTGTCGGGTGTTTGGAACCCGATGGTCTGTACGCCTTTAGTATTTTATTTCCGCTATAAATATGTTAAATAGGGGCGTTACAGAAATTGGTATCAGAGCGTAGTTACGCTCTGAACCCGAGAAAACAAGCCGAGTGAAATACTTAGATTATAGGTGCACTTAAAACTGGGGAACTGGGGTAGAATTTGGAAGTGAGAATTCCGGAAAGGCGCGTGACCCTTACCCCATACTTACTTTACTACTTACTTCACGTACCTACGAACCGTCCTTAGGACGTTATAAATATTTCATATATTACTATATAGATATTTAGACTCAACAATACGCCTTCTGAGTAACAAAACTGTCATACCAGCTAGATGTCTCGAAGAGGAGGAGCTGGTCCCTCAGGAGGCTATGGACCCGACGCTGTCACCCCAGAGGTCATAGCGCAGATTGTGACAGCTGCATTAGCTCAGCAGCAGGCTCAGATCCCACAGCCACCACCGCCACCACCTAATGGTCCCCGGGAGTTCAACTGGCTGAAGGCAGTCAACGACCTTCGTCCCCCAGTCTACGAAGGCCAGCCAGAGCCGAATACCTTAGAGAGATACATCGACGAGATGTAGAAGGCCTTCACCTCTCTGCACGTTCCAGCAGGTCGCTAGGTGGACATAGCGGCCTACTTTCTCCAGGGACCCGCATCGATGGTGGCAGACCGCCAGAGCTGAGCTGACTGCCCAGGCGGACTTCGGCTTCCCAGCCTTCTTAGTGGCCCTAAGAGCCAAGTTCTATCCATCCTACCTACAGAAGAGGATGAGGAGTGAGTTCGAGCAGCTGAAGCAAGGGAGTTCCTCTGTTGCTGAATATTATAATAAATTTGTGGAGTTGCTCGCTGTTATTGGAGAGGGAGCTTACGCTCCGAGGTATCTGGTGGATAAATTCCACACCGGCTTGAACTTCAGGATCATGACTATGATCGGTTCCACCAGAGGGATGACCCTACAGGAGCTAGCGAATGACTTCGAGACCACCATTGCCTATCAGGACTCTATGCTAGGCAAGAGGAAGGGGGGTGGAGAAAGAGGAAATGGCGGGAACTTTTCCCAGAACTATGAGCGGAAGGGAAAGTTCTACAAGGGGAGGAACGAGAAGGCCATGGTCCCCGCATATACTAATGCTGAGCCACTCCGCTCCCAGCCATTTAAGGGGAACCAACTTGCGAGAAAGTACTTCTGCAAGTGGTGCAAGAAGGACCACCCGGGCAAGGATTGTAAGGGAAACCTGGTGGATTGCAACCACTGCGGTAAGAAGGGGCACAGATCGTTCGAATGCTTCCTGAACCCGGATTCCAGGAACTACAAGCCACGCACCGGGAACACTGCTAGAGCCCCAGCTGCTACTACTACTGGAGGAGGTCGAGGTGGCACAGGAGGTGCTGGACCATCTACCAGCCGCCCTGCCCAGAGCCATCCGTAGAGGCCGGGACAGAACTACCCTCAGAGGCCGGGCAAGGCACCGGTCCTTAACATGGTGGACCTCGTCAAGGCAGCAAGTGATGACCTGAGTTCACCTGGGGTTGGAAACTCAGGGATCAGGTTGAATGTGTTGAACCAGGCTCAAGCAAAGAGCAATGGAATGGTCATCACAGGTATAAACATAAACCCTGAGTAATTACCTTGGAACATATACTCAAAATCTTAAAATCTATCCTATAATTTCAGGCACGTTTCGAGTTAATGGAGTGGAGGCCACGGTCCTGTTTGATTCTGGTGTCTCCCACTCCTTCATATCACAAGCGTTTCATGCTAAGATCAATGCTCCCACAGAGGATATCCATGACTGCTTAGTCTTGCTGCCATCCAGAGAGTTGATCAAGTGCAGTAAGCATTGCAAGAATTTGAGCATACACATCAAGGGAGCATAATTCCTTCTGGATGCCATAGTCTTCCCTGGCATGGGGTTCGACATAATTGTGGGCATGGACACGCTACAGCGGTACCGAGGCAGACTACACTGTGCAGAGCATCGTCTCCTCCTGAAGTCAGCTACAGGGATCACAGTGTCATACTGAATGCAACCTAAACAGCTGACTATGAAGGTTGTATCGGCTTTATCCCTGATGAAGGAGGTGTCCAGAGGCGCTACCGCCTACTACTGTTACGCCCAGGATCTGAGGACGGATCCGAAGTTCCAGAGCGATGTTCCCATAGTGTCGAAGTACCCCGACGTTTTTCCAGAAGGAGCTGAACCTGAGACAACGACGATGGGTCGAGCTCCTAACTGATTATGACATCAACCTTCAGTACACTGAAGGTAAAGGGAATGTCGTGGCAGACGCTTTGAGCAGGAGAGTGTACTCACTCCTAGCTTTGGTAGAGACGTCCACGATAGCTGAAGAAATATACGCAGCCCAGGATAGTGATGTCTACCTGCAGGGCGTCAAGCAGAAGTTAGCAGAAGGTATGACTGATGGTCTGAAGTATGAGTACGAGCTGGACAGCGAGGGACACCTTCGAGTCAGAGGCAGACTCTGCGTTCCTCAGGATGCGACAGAACTTCAGACCAGGATTCTCTCTGAGGCTCATTCCTCTACATTATCAGTGCACCCTGGAGCCACCAAGATGTACAAGGATTTGAAGCGGTTATTCTGGTGGAGCGGGAGGAAGCGGGATGTAGCAGACTTCGTTTCCCGATGCCTCACTTGTCAGAAGGTGAAGTTTGAGCATTGTCGGCCAGGAGACCAGATTCAGTCATTACCAGTACCGTGCTGGAAGTTCGACGACTGATAAGTCAGGAATTTGTCTAAGTTTACTAGACTAATTCATGCTTAATTTTCTACATTATGACATTAACTTGCCTCCTTAATGCTTTATTTACTCTTTATTGTTATATTTGTCTCCAATGATCGATTTGATATGTTTTCAGGATAAAATGCTCAACAAAGTGCTTAAATGAAGATTTTAGAGGTTGAAGCAACAAGGGGAAGTCAAACTAGAGTCAAAGGCAGATTTTCATTGACCACGGCATTGTTTTATTGAGGGTCCAGGTTTGGAGCTGGGTTTATAAACCCGGACCATCTCATCGCAGAAGCTTCTGCCTACTTTCAGACGCGGTCCGGGTTTGTGTCCTACTTTGCAAACCCGGACCAATACAAGCGAAGAACCTTCTGCCTACTTTCAGATGCGGTCCGGGTTTGTGTCTTACTTTGCAAACCCTGACCATCCCAAGACGAGACCCTTCTACCTCTTTTTAGACGTCATCCGGGTTTGCATCCTACTTTGCAAACCCGGACCATTACAAGCGGAGCGTAGAGTTTTGTTTCGGGATTAACGGAATTAATGTATATCTTTAACATCTGTTGGCCGTCGTTTAATTAGGTTAGATTAGAGATAGATTTGAGAGAGATTAAAGATAGAATTCCTTTGTTATAACAAGGGGAGGCTAGCCAACGTGAAGAGATACTTCTTGAGCGCACAAAATCACCACAATACAGAGAGTTTAGTTGGAGTTGGAGTCTGAGTCTGGTTTGGAGTTTGGAGCAGAGCAGAGCAGGAAGTCACCACGGAGACTTCTCCAGAAATTACACCAGAGTTCCTTCTTGTTCTCTATAATTACTCATACAGTTCTGATTATTGTAAACATGTCAATGGCTGAGTAGTTCCTTTAGATTTCGGTTTGCTATGTATCCCTAAATTGACTATTCCAGTTCCTTTGTGATTTAATGCAATTTGATTGAGTAAAGTTATTTTCCTTGCTTAATTTCTTTAATCTTTATAATTTGGCCAATTATAAGGATTAGTATTTTGTTAGATTATATGTGACGACTGCGGCTTTCAATTGAATACAGGAAAATAACCGGTTAGTTTAGAGGTGGTAATTCCTCTAAATTGCTAATTGACCAATAAACTAGATTGTTCTTAAGGCGGTTAGTAAACAGTGGGTTTGTAACGAGAGTTGAAATTCAGTCTTTGCTAACTAGTATTTGCTAAGCGGGAGACCGGAGGTAAATTATCTTTGTTCTAGGGTTTTACTCAGAATTGTCTTATAAATCACTTAGGGATAGGAATCACAGATTTAGGGTGCAGTAGTAAACCGGGATCTCCTTTCCAAATCAGTTTCACAACATTTATTTTCCTGCTTGTTATTGTTTGCATTCTGTTTCTAATTATCATCAAATCAAACCCCAATTTCCTGTTTTAATTTGTCATTAATAAAGATTTAAACTAGACACATCGCCTCCTCTGGTTCGATACTTAGGGAATTCTCTCTATTAAAACTTGCTAGAATTGACCGGTACACTTGCCGTTAGGTTTTACCCTAACAAGTTTTTGGCGCCGTTGTCGGGGAGGCACGGTTATTTAGTTTAGTCTTTATTTTGTTTATTTTTATTTCCTGTTATTTATTTTCATTTATTTCGTTTAGTTAATCTGATTTTTGCTGCTCTTTTAATTTACGCTATCTTAGCTTCAGTTCACTAACTCTCGGTTTATGGTTAAAACCCGTTCTGCAGGGGAACCGGAGTTCGAACTCAATCTTGAGATCGAGAGGTTTGCGAGACAGCTTCGAAGAGACTTGAACCTGGATCCACCAGTTGAGGAGGGGGTGCTCGAACCACCTGTTATTGAAGAGGATCCAGAAGTTCAACCAGCAGTGAACATGGCGAATAACGAGAGGCAGATGAGGGACTACACCCGCCCAAGTGTTGAGGGGTTGGCCGTTCAAGACTCACTATGTGACCATGGTGATGAACGCGCCTCAGTTCAGCGGGACGGTCACTGAGGACCCGAATGTCCATCTCACTACATTCCTGAGATTAGTAGGAGCGTGTTCGACACCAGCTTCGCAGGAGGTGGCCCGGCTCACTTTGTTTCCATTCTCTCTGAGGGATAGAGCGGCTGAATGGTTAAACTCGCTGACGCCTGACAGTATCACTACTTGGGGAGAGCTGGCTAATGCATTCTTGGCAAAGTACTTCCCACCCTCTCGGATGCTGACCATGAGAGGAGAGATTACAAACTTCAAACAGTTCACCGGTGAGTCCTTGTCTGAAGCTTGGGAGCGTTTTAAGGGGATAGTAAGGAAGGTACCACATCACGGACTAGGTGAAGAGGTTATACTGCAGTCCTTTTACAAGGATTTGGATCCGTCTAGCCGGTTGTTGGTTGATACTTGTGCTGGAGGTAGTTTGATGGAGCTGCCCATTACACGGATTAAAGAGCTGCTAGAGACTATTACTACAGCAGCTAATCAGTGGGGAGGTACAAGAGCCGGAGAAGCTGCACCGAAGAAACCAGCTGGGGTTTATGAAGTAGATTCGAACACTTTCTTGGCTGCCAAGATAGAAGCAATGTCGAAGCAGTTTGAGCGTATGTGTGCAGTTATGAATCCACAGTCCAGTGCAGCAGCTCCTGAGGTTTATCCACCGTGCGAGTACTGTGGTAGAGCTTCTAACATGTGCCAGTGTTCTCCACCACAAGAAGAGGCAGCGAACTATGTTGGTAACAGACCGGGTAATTATTTGGGGAACCAAGGAAATCCGGGTTATCAAGCTCAGCAGCAAAACCGTTACCAAGCTGGTGGTAACAATAATTACAATCAGAGGCCCCAGCAGCAGTACAATCCTTCCTCTCAGAAGCAGCCACTGCAGAATCAGCAAGCACAGAATTCGGGTGCTGGAGCATCTTCTAGTATGGATGAAGTTCTGGCCAGGATGAATGATTTCATCTCGGTTAGCATGAAGAAGTTCAATGAGCTGGAAGCTTTCAATCAGGAGCAGAGGACTTTCAACGCTGATCAAAGGACATTCAACAGGAACATCGAGACTCAGCTGTCTCAGATATCTCAGCAGCTAGTTCAGCGTCCTTTGGGTTCTTTGCCTAGTCAGTCAGAGCAGAATCCAAGAGAGCATGCCAAAGCTGTTTTTGTTGTGGAAGACGATGCTCCACTTGTTGCTGTCATTCAGCCTGTTCGAAAAGAGGTTGAGGACTCTAGTAAAGCTTTTGAAGCACCCAAGGAGAAGGAGTCTCCTGAAACTCAACCTTCTTACTCTTTTGTTTCTAATCGTAAATTTGAAAAACCTATTCCTTTTCCTGACAGGTTAAAGAAAAGGGACCTCGATGAACAGCTTGGAAAATTTCTTAACATTTTTAAGAAATCAACTAAGGATATGCCTTTTTCTGAAGTGCTTAAGTTTATGCCAAATTATGCTAAGCTAGTAGATGACATCTTGGCTAAAAAATCTTCTTTGCAGGAAAAGGAAACAGTGAAGAAGGTAACTACTAGGAGCGGTAAAGGTAAAACTAATGAGCTTGAGGTGGTGAATATTGAGGAACCGGTGCTAGAGAATGAACGTAATTGCAAAACCACCCAATCTCCTCCACTTACACCACCTGCAGTCGACGTTTCTCCTCTAGTTCCCTTCCCAAGAAGAACCAAGCATTTCAAGGAGGATAGTGAGTTTGATAAGTTTCTTACTTTACTTCGTCAACTATCTGTTGATATTCCTTTTGTTGAATTAGTTGCGAAGGTGCCTAACTATGCCAAGTATTTAAGGAAGCTTTTATCTAATAAGGAAAAGTTAGTTGAGACAGGGACTATTCAGCTTACAGGAACTTGTTCAGCGATCATACAAAAGCGCCAACGAGAAAAATGCAAAGATCCTGGAAGTTTCACAATTCCTTGCAGAGTAGGAGACATTGATTTTAACCACTGTCTTGCTGATTTGGGAGCATCAATCAGTCTCATGCCATACACTATTTTTGAAAAGCTTGGGATTGGGGACTTACAGCCAACACGAATGACGCTTCAGCTAGCAGATCGCTCAATGGTTTATCCTTGTGGAATCGCTAAGGATGTGATGGTTAAGGTGGAGCATCTGTACTTTCCTTGCGATTTTGTCGTACTCAACATGGCGGCAGATCCAACAGTTCCTATCATCCTTGGAAGACCCTTCCTAGCAACAGCCGATGCTCGAATCGAAGTTGCTCACGGTACGATCACTTTGAATGCAGAAGGTGAGCAACTACTGTTTCATGCTGGTAGGTCTTCAAAACAAGTTTTGGAAGCATCTCGAACTTCTTGTCGCTGGGACCCCAAAACAGCCCAATCATCTGGAGCCTCTTGAGAGAATGAGGCACGGTCTAGCCAAAGACCGAAAAGACGGGCGGCTGGCTGGGAGACAACCCAGTTTTGTGAGTTTTTATTATTTTCGTTTTTGTTTATTTCACTTAAGTTTTATTGTTTCTCACTCTTTATTTTTGGGTTAATGCAGACGTGTATATCTGAGTGGTTAAACTGGTGTAAAATAAAAGAAAAGAAATTAAAAACTCAAAATAAACGTCGGGCTGCAAACAAATCCCGGTCGTAGTAGTATAGTGAAATGTAAGCGACCGGATATCGAACCGTGGGACTAATGTACATATTATAGTACCTAAGCATGTCACAAAAGGGGGGATTAATTGACTTGTTATTATAAATAAAAGGAAAGATAAAATGACTAAATTAACAGATAAACTAAACGGGACTCTGGTTCTCGTTAATATAATATCTGCTCTTTCATGCTAGGTCTACTAGTTTAATTATAACTGTTTGGCAAGATTCCTGTTATTTTCTTAAGGTCCGATGAAAACTCATAAGAACTCGTTTACCTGTAATGCAAGGTCCGATGAAAACTCAAGCAAAATGCCTGTAAATGGCAGAGGAGTATGAGGTTTTATGCTTGCAACTTGTACGAACTTAAACGATGAAAATAAGTTCCTACAGTTTTACGACTTAATCAACCTATCTGTTTCTAACCGATGAAATTAAAAACAGACTAGTAAGCATTTTAATAAATCGATGAAATTTATTAAAAAGATGCGAGAAAACCTTTAAGCGTAACAAACTTCATTAAAATTAAAACCAGTAAAACATATTGCATAATTAATACAGATAGATAATAATTATTCCCAGAGTATACGTAACTAGCCTAACATATTAAATAGAGATCTGCTATTTAAATACGTGAGACTAGAGGTGGGATTAATGAGATGAAAAGAAAACAAATGGAGAAGCGGGAGATTAGAAATGAAATGAACGAGTGAGTGAATGTGTAGTGGAACGAAGATGGATTGATGGGGTGAATTGGAACTCCGGAAGGAACCACGGAAGGAGCCTTCGAAAGGACACTGGAGAAGGTGAATGGAGCGTGGTATTTATAGAGGAAGCGAAGAGGCACGTCTGGAGTGGAAGAAACCGATTGAGTTCAGCTCATTGATTGCTCATTGATTGCATCTCATTGATTGCAGGGGACAGAACAAACGCGTGAGTGATTTCTGGTAGGCGCCGCCTGCTAAAGGATATGGCGGAATCAAGTTGCAGAGAGTCGGCGAAGAAGATAACCCGTTAATTTCCTGGACATTTACACGCGTCCGCGTAGTTGTCCGCATATATGCATGCGGTTGTCTCATGTTACGTCCGCCTATAATGAGGCGGTTGCATGGGAGTTCTTCATGCGGTTGCATGGTGCATCTCACGTCCGCCTATAAGGAGGCAGTTCCTTGGGCGGTTGTTCCTCATCCGCCTATAATGAGGCGGTGGCAGAGGCGGTTGCTCCCTTGTGTTGTCCGCCTAACCCTAGGCGGTTGCAGGGGCGGACACACCTCTGTTGTGTGCTCAATGCGTGACCTTGTTTAATCCCTATAAATATATGTGTTTATTTGGTATTTTTCCTACAATTTAACACATATAATACAACAGTTAATATAACAACATAATTATAGGAAAAACCAAAGATAAGTGAGAAACATTACTAAAAATGATGCAAATTATAAGGTGATTAAACCTTAATAAGTCTATATGTTTTGCACTTATCAAACTTCCTCACACTTGACTTTTGCTTGTCCTCAAGCAAATAAGGAATATAATTATCTCTAAGCCATAAAAATAAAACAAGATTAAATAAGTGTAGAAGGGAATTTAGACAAAGTGACAATTGAAAGAATAATTCTACTCTTAGAAGTAGGTTTTTATAAACAGTGAAGAAGAACAATTTATTAAAAGCATAGAAAAACTAGACTGCAGAAAACAAGTTAGATTAACCTGGGATTTTCAACCAATTTCAATTCTCTAACCCGGAATGACAAGGGGTGTGAAGTAATGCCTTATTCCGCAATACCTTTCAACACCACGTACTCATGTTTATAAATATAAATTGCAATTTATTATTTACATCTCTTTTTTTTGAATGTGCAAATTGTATATACAAAGCACATATTATTTTTATATATATTTTTTTTGAATTGCATTATTTTTCTGTACCCCAGACTTTTCTCTCTATCCTTGTAGCGGTGTTGGGTCTTCTATCCCAGGTCACGAGACCTTAGGTAGATAGGTGTTAAAGCACCCCAAAGAACTTAATAACCGGATAGACGAGGCCTGTTTTTGGTGAGAAAAATTCATAAACAGTGGAGTACCTTGTCTTTATCCTTTTCTTTCCTTGACTTTCCACATATTTCCATAATCCCAAGCTAAACTAAATTGGTTTTTACAATTAGCAGATCTATCATATTTCGAGTGAAAATAGAGTATTTTTAAAGGAAAATAATTTTATACAAACTCCTTTAAATAAAACCATCTTTCAGTTGTCACTTGACATAATTTCAGACACTTCTACAATTATTTTATCTCATTTTTTTTTCATTCATTTTTTTTATTAGGCAGTTTAGAGTAGCAAAAAGCGAGTGTGGCATTATCGAACAACTGTCATATTTTCAGGGAAAGGTCTCTCCTTCCTCACACTTAAGAGGAGCAATGTCCTCATTGTTCAGAATTAAATTCAAGAAAAGGACCTTTCAAAATATGATAGACTCATAAAGGATTAAATATAGGTTGAACATTAATATACTAAAGGAAGAACTGAAACTCCCCTTGTATCGTAGATTGAGGAAGGTATCCTTCCTCACACTTAAGCTTTGGTAGGGGTGAGACGTTCCTCACACTTAAGTTTGCGCAAGTGCGAGGAACGTCTCACCCCTACCAAAGCTTAAGTGTGAGGAAGGATAACACTTAACGAGTTTATTTTCTCTGTTTTGAGTGGTGAATGCCTTTTACCAGGTCAAACAGCCTCCCAGAAAATATTAATAATCACACGGTTGGTTATAATCCAGAGATCGAGAGAACCTTTCTGCGCACCCTAAGGCAGAGACGAACTCAACAGAACATTACCACCACAGTGATAGATTCTGACCCGGAAGCTAACATGGCATCTACTGATAAGTGCAAAACATATAGACTTATTAAGGTTTAATCACCTTATAAATTGCAGCATTTTTAGTAATGTTTCTCACTTATCTTGGGTTTTTCCTATAATTATTTTGTTATATTAACTGATGTATTATATGTGTTAAAATGTAGGAAAAATGCCAAATAATTACATATTGTAAAGGATTAAAAGGGAGGCACGAGGAAGTCACGCGTGAAGCACACACAGAGGTGTGTCCGCATGAGCAACCGCCTAAATTATAGGCGGACAAAAACACTGCAACCGCCTTATAAATAGGCGGACAAGAGGAGGATGTTAGGCGGACAAGGAACATACAAACCGCATGAATAAACAAAGACAACCGCATGGCATTTGGGCGGTAGCCAAGGCGGACATAAGTGCTGCAACCGCATGAGACTTGGGCGGTAGCCAAGGCGGACAACACAGCAGCGGACAACATCTAAACCGCATGAAAACCAGGCGATTGATCAGGCGGTAAGACTAAAATCAGTCGCGAAACAGTTTCTTCTTCGCGCGCCGACTGTCTGCAACTTGCTACCATATCCATTACCAGTCGGCGCTTAAATTCCTCACGCGTGAACTCTGTCCCCTGCAATCAATGAAGCAATCAGTGAGCTGCAATCAAACGCAATAAATGTTCTTCCACTGCCTCAATCAATTCCTCAACTTGCTCACGCGTCTGTCTATCTTCTCTGCTGCCTCTTCCTTTCTCTATATAAACCCACGAGCCTTCTCCTCAAGAAATACATCCACCACCCATACAACCCATCACCATACCACTTCACCACACAACACACGTTCATCTCACTTCTCTCCTCCCGCCTTCTCCATTTTTATTTCACTTTCCACCATATTCACCTCTAGTCCTACGTATACAAAATAGCAGAGCGAGCTGGAGTGATTACAGATGATTTCTATTACTCTTGTTTCTGTTTATCTATTTAATATGTTAGGCTAGAATATTTATACTCGGGGAATGGTTATTATGTGTTTGTATTAATTGTGCAATATTTTTACTGGTTTATTTAAATACAGTTTGTTACGTTTTAAAGGTTATCTCGCACCTTTTTAATAAATGTCATGAGTTTATTAAATTGCTTTCCTAAGTCTATTTTGATCAGACCGGTGATAAATAGATAGGTTAATTAAGACGTAAAACTGGAGGAAACTGTTTATGATTTAATAAGTTAGTATTCAGTTGCAAATGTAATTCCTCAAATACTCCTCTACCGTTTACAGGCATTTTGCTTGAGTTTTCATCGGACCTTGCATTACAGGTAAACGAGTTCTTTTGAGTCTATGACTTAGACCTTAAGAAAATAACAGGAACCTTGCCAAATTATTAAACCAGTAGAGATAGCTTAATTATGCAGATTATAATAACCTGACCCAGAGTTCCATTTAATTTATCTGTTAACTTAGTTATTTTATCTTTTCTTTTTATTTAACAAGTCAATTAATCCCCCCTCTTGTGACACGCTTAGGTACTATTATATGTATATTAGTCCCACGGTTCGACATCCGGTCGCTTACATTTCACTATACTACTGCGACCGGGATTGTTTGCAGCCCGACGTTTATTTTGAGTTTTTAATTTCTTTCTTTTATTTTACACCAGTTTAACCACTCACGTATAACGTCTGCAAAATGGCGCCGTTGCGGGGACTAGATTTATTCTAGTCCCTAAGCCCCGGATTATTCACTTGTTATATTAGAATATTTTGTTTATATATTTTTTGTTTATATTAATCATCTTTTTTTATTTTATTTTGTTTATATTATTATTGTGTATATTTTCTAACCTGTTTCAGTAGTTTCGTTTTATTTACGAAAATTCAAAAAAAAATCTGTACACGGCAAATGGAAGAAGCGTTTGAATATTGGCAGGATTTATACTGCTCTGTATGTGGGGGAGCTCATGATTATGAGGATTGTCTCATATTTCAAGAGCAACTCTGGTTAGAAGATAAACCAGACTACCTGGAAAGAATCGCTCAGCAACAGCAGCAACCAAAGAGCGAAACTGTTCAAGAGGTAGAACACCCCACTACAGACGAGCCATTCGTGGAGATCCCTCCCTCTGAAATCAAATACCGCTATTTTCCCTCCTTCTCTGTAATATACCCAGAAGATGAGGATATTTATACCTCAAAAATGAAGAGAAGGAATTGCCATCACCTCCCGCCAATTTATCCAAACAAAACGTCATTATCACCTTCGAAGAATTAACTCTCTCTGAAGATGATATTGATCAGCGTTCTTTCTGTGAGCCTCACCTACAAGAGGAGGATTTTTACATCCTCCAAATAGAGGAAGACAAAGCACCACCGCCGGATCTTCTGTTAGAACTACGTTACCGGCAGTACCTCCTCAAACACCAGGTTTTGTGGAGTATTCATTTTCCTATTTTATTTGCCGAAGTAACGTTTTGTTTTGATCCAGGTGGTTTGCTTTTAATTACTGCCAACTTTGTTATCCTGGCAGAATTGTTGTCTACTTATATTTTGATCCAGGATAACGAAGCGGGAGTCTAGCCAAAGACTATAAATACGGGCAGCTTACTGGGAGGCAACCCAGTGGTTACATTTTATTTTCCTACTATTTTTGTTTTATAATTATTCCTATATATGTTTTGTTTTTTATAAATAAAGAAAAGAAAGGAGAGAGAACGAGGAGAATTAACTTGAGTTCTTCTGGCTGTTTAGAATATTATTACAGGAACATCTTACACATATCGACGGCTGAACTTAAGTGTGAGGAACGTCTCACCCCTACCAAAGCTTAAGTGTGAGGAAGGACACCTTCCTCAACCTACAATACAAGGGGAGTTTTCAGTTCTTCCTTTATTATATTAATAATTAATCCTTTATGAGTCTGTCATATTTTGAAAGGTCCTTTTCTTGATTTAATTCTGATCAATGAGGACATTGCTCCTCTTAAGTGTGAGGAAGGAGAGAGACCTTTCCCTGAAAATATGACAGTTGTTCGATAACGCCACACTCGCTTTTAGCTACTCTAATTGCCTGTATAAAAAAGAATGAAAAAAATGAGATAAAATAATTGTAGAAGTGTCTGAAATTATGTCAAGTGACAGCTGAAAGATGGTTTTATTTAAAGGAGTTTGTATAAAATTATTTTCCATCAAAATACTCTGTTTCCACTAAAAAATGATAGATCTGCTAATTGTGAAAACCAATTTAGTTTAGCTTGGGATTATGGAAATATGTGGAAAGTCAAGGAAAGAAAAGGATAAAGACAAGGTACTCCACTGTTTATGAATTTTTCTAACCAAAAACAGGCCTCGTTTATCCGGTTATTAAGTTCTTTGGGGTGCTTTAACACCTATCTACCTAAGGTCTCGTGATCTGGGATAGAAGACCCAACACCGCTACAAGGATAGAGAGAAAAGTCTGGGGTACAGAAAAATAATGCAATTTTTAAAAAATTTGTATGTTCTGTATATACAATTTTTGCATTCAAAAAAAAGAAGATGAAAAATTGCAATTTATATTTATAAACATGAGTACGTGGTGTTGAAAGGTATTGCGGAATAAGGCATTACTTCACACCCCTTGTCATCCCGGGTTAGAGAATTGAAATTGGTTGAAAATCCCAGGTTAATCTAATTTGTTTTCTGCAGTTTAGTTTTTCTATGCTTTTATTTAATTGTTCTTCTTCACTGTTTATAAAAACCTACTTCTAAGAGCAGAATTATTCTTTCAATTGTCACTTTGTCTAAATTCCCTTCTACACTTATTTAATCTTGTTTTATTATTATGGCTTAGAGATAATTTTATTCCTTATTTGCTTGAGGACAAGCAAAAGTCAAGTGTGAGGAAGTTTGATAAGTGCAAAACATATAGACTTATTAAGGTTTAATCACCTTATAAATTGCAGCATTTTTAGTAATGTTTCTCACTTATCTTGGGTTTTTCCTATAATTATTTTGTTATATTAACTGATGTATTATATGTGTTAAAATGTAGGAAAAATGCCAAATAATTACATATTGTAAAGGATTAAAAGAGAGGCACGAGGAAGTCACGCGTGAAGCACACACAGAGGTGTGTCCGCATGAGCAACCGCCTAAATTATAGGCGGACAAAAACACTGCAACCGCCTTATAAATAGGCGGACAAGAGGAGGATGTTAGGCGGACAAGGAACATACAAACCGCATGAATTAAACAAGACAACCGCATGGCATTTGGGCGGTAGCCAAGGCGGACATAAGTGCTGCAACCGCATGAGACTTGGGCGGTAGCCAAGGCGGACAACACAGCAGCGGACAACATCTAAACCGCATGAAAACCAGGCGGTTGATCAGGCGGTAAGACTAAAATCAGTCGCGAAACAGTTTTCTTCTTCGCGCGCCGACTGTCTGCAACTTGCTACCATATCCATTACCAGTCGGCGCTTAAATTCCTCACGCGTGAACTCTGTCCCCTGCAATCAATGAAGCAATCAGTGAGCTGCAATCAAACGCAATAAATGTTCTTCCACCGCCTCAATCAATTCCTCAACTTGCTCACGCGTCTGTCTATCTTCTCTGCTGCCTCTTCCTTTCTCTATATAAACCCACAAGCCTTCTCCTCAAGAAATACATCCACCACCCATACAACCCATCACCGTACCACTTCACCACACAACACACGTTCATCTCACTTCTCTCCTCCCGCCTTCTCCATTTTTATTTCACTTTCCACCATATTCACCTCTAGTCCTACGTATACAAAATAGCAGAGCGAGCTGGAGTGATTACAGATGATTTCTATTACTCTTGTTTCTGTTTATCTATTTAATATGTTAGGCTAGAATATTTATACTCGGGGAATGGTTATTATGTGTTTGTATTAATTGGGCAATATTTTTACTGGTTTATTTAAATACAGTTTGTTACGTTTTAAAGGTTATCTCGCAGCTTTTTAATAAATGTCATGAGTTTATTAAATTGCTTTCCTAAGTCTATTTTGATCAGACCGGTGATAAATAGATAGGTTAATTAAGACGTAAAACTGGAGGAAACTTGTTATGATTTAATAAGTTAGTATTCAGTTGCAAATGTAATTCCTCAAATACTCCTCTACCGTTTACAGGCATTTTGCTTGAGTTTTCATCGGACCTTGCATTACAGGTAAACGAGTTCTTTTGAGTCTATGACTTAGACCTTAAGAAAATAACAGGAACCTTGCCAAAATATTAAACCAGTAGAGATAGCTTAATTATGCAGATTATAATAACCTGACCCAGAGTTCCATTTAATTTATCTGTTAACTTAGTTTATTTTATCTTTTCTTTTTATTTATATTACAAGTCAATTAATCCCCCTCTTGTGACACGCTTAGGTACTATTATATGTATATTAGTCCCACGGTTCGACATCCGGTCGCTTACATTTCACTATACTACTGCGACCGGGATTTGTTTGCAGCCCGACGTTTATTTTGAGTTTTTAATTTCTTTTCTTTTATTTTACACCAGTTTAACCACTCACGATATAACGTCTGCATCTACACCGGCGACAGTTCGAAATATCAACAGGCCGTCTAACCAAGGACAACAGCCTGCTATCATCCTTCCTCACCTTAGCCCATCTGAATACAATGAGTGGCAGAAGCTGAAGCCATATCATCAAATCAGACGTGTAAAGGAGTTGGGCATGTTTGATGGCACCAGTCCGGGCGAAGCCCTGTTACATGTTACAAAATTCTTGCAACATGCCAATAGTCTTACTGCAACCGACGCAGTACTCCAGTATGCAAGATTGTCATTATTCCCTCACAGCCTGACGGGAAGTGCGAGCAAGTGGTATCATAGCCTAACACCACTTAAGAGCCTTTTTAGGGCATTTTGTGCTTAAATTGTTTAAATCTCTCTGCTTATCTTGCATTTGTTCAAAAATTAAAATTATGTACCCTGCTTATGTAGGTTGTTCTCTTTAAAAACAAATACTATTATGAATTGTGGGATAAATGGTACAAAAATTTAAAATTTTGATTACTTTTGAGGAGCATTTTATATGCGGTGTGACCAAATAATCTGCAATGGTTGGATTTTATTGCTCAGGGTTTCCTTCTGTCTTATCTCTTAGGGATTGCTAAGAGGTGCTTCTCTGTTAAAAAAAAAGAAAAAAAAATGCTGCATCTGATGGAAGGCCTGGAACTGGGTCTGTAGATCTGTCGAGATAGGTACAGGAGCAGGAGTCTGCATCACGTCAGTAGTCGGCACGTAGGGCTCCTCTCCCTGTGCAGTGTCAGTGGACTGTGGGTCGGGATCAGCGGAAGGTGTAGCTCCCGTAGAGGGCCCTGCTGCTGTGGAAGATGCAGTGGAAGACTGGGCAGCGGTACCCCTGACCCAGGTACCGTCATCAAAGCGCATAAAGCCCCAGCGCCGCACAGTCTGCAGTGTGACTGGGCGCTCTCCTGTCCGGAGCTCTACACCATGTATGGCCTCTGCTGGGAGGTGAGAGATAAGGTAGTACCAGATGGAGAAGGGAAAAATAGGGGTGATCTTTTTCTTCTTCGTCCTCAGATAGGAAACCACCTTATGGAGCTGGTCGAACATGATGTGGCTGAAGGAGAGGCGCTGAGTGGGTGGAGTAGGAGAGAGGAGGTAGTCTAATAAAGCACAATCCTCATCAGAAGCATCGTGCGCCGCAGATGGGCGAATCTGATGACTGAGGATCTCCAAGAGAAGCCTCTGCTGCAGTGTGGGGAAACTCGCGAAAGGGAGGACATCCTTGTCCTCCTCCCCTCGATGTCGGGTCCTCCGACCTACATCCTGAAGCCACCTCGACTTCGACATATGCATGTGGTCCTCTGTGAATCCTCGGCAATCGCCCGGATTAACCGGGATCTGGAAGATAAATGAGAATGTCGAGGGTGTGATCTCCACGGGGTGATGGCATACGAAAGAGGTAATGCTCAGATTGCTCGCCTGGGCATTAGCATAAAACTCTCTAACTACCTCTGCACAAAAGACTCCCGCACCTATCTTTAGGACCATTGAAAGTCCTAATCTGGCAAACAGAGTATCCACCCCTGCAGCCTCTAGCACCTCTGGTGCAAATCTCCTCTCCATCACAAAATCTTTGCCTAGATCGTACCAGGCACGAGCCTCTGCTGAGATAAAGCCGTCATCCCGAAGATCCGGACGACGAGGAGGTGCAGAAGAAGATGATGCTCCAGGGCAGTCGCCCCTAGCAGGTCCAGAACCAGAAATACCACCACGCATACGAGGAGGCATACTAATAATTTGGAATTTTGAAAGTAAACAAATATTAACAGCATAACAATTAATATTTAATATTAAACAGAGTAATAATAACATGAAAATTAATAAACACAAATACAACATAAAATTTATAAACAAAAACAACATAGAAATTAACAATTAAAAATAATATAAAAATTAATATCGAACAGAGCATTAATATTTGACATAAACATTTTAGCAAATTAGCAAAAATAGAAAATAAGTAGAACAAATAATATGAAATATAAACAAAAATAAAAATAAAATAAAACAACATAAATTCTGTCGAAAATTCGACAGAGTTTCCCCTAAAAATCTTCGATTCTCCACAATAAATTCAGTCAATCTCTAGGTAATTTAATACCGTCATCATACAAATCCACATATAACAACCTATAATCATGAATTTATTTGGTTAATGTAACAAGGCATTTTAGAATTAGAAAATGCTAGTTTAAACAAGCAAGTCTCGTATCACTTATATCCCTAAATTAGAATTCATCAAAAACACCAAATCTAAGTGTAATAAGTGAAGATTTAACCTTGTGTATGTATAATATGATTAATAGAAGACAAATTCGAGGACAAATTCACAATTTAAGCTCGGAATTTTCGAAATGGTCGACCTAGGGTTCGAAAATTCAGTCCCTAATTTCTCCTAGTGTAGTTCATTATTTGTGGATTTGAAGCTATAGAAACGTAGAGAATGAGAAAACGAAGGTTTCGGTACTAACCTTGCGTGATTCGGTGAAGAATTGAAGGAGATTGAGCAATTGAGGGGGATGGCTAGTCGCGCGGGCTGCTTCGTCTTCGGTTTCGAGCTGGAGCGAATTGAAAGTTTGGGGAAGAACAGGTTCTTGAAACGCAGCGCTCTATTTTTTTTTTTGAATCGAGGGACGTCCGCTTGGATCTAGGCGGTAAGGAGGGCGAATGGCTTAGGCGGACGCGGCTTAGTGGCGTCCGCGTGGTGTTGCGCGGTCATCTGGGCGGACATCCGCTGCTTGTGTCTTTTTTTTTTATTTTGATTATACGTAACAAACAACGAAATAAAAATGTCAGTAAATTAGAAGTTAGTAATAATAATGTCATAAAATTATAAGTCAATAGTTAGATGTTATAAAATTAATAGTTAGGAGTTAGTTTACATAAAATTAAATGTTAGTAATTAGTTGACAGAATATTAAGCGTTAGTAGTTAGAGACAATGGAAAGAAATGACAGAAAATTAAATGACAGAAATTATAAGTTAGTAGTTAGTATACTGGAAATTGAAGGACAATGGAAATTAAATGACAATAATATAAGAGTTAGTAATTAGATGTCAGAAGTTAGATGTCCGTAGTCAGATGTCCAAAGTCAGGTGTCCAATTAATATTAACAGATTATTAGATAATTAATATTAACAAAATATAGTAGATAATTAATATTAACAATAAACAAAATATTATAGACATAATATTAACAGAAATAAGAGAACAAAATATTTATAATTAAACAGGTGAATAATCCGGGGCTTAGGAACTAGAATAAATCTAGTCCCCGGCAACGGCGCCATTTTGCAGAACGTTTAATTCTGAGTGGTTAAACTGGTGTAAAATAAAAGAAAAGAAATTAAAAACTCAAAATAAACGTCGGGCTGCAAACAAATCCCGGTCGTAGTAGTATAGTGAAATGTAAGCGACCGGATATCGAACCGTGGGACTAATGTACATATTATAGTACCTAAGCATGTCACAAAAGGGGGGATTAATTGACTTGTTATTATAAATAAAAGGAAAGATAAAATGACTAAATTAACAGATAAACTAAACGGGACTCTGGTTCTCGTTAATATAATATCTGCTCTTTCATGCTAGGTCTACTGGTTTAATTATAGCTGTTTGGCAAGATTCCTGTTATTTTCTTAAGGTCCGATGAAAACTCATAAGAACTCGTTTACCTGTAATGCAAGGTCCGATGAAAACTCAAGCAAAATGCCTGTAAACGGCAGAGGAGTATGAGGTTTTATGCTTGCAACTTGTACGAACTTAAACGATGAAAATAAGTTCCTACAGTTTTACGACTTAATCAACCTATCTGTTTCTAACCGATGAAATTAAAAACAGACTAGTAAGCATTTTAATAAATCGATGAAATTTATTAAAAAGATGCGAGAAAACCTTAAAGCGTAACAAACTTCATTAAAATTAAAACCAGTAAAACATATTGCATAATTAATATAGATAGATAATAATTATTCCCAGAGTATACGTAACTAGCCTAACATATTAAATAGAGATCTGCTATTTAAATATGTGAGACTAGAGGTGAGATTAATGAGATGAAAAGAAAACAAATGGAGAAGCGGGAGATTAGAAATGAAATGAACGAGTGAGTGAATGTGTAGTGGAACGAAGATGGATTGATAGGGTGAATTGGAACTCCGGAAGGAACCACGGAAGGAGCCTTCGAAAGGACACTGGAGAAGGTGAATGGAGCGTGGTATTTATAGAGGAAGCGAAGAGGCACGTCTGGAGTGGAAGAAACCGATTGAGTTCAGCTCATTGATTGCTCATTGATTGCATCTCATTGATTGCAGGGGACAGAACAAACGCGTGAGTGATTTCTGGTAGGCGCCGCCTGCTAAAGGATATGGCGGAATCAAGTTGCAGAGAGTCGGCGAAGAAGATAACCCGTTAATTTCCTGGACATTTACACGCGTCCGCGTAGTTGTCCGCATATATGCATGCGGTTGTCTCATGTTACGTCCGCCTATAATGAGGCGGTTGCATGGGAGTTCTTCATGCGGTTGCATGGTGCATCTCACGTCCGCCTATAAGGAGGCAGTTCCTTGGGCGGTTGTTCCTCGTCCGCCTATAATGAGGCGGTGGCAGAGGCGGTTGCTCCCTTGTGTTGTCCGCCTAACCCTAGGCGGTTGCAGGGGCGGACACACCTCTGTTGTGTGCTCAATGCGTGACCTTGTTTAATCCCTATAAATATATGTGTTTATTTGGTATTTTTCCTACAATTTAACACATATAATACATCAGTTAATATAACAACATAATTATAGGAAAAACCAAAGATAAGTGAGAAACATTACTAAAAATGATGCAAATTATAAGGTGATTAAACCTTAATAAGTCTATATGTTTTGCACTTATCAGTTAACATGTTTGTTAGGCATGTTTTGTTTAGTTTTACATGGTTTAGAAGGTGAATTCAGGAGTTTGGAGGGACGTCTGAGTTTCTGGCCACTTTTAAGGGTTGTCCGGGTTTGGAGCTGGGTTTACAAACCCGGACCTATAGCTGGGCGAAGCTTCTGGCATGATTTGGAGGTCATCCGGGTTTGAGTATGGATTTGCAAACCCGGACCGCATAAGCGCTGAAGCTACTGTCTTATTTTGGTGTACGTCCGGGTTTGCTTATTGGTTTGCAAACCCGGATCACAAGAGCGGAGTAGCTACTGGCATGTTTTACGTGTCGTCCGGGTTTGAGGATGGGTTTGAAACCCGGCCCAGTTTACAGCCGCGACTAAAGAATGAGATTGGGTTACTTCATTTTCTACCCTTTTCGGCTACTTTGATGTTTTTATTCTCTTAGTTTTCTTTAGGTTTTTCTTCGTTTTGTTTTAGATTCGGATGTTGTCGTTTATTTTCGGTTTGTTTTATTAGCTATGATGTTTACTCGCACGCTTACTGTTCTGCAAGTTATTATTGGCTTTTGGTTTTCTTTACTTGAGCTACAGGTCTGCTTTTGCTAAGTGTGAGGTATTGAGGTATCCAAAGGAAACTCTGTCGACTTTTCTGCAGATTTCAACACCCCGATGCTTTTAGCTAAGTGTGAGGACGTTGTCCTCAAAATACTCTAGGGGCGTGATTTTCTAACTTCTTTTATTTTTCAACGTTGTTTTCTGTGACTTTGTGTTTTCCTTCCGTCTTAATCATTTACATGAAGCAATGAGGGCAATGCTAATTTTTAAGTGTGAGGAAGGGAAATTACACATGCTCATGCTCTTGCTCAATTTCATTCGAATGTGCTAATTTTGAACATTTTTAAGGCTACCACTCCATTTTCACAGTATTTTTGTTGGCCCTCAAAAATTTTTGGTTGCATAACATACCTGAGTCTTATTCAGTGGTTGGATAAGTTGGTTTGGAACACCGCACGAGTAGCACTAGTTCTTGTGAGATCGAAGCTGGAAAATAGTTGTGGGAATTCTGGTTGCACTGCTTGTATGTACAGTTTTGATTAATGCTTGTCTATTTCTTCTTTAAAAAGTTAAGCCTATTAGTGAAACTATTTTTCTTTGATTTCACTTGGGGACTTTGGGAATGATTATTGAATGAAAGGAAGGAAGGACAAAGGCAAGGTACTCCTCTAATCGAACTTTTAACCCAGAAAACAGGCCTCGCCCATTCGGTAATTAAGTCCTCGGGGTGCCTCATCACCCATCTACCTAAGGTCATCTGATCTGGGATAGAAGACCCAACACCGCTACATGAATGGAGAGAAAAGTCTGAGGGATATAAAAGAGAAAGTTAATGCTGGTTTAGAAAGTTGAAGAAATTTGTTAATTTCAAATGCAAAGTGCAAAGTCTTTCTTGATTATGAGTACGTGGTGATGAAAGGTAATATGGAATAAGATATTACTTCTCACCCCTTGTCGTCCATGGATTATGGAAAGTTAATTGGAAAGTAGTCCTTGAGTGAAATTGGAGTCAGGGGTTTTACTATGTGTCTTAAGCTCCTGCAAAATACTTCTCAATTCACTGTTTATGAAAACCTGCAAGTGTGGATCATTGTTCTCTATGACTGCTTTTCATTATTAGATCTCCTTGTGCACAGTTCTAAACTGACGACTCCCTTCTGTAAGATTTCAGTATGTTTCTATTTACTTGAGGGCAAGCAAAGATTAAGTGTGAGGAAGTTGATAAGTCAGGAATTTGTCTAAGTTTACTAGACTAATTCATGCTTAATTTTCTACATTATGACATTAACTTGCCTCCTTAATGCTTTATTTACTCTTTATTGTTATATTTGTCTCCAATGATCGATTTGATAAGTTTTCAGGATAAAATGCTCAACAAAGTGCTTAAATGAAGATTTTAGAGGTTGAAGCAACAAGGGGAAGTCAAACTAGAGTCAAAGGCAGATTTTCATTGACCACGGCATTGTTTTATTGAGGGTCCGGGTTTGGAGCTGGGTTTATAAACCCGGACCATCTCATCGCAGAAGCTTCTGCCTACTTTCAGACGCGGTCCGGGTTTGTGTCCTACTTTGCAAACCCGGACCAATACAAGCGAAGAACCTTCTGCCTACTTTCAGATGCGGTCCGGGTTTGTGTCTTACTTTGCAAACCCGGACCATCCCAAGACGAGACCCTTCTACCTCTTTTTAGACGTCGTCCGGGTTTGCATCCTACTTTGCAAACCCGGACCATTACAAGCGGAGCGCAGAGTTTTGTTTCGGGATTAACGGATTTAATGTATATCTTAAACATCTGTTGGCCGTCGTTTAATTAGGTTAGATTAGAGATAGATTTGAGAGAGATTAAAGATAGAATTCCTTTGTTATAAAAAGGGGAGGCTAGCCAACGTGAAGAGATACTTCTTGAGCGCACAAAATCGCCACAATACAGAGAGTTTAGTTGGAGTTGGAGTCTGAGTCTGGTTTGGAGTTTGGAGCAGAGCAGAGCAGGAAGTCACCACAGAGACTTCTCCAGAAATTTCACCAGAGTTCCTTCTTGTTCTCTATAATTACTCATACAGTTCTGATTATTGTAAACATGTCAATGGCTAAGTAGTTCCTTTAGATTTCGGTTTGCTATGTATCCCTAAATTGACTATTCCAGTTCCTTTGTGATTTAATGCAATTTGATTGAGTAAAGTTATTTTCCTTGCTTAATTTCTTTAATCTTTATAATTTGGCCAATTATAAGGATTAGTATTTTGTTAGCTTATATGTGACGACTACGGCTTTCAACTGAATACAGGAAAATAACCGGTTAGTTTAGAGATGGTAATTCCTCTAAATTGCTAATTGACCAATAAACTAGATTGTTCTTAAGGCGGTTAGTAAACAGTGGGTTTGTAACGAGAGTTAAAATTCAGTCTTTGCTAACTAGTATTTGCTAAGCGGGAGACCGGAGGTAAATTATCTTTGTTCTAGGGTTTTACTCAGAATTGTCTTATAAATCACTTAGGGATAGGAATCACAGATTTAGGGTGCAGTAGTAAACCGGGATCTCCTTTCCAAATCAGTTTCACAACATTTATTTTCCTGCTTGTTATTGTTTGCATTCTGTTTCTAATTATCATCAAATCAAACCCCAATTTCCTGTTTTAATTTGTCATTAATAAAGATTTAAACTAGACACATCGCCTCCTCTGGTTCGATACTTAGGGAATTCTCTCTATTAAAACTTGCTAGAATTGACCGGTACACTTGCCGTTAGGTTTTACCCCAACAACGACATCAGCATGGACTTTGTGGTAGGTCTCCCTCCAGCTAGAGGCTGACTGAATTCTATTTGGGTGATAGTCGATAGGTTGACCAAGACAGCCAGGTTCATACCTATCAAGGACACATGGAAGGTGCCCAAGCTGGCTGAGGTGTTCACCACGGAGCACATCCGGTACCATGGGGTACTGTAACACCCCAACTACTAACAACATACTTAACCACACATTGCAGCGGAAATCACAACTTACAACATAACTCAACTCTTTGGTGTTACACGCCGTTAGCCACCCACGTGGCTAACAAGGCTAACATACATACATCGTACTGGTCTGATGGACTAAACTCCCGAGCAACTAAAACATTAATCTCGTACCATGTCCAACATTCATAGTACGCTTACATTACGACTGTACCGAGTATTTACCAACTAACGCCGATACAATTTCGGTCTTACTACACCTACAATACATACACAATTTACATGACTACCCACACACAAACAACTACTCCGTCCAACTCTCGAACGGCTTCCGGTTCCTTGTACCTGAAACAGGAAGAAGAAGAAAGGGTGGCCCCCCAGGGGCTCAGCACCTTTGCTGGTATGGTAATCCCGCAGCCCGCATGCTACCGGGCCACGCACAACTAATTGTCGTCTTAGCATGCGATTGATTTTATTTCAAGCATACACAAACTCACATGTAACATGCTTATGATCAAACATCCATTAATGGGATACAAACACAAGGTTAGCACACACAACATAACAACACACTTCGATTTGTAACATACACAACTTAGTTTCTCTCTTCTTAGAGTACATAAACTTTACTTAGGGGGTGCCGGGGTGATATAAGCCCAAGCACAACATACTTACATTTTCTTTACTTGAGTGGCGGCCTCATATAGGACCGATCACAACATACACAATTTCCCCCTAGCTCCAATAGTGATGAGTTAGGTAAGCCTTGGTTAAGCTTGTGGGTGGTTGTAATTCAAGGAGGAAGAACAACCGTAACATAACAAAGAGGGAGTCGAAGCGAACTTAAGCTTCAACACCCTACCAACATTATACATAATTTCCCTCCTAGTCCGATGTGGAGGTCGGGTAGGTAAGCTTTGGCTAAGCTAGTGGGAGGTCGAAATCCAATGAAGGAAGACAACCCTAACATAACAGGATGGGAGTTAGTTCACATATATATATATTAACTCCCAAACAATACGCGCGACCGGGACACCCGGATTCCTCTCCATACATAACATATACTTATTAGTTAGAGGTTCCCTTATGGAACTTATCACATACATACATCACATAGTGTTACTAACTCGGTTAGACACATAAGGGAAATCATATCCCATTTCAACAACACGGATAACAGTATCCAACATCAACAACATATTAAACAAGTCACATACATCACGCATTTTCACAACATACAATAACGCAGGGATAGCCGTAGTTAGAACGTTCCCATGGGTTGGGACGTTTATTCCGAATACCGATCTCTTATGTGAACCTATGGTCGGTTAACTATTATTTAACACTTAACTAAGGTTAAGCGGTATCGGAATTAGTTACGCCACAATAATGAATTACTGTAAACTCATTTCATGCTTTATCTTGCAAGGTGGCAAACACACAGAAAAACACATTGGCATACAAGCCGGTGTAATCCGGTAGGACACAGGTTGCAAGAAAACCATACCTGTCACCGAAGGTGCACTCTAGTGTGCCATCACATGTTCCTTGGAAATCTTTGAACAACTGGTAACATTATGACTATCTTCATTAATATCGGGGTAATATAATTATTTAACAACTATTGCGCCCATGGTTAACCCCGTTAAGTAGTTTTATAACTTCAC
The DNA here is from genome assembly GCA_023374045.1 of Limonium bicolor. NCBI lineage: Eukaryota > Viridiplantae > Streptophyta > Magnoliopsida > Caryophyllales > Plumbaginaceae > Limonium > Limonium bicolor. The sequence goes on along the minus strand of CM041776.1, from coordinate 456,682,455 downwards.
ATTTTTTATTACAACTTTTTCACCACTCAATTACCATTATAACTCACTTAATATATCTTTGACAACCTCATAATATCATTACTTATCAATCCCCATCATTGGGTATCATTTCCTACCCTTAAACAAAGTTTTTGGTAAAAATTACACTGTGTCCGAACTTGTGTCCGGACATCCAAGGTCGGACACAAGTCGAAGCAATTTCTGGGGAAATTTTCAAAGCGTCCAAACTTGTGTCCGAACATCTAAGGTCGGACACAAGTCGAACAAAAATCTGGAAAAATTTTAAACACGTCCGAACTTGTGTCCGAGCTTCCAAGTTCGGACACAAGTCGAGGCCAAAACTGAAGAAAAACTTACAGGCGTCCGAACTTGTGTCCGGACATCGAAGGTCGGACACAAGTCGTACAGAATAGCCTGGGAAAAATTTTCGAGTGTCCGAACTTCCAAGTTCGGACAGAAGTTCGGACACCACTGAAACTCAGAAAAATTTTAAACGCGACGGGGTATGTCCGAACTTCCAAGTCCGGACGGAAGTTCGGACGTACCCAAAAATTCAGCAAACAGAGGCAATTTCTACCCAGAATTGCACTTCTAATAAGCCTACACTAACACCTTGTTTCACAAGCTACAAACAACCATTCTCTTCCACATTAAACATCCCAAATCAACACCTAAATTCTCTCATCCATAAAGCCATCATCAAACACTTTCCCAACAAAATTTGCCATAACCTCCCCATAAACCTTACACATTCATCCTCATCAATTATCATCCTTTTCATTCCTAAACAGCACATAACAATTCCTTAAATTCCATCAACAACAACTTATCAACCATAACTCCATAACCACAATATCAATCTCAAACTTAAAGCATTTGTCTCTTAAGGCCCTCAACTCAACATTAATTCACAACCTCTTCTAACATCAACTAAACACATTACAACATAGTTTTCAATCCATACATTTGGGTTCATTAATTTGTTTACCCATCCCAAACAACTTCAACAATTACAACAAGGTTTAAGGTAGTTTTCTTACCTTAATTTTACAAGTTTCTTCAATCCTCCTCTTGCTCCATATCTTCTCCAAAATCGGTTAAGAGGGTATGGAGTTTCCAAACTCCATCCCAACATCCAAGAACAAAAACACACTCCATTAATTATCTAAACCCTTAGGAACTCAATTAAATTGAAGGCTAGAATTAGGGTTTACCTTTTGAAGCTTTTAAGAGGGATTTTCTCCCTTGAATCAAGAAGGAAATTACTCCACCATTGAAGGGTCAATTTGGAGCTCAAGAACAAGGAGAAAAACAAGGTATCAAAAATGGTGAAAAATCAATTACACCAAGAGATGAAGGAAAAATGACTTTCTCTTGGAAATTTTACCTTAGAAGAAGAGGAGACTCCAAGCTCCACATTGGTGCCATTTTCTCTTCAAATGGGGAAAACCCATGGAGGTCAACTTCTTCCTTTTGGAATTTGAAAAGAGAGGATGATAGAGGAAGATGAGAGGAAGGAGAATATGTGATTTATTTTGATTTGGAGCTCAAATGGAGCTGGGGATGAAGAAGAATGGAGGAAGCCATTGTTGGCTAGATGGAGAATTCCATCGGCAAAGAGGGGGAAGGAGCCGGCTGGGAGAGGAAAGAGAGGAAAGAGAATAGGAAAGAGAGGGGAAAAAGAAAAAAAGGAGGAGAGAGAGTTGGGTGGGGTATTTGTGCCCCTTTATTATTTTGCTCTCTCTTGACTTAATTAATTAGCTAAATAGTCATGTGTGGGTGGGCTGTTTACATAATTAAAACCGGCCCACTAATATAAACACGCTGGAGCGTTTTTCGTTTTTAACAGAAAACGCTCGTTTATTCACCCGGTTTAGCACCATTCACTAACCGGGACCGTTTTCCAGAGTTTTCTCATTCCTTTAATTTTAATGGTTATTATACTCCCATTAATGTTTCATTATTGTTATAAAATCAACTATTATTTTTACGGGGTCATTTAACTGTTTAAAATCACGTTTTCGGGTTTTCTCGAAGAACGTGTTTAAGATTCTGTTAGCGTTTAAACGCATTATTTGAATCCGTTTTCTTCCGGGATTTTTCCCACATGTTCTCAATGTGTAACTAAGGTATAAAAATATATTTATAACCCTAATGAAGGTTATGTACCTCCTAAAATAATTAAATACGCGTTTTCACGTTTTGTGACTTTTACACATTTTCTTTTTCTTTTTGGTTTTCATTTGTTCACCAATGATCTTAAGGACTTAATTAGCCTTAGAGAATTATAATTACATAATTAATTAACACATTAAGGTTTGGGGTATTTCAATCTACCCCCCTTAAAAGAACTTCGTCCTCGAAGTTCACACTTCCCACACATCATTGGTTTAGGATACGGGGATTACTTGCAACATAAAACTTCCATAGCAAACATATTTTACATCACACCCTCGGACTTAACGGTCCGGGTACATATACACATCCATACATAACATAACATACTTACATAGTATCCTCGGACTTAATGGTCCGGGCACCTTAACAACATTTGTACATACATAACAACCCTTAGACTCTTGGTCTGGGTAACATAACAACATTTAGACTCGTAGGTCTTGATAACATAACACTTTCGGAACTTAACCACATTAGGACTCAAGGTCCAAAATAATAATTATTACACATACCACACAACATGTCATAGCATGTATATCAACCAGAAATTCCTTTTCCATCTCTTCATGAGTTCGAGACCCATGTAGAGTACATATACACTGTGATCCCGCAGAACCGGTCGCGATGGACACTCTGGTCCCCGTTCCTTTGGGAGATCAAAACGATTGCATACACCTTTAAAATATACTTCTCATGTCACCGTCCTAAGACAAAGGCTCATACGTCCTCAGCTCGTGAGCAAGTAGTAGGAAAATACCCTCTATGAGGTTAAGTATCATGAAATCCTTTATTGGAAGGATACAAGTTGAAAATCCTCTACGAGGTCACATAAAGGTAGTCCTTCCTTTGAAAATACCACTTAAGAATCTTAAAAATATTTATTGAAGTCTTGAAAATCCAATTGAAAATTTCAAACCCAATTTAAAATTCTTTTGAAAACTCAATACAACTCCAAGTCCAATTATTGCTAACTGCATCTTATTCTTGATGTGATTATTTGTGACCACTTATAGGGAGTTTCAAGAATCATCCAACCCTAATGTGATCAGCATCAGAGTTGAACTATCTTTCCACCCCAATTTGTGTTCGGCTTCCCTTGATCTCATGATAATCAAGTTTCACCTCCCACTTCATTTTCAAACAACAGATAACACATTCATTTCCAATTTTCTATCTTTTAATCCTTCTAGTCATAATCATACATCTCCAAGGGATAGAACTCCGTCTATCGATCATCATCCAAATTCAACTTAATCCCGTCACCTAGGGAATCTTATTCTCACTAGGTTCTATGTCGGTTTCATACCTCTTCATAAATCACAACACTGTATATATATATATACTTTTATCAAAATACGATACACGGTTTTACATTTAGTATTATATGAACATATATAGTCGGGGTTTTAATTCCCCGGGAGTTTCTTTACCCCCTTATACTTATACTTTCACACATCTCTTAACAAAATAACACACTTATCACAATGGTATTCGCATCTTCAGTGCGCAATTACCATAATTAAACCATGAATGAACGCGTATGTTTATGTAACACACACACCAATCATCAAAACAAATCATTTTGTGCTATGCACACTATAGTTACGTACACTTGTACGGTAAAACACACTAAACGGTTTGCGCTCTACCCCCCTTAAAAGGGATTACACCCACGTAATCAATCACTTAATGTCTGGTTTATAACGTTCTACCGTTGTGAAGTGTTTATCTCCACGCGGTTTATTACACAATGTGTTCTGGTTTGAGGATCTTAGCCATATTGGCGGTTTAGTCCCTAACCAAGAATTCTCACTAGAGTTTATTTTAACTCTCAACTGGTTTCGATTCTGGTCTGTGAGGCTTTTAGGCATCATTAGTTTGCCATTCACTCATGTTCACTATTCGCATTCAACGTTTGAATCACTGGTTCACCAGTTTCTGCTGCGCAACTCTTGATAACTTTAGGGCTTAGTTTGCCCCATACATTATTCTTACTGTATTGTATATCCCCGATTATCATCTTTATCTTGGTAATAACGGTTTCTCAACCGACGCGTGGTATCACTTACCATGAGCGAACTCGGTGAGTTACAAACTTTGTATTCAGTTCCATGATAATCTATTGTATTCTACAACGATTTACTTGATTTCTTCCGACTTACTGTCGATTAGTTTGAGCTACTACCTTTTTGTGTAGTACTCTGTTGGTTATTCCCAACACTTGAGGTATAATCCATACCGATATTTGATAATCGTGTTACTGTAGTGCTTATGCCAACCAAGTACCTTTTGATTGGTACGACCGTGCTTGTCTTATGCATCGGTTTTATCACACCGTAAGCCTTGTTCTTCTATCACATTTAACATTTCTCAAACTTCCTAGCTATCTCACTCGATTATTACCGCGCAAGCGCAATACCAAAACACTCAGTCCTACAGAGTGCAGAGGCGTAAACTCTTGACAGTAAATCTCTTATGCGATAGCAATAGGAATTCACACTGTTTTCCTTATCACATAGTATCAACTACTGGCTTATTGCCCAGTCTGTTTATCATCACTTACTTGTATGTCCATTGAGTTTCACTCATAACTGATCCTATTTGCCACATTATTATTTAACAATACCTATGCAACGGTCGCTTACTGCGCACCGTGCGGTTACTTATTGTATAACATTAACTTATACTGCATCCGCTATTATATTAGCTTTCGCCATTACACTGTGTTTCGCCACTTGTTTGGCTGATTGCTTAGGACGCCATTCTTCGCACCCTTATGCTCCTTGAGCGTTGTTCATTACACATTTAGCATCACCCACCTATGGTGGTTGTTATTAGACTTTTTACTCATCCGGTCTCCACAACTGGTATAACACTTCTTTTGTAGTAACAACATGGTCAACTCTTAACACATTCCCTGAACCTAGTTCACATAACTACCGCTGTTGCGGTCTCACATATCACGAGGTATCCCCACTCTTAAAGCAGTGGTTCGTTATCCGCTTTACTTACTTATATATAACATAAACTTTCGTAACCAATAACATTTCCTTAACACATTCTACTTGTGGCTTTTAAGCCTCATTGCCTTGAGCTCTGCCCGTTGTAGGCTGTCCACACACATTACATGGTTTAGGTTGGTATTGGGCTCCATGACAAGGTTGTAGTATCACGGTTCCTTTCATGGGATGCCCCTTCAAGGATGTCAGACTTCCCTCTGACGACTTGTGTTTAGGCTGTGTGTTAGCCTCAACCCTTGCGTTTCTGTAACGTTATTTCGTTCAACCACTGTTAATCCAAACACCCTTTTAAGGACAGCTCCTGGGTGTCACTAGGTTATGCCATTACATCTGGCTTTCACTTATGAGTACGTTTAATTAACTACACCGCCCTGCGTTCTTGGCTGGGTTAAATGTTGTTTCCAGTGAGATTGATGTCTCTAGTGACCATCCGGGAGTCTCATCCCGATCCTTGCACATGAACGTATCCGTCGTAGGCATCTGCCTCGCCATTTATAGGCTGGGTACTTACTCCAGTTATTACATTCATCCCTCAGGATTCTTAAGACATACTCCACGTCCTTACTTATCAACCAGTGCACTTCGCACTTGTTCACCTTTAAACATTTCCTTACAATAAGTTCACTGATTCCCTTAGTCTCGTTGACTTAACTGGGTTCCTTTACTTCAACCATTCGATGTAATCCATTACTCTTGCTTGCCTTTTACTTCGGACCGTAGTATGGAGTCGACTACTTCCCGTATTCCAGACTCCACTCGTATACATACATGGGGTATCCTACTGATACATTGCTACTTACCCGATTAACCTATAAGAAGGTTTGTCAGGCCCACAAGCTCCTATCGGAGTGCGGTCGTCCCACATTACTGTTAGTACACTCGTAGTGTCCGTCACACGCCTAGGTGAAGTATTCTGTTGTCAACTCCTCTTATATTATCCTGTGATGATATGCATTCCTTGCCTCCCAAACTTAATCAAGGGAAGTATCCACTGTTGTTATTATGAACTCACTCCATTCCTCGGGTTGTTACCCTTGGGTTTACCGGTTTCCATCCGGTTATAAGAGTAACTGGGTAAAACTTACCTACCGTGTGGCACTGAGGCCGGTGTAGGTCTTCGGGTTTTTTTAAAAAAGAAGAATTGAAATAAAGTGGGTTTGAAAGAAAATTGGTTTTGAAAAGAGTTTTGAAAATGAATTTAGTTGAAAGAAAAATTTTCGTGGTTTTATAACGTTTCCTTGCCTTAACCAAGTCTAGCTTCTTGCTGACTGTATATTTCCAAGTACAGAGGTCAGGCTATTAAGCCCTTCCACAGTTATGATGATCTCACTTAACTTAAGCACTTTTGTAGTTGTTAAAATCTCCGTGCAACCTTGTCGTAGCAGCACTTGCCATGGCAAGTGCGCCATGCAATCTGGTTATCGGTCCAATACACACCGGTTGTGGTATTGCTTTCACCCGTACTGACATCAGTGGCCTTGGCCCTTACTTGATCTTACAGCCATAACAACAATCTTCGAGGTACTTCTCACTGCCTTCACACGTTAACCATTAACTAGGGTGTTTCCCATTCTGGGAGACCCCTTTTTACTTAGTATTGTATCCTCCTCGTACTATATTGTGGTTCCTTAATCGGTTAGTATACCGTTGGTGTATTATTTAACATTTGTAGTCCCGCAGACACTCGTCTCGGGTTTCTACTACTTCACTTCTCCACTGTTGCACAGTTAGTGCTTGCAAGCTGGTTGTCCTCGACTGCTTCGCATGTCGACCCAGGGTGCTGGAAATTCCATTCTCTTATGCATAAGATTCTTCACTTTTCGCTACCTCATGCGGCAGACACTGTTAAAATGGAGACCGTCTTCGGGATTCACACCTTTCGGGATCTACCGTGTGACAGGTTCTCCGTACTTATAAGGACATTAATGACAGCCAGATCGGGTATTCCCGAGTAAGAGAGGACTTCCATCTCTCTGGCGTTCTTCCCAAGTTATATAATAGGGTTTGTGGAGGGCGGGATGGATATCGTAGGTATCCAGTACACACTGGTGTTCCCTATCTAGCGCACTTCTCACGCTATCACTCAACCCTTAACCCAAAGTACTAATCCCTCAACTCGGTACTTCCTAAGCTCGGTATTTCAGTCATCAGAGCGATACTTCGCTCTGATACCACTTTTTGTAACACCCCAACTACTAACAACATACTTAACCACACATTGCAGCGGAAATCACAACTTACAACATAACTCAACTCTTTGGTGTTACACGCCGTTAGCCACCCACGTGGCTAACAAGGCTAACATACATACATCGTACCGGTCTGATGGACTAAACTCCCGAGCAACTAAAACATTAATCTCGTACCATGTCCAACATTCATAGTACGCTTACATTACGACTGTACCGAGTATTTACCAACTAACGCCGATACAATTTCGGTCTTACTACACCTACAATACATACACAATTTACATGACTACCCACACATAAACAACTACCCCGTCCTACTCTCGAACGGCTTCCGGTTCCTTGTACCTGAAACAGGAAGAAGAAGAAAGGGTGGCCCCCAGGGGCTCAGCACCTTTGCTGGTATGGTAATCCCGCAACCCGCATGCTACCGGGCCACGCATAACTAATTGTCGTCTTAGCATGCGATTGATTTTATTTCAAGCATACACAAACTCACATGTAACATGCTTATGATCAAACATCCATTAATGGGATACAAACACAAGGTTAGCACACACAACATAACAACACACTTCGATTTGTAACATACACAACTTAGTTTCTCTCTTCTTAGAGTACATAAACTTTACTTAGGGGGTGCCGGGGTGATATAAGCCCAAGCACAACATACTTACATTTTCTTTACTTGAGTGGCGGCCTCATATAGGACCGATCATAACATACACAATTTCCCCCTAGCTCCAATAGTGATGAGTTAGGTAAGCCTTGGTTAAGCTTGTGGGTGGTTGTAATTCAAGGAGGAAGAACAACCGTAACATAACAAAGAGGGAGTCGAAGCGAACTTAAGCTTCAACACCCTACCAACATTATACATAATTTCCCTCCTAGCCCGATGTGGAGGTCGGGTAGGTAAGCTTTGGCTAAGCTAGTGGGAGGTCGAAATCCAATGAAGGAAGACAACCCTAACATAACAGGATGGGAGTTAGTTCACGTATATATATTAACTCCCAAACAATACGCACGACCGGGACACCCGGATTCCTCTCCATACATAACATATACTTATTAGTTAGAGGTTCCCTTATGGAACTTATCACATACATACATCACATAGTGTTACTAACTCGGTTAGACACATAAGGGAAATCATATCCCATTTCAACAACACGGATAACAGTATCCAACATCAACAACATATTAAACAAGTCACATACATCACGCATTGTCACAACATACAATAACGCACGGATAGCCGTAGTTAGAACGTTCCCATGGGTTGGGACGTTTATTCCGAATACCGATCTCTTATGTGAACCTAAGGTCGGTTAACTATTATTTAACACTTAACTAAGGTTAAGCGGTATCGGAATTAGTTACGCCACAATAATGAATTACTGTAAACTCATTTCATGCTTTATCTTGCAAGGTGGCAAACACACAGAAAAACACATTGGCATACAAGCCGGTGTAATCCGGTAGGACACAGGTTGCAAGAAAACCATACCTGTCACCGAAGGTGCACTCTAGTGTGCCATCACATGTTCCTTGGAAATCTTTGAACAACTGGTAACATTATGACTATCTTCATTAATATCGGGGTAATATAATTATTTAACAACTATTGCGCCCATGGTTAACCCCGTTAAGTAGTTTTATAACTTTACATTTTTTATTACAACTTTTTCACCACTCAATTACCATTATAACTCACTTAATATATCTTTGACAACCTCATAACATCATTACTTATCAATCCCCATCATTGGGTATCATTTCCTACCCTTAAACAAAAGTTTTTGGTAAAAATTACACTGTGTCCGAACTTGTGTCCGGACATCCAAGGTCGGACACAAGTCGAAGCAATTTCTGGGGAAATTTTCAAAGCGTCCAAACTTGTGTCCGAACATCCAAGTTCGGACACAAGTCAAGGCCAAAACTGAAGAAAAACTTACAGGCGTCCGAACTTGTGTCCGGACATCGAAGGTCGGACACAAGTCGAACAGAATAGCCTGGGAAAAATTTTCGAGTGTCCGAACTTCCAAGTTCGGACGGAAGTTCGGACACCACTGAAACTCAGAAAAATTTTAAACGCGACGGGGTATGTCCGAACTTCCAAGTCCGGACGGAAGTTCGGACGTACCCAAAAATTCAGCAAACAGAGGCAAATTCTACCCAGAATTGCACTTCTAACAAACCTACACTAACACCTTGTTTCACAAGCTACAAACAACCATTCTCTTCCACATTAAACATCCCAAATCAACACCTAAATTCTCTCATCCATAAAGCCATCATCAAACACTCATTTCCCAACAAAATTTTGCCATAACCTCCCCATAAACCTTACACATTCATCCTCATCAATTATCATCCTTTTCATTCCTAAACAGCACATAACAATTCCTTAAATTCCATCAACAACAACTTATCAACCATAACTCCATAACCACAATATCAATCTCAAACTTAAAGCATTTGTCTCTTAAGGCCCTCAACTCAACATTAATTCACAACCTCTTCTAACATCAACTAAACACATTACAACATAGTTTTCAATCCATACATTTGGGTTCATTAATTTGTTTACCCATCCCAAACAACTTCAACAATTACAACAAGGTTTAAGGTAGTTTTCTTACCTTAATTTTACAAGTTTCCTCAATCCTCCTCTTGCTCCATATCTTCTCCAAAATCGGTTAAGAGGGTATGGAGTTTCCAAACTCCATCCCAACATCCAAGAACACAAAAACACACTCCATTAATTATCTAAACCCTTAGGAACTCAATTAAATCGAAGGCTAGAATTAGGGTTTACCTTTTGAAGCTTTTAAGAGGGATTTTCTCCCTTGAATCAAGAAGGAAATTACTCCACCATTGAAGGGTCAATTTGGAGCTCAAGAACAAGGAGAAAAACAAGGTATCAAAAATGGTGAAAAATCAATTACACCAAGAGATGAAGGAAAAATGACTTTCTCTTGGAAATTTTTACCTTAGAAGAAAGAGGAGACTCCAAGCTCCACATTGGTGCCACTTTCTCTTCAAATGGGGAAAACCCATGGAGGTCAACTTCTTCCTTTTGGAATTTTGAAAAGAGAGGATGATAGAGGAAGATGAGAGGAAGGAGAATATGTGATTTATTTTTGATTTGGAGCTCAAATGGAGCTTGGGGATGAAGAAGAATGGAGGAAGCCATTGTTGGCTAGATGGAGAATTCCATCGGCAAAGAGGGAGGAAGGAGCCGGCTGGGAGAGGAAAGAGAGGAAAGAGAATAGGAAAGAGAGAGGGAAAAAGAAAATAAAGGAGGAGAGAGTTGGGTGGGGTATTTGTGCCCCTTTATTATTTTGTCTCTCTCTTGACTTAATTAATTAGCTAACTAGTCATGTGTGGGTGGGCTGTTTACATAATTAAAACCAGCCCACTAATATAAACACGCTGGAGCGTTTTTCGTTTTTTAACAGAAAATGCTCATTTATTCATATTCACCCTTTTAGCACCATTCACTAACCGGGACCGTTTTCCGGAGTTTCTCATTCCTTTAATTTTAATGGTTATTATACTCCCATTAATGTTTCATTATTGTTATAAAATCAACTATTTTTTTATGGGGTCATTTAACTGTTTAAAATCACGTTTTCGGGTTTTCTCGAAGAACGTGTTTAAGATTCTGTTAGCGTTTAAACGCATTATTTGAATCCGTTTTCTTCCGGGATTTTTCCCACATGTTCTCAATGTGTAACTAAGGTATAAAATTATTATAACCCTAATGAAGGTTATTACCTCCTAAAATAATTAAATACGTGTTTTCACGTTTTGTGACTTTTACGCATTTTCTTTTCTTTTTGGTTTTCATTTGTTCACCAATGATCTTAAGGACTTAATTAGCCTTAGAGAATTATAATTACATAATTAATTAACACATTAAGGTTTGGGGTATTTCAGGTACCGAAGACGATTGTCTCCGATCGTGACACACGTTTCCTCAATAGATTTTGGCGTCAGGTGCAGGAGGTGTTTAGTACTCAGCTACGCCTTAGCACAGCCTTTCACCCTCAGACTGATGGGCAGACCGAGAGGACGATTCAAACGCTAGAGGATATGCTACGAACAGTTGCTCTAGACTATCAGGGGAGTTGGGTAGAGCGTCTACACCTGGTGGAGTTCTCCTACAATAACTCCTACCACTCATCTATCGGCATGGCACCATTCCAGGCTCTATATGGCCGGCCGTGTCGGACTCCCTTATCGTGGAGTGACCCTACCGAGGCAGTCCTGATTGGGCCCGAGTATATTCAGACACTGCAGGATGATGTCAGAGTTATTCAGCAACACATGAGGGCAGCGCAGTCTAGACAGAAATCCTATGGGGATCAGCGCACCAGAGAGCTCGAGTTTCAGTTGGGTGACATGGTTTTCTTACGGGTGTCTCCGATGAGAGGGATATTCAGATTGGGATGAGGGGGAAACTAAGCCCTAAGTATGTCGGTCCGTACAGGATTACGGAGCGAGTGGGCCCAGTTGCTTACAGACTAGAGCTACCAGCGGAGTTGGGGAAGGTACACGATGTGTTTCATGTATCTTAGTTGAAGAAGTATATGCCTGACCCTTCTCACGTACTGCAGCCAGAGAGATTGGAGATTGAGCTTACATTGAGGTATGAGGAGACTCCTATTCAGATCTTGGACACGAAGGTCCGAGAAACGAGAGGCAAATCAGTTAAATTAGTGAAAGTTCTTTGGGAGCATCATGGGGTTAAGGAAGCTACTTGGGAGACTGAGGACTCCATGAGAGTGTAGTACCCACATCTATTCACATGATGTTTTCCTATCCTGCTGTGATTCACATTAGTAGCGGTACGAGGGCGTACCTTAGCTCTTTAAGGGGGATATACTGGCATACTCCTCCTTCGTTATCTCATCCGTATTATGCCCGGTTGTTTTATTAGTAGAGTGAGAGGTGTACGTATGTACGTAGTTTTACATTATGGCACGGTAGTATGTGACGTTTAATTTGGTATATTTTGATTCAGTTTATATATTGATTCAGTTTGATTTGATTCTGAGTAATCTCGGGTGGAATATTGAAATGGAATGGATGGTAGTTAAGGAGGATTGGATTGGTATAGTTGAGGTTTAAACTTCGAGGCGAAGTTTCTTTTAAGGGGGATATACTGAAATACCCCTAAATTAATTTAAATTAATTTAGGGGATTTCTTTTATTAAAACCGTAAATAATACCATTAATTATTATATTATAGTATGGAATTGTGAATAATAAATCATTATATCCTTATATGGAATTATGAAAATTAAATCATGGGATTTCTCCCATTTAATCCTAAGGAAAACTATTAAATATTGGATTACCATATATTATTATATAGTATTATGAATTTAATAATAAGATTTATAAGTCAATAAATCTTGGAAAAATTTATAAACACTCCAAGTATATTATAAAGATTTTAGAAAGAGTTGGAACATTGTTTTGAAACATAAAAAGTCAATATAAAATTCTAGAACCCTTAAAGCTTCTCAAGCCTTGCTAGGGTTGACTTTTAGAGAATGGTCAAACCAGCCCATGAAACCTATACCAATAAATAGGTTATGGAAAACAATGAAGATCGATAAAAAGAACGTCAAAAACGGATCATCCTAGCCAAAGTTATGATCAAATGAAGTTTAGAGCCAAAATTTTGAAAAAATGTTGATGTGGCAAGTTTGCTGACTCACCGCGCGCCTCGGGATACGCACCCCAGTACTTAGCCGATTTTATCCCCTATTTTTCCGGAAACCGTAACCAGTTTTTGCCCTAACTTGTGACCTTCATAACTTTCTCATCTTTTGGAATTTTTGAGTGCCGTCTTTTTTGTTGTCTTCTCCTACACTTCCTATAAACAACCATAACTCACACTAAACCTAGCTCATCCTAAATCAACCGGAAATTCGATCCAAAGTAGCCACCCTGCAAAACCGAAACTGCAGATTCCAGTTTTTCTTCGATTTCAGGTAACTTCGTCTTACCATAACTTCTTCGTTTCTCAGCCAAATTTCATGTTCTTTAGCTCGTTTTGAAGAGCTCTAATCCCTCTACAACTTCCATGTTGATGACCCAAGCCAATTCCCAACCGTTTGGAAGAGCAAGGTGTCTAAAGTTTCGGGTTCGTCACCACATAAAATCATAGATTTTTCCAGAAAACGCAAGGTATAAACTCGTAACTTTCAGCCCCGATTTCTTTCTGTGTAGTGTAAGTTAGGGTGAGTTCTTGCTATCATTGTGTAGAGTTAAGTTTCCTCTTTAGATTAAGCCGAAGAACTAGTTCTAACTCGGTCTGTACTGTAAATTATAGATCCGCAAAGTTGGCACCCTGAACAGACAAGTTCGAAATATTTTTCCAGAAAACCGATAACCAATCCTTTCGATTCGAGCAATTCCGGTAAGTTTTCTTCAAATTCCTTCAACCTTGATAATCTATATTACATTATCGGTCAAAACCATGTTCCAATTGCATCAATTACGCATTAGGTTGAGTGAATTTGTGAGATTCGAATTCGGAAACCCATATGAACCCTAACTTCGAAACCGAAATCGAAAACCGATGAATTTAGTATCAATGGAACCGGAATTGAATTTCGAAACCATAGAAACAAGAATCACTCAATTTGGTTCTGTAGATTTAGAGGAAATCACAATTTAGTACTCGAGTTCTGTTTGGTTATTGCTGAAGAACTGGAGGTTCAGGGACCGTCCGATCGGGTTTTAAAGGATTGGACGGTCGAGATTAGATCGTGGATTATAAAGAGAATTTCAGTTTTATAATATTTCAGGTTTTAACTCTAACTTGTTGAATTTAGTTAATGGCCTTCCCGAATGTATTTTGACTTACAATTTTAACCATAGATTCCTTATTAAATCTAGTTTATTTTGATGTAAATTAATATGGTTTTGGAGTTTTAAAATGTAAGTTATGATTTTTGCAAGTTACGGGTTTTCTGGAATTATTTGGTTAATTTAAAAAGATATTTTTATGAAATAAAAATTTTATAATATGTATAAAATGTTATTGAAATACCCCAAACCTTAGTATGTTGTTTAAACATTAAAATATGGTATATTAAGACTAAAAAGAGTCTTAGAAACATTAGTAAACAATTTAAACCATAGAAAACACAAATAAATGCCTTAAAGTCAATTAGGGCTAAAATGTGTTCTAAGCTTGGGATAAGCTTGGGTGAGACCTAATGAGCTTACCAAGACTTTATTTATATACTAATGAACATATTAAACCAATTACCAAAGAAAACTAAGCTTCAAAACAAGTTAAAACACAAAATGTGCTTTAAGGAGTCTTAAAGCACATTTTTGAAAAATTGTCTTGTAAATGAGTTTTGAATGGCTAAATGTCCATCATTACTCTTTAATTAATATGTGTACTACTTAGTATCACATTTGGAAGTCTATATCAATGGGAAATCAAAAATTTCACATCTATGTGCCTTGTTTTAGTGAATAGTAACTAAAATAAGCTAGTTTGTAACATATGTTTGTATAAGTAATTAAATTGGCCAACAAAGACAAAAATGCCCTTAGTAACATAAAGGGGGCCGGTTTTTATGGTAATGACTCACCATACTTAAACAAAAAATAAGCTAACTAAAGTAGTAAAGTAGAAAGTACTATTTGCTTTTACTACTTAAATATCTAAAACTTACAAACTTATCTCATCTCTCATTTCCCTCTTCATTTCCCACGCCTCCAAGCTCTCTTCTATCTCTTCTCCATTCTCCATTCACGGTTTTGCAATAGTACCACACACAATTCCATCTTTGACCACTTGTATCTCCTAGCTCACTTTGCCAAATCAAATTCTAAGACCACCATTCTCTTCCTCTCATCAAGCTCTTCAATTCTATCCTTTCAAAGTCTCAAGAGCTCCATTTTGGTGCCAAGAAGAATCTCCATGGGAGGAGCTTGAGCTCATCTTTTCACATATTATTGTTCTCCTTTGCTTCAAGGTAAGGAAACTCAAAGAAAAATGATGTTTCCCTCATGTTTTTGTGTTGTCCGAAAATCACCCTTAATGGTGTCCTTATGTTGCTTTGTTCTAGCTTCATTTCAACCTTTCATGGACTAGGTGGAGTCCTCTCATGATATATATTCAAACTCTCTTCAAGTTCTAAGGTAAAACAACTATCTTAATGTTTTTAAAACAATGTATAATCTAGGGTTTACAATGAGATGAAGCATTAAGCTTGTATACTCATTTTATCATTTGTATAATGTTTAGAAGTTGACAAGCAACTAAAAGCCTTGCCGATTTAGTCAAGGAAACAAGAAAGAAGTTGTGAGGAAAAGAGGTAAATGTGCTAACCTAATGTGGTTTAAAGTCTAAGGAGAAATGAGCTTATATTGCTTGTTAAAATGATCTAAGGAGCCAATGGTGAATGACTTAGTAAAATGTTCTCAAGGGCTTAGTAAAAGGGCATATGTATTGTTGAGTGTATTTGCAGGTTAAAGGCAAATATATTGTGGAAATTCAGTGTTTATGATTATGCATCTTAAGGGCCTAAGAGCTATGTTATTTAAGGGCCTAAGAGCCATGTTATTTAAGGGCCTAAGTGCCAAGCAATTTAAATTATGCACTATATTGTGATGTAGTGCTGAATGAGTGAAGTTTGTGTATAAGAATGTGTTTTATGGATTTTAGTGTTCTTGATTGTTTAATGGTGAAAACAATGTGTTTTGGTTTAGTAATGTTCTAGGAGAACCCATGTCGAAATATAGATAATGTATAAGAAGCTTTAGGTGTTTAAAATGAGTTTGGTAGGTTAGGAAATGTTTAGAATGGTTAAGTGTTCAACTAGTGAAAGGAACACGCATTATGGTGTTTTAAGGTGTAAAAAGGGACTTAAGCATTATTCTAGAGGATTTAGAGTGCAAATGAGTGTTTTGGGATACTTCAAGATCATGGTGAGATTGTGTTTAGGATTTGTGCAATGTTGGTGAATAAGGGAGAAGTAATGTATTGCATGAAGAAACTATAGACTTGTAGAGATGTTTAAGGAATTGGTTAGGAAGTAAAGATGCTTGGGAGATGATGTAGTAGTGGTGAGGAAACATTATTGGCATAGTGGTTATCATAGGTATGAAACACCACTTAGAAACCTAAGGAGAAAGCATTATAAGTGTTAGGAATTTTGGTAAGAAATGAGTAAGTGTATAAGGAGAAAGAAGATGAGTTTTATGGATGTTGTATGAGAGAATAAGTGTGCCCAATGGTGTTGGAAAACATTAGAAGGCTTGAGGAAAAGTTTAGTGAAGATTTGACAATGTTTGGGCATGTTCTGGTGGCGTCCGACCCAGGGGTCCGATCCAAGTTTGGGTCGGACGGCCTCTGTTAGACGCCAGTAAAAGGTTTTGGAACGGTCCGACCCAGAGGACTTGGGTCGGACATGGGTCGGACGGGTGTGTTTTAAAGGACGGTGAAGTTTCTGGAGTGGTCCGACCCAGTTGGTTGAGTCAGACATGGGTCAGACAGGTGAGGCTTAGAAGACTGAAATGTTCTGGAATGGTCCGACCCAGTTTGTTGAGTCGGACATGGGACGGACAAGTAAAATTTTTCAAAACCGAAAATTACTGGAAGGGCCGACCCAGTTGGTTGGGTCGGACGGTGGGTCGGACTGACCAAAACCTGTAAAAAAAAACATAAAAGTATGGCTTAAGTAATAAACCCAAGGGGGTATAATGTAGGTAATTAAGGATAAGTTTGGGCATTAAAACATGTCATATAATCATGGTTAAACGTTTAGTAAATTTGAAGTTAAGTAAGTAATTAACCGACATTCTTAAACATGTACAGGAGTGACCTACGGTGGAAATCAATCGAAGCAAGGACCAAGGTATGGTTTTCTTGCAGTCTGTTGCCTACCGGTTTACACCGGCTTGTGTGTTTTTTATTTTTCTGTATGTTTATGACCTTGTAAGACTTAAGTCATGTAATGAGTTTACAGTTGTTTATATTATGGTGATGTTATGACGTGACTCATTTCCCTTGTGTGTGTCTAACATGACTTACCACTTGCTTGTGAATTGTTTGTTAAGTTCCACTGTTGAACTTCTAACAAGTGCTAACTGGGAAGTGAGGAATCTGGTTGTCCGGTCATGCATGTAAGTTTAAGAGTAGATATCTGAATCAGATTCGACTCTTATGTTGTTAAGATTGTTCTCCTCTATTTGGCGTTCGATCTCCCGCTAGCTTCCTCCAAAGCTTACCTATTCTGACTTATGATCGGTTTAGTGGGAACATGTGTTTGTGTGGTGTGTTCGGGTCACAATATCCGAACCATCTGTGACTTAAGTTACTCGTTCGAATAACAGAACGGTAATGAGTGTGTGTAACAAGCTTAACATGAGAGTGAACCATTCTCTAGGCTTCTTATGTTGTTTAACCTTCTTGGTTTGTTATTGTGGAAAGAGTATCCATTGTGTATGTGATGTTGTGCTATGCAATAATGTTGATATGTCATATGTTATGTTATGTTTAAAATGAATGCCATGTCATCATGACAATTAGTTGCGCGTATCCCGGTAGCCGATGGGCTGCGCGTTAACCATACCAGCCAAGGGTTGCGGACCCCCTCGGGGGCTCCATATTTTTACTGCAGGATGAGGATCGAGGAAGCAGAGTGGCTGTAGATTCTAGGCTGCAGATGTACTTTTGGTTATTTTGGATGTTGAGCCCGGGATGCGCCTGTGCTCCCGTGGCATTATATTTTGGCACAGTTGTATTACAGTGATGGTCGTTTACAGTTGACAGGGGAGTTTATGTACAGTTTTCAGTGACAGTTGTATTAAATACTCGGTATGTTGGTTATGTATATATGTGTGGATGTTAGTACCTAATGCTCGGGAGTCTGATCATCAGACCCGTACACTTGTATTTATTCTGCCTTGTTAACCACGTGGGTGGTTGACGGCGTTGTAGCACCGAATCGTTTAGTTATTGTTTAGTTATTTTTCCGCTGCGATTTCATTTGATGTTAAGTGCGTAGTAGGGGTGTTACATTTATAGTTACTGTATATTAAATTTGGGAATTTTTGGACTATGGTAAATGGGTTTAAAAATTGTGTTTATGAGTTTTTCATAAGAATAACTTATAATATATGGTTTTTAATGTAACAAAAAAATTAAAGTATGGTTGTTAATAAACTTTTAAGCTGGGTAAGATAAAGGAAACTAAATTAACATTTTATAACAGTATGTTTATAAATGTTTTGGGTAATATCTTTTAAGGAAGGTGAAATTATTTACATATATGTATATATACTTATTAAAATAGGAACTTATGTTAAATCAAGGAATTTAATTATTCCACATTTTATTTATTATATTATATGGGAGTTAATATTCTTAATTAAAACTAAGGAATATATATATGTATTTTTACACCTATTTAAAAAGGGAATAAAATAGTAACTTAGGGTAAAACAGGGAGCTAATTAAAACAACACTTATATTAACTAATTACTATAGGAGCTAGTATCCTAAGATATAGTAAAAGAAATACTTTATGAAACATACATGGAATGCAGTTAAATGTTGGAGTAATAAGATAGTTTAAATACAATAAGTTACATAGGGGATGTCTTAGTTAAATTCTAGTACAGGTATACTGTACGGTATGAAACGTATATTCAGCAAGTGTACTGGTCTGTCGTAGCAAGTTTTCCTAGGTAGTATTCTCTAGGTTATCGAACCAAAGGAGGTTGTGTCTAGTTTGAGTCTTTAATCTAACTAACTAAAAACTAGAGAAAATAACAACAATAAACTTGGGGGGTTTGGTTACAGAAATTAAGTAAACAAATTAATTAAAACAATAACAATTAAAAGTGATTGTCTGACAATCCAAAGGGTGAATCCTGGTTTACTACTTTTCCCTAGTTTATCAATTCCCTTCCTGAGTGTTTCTAAATTCTAGATTGCAACCTCAGATCTAAATTAATCTAAAACCGGTCTCCCGCAAGATAGATTCTTACTAGCAATTCCCAAATCCTAACTCTCGTTATGAATTTACAAATTAACTAATAGCGTTAACGATTCATCTGGTTTCTAGTCAGCTAATCCCCAGGAATTGCCATCTATAGTTTCACTGGTAATATTCCTATGGTCTAATGAACGCCGCAGTTCTCACTTGTAAGCTATTCATACCAAATAAACTCAAGTAATAAATAATCACAAGAGAATTCAATAATAAACAAGGAATAAAACTACAATCTGTATAGAACTTGTATTTAACAACTCAGAAAGCAAAATAATAAACTAGTTGTCCATAGCAAACTAGAATTCTAACAACTACTCAGACATCGGAGACAAAGAAATAATAACAATAATAAAAAGATTAGAAAACGTCATCTAATTGAAGAATGATGACGAATCCACTCTGTCTTCTGCTCCGGTCTGTCAGAACTGACTGAAATCTCTGTTTCCTGTCTTCTGTCTCTGTCTGTCTCTCCGCGCGGCTCTGTCTTAAGGTTTTGTTTTCTGTTCTGTATCGTATCCTAATACCGTCCCCCCTGTTGAATATTGAATGTGATATCTTTATATTAATCACTTGATATACCGCTGCTACTTAATCCCTAATTCTCGTGCAATGTGGCTACGTACATGGCCCAGACTCTAATGTATGTGCATGGCCCATGCACTCCAATTGACAAAAAGAATGTCTGCGCCTCAGACAAGTATAAGTCCACGTGAATGTTGTTGTAGTCCCATTCTGAAATAGAATAAAACAACTATCAATCTCTTTCTCCTCATGTTGGTTACGAGCATGGCCATATTAAAAAGGCTGCGCCTCTGAAGTCTTGCTCGCCGGCCCAATCCGCTTCGCCGCGTCCAAGAAGAAATCAGGTGCAGCTCGTAGAAAATGATTGTCCCAGATTGCGGCCCATGATAACCGACTCACCACGCGAGAAGGAATTCTCAGTCCGGGAATGTAACAATATAAACCCGGACCATGCACATAACATGGCAGTATCTTCCGTTCTTGTGTGGTCCGGGTATGTAAATCCGGACACATACCCGGACCATATCTAAAATTGACCAGAAAGCTCTTTTTTATGTGAGTTTGGTCTCGTATTTATCTTTGACCTCTTGACACATGTATTTAGACCATTTTCTTCACTATTTTTACCTGTTTAAGCATAAAACCACATGTGAGGAATAATCTAAATATTTAACATAATTAAGCATATAAGTAAGGAATTTATCATATAAATCAATAAAATATTAATCACATTAAGCATAGAAACATAGATAAATTCCGCACTTATCAACTACCCCACACTTAGCTTTTGCTTGTCCTCAAGCAAATAAAGAATATAACTGCTCCGAACCGAAACATTAAACTCCAAGATCAAACATAAGCAGAAGAAAAACAAGCAAAATGACAATCAAAAAAATCAATCTGCCCTAAGTTTTTTTTTTTGATAATTGGGCATAAGCCATATATTAAATGAAAAACCTGGAGAACCAGGCGGATGGGTTCAACACGGGCCTCATTAAAACCCCCCAAGAGAAAAACCCAGAGGGAAAAAATTCTAGGGGGGAAAAAGAGTACCCACCACATCCAAAAGAATAGTTTTGGACCTTCCACCATATCAATCTGCCCTAAGTTATCAGTTTTTGCAAACAGTGAATAAAGAATAGTTTTAATAAAAGCATGAATAGACTGAATTGCAGAAACTTAAACGCAGATTAGCTTAGGACCTTCCACCAATTTCATTCCATTACCATTTGGATGACAAGGGGTGTGAAGTAATGCCTTATTCCGCAATACCTTTCAACACCACGTACTCATGATCAAAAACTAAAAAAAAACTACAATTAAATATTTCGTATGCAAAAACTTTTCTCCGTCAAGAAATAAAAAACAAACGATTTATTTAATTAATTGCATAGTTGCTCCTTCACCCAGACTTTTCTCTTTATCCTTGTAACGGCTTTGGGCCAACTATCCCAGATCACGAGACCTTAGGTAGATAGGTGATAAAGCACCCCGAAGACTTAATAACCAGATAAAAGAGGCCTGATTCGGTTTAGGAAAATTTTGATCAGAGGAGTTCCTTGCCTTATCCTTTCATTCCAAACATTCATATCATTCCCAAGATCCAAAGCTAAACGCATTTAGTCTCCACAATCAGCCAATCCATCAAATTTCAGTGAAAATAGAGTAAATTTAAGAAAAACAATTCCAGATTGACAACTTTTAAGCAGAAAGATTTTTAAGGTTGTCATCAGGCTCAATTTCAAACTTCCACAAATTTTTCACCCAAAATTCAACATTTATTGGCATTAGAGAAGCATATTCTTTATCACCTGAAAACAATCAGAAACTAGTGGTCTGAAGTGATAACTGAAGGTCACTCCCTACCCCACACTTAAAATTAAACAATGTCCTCATTGTGTGACAAGGCAGGAGGGAAAAAAACTCAAAGCTCGCAGAAAAACATTTATGTCCGAAGGTAACAGACAACAGAGCAGTCAGAAACAAAAATTAAAACGAAAATAAATCAAACTAAAACTCCCCTGGATTTTGTTGTTGCCACATGTAGAACGACCCCACCCCACACTTGAACTTTGCTCAAGTGTTGCAGCCTGGTTGCAGTATCACCATGAAGAATTCATCTGACAAGAAAAACACTAGAAGCAACCAAAACTACAAAAAGGAGTTAAAAGTTAATAGACAACAAAACCAGGAAAATAACTACAAAAAGAAATTAAAACTGAAATTATAAACTAACAAAATAAAATATAATGCTGGGTTGCCTCCCAGCCAGCTGCCCTTCTTTAACGTCTTTGGCTTGAACATACCTCCCTAAGATCAACCAGGATCGAATATGAATGTCGACGTGAGTTCCAAAGGGTGGGTGGGACTGGCATCATATATCTTCATAAAACGTCCCCGATCAAATGGAAAAATAACCTCAACACTCCAAATATAAAAGTGTAAAATCCACCGATCATGCGTTAGGTGGTTGTGTTGAGGTGGATGATCCTTGACAAGAGGATCACATTGTGGATGGTCTTCCTTCTCAAATTCAAGGATGTAAGCATCCTTGTCATCCGGTGGAAGCTCAAAGGAAGAACCAATAGGAAGATCAACTTCAACAGGAGTTAAAGGCTCCTTGAAGTCAATGAGATAACTCTGCTCTGATGGATCATCAGTAGGAGCAGGAAGGAAGTCAACTGGAAGACTCTCTGGCTTAGGTACGGGTGGAGAGGGAATAGATTGGATAACTTCATGAATTATATTAATCTCTAACTCTGTAGATTCATCAAATTGCTCAATCTCTAGCTCTGGTCTCTCCATGATCTCCACCTCAGGTGTGTCTGCAACTTCAGGGATCGAATGATCAAGCTGCGTATCACTCCACTCAGCTACTGCAGTAGGTAGTTCGATCTCGGGAACCGGTTCACATCCAAGCTTTTGTGATATTTCATCTAGATGGGCTAAAATTCTTGCATTACTTTCCCGTATCTCCTTCATATCCATCCTGAAGGACTCATGCCAACCGGGGTTTGATTCGCCATGTTTTTTGTTAAAATCTGCAAGAGCAGCTACCAAGCTAGATAGATTACTTTGACATTGTGAACTCTCATGATCCCCTCCACATGTCTGGCAAATAACCCACTAGTTGTGACTTTGTGTAGGATAATAGTGTTCAGGAGACGGTCGTGCTTCAGGAGGACTAGACGATATAAAACTTCTTAGAGCATCCTCCAATCCAGAAGAGACAACTGGACAATAAGCACGCTCGTGGTCTCCACCCAAAATTCAACATTTATTGGCATTAGAGAAGCATATTCTTTATCACCTGAAAACAATCAGAAACTAGTGGTCTGAAGTGATAACTGAAGGTCACTCCCTACCCCACACTTAAAATTAAACAATGTCCTCATTGTGTGACAAGGCAGGAGGGAAAAAAACTCAAAGCTCGCAGAAAAACATTTATGTCCGAAGGTAACAGACAACAGAGCAGTCAGAAACAAAAATTAAAACGAAAATAAATCAAACTAAAACTCCCCTGGATTTTGTTGTTGCCACATGTAGAACGACCCCACCCCACACTTGAACTTTGCTCAAGTGTTGCAGCCTGGTTGCAGTATCACCATGAAGAATTCATCTGACAAGAAAAACACTAGAAGCAACCAAAACTACAAAAAGGAGTTAAAAGTTAATAGACAACAAAACCAGGAAAATAACTACAAAAAGAAATTAAAACTGAAATTATAAACTAACAAAATAAAATATAATGCTGGGTTGCCTCCCAGCCAGCTGCCCTTCTTTAACGTCTTTGGCTTGACCATACCTCCCTAAGGTCAACCAGGATCGAATATGAATGTCGACGTGAGTTCCAAAGGGTGGGTGGGACTGGCATCATATATCTTCATAAAACGTCCCCGATCAAATGGAAAAATAACCTCAACACTCCAAATATAAAAGTGTAAAATCCACCGATCATGCGTTAGGTGGTTGTGTTGAGGTGGATGATCCTTGACAAGAGGATCACATTGTGGATGGTCTTCCTTCTCAAATTCAAGGATGTAAGCATCCTTGTCATCCGGTGGAAGCTCAAAGGAAGAACCAATAGGAAGATCAACTTCAACAGGAGTTAAAGGTCTCTTGAAGTCAATGAGATAACTCTGCTCTGATGGCTCATCAGTAGGAGCAGGAAGGAAGTCAACTGGAAGACTCTCTGGCTTAGGTACGGGTGGAGAGGGAATAGATTGGATAACTTCATGAATTATATTATTCTCTAACTCTGTAGATTCATCAAATTGCTCAATCTCTAGCTCTGGTCTCTCCATGATCTCCACCTCAGGTGTGTCTGCAACTTCAGGGATCGAATGATCAAGCTGCGTATCACTCCACTCAGCTACTGCAGTAGGTAGTTCGATCTCGGGAACCGGTTCACATCCAAGCTTTTGTGATATTTCATCTAGATGGGCTAAAATTCTTGCATTACTTTCCCGTATCTCCTTAATATCCATCCTGAAGGACTCATGCCAACCGGGGTTTGATTCGCCATGTTTTTTGTTAAAATCTGCAAGAGCAGCTACCAAGCTAGATAGATTACTTTGACATTGTGAACTCTCATGATCCCCTCCACATGTCTGGCAAATAACCCACTGGTTGTGACTTTGTGTAGGATAATAGTGTTCAGGAGACGGTCGTGCTTCAGGAGGACTAGACGATATAAAACTTCTTAGAGCATCCTCCAATCCAGAAGAGACAACTGGACAATAAGCACGCTCGTGGTCTCCTCCACACCTTTCACATACAACCCACTGGTTGTAATATCCAGGCCAACCTCCTGGCGGATTGTAATATCCAGCCATCAAATCAAAGTACCTCGAAAGAGAAAGAAAAATAAATTATATACATAAAGAAGAAAATTAAAATAAAAATATGTACATAACAATAAAATAAATAAAAACAACAATAACGAAAAGGTAAATAACATTAAAATAAACAAATTCCTATAAATAAAAATCAAAGAAATAGAAACAAAACAAAAATAAACAATTAAAAGAAAAAACTATAATAAAACAAAATCAAAATAAAGAGAACGGAAACAAATAAAAAAAACTAAACTAAACTAAACAGAAAATTAAACTAATCTAAAAATAAATTAAACAAACAAAACAAAATCAAAATAAAAGAAGAGGGGAAAAAAATACGAGCCAAATAAACTAAAAATAATTAAACAAAACAAAACAGAATTTAAACTAATCTAACAAAATTAAAATCTCATAATAAAAAAAAATAAAGTAAGATAAACCTAAAAAAAAACTAATCCTACAAAAAAGAACGACTACAAAAATTAAATCAAACAAACAAAATTAAATATCAACTAATAAACTAACTAAACAAAATAAAACAAAATGAAAAAAGACCAGAATAAATAAAAGAAAAAAAATAAAGTAAAGAGAAAAACCAAATCAAGTCTATCAAAACGTAAACTACTAAACCGTAACTGGAAACACAAGTATCTAAAACAATCGATCAAAATACTGTCCTGGCTAATTAAATAATGTTAACAATTAAACACTAACTAAACTAATCTAAACGAATCAAAAACAAAGAAAGGATTAAATAGAAAGAAGATTAATGACCTAATGAATCGACTAGTGCTAGCGAACGAAATAACAAAACAAAACAGAAAAGATTAAATAAAACGTGAATGTTAAAACAGAGCAGAATTCGCAAATCAGAACTAAACTAAACAAAATAAAAATCAAAGAAAAATATAATAAAGACTAAACTAAATAACCGTGCCTCCCCGGCAACGGCGCCAAAAACTTGTACGGTATGAAACGTATATTCAGCAAGTGTACTGGTCTGTCGTAGCAAGTTTTCCTAGGTAGTATTCTCTAGGTTATCGAACCAAAGGAGGTTGTGTCTAGTTTGAGTCTTTAATCTAACTAACTAAAAACTAGAGAAAATAACAACAATAAACTTGGGGGGTTTGGTTACAGAAATTAAGTAAACAAATTAATTAAAACAATAACAATTAAAAGTGATTGTCTGACAAATCTAAAGGGTGAATCCTGGTTTACTACTTTTCCCTAGTTTATCAATTCCCTTCCTGAGTGTTTCTAAATTCTAGATTGCAACCTCAGATCTAAATTAATCTAAAACCGGTCTCCCGCAAGATAGATTCTTACTAGCAATTCCCAAATCCTAACTCTCGTTATGAATTTACAAATTAACTAATAGCGTTAACGATTCATCTGGTTTCTAGTCAGCTAATCCCCAGGAATTGTCATCTATAGTTTCACTGGTAATATTCCTATGGTCTAATGAACGCCACAGTTCTCACTTGTAAGCTATTCATACCAAATAAACTCAAGTAATAAATAATCACAAGAGAATTCAATAATAAACAAGGAATAAAACTACAATCTGTATAGAACTTGTATTTAACAACTCAGAAAGCAAAATAATAAACTAGTTGTCCATAGCAAACTAGAATTCTAACAACTACTCAGACATCGGAGACAAAGAAATAATAACAATAATAAAAAGATTAGAAAACGTCATCTAATTGAAGAATGATGACGAATCCACTCTGTCTTCTGCTCCGGTCTGTCAGAACTGACTGAAATCTCTGTTTCCTGTCTTCTGTCTCTGTCTGTCTCTCCGCGCGGCTCTGTCTTAAGGTTTTGTTTTCTGTTCTGTATCGTATCCTAATACCGTCCCCCCTGTTGAATATTGAATGTGATATCTTTATATTAATCACTTGATATACCGCTGCTACTTAATCCCTAATTCTCGTGCAATGTGGCTACGTACATGGCCCAGACTCTAATGTATGTGCATGGCCCATGCACTCCAATTGACAAAAAGAATGTCTGCGCCTCAGGCAAGTATAAGTCCACGTGAATGTTGTTGTAGTCCCATTCTGAAATAGAATAAAACAACTATCAATCTCTTTCTCCTCATGTTGGTTACGAGCATGGCCATATTAAAAAGGTTGCGCCTCTGAAGTCTTGCTCGCCGGCCCAATCCGCTTCGCCCGTCCAAGAAGAAATCAGGTGCAGCTCGTAGAAAATGATTGTCCCAGATTGCGGCCCATGATAACCGACTCACCACGCGAGAAGGAATTCTCAGTCCGGGAATGTAACAATAAAACCCGGACCATGCACATAACATGGCAGTATCTTCCGTTCTTGTGTGGTCCGGGTATGTAAATCCGGACACATACCCGGACCATATCTAAAATTGACCAGAAAGCTCTTTTTTATGTGAGTTTGGTCTCGTATTTATCTTTGACCTCTTGACACATGTATTTAGACCATTTTCTTCACTATTTTTACCTGTTTAAGCATAAAACCACATGTGAGGAATAATCTAAATATTTAACATAATTAAGCATATAAGTAAGGAATTTATCATATAAATCAATAAAATATTAATCACATTAAGCATAGAAACATAGATAAATTCCGCACTTATCATATACTTATATATATTAAATAAATAAAGGAAAACACTTTATTTTATAAACCGTATATCGGTTGGGGTTATGCCTAAAAGTTATTAAACATAATTAAATATAATAGAATTTCTTAAAAATGTTGTGGGTAGATCTTAATACATAAAGATATATATATGTATGTATATAAATACATTAAAGTAGATGAGGGAAGTAACATTCCTTGTGATAGTTATAATAAGAAGAGTATATATATAACCTTAGGATTTTAATCGGTGTGTAATTAATTAGTCACTATTAACTTAAGGGTTTAATTATACAACATAAACGTAACACAGTTTTGGGTTAACTTACTGAGCCCAAGTCTTTGAACTCTAAAGCCCACGTAAACAATTCAAAGAGAGGTTGGACCACTCTCAGGGTAAATCCTAAATCGTTCCAGTTTAAACGAAATGGGTCTAACAAAGATTTAATTAACGAAACCTAGCCCAAATACGTGTGAGAGAATAATGTTAAACCTGGAACTATAAATCAGAAAGAATAGATGGTTGTTTAGTTTATAAGTCCCTTAACTAATCAACACTTGGAACACATTAATTATAGGTTACTATTGGGAAATCACTTATTCGAGTTATTTATTGTTCTTCACATACCAGGTATGATTTCTCGTACTCCGATACTTTTGCTGATTGACTTATGGGATGTTTTTGTCAAACGCTAACTGAGTTTAAGAGGAATTTCTAAAAGGAAATGGTTGTGTGACTAACTCAGCTTGTGTGACTAACTGAGCCTTGAATGTGAAACTTACATGGGTATTGGTTCCTTCTATTTGGTATTCTGTTAGACATTAACTGCTTAGGGTTTACGCTTCTGCACTCTGTAGGACTGAGTGTTTTGGTATTGCTCTGGGTAGTTAGTGATCTAGTGGAAATGTGGAGAAGGTCAATTTTGGTAATTTCTTCTTTTGACTCTGGATATCGTTTCATCCATGAGCTGGGTCTTGTTGTTTCGACGTGCGCGCGTCTTCAATGGTAACAGTGAGGGGCTGTATATCCCCTGTCCCAAAAGGGACGTAGTAGACAGTGAGGGGCTGTATATCCCCTGTCCCAAAAGGGACGTAGTAGACAGTGAGGGGCTGTATATCCCCTGTCCTAAAAGGACGTACTTGGCGGTGGGGGCCATCTCTCCCAGTTAAATTATTCCACTCTTGGGTTATTGGTTCTTGGATCTATCTTTTCATTCCTAGTCCTTTGTGACTATCTGAGTCTTTCTAGTCCTAACGGGAATTGGGTTTAACTAAGGCATTGGATGTTCACTAACACATGGTGTGGTTTTGTTTCACTAACTTTACCTTTCTGTTTTTATCTTTGTTCTTAATTTGTTATCTTGATATGGTGATTTGTGAAATGCCTTGTTTCTCTGTGTGGTTTAAGTGAATGTTTTCAAGCTATTATTTATTTAAGAGTTGTATTATAAGTTTGTTTCTGGAGGATCGTACCAGTTCCATTCCAGGGAACTGACCCACCCCTCTCGGGGTGGGCTGCTTGGTTTTATCTTGCAGGTACGAGTTATTTTACAGGTGGCCACGAAGAGAACGAGTGATTGGGATGGGATTAGGTGTTATGGAGAGTTTATGTGTTTTACTACCGTTTTATTATTGTTAAGTTTTCTCGAGGTCCAGGCCGTGACAATTGTAATCTTTAAGTTGTAATTGGTGAGGTTTGGTGCCGGGTGTTTGGAACCCGATGGTCTGTACGCCTTTAGTATTTTATTTCCGCTATAAATATGTTAAATAAGGGCGTTACACAGGTACAGACATCGGCAACATATCATGTTCGGCCACAAAATCATCCACAAGCACCCGAATGTATAAGTTGTTGACCGTGCACTATATCGGTTGGAGCCGGAGAAAATAGATTACCCCACACCACCATAACATTCTCATCTCCAATATTAATGGAGAGTGTGCACTCAGAAGCTTTCTGAATATTAAAGGGAAAATATTTAGACACATTTCTAAATTGCTAACCGCAAGTGAAAATTTTAATACTTATATTGTAATTAACATGTTGGTCTTACCTTAAGAGATGCATACGGAAACGGATCAACCGAGTGGACGTTACTCTTCCGCACTGGTGTAGTCTCTATCTGAATGGGTGAGGGAGCTGGTGGTCTAGAAACCTCTTGACTGATACGCATCTCGGCACGCATTCTTGACACAGCCTCACCGATCCACTTCTCCTTTAGTTCAGCAGTTCTTGCCAAACGCTCTTCGTACATCATCACATTTACTTGGTCGCCTTGCCTGGACCTAGGATTGCCAAAAACTTGACAGATTCCAACTTGGCCACCAAAACCGATAGCACGGCCTGGATGATCCGTCTTTCCAAAAGCGCAAGAAAGAGGATCATGATGCCTAAATAAACTAGCATTTTAATTTCAAAACGCTAGTCTAACTCTAAGGTTCAAACCTAAATAAACCAGCATTTTAATTTCAATAAATTATTGCATTTTAAAACAGAAACATAACTTAAATTACTTGTTTTTACGATGTATAGAGGGAGAAGGAGGCTGATTGATAGACGGGCAGCGACAGTAGTGGTTTGAACTTGCTATAATTTGTAGACTATTATATAGTGAGACCTGATAAAAAAATTATTATACTAAGACAAAATACAATATTACTAAGATATTTGTAAAAAAAGAAATCGGCAGGACCTTTGCATAATTTTATCCATCCCATTCACTAAAGTCATATACAACTGAAAAATATTTCAACAATTGGCATCAATCAAACAAGATAAGAATTCTACCAAAATTTTCAATCATTGGCAACATGTATGTTCCTTGTTCGCAGCTAGGTTGCAAAATTACAGTGAGTGAAGAGAGTGAAGAGATAAGTTCAAGTATATTACCGGTTCCCAAATGAATTGTTTTCAGCCACTCTTTTCAGTTTGGCATGCGAGAAAATTATTAATTCCACTACTAGTGATTTATCTCTACAGTGCCACAGACACAACAAAAGAATTTCAATTAGAAAGGGGCAAAACATGTATGTCTCTTGTTCGCCAACTTGATCAATTAGTTCAAGTATATTACCCGTTCCGATTCTGATTTCAACCTTGTACGTCTTTAGTATAATGTGCGACTAATGCAGCAGTACCAATCTCTATAGAGGCAGATGCAGACGTAACAAAAGAATAAAGTGAGGGCACTAAGCTATATTGCTTATAATGTTTATCATTTGCTTATTATTATAAGCACAAATAATGATCAAACATTGTTCCTACCCATATATAAGCATATTAGTTCTAGAAAAAATAAGCTACCCTTACTGAAATACCCCAAACCTTAATATGTTAATTAACTATGTAATTATAATTTTCTAAGGCTAATTAAGTCCTTAAGATTATTGGTGAAGAAATAAAAACCAAAAAGAATAAGAAAATGCGTAAAAGTCACAAAACGTGAAAACACGTATTCAATTATTTTAGGAGATATATAACCTTCACCGGGGTTATAAATATATTTTTATACCCTAATTACACATTAATAACATGTGGGAAAATTCCGGAAGAAAACGGATTCAAACCATGCGTAAAAACGCTAACGGAGTCCTAAAACGCGTTTTTCGAGAAAATCCGAAAACGTGATTTTAAACAGTTAAATGACCCCGTAAAAAATAATAGTTGATTATGTAACAATAATTAAACATTAATGAGTATAATAACCATTAAAATTAAAGAAACGAGAAAAATCCGGAAAACCGGCCCGGAATAGTGAATAGTGTATAAACCGGGAACATATGGGGTGTAAATTGTAATAAGAGTGAAATACTCTCCAATATTGTAAAACAAAATCTGATTTTCCTCCCTTCCTCTATGACTCACACGTTTTTGCCCCTCTCTCTCATCTCTTTATTTCAAAATTGGTCACAAAAAGATAAATATGTAAAGTAGAAAAAGTACAAATGTTACTTTTTACATTTCTCTCTCTTCTATTCCCACTTTTCCTTGCTCTCTTACGATTCCCTCTTCTTCCAGCTCTCTCCCTTCTCATATTGCTCCAGCCATGGCGATTTATTAAGCTCCCAACCAACTCCATTTTCTTCTTCAACTTTCTACCCTTATACAAGCTCCAAATTGAAAAATAAATACACCATAATACTCCCCCACCTTGGAGATTAATTTCCACCTTTCAAAACCTCCAAATGATGATTTCGAATTCCATGGGTGTAGCTCATTCTTGAAGGAAGAACCTCCATTGTTGAGCCAAAACACTCCTCATTGTTCTAAGGTAAGAAAGGAGCAAGAAAAATCATGTTTTCCTCCATTTCTTTGAAACCGATTCCTACAGATTTTTAAGCTCCATTTTCCCTCCTTGTTCTAGCCTTGTTCATCTTCAAGAGGTGTTGGAGAACATCTATCGTTGATTTTCTAATCCTCATTTGGAAGTTATAAGGTAATCCCTTCCATTTCTAGTGCTTAAACCATGTTCTAAGTACATGCCTCAAATCAAGAGCCTTATTAGTTCCTTAATACTCATTAGTATTCAATTTGATTTGGTCATTAGATTATCAAATACCCCATTTGAAACCGGTCGTTCAACAAGAACTAAAGAGGAGGAAAATTCTTGAAAGAAAACTCAAGGTAAATGGCTTACCTTAATCTAGAGTAATACCTTGGGATTGTATTTGTGTTTGTGAAAAATAAGTGATTTAAATGCATTGAGTGTAATGCAGGTGTTGCTTATTAATGAAGGAAATTCAGTGTTTAGTTATGTTATTTAAGGGCCTAAGAGCCAAGCACTTAAAGTTAATGCATATTGGTGTTGTTGTTGTTTAAGAGATGGAATTGATGTGTGGGATAGCGCCTTGAATGAGTTGATGGTTGGAGTGCTTTGGTGAGCTAAGTAATGTGTGGGAACATGTTAAGTTTATGGGGAGGTTATGGCGAAATTTTGATAGAAAATGAGTGTTTTGATGATGGCTTGGTGAATGGGAGAACCTTGGTGTTATAGTGTTGAGTAGAGTGGATTAATGGCCTTATAATGGTAGATGGAGAATAGAGATAAGAGAGTGCAAAATCTGTAGCACAACGATGCTTGGTAACTTGGAACTTCAAGAAGAAGAGCTTGTGTTTGTAACTTGTGAAACAAGGAGTGAACGTGGGTTTTTAGAGATGCATTGTCTAGGAATGAATTAGTATGGCCATCGAGTGATTTGGTAAGTTTGATGAGAGGTAGAAACAAGCAAGAGGAAGTAAGAAATGCAAAATAGTGTAAAGAATGCAAAATGTGATAGTGTGATTTGTGAATTTGAGCAAGAATTGGAGTAAGGGTTTAACCAATGATTTGGAGAGGTTTAATATGTTGATGTAAGGGTTTAACTGCGGCTATCCGTGTGTTAGTGTATGTTGTGATTATGTGTGATGTATGTGACTCGTTTAGTATGTTGATGTCATTGGATACTGTTATCCGTGTTGCTGACATGGGATGTGATTTCCCTTATGTGATTAACAGCGTTAGTAAAACTATGTGATGTATGTATGTGATAAGTTCCATAAGGGAACCTTTAACTAATAAGTATATGTTATGTATGGAG
Organism: Limonium bicolor; assembly: GCA_023374045.1. Taxonomy (NCBI): domain Eukaryota; kingdom Viridiplantae; phylum Streptophyta; class Magnoliopsida; order Caryophyllales; family Plumbaginaceae; genus Limonium; species Limonium bicolor. The sequence continues at coordinate 456,649,468 of CM041776.1, read as the reverse complement.
AGGAATCCGGTCGTTCCGGTCGCGCGTATTGTTTGGGAGTTAATATATATATGTGAATTAACTCCCATCCTGTTATGTTAGGGTTGTTTTCCTTCATTGGATTTCAACCTCCCACTAGCTTAGCCAAAGCTTACCTACCCGACCTCCACATCGGGCTAGGAGGGAATTATGTATAATGTTTGGTAGGTGTCGATGCCTAAGTTCGCTTCGACTCCCTCTTTGTTATGTTACGGTTCTTCTTCCTCCTGGAATTATAACCACCCACAAGCTTAACCAAGGCTTACCTACCTCATCACTATTGGAGTTAGGGGGAAATTATGTATGTTGTGATCGGTCCTATATGAGGCCGCCACTCAAGTAAAGGAAATGTATGTATGTTGTGCTCGGCGGGCTTATATTACCCCGGCATTCCCTAAGTAAAGTTATATCCTCTCAGAGGAGAGAAATTAAGTTGAGTATGTTATAAAGTGAAGTGTGTGTTATTGAGTGTGTGTGCTAATTTGTGTTTGTGCCCTATTAATGGATGTTTGCTTATAAGCATGATACGTGTGAGTTTGTGCATGTTTGAAATAAATCAACCGCATGCTAAGACGACAAATAGTTGTGCGTGGCCCGGTAGCATGCGGGCTGCGGGATTACCATACCAGCAAAGGTGCTGACCCCCTTTGGGGGCTCCCATACTTTTCAGGTACAAGGAACTGGAAGCCGTTCGAGAGTAGGACGGGGTAGTGTTGTATGTGGTAGTCATGAGAATGGTGGATGTATTATAGGTGTAGTAAGACCGAAAATGTATCGGCGTTAGTTGGTAATTACTCGGTACAGCTGTAATGTAAGTGTATGATGACTGTTGGACATGGAATGGGATTTATGTGTAGTCGCTCGGGAATTTAGTCCATCAGACCGGTACAATGTATGTATGTTAGCCTTGTTAGTCACGTGGGTGGCTAACGGCGTGTAACACCAAGAGTTAAGTGATGTTGTGAGTTATGAATTCCGCTGCGATATGTTGTTAAGTGTGTTGTTAGTAGTTGGGGTGTTACAAAAAGTGGTATCAGAGCCAAGTATCGCTCTGATGACTGAAATACCGAGCTTAGGAAGTACCGAGTTAAGAGTTTAGTACTTTGGGTTAAGGGTTGAGTGAGAGAGTGAGGAGTACGCTAGTTAGGGAAATACCAGTGTGTACTGGATACCTACAGTATCCATCCCGCCCTCCACAAACCCTATATTATAACTCGGAAAGAGCGCCAGAGAGATGAAAATCCTCTCTTACTCGGGAATACCCGATCTGGCTGATATTAAATGTCTTTATAAGTACGGAGGACCTGTCATACGGTAGATCCCGAAAGGTGTGATCTCGAAGACGGTCTCCATTTTCAAAATTAACCGCTCTTGTTAGCGAAAAGTGAAGAATCTTATGCACAAGAGAATGGAATTTCCAGCACCCTGGGTCGACATGCGGAGCAGTAGAGGACACCAGCTTGCAACGCACTAACGTGCAACAGTGGAGAAGTGAAGTAGTAGAACCCGAGACGAGTGTCTACGGGACTACAAATGTTAACTAATACACCAACGATATACCAACCGATTAAGGAACTACAACACAGTACGAGGAGGATACAAAACTAAGGAAAAGGGGTCTCCCAGAATGGGAAACACCCTAGTCAATGGCTATCATGTGAAGACAGTGAGAAGTACCCAGAGGATTCATTGTTAAGATTGTAAGATCAAGTAAGGGCCAACAAGGCCACTGATGTCAGTGCGGATGAAGCGATACCGCAACTGGTGTGTATTGAACCGATAACCTGTTAACATGGCGCACTTGCCATGGCAAGTGCTGCTACAACAAGTTGTGTGGGAGATTTTTTTTAGCAACTACAAAGTACTCAGTAAAGCACCATGAAGTTAAGTGGGATTATCATACCGTGGAAGGGCTTATCCTGACCTCAGTGCTTGGAAACACCAGTCAGCAGGAAGCTAGACTTAGATAAGGCAAGAAACGTTGTAAAACCACGGAATTTTTCTTTAAACCTAAAATCATTTTCTTTCAAACTCTTTTCAAAACCAGATTTTCTTTCAAACCCATTTTTTTTTCAATTCTTCTTTTCTTAAAACCAAACCAGAAGACCTACACCGGCCTCAGTGCCATATGGTAGGTAAGTTTTACCCAGTTACTTTTAATTAACCGATGGAAACCGGTAAACCCAAGGGTAACAACCCGAGGAAATGGAGTGAGTTCATAATAATACAGCAGTGGATACACTTCCCTTGATTAAGTTCGGGAAGCACGGAATGCATATTATCACAGGATAATATAAGAGGAGTTGACAACAGAATACTTCACCTAGGCGTGTGACGGACACTACGAGTGTACCAACAGTAATGTGGGACGACCGCACTCCGTTAGGAGCTTGTGGGCCTGACAAACCTTCTTATGGGTAGTCGGGTAAGTAGCAATGTATCAGTAGGATACCCCACGTATGTATACGAGTGGAGCCTGGAACACGGGAAGTAGTCGACTCCATACTACGGTCCGAAGTAAAAGTCAAGCAAGAGCAATGGATTACATCAAATGGTTGAAGTAAAGGAACCCAGCCAAGTTAAGGAAACTAAAGGAATCAGTAAGTTCATTTTAAGGAAATGTTTAAAGGTGAACAAGTGCGAAGTGCACTGGTTAGTAAGTAAAGACATCGCACATGTCTTAAGAATCCTGAAGGATGAACATAATAGCTGGAGTAAGTACCCAGCCTACATATGGTGAGGCAAATGCCTAAAATGGATATGTTAATGTGCAATGATCGGGATGAGACTCCCGAGATATCAATTTCACTAAAGAGGATATTTAGCCCAACAAAGAACGCAAGGCAATGTAGTTAATTAAACATACCAACAAGTGCAAACCAGATATGATGGCATAACCTAATAACCCAGGAGTTATCCTTAAAAGGGTGTTTGGGTCAACAATGGTTGAACAAGATACGTGACGGAAACGCAAGGCTGAAATTAACACCAAGTTTAAACATAAGTCGTCAGAGGGAAGTCTGACATCCTTGAAGGGGCATCCCATGAAAGGAATAAATCATGGAGCCCAATACAATCTATAAACCGTGTAATATGTACGGAGAAGTGAATGTGTGTAAACAGCCTACAATGAGCAGAGCTCGAGACAATAGGCTTATAAGCCACAAGTAAAATGTGTTAAGGAATTTTATTGATTATGGAAGTTTATGTTATATAAGTAGGTAAGCGGATAACGAACCACTGATTAAAGTGTGGGGATACCTCTTGATATGGGAGACCGCAACAGCGGTAGTTATGTGAATTAAGTTCAGGGAATGTGTTAAAGGTTGACCATGTTGTTACTATGAAAGAGAGTTGTACCAGTTGTGGAGACTGAAAGAGTGATAAGTCGAATAGCAACCACCATTACGTGTGGGATGCTAGATGTGAAATGAACAACGCTCAAGGAGCATAAAGACTCGAAGAATAGCGTATTCAGCAACCAGCCAGATAAATGGCGAAACACAGTGTAGTGGCGGAAGCTAAAATAACAGTGGATGCAGTGTAAGTTAATGTTATGCAATGAGTAAGAGCACGGTGCGCAGTAAGTGACCATTGTAGAAGTATTGTTAAATAACAATGTGGCAAATAAGACCAGTTATGAGTGAAACTCAATGAACATACAAGTAAGTGATGATAAACAGACTGGGCAATAAGCCAGTAATTAATACTATGTGATACGGAAAGCAGTGTGAATTCCTATTGCAATCGCATAAGAGATTTACTGTCAAGAGTTTACGCCTCTGCACTCTGTAGGACTGAGTGTTTTGGTATTGCGCTTGCACGGTAATAATCGAGTGAGATAGCTAGGAAATTGGAAATGTTAAATGTGATAGAAGAGCAAGACTTATGGTGTGATAAAACCGATGCATAGAGAAGCACGGTAGTACCAATCAAGGGTACTTGGTTGACATAAGTGACTACAGTAGCACGATTGTTGAATATCGGTAGAGCATACCTCAAGTGTTGGAAATAACCGACAAAGTACTACACAAAAGGTAGTAGCTCAAACTTAACCGACAGTAAGTCGGAAGAAACCAAGTAAATCATTGTAGAATACAATAGATTATCGTGGAAATGAATGGAAAGTTTGTAACTCACCGAATTCGCTCACGGTAAGAATACCACGCGTCGGTTGAGAAACCGTTATTACCAAGATAAAGGTGATAATCGGGGATACAATACAGTAAGATAATGTATGGGGCAAACTAAGCTCTAAATTATCAAGAGTTGCGCAGCAGAAACTGGTGAACCAGTGATTCAAACGATGAATGTGAATAGTGAACATGAGTGAATGACAAACTAATGATGCCTAAAAGCCTCACAGGCCAGAATCGAAACCAGTTAAGAGTTAAAATAAACTCTAATGAGAATTCTTGGTTAGGGACTAAACCGCCAATATGGCTAAGATCCTCAAACCAGAACACATTGTGTAATAAACCGCGTGGAGATAAACACTTCACGACGGTAGAATGTTATAAACCAGACATTAACTGATTGATTACGTGGGTAATCCCTTTTAAGGGGGGTAGAGCGCAGAACCGTTTAGTGTCTTTTACCGTACAAGTGTACGTGAACTATGTGTGTGCATAGCACAAAATGATTTGTTTTGATGATTGGTGTGTGTGTGTTACATAAACATACACATTCATCCATGGTTAATTGTGGTAATTACGCACGGAAGATGCGAATACCCTTGCGATAAGTGTGTTTATTGTGTCAACAAATATGTGTGAAAGTACAAGTATAAGGGAGTAGAAAAACTCCCGGGGAACTAAAACCCCGACAGTGTATGTTCATATGATACCAATGTAATATTGTGTACTATATTTTGATAAAATATATATATATATATATATATATATATATATATATATATATGTGATATATAGTATGATTTATGAAGAGGTATGACACCAATGTAGAACCTCGTGAGAATTAAATTCCCTAGGTAACTTGATTTAAATAAATCGGGAAGATGATTGATGGACATAGTTCCACCCTTGGAGATGTATGATTATGACTAGAAGGATTAAAAGATAGAAATTGGAAATGAATGTGTTATCTGTTGTTTGAAAATGAAGTGGGAGGTGAAACTTGATTATCATGAGATCAAGGGAAGCCGAACACAAATTGGGGTGGAAAGATAGTTCAACTCTGATGCTGATCACATTAGGGTTGGATGATTCTTGAAACTCCCTATAAGTGGTCACAAATATCACATCAAGAATAATGCAGTTAGCAATAATTGGACTTGGAGTTGTATTGAGTTTTCAAAAGAATTTTAAATTGGGTTTGAATTTTTCAATTGGTATTTTCAAGACTTCAATAAATATTTTTAAGATTCTTAAGTGGTATTTTCAAAGGAAGGACTACCTTTATGTGACCTCGTAGAGGATTTTCAACTTATATCCTTCCAATAAAGGATTTCATGATACTTAACCTCATAGAGGGTATCTTCCTACTACTTGCTCACGAGCTGAGGACGTATGAGCCTTTGTCTTAGGACCGGTGACATGAGAAGTATATTTTTAAGATGTATGCAATTGTTTTGATCTCCCAAAGGAACGGGGACCAGAGTGTCCATCGCGACCGGTTCTGCGGGATCACAGTGTATATGTACTCAACATGGGTCTCGAACCCATGAAGAGATGGAAAAGGAATTTCTGGTTGATATACATGCTATGACATGTTGTGTGGTATGTGTAATAATTATTATTTTGGACCTTGAGTCCTAATGTGATTGAATTCCGGAAGTGTTATGTTATCAAGACCTATGTGTCTAAAGGATGTTGTGTTATCAAGACCACGAGTCTAAATGTTGTTATGTTACCCAGACCAAGAGTCAAAGGGTTGTTATATGCATGTGCAAATGTTGTTAAGGTAGCCGGATCACCAAGTCCGAGATTACTATGTAAGTATGTTATATATATATATATGGATGTGGATGTGTTACCCGACCGTCACCGTCAGTCCGAGGTTGTAATGTAAAGTATGTTTGTTATGGAAGTTTATGTTGCAAGTAATCCCGGTGTTCTAATTCAAATGATGCTAGGGAAGTGTGAACTTCGAGGACGAAGTTCTTTTAAGGGGGTAGATTGAAATACCCCAAACCTTAATATGTTAATTAACTATGTAATTATAATTTTCTAAGGCTAATTAAGTCCTTAAGATTATTGGTGAAGAAATAAAAACAAAAAGAATAAGAAAATGCGTAAAAGTCACAAAACGTGAAACACGTATTCAATTATTTTAGGAGATATATAACCTTCACCGGGGTTATAAATATATTTTATACCCTAATTACACATTAATAACATGTGGGAAAATTCCGGAAGAAAACGGATTCAAACCATGCGTAAAAACGCTAACGGAGTCCTAAAACGCGTTTTTCGAGAAATCCGAAAACGTGATTTTAAACAGTTAAATGACCCCGTAAAAATAATAGTTGATTATGTAACAATAATTAAACATTAATGGGAGTATAATAACCATTAAAATTAAAGAAACGAGAAAAATCCGGAAAACCGGCCCGGAATAGTGAATAGTGTATAAACCGGGAACATATGGGGTGTAAATTGTAATAAGAGTGAAATACTCTCCAATATTGTAAAACAAAATCTGATTTTCCTCCCTTCCTCTATGACTCACACGTTTTTGCCCCTCTCTCTCATCTCTTTATTTCAAAATTGGTCACAAAAAGACAAATATGTAAGTAGAAAAAGTACAAATGTTACTTTTTACATTTCTCTCTCTTCTATTCCCACTTTTCCTTGCTCTCTTACGATTCCCTCTTCTTCCAGCTCTCTCCCTTCTCATATTGCTCCAGCCATGGCGATTTATTAAGCTCCCAACCAACTCCATTTTCTTCTTCAACTTTCTACCCTTATACAAGCTCCAAATTGAAAAATAATACACACCATAATACTCCCCTCACCTTGGAGATTAATTTCCACCTTTCAAAACCTCCAAATGATGATTTCGAATTCCATGGGTGTAGCTCATTCTTGAAGGAAGAACCTCCATTGTTGAGCCAAAACACTCCTCATTGTTCTAAGGTAAGAAAGGAGCAAGAAAAATCATGTTTTCCTCCATTTCTTTGAAACCGATTCCTACAGATTTTTAAGCTCCATTTTCCCTCCTTGTTCTAGCCTTGTTCATCTTCAAGAGGTGTTGGAGAACATCTATCGTTGATTTTCTAATCCTCATTTGGAAGTTATAAGGTAATCCCTTCCATTTCTAGTGCTTAAACCATGTTCTAAGTACATGCCTCAAATCAAGAGCCTTATTAGTTCCTTAATACTCATTAGTATTCAATTTGATTTGGTCATTAGATTATCAAATACCCCATTTGAAACCGGTCGTTCAACAAGAACTAAAGAGGAGGAAAATTCTTGAAAGAAAACTCAAGGTAAATGGCTTACCTTAATCTAGAGTAATACCTTGGGATTGTATTTGTGTTTGTGAAAAATAAGTGATTTAAATGCATTGAGTGTAATGCAGGTGTTGCTTATTAATGAAGGAAATTCAGTGTTTAGTTAATGTTATTTAAGGGCCTAAGAGCCAAGCACTTAAAGTTAATGCATATTGGTGTTGTTGTTGTTTAAGAGATGGAATTGATGTGTGGGATAGCGCCTTGAATGAGTTGATGGTTGGAGTGCTTTGGTGAGCTAAGTAATGTGTGGGAACATGTTAAGTTTATGGGGAGGTTATGGCGAAATTTTGATAGAAAATGAGTGTTTTGATGATGGCTTGGTGAATGGGAGAACCTTGGTGTTATAGTGTTGAGTAGAGTGGATTAATGGCCTTATAATGGTAGATGGAGAATAGAGATAAGAGAGTGCAAAATCTGTAGCACAACGATGCTTGGTAACTTGGAACTTCAAGAAGAAGAGCTTGTGTTTGTAACTTGTGAAACAAGGAGTGAACGTGGGTTTTTAGAGATGCATTGTCTAGGAATGAATTAGTATGGCCATCGAGTGATTTGGTAAGTTTGATGAGAGGTAGAAAAAACAGCAAGAGGAAGTAGAAATGCAAAATAGTGTAAAGAATGCAAAATGTGATAGTGTGATTTGTGAATTTGAGCAAGAATTGGAGTAAGGGTTTAACCAATGATTTGGAGAGGTTTAATACATGTTTTAAGGTGTTTAAACATGTAGGAAACATGTGGAAAGATTGTGGAATAAGTGGAAAAAAATTTGGATGAATTTGGAGCTCAGAATGTGTAGAAAAACGGTTTTTAAAATGGGTTCTGTTCTCCTAGGGACCGCCCCTGTGGGGAGGTCCAGTGCAGGGAAATGCAGAAAACGAAAAAACGGGTAGCTTCTGTTGTGGACCGCCCCTGGGACCGCCCCAGAGGGGCGGTCCATACCAGAGAACAACAAAAAAATTTGTTTAAGGCTCCTAATGATGGAGGATTGAATGGTAATGGTTTTAGATGATGTTTAGGCCTTGTTTGGTGAAATGTAAAGGCCTTAAAGTGGGTAAACAAGTGTTAGGTTTGGTGTGAGAGTTGTAAACTTAAGATCACAAGAGTAAATTAAGTATAACGGGATGACGGGGCTAACTATGGGCGCATTAGTCGTTAAACAATTATATTACCCCGATGTTAATGGAAACAATTGTGATGTTACCAGTTGTCCGAGAATTATTCAAGGAATATAAGAGGACAAAATGGAGTGGACCTTGGTGACAGGTATGGTTTTCTTGCAACCTGTGTCCTACCGGATTACACCGGCTTGTATGCCAATGTGTTTTTCTGTGTGTTTGCCACCTTGCAAGATAAAGCATGAAATGAGTTTACAGTAATTCATTATTGTGGCGTAATTAATTCCGATACCGCTTAACCTTAGTTATGTGTTAAATAATAGTTAACCGACCTTAGGTTCACATAAGAGATCGGTATTCGGAATAAACGTCCCAACCCACGGGAACGTTCTAACTGCGGCTATCCGTGTGTTAGTGTATGTTGTGATTATGTGTGATGTATGTGACTCGTTTAGTATGTTGATGTCATTGGATACTGTTATCCGTGTTGCTGACATGGGATGTGATTTCCCTTATGTGATTAACAGCGTTAGTAAAACTATGTGATGTATGTATGTGATAAGTTCCATAAGGGAACCTTTAACTAATAAGTATATGTTATGTATGGAGAGGAATCCGGTCGTTCCGGTCGCGCGTATTGTTTGGGAGTTAAATATATATTGGAATTAACTCCCATCCTGTTATGTTAGGGTTGTTTTCCTTCATTGGATTTCGACCTCCCACTAGCTTAGCCAAAGCTTACCTACCCGACCTCCACATCGGGCTAGGAGGGAAATTATGTATAATGTTGGTAGGGTGTCGATGCCTAAGTTCGCTTCGACTCCCTCTTTGTTATGTTACGGTTGTTCTTCCTCCTGGAATTATAACCACCCACAAGCTTAACCAAGGCTTACCTACCTCATCACTATTGGAGTTAGGGGGAAATTATGTATGTTGTGATCGGTCCTATATGAGGCCGCCACTCAAGTAAAGGAAATGTATGTATGTTGTGCTCGGGCTTATATTACCCCGGCATTCCCTAAGTAAAGTTATATCCTCTCAGAGGAGAGAAATTAAGTTGAGTATGTTATAAAGTGAAGTGTGTTGTTATTGAGTGTGTGTGCTAATTGTGTTTGTGCCCTATTAATGGATGTTTGCTTATAAGCATGATACGTGTGAGTTTGTGCATGTTTGAAATAAATCAACCGCATGCTAAGACGAAAATAGTTGTGCGTGGCCCGGTAGCATGCGGGCTGCGGGATTACCATACCAGCAAAGGTGCTGACCCCCTTTGGGGGCTCCCATACTTTTCAGGTACAAGGAACTGGAAGCCGTTCGAGAGTAGGACGGGGTAGTGTTGTATGTGGTAGTCATGAGAATGGTGGATGTATTATAGGTGTAGTAAGACCGAAAATGTATCGGCGTTAGTTGGTAATTACTCGGTACAGCTGTAATGTAAGTGTATGATGACTGTTGGACATGGAATGGGATTTATGTGTAGTCGCTCGGGAATTTAGTCCATCAGACCGGTACAATGTATGTATGTTAGCCTTGTTAGTCACGTGGGTGGCTAACGGCGTGTAACACCAAAGAGTTAAGTGATGTTGTGAGTTATGAATTCCGCTGCGATATGTTGTTAAGTGTGTTGTTAGTAGTTGGGGTGTTTACACTTACTATACTTAAAGAAGAGCAAACACAGCATAAAATTTCACTCAGACATTTCGTCAAACACCTTGTGTGCATACAAATTCTATTAATTCAACAACCAAATCTTGCAAACATTTTACGCACACAATAAATATCAACATCCACAAGCACAATGCAACATAAATCTGTCAATTTTAACAACAAATATGCAATGTTTAAGTGAAAATTGAACTAACCAATTTAAGGGTTTTTTCCTCTTTTGTTATTGCTGCTGCCGCACCAGTCTCCGGCGAGGACGACCACTACGTTCGACGGCGAGGAGAACGGAGGCGTTCAGCAGTGACGGTGATGACGATTTGCAGATGGTTAGAAGGTGGTTCGCAGGGAGGAGAGTGTTTGAGAGTTGAGAGATAGTTGCAGCAGTCGAAATAGAGTTATTTATTTTAAAATTTTTAATATCGGAAAATAGTCTATATCGACGGCTGTTATGTAAAAACCGCTGAAATAGATGACTGACCTATATGGATTGGTCTTTTTGGGTCAGTCGACTCCAGAAGGTTTCGTATGTTTCCGGCCGATCCATAAGGGCCAGTCCTATAGGTCAGGCGACCTTTTTTGGCAGTTGATAATAACAACTGCTGATATAGATTGTTTAATTTTAATTGGAAAAAATCTGATAGGGGATATTTCGGCGGTCACTACTTACAACCACCGAAATAGATTTATTTCATACTCTATTTTGGCGGTTTGAAGCAGTAACCGCCGCAATAGGTTAATAAAAGTTTTTTAAACACTCTGTACAGCGGTTGTAAAAACAACCGCTGATATAGAGGTGCTGAAATAGGTTTTTTTGTACTAGTGATAACTCCCAAAGAAAGGTAACAAGGTGCTTTCTCTACTTCACCGCCTTATTTAAATAGAACCAAACTAACCAATCCACAAAGGCAACATCAGTTCCAATCTTATCGGCCTGCTAAGCTGACCCATTTTCCACCATTTCTTGACAGCATGTCAATCCAAGAAAACATGCATAAGGTTATCAAAGCCCCCGGATAGCAGACATTTATCATTAAAGTCTGCTTCCGCACCTATTTGCCAATGATGCAGCACAAGGAACGATGCCATAGAGAATTTTCCAAGCAAAAAGCCGGATACCCAGGGGGGAGCTCATCTTTACTCACAAGTCTCATAACTTTGCCTTCAATTTCCTTCCTGAGGACGACGCTAGCGCATTGCGGGAGATAGTCCGGGCCATATAGTAAGCTGATTTGATCGTAAAGTTACCATTCCTAGTACCCCCCCCCCCCCCCCCCCCACCCTGCCCCCCCCATGCATCCTCCTTGCCTCTGCTGAGGACAGTACCTAGGATGTAGGGCACATCATCCTCATGAAACCTCTTATAAATCTTGTCCTCATCTCATGTGATGTCAACGTCATTGATAAGCTATGAAACCGTGCCATTTTGTTTAACCTCGCTCGGTAGGTACCAGCTCCAATCTGTCTACCTCCCCTTTTGTCCAAGAGCCATGGCTTAGTGATGCCAATGGTAGTACCATTCCTGACCACCCTTCTAGCACCATTCTGAATTAATCAATGGGAGAGTCTTACACATAGACCTCCGAACTGGACTAGAGCAATTCTTACCCATAGCCAGCAAGATGTTGGAGTCCCTAAAGTATTTTGCTGCCATCACCTTTGAAAGGAGGAGATTAGGGTTCTGAAGGATCCTCCAACACTACTTAGAGAGCAAGGAATTATTGTACAACGCAAATCCCGGAAACCAAGCCCTCCTTCATCCCAACTATTGCAGATGGCGTCCCAGTTTTTCAAGCACAAACCTCTCTATTTCAGGGATCCTGACCACCAAAATTGTCGGATCATACCTTGAATCTCCTTAATGAGGGAAGATGAAAGATGAATCACCCCCATAACCTAAGATGGAATAGCTTGAAGGATTGATTTGATAGAACCCCCCCAAACCTGCTTGAGATATAACTTTATCCCAACTCTGAATGCGTATAAATCCTATCTCGAATATAACCAAACACCTGCTTCTTATACCTACCCACAGAGCTTGGAAATCCAAGATATAAGCCCAAATCTTTGACCTCCTTAATACCAAATTAGTAGCAACCTGATCACGGATACCAGCTTGCAGTCCTTTAGAGAACATAATGGCATACTTGTCAACATTGGTGCGCTGTCAAGAGGAAGCCATAAAGTCATCTAAGATCTTCTTAAAGTTATAGATATTCTTCTTGCTGGCTCGCCCGAACAAAACATAGTCATTTGCAACAATAGGATCACGATATCAAAGCCCATTCCATGATACGTGAATCCTTAGAGATCTCCATGCAGAGTAGCTCTTCGAAGGGCCGAAGATAAAACTTACATACAACACATAAACATGAAGGGAGAGAGGGGGTACCCTTGTTTGAGGCCTCTTTCTGGCCACAAAACTCCTCCCGGAACGCCATTGAGTAGAACAGATAGGGAAACTGATGAGATGCAATTAGCAACTATCCTAGTTAGCCTTTCATGAAAACTCATGTTGCTTAACACGTCTATAACAAAATCTCATTCCACGCTCATAAAAGCTTTGGACATATCAAGTTTCAGAGCAAAGAGCCCTCCCTGTGAGGCTTTAAAAAATTTCATGGTGTGGATGAACTCGTGAGCAATGATGATTTTATCGCTAATAAGCTTCCTTGGGACAAAGGCCCCATAGTCCTTTGAGATAACAAAACTCATGACCTCTTTCATTTTGTTGGTAACCACTTTAGAGGCGACTCTATAGATAGTGTTACAAAGCAAAATAGGGCTAAAATCCGTTAGGGAACATGCTCATGTCTTTTCAGGGATAAGGACAACATACGTATGATTCAGGCATTGGGTATAAAGTCAGTATTAAGCACTTTTAGAGCCAGATCCACAAAATCTTCACTAACCACGTGCCAAAATGACCAAGGAAGACCCCATTAATACCATTAGGCCCAGAAGCCTTAAAGGGGTTCATCTCCCAAAAGGCCTTGAGAACCTCCTCCTCCTCGGGTAAATTGTCTCCAGGTCCTCATAATAATCCCTGGGGATTCTGTTAAACCACCTCTTCTAGAAGAAAAATCATTTCGGGTTGGCGAAAGATTTGAAGACACCCTCTTGAAGAAGTTAGAAGCCATCAGGGATCCATACCACCATGTTACCTATGCCACATTATTAACTTTTCTTTCTTGTAACCATAATCCATCTCTCTTGATTTGGGAGGTTAGAACATCCCTTATTTTTCATTCTCCTTCTCTCACTTTATTTTGGGTTTTTGGCACCCCGTTGTGAAGAAGAAATTTAGTATTCCTATCACCCTCTTGCATCCATTTATGCCAGCCTCTTTTGCGGCGCCCATCTCATTGCCTCGTGCATAGAAGCCTGTCCAATTGGCAATTCAAGTCCCTCCACGATGGCTGCCCAGGGGGAGGCTGGTCTTGGCTAGCCGTCTTTTTCAATTTCCTCCTTAAGCTCCAGCATACAATTTCATTCTCCCTTGAGCTTCAAACCGCCCCACGTCTTGAGAGCCTTACCGCAGAGTCCTATCTTAACCAAATAATCCTCATTGGAGTTCTCCCAGATTCTTTTGACAATCCTCCATTCATCATGTTCTGCTTAGCAATTCTCAAACCTAAAAGGGGCCATACCACCTCTTCTAGCTACATTCGTCAAAAGCATAATAGGCCTATGGCCCGATCTGCCCCACTTCAGATGGACATTCCTCGCATTCTAGAAAACTAAGCTCCATCCCTTATTTTCAAGGAAACGATCTAGCCTGCTCTTCACATTGTTATGGCCTTCCCCGCGGTTCGAGTAGGTGAAGATATCTCCTATAAAACCGAGGTCATTAAGATCACACTCGATAATGCAACTTCTAAAGGCCAACATACGCCCCACATTGCGATCCCCTTCACTGCTCTGTTTGTAGCTATACATTATCTCGTTCAAGTCTCCAAAGCAAGCCAAAGGATTGTAGGTTTTCTCCTGAGCTGACGGATTAAATCCCAAGTAAGCCACCACTCCGATGCCTCCGCCCACCCGTAGACCGCAGAGCCAAACCACGTAGATCCTAAACCATTCACAAATTTGTAGTCAATATGATGGAGGAAGTTACTAAGGACTTCAATAGTGGTCACCCTTCACCAAAATAAGGCCAACCCACCACCTCGGCCAGCACTTTCAATAGCAAACCCCCCTCAAAGTCTGGGTGGGCAAGACAAAAAAATCTCATTTTAGCCAACGATCTTCTAGTTTCGCTAAGGAACAAGATATATGGCGCCTCTGTCCTCACAACATGCAGGACCCATCTTCGAGCCCGAGGATCCCCCATCCCTCGACTATTTACGGACAACATACTCATAGTAACCAGACCAATTGATACAGAATACCGCAACCTGGATCAATTAGATAAATAGAGAGACACGAGAAGAAAACACGCGTGATCAATCAAAATTGCACGGACCCTTCCAGAGCGAAGGAGAAAATCAGAAATGAGTCATCCACTTGCAACAGCCAATTCTTAAAGTCATCGGAGGCCTAGGGAAGGGAAAATGCCAAGATCATAGAGACGGAGGTGATTGGCAGGTGAGCAGTTGAGGAAGGCAGTTGGAGCGCCTATGGCATAATCAACTGTAAAATCGGTACGAGGAGTGTCGCCTAGAGGAGAGGAGAACATGAATGAAGTTGCATGTGGGAAAAGAGAGAAGACAAAGAGGGGTCACTTCCGGAGAGGCACACCATTCTTGACCTTGTGAAGTGTCCACTAGACCTGGCAAAAGTAACCTGAACCCGAAAAACCGAACCAAACCAATCCGATCCGAATCCGAATCTCAACTGAAAACTATAACTTGAAAAATGACCCGAAATCCAAAATAAACCGACCCGGACCAAACCGAACCGTATAATTGTAAAACCGAAAGTAAACCACAATCCACAATCATCCGAACCAAAATCAACTGAACCGAAGTCACCCATAACCCGACGATGACCCGAAAACCGAAGTGACCCGAACCGAAACCAACCAAACCCGAACCGAAACCAGTGTGACCCGAACTAATATATCCGATGTGACCCGAAAGAATATATTGCATTAATTATAGGAGACAATGAGAATAAAACATAATGTTTATACCCAATATCTAGTTTAATACAAATCAGTATTTAGCATTTGTATCATACAACACTAAACAATGCCCCACAATACTTTTATAATTAATCATTACTTAGTAAGTTGCATACCTATAAATTAAAAAGTATTAATAAACTTATATACATGAGAAATTATTTTAAATATACCACAAATATTTTGCGCTATAAAATTTAAAGTAATTAATTATCATGCATTTTCATTAATCGCACAACTAATAATGAATTAATGATAATGCGTTACTCATCAATGATAGATTGGTAAGACCAAAAATATTTGTATATTTAGACTCAAATTTTATCACTAATTCATATCATTATTGTATTAATTATTCATATATTGAAGGTGTTTTTATTAATTAGAATTTTTCATGCCTTTATCCAATCTTGTGAATAATTCTCCCTCATTAGCAATTTAGCATAATGTTTACTATACTTGAAGGTACCTATGTAGCAAAATTCTCATGCTTCTGAATAGTTCTTCATCATTACATTAACACTTTTAACTACCCAAAAAAAGTCATCAAAACTTATTAACTAATTCCATTCGCTAAATATTAATAGATTGAAAATACAAGTTACTACACTTTGATACAATTTTAATAATTATCCACAACATACCTTATTTATACTCCTCTCAAAATAATGAAACTATTAAATAATCTAAAGCTACATCAATAATTATGATAAGTTCAAAGTTAGTTGCTAAAGTATAACATGATGTAAATTATATTATTTGTTTAAATTAATCTTTTATATACATTTATACGTGTTGAGATTGATTGAAGTCAAATTTTCATATCATGATGATTGAGTTGCAAGATTCTATAATGGCAACCGAATTTAACCGAATAATTGACCCGAATTTGACCCATAACCCGAAAAAACCGAATGAATCAGAGGCTAACCCGAACCGTAAGTTACCCGACCCGAAGTCACCCTAACCCGAAAGTCATCCAAACCGAAAATCATCCAAACCGATCCAAACTGACTCGAAATTTCAACAAACCGAACTCAACCCGAACAAACTGAATTCAACCAACCCCGATCCAACCCGAACCAAATATTGAACGATTTGAAATCAACCCGAACCGAACCGAACCCGAACCGTTTGACCCGAACTGCCACCTCTGGACCACTATGTCGCGATACACGGTTTACGAAGAAAGACTTATTTATCTCCTGGTCAAGTGGGTTACATTTTTGAAACAAATCGTTTATCTCCGATGAACTTTCACTTAAAATACTTTTTTATATACTAGCTAGAATACACTAATCTTGATAGGATACATTTACGTTATATGACAGTATAGAATTCAATTAATATGCGTATACTGGAAAATGAAGTGCACTTGATAACAATCATTAGACACATATAATTTCCTCGAGTAAAACTATATAAGGAAAGAAAAAAAAAAGTCAAGCTTAAAATTTCTTATTAATCAGATCACTTTATCTTCTTAATTCCAAATTCGTCTTGTGGCTCCAACAGACAACAATTGTGAAATTGCAGAGAAATAATTAATGAACTAACTTAAAATAATGTACTACTATATATATAATCATTAGCGTTGTACAATTTTCAGGCGTGCAATTACTAAGCTATATACTATGAATCAACATGCATGTTGTATCAACACGATTTTGTTGTCCTTCAGTTGGCTCGCAAGCAAATGAAAAACCTACACGTTGCCTGATTAATTAAAAGATAATTGATTGATTAATGAGTTAGTCGATTCTAATCGGTAATGAATTAGGTTAGGTTGGTACCTATATTCCGCTTCAACAATCATCAATCGATATCCCTCATTGAAAAGTCAAACATATATCAAGATTCAACTACATGCAATAATCTTTGCATACCCGAATCGAAGAGTATATAAAGACAATTTAGTTCATGCCATCCGCCCACAAAGCATTCGATCAACATTCACCAACATAACTACACAAAGTACCCATCACCCCTTCACCTCCTCTTCTTCTTCGAAAAATGTCAAGTCGAGTGATCGCTGATTATTGGTCAACCACACTCATCTCCATCATTATGATTATTGTGTTGGCAAAATTGGCCCAAAGTGAGGCTGCTCCTGGAAGTTGGAAGCTTCTCCAACGGAGCACAGGTGTATCTGCCATGCATATGCAACTGCTCAACAACGATCGAGTGATCATCTTTGACCGAACCAACTTTGGTGAGTCTAATATATCTCTACCTGAAGGCAAATGTCGGGTCCAATTGTGATCTAATGCTTGAGAGAGACTGCACCGCTCACTCAGTTGAGTACAATGTTCTAACCAACACTGTTCGTCCACTCATGATTCTTATTGACACTTGGTGCTCCTCGGTGCGGTCACCCCAGCTGGCCGCTTAGTCCAAACCGGCAGGTGGAACGATGCATGGTGAACGAGGTGTTCGCCTTATTCAGCCATGCCCTACTTGTGATTGGAATGAGGTTAACAACAAACTCATTCGACCACGATGGTACGCCAGCAACCACATCCTTCCAAATCATGTCAAGTGATTGACATCCGAGTGGTAGAGGACTGAAGAAGGGGACGGAAGGTCCTGAGTTCGAATCCTCTTACCACCCACTTTGGTAGGGGAAAGAAGTTTATTCTCTTATACTCATTCTGGGGGAGTGGAGGAATGGAGTTTTCTCTTCGATTACCCAACCTGGTGGAGGAATGAAGTGCCGTGAAGGACGGTGGTGGGGAAAGGAGTTTACTCTCTCCGATTACCCAGCCTGGAAGAGTCGTCAGAGATGCAAGGGAAGTGCGCCGTGAAGGACGGTGGTGGGGAAAGGAGTTTACTCTCCGATTACCCAGCCTGGAAGGTAGTAAGAAGAGGTCAATGAAGGTCCCTAGGACAAGATTTCTAAGCTTTATAGTAAGATTCTGTGTAAGGTAGGACTAGAATGGTTATGTAAGAGTTGAGTCGGTGTATTCTTAAGCGGAAAGGCATTCATGCCTCAGTACTGCTATGTTAGCTGGGCAACCAGCCAATTATCAAAAAAAAAACATCCTTCCAAATCATCATCGTTGGAGGACTTGGACAGTTCAATTTTGAATTCTATCCCAAAAGTACTGACACGACCGGAGGTCCTCGTGTGCGGTGGAGCACCTAAAGGATCCTACCAACAAGCAAACCAGGGAAATTTTGTCCCTGCCCTAAATAACTGTGCAAGGATGAAGATAACTGATTTGAACCCAAAGTGGACCATGGAAACTATGCCCATGGCGCGGACAATGGGTGACATGGTGCTCCTTCCAAATGGTCGAGTCATGATCATTAACGCGTCGAGCTAGGAGTCGCGGGTTGGGACCTTGGCATGAAAGCCATGCTGAGCCTAGTTATCTACAATCCCGATGGTATCGAGGAGTCTAGATTTGAGATCCAAGCCCCATCAAACATACCAAGAGCTTACCACTCCACTGCGTGCCTCCTAAGAGACGGTAGGGTTCTTGTAGGAGGTAGTAATGCACATTTCGGCTACGAGTTTGGAGACCCAAGTGCTCTTCCTTACAGACTTAAGTTTAGAGGCTTTCTCCCCATCATATCTTGACGAGAGTGCATCCATGCTGAAGCCCAAGATCGTATCACCAGAAAGTTTGTACCTCAAACTTGATCATAAGCAGGTAATATATGAAATTTTTTTTGTTCAAGGAATGCACTCATGAACAGTGACGATGTGAAGGTATGATGGTGTTGCCACCCTTCACTACACACTCGTTCTCTCAAGGCCAGAGGCTTCTGGTTCTTACCCAAGTACAAAAAGCTAGCCTCGTGTCCAACACTACATCAACCTATCAATTGTGAGAATGAATGCCAAATTCACCAGTTCTCACGCCACCCGTGTATTACATGTTTTTTGTCAATCACCGAGGGGTGCCCCAGTGAAGGAAAGTGGCTAAAGATGGGAACTGCAACAAACTAATAAAAGCCAACAAACATTGTCTTTGTTTATAACAGATTCCTTTTAATTGTTCTACTTGTACATATGGTCCAAAAGTTAGTTCTACTGATTTTCGCTTCGTCACGTGGCGATCGCAATGTCTAGTAGATATTAACTAGTTTAAGATGGTGGTATTAATTTGTGGAAATATGAATAATTTCCCATTATGTCAGCTCAAAATTATTAGATCAAATAGACATTGTTTGTAATAGTAATTGTTTTTATCGGTCATTTATAAAATGATATTATATTTTCAAGACTATTGTTACTAGCTTCAACTCAGTCAAAATAAAGTTGTGTTCAAATTAATAGGTTGGGGTGTCAACCAACTGACCCTCTTAAATTTTAATACATGAAGATTTCTTCTAAGATTCATAATGCTTTTCATATAGGAGTCTTTCTTTCATTAAATTAGCCTATTATTCTAATATAATCCCCCGTTTGTTTTGAAGAAATTACGAGCTTCTTATAACAGTAGGTAGAACCTGCGGGCTGGCCGCATCGTAGATGTTACGGTTCAGTGATTTGGCAGTCCCAGTCAGCTGCTGATTGGACTGTTTTGCTGATTGGGTTGTCTTTTTACTATATTAAATTTAAATTATTGTAACTTTCAATATATAAGTCCAAAATAAAAAAAATTTATATCATTGTTCACCTAAATTCAAGCTCTTCATAACAAGACCAATCATGGATATGTTTTGACAACTTTAAAATTTTATATTATTTATATGTATATATCGTACATATCAACCATACTTGATTAACCTATACATTTTAAAATACATCATAAAACAATAATAATACACTCCAAAACAATAATGATTCATTATCTGTTTTGAAATCGGTATGTTAGAAAATATATTCACTATATAAGACGTAAATACATCATATAATAATAATACACCCAAAAACAATAATAATAATAATAATAATATAATAATAATAATAATAATAATACATTACAATAATGACCATATTATTGTTTCATCAAAGTTTGTTATCGATTCACCAATTTGTAATGATCCATTATTAATAATTTTCAAAGTTTGTTATCTAATTCACACTTATTATTAATGAATCATAATTGAAGACACCAAAATTTCTCTATTATTAGCTTCATTTAGTTATAAAAAGTAAAGATAAAAAAGTGTGTGGTCGTCGCCTTCATATATCAAATCAAAAATAATGTGTGTGTCCAAATCTATATCACTATGTTAATCTTTTTATTACAAAATTTTCAAATCAAGTTTCAAATACTTTGGAAAACTCCACCTTTTAGAAGTGAGTTGTCAACGATAAATCGACTTCAAAAAAAACATGTATATAAGTTTTCTAAAAAAACAAATGTTACTTTACTATATCTTTTTATATTTTGTCAAACCAGCTCATATGTGTTTATTGTTTCTTTTAAAATAACTTCATTCATGACTGTTAACTGCCATTATGACAATGGTTGCAAAAACAAATCGGAAAGTAGCAGTGGTATAATGTTTGAAGTATAATCATGTGATGCCATCACCCTGGGTTCAAATCTGAATAACTGCATCTTTTTTTGTATGTGATCCCTCTTCCTCTTGCCCGAAAAATAAAGCCAGCCCCCAACCCCAAGCCAACTTCCCCAACCCAATTTGCCCCTCTTCAGCCCAAAAATCGGGCCTCATCTAGTGAGCGCAAACACGGACAACCAACCCAGCCCCATTAACCGTTCATTTCTACATTTGTTCCTGTATATAATCCCCATAAAACTCTACTCCCTCCGTCCCCATTTGATCTTCCCCTTTACTATTTGGACATCTACATTATTTTCAGAGCCGACAAGCACATATCCCAACCCAGAAATCTCGATGAACCTCTCTTTCTGAAAAAACAGAATGCCAGGAACAAAATATCTGGCTCAAAACTCTTTCATTCTCTTCATTCACGCATCGGCGACCTGGGAGCAACAGCTCCACCTCTCTTCCTATCGTCATGTCGGTGTTGCACAGGGAAATACGAGCTCTGCTCTCTTCATTCTCTCACGCTGGTAATTTTACGACCAAACTGGCGAAACCAAGAAGCATATGGCTCTCTGCACCTCTTTTCCTTGTCCTCACTCTCGTTCATTTTGCAACCCAAACAGAAGAATGAGGAAAACATACATGTTCACTGCTCTCTTCCTTTTCCTCATGCTGGCGAGCAAAGGAACATACATTCTCTTCTCCACGGTTTTTTGCAACCTAAACAGAAGAATGAGGAACGAACATGTTCCACTTATTTCTTCATTCTCTTCACCTGACCAAATAGAGCATCCAAGCTGTGCACCTTCTCATATTCTCTTACTCACGCTGGAGAACATGAAACATACAAGCTCTATGCCTTAGTCTTTTCTTCACTGATGACATTTTTGCATCCCAAACTGCCCCAAACCTGGCGAACAAATGAACATACCTGCTGAGCTTTCTTCATCTCATCACCACCGGTAATTTTGTAACCCAACGATGGCGAACAAGGAACATCGGCTCTGCGCCTCCATTCTCCTTACTCCCAGTATTTTTGCAACCCAAGTTAGCTAACAGGGAGCATGTAAGCTTTGGGTTTCTTCGATCCCACCAACTGGCGAGAAGGAGCAGACTCCTTCGTTCTCTTCAACTGGCGAGGAAGAACATATATGCTCTGTCATTACCCATTTCTCACTCACGTAACTTGCAACCCAAAACCAGTAAATAAGACAGCTCTGTACCAGTTTTCATCCTCTTACAAAACCTACAAAAACATCAAGGCTCAGCACTTCACTCTTTCACTTCTCCAACAATTTTGCAACCCGACTGGTGAACAAGATACGTACACTATGCTCTTGCCTTCACTCACGACATAGAAGGAAATACATGCTCTGCCTAGTTCAGTCTCTTCATCCCGTAAATTTGTAAACGAATAGGAACAATACAACTCCCCTCCTCTTTTCATTCTCTTCGGTTACTAATTTGTAAATCCCACTGGCGACGATGATTTTGCAGCCCAGACTGGCTAACGAATAATATAGGGAAGCCCTGCTACATTCTCTTCTTCATGGTGTTTGCTTACCCAACAGGCGAACGAGGAATATACATCTATGCACCATTATTCTCTTCTCCCTTGATTTCAACTCAGATTAGCAAACAAGGGATGAATCTGTATCTCCGTTCATTCTCTTTTCATTGTGTTTTCATTCTCAGTAACTTTGCAAACCCACTGGAAACAAGAAATGCAGAAACTTCACTTCTCCATTCCTTCACTCTGCGATTTTTTGCAACCTAGTCGGTGACAGAAAACTATACACGTTATGGGCCTTCATTCTTCTCTAGACTCGTGGTGTTTTCACAACCCAGACCGTCGAAGAAGGGAGCAAACCAGTGAAGAGGGAAAAAGTACGAGAATAAGAAAAGGTAGAACATCCGGTCCCATGTGACTGGAAGGAACAGCTTAGAACAAGGAATATCGCCGGATCAGAGTGTGATCCGGCCGGATGAGTAATTAAATATCCCGCTTATATGTAAATGCCAGCCTGGCAATTAAAAAGAAAGACAGGCTGGCGACTCTCGATCTAGCAGTGTAAACACTATAAATAGGGGTTCAACCCCACAATAAAGGATACGTTTTCACGTTCGAAACTACACACCGTTGCATTATCTACGCGATTCTCTCTCTCTTAAGCTCGGTCACACAGTAACCAGGTAACTCGACGAAGCACAAATGGCCTAGCAGTAGAATTGGAATCCGATTAGAGATTAGGATAGAAGGTTAGGGAGTTTAGGAATTCACCATTTCATTTTGGCGCCGTCTGTGGGAAACGGATGGCTCAAGATCTTTCTTAGCAACCACGAGTCCACCGGAGGTAATCTGATTTTGAACGAAACAACGAAGCCTTGAAACTTTGAGGTTGCGTCTTTTGTAGGTGTAAGCGAAGGAGGTATGCGTGCAAGGATGGCTCCAAGAACAAGAAAGACACCCCGACCTGAGGGCGAGATCAACAATGTAGGAGCAACCGAAAACAACAGAGTGGAAGCTGAAGACGTGATCTCCAAGCAAGCATTGGAGGAGATGCTGAAAAGCCTAGTTAGAACCATTGATGAAAGGATAGTGGAGGGGAATGAAGTCTTGCAGCAGGAGCTGATGCAGCGAGATGTGGAATACCAGAAAATGGGAGGACATGACTGAGGCGCTCGAATCGCTCAAGAATCGCGGCTCCGAAGCGAGCAACCGCAAGAAAGAGCAGCTAGAGAAAACTCTGATCATCAGCGACGAGACTGAGGAGGATGATTCGATCGACATGACTCTTTACCCCTTCTCCGAGAGAATCAGGAAGGCAAAGCTTCCTCCCCACTTCATTGCGCCAGCAGTGGAAAAACGATGGAACGGGGGACCCTGCTCTTCACGTTAAGAAATTTATGTTCGCAATGAATACGCAGGGGATAAGTTCTCTCGCTCTTTACAATTTGTTTCCGGGAACATTATCCAAAAGGGCACTCGGTTGGATCTCAACAAGACCCCCGCAGTCGATCTCAAGTTTTAAGCAATTGACTGAGGAGTTCCAGCAATACTTTGCTGCAAGCAAAAAGATCAAGAAGGAAACAATAGAACTGATGGATCTCAAACAGAAAAGGGGAGAGACGGTGAAAATTCAGTGAAAGGTTTCATAAGCAGGTAGCCGAAATTGATGACATTGATGAGAAGATTCTGATCAAGGCTTTCGGAAACGGGCTAGCACAACCAAGGCTTGCCGGGAAGATCGCGACAAAAGCCCCAAAAACCCATGGAGAGCTAGCTGAAATGATTCATGAGTTTCTAAAGTCAGAGGTGGCGGAAAATAAGGCCAGAGATTTGGCAAACAGCTTCAAGGCGGTTAACGACAAGAAAGGGGGACCGAATGGAAATGACGCTTCCGGCAATGTATCAGGAAGTTCATCCGGGGGAGGCTCAAGATACAAGCCTTACTACAAAGCTCCATCCCAGGCACCTCAGTTTCAGAACACCCGGGTTGCTGTTCATATTGATCCGGGCAGGTATGCGGCGGCAGTCAAAGAGGGATATCTACCCCCACCAAAGAAGCCTTATCCAGGGGAGATTCCGATAGCCTTCTGTGAGTATCATGGTTGCAAAAGTCACAGAACCGCAAATTGCGCCACTCTGGCCAAAGAATTGAGGATCATCGAGGAAGAAAAGAAAGGCAAGGGAAAGCAGGTGGCAGGCCAACAGAGGCAATATAGCAGGCAAAATCAGTCCACCTCTCGAAATCACCAGGAAGAAGAGATCCACCCTGAGCTAAAGCACGGCAAATCAGTCGGTATGATCTCAGGTTTGTAAGAAGGTGAAGACATTTTTGTTTCTCTAGTTTTAGCTAGGCCCAGTCATATCGGTAATAAGGCGAGAGCTGTGTAATCAGACTTTTTTCTTTTCCTTCCAGAAAAGACGTATGTTGTAAAAATCTTCCGGAATCTTCCGGTAATTCCCTTCCGGAAAAAATGAAAGTCTAATAAACTTTTTCTCTTAAGCAAATTCTCAGTCTCTTTTCAGAGGTAGGACCGTTGACCCCAAACGAAAGAAAAAGACATATTCATGCGGTGCATCAAGAACTACCGGAAAGAAAAATTGCCAAGCGAGAGAATCTTCCCCAGATTTTCTTTACAGACGAAGATGAAGAAGGGGTGTTATACCCTCACAATGATCCACTGGTCATTCGGGCACAAGTGAATGACAGGATGATGGAAGGAATCCTGATAGACAGCGGGGCTGGAGCGAATGTCATATCCGCCGAGGCAGTTAAAAAGTTGGAGATCCCAGAAAGTAAGATTAAACCATATTCGGTGGTCCTCGGAGGCTTTGTTGGGGGCGTTTCTACCAAGTCTTCAGGGAGCATAGACTTCACCATAACATTGGGATTGGGAGACGAACGAAGAACTGAAAAGCTCACAGCTTTCATTGTACCAGGACTTTCCGGATACAATATGTATCTCGGCCGGCCAGGGATTAATGCTTTCAAAGCAATATGCAGCACTCACCACCTGAAGATGAAGTATCTAACCAGGGCTGGAAAGGTGGTAACCATAAAAGGGAGTCAAAAGATGGCTCGAGTATGTGAAGTCCGCATCATGGAGGGGATGCCGGAAGAAGAGATGGTCAAAACGGTGGGGTCGGAGAAGGAATTCAAGGGAAAGCTCCCTTTCCCGCCAGAGCCGGATCAAAGAGCAGAAGACTGTGGAACCTCTAAGGAGTCACCAAGAGAGGTACACTTAAAACTGACCTTTCTAAATTTTTTAAAATAGGAAATGCGTTCGGCAGTGGGGAGCAAACTCACCTGATGAGATTCCTGGAAAAAAGAAGGACAACCTTCGCCTGGAGTATGGACGAAATGCCAGGAGTAGATCCAAGCGTTATCCAGCATGACCTACGAGTGGATCCAAAGCACCCAGCCATCCGGCAAAGAAGAAGAATAATAGGAGAAGAAAGAGACCTTGCGGCACGTGCTGAAGTGCAAAAACTGCTTAAAGCCGGATTCATCAGGGAGGTGTCCTACCCCAAGTGGTTGGCCAACGTCGTGATGGTTAAAAAATCAAATGGCAAATGGAGAATGTGTGTGGACTTCACAGATTTGAACAAAGCATGTCCTAAAGACTTTTATCCATTACCATCAATAGATAGATTGGTTGCTTCAACGGCTCAAAGTTCTGTCTTAAGTTTCTTAGATGCGTTTTCAGGATATAATCAAATAAGAATGAATGAGGAGGATTCGGAAAAAACATCTTTTATTACCTCGGCCGGAACCTTTTGCTACAAGGTGATGCCTTTTGGATTAAAAAATGCGGGTGCAACCTTCCAAAGAATGATAGACAAAGTGTTCAAACAACAGTTGGCCCGGAATGTAGAAGCATATGTCGATGATATCGTGGTAAGAAGTAACTCCTGGGCACAGCACATGGAAGATTTAAAAGAAACCTTTGATACCCTAGACAGATTCCAAATCAAGCTGAATCCGGAAAAGTGTGTATTTGGAGTTACAAAAGGGAAATTCTTAGGCTTTATCGTTGGGCAAAGAGGGATTGAAGTGGACCCCGAAAAAACCCAGGCAATCCTCGATCTATCGCCACCAAAGAACATTAAAGATGTGCAAGCATTGAACGGAAGGCTCACGGCTTTAGCAAGATTCTGCTCAAAACTCTAAGAAAAGTCAATACCGTTCTTCAGCATTTTACGAAAAAACAAGAAATTCCAGTGGAATCAAGAATGTGTAGACGCCTTTGAAAGGATCAAGGAGATGCTCAAAGAATTGCCAAAACTGGGTGTTCCGGCGCCTGGTCAAGACTTGTATCTCTACCTATCTGCCACGGATTGGGCGGTAGCGGCTGTGTTAATAATGGAGGAGGAGAAAAAAGAGATACCAGTATATTACACCGGAAAAATCCTAACTCCAGCAGAAAGCCGTTACACCAACATCGAAAAAATATTGTTTGCATTAGTCGTTGCATCTCGAAAGCTTCGACCTTATTTTCAGTCGCACCGGGTATTCGTTAGGACGAATTGGCCACTAAAACAGATAGCAAACAACCCAAACGCTTCCGGACGGATGGTCAGTTGGACTGTCGAGCTCACCCAGTACGAAATCCACTTCCTTCCTCGAACAGCCATAAAGGCACAGGCCTTGGCGGACTTTATAACCGAAACAACCTTTGCCCAAAAACAAAGAGAATCGACCAACCCATACGTTATCTTAGTTGACGGAGCTCGATGTAAGACTGGAGCAGGGGCCGGAATAGTGGTCCAAACGCCGGATGGAAGAACTCTCAACTTTGCATTCCGGCTAGAATTTGAGGTAACAAATAATGAAGCAGAATATGAAGCCCTCATACAGGGTTTGGAGGTCGCCACTGCCTTAGGGGCAACAGGTTCTTTCTTATAATAAGACAGTGGTTCTCATTTGTGTCTTTAGAAATTTTTTTACATACCTTAAAAAGGGGGGAGAATGGGGTTTACCTTTGTTTGTTATGCAGAATTGGAAATATACTCAGATTCAATGCTAGTAGCGCGACAAACAACAACATTTACGAGGTCAAGGAGGAGAAGCTTGGAAAATACTTGGCCAAGGTCCAAGAGACGAAGGCAAACTTTCAGAGATATGAATTAAGACATCTTCCCCGAGCAGAAAACATAGAGGCCGATGCGTTGGCTAAATTGGCCAGTATGGCCGAGAGAATGCCCAGTAAAGTCTGGATGGAAATAAAGGCAAACTCAAGTCTGGAGGAGATCCGAGTATGCACCATTGAATCGGACACAATAGCCAAGTCTTGGATGGCACCTATTGTTGAGTACATACAAAGCGGAAACTTGCCATAAGACGAGAAAGAAGCGGCAAAAACAAGACGAAGGGCTGCATCTTTCTTTTAGAGCAAGAACAGCTCTACAAAAGATCATTCGCGAGACCAGCACTTAAGTGTGTTACCATGGAGGAGGGAGCAAGGCTCATGGAGGAGCTACATGAGGGGACCTGTGGGAACCACCAAGGAGAAAGGGCAATAATTCACAAAATCCTAAGGCTGGGATATTATTGGCCAAGGATGAGGGAATGTTCAAAAGAATACATACGGAAGTGCATTAAATGTCAGGAACACGACCACAAAATACACAGTCCCCCGTCCACACTGAAAGCCATGCTGTCCCCAATCCCATTTGCCATGTGGGGATTGGATATCGTTGGACCTTTCCCGGAAGCATCTCCCGGAAGATATAAATTCATTTATGTGGCCATTGACTACTTCACCAAATGGGTGGAAGCCATGCCAACGGTATCCATTACCGCAAGAAAGTCACAGGATTTCATCTGGAAGTATGTGGTCTGTAGATTCGGGATCCCGAAGATAATAGTAATAGACAATGGAGCTCAGTTCAACTGTAAAAGCTTTCGGGCATTCTGTGAAGAGTGGAAGATTGACCTGAGATTCGCATCGGTCGCCCATCCACAAGCAAACGGCCAGGTAGAAAATGCGAATGGACAAATTGTCAAGGCTATAAAAGGAAGTTGGACAGCAAAAAAGGGAGATGGGCGGAATTGCTACCTCAGGTTCTCTGGTCCTACAGAACAACCGAAAAGGGCCCAACAGGGGAAACTCCATACAGGTTGACCTACGGTCTTGAAGCGATTGTTCCGGCTGAGATTACAGTCCCATCAATTAGATGGGAATCCTTTGATGAGGAAAACAACAGTGAAGGGGTGAAAGACAGCCTTGACCTGCTTGAAGAAACCAGGACTATGGCCCAAGTCAGGATGGAAAGGGATAAAGCGAAAGTAGATTGATATTTTAACCAAAGAACAAGGGAAAGGGGTTTCGCTCCGGGTGAACTAGTCCTTCGGGAGGTAAAGCAGCCAAAGAAGCTAGAGCCCCAATGGGAGGGACCATTTATTGTACAACGGCGAACAGGGCAAGCTTCGTATCGCCTGAAAAATAGTGAAGGTTACGAATTGCCTCACTCCTGGCATGCTGAATGCCTTAAAAAGTTTTATGTATAAAAACATTTTTTACAAAGAGCAATAAAATGAGGTATTCTTTTGAGGCAAAGTTTTTTGAAATATACCACCCGGCCAGCGAGCCTACAGGCTATCACGCCTGAAATGTACCATCCAGCCAGCGAGCCTACAGGCTATCACGCCTTGAAATGTACCATCCGGCCAGCGTGCCTACAGGCTATCACGCCTTGAAATGTACCATCCGGCCAGCGTGCCTACAGGCTATCACACCTTGAAATATACCATCCGTCAGCGTGCCTACAGGCTATCACGCCTTGAAATGTACCATCCGGCCAGCGTGCCTACAGGCTATCACGCCTTGAAATGTACCATCCGGCCAGCGTGCCTACAGGCTATCACGCCTTGAAATGTACCATCCGGCCAGCGTGCCTACAGGCTATCACGCCTTGAAATGTACCATCCGGCCAGCGTGCCTACAGGCTATCACGCCTTGAAATGTATCATCCGGCCAGCGTGCCTACAGGCTATCACGCCTTGAAATGTACCATCCGGCCAGCGTGCCTACAGGCTATCACGCCTTGAAATGTACCATCCGGCCAGCGAGCCTACAGGCTATCACACCTTGAAATGTACCATCCGGCCAGCGTGCCTACAGGCTATCACGCCTTGAAATGTACTATCCGGCCAGCGTGCCTACAGGCTACCGCGCCTTGAAATGTACCATCTGGCCAGCGTGCCTACAGGCTATCATGCCTTGAAATGTACCACCGGTCAGTGTGCCTATAAAGACTAGGAATTTACTTAAAAAGTTTTGAACGAAGGTGTAAAGACCTTCCATATAAATAAAGGGGGAACTTACAAAGCATTTGGAAATCCGGTCGCTCCGGATAAAGCCAAATGAGAAATATATAAGCTAACTCGTAGGAGAGTTACTTAAAACGATTAAGAGATACAAAAGAGGTGGCAAGGGCAGAACGCATTCAAAACATTACCAAAAACAGTAATCCAAAATACGACTATACAAGATTCCTGCACTAAGAAATTACTATCTAAAAAGCATCTATTCTTTAGCAGGCTTCTTTACAGCGGACCCTTCGACCGGATTGGACACGCTCTCCGCA
Source organism: Limonium bicolor (assembly GCA_023374045.1). NCBI lineage: Eukaryota > Viridiplantae > Streptophyta > Magnoliopsida > Caryophyllales > Plumbaginaceae > Limonium > Limonium bicolor. The sequence goes on along the minus strand of CM041776.1, from coordinate 456,619,511 downwards.
GAATTAGATTTTCCAACGGCTTGACGAAAGCCGGCAACCTCCTGGCGCATACCGCTATCGGGAGGAAGGAAAGAAGCTTGACCAGGCCCAAAGACTGTCTCACCAGGGAGACGACCGAACTTCTCAAAGTCTTCAAGGAAGTTGCTCTTCCGGGCAACGTTGTCAAACTCCAGCTCACTATACAGATCGTCATCCAATACTTCCCCCCTCTTCAGAAAGTACTTGGAGATGGTTTGGCGACAAATGTTAGTAATCTTCCGGCTCTGAGAGCCGAAAGCCTTTTTAGATAGGCAATGATAGTTCCTTGCTTCTTCAGCTCCTCTTGGGTCCGACGGGCGTAGGTTGTATGCTTAGCAACGTCCTCCTCAAGCTGTAAAACCTGAGCTCGGTAGAGATCGCGGTCAGAACCCGCGGCAGAAAGTTCCTCATTCAGCTTGTCAATGCGATCGCTGAGCTTCTCGACATGTCTTAAAAGATTTTCAGAATCTGTTTTTTTTAAAAAAGAGAGCAGGATTGGTAAGAATAAGGCATAAGGACGAAAAACGGCAGAAAAGAGACCGATAAGACTCACCCTTGGCCGGGACCTTAGCACTTTCGGGTTGAGGGAGGGCCATGGCCTCCTCTAAAGCCTTCACCTTTTCCTCCAGAGAAGCCTTCTCGGCCGCAAGAGCAGCTTTACCGGCAGAAAGAGCCGTGTTTTCGTCCATCAAGAACTGCTTTTCTTGATCAAAGGCGATCCGAGTGTGCTCATCCAGAGCATTCTTTTCCTCGGTCAGTTCGGTAAGCTCTTGAATAAGTTTGGCTTTATCTCCCACCAAAGCCTCATTCTGCCCGGCCAAAGCTTTTTTGTCCGCCTCAAGGGATTCAACTTCTTTCTCAAGGGCAGCATTCAGGCCCGCAAAATAAGCCTTATCTGAAGTAAGGGAATCCACGTCCCTTTGTGAGCAGCTTGTACCTGCCGCAACAAAACTTCCAAGTCAGACAAAGCATGCTTTGGTATCAAGACATTCTTTTCACCGGAAGGTTTGCGGTGTACCTGCTACAGGATACCCTCTGCGTGGAGGTTCTGGTTTCTCTCAGCGAACATCTCTTCCCGCAAATTCTTTAACTTCAATTCATATTCATCTCGAAGGCGAACACACTCATGGCGAGATGACCGCAACTCCTTGTTTAAAGTGTCTGTCCTATCTTTCACCTTGCGGTCAATCTCGTAATTTACGTGATCCATGTAACTATCATGATTAGAACGGGTTTGCTTCAACTCGGCTTCAATATTGTTGGCCCGACTTTTTTCACGTTGCAGGTCAAATTGAAGGTCCCGAGTCTGGACTTCGGCGCTTTGGGCCATTGACATAACCTAAAAGAAACGAAACATAAAAGGCTTAAGGAATATCAGAAAGACATGGGAGAATGGGAGGAAGATGGCACTTACTCGAAAAATGCTTTGCCACATCAGGTTGAAGACCTCTCCCGTGGGAATGGAATGACGCATAATAGCATCAGCTCCTCCGCTCCCGGCCCTCAGTTTTTCCTTGGTGGCAGTAACAATGGACGGAGGGGCAAAGATCCCGTCCGGATGGTCAGACAGTCTTATCGCTTCCTTCCAGGTGGTCGGTATATCGAGCAGCATCAAAGGAGATCTTGCGCAAGGGTTGCCCAAGATAGTAGAACCATCCCTCCTTCTGGGAAGGACCGGTGAAACCCCCCTGAGCAGGAGGGGTGGAGAAGAGGAGGAGGCAGTAATGTCTTCCCTTTGCCTGTCTTCCCTCTGCTTACTTCGGAGCTCTGGGTTCTCAGGCACAGGTCGGTATTCTTTCACCCCCTCGGGTACTGATTCATTGACTCAGGGACGTCATGTAGGGTTGAGGTGCCAAGAGTCTCACGGTCCCTTTCAGTCTCAGAAACCTCCGTTAAAACAGCCTTCGGCTTTGATACAGTTTTCTTCCGAGGTTTTTGAGTACCGGAAGCCAAACAGCAGAAGTAGGGTGGGCCGGACCGCAAGCAACCTCGTTGTCAGAAACGGTTATGGGTGCGCCTTGAGAGCCTGAGAAAAAAAGGGTCAGCATAGAATGTACAGAAAAGGAAAGGCAAAAGTTTCCTTCAAATAAGAAAGAGCAATACGTAGGTTAGTATCTTCCAAGACAGCACCGTGGGCCGGATCGGAAGAAAAATATCCTGCCAAGTCAGGAAACAATTCACAAATTGGGGTTGGGTGACCAGATCCCTGCCCGGACGAGAGACAGACCCCTGGCCTGAATCAGGAGTAAGAGGGAGAAAGACGCGACGCCCAGACCCTGGACTCACGTACCAAGTACCTGGCAAATCACCGCTCGATCGGGCTGGAGACCCAGTAATTCTCTTTTTCTTCTGGCCAGAATGGTCCTTGTCATTATCGCCTCTTTGTCTCTTCTTGGAAGAGGTGGCATCCCCGAGGAGCCTTGTGGCCGCATCAACAGCCGCATCAACAGACGCATAGTAATCGACTTGCTCATCACCCATCTTGAAGTTGACAAAATTCCAGCTGTTGAAGGGCCCCACCTTATCTCCTCTAGAAAAGAAATCTGCCGGAACGACGTGAAAGTAAGAAAACGGTAAAAGGTAAAATTTAGGTGAGACTGACTAAATAAGACTTACTATGATATTTCTTCAATGAGTCCAGGCGCGCCGGAGTAAAAAATTGGGAGACCGTAGGCTGTTTTTTGCTTATCATCTTCAGGATTTTCGAGATAGGCATTTCTTGCGCCGGGGAAGGAGGACAGCTAAATTGGCCTTTCGGGATCGAGGGACAGTAAGGAACTCCCAAGAATCGGCCTGGTGGTGGGACAATGACAAACCATCGGGAGTTCCACCCGGAAGACGCTTTCTTGTAATCAAAAAGAGAAAAGCCGGCCTTCGCCTTGATAGTCAGGCTATCAGGATCGTCCCTTGTGAGTAGAATTGGGCGAACTCGGTCGCTTCTACCCGAATTTTGTTCTCCTCACAAAGGAGAACATAGGCGTGGAGGTAAGAAATTGCCTTCGGGTGTAGGTGAGCGAGCACACAACGCAACGAATTAGGAAACCCAGAACGAATGGATGAGGGGGCACTGACACAAACGACTCTACAAATTCTACATCGAAAAGGCGCAGGCACGGGCTAAGCACGGGCAGGAGCGTAATTCGAAAAAGAAAGAGGGCGGAAAAAGAAAAGAACTTGTGGGACTAAGGTGAGGCGATGGCCGAAGAGCAAAAGACCGTAACGTAAAAAAAACCAAACAGAGGCATATGCTAAAAAGTTCTACTTTTTACGTTTAGAAGATCAAAAGTAGAACTTGTGGGACTGATGAAGAGGAAAAAGTACGAGAATAAGAAAAGTAGAACATCCGTCCCATGTGACTGGAAGGAACAGCTTAGAACAAGGAATATCGCCGGATCAGAGTGTGATCCGGCCGGATGAGTAATTAAATATCCCGCTTACATGTAAATGCCAGCCTGGCAATTAAAAAAGAAAGACAGGCTGGCGACTCTCGATCTAGCAGTGTAAACACTATAAATAGGGGTTCAACCCACAATAAAGGATACGTTTCACGTTCGAAACTACACACCGTTGCATTATCTACGTGATTCTCTCTCTCTTAAGCTCAGTCACACAGTAACCAGGTAACTCGACGAAGCACAATGGCCTAGCAGTAGAATTGGAATCTGATTAGAGATTAGGATAGAAGGTTAGGGAGTTTAGGAATTCACCATTTCAACCAGCTCTGGACTTCTTCAATTTCTTTGACCGGAAAACAAGGGAAAATGCTTAGCGCCTGATTAATCTGTTCACGGACGGAAATTGGCAACTCAAGCTGGCGAGCAAAGAGCGAACGTGTTCACATCTTCTTCTTTGACCTAACTGGCAAAAGGGAACAAGATGCTCTGCGCTCTTCTTCCTCTTTACAGACGGTAATTTCGCAACCTAACTGGCGATCAAGGAAGTACATACTCTGCACCTGTGTCATATCTTTCAGACGGTATTTTTTTGCAACCTAACTGGCGACCAAGGAAAACATGCTCTGTACCTGCTTCATATCTCCCCAGCCAGAATTTGCAATAATTAGCGAACAAGGTACATACAATCAATTGGATACGAACTATACCTGCTTGACTTGGGCCCATGCTTCCTGCTTGGCTTGGACTTGACTATGGGCTTAGCAGATTGTGGATTTTGGTTTGACGCATGCTCATTGTTGCTGAGATGGAATCGGGATTTCTTTTTTTCTATTTGGTTGAATGATAAACCGAGGGCAGACCACCAGTAGGTCGGTTTCCTATCACCTACATCTCTCCTTGATCATGAACAACAACCTGTTTACATTTCTAGCATTGTTGTTTGCTCCTTGTGCGTAGATTCAATTATAAAGCTGATTCAAGCGTGATTTAATTTGAGTCTTCACTTGAGAGCAACTCATTTAATTGCTAAATCTTGTTTCATTATGCTATCTCGTTGTATTGACATGTCTAGGATTGTTATGCTTCGTCCCTTCTGCATAGATTTGATTTGGAAAATTGATTCAAAGCATGATACTAATTTAGTCTACACTTGAGTCCAATCTGTTTAGTTGTAAAAACTTGTTTCATCCTGCCACTCTCATTGATGTTTTGACATGTGTACTTCAAATTTTGTATGGTTGTTCTGCTTGGTATCTGTTTCGCTTTTTCGTTTCTCGCTTCAATTATTCAATCAACATTACAGGTGACCATAGACAGCCTCTAGGTTACCCAATCATTTCTGGGCCCATGAGCTCAATATAGAAAAACATTAGAAGGTGTTTTCTTCATGGCGCATATCTCTGATTCGTTAATGGAGTTCCCTTTCCATTAAAATTTTCCAAACAATCTCTTGATTAAAATTCAAAACTTAAAAACAAAACCAATTCAATTCCGATTCGATTCAAATTCATTCAATTCAATTCAATTCAAAAATTCATTCAACACCAATTCGATAAAAATCCATTCATCCTAATTCGATTCAAATTCATTCATTCCGATTCAATATAATTTCTTTTAATTCTGGTTCGATAAAAATTCACTCAATTCCAATTCGATAAAAATTCATTCATTTCCAATTCGATTCAAATTCATTCATTCCAATTCGATAAAAATTCATTCATTTCCAATTCGATAGAAATTCATTCATTCTGATTAGATTCAAATCTATTCATTCAAATTCGATAAAAGAAAAACATTCATTCATTCCAATTCGATAAATATTCTTCCAATTCCGATTCGATAGAAATTAATTCATTCCGATTCGATAGAAATTCATTCATTCCGATTCGATTCAAATTCATTCATTCAAATTTGATAAAATTCATTCATTCCAATTCAATAAAAATTCTTTCAATTCTGATTCAATAAAAACTCATTCATTCTGATGCGATTCAAATTCATTCATTTTTATTCAATAAAATTTCATTCAACTCCAATTCGATAAAAATTTTGAATTCAATTCACAAATCATTTCAACTTCAAAAATCATTTCTAAGAAAAAATCCAAGTCTAAAATCTTCTCAAAAATTCAAGGCACACAAATTCCAAGCCCGACCCAATTCCACCTCAAAAATTAGCCCGACCAATTCCACCTCAAAAATCAGTCTAAAAATAAATTCAATTCTAATTCAGTTTCAATCCAATTTCAAATTCATTTTCAATCCAAATTCCAATTCAACTCCAATTCCATTCAATTCAAAATTAATTTAATTCCAATTTAATTCAAAATTCACCTCGATTCAAAATTCAATTCAATTCCAATTTAAAAATTCAATTCAATTCAATTCTAATTCGATTCAAAATTCAATCAATTCCAATTCAATTCAAAATTCAATCCAATCCCATTCAAATCAAATTCATTCAATTCCAATTCAACTTCGATTTCATTTCAATTTCAATTCCATTCCAATTTCCTCTACACTCTAAATGTCTCACCGACCCGAGTGTCTCACAGACTTTGTTATCCCAATGATTCGAATGTCTCACAGACCCGAGCGTCTCACAGACCCAAGTGTCTCACAGACCCGAGCATTACACAGACTTCGACATCTCAAGGTTTCAAACGTTTCACAGACCCGAGCGTCTCACAGACTAGCATCTCAAACCCGAAACTTCTCGAAACTCCGAACCCTTCTAAATATCAAATACCTCAAATATCTTCAAACTCCACAAACATCAAAACTTCTCAAAACCCATAAATCCTGAACTACATAAGGTCTAATCTCAACAGGGAGTTGAGTACGTAGGCAACCCACACAGGGTGCGACCCCACATCAATCAAAGTACGCTTTTGCACTCATCTATCTCACCTCCAAACAACCCATGCACCTTCAACCCTTGATTACCTCAAAAAACTCAACCAGCCTAAAGTTGTGAACTACGTAAGGTCTGATCTCAATAGGGAGTTGAGTATGTAGGCAACCCACACAGGGTGTGACCCCATTCCAATCCAAAAAACCCTTTTCCCAACTCTAAGGTGGTATTCATGTATGTCAAACATTCAAATCCCCTATGACTCCCACAAACCCTCGAATTCTTCAACTCTCAAAATCAAACTCCCAATCTTAATAATTTCCTCAACATCAGCATTTTCCCAATCTTTCATCCTATATTCACCCGAATTCATAAATTCCTTCTTGGCGCTAGCTTGGCAGAAAAGCTCGCCTCATCTACTCCCTACTCTCCCCCATCCTAATCATATCCTTGGCTCTTAAATGAATCTCTCTGGAATAAGGTTTTGAAAGAGGACAACCCCGACAATTGGAGACGAGGTTTCCTCGGGCACCAATCCAAGTTTGTGGTCATTGCCACTTCCAAGGGGTGTAACCCAGTGCGAACCCACACAGAATCTCTAGTATGATCAGATAAGTCCTATCCATAGGCAACAAATCATCAGAGTCAATTAACGGTTCTTAGAATCCTTCTCCTCCCTTCCTAGTTCCTTAGGTCAAACTAGGTGGCGACTCTAGTCAATTCTGCCCTTAGGGCATAAGTCCGCGTGGACCCCATCGAGAGCGGGTGTAGTGCACACTTGCACTCCCCTTTATGCTTTCTGGGAAAGACAGACGATTTAGTAGTTATTTAAGGGATGCTAGAGTAATGGGCTTTCACCCTCCACAAAATGACATTTTAGGATCTAGGCTTTTCAGTCATACCAAATTTAGATAGACCCCCATCATACCGAAAAATCACCCTCCACAATAATATCAATTTTAATGAATCATAATATTGAAATAATGTATCATATCTTCATTTAAGTATATCATCGCAAACATATAAAAAAGTTAAAACAATAATGCATCATCAAACAATATTTGGTATGTATGAAAAATACATGATTCAACATAGAAGGTTTAAATGCACCATACAACAATAATAATCTGAACTCATAAGCTTAGTCATGTTTTCACTTCACACGGTCCGAATTTAAAAAACTTTACGATTTTGCCCTTGCTTTAATATCTTTAAGAAATTACTATATTTAACCATAATTTATAACATATTACGAGGTGACCCCAAATTTCATTACGCACAGTTGGAATTCCAATATGCTCAGTTAAAAAATGACCAATTTAGGGGCTAATGTTGGCAAAATTTATTAAAAGCGGTTCGAAAAAAGCAAAGAAGAATTCCAAAGTACTTATATAAGTAAAAAAATATATAATAACAATTATCAGCAAAGTATACCATGACAAAGTAGACAAAAGATGAACGCGTCGGCGCAAACGGATTGAAAACGGAGCTATAACAAAGAAGATATGGCAATTTTAAGACCGGAACCCGGCGCCGGCGCCGGTAAAGAATGACGCGCGCCCGCGCGCGGTCCTCTTTACGGGCGCCGGCCCTCCTTACCGGCGCCTGCGCCGGGTTCCGGTCTTAAAATTGTCATATCTTCTTCGTTATAGCTCCGTTTTTTGATCCGTTTGCGCCGACGCGTTCGTCTTTTCATCTACTTTGTCATGGTATACCTTGCTGATAATTTTTCTGATATATGTTTTATTTATTCTTAAGCACAACATTAACTATCATTGACGTCTTGTTCAAAATTGCCTATCAACCACTAATTTCATGTCTGTTGAAGAAGAATCTATAGAAATTCATTGAAATTGTCTATCATTTCACCAATTTCACGTCCATTGACGAAGAATCTATTTGAAATTATCAAAATTTCCTAACAATATAATATTAACTATCATTGACTTCTTATTCCATAGTAATATAATCAAACACGTTCTATTATAATTGACAGATGAATCGGACACCAATCTAAATAGTTAGATGTATCGACATTAACTATTATTGACGTCTTGTTCGAACATACCTATCAATTCCACTAAATTCATGTCCATTAAAGAAGAATCATTTAACAATCATCAAAATTATCTACCACTTCCCCCATTTCATGTCCATTGAAGAAGAATCTGTGTGAAATTATCAAAATTGCCTATCAATATTGACATTAACTATCATTGACATCTTATTCGGTAGTAAAACAATCAACCCTGTTCTATTTTAATTACCAGACAAATTGGACACCGATCTAAATAGTTAGATGTATCGACATTAACTATCATTGACGTCTAATTCAAAATTTCTTATCAATTCCACTAATTTCATGTCCATTTAAGAATAATCTATTTGAAATTCATCAAAAATGTCTATCATTTTCATCAATTTCATGTCCATTGAAGATAAGTCTATTTGAAATTATCAATATTGCCTATCAATATCGACATTAACTATCGTTGACTTCTTATTCGATAGTAAAACAATCAAGCCTGTTCTATTCTAATTAGCAGACGAATTGGACACCGATCTAAATAGTTAGATGTATCGACATTAACTATCATCGAAGTCTTATTTGAAATTGCCTATCAATTCCACTAATTTCATGTCCGTTGAACAATAATCTATTTTTAAAATCATCAAAATTGTCTATCATTTCCCTCAATTTCACGTCTATTGAAGAAGATCTATTTAAAAATCATCAAATTTGTCTATCATTTCCACTAAATTCACGTCTGTTCAAGAAGAATCTATTTGAATGTCATTGAAATTGTCTATTTCCATTAATTTCTTGAACGTAGAAGAAGAATCTAATTGAAAGTCATCGTAACTGTATATCATTTCCAATAATTTCTTCTTCAATGGGCATGACATTAATGGAAATGATAGACAATTTAGATGTTTATCATAAATTCTTCTTCAACGGACGTGAAATTAGTGGAAATGATAGACAATTTAGAAAATTTTAAGATAGATTTCTTTTTCAATGGACGTGATATTTATGGAATTGATATACAATTTCAAACAAGACGTCGATGATAGTTAATGTCAATACATCTAACTATTTAGATCAGTGTTTTTATTCGTCTGCTAATTAGAATACAACAGGCTTGATTGTTTTACTATCGAACAAGAAGTCAATGATAGTTAATGTCGAAATTGATAGGCAATTTTGATAATTTCACACAAATTCTTCTTTAATGGACGTGAAATTGAGGAAAATGTTAGACAATTTTGATGAATTTGAAATAGATTATTATTCCATGGACTTCAAATTAGTGGAATTGATAGGCAATTTCAAATAAGACGTCGATGATAGTTAATGTCGATACATCTAACTATTTAGATCAGTGTCCAATTTGTCTGATAATTATAATAGAACAAGCTTGATTGTTTTACTATCGAATAAGAAGTCAATGATAGTTAATGTCGATAATGATAGGCAATTTTGATAATTTCACACAGATTCTTCTTCAATAGACGTGAAATTGAGGGAAGTGATAGACAATTTCGATGAATTTCAAATAGATTATTCTTCAACGGACAAGAAATTAGTGGAATTGATAGGTAATTTCAAATAAGACTTCGATGATAGTTAATGTCGATACATCTAACTATTTAGATTGGTGTCCAATTCGTCTGCTAATTAGAATAGAACAGACTTGATTGTTTTACTATCGAATAAGAAGTCAATGATAGTTAATATCGATATTGATAGGCAATATTGATAATTTCAAATAGACTCATCTTCAATGGACGTGAAATTGAGGGAAATGATAGACAATTTGATGAATTTCAAATAGATTATTCTTCAACGAACATGAAATTAGTGGAATTGATAGGAAATTTCAAATAAGACGTCGATGATAGTAAATGTCGATACATCTAACTATTTAGATTGGTGTCCAATTCATCTACTAATTAGAATAGAACATGCTTGATTGTTTTACTATCGAATAAAAGTCAATGATAGTTAATGTCGATATTGATAGGCAATACTGATAATTTTAATAGATATTCTTCAATGGACGTGAAATTGAGGGAAATGATAGACAATTTCGATGAATTTCAAATAGATTATTCTTTAGTTGACATGATATTAGTGGAATTAATAAGCAAGTTCAAACAAGACGTCGATGATAGTTAATCTCGATACATCTAACTATTTAGATCGGTGTCCAATTCGTTTGTTAATTGGAATATAACCGGCTTGATTGTTTTACTATCGAATAAAAAGTCAATGATAGTTAATATCGATATTGATAGGCAATTTCGATAATTTCAAATAGATTTTGGTGGAAATGATAGAAAATTTCGATGAATTTTAAATAGATTATTTTTCAACGGACATCAAATTAGTGGAATTGATAGGCAATTTCAAATAAGACATCGATGATAGTTAATGTCGATACATCTAACTATTTAGATCGGTGTCCAATTTGTCTGGTAATTAAAATAGAACATGCTTGATTACTTTACTATCGAATAAGAAGTCAATGATAGTTAATGCCAATATTGATAGGCAGTTTTGATAATTTCACACAAATTCTTCTTCAATGGACGTGAAATTGAGGGAAATGACAGACAATTTTGATGAATTTGAAATAAATTCTTCTTTAATGGACATGACTTTAGTGGAATTGATTGGTAAGTTCGAACAAGACGTCGATGATAGTTAATGTTGATACATCTAACTATTTAGATCAGTGTCCAATTCGTCTGTTAATTAGAATAGAACATGCTTGATTGTTTTACTATCGAATAAGAAGTCAATTATAGTTAATATTGAAATTGATAGGAAATTTTGATAATTTCAAATAGATTATTTGTCAATGGACGTGAAATTGGTGGAAATGATAGACAATTTCAATGAATTTCAAATAGATTCTTCTTCAACGGACATGAAATTAGTGGTTGATAGGCAATTTCGAACAAGACGTCGATGATAGTTAATGTTGTGCTTAAGAAGAAATAATACATATATCAGAAAATTATTAGCAAAGTATACCATGACAAAGTAGACGAAATACGAACGCGTCGGCGCAAACGGATCAAAAAATGGAGCTATAACGAAGAAGATATGACAATTTTAAGACCGGAACCCGGCACAGGCGCCGGTAAGGAAGGGCCAGCGCCGGCGCCCGTAAAGAGGACCACGCGCGGGCGCGCGTCATTCTTTACCGGCGCCGGCGCCGGCCCTTCTTTGTTGGCGGTGGTGTCGGGTTCCGGTCTTAAAATTGTCATATCTTCTTCGTTAGCTCCGTTTTTCGATCCGTTTGCGCCGACGCGTTCGTCTTTTCGTCTACTATGTCATGGTATACTTTTATGTTAATTTTTATGATATATTTATTTACTTATAAGTACTTTGGAATCCTTCTTTGTTTTTCAAACCATTTTTAATAAATTTTGCCTACATTAGTCCTTAAATTGGTCATTTTCGACTGTGCGTAATGAAATTTGGGGTCACCTCATAATATGTCACAAATTCTGAGTAAACATAGTATTTCTGAAAGATATTAAAGCAGGGGCAAAATGGTCATTTTCCGACTGTGCGAAGTAAAAACACGACTGAGCGTATTGACCCTCATAATAATACACTACAAAACAATAATGATTTTTTTATCGGTTCTGAAGTTTGTTATCTAATTCATCACTTATTAGTTAATGAATGATAATATCAATTTTAATGAATCACAATATCAAATTAATAAATCATATTATCATTTTAGTGTCTCTTCATATACTTGTAAAAATAAATTTTTTTCAAAGTTGTCTAAACATATTCATGACTGGTCTTGTTTTGAAGAACTTGAATTCAGGTGAATAGTGATATAATATTTTGTTTATTTTGGACTATATATTAAAAGTTACAACCATTTAAAATTAATACAAATTTTCTTCTCACCACATGTGCCACATCAGCATGGTGACTGGCCTGCCACTTAGCGTTCCGTGCAAAGTATTGTGGACGCCGCCCGTAAGATAGAATTTGCGTTCTTATAAAAGCTAACACATTATTTCTTAATTCTTAGAATACATCTAAGATATAGACCAGAGATGTTAAAGGTATCCCACATTAAAAGGTGGACTAACTCCGCCATGTCGAGTTGGAAGACAGTTAAGCTATTTTTGTGGCTTATTCGTAACGCAGGTTTTACCTGCGTTGACGTTTTTTCCTGCTTGTCCCTCGCTTGTACAAGCCGGTGGATCACCCAAATACCCCCTAATTGTCATCTCGTCAACGCATTCACTGTTGGCCGTCTTCACACCTTTGTTTTTTAGCCTAGCTCCAGTTAACCGGGTCCTTATTCAATTTTTTTCTGCTTTGAATCCCTAATCACCAGCTCCTCCTTAAATTTTTTCCTGTTTGGAATCCCTCTCTAATCACCAATTCATCAGCTCCGCATTCAATTATTGTTCTATCTCTGGATCCCTCATTTTGTTCGATATGTCTGTGGCTGCATTGAACGTATGGTGGTTTACCATCAGTTCAATCACCCATCGTCTTCAATATGCTCAACCACTAGTGCTTCCATCGTAACCAATTGCTGAACGGTGGATAAAAAAGGATTTATAGGGCTCATAAAAGACAGGGGCGGTATGGTCTTTTAGCACCTCATCTTTTTCACCACCATCGAACACTTCTACTGAACTAAGGCAATATCAATGACAAATCGTGGGTACCTTAATGTGCAGCTTATTTACGTCCGAAAATAGACGTTGTCATCGAACAGGCCCTAAGGTGGGTATTATACCCGCAGAAATCACGCGCCTTCAAGGATATTAATGTCGGCAAATCGTCAGAAGCACACGATTCGTTGCCATCGAACGGGCCCAGAAAAAAAAACAAGAGAAGACGAGAATGGACGAGAAGAATTGGATGCTCGTGACTCGTGACGTGAGGGCATCGCGATTCGTGTGTGTTTTACCATTTTCAGGAAAATTTCCGTCCATGTAGCATTTGACCATCTCATTTATCAAGAAGGGGGTTCACTTGAGTGATCATGGGATAAGCGTCTCCCAGGTGACGCCTCCGCCATGATTTTCCTATCGCAAATGAGCCAACGGCTCTTAACGGTCACATTCTTCTCTGCCTCTGTATAAACCCTTCCTCATTTATTCTTCATTCGCCTACAAACGATCATCTCATACACTTACCCCTTACATTCTCTCATTTTCTCTCAAAATCTCCATTTTGTGAGTCTGTTTTTTTTATACGAGAAACCAAACAAAGGCTCCCAAATCCATAACATATCAAGCAGTAGCAGGAAACAGGATGAGTATCTGGGAGTTTCAAGTGTTCGCTTCGCAAGGGCCGAGAAACCGTCCAGTTTCCAAACTATCCACATTTCTGCAGCTTACGCATCTAGTGAGACAAAATGGGTTAAAAGGAATAAATGTTTTTTTGTCCAGATTAAGGGATAAACGTTTTGTTTGTCCAGATGAAGGTACAAACGTTATAAGTTTAGAGGTAATAAGGAAGCTTACTACATTAACGTTAATTTTTATGTCAAAGTTAATTATAAACAATAAAAATCATTATTATAGTTATCTGAAAGAAGCAAAAGTATAGTATAGACAATTACAAAAATTATGAAATTTTTTCAAAAATAAATTCAAATACTAAAAAAGTATACATAATTACAAAATTATTCAAGATATCAAAAAAATTATAAAAAATAACTAAACAATATATAACATTGAAATAAAATTAATATCTCAAAATATTAAACATACACAAAACTTTAAAAAAATTATTTTTTTTCGTCATTGTTTTTTACTTTTCTCGATTAATTATCGGTTTTCTCTTCATTAAAACATTTGTAATTATAGTTAGATAATGATTAAATATTATAAATAAGAACATATATGAAAGTTTATAAACAAAACTAATCTAATATATGATGAGTTGTTGCATATAATTTGAATTAAAAAAATCTACTCTCTATGTGATGCATTAACTTTTCTTTAATAATTTAATTAGCCTTTTTGCTTTTTATTATAAATTTAATATTATATTTTGCGTATATTTAATATTTAGGAATTATTAGTTTTATTTCAATTTACATCTTCTTTTGTTATTTAGTTTTTATAATTTTATCACACTCTTTTAAATACTATTTATAATTATTTATACTTTTATGTATTTCAATTTTTTTGAATATTTCATAAAATGCCCCCCAAATAAAAAAGTGGCATATTGTGAACTTGATACATATTCTGGAAGGGGTAATTAGTCACTATTCTAGGTTATTTCATGAAGTATGGTACATTGCGAATTGTGAAACTTTTCCATGGCTATGAAAAATAAGTCTTGAAAATCGGGTACATTGCGAACTATGAAAATGAATTTTTCTTTTTCTTTTGGTACTCTGGTAATTAATAATAATGTGTATATTCTTTATAATTAACTTTGACATAAAAGTTAACGTTAATGTGGTAAGTTTCCTTATTGCCTCTAAACATATAACGTTTGTGACTTAATCCGGACAAACAAAACGTTTATTCCTTAATCTGACAAAAGTAAAACGTTTATTCCTTTTTTAACCTGTTTTGTCCATCTAAGGTTGGTGATTTACTTCATTAATTGTAACGTTTTATGTCAAAATAATTCTAGTTAGATTTATTCACCTTCATTAAATTAATTAGCAGAATTAGTTAATTATTATTCATTGTAATTAAATTAGTTGAAAATTGTTATCGGACTAAGTTTATCATATCTAGGATGTAACCTAAATTAGATTATTTCCCTTAGTGTAACACAATCGTAAATAGTAACAATTTTGTAGTTTAGTTAACATTAACAACGTTTATTAATTGTAGTTAAATTGATTAAACCTCCGTTAATAATTACTAACGAATTAATTAATTAGAATTCGTATGATTAATGTACTGTAGGAGTAAATTTTTGTAGTGTAAATTTATTAGTTAGTTATTTATCTAAAATATTTGAAATTAAATTAATTGAACTCAAATTTATAATTATAAACTGAATTAGTTTATTGATACTTAGTTTGATTGATTTACATAATATGATTCAACTTTTTTTTTTTTTTTTTGAAGAAGTAAGCATTTTATATAAGATGAAAGAATTTACAATTGCAACTGCACAAAAAACCGCAGCGCAAGGTTCAATCACATCGATCCCCTAAGAAGATCAAGCAACCCAAAGGCACTAAGACTCTAACTGTTTTCCTATTAACAGTATAATCGAATTTACTCCATCTTAAACGCAACTCCTTCTTAACCTCAGCTATACACTTACTGTAATCAAAAGTAGCATTCCGGAAAACCACTTCATTTCTAAGCTTCCAAATGAAATAGATCACCGCACCCACTGCAGCAGCCCTCATCTTGAAGACCAATGACTCTTTACTTCTCGACTTCCATAACCAAAACATACAGGTTGCAAAATCCGTCGGAGGCTTACATAACAGCAACGCTGTAAATGCAGTAAAGGACTTCTTTGCTAACCCAGCAATCAAAAAACAAATGATTACGCTTTCTTCTTCATTGCAGAACACACATTTGGGATTAATACTCATATTCCATCTTCTAACTCTGTCCTTACTAGCCAATCGATCTTGACAAGCAAGCCACCAGATAAAAGAAGAGTGAGGCGTGCAGAAACTATTCCAGATGATCTTCTTCCACTCACCCAAAGGCTGTTCAGGATGAATCACTTCATAGATATCCTTCACCAACACCTTCCTGTTTTCACCAAATAGACCCAGAATCTTATCCATCAAATTCTCTTTCACAATATTATCCCTAAGCGACAGACACCCCTTCCACCAATACGCATGAGAGCCTCTCAAATTAACCGTCCAAATATTATCTCCCTTCAGGTATAAGCCTTGCACCATCTGCTCAAAGCAGAATGATTGCTACCCTCAACATTCAGATTCAGCAAAACATTAAGAATGGCCGCCTTATTCCATGAGAGAACCTCCTTTATCCCAAGCCCCACCTTCTCTTGGGCTTACAGACATTAACCCAAGCAACAGGAGTTCTCTTACCCCTCATTACCACACCACAGATAATTCCTACACTTACTTTCAATCATCTGGATTACCTTCTTCGGAAAGAGGAAGATATTTGCCCAGAAACACTGCATGCTAATCAGAGTACTCTGAACAAGTTGGAGTCTCCCGCATAACTCAAACATCTGGCTGCCCAGTGAGAAATTCGAGCAGTTATCTTATTAATCAGCGGCAAGTACTCATCACATTTAAAAGTTTCTGCGCAGATAAAGGACCTCCAGGAACTCCCGGTACTCATCATTGTATGCATTCAACTTTTTCCTAGATCCTTATTTTGTAGTTTTGTTAGTTTTATATTTATAACGATTTTGAAATTAATTTAAATATCTACATGTTTAATTAATAACAAAGTTAACCGAATTAGCAATATAATTTTATTAGTTGGATTCATGTACACTACTTTGTTGTGATTAGTTGTAGTTGATAAAATCTATTTATTAAAGATAATTATTTAGTTGAATATATTTTATCATAGTTAGAACATAAGCGTACTCATTGATTATTATCGTAATTATTTAATTACAATTAATTAATATTATGTACTATAATTTATTAAAATTAGTTGTTGCACATAACTATTTAGAAGTATATGTTTTATTGTTGTTTAATGATAAAAAAACTATTGTAATTAGATTAAAATAATTTGAGTAAATATAATTACTAGGATTAGGTATTCGTAATTAGTTGGAGTAAGCTACAATAGTTCATTGGATATAGTTGTAGTATTTAATTGCTTAGTAGTATATTTTTTTTGTTGTTGTTCAACATTATACACGAACTGATGTTAATTGCTTACTAGTATTACAATTATGCTTAATCGTTATTTGGTTTTGCAGTGGTACGAACCATATAGAAATCGTACTTTGAGAACTAGATCCAGTTTGAAGGGAACAATGTCGCACAATCCTATAGCGCCCTACATCATGAGAGGCGGTTTATTCGCACCATGTTCTTTGCAAATAACGAAATGTCGTGGGGCAATTAGTGTCTTGATTGAGGGATGGCGTTCAGAGACACACATTTTTATGCCATTTGGTGATGTCACCATCACATTGGAGGGCGTCCATGTGCTGTTTGGGCTATCGGTAGATGGTGACGCCATATGCTTTAGTACGAGTGTGTCCGACGTTAATGCAGAGTGTGTACGCTTGCTCGGTGACGCACCGCCAACGCATAGAGGCAACCAAATACCTATAAATTGGCTTGCCTCAAGATTCGTGGAGACCGGCCCCAATTTTTTATCAACGTGACCCTATTATCCACCAGCAGCATGCTAGAGCCTTCATGCTACGATTGATTGGAGGTCTCTTATTCTCTAATGCTAATGGTGCTTGCATGGATGTTATATAGCTTAGACTGCTCGAGGACTTTGATATGGCGGGACGATTGAGCTGGGGGTCTACAATACTTGCGTATCTTTACAGAGATATGTGCAATGCAACCAAGTACGACTCCACATACTTGAACGGTTGTAGTAAGTTACCGACTGTTTGGGTGTTTGAGCACATTTCTCATTTCCGCCTGCGGGTAAACAAGATGGATGCACTTTCTGATCTCTCAATAGCTTATAGGTAATACCCACCTTAATTATTGTTCGAGTAACATAGTTAAAGTGCATTTATCTTCACTAACTTTGTTTTTATTGCAGATGTAACGGGAAGGTTAGTAACATTGATTCGCACATGGCCCGGGTTTATCTGGACTCGCTGCATGCCCCACCTACGGATCGAGAGGTGAAAACCCATGCTATTACATTATTATGTTAGTTTTCCCATATTTTGTCTAACAACATTTTTTTTTAGATGTAGTGGCTTTGGCAGCCTTATGGTACAAGATCATCAAATCCAGAGCAGTTCACAATTCGAGTATTTATGATCCACTACAATGTGATGAATGGCCATCAGCCGGATCGGGTGCTTCGGCAGTTCGGCGTCGACCAGCCAATACCTAATCCCCCTCTAGACTGTGAGTATCTACACGTCTGCACATGGTCCGGGAGGACTTATGCACCCTAGCGTGATATCTTCAGGGATCACATATAGATTTGGAACAATAAAGCTCAGTTTCAAATACCGACTACTCAACTACCAAGAAGTGTCCCACTGGACATAAGGAGCGCCTACATGGTGTGGTACCTGCAGCACTCGGTCTCTTGGTACACAGAGGAGAGTAGACGGAGTGTGATCATTGTAAGTCCACCTCTTGTACGCTATTCATAATTTTTACTACTAATATCTTACTAGCTAAACCTTGATGATATGCTTGAATAGGCCACCGCATTAGAGCAGTTGCAGCGCATTCCCATAGACCAATACGTGAATGATTTTGCCTCGCAAGTATTTCAGACATTGGATGTCAGTCATTTCCACAGAGAAGGCCACTATTATAATTTCTCCAATCAGACGCCTCAGATGATGGACATCCAATACCCTGCCTACATCATTAACAACAACCCTTCCCACGACGGTTAGAAACCAGTCGTACAGTCAAAGACAAGGACGGCCGCGTCGTCTGGCAGAACTTGAGGTAGTTGAGCAGCGCCACAACAGCCACAACCTTAACCACTAGCATTGATGGCACCTACAACTTTTACACCAGACATGGGTGGTTATCGTCCGATAGTAGATTAATCAGCTATTGCACCTACATGGGGTACAACTACTCCTATTCATAGTCCACCAGTCACTGCTATGATTGATCAGTTGCCACCTGATTTCAGTACACAGTTTGATGGTGGTGTTGGGCCATCCCATCCTACACCTATGACCACAACTCCATCTACCACAATCATCTACACTAATAATTCTCTTTCTAGGTGCCCTTGGACTGGACTGGAATGCCACCACTTGGGCAGTAGTAGATGGGAGTTACCAGTTCCCAATCTACCGGGCTTGCTATCATTACCTAGTTGAGTGGTCCAGCTCAATCACAGCCTGATCAGACCACCACACCACCACCCACTAAGACTGGTGATGGTTTTGAAAAATATATGGTTGAGACGCCCGAAATCTAGGTAGAGGAACACTAGATATTACAACTCTGACTTCACTCTCGGCTCTTCACCATAGGTCATTAGTTTGGTTTAAGTGTTGAAAACTATTATGTTTACTTTAATTTCAGCATTATCTATTGTAATTCAACATATTTTTAATCTAAGTTGGGGTATCAATTTGATTAAGGTGTTTGATTTAATATTTTGGTTGTTATTTAAGACTACACATCGAAGCAGTAAACAGATTGCTGAAGCTAAATTTGTGATCGAATTCGAAGTACCTAATGAGATCCAATTGGTTTGAAATTTTTTTACTATTTAGTCTACATACATACTACATTGTACCAAAATTTTAGCTCCATGGACTGCTACAAGTTGTTCAAATCTATAGTGACACTAGTGTACATTACAAGAACTGCACAATTTAAGGTTGTTGGAGCTAACTTTATGATCGGATTCAAAATACCTAATGATATCCAATTGGGTTGAAATATTGTTACTATTTATCTCTAAATACATACTACCTTGTACCAAACATTCAGCTCCATTGGATTGCTACAAGTTGTTCAAATCTATACTGAAACTAGTGTACACAACAAGAACTGCACAATTTAAGGTGGCTGGAGCTAAGTTTGTGATCAAATTCGAAGTACCTAATGAGATCCAATTAGGTTGAAATTTTGTGAATATCTAGCTATACATACATAATACATTTATCAAAATTTCAGCTCCATTGAACTGCCACAAGTTATTCAAATCTATACTGAAACTAGTGTACACAACAAGGACTGCACCATTAAATGATGTTGGAGCTAATTTTGAAATCACAGTCGAAGTACATAATGAGATCCAATTGGGTTGAAATTTTATGACTAGTTATCTATACATACATACTACATTGAACCACAAGTCCAGCTCCATTAGACTGCTATAAGTTGTTCAAAAAAATTGTGCCAAGACCATAGAAGAAGTAACCTAAGTGAAACCAGCAAGCGCTCCTGATGCGTCCCCGACGTATCGTGGACTCTAATAAACCTTGATAGTTTGGGTAGGGACGAGAGATAAACTTAAACTGAAAAACACATTTTGATTGAGAATTTACACACATGAAATTCACTCAACCTCCCTTGCCCCACACATGGACTCCCGGGACAGTTTCGACTTTACCCCTAAACTCGTCAACCCTCTCCTGACTATCGGCCTACGGTTCACCGACCGTTCCCTTACCTGTCGTCCTATCAAATACCCAATGTATTGATACTCTTACTCAGTCCTCTCTAGCTCACCAACTCTCTAGCACTTACACACACACCTAAGTCTGATCAACACTTGCCCAGATTATCTCTATCTTTTCTCTCGTACAGGCTTACTTACATATGGAATAAATGCAAGTATATATACACGGTTGTTAGGGTGTAACTACCGTCCTATTAATCCCTAGACTTATAGGAGTCGACTACTACTTCGATTATTCACATAACAACCACACTAGACTTGTAGAGAGTCTTCAACTTGATTGAGAGGCTTGAACTACGTGTCGCCTCATGGTTGGTCAAGTTGGCGGTAGCCCTCTTGATAGGTCGATCACCACTTGTGTGCCCCACTTGCCTGATTCTGTCTGGCTCATTAAATGCTCATAAATGCCCTCTTTTGAATTCATTACAGCTATGTAATGATGTTCTTTTACAGCTTTGTTATCTTGTGCATTAATGAACTTCTTCTTTTGTCGTGAGCTTGTCTTGAACAAGTTGCTCATGTGGATGTATGTGTCTTAACTGAATGTGTCATTCCTTTGCAGTCTTCTGTCTTTGATTTTCATCTTTAAGCATAAGAGTTATCTTCATGCGGTGTCTGACTAGTTGTCTGTGCTAGAAGTTCTATGGAGCTCTCGCCGATAGGTGCCTGAATGGTAGGGCACATGTAATGGATTGAGCGCACTTGCAACCTTGCGTGCTTAGCCACTCATGACTTAAGTGTGCTTGCAACCTTGCGTGCTAAGCCATTTATTCACCTGTCTATCTGAATCATGAATCTTGACAAACGCATTAGATAGACAATACAAGGTTTGCTATCATCAAAACTAAAGGATCTTGTCTTAACAATTTCCCCCTTTTTGATGATGGCAACCTATACACTTATATGTACTTGGAAATTCAAAAATTGAGGGATTCCCCCTAAGAAGGATTCCCCCTAAGTTTGTTAAGGGTTTTAAGAATGAAAATTTTTAATGAATGATAGCAATAAGTGACAGCTTTTATGCACAATAAGTGACAGCTTTTATGTTATACTATAACCATAGTAGATAAAGTTTTCATTCAGATGATACATAATACAAGGACGATAGACATAGTCTCACAAGTACATATACTTTTTCTTTCCCCTCTGCCATAAAGCAAAATAGGGAGCAACTACACGACGTAAGATGTTGTAAAGGTCATGACATTCCATATAGTACAAACTACAAAACATGATCAAGATAGGCTAGATGGAGTGATGTGTTTGACGGTCCCATTCTATGACATCTAATCCATAAGGTTCATCTTTCTAAAAAGAATCTTTGATCCAAGATGGTGTGGCTGTGGTAGGATCGATCAAAGGTGATTCAGCTGTGGTGGAAAGGTCAGACTCATCAGTATCTATTATGAACTCCATGTAGTGTGGAGAACGTGTATGTGATAGAGTGACACTTCATGTGATAGACCAAGCTGTGAGTGAGTCGGAGACTGTTTGAACATAGCTTTGGGCGACGTATTTCTTTGGGTGTTTGGTGGTCATAAACTTGCGAATGGTGGAGTGAAGGGTTTGCTCATTCGAGCTGGATGAGCTTTGTGGGTATTGAGCCATTTCGTGAGATGATTGTGAGTGGTAAAAGGAGTAAGCAAGTTTTATAGACACTTTGGATATGCTCAACGACTGATGGGTGAGAGGTATTAAATGAGGTGCTACGTCTTGTGGCTATGTTTGTAGGCTTTTTAGGTGTCAAGGTCCGAGATTGGATTAGTGGAATGGATGGGACTAAGCAATTTTTAATCAAGGAAGAAGCATCCAATACAATAAATTATTTTGTACGCATCATAAGCATTCAAGTGTACAAAAACCAGTTGCATTTTCATTGATATCAAAAGGTACTTTGAAACAGATAGTCAAATGCAAGTAAAGCATTTGATGGAAATGAAAAATCTAATCCTAAATTTAACTCTCACAGTTTCACTCGAGTCTCTAGGAGACAAAGAACGCTCAGGCTATGTGGGAGCTATAAAATCTATTGCTCCTTGAACCATGTGATGAACACTTGGTTCAGTGGAGACAGCCTGCACAGCAGTAAGAGTGACTCTTACTCGCTGAAGAACGTCCCGAGTTGAAGTATCCATACTGGTCCCCGACTTGTCGTGGACCGGTGAGAGACTTCTCTTCCTCTTGAGTCCTAAAGCTCTTGCTGTTGGTCGTGGTTCTGATCGTGCTTCCTCACTCTTTGTGGGCTTCTGGATGGCAACGAGCTTATCTCCCTTAGTTTTTATCCCCATTTTGGATAGCATCTCGGAGCAGATGCAGTCCTGAGTGGTACGCGCGCACTCGTGGAACCTGTCAGTGTCCACTCCACTCTCTAGGAGTGCCGCGGTGACCACTCCCCCGTGCACCAGAACTTGGTTCACTTGATGACTCTCATCTAGAGTGAGGAGAATCATGGCTGGCAGATCGATTTTCTCCTTGGTCTTGAGTGCGAACAGCAGCCTCACATCCCGGGCATTGACAATGTGGGTGCGCTGGTTCCTTGGGGTGATGTTGTGGGTGACTAAGTCGAAGAGGACTCTGTCGGTGATGGACATGTCCACGGCATTGAAGTTTTTCATCATTGCTCCTTTGTTGAGAAGGTTGACCGTCTTTCCTCCTTGGTGTCCTAGGTCATTCCAAGTTGTTTCCTTGGGGATGACCAGACCTTCTGGCTATAGGTTGAAAGTCTTGTAAATCCAAGACTTGGAGATAATAATTTGAGCCGTTTGGACCGTTGAGAGGAGGTGGTCGTCATCTTCATCACTCTGGAGTGGTCCAAGATATCTCATATGCTCCTTGAGCAGCTCGGTGTAGACAGGGATAGGCTCCTGGAAGAAGTCTACCCATCCTTGGAACTCCAACAACTCGATGATCTCTCCCAGACCCATCTTCTTCATCCACTCCATATCCAACGTCTTTGGTAAGACGGGACAGGAGCGGTCATTGACGTTCTCGACCTTGATCAATGGAGGCTCTAGTTCTTTGAGCCTTTTCGGTCGCTTCAAGGATTGTGGAGGTTGGGTCTTGGCAACTGATTTTTTGGCGTGAGCAAGCTCCTCGAACTCCTTGGTGCTAGAAGAAGCGCCCATCTTTCTTTTTCCCTTTGTCTTCTCCAAGTGAGCACGCTCCTCGAGCGTGTGAATAACAGGTGATGATGATTCTGTGTCACTATCACCGTTTTTAGGTTGTCACTGAGGTGTCGGACGATGACTGGTTCTCCGAAAGCGGCTATGAGGTTTGCCTCTTCTTCGGAGTCAGGTGCAGTTACACCTTCCTCCTGGCCTTTCTCTTCCACTGAGGCTTCATTTTGTGACGGTTTGTCACTTTGAACATCCTCTTCCTCCAGTAATTGAACCACTTCCTTGACGACAGCTGAAGGAGAGGCTTCTTTTTCCTCGGTGAAGTGTAACCGACGTGTTATCCTCTCTGGTGTTGAATGGGATTGTTGTGGAGCTGTTGATTTTTGGGCCCACCTAGATGTGCGAGTTACACGACTAGTTGTGGCGGTTGAATGGCCCTTGGATTTTGTATGTTTGGCTTTGGATTGCTTTGTGGTGATTTTGGAGGCTTTAGGTGGGGGCAGGAGAAGACATTTTTGGTTCTTGTGTGGGAGTAGGATCAGGAATGATAGTGGGTTTGAAAGTGCCGGATTCGATGAGGTAGTAGGTTTTGGGAATGTGGGAATTTATATACTCTACCTCACTGGCGAGAAGGTTCCCTTCCTGTACTACTTTAATCGTAAGCTCATCTTCCTCCTTCCTTGTCAGTCTAGTTAAAGATTCTGTCTGCTGGATGTCGGCCACTTGTTGCGTGGAAACTTCCATGGAGATGCTTTTAGCTTTTGATCGTAGAGCAGTCTTGGGTGCCATTTTCAGGGCAGAGGATTTTGTACTGGAATTTAGAACTTTTTGCTCGGGTGTTCTTTAACGGCTGTGAGACAAGGGGTTTTTGCTCTAAATCTCACAGGAAGTTTTGTGAGAGAGAAGAGAAGATGCTCTGAGTGCTTAGAGAGATTAGAGAGAGTGAGGGCAATAGTGTAACAAGAGTAAAACTCTCATCGCCCTTTTATAGATATCGAGTAACGGTCGGTGACCGCTCCTCGTCCGCTCGCTGACATCCTAACGGTACCATTCATAACGGGCAGCGGTCATGACGGTTGTCAGCGATCAGTTGAGAAGTTTTCCCGTTTCTATCCGTTGGACTATCTCTAACCTAATCTCACTTTGCAGAAAATGACATATCTGCTTCAAGTAGTCGTTTGACATAATTTTTATGCATTAAACTGATCGTTGACTAATGAACGACAATATAACAGGTGTTGCTCACATGTCGGTGACCGATCGTGGGAAATAAAAGGCAGTTTAACTGTAATTAATGAATATCATTCCAAGATCATGAACAATCTTAGTAAACCTTTCCCTACTTAATGGCTTAGTAAAGATGTCAGCTAGTTGGTCCTCAGTAGAAATATACTTTAAACCAACTAATTCCTTTTCACAACAAAATCTAAGAAAGTGATGTGTAATGTCAATATATTTGGTACGAGAATGATGCACAGGATTTTTAGAAATAGAGATAGCACTTGTATTATCACACATAATTGGTAAAGTACCTGTTTTGATGCCATAATCACCAATTTGTTGTTTAAGCCATAGGAGTTGAGCACAACAGCTTGCTGCAACAATGTATTCAGTTTCAGCTGTTGAGATTGAAACACTTTGTTGTTTCTTTGATCCCCATGCAATCAGACACGACCCATCAAAGAATGTTGTCCCTGAAGTGCTCTTTCTATCGGTGATAAATCCTCCATAGTCTGCATTTGAAAATCCTACAACCTTACAGTTAGTGAACTTAGGATAAAAGAGACCAAGATTCATGGTTCCTTTTAAGTAACACATGATTCTTTTTACAGCTGTGAGGTGACTTTCTCTTGGATCTGCTTGAAACCTAGCACATAAGCAAACACTATACATGATGTCAGGTCTACTAGTGGTCAAATATAGTAGAGAACCAATCATCTCTCTGTAAGATCACTGGTCGACCGGTTGATCACCAGTCATGATGCCCATTTTAGTGCCAACTGCCATTAGGGTGTCAAACGTCTTACATTCCTCCATTCCAAATCTCTTCAGCAAATCTTTTACGTACTTCTCTTGGGATATGATGGTCCCTTCATCATTTTGCTTGACTTGAAGTCCTAGGAAGAACTTCAATTCTCCCAGGTCACTCATCTCAAATTCCTTTTTCATCAATGCTTCAAACTTTTTGCAATATTTCTCATTAGAGGCTCCGAAAATTATATCATCAACATATACTTGCACAATTAGGAAATATCTTTTGTTGTTGTAAACAAATAGAGTTTTGTCTACTTTACCTCTTTTAAAGTGGTTTTCCAATAGATAGGAGGACAGGCGATCATACCATGATCTTGGTGCTTGTTTGAGCCCGTAAAGAGCTTTGTCAAGTTTAAGTACCATGTCTTTCCCTTTTTGTGCCTCAAAACCTGGAGGTTGCTCAACATACACTTCCTATTTGACATACCCATTTAGGAAGGCACTTTTGATGTCAAGTTGGAAGAGTTTGATTCCTTTGTGTGCAGCAAATGCAATTAGTAATCTGATAGATTCCATCCATCCTACTAGAGCGAAGGTTTCTTGGAAGTCTATTCCTTCTTGTTGACGATATCCTTGAGCTACTAGACGAGCTTTGTTCTTGACAACTTCTCCCATTTCATTCAGCTTGTGTCTAAAGACCCATTTTGTGCCAAGTACTCCTTGATGAGTAGGACGAGGGACAAGATGCCAGACTTTGCATCTTTCAAACTGGTTTAGTTCATCTTGCATTGCATTGATCCAGTCTGAGTCTCGAAGAGCTTCCTTGGCGTTTTTGGGCTCTATGGATGAGACTGTCGTTGAGAAGGCTAGAAGATCTCGAGTTTGTGCTCTTGTCTGAGTTCCTTTGGATATGTCTGATATGATATTCTCCAATGGATGATTTTTGTACAAAGCACGAGATTGACGAATGGTTGATGGAGAGATAGGATCCTCGACATCATTGTTTCCTTCGTCGAATTGTTGTTGACCTGTCGCTGACCTGTCGGGCAAGTTTTCTTCAGTCGATGATTCATCTTTGGGATTATCTATGTGATCCTGATCAGCTAGATTGAATCCAAGTTCTTTATCCTCATCAGATTCCTTGACCTTGTGTACGTCACCCTCATCAAAGACTACGTGCACATTTTCCTCCACCTTCAGTGTCCTTTTGTTGTATACTTTGTATGCCCGACTTCTTTCAGAGTATCCAAGGAAGATGGCCACATCACTTCTGGCATCAAAGTTTCCAAGGGGACTCTTTTCATTGTTGTGGACATAACATTTGCAACCGAAGGTCCTGAAGTGACTTATGTTTGGTTTTCTTCCCTTGATTAACTCATAGGGAGTTTTGTTGAGGATAGGTCGTATGAGCGTTCTATTTGTGATGTAGCATGCAGTTGCCACGGCTTCTGCCTAGAAGACCTGAGAAAGACTGCTCCCCAATAGCATGGCCCTGGCTACCTCTTGTAGTGTTCTGTTCTTTCGCTCAACTACCCCATTCTGTTGGGGTGTTCTTGGTGCTGAATATGTGTGACTAATCCCATGTTGTTTACACATATCCATGAATTGTTGATTCTCAAACTCCGACCCAAGATCAGACCGAAGAGTTTTGATCTTGAGATTGAGTTGTACTTGGATGTTTCCTGCAAAGGCTTGAAATTTCTCAAAGACTTTGTCTTTGGAAGTGATAAAGAGTGTCCAAATAAACCGTGATTAATCATCAACAATTACAAACACATACCAATTTCCTCCAAAACTTTTGACTCTCATAGGTCCACATAAGTCCATGTGAAGTAATTCAAGTGGCTTGGATGTACTAACTAAGTTCTTTGATTTAAAAGAAGTATTAGTCTGTTTGCTTCTAACACAAGCATCACAAAGATTGGTCTCAGACTTTTTAATCTCAAGAAGACCTCTTACCAACTGTTTCTTGACAAGTTTTCTTAGTAAAGAAGTGCTAACATGCCCTAGTCTTCTGTGTCATAGTGTAGAGTCATCTATTGAAGCAGTCAAGCATGGAAGATTTGGACTGTCAATATCCTCTAAGCTTGTTACGTAAACGTTTTTCCACCTTTTTCCCTTTAACAACTCTTTGTCATTGTTCTGACTTACTATGCTACAATGTGTAGGATAGAAGTGAACTGAATTGTCTTTGTCACAAATTTGAGAAACACTAAGCAAGTTGAATTTTAAACCATGAACTAGATTTACACTATCTATGACATAATTAGATGTAATACCAACCTTACCTATACCGATGATTTTTCCTTTCTTGTTGTCGCCAAAGGAAACAATTCCTTGGCTTCCTGCTTCGAGTGAGAAGAACTTCTTTTTGTCTCCTGTCATGTGTTTAGAGCACCCACTGTCGATGTACCAGCAGGGGTCCATTCTCACTCGATTCTGCACTTAACACGTTAGTGGTGTGGGGTTAGGGTCCATAGAAAGGTTGGACCCATTTCCACCATTTAATGTTCTTAGATCATTTTTACCACCCATTTTAGTCCTAGTTTCTTGAGTTGCCAATGCCTCATAAAACTCATTTTATAGCAATTGGATTCATGATGACCAGGTTGTCTACATAAGTTGCAGACATCTCTACTACTGTTCTCTGGCCGGTATCCGACCTATCGTTTGCTTCTCCTCATGGGTGTCTTAGAAACAACATCTATCTTAGACTATTTTTCTTTGATGATAGCTAGTTCCTTTTCTTTAGTGTTAAGAGCAACAATCAATTCATCAATTTCAGGTTGTTTTTCATGCTTCAATTTTTCATGAACGGAGATAATTTCACTATAATCTCTTTGTAATTTCATGAGTGCCCTCATGAGATTATCTACCTTGCTTTTATCCGAAGTTTTTCTCAATTTTTCATTTTCTTCCAAAAGTTCATCGTTTTCAGTTTCTAATGCCTCTAGGTGATCAACTAATGTAAGAGAAAACTTTCTAAGTCCTAGAAGTTCAGCCTTTTGAATTCTCCTTCTAAGTTTAGTATAGTTTACCGTATGTTGTTCTTCTTCTTCTGATTCTGAGACATCATTGCCTTGTCCATCAAGCACACTTCTTCAAGGCATAGGTGAGCCTTCTCATCTTCTGAGATGTCGCTGTCTGAGGTTTGATTGTCATCACTCCGTTCAGAATCTCCCCATGCGGCAATGAAGGCTTCCTTATTTGGTCCTTTGTTGAATGATCGTTGGACAGGCTTCTTGACCCTATCATTGTCCTCTCGTGATCGCTGAGGGCAGTCTTTGATATGATGTTCGCGTTTTGAACACCCAAAACACTTGTCACTGCTCTTCCTCTGTTCATCCGACTCCTTGGACTCCTTGCCTTTCCTCATTTTATTTCTTATGAACTTTCGAACGTATTGAAATACCCCTAAATTAATTTAAATTAATTTAGGGGATTTCTTTTATTAAAACCGTAAATAATACCATTAATTATTATATTATAGTATGGAATGGTGAATAATAAATCATTATATCCGTACATGGAATTATGAAAATTAAATCATGGGATTTCTCCCATTTAATCCTAAAGAAAACTATTAAATATTGGATTACCATATATTATTATATAGTATTATGAATTTAATAATAAGATTTATAAGTCAATAAATCTTGGAAAAATTTCTAAACACTCCAAGTATATTATAAAGATTTTAGAAAGAGTTGGAACATTGTTTTGAAACATAAAAGTCAATATAAAATTCTAGAACCCTTAAAGCTTCTCAAGCCTTGCTAGGGTTGACTTTTTGAGAATGATCAAACCAGCCCATGAAACCTATACCAGTAAATAGGTTATGGAAAACCATGAAGATCGATAAAAAGAACGTCAAAAACGGATCATCCTAGCCAAAGTTATGATCAAATAAAGTAGAGCCAAAATTTTAAAAAAATGCTGATGTGGCAAGTTTGCTGACTCATCGCGCGCCTCGGGATACGCGCCCCAGTACTTAGTCAATTTTTATCCCCTATATTTCCGGTAATCGATACCAAACTTTGCCCTAACTTGTGACCTTCATAACTTTCTCATCTTTTGGAATTTTTGAGTGTCGTCTTCTTTGTTGTCTTCTCCTACACTTCCTCTAAACAACCATAACTCACACTAAACCTAGTTCGTCCTAAATCAACCTGAAATTCGATCCAAAGTAGCCACCCTGCAAAACCGAAACTGTAGATTCTAGTTTTCCTTCGATTTCAGGTAACTTCGTCTTGCCATAACTTCTTCGTTTCTCAGCCAAATTTCATGTTCTTTAGCTTGTTTTGAAGAGATCTAATCCCTCTACAACTTTCATGTTGATGACCCAAGCCAATTCCCAACCGTTTGGAAGAACGAGGTGTCTAAAGTTTCGGATTCGTCACCACATAAAATCATAGTTTTCTTTCCAGAAAACGCAAGGTAAACTCGCAACTTCCAGCTTCGATTTCTTTCTGTGTAGTGCAAGTTAGGGTGAGTTCTTGCTATCATTGTGTAGAGTTAAGTTTCTTCTTTAGATTATGCCCAAGAACTAGTTCTAACTCGGTCTGTACTGAAAATTATAGCGTTGCAAAGTAGGCTACTCGGTCGGGTTGTAAAGGGGGAAATTTTCCAGAAACCGAAATCAAAACCTTTCGATTCGAGCAATTCCGGTAAGTTTTCTTCAAATTCCTTCAACCTTGCTAATCTATATTACATTATCAGTCAAAACCTTGTTCCAATTGCATCAATTAAGCATTAGATTGAGAGAATTTGGTAGATTTGTATTCGGAAACCAAGATAAACCCTAACTTCGAAACCGAAATCGAAAACCAATGAATCCCGCATGTTAGCTAGCGAATTTGGTATCATTAGAACCGGAATTGAATTTCAAAACCATAGAAACAAGAATCACTCAATTTGGTTCAGTAGATTGTGAGAAATTGTCGATTTAGTACTCGAGCTCGATTTGGAATTCGCTGAAGAACTGGGGATTCAGGGTCCGTCCGATCGGGGTTAAAAGATCTGGACGGCCGAGATTAAAACGTTTCTGATTTAAGTTTATTAAGGGTTTTATAAATTCCAGTAAATAATCCTAACTTGTTGAGTTAATTTAAATACCTTCCCGAATGTATTTTGACTTGAAATTTTAACCATAGATTCCTTATTAAATCTAGTTTATTTTGATGTAAATTATTATGGTTTTGGAGTTTTTAAACGTAAGTTATGATTTTTGCAAGTTACGGGTTTTCTGGAATTATTTGGATAATTTAAAAAGATATTTTTATGAAATAAAAATTTTATATATTGTATAAAATGTTATAGTTACTGTATATTAAATTTGGGAATTTTTGGACTATGGTAAATGGGGTTAGAAATTGTGTTTATGAGTTTTTCATAAGAATAACTTATAATATATGGTTTTTAATGTAATCAAAAATTAAAGTATGGTTTGTTAATAAACTTTTAAGCTGGGTAAGATAAGGGAAACTAAATTAACATTTAATAACAGTAAGTTTATACATGTTTGGGTAGTATCTTTTAAGAGAGGTGAAATTATTTACATATATATATATATACTTATTTAAGTAGAAACTTATGTTAAATTAGTGAATTTAATTATTTTACGTTTTTATTTATTATATTATATGGGAGTTAATATTTTTAATTAAAACTAAGGAAAATATATATATATTTACACATATATAGAAAGGAAATAAAATAGTAACTTAAGGTAAAACAGGGAGCTAATAAATTAACACTTATATTAACTAAATATTATAAGAGCTAGTATCCTAAGATATAGTAAAAGAAATACTTTATGTACGTACATGGAATGCAGATAAATGTTGAAGTAATAAGATAATTTAAATACAATAAGCTACATAGGGGATGTCTTAATTAAATTCTAATACAGGTATACGTATATATATATATATTATAAATAAAGGAGAACACTTTATTTTATAAACTGTATATCGGTTGTGGTTGTGCCTAGGAGTTATTAAACATAATTAAATACAATAAAATTCCCTAAAAATGTTATGGATAAATCTTAATACATAAAGATATATATATATATATATATATATGTATATAAATACATTAAAATAGATGAGGGAAATAACATTCCTTGTGATAGTTATAATAAGTAGAATATATATATATATTAAACCTTAGGATTTTAATCGGTGTGTACTTAAATAGTCACTATTAACTTAAGGGTTTAATTACACAACATAAGCGTAACACGGTCTTGGGTTAACTCACTAAGCCCAAGTCTATGAACTCCAAAATCCCACTTAAAAAATTCAAAGAGAGTTTGGGCCACTCTCAGGGCTAAATCCTAAATCATTCCAAATTAACGAAATAGGCCTAACAAAGGATTTAAATAACAAAAACGAGCCCAAACCTTTATGAGAGAATAATGCTAAACCTGGGACTATAAATTAGTAAGAATGGAAGGTTGTTTAGTTTATAAGTCCCTTAACTAATCGACACTTGGAACACATTAATTATAGGTTATTATTGGGGGAACACTCATTCAAAGTTAATTATTGTTCTTCACATACCAGGTACGATTTCTCGTACTCAGATACTTTTGCTAATGGGCTTTGTGGAATGCTTTGGAAAACGCCAACTGTTCTTTAATTGATTTCTAAGGAAAACTGTTTGTGTGACTAACTCAGCTTGATGTGTCTAACTGAGCCTTGAATGTGAAACTCACTTGGGTATTGGTTCCTTATATTTGGTTGTTTCCATTAGACGTTGACTGCTTGGGGTTTACGCTTCTGCACTCTGTAGGACTGAGTGTTTTGGTATTGCTCTGGGTAGTTAGTGATCTAGTGGGAATTTGGAAAAGGTCAATTTTGGTAAATTCTTCTTTTGACTCTGGATATTGTTTCATCCATGAGCTGGTTCTTGAGGTTTTGACGTGCGCGCGTCTTCAATGGTAATAGTGAGGGCCTGTATATCCCCTGTGCCAAAAGGGACGTAGCAGACAGTGAGGGGTTGTATATCCCCTGTCCCAAAAGGGACGTTGTAGACAGTGAGGGGCTGTATATCCCCTGTCCTAAAAGAACGTACTTGGCGGTGGGGGCCATCTCTCCCAGTTGAATTATTCCACTCTTGAGTTATTGGTTCTTGGATCTATCTTATCATTCCTAGTCCTTTGTGACTATCTGAGTCTTTCTACTCCTAACGGGAATTGGGTTTAACTAAGGCATTGGATGTTCACTAACACATGGTGTGGTTTTGTTTCACTAACTTTACCTTTCTGTTATTCATCTTTTTTCTTAACTTGTTATCTTGATTTGGTGATTTGTGGAATGCCTTGCTCCTCTGTGTGGTTTAAGTGATTGCTTTCAAGCTATTATTTATTTAAGAGTCGTATTATAAGTTTGTTTTTGGAGGATCGTACCAGTTCCATTCCAGGGAACTGACCCACCCCTCTCGGGGTGGGCTGCTTGGTTTTATCTTGCAGGTACGAGTTACTTTACAGGTGGCCACGAAGAGAACGAGTGATTGGGATGGGATTAGGTGTTGTGGAGAGTTTATGTGTTTTATTTCTGTTTTATTTTTGTTAAGTTTTCTCGAGGTTCAGGCCGTGACAATTGTAATCTTTAAGTTGTAATTGGTGAGGTTTGGTGCCGGGTGTTTGGAACCCGATGGTCTGTATGCCTTTAGTATTTTATTTCCGCTATAAATATGTTAAATAGGGGCGTTACATGTACCTCTTAGCATAGAGGACCATTTCAACATTGTCGTCTCCTGACTCGGACCTTTCATTTTCAGCTACTTGAAGGGCTATGCCTTTCCCTCTATCTCTTGATGAGCTTTCTGAGTTCCTGTGTTGTAGTTTTAACTCGAAAGCCATTAGAGATCCTAGCATGTCTGCCAGAGACATCTTGGAGAGATCATGCACTTCTTGCATGGCATTGACTTTGCTGTCAAAGGAGGCAGGGAGAGATCTGAGGAACTTCTGAATTTGATCTTCGTTAGAGATAGTTCTTTCAAGCACCAACATTTCGTTGATCAGCTTAGTGAACCTTGTATGCATTTCAGAAATGCTCTCCTTTTCTTCCTTCTTGAATAGCTCCCAGTGAGTGAGTAGCAACTCAATGCGAGTCTTTTTGATCTCATCATTCCCTTCATAGGTGACCTCAAGAGTTTTCCAAATCTCTTGGGCTGTTTTAGCTGAAGCAATCTTGGAGTATTGCTCAGGTAGTAGTGCACAGTAAAGTATTCTTACAGCTCGAGCGTTGAATACCAGCTTCTTGATTTGATCATCCGTCATGTTGTCGATAGATATATCTTGTCCTTGAGGATTCTGGAAGGTGTACTCTCCATGTGTTATCACCCTCCACATTCTTGGATCGTCAGACTTGATATGAAACTCCATCTTGTTCTTCCAGCGAGTGTTGTTGTCTCCATTGAAGAGTGGTGGTCGATTTGGTGCAAAACCTTCTTCTGCTGCTAGAATGCTTGCATGAGACATCTTGATTGTCTTCCAAAGCAGTTAGCTTTCTAGAAGAGACCTGCTCTGATACCAATTGAAACCAGCAAGCGCTCCTAATACATCCCAGACGTGTAGTAGACGTATCGTGGACTCTAATAAACCTTGATAGTTTAGGAAGGGACAAGAGATAAACTTAAACTAGAAAACACATTTCGATTGAGAATTTACACACACGAAATTCACTCAACCTTCCTTGCCCCACACACGGACTCCCGGGACAGGTTCGACTTTACCCCTAAAGTCGTCAACCCTCTCCTAACTATCAGCCTACGGTTCACCGACCGTTCCCCGACCTGTCGTCCTCTCAAATACCAAATGTATTGATACTCTTACCCTGTCTGTAACACCCCATCCAACAACAAACACATAACAACAATCTGCAGCGGAATACACACCTCATTAAATAACTTAATTCGTTGGTGTTACACGCCGTTAACCACCCACGTGGCTAACAAGGCTAATACATGTACTTTGTATCGGTCTGATGGACTAGACTCCCGAGCAACTACACGTTACATTTGCTTCCCTTAACAACAACCCATATACCTTATACATTCCAACCGTACCAAGTATTTACAAACTAATGCCGATAACAATTTCGGTCTTACTACGCCTACAATGCTTACGCCATTTAAATGGCTACCCATGTATAAACATCTACCCCGTCCTACTCTCGAATGGCTTCCAGCTCCTTGTACCTGAAATAGAAAAGGAGAGAAAGGGTGGCCCCCAAGGGGCTCAGCACCTTTGCTGGTATGGTAATCCCGCAGCCCACATGCTACCGGGCCACGCACAACTAATTGTCGTCTTAGCATGCAGTTGATTATATTTAAATCATGCATACAAACCATAAACACACAACACTTTGCATACACCCAACAATAGGGCTCAACATATATCCAACACATCCACACTTAACAAATCATCCAATGATTCCTTTAACCCTAGAGTGGCTCTCCTCTAAAACGGAGCTACTTCCTTAATGAACGACACGTACCCATTAGTCGGGTTATCCTTAAACGCCTCTTGTCACAAACTCGGATTCATTTCCATGATCCACACACTCCATAACCTACAACATATCTCATTCCTCACATAACAAAACATAACAAAACCTTTCTTGTTTCGGCGTACACGTGATAACATCGCATTCATTTTAAACACCTAACGTATACATATCATAGCATAGCAAGGGAAATTGCCTAGCACAATATCAACACAAAACACCATAAGATCGGTTCACACAAGGAACCTTCCACCATAGTTAGTATACATAGTGAGCCTAGAGGTTAATGCCAATCTCATGTTAAGCTCGTTACCAACCTCGTTACCGTCCTGTTATATCGAACAGTTAACTTAAACCCAAGGTGTGTCGGATATAGTAATCCCAAGCACACCGAAATAACATTCGTATGCCCCTGTGGCCCGACGTGAGTCAGTAACTAGCTTTGGATAAGCTAAGGGAAGGTAGAAACCAAATTGGAATACCACCTATACATACACCAAGAGAGCCGAACCGGATATGACATCGACTCCCGTCCATCACACGCGTGGCCGGAACAACCGGACTCCTCACCCCCCATTAGTACATATACACTTATAAATAAGTAGTTAGAGATCCATTATGGAGCCTACCACATCCACACACCATACGGTATCATAACCGAGTTAAGCACACAAGGGAGGTTCACACACTTGCATACAACAACAATGTCCAACTAACTCACACATAGCCGTGGTTAGCACGTTCCCAAGGTTTGGGCCGTCAACTCCGAATACCGATCACTCATGTGTTCCTAGATTTGGTTAGCTAAGGTTTAACACATATTTGAGGTTAAATGGTATCGGAGGCCAGATTCGCCACATAAATGAATTACTATAAACTCATTACATGTTTTACTCTTACAAGGTAGCAAACACTCAGTAAAACATATTGGCATACAAGCCGGTGTAATCCGGTAGGACACAGGTTGCAAGAAAACCATACCTGTCGCCACGGTCCACTATATCATGTCCTTTTAGGTTCCTCGAACAAATCCCGTACAACTGGTAACATCACAATTACTTTTATTAATATTGGGGTAACATGTTTGCTTGACGTTTAAAGTGCCCATAGTTTACCCCGTCATTCCCGTTACACTTAACTTACTCTTGTGATATTAACTTTACAACTCTCACATCAAACCCAACACTTGTTTACACATTTTAAGGCCTTTATATGCCACCAAACAAGGCCTAAACATCACCTAAAACCATTACCATTCAATTCCCCATGATTAGAAGCCTTTAAAACAGATTTTGCAACACTTTTGACCTGGTCCGGGACTTGGTCCGGACCTAAGGTCCCGGACCACTTGTAGGATGTACTCTCGGCCTTATTTTACCCTTGGTTCGGGTCTTGGTCCTGGACTAAGGACCCGGACCACTTCTAAACTTCACTCTCGGCTCTTTTTAAGGGGTGGTCCGGGTACCTATACAAGGGCTAGGTCCCGGACCATGTTATTAACTTGTCAAAACATCATTTTTCAACCCCTAAACCAACCTTAAACCTTACCTAATCATTCCATAAACTTTCCACATGTTTCCTACATGTTTAAACACCTTAAAACAAGCACTAAACTTTCCTAAATTATCACTAACTGGTTACTCAATTCCTTACAACAATTTCTAGCACTTATACCATTTTCTTAGATTTCTAAGTGGTATATCATGCCTACTACCTCAACTAACCAAAGTGTTGTCTCACAAACATTACCACCACTCCAAAAGCATTATTTCTCATACACACCTCCTTTGCACAATTGCTTCTAATTTCCACAAGTTTTCACTTAGACCTTCACTAGGCATTTCTTTTCCTTTGTTTACCAAATCTTGAACAAGACTTAACACTTCACATAACAATTCCTTGGTGTGTAAAAAAAAACCCATTTGAGTTCTAAACCCTCCAAGACAATGCCTAAATCCTTATAGCACCTTAGAACACCTTAATGCATGTTTTCTTCCTTAGTGAAGCATGTATCCATTCCTAACAATTCCTAGTTCACCCAAGTTCATTTAAGCACTTAAAACTCCTTATACATTTTACAAATTTTGCCATAGGTTCTTGTTAGCAGAAATATGTTACTATCTCTACCTAGGCAGTGTACCTATCGTTTTGCGGGTATGGTGATTAAGTGGGTTGTCGAACTCAGGGACCTCGTTCAATTAACTGACAAATTATTAATCTAACTGAGAAACTAAATTAAACTAAGAAAACAGGAAATTGTCACTTTTTCAGGTTTTCAATTAATTCAAAACAAATAACGAACACAAAATAATAAAATAACAAAAAGATAAAAAATAAACAAAGCAAATGTCGGTTTAAAAATCTAATGAGTTAAAAACGCTCCCCGGGTTATTCCACTCGTCTATTTCGTCGAATTCAGTTAATAACAATTTTCACTATTTTATGCAATAAACTCAGGAATTATAAATAGTTCGTTGACCGGTCCTTGTACAACGAACCCTAACTAACTGAAATAACAAGCCGCAAACCATGCCCAAGTTAAATTCAAGTTAATTGCAATAAACACAATTCCTATTAGAGACAGATTAACCTATAGGCAAGCCATGCTTCTAGTCGTTAATCCGGTTTGATTTCCTATGTCTAGAACTCAATCTCAGCACCGCATTTTGATAAAGTTCTACAAAAATCACTTAGATAATTGGCCAGAAAATCCAAGCGCATTAATAACAGGAATCAAACTATTGCAAAATTATAACTATAGTGACAAATTTATATAACAAGAATTCTATGAAAAAGACTCGTTTCCCTAACCCGGGAAACTAAATAAAATTACTCACTCATGGTTT
Source organism: Limonium bicolor (assembly GCA_023374045.1). NCBI lineage: Eukaryota > Viridiplantae > Streptophyta > Magnoliopsida > Caryophyllales > Plumbaginaceae > Limonium > Limonium bicolor. The sequence goes on along the minus strand of CM041776.1, from coordinate 456,581,487 downwards.
TAACAAACAGAAGCATTCAACTAAAAATAACATAAAATAACTTGAAACAAATAACACGAATGAGTTCCAGGTTACTAATGTCGTCGGTTGTTTCGTTTCTTTCTCCACGCCGCCAACTGGAGCTCACCGACTGCTGCAGTTTGATGGTGATCGATGATGGAAAGCGGGGCTGCTAATGGGGGTGTGGTACCCAAAAGTGTGCGTGCTTGAGTTTGTTATTATAGATGGGTGATGGTGAACGAAATGTATGGCTCTGGAAAAAGTGTGTGTGAATGAATATACTGAAGGATGGATTGATGGATACGGTCGATCATCGATGAATGCGGCACTGGATGTGATATGGGCGTGAATGAATTCGTGGTGTTCAATTGGAGAGTGGGATCGACGTATGGTGGTCGATGATGTGCCACCCCCAAAAATATGATGCAGGCGGTGGATTTATCCAACCCTCCGCGTCCCTGCTGCCTGAATGCCGAGAATCACTCCATGCCCCTGTTGATAAAATAAATCAATTAATATAACCTCCGTATCCTTTTTGCAAAGTTATCTCCACCAGTTTTTCTTTCATTTTTTTATTTATAGAAAATAAAGTGCAACAAAATGATATTCACGTGAATACTAGTATGCATCATTATATTATAAAGATATATCATGAGATTTGATAAAATCCACACAAGTCATGCAGATGTGTATAATGATATATTATCGAACCCATATGAGATGAAATAAAAATATAAATTTGAGACTTTTTTTCTTCATTAGACAAATAAAATATATCAGCTCTCTTCAAAATATAAATATTCGAAAAACATAAGATAAGTGTAAAATATAAGCCAATTCATTACGAATATTGAATTAAATAAACCGTTAAAAGTATATATATTTTACACTTATCAAACTTCCTCACACTTAGCTTTTGCTTGTCCTCAAGCATATATAAAATATGACTACTCTTAAAGGCCGTAGTATTGAAACTCAGGATCAAACAACTGCCGATGGAAAACAAACAAAATGACAATCAAAAGAATAATTCTGCTATTTGCTGTAGGTTTTCGTAAACAGTGAAAAAGAATGATTTTAAAAGCATGAAGAAGTTAGATTAGAAAAACTGAAACAGAATAGTCTGGGATCTTCCACTATTTCTTTCTCTAACCTTTGGATGACAAGGGGTGTAAAGTAACGCCTTATTCCACGATACCTTTCAACACCACGTACTCATGACCAGAATAAGCAAAATTGAATTACACTTTTAACTTTTCAAAGTTCCTTTTCCTCAACATTTTATTTTGCTATTTGCATATTCAATTCATCCCCTCAGACTTTTCTCTTCACCCTTGTAGCGGATTTGGGCCTTCTATCCCAGATCAGATGACCTTAGGTATAGGGGTGATGAAGCACCCCAAGGACTTAATAACCGAATGAAGAGGCCTGTTTTGGTTCAGAAATTTTAATTCAGATCAGCGGAGTACCTTGCCTTATCCTTTTCACACCAAACTTTCTCATCATTCCCAAAATCCCAAACTAGACTAATTCAGTTTTCATAATCAGCTAATCCACCAAATTTCAGTGAAAACGGATTCAATTTGGATAAAACTATACATACAAACAACCAAAAGCAGAAAGATTCTTGAGGTGGCCATCAGGCTTGTTTTCAAAACCTCAACAAAAATTTTCACCAGAAGATTCAATATTTATTGGCGCTTAAAAGAAGCAATTCTTCCAAAATAAGAGGACAAACAAAAATAGGTTTGACATTAAGCGCAATGGCAATATTTAGAATGTACTCCTACTTCCTCACACTTAAGAGGAGCAATGTCCTCATTGTTCACAAGTTAAAACCAAGAAAAGGACTTTCTAGATATTGCAAACTCATCAAGGGAAGATCTCATGGACTTGATTCATGCAAAGCATAAGCTGGACTGAAACAAAAATGAAAGGACACGAAAACTCCCCTGATATCTTCAGATTGAGGAAGGGTATCTTCCTCACACTTAAGTCCTTCACCGGGGTATAAATCTTCCTCACACTTGCTGTGAAGCAAGTGTCCAGCCTTGGAGTCGCTATGATCACCACACCTGCAAGCATCTCAGAAAAAAAACAAGAATTGATGCTAAAAGCATCTCGTTAAACGCATGGGCATTAGAAACCTCGAGTGAGTAAACTGGACAACAAGAAACTCAATAAAAATTAAAATTACTACAAAACAAAAGAAAACTGGAAACTAAAAACTACCACTGGGTTGCCTCCCAGTCAGCCGCCCTTCTTTATAGTCTTTGGCTAGACTTTCTCTCGATTACGTCATCTCATTGCCACGTGTTGAATCAAGAGGGTTACTCTTACTAGGATCCACTAGACATCTTCTATTTGGGTGAAGAATCCGCTTAACCCGCCAAACTTTTTCAACTTTCTTCTTTTGTCGTACTCGTTTAGGGGTGTGCATTCCATCATAAAAGTCGTCCGGATAAGCAAAATAAATATGATCATTACCTTTGTCCGGCGCCTCAGTCATGTGGGCAGCAGAAGAATGTTTCTTCTTGACTAGCACCTTAGTTCTCTTACATGTGTTGGTGATCTTTGGAAAAGTTTTAGGCACCTTAGGCTCTCTCTGCAATCCTATCTCCTGCACTGAAGAGTCAACAATAGCTATACCAGAACAAAACTGAACTCCTGCAAGATTTCTCTTATTAGGAGTCATATCAAAAGAGACCTGCTCATTATGGTATCGCAATATTATTTTCCCTTCTTCTGCATCTATTAAAATACGTGCAGTGCGCATAAAAGGTCTACCTAAAATAATAGGTACTTCTGAATCCTCCTCCATGTCTACAACGATAAAATCAGCAGGAAAAGAAAATTTTCCTACTGTCACTATTAAGTCCTCCACCTTACCCATTGGACAAACTATGGAGCGGTCAGCCAATTGCAATCGAATGGAAGTAGGGGAACATTGACCAACTCCTAGTTTATTAAAAACTGATAAAGGCATTAAGTTGATGCTAGCACCTAGATCGCACAAACCTTTACCACAATTTACCTTTTCAATAGAGCAAGGTATGATGGGTAGTCCAGGATCACCAAGCTTAGGAGGGAGCTTCTTTAGAAGGACTGCCGAGACCGTCTCTGTTAACTCCACTGTCTCATGCTCCTGTAAATTACGCTTATTAAATCTTGGATTCTTCAAAAATTTAGCATAATTGGGCATTCTATTACAAATATATTCAAAAGAACATTTAGCGGTTAACAGTTCCATGAAGCTCAGGAATTTCTCAAATTGCTTATCATAATCACTCATCAAAACTGGAACAGGATATGGCAATGATTTTATTAATGCAATTCGAGAATCAGAAAAAGAAAATAAAGTAGGTTGAGTCTCAGGAGACTCCTCCTCCTTGGATTTTTCTACTTTGTTGTCGGTGTCCTCAACTTCTACAATTTCATGCATGAAACTTTCTTTTGCGGCTTCAGGAGCACTAGGTTCCGGTCGCTTCTCCCCGTCCAATGTTACTGATTTACAATGTTCTACCAGATTTGGTTTTGGTTGATTTGGAAGCGACCCTGCTTGCATTTGTGCTAACTGCTGTGACATTTGACTCAACTGCCTCTCTACACTCTGATTTATGTAGGCTTGATCAGCAACTTTGGCCTCCAAGTCTGCAATTCTGGAATTAGTAGCCTGGCCCTGTTTCAGCAACTCTGCAAACATGCTCTCAATCTTGCTGGTTCCTTCCTGGGGATCATGAACTTGTTCCTGCTGTCTATTAAAATGAGATTGTCTATTATTCTGATTATAAGAATTATTGCCCATAGACTGATCATTACCTCGCCACTGAGACTGCTGATTATTTCTCCAACTATTTTGACCATAAGCATTAGGAAAAGAGTTACCTGGTCGGTTATTTATAAAATTTACCTCCTCTGGATTTCCAGCAAAACCAGGTCCCTCGCAGTTGAAGGTCTCATGGGCTCCACCACAGATATCACAACACAGATTCAAATACTGGGAAGATGTAGCTGCTGCCTTCACCGTTTGTTGTGGTTGATTCAAGGTAAGCTTCTCAATAGCTTTTGCTAATGCTGACAACTGAGCTGAAACATGATCATGCGGGAGAAAACTGTGAATTCCAGCTTCTCCTCTCCCCTTATTCTTGCACCATTGTCTGGTGCTCTCGGTCATCGAATCCAGGAGCTCAATTGCTTCTGCACCTGTCTTACTCATAAAATTTCCTCCAGAAGCAGAATTTAGCAAAAGCTTATTAGAATCACTTAAACCATTAAAGAATGACAAAACAAGGTCCCTATCACTCATACCGTGGTGTGGGCATGCAATTTGGAGTTCTTTGAATCTATCCCATGAATCATAAAGTGACTCACCTGGTTCCTGACAAAAGTTAGTAATCTCACCGATCTTTTCTCTGGTCTTGGACGGTGGATAATATTTGGCCAGGAACTTGCTTGCTAGATCAGCCCAGGTATGAACGCTACGAGGTTGCAGACTTCTTAACCACCTGGAGGCTCCATCTCTCAAAGAATAGGGAAACAATTGTAGACGGATGCGCTCGTTCAAATTTCCTATTTTATTAAATGAACCACAAAATTCTAGGAATGAAGAAATATGATGTGGTGCATCATCCGAGTCTAGCCCACTGAATTGCCCCTGGTGGTAAAGTGTAGTAATGTAACTTGTTTTAAATTGCCAGGAATCTAATTCAGCTGCTGTAACTTGTGGGAGAACAATAGCAGAAGGTCTTCCCTCAACTGACGGTTGCTGATATTCACTCAAGGTTTGCCTGTCCGCCATTCTGAAATACTACGGAAAAACAAAATATAAAGAGAATTGCTAAAACTAATAACAAATAAATAAAACAGAAATAAATAAAAAAAACTGGAATAAAATAAAAAATATACCAAATAAGGAGAAACAAAAAGAAAAAGAAAAGCAAAAAATACAAATAAAATTAAATAAATGAAAACAAAAATAAAAGTAGAAACAACAAAAATAAAACAAAACCAAAATTAAATAAAATGATCAAACTAGAAATAAATAAAAGAAAAATGAAGTTCCTAATGAAACTAGGGTCAATCTATTAAACAAAAGTATCAAAAAAAAACTATAAATGAATTGAAAAGAAAAATAAAATTAAACAGAAATAAACTAAAAAGAAAAACTAAAATAAAATCTTAATCAAATTAACTAAACTAAATACCTAACAACTCAAACAGAATTATTAAACCAATACATAAAACCGAGAAGACTAAGAACAACAAAAGTTTAAGCAATCAAAACCAAATACAAAAAATCAAGTAAATTCAAACTAGAAACTAGAAAAATAACTTAACTAAAACAGACTAAACAAATTTAAACGAATCAACAAAATTGAATCCTAAAATCTAGAACGAACTTAAATGAAGTCCTAAACTAATCAAGAATCAAGTTCGGTAAAGAATTAAGGAAATAAAACACAATTATTGAAATAAAACCGGGAAAGCAAATTCGATCGTAATAAATAAAAACACAAATACTAAACAAAATAAAAGAATAAAAAGAAATAAAATTCTCAATCAAATAAATAAAACTGTCAATTAACCGTGCCAGAGGTCCCTGGCAACGGCGCCAAAAACTTATTAGCAGAAATATGTTACTATCTCTACCTAGGCAGTGTACCTATCGTTTTGCGGGTATGGTGATTAAGTGGGTTGTCGAACTCAGGGACCTCGTTCAATTAACTGACAAATTATTAATCTAACTGAGAAACTAAATTAAACTAAGAAAACAGGAAATTGTCACTTTTTCAGGTTTTCAATTAATTCAAAACAAATAACGAACACAAAATAATAAAATAACAAAAAGATAAAAAATAAACAAAGCAAATGTCGGTTTAAAAATCTAATGAGTTAAAAACGCTCCCCGGGTTATTCCACTCGTCTATTTCGTCGAATTCAGTTAATAACAATTTTCACTATTTTATGCAATAAACTCAGGAATTATAAATAGTTCGTTGACCGGTCCTTGTACAACGAACCCTAACTAACTGAAATAACAAGCCGCAAACCATGCCCAAGTTAAATTCAAGTTAATTGCAATAAACACAATTCCTATTAGAGACAGATTAACCTATAGGCAAGCCATGCTTCTAGTCGTTAATCCGGTTTGATTTCCTATGTCTAGAACTCAATCTCAGCACCGCATTTTGATAAAGTTCTACAAAAATCACTTAGATAATTGGCCAGAAAATCCAAGCGCATTAATAACAGGAATCAAACTATTGCAAAATTATAACTATAGTGACAAATTTATTAACAAGAATTCTATGAAAAAGACTCGTTTCCCTAACCCGGGAAACTAAATAAAATTACTCACTCATGGTTTTAACAAACAGAAGCATTCAACTAAAAATAACATAAAATAACTTGAAACAAATAACACGAATGAGTTCCAGGTTACTAATGTCGTCGGTTGTTTCGTTTCTTTCTCCACGCCGCCAACTGGAGCTCACCGACTGCTGCAGTTTGATGGTGATCGATGATGGAAAGCGGGGCTGCTAATGGGGGTGTGGTACCCAAAAGTGTGCGTGCTTGAGTTTGTTATTATAGATGGGTGATGGTGAACGAAATGTATGGCTCTGGAAAAAGTGTGTGTGAATGAATATACTGAAGGATGGATTGATGGATACGGTCGATCATCGATGAATGCGGCACTGGATGTGATATGGGCGTGAATGAATTCGTGGTGTTCAATTGGAGAGTGGGATCGACGTATGGTGGTCGATGATGTGCCACCCCCAAAATATGATGCAGGCGGTGGATTTATCCAACCCTCCGCGTCCCTGCTGCCTGAATGCCGAGAATCACTCCATGCCCCTGTTGATAAAATAAATCAATTAATATAACCTCCGTATCCTTTTTGCAAAGTTATCTCCACCAGTTTTTCTTTCATTTTTTTATTTATAGAAAATAAAGTGCAACAAAATGATATTCACGTGAATACTAGTATGCATCATTATATTATAAAGATATATCATGAGATTTGATAAAATCCACACAAGTCATGCAGATGTGTATAATGATATATTATCGAACCCATATGAGATGAAATAAAAATATAAATTTGAGACTTTTTTTCTTCATTAGACAAATAAAATATATCAGCTCTCTTCAAAATATAAATATTCGAAAAACATAAGATAAGTGTAAAATATAAGCCAATTCATTACGAATATTGAATTAAATAAACCGTTAAAAGTATATATATTTTACACTTATCAGTTCTCTTAGCACATCATCATTCCAAAGCTCATAGTTTTCACCACTAAACATTCAAGAACACCTAAATCCATCAAAAACACCATCACCCACAAGACTTCACCAAATTTACACTACATCACAATATAGTGCATAATTTAAATTGCTTGGCACTTAGGCCCTTAAATGCATGGCTCTTAGGCCCTTAAATTGCATAAATCTTAAACACTGAATTTCCCACATAAGTAATGCCTTTGACCTGCGAATACACCCAACAATACATATGCCCTTAATAAACTCCTTGAGAGCATTTTACTAGCTCATTTGCCATTGGCTCCTTAGGTATTTTATTAAGCAAATCAAGCTCATTTTCCTAAGGCATTTAAACTACATTGAGATAGTTTGTTTACCTCTTTTTCCTCACAAACTTCTTTCTTGTTTCCTTGTAAAACCGGTGGGGTGTTTAGTTGTTTGCCAACTTCTATACAATGTACAAATAATAGAATGAGTATTCAAGCATTATGCTTCATCTCATTATAAACCCTAGTTACATATATTATCTTAAGGTATTAAAATGATTGTTTTACCTTGGAATGGAAAGAGAGCTTGAATATATATCAAGAGAGGACTCCACCAAGCCCTTGGAAGATTCAAATGAAGCTAAAAAAAGCAAGGTAAAGACACCATGGTGAGGTGAATTTTCGGCCATGTACTAAAAGGAGAGGAAACTTGATTTTTCTTTGAGATTCCTTACCTAGAAGCAAAGGAGAACAATAATATGTGAAAAGGTGAGCTCAAGCTCCATCAATGGTGAATCTCCTTGGCACCGAAATTGAGTTCTTGAAGATTTGAAAAGGTAGAAGTGTAGAGCTTGCTCCAACTAGAAGAATGGTGGTCTTGGAATTGAATTGGACCATGGAGCTAGGAGTTACAAGTGGTCAAAGATGGAAAACAATGGTGGTGTTGGTGTTGCTGTAGCAGCTCGTAAAAGAGAGCAAGAAGGGAGGTTGGAGACGTGTGAAATGAAGGAGGAAAGGAGAAATGAAGATAGAACTTGCTTTAACAAGATATTTGTATTAAAAGGTAACTTTCTCCTTTTTACCTTCCTACCCTTCCTTTCCTTAATTGATTTTTACATGTTGGTGACTCACCTTGATAAAACCGGCCACCATTTAGTTAGAAGGGTGTTTTGGTCTTTGTTGACCAATCAACTTACTTATAATAACATATGTTACAAACTAGCTTATAAAAGTTACTATTCACTAAAACAAAGCACATAGAAGTGAAATTTTTGATTTCCCATTGATATAGCCACCCAAATGTGATACTATATAGTACACATGTTAATTAAAGAGTAATGATGGACATTTAGCCATTCAAAACTCATTTACAAGACAATTTTTCAAAAACGTGCTTTAAGACTCCTTAAAGCACTTTTTGTGTTTTAACTTGTTTTCAAGCTTGGTTTTCTTTGGTAATTGATTTAATATGTTCATTAAACATATTTATAAGATATAGATATGACCATTAGGTCTTATACAAATTTATCCCAAGCTTAGAGCACTTTTTAGCCCATATTGACCTTAAGGTATATTCTTGTGTTTTGTTTGTTTCCAATGTCTACCAAGGTTTCCTAAGGACTTAATTAGCCTTATAAAATCATAATTTTATATTATCAAATCTTGGTAGGCTCTTTGGGTCCTAGCCAAGTTCACTCCAAGCTTAGAGCATGTTTTTGCTCAAACCGTTTTATAGTGTTTTATGTGTTTTACCATGGTTTAAATGGTTCATTTATGTTTCTAAGGCACTTTTTAGCCTTTAAATACCATATTTTAACATTTACACAACATACCAAGGTTTGGGGTATTTCAATCTACCCCCCTTAAAAGAACTTCGTCCTCGAAGTTCACATTTCCTCGCATCATTGGATTAGAATACGGGAATTACTTATAGCCATAAAACTTCCATTACCAACCACCCTTTACATCCAACCTCGGACTTAATGGTCCGGGCAACATATCCACATTATACATAAAATATCATACTCACATGGTAACCTCGGACTTAATGGTCCGGGTACCTTCACCACACTTGCACTTACATAATATCCCTCAGACTCTTAGGTCTGGGTGACATAACCACATTTGGACTCGTAGGCCCGGGTAACACAATCAATTCAGAACCCACCCACATTAGAACTCAAGGTCTAAAATACTATTTATTACTTATTCCACACAACATGTCTTAGCATGTATAACAAACAGAAATACCTTTTCCATCTCTCCATGGGCTCCAGTCCCATGTTGAGTACATATACACTGTGATCCCGCAGAACCCGGTCGCGATGGACACCTTCTGGTCCCCGTTCCTTTGGGAGGTCAAAACAATTGCATACATCTTTAAAATATACTTCCCATGTCACCGGTCCGAAGACAAAGGCTCCTACGTCCTCAGCTCGTGAGCAAGTACTACAAAAATACTCTTTACTAGGTTAAGTATATAAGAGAATCCTTTATTCAAAATATTAATTGACTGTTTGGAAATACCAATTGAAATTCTTTTTGAAAACGCAACACAACTCCAAGTCCAACTTATGCTCCTTGTATTTTTCTTAACATGGTTGTTTGTGACCACTTACAGGGAGCTTCAAGAGTCATCCAACCCTGATGTGATCAGCATCAGTGTTGAACTATCTTTCCACCCCAATTTGTGTTCGGCTTCCCTTGATCTCATGATAATCAAGTTTCACCTCCCACTTCATTTTCAACCAACAACTAATTCAAGCATATCCCATTTCCTATCTTTAAATCCTTCTAGTCATAATCATTACATCTCCAAGGGATAGAACTCCGTCTATCAGTCATCATCCAAATCCAACTTAATTCAAGTTACCTAGGGAATTTAATTCTCATTAAGTTCTATGTCAATCCCATTCCCCTTCATAAACCATAACACTGTATATATATATATTTTTATCAAAATACAATACACGGTTTACATTTATACACCGTCGGGGTTTTAGTTCCCCGGGAGTTTCTTTACTCCCTTACACTTGTACCTTCACACACAACCGTTAACAAAATACACACACCTATCACAATGGCATTCGCATCTTTTGTGCGCAATTACCACATTTTAACCACGAATGAATGCGTATGTTTATATAACACACGCGCCAACCATCATAGCAAATCATTTTTGTGCTATGCACAACATAGTTCACGTACACTTGTACGGTAAAACACACTAAGCGGCTTTACGCTCTACCCCCCTTAAAAGGGATTACGCCCCCGTAATCAAACACTGAACATTAGCTTAAAATGTTCTGCCGTCGTGAAGTGTTTTAACTTCCACGCGGTCTATTACACAATGGATTCTGATTAGAGGATCTTAACCATATTAGCGGTTTAGTTCCTAAACCAAGAATTCTCATTGGAGTTTGCTTTAACTCTTAGTTGGTTTCGATTCTGGCCTGTGAGGCTTCTCGGCATTAATAATTAGCCATTCACTCATGTTCACCATGTACATTCAACACTTGAATCACTGGCTCACTAGTTTCTGCTGCGAAACTCTAATAACTGTAGAGCTTAATTGCCCCATTTGTTATTCTTACTGTATTGTTCATCCCCAATTGTCACCTTCATCTTGGTAACAATGGTTTCTCAACCAACGCGTGGTATCTCTTACCGTGTATAAAGCTATGTATTTCACAATGATTGACTTGTTCCCTTCCGACTTACTGTCGGTTGAGATTGAGCTACTACCTAGTGTGTAGTGCTCTCTCAGCTATTTACAGCTTTTGGGGTATATTCCATACCGATATTTGGCAGTTAGTGCTACTGTAGTCACTTACTGTTAATCATGTCTCCACATTTGGTTTTGTACATGTATTCTTTCATTGGTGCGGGCTTGCATTACCTATGCATCGGCCATTATAACATTATTCCTCCACAATTACCATGCTTCTGATTCCTAGCTATCCCACTTGATCATTACTGCGCAAGTGCAATACCAAAACACTCAGTCATACAGAGTGCAGAGGCGTAAACTCTTGACAGTAAATCCCTTATGTGATTCGCCATGGAATTCACACTTTGTTTCATTGAGATTTTGATCTCGTAATACTGGCTACTGGCTTACTGCCTAGTTTGTTTGACATCACTTATCTTGCATCTCTACTAAGTTTAACTCATAACTGGTCTTATCTGCTACATTATCGTTTAACAATACTTATACAACGGTCGCTTGCTGCGCACCGTGCTCTTACTCCTTGTATAGCATCAGCTTATATCATATTTACTGCCATATTAACTTCCACACATATACTTACATTATTCACATTATGGTTCATCACTCATTTGGATGACTACTGAATGCTCCTTGAGCATCGATCATTCGAGTCACAAGCCGGCATTATTCAGCTCGGTGTTTCACTTATACACACATACTACTAAGCTAACTGCTCTCTTTCAATAATAACATCGTCCATCCTTAACATATTTCTTGAACTTGGTTCACATAACTACCGCTCCAGCGGTTTCACAATATCGAGAGGTATCCCCACTCTTAATGCAGTGGTTCGTTCTCCACTCTATTCACTTATATAACATAAACTTCTGCAATCAATCTAATTTATATAACACATTTTATTTGTGGCCTATAAGCCTTATTGCCTTGAGCTGCGCTCATTGTAGGCTGTCCACATACATGTACTTCTTTGTGCAACATTACATAGTTTGGATATCATATTGAGCTCCATGACAAGGTCGTTGCATTCCGTTTCCTTTCATGGGATGCCCCTTAGGTTTGTCAGTCCATCTCCTGACAACTTATATCTAATCTGGGTGTTAGATTCAACCCTTGTGCTTCTATCACGCATTTCGTGCAACAATTACTGATGCGAACACCCTTTATGGATTGCTCCTGGGTGTTACTAAGTTATGCCTTTACATCAAGTTCACACTTATTGGTACATTCAGTTAGCCACGCCTTTTTGCTCCTGATAGTGTAGGTACTCATTCTGGGAGTTTCATCCCGTCCATTGCACATTAATGTGTCCACATTAGGCATCTGCCTTGCCCTGCTTCCCAGCTATCATGTTTATCCCTGAGGATCCTTAAGACATATGCTATGTCTTTACTTAACAGTTTGTGCACTTCGCACTTCCTAACTCTTAAACATTCCCTTGAAAGGAATTCACTAATCCTTTTAATCTCGTTAACTTAACTGAGTTCCTTAACTTCAACCATTCATGGTAATCCTTAGTTCTTGTTTGACTTATACTGCTGACCGTAGTATGGAGTCGACTACTTCCCGTGTTTCGGATTCTACTCGTATACATATATGGGGTATCATACTGATACATTGCTACTTACCCAACTAACCTATAAGTAGGTCTGTCAGGCCCACATGCTCCTATCGGAGTGCGGTCGTCCCACAACACAGTTGGTACACTCGTAGTGTCCGTCACACGCCTAGATGAAGTAGTATTTTGTCAACTCCCTTATATTGTCTTGTGACAATATCCATTCCATGCTTCCCGAACTTAATCAAGGGAAGGTTTATCCACTATTGTATCTTTATCAACTGCCCTTGGTTTTTACTGCTTTGGTTTAAAAGAAGGTTAGAAAGAAGTGTTGGTTTGAAAGAAAATCTGGTTTTGAAAGAAAAGAGTTTGAAATAAATCTGGGTTTGAAAGAAAATTTTCATGGTTTCACAACATCTTCTTACCTTAACCAAGTCTAGCTTCCTGCTGACTGGTGTACTTCCAATTACAGAGGTTAGACTGTTAAGCCCTTCCATGGTTATAATGATCTCACTTAACTTCATGGTACTTTACCAAGTACTTCGTAGTGGTTATAAATTTCCCGAATAGCCCTGTTATAGCAGCACTTGCTATGGCAAGTGCGCCATGCTAACTGGCTATCGGTTCAACACATACCGGTTGTGGTATTGTTTTTACCCATACTGTCATCAGTGGCCTTGTTGGCCCTCACTGATGTTACTGCCTTGACAATAACTCTTCTAGGTGACTTCTCACTGTCTTCGCATGACGATCATCAACTAGGGTGTTTCCCATTCTGGGAGACCCCTTTTTCTTAGTATTGTATTCTCTTTGTATCCCGTTCCACGTATTTGGGCACTACATTGTAGTTCCCTTGTCGGTTGGTATACCGTTGGTGTATTATTTATCAACTGTGGTTCCGTAGACACTCGTCTCGGGTTCTTCACTAATCCACTTCTTGCCTGTTGCACGGTCGGTGCGTTGCAAGCTGGTTATTCTCGACTGCTCTGCATGTCGACCCAGGTTGCCGGAAATTCTATTCTTCTATACACTGATTCTTCGCTCTTTGCTATGAAATGCGGTTAACACTGTTTAGATGGGAACCGTCTCCGGGATTCCTAGTTTTCGGGATCTACCGTATGACAGGTTCTCCCGTACTCTGAAGGTATTTAATAACAGCCAGATCGGGTATTCCCGAGTAAGAGTGGACTTCCATCTCTCTGGCGTTGTTTCCCCGAGTTATATACAGGGATTGTGGAGGGCGGGAAGGATATAGTAGGTTTCCAGTATTCACTGGTAGTTCCTTACTAGCGTATCTCTCACGCTATCACTCGACCCTTAACCCAAAGTACTAAAATCCTAACTCGGTACTTCCTAAGCTCGGTAATTCAGTCATCAGAGCGATACTTCGCTCTGATACCACTTTTTGTAACACCCCATCCAACAACAAACACATAACAACAATCTGCAGCGGAATACACACCTCATTAAATAACTTAATTCGTTGGTGTTACACGCCGTTAACCACCCACGTGGCTAACAAGGCTAATACATGTACTTTGTATCGGTCTGATGGACTAGACTCCCGAGCAACTACACGTTACATTTGCTTCCCTTAACAACAACCCATATACCTTATACATTCCAACCGTACCAAGTATTTACAAACTAATGCCGATAACAATTTCGGTCTTACTACGCCTACAATGCTTACGCCATTTAAATGGCTACCCATGTATAAACATCTACCCCGTCCTACTCTCGAACGGCTTCCAGCTCCTTGTACCTGAAATAGAAAAGGAGAGAAAGGGTGGCCCCCAAGGGGCTCAGCACCTTTGCTGGTATGGTAATCCCGCAGCCCACATGCTACCGGGCCACGCACAACTAATTGTCGTCTTAGCATGCAGTTGATTATATTTAAATCATGCATACAAACCATAAACACACAACACTTTGCATACACCCAACAATAGGGCTCAACATATATCCAACACATCCACACTTAACAAATCATCCAATGATTCCTTTAACCCTAGAGTGGCTCTCCTCTAAAACGGAGCTACTTCCTTAATGAACGACACGTACCCATTAGTCGGGTTATCCTTAAACGCCTCTTGTCACAAACTCGGATTCATTTCCATGATCCACACACTCCATAACCTACAACATATCTCATTCCTCACATAACAAAACATAACAAAACCTTTCTTGTTTCGGCGTACACGTGATAACATCGCATTCATTTTAAACACCTAACGTATACATATCATAGCATAGCAAGGGAAATTGCCTAGCACAATATCAACACAAAACACCATAAGATCGGTTCACACAAGGAACCCCACCATAGTTAGTATACATAGTGAGCCTAGAGGTTAATGCCAATCTCATGTTAAGCTCGTTACCAACCTCGTTACCGTCCTGTTATATCGAACGGTTAACTTAAACCAAGGTGTGTCGGATATAGTAATCCCAAGCACACCGAAATAACATTCGTATGCCCCTGTGGCCCGACGTGAGTCAGTAACTAGCTTTGGATAAGCTAAGGGAAGGTAGAAACCAAATTGGAATACCACCTATACATACACCAAGAGAGCCGAACCGGATATGACATCGACTCCCGTCCATCACACGCGTGGCCGGAACAACCGGACTCCTCACCCCCCATTAGTACATATACACTTATAATTAAGTAGTTAGAGATCCATTATGGAGCCTACCACATCCACACACCATACGGTATCATAACCGAGTTAAGCACACAAGGGAGGTTCACACACTTGCATACAACAACAATGTCCAACTAACTCACACATAGCCGTGGTTAGCACGTTCCCAAGGTTTGGGCCGTCAACTCCGAATACCGATCACTCATGTGTTCCTAGATTTGGTTAGCTAAGGTTTAACACATATTTGAGGTTAAATGGTATCGGAGGCCAGATTCGCCACATAAATGAATTACTATAAACTCATTACATGTTTTACTCTTACAAGGTGGCAAACACTCAGTAAAACATATTGGCATACAAGCCGGTGTAATCCGGTAGGACACAGGTTGCAAGAAAACCATACCTGTCGCCACGGTCCACTATATCATGTCCTTTTAGGTTCCTCGAACAAATCCCGTACAACTGGTAACATCACAATTACTTTTTTAATATTGGGGTAACATGTTTGCTTGACGTTTAAAGTGCCCATAGTTTACCCCGTCATTCCCGTTACACTTAACTTACTCTTGTGATATTAACTTTACAACTCTCACATCAAACCCAACACTTGTTTACACATTTTAAGGCCTTTATATGCCACCAAACAAGGCCTAAACATCACCTAAAACCATTACCATTCAATTCCCCATGATTAGAAGCCTTTAAAACAGATTTTGCAACACTTTTGACCTGGTCCGGGACTTGGTCCGGACCCAAGGTCCCGGACCACTTGTAGGATGTACTCTCGGCCTTATTTTACCCTTGGTCCGGGTCTTGGTCCTGGACTAAGGACCCGGACCACTTCTAAACTTCACTCTCGGCTCTTTTAAGGGGTGGTCCGGGTACCTATACAAGGGCTAGGTCCCGGACCATGTTATTAACTTGTCAAAACATCATTTTTCAACCCCTAAACCAACCTTAAACCTTACCTAATCATTCCATAAACTTTCCACATGTTTCCTACATGTTTAAACACCTTAAAACAAGCACTAAACTTTCCTAAATTATCACTAACTGGTTACTCAATTCCTTACAACAATTTCTAGCACTTATACCATTTTCTTAGATTTCTAAGTGGTATATCATGCCTACTACCTCAACTAACCAAAGTGTTGTCTCACAAACATTACCACCACTCCAAAAGCATTATTTCTCATACACACCTCCTTTGCACAATTGCTTCTAATTTCCACAAGTTTTCACTTAGACCTTCACTAGGCATTTCTTTTCCTTTGTTTACCAAATCTTGAACAAGACTTAACACTTCACATAACAATTCCTTGGTGTGTAAAAAAAAACCCATTTGAGTTCTAAACCCTCCAAGACAATGCCTAAATCCTTATAGCACCTTAGAACACCTTAATGCATGTTTTCTTCCTTAGTGAAGCATGTATCCATTCCTAACAATTCCTAGTTCACCCAAGTTCATTTAAGCACTTAAAACTCCTTATACATTTTACAAATTTTGCCATAGGTTCTCTTAGCACATCATCATTCCAAAGCTTATAGTTTTCACCACTAAACATTCAAGAACACCTAAATCCATCAAAAACACCATCACCCACAAGACTTCACCAAATTTACACTACATCACAATATAGTGCATAATTTAAATTGCTTGGCACTTAGGCCCTTAAATGCATGGCTCTTAGGCCCTTAAATTGCATAAATCTTAAACACTGAATTTCCCACATAAGTAATGCCTTTGACCTGCGAATACACCCAACAATACATATGCCCTTAAAAACTCCTTGAGAGCATTTTACTAGCTCATTTGCCATTGGCTCCTTAGGTATTTTATTAAGCAAATCAAGCTCATTTTCCTAAGGCATTTAAACTACATTGAGATAGTTTGTTTACCTCTTTTTCCTCACAAACTTCTTTCTTGTTTCCTTGTAAAACCGGTGGGGTGTTTAGTTGTTTGCCAACTTCTATACAATGTACAAATAATAGAATGAGTATTCAAGCATTATGCTTCATCTCATTATAAACCCTAGTTACATATATTATCTTAAGGTATTAAAATGATTGTTTTACCTTGGAATGGAAAGAGAGCTTGAATATATATCAAGAGAGGACTCCACCAAGCCCTTGGAAGATTCAAATGAAGCTAAAACAAGCAAGGTAAAGACACCATGGTGAGGTGAATTTTCGGCCATGTACTAAAAGGAGAGGAAACTTGATTTTTCTTTGAGATTCCTTACCTAGAAGCAAAGGAGAACAATAATATGTGAAAAGGTGAGCTCAAGCTCCATCAATGGTGAATCTCCTTGGCACCGAAATTGAGTTCTTGAAGATTGAAAAGGTAGAAGTGTAGAGCTTGCTCCAACTAGAAGAATGGTGGTCATGGAATTGAATTTGGACCATGGAGCTAGGAGTTACAAGTGGTCAAAGATGGAAAACAATGGTGGTGTTGGTGTTGCTGTAGCAGCTCGTAAAAGAGAGCAAGAAGGGAGGTTGGAGACGTGTGAAATGAAGGAGGAAAGGAGAAATGAAGATAGAACTTGCTTTAACAAGATATTTGTATTAAAAGGTAACTTTCTCCTTTTTACCTTCCTACCCTTCCTTTCCTTAATTGATTTTTACATGTTGGTGACTCACCTTGATAAAAACCGGCCACCATTTAGTTAGAAGGGTGTTTTGGTCTTGTTGACCAATCAACTTACTTATAATAACATATGTTACAAACTAGCTTATAAAAGTTACTATTCACTAAAACAAAGCACATAGAAGTGAAATTTTTGATTTCCCATTGATATAGCCACCCAAATGTGATACTATATAGTACACATGTTAATTAAAGAGTAATGATGGACATTTAGCCATTCAAAACTCATTTACAAGACAATTTTTCAAAAACGTGCTTTAAGACTCCTTAAAGCACTTTTTGTGTTTTAACTTGTTTTCAAGCTTGGTTTTCTTTGGTAATTGATTTAATATGTTCATTAACATATTTATAAGATATAGATATGACCATTAGGTCTTATACAATTTATCCCAAGCTTAGAGCACTTTTTAGCCCATATTGACCTTAAGGTTTTATGTTTGTGTTTTGTTTTCCAATGTCTACCAAGGTTTCCTAAGGACTTAATTATCCTTATAAAATCATAATTTTATATTATCAAATCTTGGTAGGCTCTTTGGGTCCTAGCCAAGTTCACTCCAAGCTTAGAGCATGTTTTTGCTCAAACCGTGTCTTAGTGTTTTATTGTGTTTTACCATGGTTTAAATGGTTCATTTATGTTTCTAAGGCACTTTTTAGCCTTTAAATACCATATTTTAACATTTACACAACATACCAAGTTTGGGGTATTTCACTGTCCTCTCTAACTCACCAACTCTCTAGCACTTACACACACACCTAAGTCTGATCCACACTTGCCCAGATTATCTCTATCTTTTCTCTCGTACAGGCTTACTTACATATGGAATAAATGCAAGTATATATACACGGTTGTTAGGGTGTAACTACCGTCCTATTAATCCCTAGACTTCTAGGAGTCGACTACTACTTCGATTATTCACATAACAACCACACTAGACTTGCAGAGAGTTTTTAACTTGATCTGGAGGCTTGAACTACGTGTCGCCTCATGGTTGGTCAAGTTAGCGACAACCCTCTTAATAGGTCAATCACCACTTGTGTGCCCCACTTGCCTGATTCTGTCTGGCTCATTAAATGCTCATAAATGCCCTCTTCTAAATTCATTTTGGCTATGTAATGATGTTCTTTTATAGCTTTGTTATCTTGTGCATTAATGAACTTCTTCTTTTGTCGCGAGCTTGTCTTGAACAAGTTGCTCATGTGGATGTATGTGTCTTAACTGAATGTGTCGATCCTTTGCAGTCTTCTGTCTTTGATTTTCATCTTTATGCATAAGAGATATCTTCATGCGGTGTCTGACTGGTTGTCTGTGCTAGAAGTTCTACGGAGCTCTCGCCAACAGGTGCCCGACTGGTAGGGCACATGTCGTGGATTGAGCGCGCTTGCAACCTTGTGTGCTAAGCCACTCATGACTTAAGTGTGCTTGCAACCTTGCGTGCTAAACCACTTATTCACCTGTCTATCTGAATCATGAATCTTGACAAACGCATTAGATAGACAATACAAGGTTTGCTATCATCAAAACTAAATGATCTTGTCTGAACACTAAGAATGAGGGGAAAAAACAATATATAAAAGATAAGACATCGAAGAGAATAAACCTAAGCAAAAGTAAGAACAATTTTTCTCCTTGAGCTTTTATATTAAACTAGAGAATGATTTTAAGCCTTTAAGCGGTCAGCATATTCACATATAACCAGAGGAGTTGTTCAACATTCATCTTAATTAGGAGTTCTCTAGTTTCTTATCATTTCTTGCATAGCGTCGATCATCACTTTGAACCCTAAAATAATAAATTAACATTATGTTAAAGTACGAATCTGAACCCTGAGACAATGTCTGAGAGTATCTACTAGAGTTCTGAAGTTTCTACCAAAAGTCACATGGATTTTCACCACAATTAAAGTGTACATCAATACTATCTGAACACTAAGAATCTAAACCCTAAGACGGTGTCTGAGAGTATCTATCAGAATTATGAAGTTGCTACCAAAAATCACATGAATTAGAAGGCAATTTTAGTAGTACGAGACTAGAAGTAAAGATAGACATTACTACTAGCTTAAAAGGTGTTACCCAATATTGTAATTCTTAAAAGCAAAACAAGAACAATTGGAGTCGAGGTGCACAGTTCATAGCAGCACTTGCTTAACGGTGGTCTTCTGTAATACCTTCCGCAGGTTAGAAGAAGAAAACACAGAAGCTGTTGATTTGGGAAAAAAACAAGAAGATGTTCATTCGCACTACTAGCAAAAACGTAGTAAAATAAAAACAATAAAAAATAATTCAAGAAAAAGTACAAATAGATTAACCCAAATAATCTTAAAACAATTATGTGATTTTACTATTCCGATAGGGAACATGAGCACCTTTATGAACAAGAAAAGCAATCACATCCCCCAAAGCAGAAAGAGACTTGGTAATATGCACTACTTCCTTCAGTCTGTCCCCACAAACCTCTGATTTCTCAACCTTTTCACTTCCTGCTAGGTCCACAAGGTGCATCACACCATGAAGAATGGCTCTTGATGTTAGGTCCTTCCCTTGAACATGTACAAAAAATAAAAAGAATAGTGGTAAACACTAATCCAATTTAGAACTGAAGTAACGATACAATTTAGAATTGTGATGTCTCATCTATGAAAACGAAGATACAATTTATAGCTGAGAAGATATCTTAGTAGTTTTTATAACCCACTTACCCCATGATTGTATCACCACCCACTACCTGAGCATAGATGTACACAAATCTCAGCAAACACAAATTAAATAATTGAACTTTTCACTATTAACATCACCTACAATCGTCAATACAATTAGCGCGGACACTAAGGATGTTTCAACGGGTACTAGCTGTGTGGTAGGGTATAACGAAGTGTGCACAAATACATCCACCACAAAATTTCATGCAATCAGTCTAGAACAACTCAAAACCTAAATTCTCGGAATTTCAACTAAGAGGGAGTACAACAACCCATAAAACAAAGCCAGTAAACCAAAATAACATTCAATAACAAGAAACTTGATGTAGCAAAATCAACAGAGGTAAGGTAAGAGGTGGAAAGCTTCTAAAAACTATAACCTCATAGAAAGGACTACATCCCACATACTAATGCCCACTTGTGACTACATGCCATTTTCTTGTTCAAAAAGTAACTAGATAAAAACAAGAAACAACAGTCCCATAAACCACAAGAGTGGTCTACGGGGAATCTGTAACAAACCTGAAGTAAACACACTCAATTCAACCACATGGGTATGGGTAAAGTATATGATATATGCATTATAGTGTGACAGAAGCAAGGGGAAGGAACAAGGCGTAACAAGAGACATGGATGAAAGAGATGTACTTGGTATAATTAGTGTCAAAAATTATATATGTAACCTTAAGTTCCAAGCTACTACCGAATGATAATGTTTATTCCCTCATCCTTACAAAAGCATATATGCATATAGCTCACAAATCCAATTAACCAACTAACCTAATCCATACTAACTAATTGAAAACCAGTTTTAGTTCTCCAACAAAAGGACTTGAAACGGATAATTAAACCTTCAACTTTTTCTACCCTGTCAACAAAACTCTACAATCATCAAGGTCAGGAATTTCCACCCAAAACAATCACCTGAAAAATTCACACCTAGCTCCAACTCAATATTGCGAACACAAAACCCTCGAATACACTAAAAAGGAGAATAATATCAATTTCTCCTTCCAAAACTCTTTCGATCTTCCACTCGGGCATAACTTCATAAACTTGCATCTCTCTCAAAAGTCCTTGCAAGTATATATACCACTATTTTTATGTTAGTTAGTTACTAAGTGTTTACCCAACTGAAACCAGACATCATCTTCAACTAATTACTTACCACAACCAAAAAAGAAGAGAGGAACACAATGATTGCATAAAAATGAAACCAAATTACTTTCCTTTGAGTGCAGAAATGCTGAACATGTCAGAGAGAAGAAGATACGTTCAAGTATATTAACGGTTCCCAAAAGAGATGTTTTTAGTGCCATCTTTTTACTGGTGTGTGAGAGATGCAACAAATCTCTACAGATGCGCAGAGGCAGACGCAAGAAGCGAATGAAGACAGGCATAGAGAATGTATGTTTCTTGTTTGCCAGTCAGGTTTGCAAAATTACCATGAGTGAAGAGAAATAGATAGGTTAGAGTATAGTATCAGTTCGAAGTGTTTTCAGCCCCATCTTCAATATGGTGTGTGAAAGATAGCAATGATCAATCTCTGCAGAGGCGCAGACACAAGAAGTAAATGAAGACAGACGCAAAGCATGTATATTACTTTTTCGCCAGTTAAGGTTGCAAAATTACCATGAGTGGAGAGAATGAACAAAGGCATAGCATGCATGTTCCCTGTTCGCCACTCAAAGTTGCAAAATTACCATGAGTGAAGAGAACACATTGCTATTACACCATGAGGTTGGAACAAATAAAAGCAGTACAATTGTAGGAGAGCTATTAACCAGAACCCACCGCTGGTTGATCAAATCAATTGTTGAGTATGAATTTAGTAATGTCGATGGAAATTGCAGCTTAGAACCCCCCATATTATGTTTTATCAAAAAGAAACCCTCAATTATTGATCATCTTTCAATTCAGCTAGTAAAGATATTAAAAGATATCTGACCGATTTCACCCATATTGGATGAATGAGATGAAGCCTGGGTTTGCACCTTAAACAAATTAATAGGAAAACTCACACAAAAGAGCACGAGCTAGGGATGGAATATAAAGAGCACAGCATGTATGTTCGTTGTTGACCAGTTTGGGTTGCAAAATTATCGTGAGTACGGAGAAAGAAATAGGTTAGAGTATATTGCCGGTTTGAATTGTATTCAGCCCCGTCCTCAATCTGGTGTGTGAGAATGAAGATAACCGTGGTCGTGAGTGAAGAGAATGAAGACAACCGTAGGGAACGTATGTCTCTTTCCTTGTTTGCCAGTTAGGGTTGCAAAATTACCATGAGTGAAGAGAATGAAGACACCGTGAAGCTTTACGTAACACTTTCTCCATTTTCTATAGCCTATTAGTGCGAAATAAGCCTATGCAACAACTGAGTATATCTAATAGGGCATAAAACTAGTTGCTCCAACTATATAAATCTAGCCGGATCACTCATTTGATGCTACAACTAGGGCACAAGGTCAAAGTTGCACTATGTGATCAATACAATTAGAGCGAAAGGTTTATCTTGCACTAGTAGCTTCAATCTATTGGAGGGAGAGAAGAGTTGCACCAATTGATAGTGTATACAAAGGGTGCAAGAACAAAGATTGATCTATTTTTGACGTACCAGTTGGTGCAAAATTAAAAATGCACTGTAAAAGTTAATAATATCATCGGCGGAATGTGTTTTCACAGACGGAATAGTATTATCGACCCGTTTATTACATAAGGAAGTGTAGCTTTTACATACGGAATATTCCGTCTGTGATACTACTGTTTTCTTGTAGTGACATGTTGTCGTAGTTGATACGAAGCAAAAAAAAGGAACTGACAGAGGATACTCTATGTGACAATTTAGTTGTTCATTTTGCTTTTAACAGTTCATATTCAGACTAAGCCTTGGGATTTATGATTAGGAGGGTCAATTTTTTTACTCTACCAATATTTAACAAGAAATGAATATTTCATCATTAACTCATAACTAAAAGTATTCATAATCAAAATTGGACACCAATCCCAAAAAAATGTGAAAAAATCATGATATATGTAGGACAACGAAGAAAATAAAATAAAAAACTTATTAGGTAAAGTCAATAGAGATTGATTTTACAAGAAAAACTTTTATAGTTTTGTTGGAGAAAAATTCCATTAGCATTTTCTTTATTTTATTTGCTAATATGATATACATCTAATATTTAAATTATCTTTTACATTAAAAATTACCTTATTCTAAAATGTAGGACTAAGGTACATATTTTGTAAACAATTTGTTCTTTCAATAACACTTTATGTAAACTATTAACTAGCAAATTTAGTCTTAATTTTTAAACGTTGTATTTTAAAAAAAATCTACTATTAAATAGGTGAAAAAAGAGGGGGAAAATGAGATAGAGGTGGACGTTAATGTATTTATACTTACTAGTTTTTGAATATTTAGTAACTTTTTTTATACTCACTTTAAAATTTTGGTTATTCGGTTCAATTTATAGATCAAAATATTCCGGTTAACCGAATAACTAAAATATTTTTTGAAAAATATTAATAAAAATCTTAATTTTTCTTTATTAGTTTGATTTTTGGTTATTCATTGTAAATTCTTTTTTTTTAATTTAGTTAACTCGGTTATTGACGATCGATTCAGTTATAATTAAGAAAACTAATTTTTTTTTTATAAAAACAAAGTTTGTTTTTCGGTTAACACCAAAGGGATACTACAAAAATGTGATTAATTATATAAATGTATAAATGTATCGGAATCAGCTTTAGAAATTCAACTAAAAGAATTGCATCATTTGATTCAGTCCTATATGTTTTTCTCCTCTTGGTCGGGCATATTTTCTGGTATCCTACATTAGTTCCTATTAGCACTTTGCCTTGGACTTACTGTCCTAATTTTGTGTTGCCTTATTATCTTCTACCGCACATTTTTATATCATGTTCTTTGCTATTTCTTCTGCAACCCTGCGACAATGTGACCTCCCGTGGCATTCCTTTATCATTACAAATGCTATGAATTAGATTGCCAAGAGCTATTATGATTCAACATGGCCTGACATGCTCCGCAAGATTCAATATTTTTGATACGTTTAAGTGATCCTATCTAGAGGCCTTTACTTGTGGGGACAATTCATCCTTCTGCTGCAGCCATAAGGATACAAGTCGTCCAATATTTCACACTAGTTTTTTTATAAGTAGGCTACATTGCGTAGCAGTGTAGATCAAGGTTGAACCAGGTGAGTAGCTACTTGTGAGAATTATAAAAATGATAGCTGGCACATAAATAAGACCCTTACAGAAGGGAGACCAAACAATGGCCAAACGAGAGAACAAAGAGACTTAATCAGATAAAACAGATTCCCACTTTGCCCGCTAACAGAGGTTGTTGATATTTGAAGAAAAAAATCAGATCTCTATAGAGGCTTTTGATCCAATATTTCTTCTTGCCATTCCACCACTTGAAGCTTTGTGATCGACAACACCACTTCCCATCGAACTACCCGACTTTCAAACACCACTTCATTCCGCGTTTTCCAAATGTTATATACATCAAACAAGAATATGGCACACCACATCCTTTTGGCTCTGTTAGGTTTGTTGAAGCTTTGAAGGGAACTCCTTGTAAGCAGGTGAACTTGGTGCTGCTATGTTGGAGAATATGAAAATATTAGCTTTAGTAGGTTTGTATTTGCTGAAAAGCCATTGTTTTCAAAAGTTGCAAAACTATTTGTGGAGGTCAAGCATTTTCTTTGCATGTGATATACCAGTGTGGATCTTATGCTTGGTTCACACTGGCTGTCCTTAGATGCTGTTGCTGTAATGATGTTCCCAGTTTTGTGAATGTTTTTCCCGGAAAATAAAAAACATTTCAAGGAAGCTGTAATAAAGTTTTGAATTTTGTTAATGGTGTATGATGTAGTATAGTTTTATATTAAACAGAAACTATTATAACTTATCATTACCGATAAAACTTGCCACAGGTGGATGCTTTATTTTATGCAATAAGGCTATTTATAATGTGCAATATTATTCCAACCTCTTATCCTGTTGTATCCGGTATCTGACTGAGGATTTGGATTTCTGAGTCTTGGAATACATCTGGAGATTTAAAGAGATAGATTTATCGTGAAGCTCAAGGTTTTCTTATCTCTACAATCCCTATGAAAATAAGGAATACTTTGACAAGTTGATAAATATCAAGACAGACATGATTTTAGCATTACTAACCTCGGTGTAAATTATTGTTATTCCTTGGTTTCCATGGTAGAGCGTCTTAGTTATGATCGTTAGTTTTTGCAGCCGATCAGAAACATGTATGACTTATCTTTACCCAAAAGAGCAGTATATTAGAGACCCGCTGAAAGATGCTTAGTTTGGATGCTTGATGCTGCATCATATTTTTCCTTTGAATTCTATCACTAGAAGTATCGGTCTAGGTTGCATGGGTACGGGTACAAGTATAGGAACAGGTATGAATACGGATACGGGAAAATTATAATTATTAAAAAATTTAAAAATATGAGACGACAAGGAAACTATGTGCTAATCCTCATAACTCTCCTTCTGTAATGTTTGTTGTGTACTTTACATTCTGGATTTTCATTTGACTAATGATGTAAACAAAACTCACCATTCATTTTAGATTGGAACCTTTTCCACCTAGCCGAGTGCTCACTAAATGACTGACTGACAATATTAATGATATCGATTTGGAGCTGATCCCTGATTTTCTTCCAACCAGATTTGTTCTTAGCCTCGGACGGAGGTGATTTACATATAAAATCATCTATAACATGAATCGGTATTATCTAATCATCATCTCAAACACTAGCCTATCAGTTTAGGGTGCGTTTGGTAAATTGAACCAAATATTTGACAGTTTACCCGATATTTAATTACTACGCATGTAAGTTGCGGTGGCGGTGTAATACTCCGTATTTTTTCGTTTTTCAGATTTCGTTACAAACATTCCGGTTTTATTACTTTGCTGATGATATGTGGTACCTTGTTTAGCAAATGGGACGTCCGAGGCATTTGTTTAAAAGACGAGGGACAAGGAGGTCATTTCCCCTCTCTTTATTTTGGTAAGGCTTAATTAAGGAAGGTTAAGTCATTTTATTTCTTTCTACAATTCACGATCTATTTTGAAGAGCGCTCCCTCTCTCGACAGTTTCTGCGTTCTTCCTCTTCTTCCCCTTGTGTGCTTCTGAAGTTCTGGTGAATTGCTGGTGCTAGGGTTGCGGTATTTGGCTCGTGCTCTTGCTGCTGTGTGTGGATTGTTCGCCTCTGCATAATCAGGTTTGGTTTCCTTCGATTCCGAGGTTTTTCGCTTCTGTTTTGAGAGAACAGTTTTCTGATTTTGGGCTTGTCTCTGCGAATTCAGTAGTGCATTGTCCGTCTTCTCTGCTGCGGTTGTTCGTCTGATTGCGGGCATCGTTGGGATCGCTTCTGCTCGGCAATTCGATGTAAGTGGGGGATGGAATCGGGGTTGTTTACTCACCCTCGGGGACTGTTTTGTTCTAGCCTTTCTGTCTTGCAAATTGTGTTTTGATTATGTGTTTTTGCTTCGGTTTTGTGTTGTTAATTGCGTGGCTAACCCCCGAGGGTACTGATTTACCATTCTGCGAGTTTTGTGTGAGTTTATGGTGTTTTTGGCTGATTTCTGCTCGTCTGGTCGCTCTGGAAATCGACAGTTTTACACTGTCCGAACGTCTGTCCGAACTTGTAAGTTCGGACAGGTCTTCGGGCGCGTTTTGTTTTTGAAGTTTTTGAGGTGTCCGAACTTAGGTCCGAACATGTAAGTTCGGACCCAACGCGAGGACGGATTTTCGATGCAAGCTTCGACATGTGTCCGAACTTGCAAGGTCGGACGCAAGTTCGGACACAAGCATGATTTTGGTTTCTGAACTCTCGGCTTACGTCCGAACTTCGACGTTCGGACGTAAGTTCGGACATTTGGATTTCCGCGACTTCTGACTCTCGGCCTCTGTCCGAACTTGCAAGGTCGGACGCAAGTTCGGACATGCCACTGTTTTGAGCATAACTTCTCCGTTTTAGCTCCGTTTTGAATTCCGTTTGCGGGGTTGGATTCCCCTAATTGTGTACAAGCTTGTTATGCTGTTTATATGCATTTCCATGCATTTAAGTTCTGCTTTGTGAGCTTTTGGGTTTTGGGACCTAGTTACTTGCTTCTGAGCCTTGGATAGTCGGGTCGGGCTGTCCCGTAGCATGCTGCGCAGGAATTCCTTCTGTTTATACTCCTTAGGGTCTCCCTTAGGACGTTATTTGACCGACGGGTCTGTTAGCTGTCTCTACGGCTTCTGTTGTGGGATCTTCGGATCCATAGGACCTTATGTGTGTCCTTCTGTTGTGTTAGCTTGTCTCTAGTGTCCCACTCTTCTGTATCTGTTTCTGCAAGTCCGACTAAGATTTGAAGTGATGTTCTGCTCTGCTTCTGTTTTGTGTTCCATTCAGTCTATTTACAATGACTTCGCAATCTCCTCTGTTATAAGATATCCTGCTGCTTCTGTTTTGAGTAGGCTTCCTTGAGGAAGTCTTCTGCTTGCTGGGCTGTTTAGCTCACCCCTTTACTTTGCTGCAGATTGAGCTCGTGGGATCTTCTCTCCTGTTCCCTTCTGGAGCTTCGTGATTTTTATGCCTCTTTAGACTTTGTTTACCTTGCGCGTTGGACGCTTTAGAACCCTTGTGTAGCCTTCGGGCCTTCCTTTGTATTTGACTTATTAGCATTTGAATCTTGTAAACTCATTTGGTATTTATGCAAGTTCGTTATTTGGTTTTGGGATTCGATTTGCTTAGAGCCTTGCGACGTTAAGTAGTAGACTCGCGGCGTGTAACGGCCCTAACTCCTAGGCCGGTTT
Source organism: Limonium bicolor (assembly GCA_023374045.1). Taxonomy (NCBI): domain Eukaryota; kingdom Viridiplantae; phylum Streptophyta; class Magnoliopsida; order Caryophyllales; family Plumbaginaceae; genus Limonium; species Limonium bicolor. The sequence continues at coordinate 456,553,087 of CM041776.1, read as the reverse complement.
TGGGGTCGTTACATTTAGTGGTATCAGAGCCAGGTTGCTCGTTCTTTGGTGATTGTGGGGTTTGTCTGCATGTGTGAGTGTCTGAAAGGTCTGCTGTTTGATGATTGACGGTTTCTGATCGAATTGGTGTTTGTATTTTTAGTATGCCTCCCCGACGAGTAGGACGTGGTGCAGCTTCAGGCGATGCTCCCCAGGGGGACATTGCAGAGATTGTGCAGCAGGTGGTGACCCAGGTGCTGCAGACCGTAGGGGCCACTGCTGGTCAGGCGACTGGAGCCGGTAATGCGGGGGGCAGTAATGTGAAGGCGCTTCAGGAGTTCCTGAAGCTGAAGCCGCCTTCTTTTGATGCTAGTGGCGACCCACAGGAGGCGAGCCACTGGATTACCGCCATTGAGGATTTGCTGAGAGTCATGGGATGTGAGGAGGACCAGAAGGTCGGGTTCGCTACTTTATGTTCCAGTCGGAGGCGAAAGAGTGGTGGAAATCGGTTGAAGGGAAGTACCCCCACCCATGGACTTGGGAGCAGTTCAGGGGCTGCTTCAATCAGCAGTTCTACCCCGATGTCTTCAGGGATCAGAAGATAGTTGAGTATGGGAGGCTTCGTCAGACGAAGGAGATGTCTGTGGACGACTATGTGAGGAAGTTTATCTCTCTTTCGAAGTTTGTGCCTGAGCCGGACGATAACCGGAAGGCTAGGAAGTTTGAGGCTGGTTTGAGGGGTGATATTAGAGCTGCTGTGGCACCTTTTCGCCACAAGACTTCAGGGATGTGGCTGTGTGATGTGGCGTTGGTGGTAGAGTCAGAGCTGCAGGCTAGGCAGCGGTATGAGAAGAGGGACCAGAGGCCCGATAAGGGCAAAGACCAGAAGAGGAAAGGTCGTGTGGAGGAGCCCGAGAGGCGTGAGCAGCCTTCTTCTCAGAAGAAGAAGTATAGAGGAGACCGGGGTTCTTCTTCATCAGCATCTCCTGCTGTGGAGAAGTGTGCCGAGTGTGATCGTTTCCACCCAGGACGGGAGTGCTACAGGAAGTCCGGGGCGTGCTTCAAGTGTGGTTCGTTAGACCATCGCATTGCCCAGTGTCCACAGGCTAGAGGTGGAGGTGGCAGTGGTGGTTCTGAGGGCCGAGGTGCTGGTTCAGGGTCCGGGCAGAAGACTGATCAGAAGAAGCCCCAGACCCAGGCGCGTGTGTATGCTCTAGCTGGTGAGCGAGACCACGATTCAGACAGAGTGGTGTCAGGTATTCTTCAGATCTCTTCTCAGCCAGTATTCTGTTTGTTTGATTCAGGAGCTACCCACTCCTTTGTGTCTGCTGATTTAGTGGGTAGTCTCGGGTTGTCTGTTGTGCCATGTGATGTGGATCTTTGTATTTCTAGCCCGTTGAGTGGCGTGCCTGCATGTGTGCTTGATTCTGTGTGCAAGTCTGTTCCTTTAGTGGTCATGGATAGGACCTTACCTGCTAATTTGATTCCTATGAATATGTCCTGCTTCGATGTGATTTTGGGCATGGACTGGCTAGCAGAGCACCATGCCCATATAGACTGTGCGGCTAGGAGAGTCGTCTTTGATAGACCGGGTGAGACCCGTTTTGCTTTTGTGGGGAACTCTATCCCTTGTGCTCCGGGTGATTTCTGCTATGCAGGCGGTCCGTTCCTTGAGGAAGGGCTGTCAGGGTTTCCTATGCTTTGTACCTGAGGTTAAGGAGGGATCCCGATTGGAGGACATTCCTATTGTGCGTGAGTTCCCTGAGGTGTTCCAGGACGATGTGCCAGGACTACCACCAGATCGTGAGGTGGAGTTTTCTATTGAGTTAGCGCCAGGGACTCAGCCTATCTCTAAGGCTCCCTATCGCATGAGTCCGGCAGAGCTTAAGGAGCTGAAGGTGCAGCTGCAGGATCTTCTAGATAAGGGCTTCATTCGCCCTAGCGTGTCTCCATGGGGAGCACCTGTGTTGTTTGTGAAGAAGAAGGATGGCTCCTTCAGATTGTGTATTGACTATAGGGAATTGAATAAGGTTACCATCAAGAATCGGTATCCTCTTCCCCGCATTGATGATCTCTGACCAGTTAGCGGGAGCGACAGTATTCTCGAAGAGTCTGACTTGCGCTGGATATCACCAGCTGAAGATTAAGGTTGAGGATGTGCCTAAGTCTGCTTTTAGGACCCGGTATGGGCATTATGAGTTCTTGGTCATGCCTTTTGGTTTGACCAATGCCCCGTCGTTCTTCATGGATATGATGAACAGAGTCTTCAAACCTTTCTTGGATTCTTTCGTAGTTGTGTTCATTGACGATATCTTGGTGTACTCCAAGAGTGCTGAGGAGCATGAGGAGCATTTGAGGATGGTGCTGCAGACGTTGAAGGAGAACGGAGTTGTATGCTTAAATTGAAGAAGTGTGAGTTTTGGTTGGATAGAGTCGTGTTCCTTGGCCATGTGGTGTCGAAGGATGGCATTTCAGTAGATCCAGAGAAGATTAAGGCGGTTATGGAGTGGGCGAAGCCCACTAGTGTGTCTGAGGTGCGTAGTTTTCTAGGATTGGCTGGGTACTATAGGAAGTTCGTGGAGGGCTTTTCTAAGATCGTATCCCCCTTGACTCGTCTTCTTAGGAAGGAGTCAAGTTTGATTGGAGTGAGGCGTGCCAGGAGAGTTTCCAGGAGTTGAAGAAGAGGTTGACTTCGGCTCCGATTTTGACGTTGCCTTCTGGGACAGATGGCTTCGAGGTGTTCTGTGATCTTCCCACAGAGGGCTGGGTTGTGTTCTGATGCAGCAGGGAAAGTGGTAGCTTATGGGTCGAGACAGTTGAAGCCATACGAGAAGAACTATCCTACCCATGATTTGGAGTTAGTTGCTGTGTCTTCGCCTTGAAGATCTGGCGGCACTATTTGTATGGGGTGACGTGTAAGGTCTACACGGATCACAAGAGTCTCAAATATCTGTTTCACGCAGAAGGAATTGAATTTGAGACAGCGGCGCTGGTGGAGCTGTACATGATTACGACCTGGAGATCCTCTACCATCCGGGTAGAGCGAATGTGGTGGCGGATGCCTTGAGCCGTAGGGGTGCTCTGGACTTGCTTGTTCGTTGTCAGGGGTTCGGAGGTCTGCTTTTGAGCTTCAGCGTATGGGGATTGGGTTGTTCGTCAGACCGTGCCGGGATGATTGCTTCGATTCAGGTCCAGTCTACGTTGATTGAGCGGATCAGAGAGGGTCAGAAGGCTGATGCTGAGTGGTGTAAGATCAGGGAGAAGTTGTCAGATGATCAGGAGTCAGAGTTTTCTGTGTCCAGCGATGATTGTCTACGCTTCAGAGGCAGAGTTTGTGTGCCTAGTGGAGGCGACCTTAGGCGGGAGATTATGCAGGAGGTCATGGAGCTCCTTATTCTGTGCACCCAGGAGGGGGGAAGATGTACCGGGATCTCCGGGAATCCTTTTGGTGGGCGAATATGAAGAGGGAGATTTCTGATTTTGTGGCTGGCGTTGCCAAACCTGTCAGCAGGTGAAGGCTGAGCATCAGCGACCTGCGGGTCTTCTGCAGCCTCTTCCGTTCCTGAGTGGAAGTGGGAGAGCGTTGGTATGGATTTCATTCTGGGGCTTCCTAGGACATCTTCTGGGTACGATGCGCTGTGGGTGATTGTGGACCGGTTGACGAAGTCAGCCATTTCTTGCCGGTGAGGAAGACTTTCAGCCTTGAGCGCCTGGCTCGGCTGTACGTTGATGAGATTGTGAGATTGCATGGTGTGCCGGCGACGATCGTTTCGGACAGAGATCCGAGATTTGTATCTCGCTTCTGGCGTAGCCTGCATAAGGCTTTAGGGACGAATTTGGCTTTCAGTTCGGCTTATCATCCTCAGACCGATGGGCAGACGGAGAGGACGAACCAGATTTTGGAGGATATGTTGAGGGCTTGTGTGCTTGACTTCGGAGGCAGCTGGAATCAGCATGTGACATTGATCGAGTTCGCCTACAATAATAGTTTCCAATCGAGTATTGGGATGGCCCCATTTGAGGCGTTGTACGGTAGGCGCTGTAGATCTCCCATTTTTGGGACGACCTACGAGAGAGGGCGATTGTAGGTCCTGAGTTAGTTCAGGGAGCCGTGGACAAAGTTAAGACTATCAGGGAGCGTCTGTTGGTTGCCCAGAGCCGGCAGAAGAGTTATGCAGATCAGAGACGCCGTCCGCTTGAGTTTCAGGTTGGGGATCACGTGTATTTGAAGATTTCTCCAGTTCGAGGTGTAGTCCGTTTTGGTAAGCGTGGCAAGTTGAGTCCTCGGTTCGTAGGGCCGTTGAGGTGCTTGAGAGGGTTGGGCCGGTGGCATACAGATGGCATTGCCACCAGCTCTAGCAGGAGTGCATGACGTATTCCCATTGTCGATGCTCAGGAAGTATCTTCACGATCCGAGCCATGTGATGACTATGGTCAGCTCCGACTCCGAGATGATTTCACGTATGAGGCAGCTCCGGTCCGTATTCTAGCACGGGATGTTCGTCGGCTTCGTAGCAAGACTTTGCCTATGGTTAAGGTGCAGTGGTGGGTCAGTCCGAGCGTGAGGCGACATGGGAACTCGAGGAGGAGTTGCGGGCCAAGTTCCCTCCCTCTTCGACCAGTGAGGTATGTTGAATTTCGAGGACGAAATTCCTTTTAAGGGGGGAGTGGTGTAATACTCCGTATTTTCGTTTTTCAGATTTCGTTACATAACATCCGGTTGTATTACTTTGCTGATGTATGTGGTACCTTGTTTAGCAAATGGGACGTCCGAGGCATTTGTTTAAAAGACGAGGGACAAGGAGGTCATTTCCCCTCTCTTTATTTTGGTAAGGCTTAATTAAGGAAGGTTAGTCATTTTATTTCTTTCTACAATTCACGATCTATTTTGAAGAGCGCTCCCTCTCTCGACAGTTTTGCGTTCTTCCTCTCTCTTCCCCTTGAGTGCTTCTGAAGTTCTGGTGAATTGCTGGTGCTAGGGTTGCGGTATTTGGCTCGTTCTCTTGCTGTTGTGGTGTGGATTGTTCGCCTCTGCATAATCAGGTTTGGTTTCCTCGATTCCGAGTTTTTCGCTTCGTTTTGAGAGAAAGTTTTCTGATTTTGGGGCTTGTCTCTGCGAATTCAGTAGGCATTGTCCGTCTTCTCTGCTGCGGTTGTTCGTCTGATTGCGGGCATCGTTGGGATCGCTTCTGCTCGGCAATTCGATGTAAGTGGGGGAGGAATCGGGGGTGTTTACTCACCCTCGGGGACTGTTTTGTTCTAGCCTTTCTGTCTTGCAAATTGTGTTTTGATTATGTGTTTTGCTTCGGTTTTGTGTTGTTATTGCGGGCTAAACCCCCGAGTGTACTGATTTACCATTTGCGAGTTTGTGTGAGTTTATGGCGTTTTTGGCTGATCTGCTCGTCTGGTCGCTCTGGAAATGACGTTTTACACTGTCCGAACGTCTGTCCAAACTTGTAAGTTCGGACAGGTCTTCGGGCGCGTTTTGTTTTTGAAGTTTTTGAGGTGTCCGCTAGGTCCGAACATGTAAGTTCGGACCCAACGCGAGACGGATTTTCGATGCAAGCTCGGACATGTGTCCGAACTTGCAAGGCGGACGGCAAGTTGGACCACAAGCATGATTTGGTTTTGAACCTCGGTTACGTCTGCTTCGACGTTCGACGTAAGTTCGGACAGATTTCCGCGACTTCGACTCTCGGCCTCTGTCCGAATGCAAGGTCGGACGCAAGTTCAGACATGCCATGTTTTGAGCATAACTTCTCCGTTTTGCTCCGTTTGAATTCCGTTTGCTGGACCCACGGGTGAATTCGTTCCACCATGCATAGTTTATGTGTTTATGACTTCTCATATCCATCTTATTTTATCTGTGTTATTTTTGATTTATTAGTCTGTCTTCTTGGACACTTCGAAACTTTGCTAGTTCGTCGAATTCTCTTGCAGCGTTTTTCCATCTCCTTTGCTTCCACTCTCTGATTTTACATGTCCCATTCAAACTTCATGACATTGCCACTTCTCGCTTTCCAGAACTTGAATAGCGTGTTCTTTGGATACGACTAGCGATTCTGTACTGTACTTTCTTGAAGTCGGACTTTTATTCTCTAGTTATTAGTTCTCCGATTCCCCTAAGTTCGGATACTTCCTTATTTGCGCTTTCTCACTTCTACTGTCGAACTTTTGCAATCTCCTCTAAATTTTGATCGTTCTCCTTTAATGTATTCCCCTCCTGTTAAGCTTGTTCTTATATGCATTTCCATGCATTTAAGTTCTGCTTTGTGAGCTTTTGGGTTTTGGGACCTAGTTACCTTGCTTCTGAGCCTTGGATAGTCGGGTCGGGCTGTCCCGTAGCATGCTGCGCAGGAATTCCTTCTGTTTATACTCCTTAGGGTCTCCCTTAGGACGTTATTTGACCGACGGGTCTGTTAGCTGTCTCTACGGCTTCTGTTGTGGGATCTTCGGATCCATAGGACCTTATGTGTGTCCTTCTGTTGTGTTAGCTTGTCTTAGTGTCCCACTCTTCTGTATCTGTTTCTGCAAGTCCGACTAAGATTTAAGTGATGTTCTGCTCTGCTTCTGTTTGTGTTCCATTCAGTCTATTTACAATGACTTCGCAATCTCCTCTGTTTATAAGATATCCTGCTGCTTCTGTTTTGAGTAGGCTTCCTTGAGGAAGTCTTCTGCTTGCTGGGCTGTTTAGCTCACCCCTTTACTTTGCTGCAGATTGAGCTCGTGGGATCTTCTCTCCTGTTCCCTTCTGGAGCTTCGTGATTTTTATGCCTCTTTAGACTTTGTTTACCTTGCGCGTTGGACGCTTTAGAACCCTTGTGTAGCCTTCGGGCCTTCCTTTGTATTTGACTTATTAGCATTTGAATCTTGTAAACTCATTTGGTATTTATGCAAGTTCGTTATTTGGTTTTGGGATTCGATTTGCTTAGAGCCTTGCGACGTTAAGTAGTAGACTCGCGGCGTGTAACGACCCTAACTCCTAGGCCGGTTTTGGGGTCGTTACAATTACGACCTCGGTTGAGGTCCTAGATGGATTCCTAAGGCTTATTGAGGCCTAATTAATATACGGTAATAATTCTCGGAGAAAACAGATCCATAAAATGGATTAAAAACGCTAATAAAGCTTTAAAGCACGTTTTCAAGAAAACCCGAAAACGTGACTTTAAGTGGTCAAACAGACCCGTAAAAATTATAGTCAATCAAATAACTATAATTAAACATTAATAAAGCTTAAGAACCGTTAAAATTAAATAAACAAGAAAATTCCGGAAAACGGGCCCGGTCAGTGAATAGTGCCAAACGGGTAAATTAACGAGCGTTTTCTGTAAAAAAAAGAAAAATGCCCCAGCCTACTTTATTAATGGGGCCGGTTTTTATATGGGTAATCAGCCCCCTCTCACATAACTAGCTCTTCAGTTAATAAGTCAGAAAGAGCAAAAAGCAAAAATGTGGGAAAAAGTAAAAAGGCATTCCCTCTTCTCTCTCCTCCCTAATTTCTCTCTTCTCTCTCTTTCCTTTCTTTCTTCCCCACTGTCAGCTTCCTCCTTCCCCCAAGCTGGTGATTTTGAACTCCCATGGCTGCCCCCTCTTTCTCTCCATGCTCAAGTTACACAAGGCTCCAAATGCAAAACAAATTACATATTTGAACTCCCCTCACCAAGCTTTTCCATCTCTCTTTTCAAAATTTCAAATGGAGGAAGTCGACCTCAATGGGTTTTGGCCATTTGAAGAGAAAACTACATATTCTTGAAGCTTGGGGTCTTCTTTTCCTACTAAGGTAAAAAGTTCCAAAGAAAATACATTTTCTTCATCCTTCTCTCTTGGCCGATTTTTGCCCTTTGTAATGCCTGTGTTCTTTCTTGTTGAGCTATTCTCCAAGTTTTCAATGGTGGTTAGGAGCTCCTCTTTGATTCCTGACCAAAACCCCATCTTAGGGTTTCAAGGTAATTCTCCACCATTGTGCCTTAAGCACCTTCCCTTGAGTTCTAATTGATTAATAAGATTAGGTGAATGTATTTAGTGCCTAATCCCCCATCTGGGTATTGATTTTGAGGTTGGCAAGTGGTTGGCCAACTTGGCCGATTTTGATCAAGAAAGAGAGAAGGAGGAGATTGGAAAAAAAGAAGAAATTATGAGCTTAAGGTAAGAAATCTACCTTAATATCTATCTTTAATTGCTTTAGAACTTGGGATGGGTTAATTAATGAATGAACCAAAATGGATGGAAATGTGCTTGAATTAGTTAGATGAGAAATGGGATTTGTGTTTGAATTGAGGGTCTTGGGCCAAGTGATTTGTGTTTGTGTTCATATTGGGTTTGTTGAGATTTTGGAGCTATATATGTTGTTGATGAGTTTGGATGGAACTATTGTGTTCTGGTAGGACCCATGGTGTGGCTAGTTTAGGATTGAAAAAAAAAGAGAATTGATGATTTGGATAGGTTAGGTTTATTGGAAACTATGGCAAAATTTGGGGTTGTCTTTCCTTTGTTCCTGGTAAATTCTCATCTCTAGTTATGTGTTGTTCTTGTGATGTTGAGTCCTTGACCACCATTTCAAGGTGAATCCTATGTGTAATGTTGTAGGGCCCATGTAATTGATTGGAATTGATTGGGTTGAAGGGGGATTGAATATAAATATGATTTGCTTTATGTTAATTAATGAACCAAATTGGAAGAGTGTGAATGTTAGGTTTGTTGTGGAATAAACTTAGATGTAGATTTGTTGTTTGATAGGGAAAGTTTGGAGAATGGTTTGTGTTTGGGGTTGAGAGAGATTTGATTTGGGTGGTTTATTTAACTATGGCAAAATTTTGGTAGAAATAAGTGTTTTGGGTGACTTTGACAATGGGAGAACTTAGGTGTTCATTGGTTGAGTTGAGTTGATTAATAACCATGAAATGGTATTTGGAGAAGGGAGATTTGGGTATGCAAAATATGTAGCAAAATGGTTTGTGAAGACCTTAGAATCTCTAGAAAAAAGAGTCAGTGTTATAATCTTGGAAATGGAGGATGGACTGGGTATAGTTAATGAAATTGTCTAGGATGAATTGGGGATGGTCAAAATGGGTGAGAGCAAGAGGTAAACCACCAAGAGGAAGTTAGAAATGCACAAGTGTGCAAAATGTAAAAGTGAGGATGGGAATTTGTTGAATTTGAGCAAGAAGTTGAGCAAGGATTAAACCAATGATTTGAAGAGGTTTAGAGCATGTTTTAAGGTGTTTAAACATGTAGGAAACATGTGGAATGATTAGGAAAAGATTGGGTGAGGATTAAGGGGAGTTTAGAGTTCAAAAACTGTAAATTTTGACAGTTTCAGGGGTGGTCCGGGTTTGCAAATCGGTACACAAACCCGGACCACATCAAAAACTAGGCAGAAAGTCGTCCCAGTGGTTGGTCCGGGTTTATAGCCCCGGACACAAACCCAGACCACATGAAAAAATAGGCAGAATGTGTTTTCGGGATTGGTCCGGGTTTACAAACCAGGACACAAACCCGAACCAGTGTAAAAGTGCACCAGAGTGTGTTTTTAAGTGTCCTAATGATGGGGAATTGATTGGGGATGGTTTTAGATGATGTCTAGGACTTGGTTGGTGACCTATAAAGGTCCTTGGAAGTGTAAACAAGTTTGAGAAGTGAATGAGAAAGTTGTGAACTTAAATACACTTGAGTAAAACTAAGATTAACGGGGTAAGTACGGGAGTAATATTCATTTACCTACCATAGGGTATTCATGTTAATAGAACCACTTGATATATGATCAGTGATTCAAGAGTAAACCGAGGAACATGAGGTGACCCGGTAAAGTTAATCCATGGTGAAAGGTATGATTTTCTCATGCCCCATATGCTAACGTGGTTACGTTGATTTTGTGTGTGTGCCTACTTAATCAAGATAAAATCATGAAAATATTTTATTGCTTGTTTGTATATCTTGATGCATGATGTGTGTACTAACCACCTTGTATGATTGCGTGGTCAAACCTAGCATTATAGACCGACTCATAGTTGAGTAACGGTTGGTTAGTGACTCATAGGAAGAGTCGTTTCTCGAAATAACGAAAACGTGTAAACACAAAGAAAAACTATCGAACCAGGAAGCGATATTGCAAACCTATGAACTCACTAGAACGTGAGAGAGATGTAAGGGATTAGTAAACTCCCGAAACTGGTTAGAGAACCAAAATGAACAATCCAGGAAATAACCCATATTGGAAAGAAATGATGAAACCTCTAATAAGAGATTGGTATAGTTCAAAGAGGTGAACTCTTGAGAGAAGTAAAAGAATAATAAGGGACCTTCAAACTCCCTTAGATAAATAGTCGACCCAAAATATGAGGATCCGACCTACTTTGAGAAAATGTCCCGAACATAAAGTATTCGATAAGTTGGGTAAAACATAAATCTGAGAGTACTAGACATTGAGAAATTCCCTAAGCTAATAGATGATATTGAGAGAGATACTTCTAGGCTAATATATGAGATTATGAAATAACTTCGAGAGAGGAGTTTTTGGACTTTGAGTAGTCCGGTAGAGAAACGAACATTTGAGAATTTGAGGAGCTAAGTGTATAGTTCTGCTTGATAGTCGAACCTTTCCACCATGCTAGACCTAGAATCGGGTCAAAACCGGGGAAGTAAGACTTGTATTTGTAAGCCCGGTGGTATGTCTTGTGTATGACTCTGCCCGGAGGTCATGGGTAATGACTTAAAAGATATCCTTTGAGAATTTGATTGAGTATTGAAAATTTGAGCATTGAGAATTGATTTGGAGCTTGAGAGATTTGAGAAATTGAGTTTGAGTTGAGAATCGAGTGGAGTGTTGAGAACTTGGAAGTTTTGGTTGAGACTGAGTATTGTAGAACTTGATTGAGGTAGAGAGTAAGAGAATTTGAGTAAGAGTAACCCAATAGAATGGGTAAGATAATGAATAATTGATTAAGGCATTAGTGAGGTAGAAACCCTCAAGGCCTAAGAGTAAGTTGATACGAACTAATGACCTTGTTGTGTTAGTTAGGGATTATATTCCATAAATGGTTGTTGAATGCTTATGTTAGTGTACATATATAATGTATTGCTATCTTGTATGTTGATTGAATTAATATGAACCCCATGCTCTCGACAAAGTAGTCGGTGTACCCCCGTTAGCAAGCGGGGATGGCGGTTGAACATGGGTAGTTGATAAGGAACTTGTATATTTGTAAGGATTGATTTGTAAGTCCGTATTGTATTGGTAACTTGATGGTTGTAGAAACTCGGTATATATTTGTTTGAGGTTGTACTTGTATTGTATTTGGATTGATTAAGAAATGGAAGGTATTTGTAATTGTTGAGTACTCAGTATAATAATCCATCAGACCGATATTGTAGTTGAATTGTTGTATTGGATTTGGCCTTGTTAGTCACGAGGGTGACTAACAGCATTGTAATACCCAGTGTTGTAGTGAATTTCTGCTGCTTTGGTATTGGATATTGAGTCGGATTAGGAGGTAATGACTGGATTAGCGGTAGGGGTGTTGCAAAAAGTGGTATCAGAGTGAATTATCGCTCTGATGGTTGAAATACCGAGTTTATGAAATACTGAGATAGGAATTATAGACTTAGGGCTAAGTGTTGAGTGTTAGCGTGTGAGGTATGCTAGTTAGGAACTTCCAGTGTGATATGGATACCTACATAACCATACCTGTCCTCCACATCCCCCGTTGTAAAGTTGGGGAGAGAACGCCAGAGAGATGGAAAGACCTCTCACACTCAGGTAAAACCCGATCTGGCAGTAGTAAAATAAGCCTTGTAAGAGAAAGAACTAGTCATACGGTAGATTCCAAGAACTGGAAATCTCGGAAACGGTTCCTGTTTGAACGACAACAACCACACTTAACGGTAGAAGATTGAAGATCCTAAATATAGGACAATGAAATTTGCGGCATCATGAGGCGACGTGCTTCGCAGTCGCGAGAACCATGCGTAGTCGGCAAGAAAGGGAAGCATAACCGCGTAATGAGGCGGAAAAGGCGGAATAACAAGACCCGGGACAAGAAAGTCTGCAAACGTTTGATAATACCGGTAACGGTACACAACCGACTAAGGAATTAGTCAAGGTTGGATAACTCCAAACCTATAACGCCAAAAGGGTAGCAATACCCGAATAACATAGTTCAGACAACTATGAGAGTAATCATGACACTTACACCAACAGGACTACGATGTAGCTCCTAAGAGTTAGTCAAACCTCGGTAACCACAGTAAAGTGGGACATAGAACTAAACAAACCGGGATCCCTAAGAATGAAGGAACACCCGAATTAATGACAATCATGTCAAGGACACTGAGAAGCCACTCAGGGAATTGGTTACTAAGATAAAAAATTGATGGAAGAGCCAATGAAACCACCAAATACGGATGGGAACAATACCGTAACCGGTATACGCTACCCTGAAAAACAACCTACCCACGCACTTGCCAAAGCAAGTGCATCAATAGCAGGGCCATTTGGAAAACTTTTGACGACCAACAAGTACTTACTAAAGTACCACCACGACAATGAAACAAATACAGGATCACCAAACCTAAGAACTTGAAGAATGAAACCTTGGAAAGGCCTAACGGCCTGACCATTGTATTAAGAACGTACCAGTCAGCGAGAAGCTGGACTTGGTCGAGACCTCAGACTTGGCAACACCAGGAAACTTTTTCTTTCAAACTCAAAAACTTTTCTTTCCAAAACCCAAACTTTTTTTGTAAACCTCAGATTTTAAAACCAAACCAAAGAATTACGGTAAGTTATAATAGAATGATACAAGAGGAGTTGACAATAGAATACTTCACCTAGGCGTGTGACGAGCACTACGAGTGTACCCAAATACGGGATGTGGGACGACCACACTCCGAAGGAGCTTGCGGGCCTGACAGACCACTTGTGAGTTAGTCAGGTAAGTGGTAACGTACCAATAAGGTACCCCACGTATGTATACAAGTAGTGTATGAAACTCGGGAAGTAGTCAACTCCGTTCTACAGACAATGAAGTAAATTCGAACCAGGACAGTTGGACACCTCGAACGATCGAAGAAACTCAGATAAGCTTACAAGCTAAAGGAGTCAAGAACTCACTCCAAGAGGATGATTAAGAGTTAAGAAGTGCGATAAGCACTAACAATTGAGTAAAGACAGGGGATATGTCTCGAGAATCCAGAAGCAAGCATGTTAACTGGAATGAATACCAGGTCAAAACCCGGTAAGGCAAATACTTAACATGAACACGCCAATGTTCAATGGACAAGGCAAAATACCTAGAGTGATCATATAAGGTACTGGAGAATACCATTTAGCACCGAAGAGGATATCAAACCGGTTATAAACATAAGGAAAAGCATCAATGGTCTACCTTAAGAACGGGAGACGTTATAACCCTTAATGGGATAACTCAGATCCAGAACCGCAAGGCGGAATAATAAACTGAACATTCTCATAAATGTTAGCCGAATGAAATGGCGTAACTTAGCAACACCCAGGAGCAATCCTTGAAGGGTGTCAGAAGCATGATAAGAGCACAAGAGCTAGAATGAACGCTCGGTTAGAACACCGAAGGGATCCCACCTACTAGGGGATACCCTAAATTAATAAATGGTACCGATCAATACCAAGATACTTAAAGGGGCATCCAACGAACGGAAGCGTGATGCAATGATCCTATCATGGAGCCCAGTAATGCCTCTAAGCCATTTGATGGTATACGGATAAGCAATGCTTGTGAACAGCCTAAGATGAGCAGAGCTCTAGGCAACGTGGCTAGTATGCCATAAACATACTACAATACATAATCCAACGGTTGCAAAAACCCATTGTGAACCATATGGACAGTTGCCAAGAATGACACCAGTAAGATTGTTAAATAACTAACAAGCAAGGATACCACTCGTTATCAGCGAATGTATGAAATATATCTCTTTCGGAACTATTAATGTAGTGAAGCTTGAGCATACAATGATTGCCAAGCAATGTGGGAATAAGCTATTATAGCAATTGTTGAAAACCGAAGAGTAACCGGTTTAGGAGGAACACTGTATGTGTATAACCTGAAGTGTAAGGTCAATAACGCTCAAGGAGCTCAAAGACATAAAAGAATATCATACTCTGTAACCAGCCAAGTAAATGGCGAACCATAGTATAAATGGTGGAAATACATGAGCAGAAGCTAGTAGCAGCGGATGCCATGGAAACCAAAGTCGTGAGTAAACAGGAACATGGTGCGCAACAAGCGACCAATGTATCTCAAAATCACACAATGATATGGAGTTATTAGATAAGAGACGGTAGACAGACCGAGCAACAAGCCAGGAGTCTGCACCAAGTGATGAAACACCTCACAGAGGAGGCAATGATCATTCCTATTGCAATTGCATAAGGAACTAGAAATGTATCCTTGAACAATCAAATTGACAACGAAAGTAATAAACTTCGGGACAAGAACACGCAGTTGATAAATAATCATCCGTACTAGATACAGAGGTGTTGTAAACACCACAATGAACATGGCACAAGCCAGTTAAGCGAAAGCTTAGAAACAAACCGTGCGGCCTAAGGCCAAAAAAGCACGAAGGGTGTGGAACACACCAACAACCACAAGATGTGAATTCCATCGGAAGGAAAATGAAAGGAAACTTATGAAAGTCATAAGGACCGATGCATAGAAGAGGCAAGGTCGTACAAGTAAAAGAACACTTGTACAGAACCAGTTAAGTGGGCTTAATTCAGAAACCACTGACAACATAGGAAACACTACATGCTAAGTAGTGGCTCAACCTCAACCGACAACATGTCGGAAGAATCAAGTGAATGATCATGAAAGTACACAGTTGTATGTACATAGGTTCCAGAGAGCTGGATAGAAAACCTATAACTCATTGAGTTTGTGTACGGTAAGAAATACCACGTTTAATTGAGAATTACGAGAAGGGCAAACAAACCCCAAGTTATCAGGGTCGCGCTGAAATACCCCTACTTAATTAAACATGAATTAAACATATAATTAATTGTATTAAGGCCTAAACAACTAAGCATATAAAACCTTATGGTGTAAGGTTTAAATTAAGGGGATGTGTTACATTATTGTGAACATGTAACAACTTGTGAACAAACGAGCAATTGAATTTAGTACGAGCATATACATGTCCGAAAATATGACAGTGTTACATATTAATACGGTCACATATATATATGTACATATACGCGACAAATAAAATAGTCATACCCACATATATGTATAATTAATAACGCGGCATAACAAAATAGCCGCATATACATGTACATGTAAGTGATAACGCGACATGTTAATACGGTCGCATATATGCCAGAAATAAGCATAAATATGGCAGATACCAAAAAAAGGGGAAGAAGAGCAAACATGCTCTAGCCGGGATTCGAACCCGAGACCTTTTGTATCCTTCCCGAAGCCTTAACCGTTTGAGCTATGCTCGAATTCAGTAGAAACTACTAGCCTAGTTAAACTAATAATGAGACAACTGTGACTACAAAAATAATAATATAACAACAGCAACTGAAGTAGGTATGTTGCTATCGCTTATTGAACTTGAGAGAGTCCGACATACAAGTATGGTCCTTATGCGTTGAACTCACCACTCACCCACAACTCCTCTTAGTAACTTGTAACCCCTACCTAGACCGCCTTGATCTCAGTTAAAGCCACCAACAACAACAACAGCAAACCGTCAGACTTGGTTGCTGATGCAATTCCCACGCATCCAAATTGTTTCCCCCGCATGCAGATAAGGACCACTGGTCCACTGTCGCATGAGGAATCAACCCATCCTTGCTTCTCGATTCTCCTTGTGATTCCGGTTAAGAATTATACCCTGCATGTTCTGAAACTCTTCACGTTTTCCTTCAACACCCTTGCCCTTCCTGGTGCAAGCTTCTACACAATCTGGAAACCAGTTGACACCAAACAACAAGGGAGAAAAGAAAAAAAAATGGTGGTAAGCAAACCTTTCCATTCCATTCCTTATCTCCTTGTTCGAAGGATCCCCATCTCTTAACTTCATCTCCTCTCTACTTTCCTACACAAGGCTCTCTGGAAATGCTCCTTGTAGTAAGCTGAGATTTCTCCAAAAACCATGTTTCTGTCAACCTTAACAGTTTCTGCAGAGTTGTTTTCCTCTGTATACTAAATTTCCAGAAAGAGATATGGTGGTGGTATTGAGCTAATAATGAACTTAAAACATTGTTTAAACTCCTGCCAGAATAATGCCGATAACATGCAGATTAAATCCATGAGAAATGAACTAGAACTTACTAAGATGAGATCTGTTTGCAAACTGCTTCCATGACAGCCAGGAAACTAATACATTTGGGCTGAAACTTGTGTTTTTTTTTCTAGCGTCAAATATGTATGGGATTTCTCTACGTTAACAGGAAGAAAAATCTGATGTATTTAAAAACCAATGAGCCAGTTATACAAGAGTTAAGCAACAAGTTAGATTGGTCCAGTTAAATTCTATACGAATCAACTAATGAAACCAGTGCAGAATTGAGTTTAAATTCTGCAACTTATGCCTCTGTGTAATCGATCTTCAGAGACAATATCAGGGTGGTATTGACTAGATCATAAGCTTAAGAACTTGCTGACACATCATGCTAATGCATAAACAAGCTAGGCATGTTGGAGGAAATGGCAGCACATAAAAAAGAATAGTAGAAGTTGTGGAGTATAGAAGTTTAGTTTCAGTTTTTCAGTTTCCTCACAATTAGTATTTAGGTGTTTCTGTAACATTATGCTCTGACTATTAAATAGCCGACACATGATATAGATGTAGTGCTAGATTAATAATGAACCTAAAGGCAAAGATAAAACCCATTGCTAACCCTGTAAACTCGTGAGAATGTTTTAAAGTAAAGGAAAACAGAAGCCAAGTCATGAATGAAACAGAAAGAAAAATATATATATATATATATGTATAAATCACATTGTAGTTTCTGTACAACGGTGCCCAGGGTATTATCTATGTGGTTTTGTCTTGCTGTGGGTTTAAGATCCCAACTAAACATTAACGGAATGGGAGGTCAATTTGTGAACATGCAGAAAGCAGAATCAGAGAAACAGCAGGTGCATTCTAAGTTTTTGCAACCTCGTCAGTTGGTGTGTAGTTGAGTAACAGAGTGGTCAAAGTTAGTTTTTCTTTGAGTTTAAACAAAAACTGGAACAATGAATCAAGTGAGTGAATGCTTAGGGATAAAATGAATAACGGATACATGAAATAGACAGAATGAAATCAGTAGAAGCTACCAATTCTGTTGTGCAAAATCTTTCTGTTATGTATAACTCAGTACAGGGAATATTGAAGGGGTATATTGAGAGATAGATTAATAATGAAGCAGATAAACAAAGAGATAACCAAACCATATCAGATCCGGTGTTTTTCTTGTTTCTGTTTAAGGTCGATTCTATAACAGCAATGAAGTTGTTGGGATTTAAAATGTTAACAAGGCATTTGGCTGCGTGAGCTATCAATGGGGGGAGAAGTGGACATATAGGTTATTACACAGAAAGGGAAAATAACATAAAAGAAAGCATGCTACAGTTTTATGATTTTAGATTTTCAAGTGTGATTTCTGTGTGAAGAATTTTCGGGGATATTGTCCATGACTATCTTGGGTTTATTTCTGAGGTTAGGACTGTGTAAAAAGGCTTAACCAAATAACCAAGCGGGGAAAAACTAAGGACTAGGTTGGGTAACAGAAAATGAGACAACAGAAAGGAGTTTACAGCAGTATCATATTTCAGTTTAAGATTTCTACCTGATTGGATTTATGTCACTTGGGTCTGTTTTGGGAGTATAACCAGGGAAAACATGTAACTACGTGAGTTATCAATGAGGGAAATTTAAAACTCAATTCATGAACAAAACAGGAAATATATCATAAAACAGAAAAGGAAGACAAGAAAATGTTTCAGTTTCATAATTTCGATCTTGATTCCGTTTCAGTCCTGTATAACTTTATACAGAAAGGTGGAGAAGCTGTGGTGAGTTGCCAATGAATCTAAAACACCTCTAACATACTTTAGTAAACTATAAGTACTTTGAGGAAGGTTAGAATTCAAGTTAGCACACTGACGCAAAAGAAAAAAAACAGATGGATATGCACCGATTCAGTTGCTTCAGGTTTTCATCAATATGTTGTTTCTGAGTTACTACATACATAAGCTGTGTAAGTGTTGCAGTAGGTTGAGGATGAACCTAAAACTTTTTGTTCACGTAACTAATAGTGTAAACACCTTGGGGAAAACAGGAAGTCAGACAGTGACCAACAGAAAAGGAATTATAGGAGGATAAATCAACCTGGTCTCAGATTTTGGTTCAGTTTGTATCAGTTTTGTATAACATATTACAGAGGTGTTGAAAAGGGTTGAAATGAGTTGCTAATGAATCTAAAACTCTCTAACCCACATTGCTAAGTTGTAACTACTTATAGAGGAACATGGGGGTCAGTTTCATAATCTAACTGATGAATTGTAGGAGAACAACACAAGTTTTGTCCTCAGTTTTTCGAAAAAGACTGTTTCTGTGTAACTGGTTTTCAAAATCATTGGGAGTGTTATGGTGGCTTAGGTATGAATTCAAAACATTACTAAAGAGGGGAGTTAAATTGGAGAATTCATTGAGAAACTAGGAATCAATTAATTACTGACAAAAGGAAAGAATGAGGAAGAGTTGATACAGTTTTCGGTTTCAGATTTTGGTAGTTGCTGCTCTGTATGGATGAGTACAAAAGTTGGAGGGGTGCTTTGTTGGGCTAATCTAGAGTCTAAAACATTGGTTACACCTATATCTAGTTGGGTAAACACCATGGGAAAGAAATAAACCTCAGTTGAACTAACTAGGAACAAGAACCAAGGAGAGATGTGTAGTTGTTGTTTCAGATTTCGTTACAGTTTGCTTCTGTGTGGCTGAGTTACAGTGGGGATTAAGATCCGATATGGTTTTAAATTCTATAATGTATGATGAATGCGGCATGATATAAAGTAAGTGGTGAACTTGGGATATTGAGAGGATAGGATTTGATAGGAACTGGGACCAAGATATACGCATTCCGGTAACCATAACAAGTGCTAAAACTTAGGTTTATTCTATTTACAAAGTCTTATGTTATAATCCCCACACCTACAAATAACGTATGTGTATTTCGAATATGGATCACTAGGGCCGGAGTGGAATCCTGCGATTGATCACATATTAGCACAAGGGGGGATGTGTGAGTATATGAACATCAGACTTTGTAAGGAATATAAAAGGATAGCACTGTTATGGTGTACCGGAATGCGTTTATCGTGGTCCCAGTTCCTCAAATCCTATCCTCTCAATATCCCAAGTTCACCAGTACTTTATATCATGCCGCCGCATTCATCATACATTATAGAATTTAAAACCATATCGGATCTTAATCCCCACTGTAACTCAGCCACACAGAAGCAAAACTGTAACGAAATCTGAAACAACAACTACACATCTCTCCTTGGTTCTTGTTCCTAGTTAGTTCAACTGAGGTTTATTTCTTTCCCATGGTGTTTACCCAACTAGATATAGGTGTAACCAATGTTTTAGACTCTAGATTAGCCCAACAAAGCACCCTCCAACTTTGTACTCATCCATACAGAGCAGCAACTACCAAAATCTGAAACCGAAAACTGTATCAACTCTTCCTCATTCTTTCCTTGTCAGTAATTAATTGATTCCTAGTTTCTCAAATGAATTCTCCAATTTAACTCCCCTCTTTAGTAATGTTTTGAATTCATACCTAAGCCACCATAACACTCCCAATGATTTTGAAAACCAGTTACACAGAAACAGTCTTTTTCGAAAAACTGAGGACAAAACTTGTGTTGTTCTCTACAATTCATCAGTTAGATTATGAAACTGACCCCCATGTTCCTCTATAAGTAGTTACAACTTAGCAATGTGGGTTAGAGAGGTTTTAGATTCATTAGCAACTCATTTCAACCCTTTTCAACACCTCTGTAATATGTTATACAAAACTGATACAAACTGAACCAAAATCTGAGACCAGGTTGATTTATCCTCCTATAATTCCTTTCTGTTGGTCACTGTCTGACTTCCTGTTTTCCCCAAGGTGTTTACACTATTAGTACGTGAAACAAAAAGGTTTTAGGTTCATCCTCAACCTACTGCAACACTTACACAGCTTATGTATGTAGTAACTCAGAACAACATATTGATGAAAACCTGAAGCAACTGAATCGGTGCATATCCATTGTTTTTTTTCTTTTGCGTCAGTGTGCTACTTGAATTCTAACCTTCCTCAAAGTACTTATAGTTTACTAAAGTATGTTAGAGGTGTTTTAGATTCATTGGCAACTCACCACAGCTTCTCCACCTTTCTGTATAAAGTTATACAGGACTGAAACGGAATCAAGATCGAAATTATGAACTGAAACATTTTCTTGTCTTCCTTTCTGTTTTATGATATATTTCCTGTTTTGTTCATGAATTGAGTTTTAAATTTCCCTCATTGATAACTCACGTAGTTACATGTTTTACCCTGGTTATACCAAAACAGACCCAAGGTGACATAAATCCAATCAGGTAGAAATCTTAAACTGAAATATGATACTGCTGTAAACTCCTTTCTGTTGTCTCATTTTCTGTTACCCAACCTAGTCCTTAGTTTTCCCCGCGCTTGGTTATTTGGTTAAGCCTTTTTTACACAGTCCTAACCTCAGAAATAAACCCAAGATAGTCATGGACAATATCCCCGAAAATTCTTCACACAGAAATCACACTTGAAAATCTAAAATCATAAAACTGTAGCATGCTTTCTTTTATGTTATTTTCCTTTCTGTGTAATAACCTATATGTCCACTTCTCCCCATTGATAGCTCACGCAGCCAAATGCCTTGTTAACATTTTAAATCCCAACAACTTCATTGCTGTTATAGAATCGACCTTAAACAGAAACAGAAAAACACCGGATCTGATATGGTTGGTTATCTCTTGTTTATCTGCTTCATATTAATCTATCTCTCAATATACCCCTTCAATATTCCATGTACTGAGTTATACATAACAGAAAGATTTTGCACAACAGAATTGGTAGCTTCTACTGATTTCATTCTGTCTATTTCATGTATCCGTTATTCATTTTATCCCTAAGCATTCACTCACTTGATTCATTGTTCCAGTTTTGTTTTAAACTCAAAGAAAAACTAACTTTGACCACTCTGTTACTCAACTACACACCAACTGACGAGGTTGCAAAAACTTAAACTCTGAAGAATGCACCTGCTGTTTTCTGATTCTGCTTTCTGCATGTTCCATTCACAAATGACCTCCCATTCCGTTAATGTTTAGTTGGGATCTTAAACCCACAGCAAGACAAAACCACATAGATAATACCCTGGGCACCGTTGTACAGAAACTACAATGTGATTTATACATATATATATATATATATTTTTCTTTCTGTTTCATTCATGACTTGGCTTCTGTTTTCCTTTACTTTAAAACATTCTCACGAGTTTACAGGGTTAGCAATGGGTTTTATCTTTGCCTTTAGTTCATTATTAATCTAGCACTACATCTATATCATGTGTCGGCTATTTAATAGTCAGAGCATAATGTTACAGAAACACCTAAATACTAATTGTGAGGAAACTGAAAAACTGAAACTAAACTTCTATACTCCACAACTTCTACTATTCTTTTTTATGTGCTGCCATTTCCTCCAACATGCCTAGCTTGTTTATGCATTAGCATGATGTGTCAGCAAGTTCTAAGCTTATGATCTAGTCAATACCACCTGATATTGTCTCTGAAGATCGATTACACAGAGCATAAGTTGCAGAATTTAAACTCAATTCTGCACTGGTTTCATTAGTTGATTCGTATAGAATTTAACTGGACCAATCTAACTTGTTGCTTAACTCTTGTATAACTGGCTCATTGGTTTTTAAATACATCAGATTTTCTTCCTGTTAACGTAGAGAAATCCCATACATATTTGACGCTAGAAAAAAAAACACAAGTTTCAGCCCAAATGTATTAGTTTCCTGGCTGTCATGGAAGCAGTTTGCAAACAGATCTCATCTTAGTAAGTTCTAGTTCATTTCTCATGGATTTAATCTGCATGTTATCGGCATTATTCTGGCAGGAGTTTAACAATGTTTTAAGTTCATTATTAGCTCAATACCACCACCATATCTCTTCTGGAAAATTAGTATACAGAGGAAAACAACTCTGCAGAAACTGTTAGGTTGACAGAAACATGGTTTTTGGAGAAATCTCAGCTTACTACAAGGAGCATTTCCAGAGAGCCTTGTGTAGGAAAGTAGAGAGAGATGAAGTTAAGAGATGGGGATCCTTCGAACAAGGAGATAAGGAATGGAATGGAAAGGTTTGCTTTACCACCATTTTTTTTTCTTTTCTCCTTGTTGTTGGTGTCAACTGGTTTCCAGATTGTGTAGAAGCTTGCACCAGGAAGGGCAAGGTGTTGAAGGAAAACGTGAAGAGTTTCAGAACATGCAGGGTATAATTCTTAACCGGAATCACAAGGAGAATCGAGAAGCAAGGATGGGTTGATTCCTCATGCGACAGTGGACCAGTGGTCCTATCTGCATGCGGGGGAAACAATTTGGATGCGTGGGAATGGAATTGCATCAGCAACCAAGTCTGACGGTTTGCTGTTGTTGTTGTTGGTGGCTTTAACTGAGATCAAGGCGGTCTAGGTAGGGGTTACAAGTACTAAGAGGAGTTGTGGGTGGTGAGTGGTGAGTTCAACGCATAAGGACCACATGGTACTTGTTGTCGGACTCTCTCAAGTTCAATAAGCGATAGCAACATACCTACTTCAGTTGCTGTTGTTATATTATTATTTTTGTAGTCACAGTTGTCTCATTATTAGTTTAACTAGGCTAGTAGTTTCTACTGAATTCGAGCATAGCTCAAACGGTTAAGGCTTCGGAAGGATACAAAAGGTCTCGGGTTCGAATCCGGCTAGAGCATGTTTGCTCTTCTTCCCCTTTTTTGGTATCTGCCATATTTATGCTTATTTCTGGCATATATGCGACCGTATTAACATGTCGCGTTATCACTTACATGTACATGTATATGCGGCTATTTGTTATGCCGCGTTATAATTATACATATATGTGGGTATGACTATTTTATTTGTCGCGTATATGTACATATATATATGTGGACCGTATTAATATGTAACACTGTCATATTTTCGGACATGTATATGCTCGTACTAAATTCAATTGCTCGTTTGTTCACAAGTTGTTACATGTTCACAATAATGTAACACATCCCCTTAATTAAACCTTACACCATAAGGTTTTATATGCTTAGTTGTTTAGGCCTTAATACAATTAATTATATGTTTATTCATGTTTAATTAAGTAGGGGTATTTCAGCGCGACCCTGATAACTTGGGGTTTGTTTGCCCTTCTCGTAATTCTCAATTAAACGTGGTATTTCTTACCGTACACAAACTCAATGAGTTATAGGTTTCTATCCAGCTCTCTGGAACCTATGTACATACAACTGTGTACTTTCATGATCATTCACTTGATTCTTCCGACATGTTGTCGGTTGAGGTTGAGCCACTACTTAGCATGTAGTGTTTCCTATGTTGTCAGTGGTTTCTGAATTAAGCCCACTTAACTGGTTCTGTACAAGTGTTCTTTTTACTTGTACGACCTTGCCTCTTCTATGCATCGGTCCTTATGACTTTCATAAGTTTCCTTTCATTTTCCTTCCGATGGAATTCACATCTTGTGGTTGTTGGTGTGTTCCACACCCTTCGTGCTTTTTTGGCCTTAGGCCGCACGGTTTGTTTCTAAGCTTTCGCTTAACTGGCTTGTGCCATGTTCATTGTGGTGTTTACAACACCTCTGTATCTAGTACGGATGATTATTTATCAACTGCGTGTTCTTGTCCGAAGTTTATTACTTTCGTTGTCAATTTGATTGTTCAAGGATACATTTCTAGTTCCTTATGCAATTGCAATAGGAATGATCATTGCCTCCTCTGTGAGGTGTTTCATCACTTGGTGCAGACTCCTGGCTTGTTGCTCGGTCTGTCTACCGTCTCTTATCTAATAACTCCATATCATTGTGTGATTTTGAGATACATTGGTCGCTTGTTGCGCACCATGTTCCTGTTTACTCACGACTTTGGTTTCCATGGCATCCGCTGCTACTAGCTTCTGCTCATGTATTTCCACCATTTATACTATGGTTCGCCATTTACTTGGCTGGTTACAGAGTATGATATTCTTTTATGTCTTTGAGCTCCTTGAGCGTTATTGACCTTACACTTCAGGTTATACACATACAGTGTTCCTCCTAAACGGTTACTCTTCGGTTTTCAACAATTGCTATAATAGCTTATTCCCACATTGCTTGGCAATCATTGTATGCTCAAGCTTCACTACATTAATAGTTCCGAAAGAGATATATTTTCATACATTCGCTGATAACGAGTGGTATCCTTGCTTGTTAGTTATTTAACAATCTTACTGGTGTCATTCTTGGCAACTGTCCATATGGTTCACAATGGGTTTTTGCAACCGTTGGATTATGTATTGTAGTATGTTTATGGCATACTAGCCACGTTGCCTAGAGCTCTGCTCATCTTAGGCTGTTCACAAGCATTGCTTATCCGTATACCATCAAATGGCTTAGAGGCATTACTGGGCTCCATGATAGGATCATTGCATCACGCTTCCGTTCGTTGGATGCCCCTTTAAGTATCTTGGTATTGATCGGTACCATTTATTAATTTAGGGTATCCCCTAGTAGGTGGGATCCCTTCGGTGTTCTAACCGAGCGTTCATTCTAGCTCTGTGCTCTTATCATGCTTCTGACACCCTTCAAGGATTGCTCCTGGGTGTTGCTAAGTTACGCCATTTCATTCGGCTAACATTTATGAGAATGTTCAGTTTATTATTCCGCCTTGCGGTTCTGGATCTGAGTTATCCCATTAAGGGTTATAACGTCTCCCGTTCTTAAGGTAGACCATTGATGCTTTTCCTTATGTTTATAACCGGTTTGATATCCTCTTCGGTGCTAAATGGTATTCTCCAGTACCTTATATGATCACTCTAGGTATTTTGCCTTGTCCATTGAACATTGGCGTGTTCATGTTAAGTATTTGCCTTACCGGGTTTGACCTGGTATTCATTCCAGTTAACATGCTTGCTTCTGGATTCTCGAGACATATCCCCTGTCTTTACTCAATTGTTAGTGCTTATCGCACTTCTTAACTCTTAATCATCCTCTTGGAGTGAGTTCTTGACTCCTTTAGCTTGTAAGCTTATCTGAGTTTCTTCGATCGTTCGAGGTGTCCAACTGTCCTGGTTCGAATTTACTTCATTGTCTGTAAACGGAGTTGACTACTTCCCGAGTTTCATACACTACTTGTATACATACGTGGGGTACCTTATTGGTACGTTACCACTTACCTGACTAACTCACAAGTGGTCTGTCAGGCCCGCAAGCTCCTTCGGAGTGTGGTCGTCCCACATCCCGTATTTGGGTACACTCGTAGTGCTCGTCACACGCCTAGGTGAAGTATTCTATTGTCAACTCCTCTTGTATCATTCTATTATAACTTACCGTAATTCTTTGGTTTGGTTTTAAAATCTGAGGTTTACAAAAAAAGTTTGGGTTTTGGAAAGAAAAGTTTTTGAGTTTGAAAGAAAAAGTTTCCTGGTGTTGCCAAGTCTGAGGTCTCGACCAAGTCCAGCTTCTCGCTGACTGGTACGTTCTTAATACAATGGTCAGGCCGTTAGGCCTTTCCAAGTTTCATTCTTCAAGTCTTAGGTTTGGTGATCCTGTATTTGTTTCATTGTCGTGGTGGTACTTTAGTAAGTACTTGTTGGTCGTCAAAAGTTTCCAAATGGCCCTGCTATTGATGCACTTGCTTTGGCAAGTGCGTGGGTAGGTTGTTTTTCAGGGTAGCGTATACCGGTTACGGTATTGTTCCCATCCGTATTTGGTGGTTTCATTGGCTCTTCCATCAATTTTTTATCTTAGTAACCAATTCCCTGAGTGGCTTCTCAGTGTCCTTGACATGATTGTCATTAATTCGGGTGTTCCTTCATTCTTAGGGATCCCAGTTTGTTTAGTTCTATGTCCCACTTTACTGTGGTTACCGAGGTTTGACTAACTCTTAGGAGCTACATCGTAGTCCTGTTGGTGTAAGTGTCATGATTACTCATAGTTGTCTGAACTATGTTATTCGGGTATTGCTACCTTTTGGCGTTATAGGTTTGGAGTTATCCAACCTTGACTAATTCCTTAGTCGGTTGTGTACGTTACCGGTATTATCAAACGTTTGCAGACTTTCTTGTCCCGGGTCTTGTTATTCCGCCTTTTCCGCCTCATTACGCGGTTATGCTTCCCTTTCTTGCCGACTACGCATGGTTCTCGCGACTGCGAAGCACGTCGCCTCATGATGCCGCAAATTTCATGTCCTATATTTAGGATCTTCAATCTTCTACCGTTAAGTGTGGTTGTTGTCGTTCAAACAGGAACCGTTTCCGAGATTTCCAGTTCTTGGAATCTACCGTATGACTAGTTCTTTCTCTTACAAGGCTTATTTTACTACTGCCAGATCGGGTTTTACCTGAGTGTGAGAGGTCTTTCCATCTCTCTGGCGTTCTCTCCCCAACTTTACAACGGGGGATGTGGAGGACAGGTATGGTTATGTAGGTATCCATATCACACTGGAAGTTCCTAACTAGCATACCTCACACGCTAACACTCAACACTTAGCCCTAAGTCTATAATTCCTATCTCAGTATTTCATAAACTCGGTATTTCAACCATCAGAGCGATAATTCACTCTGATACCACTTTTTGCAACACCCCTACCGCTAATCCAGTCATTACCTCCTAATCCGACTCAATATCCAATACCAAAGCAGCAGAAATTCACTACAACACTGGGTATTACAATGCTGTTAGTCACCCTCGTGACTAACAAGGCCAAATCCAATACAACAATTCAACTACAATATCGGTCTGATGGATTATTATACTGAGTACTCAACAATTACAAATACCTTCCATTTCTTAATCAATCCAAATACAATACAAGTACAACCTCAAACAAATATATACCGAGTTTCTACAACCATCAAGTTACCAATACAATACGGACTTACAAATCAATCCTTACAAATATACAAGTTCCTTATCAACTACCCATGTTCAACCGCCATCCCGCTTGCTAACGGGGGTACACCGACTACTTTGTCGAGAGCATGGGGTTCATATTAATTCAATCAACATACAAGATAGCAATACATATATATGTACACTAACATAAGCATTCAACAACCATTTATGGAATATAATCCCTAAAACTAACACAACAGGTCATTAGTTCGTATCAACTTACTCTTAGGCCTTGAGGGTTTCTACCTCACTAATGCCTTAATCAATTATTCATTATCTTACCCATTCTATTGGGTTACTCTTACTCAAATTCTCTTACTCTCTACCTCAATCAAGTTCTACAATACTCAGTCTCAACCAAAACTTCCAAGTTCTCAACACTCCACTCGATCCCTCAACTCAAACTCATTCTCTCAAAAATCTCTCTCAAGCTCCAAATCAATTCTCAATGCTCAAATTTTCAATACTCAATCAAATTCTCAAAGGATATCTTTTAAGTCATTACCCATGACCTCCGGGCAGAGTCATACACAAGACATACCACCGGGCTTACAAATACAAGTCTTACTTCCCCGGTTTGACCCGATTCTAGGTCTAGCATGGTGGAAAGGTTCGACTATCAAGCAGAACTATACACTTAGCTCCTCAAATTCTCAAATGTTCGTTTCTCTACCGGACTACTCAAAGTCCAAAAACTCCTCTCTCGAAGTTATTTCATAATCTCATATATTAGCCTAGAAGTATCTCTCTCAATATCATCTATTAGCTTAGGGAATTTCTCAATGTCTAGTACTCTCAGATTTATGTTTTACCCAACTTATCGAATACTTTATGTTCGGGACATTTTCTCAAAGTAGGTCGGATCCTCATATTTTGGGTCGACTATTTATCTAAGGGAGTTTGAAGGTCCCTTATTATTCTTTACTTCTCTCAAGAGTTCACCTCTTTGAACTATACCAATCTCTTATTAGAGGTTTCATCATTTCTTTCCAATATGGGTTATTTCCTGGATTGTTCATTTTGGTTCTCTAACCAGTTTCGGGAGTTTACTAATCCCTTACATCTCTCTCACGTTCTAGTGAGTTCATAGGTTTGCAATATCGCTTCCTGGTTCGATAGTTTTTCTTTGTGTTTACACGTTTTCGTTATTTCGAGAAACGACTCTTCCTATGAGTCACTAACCAACCGTTACTCAACTATGAGTCGGTCTATAATGCTAGGTTTGACCACGCAATCATACAAGGTGGTTAGTACACACATCATGCATCAAGATATACAAACAAGCAATAAAATATTTTCATGATTTTATCTTGATTAGTAGGCACACAAGCACACAAATCAACGTAACCACGTTAGCATATGGGGCATGAGAAAATCATACCTTTCACCATGGATTAACTTTACCGGGTCACCTCATGTTCCTCGGTTTACTCTTGAATCACTGATCATATATCAAGTGGTTCTATTAACATGAATACCCTATGGTAGGTAAATGAATATTACTCCCGTACTTACCCCGTTAATCTTAGTTTTACTCAAGTGTATTTAAGTTCACAACTTTCTCATTCACTTCTCAAACTTGTTTACACTTCCAAGGACCTTTATAGGTCACCAACCAAGTCCTAGACATCATCTAAAACCATCCCCAATCAATTCCCCATCATTAGGACACTTAAAAACACACTCTGGTGCACTTTTACACTGGTTCGGGTTTGTGTCCTGGTTTGTAAACCCGGACCAATCCCGGAAAACACATTCTGCCTATTTTTTCATGTGGTCTGGGTTTGTGTCCGGGGCTATAAACCCGGACCAACCACTGGGACGACTTTCTGCCTAGTTTTGATGTGGTCCGGGTTTGTGTACCGATTTGCAAACCCGGACCACCCCTGAAACTGTCAAAATTTACAGTTTTTGAACTCTAAACTCCCCTTAATCCTCACCCAATCTTTTCCTAATCATTCCACATGTTTCCTACATGTTTAAACACCTTAAAACATGCTCTAAACCTCTTCAAATCATTGGTTTAATCCTTGCTCAACTTCTTGCTCAAATTCAACAAATTCCCATCCTCACTTTTACATTTTGCACACTTGTGCATTTCTAACTTCCTCTTGGTGGTTTACCTCTTGCTCTCACCCATTTTGACCATCCCCAATTCATCCTAGACAATTTCATTAACTATACCCAAGTCCATCCTCCATTTCCAAGATTATAAACACTGACTCTTTTTTCTAGAGATTCTAAGGTCTTCACAAACCATTTTGCTACATATTTTGCATACCCAAATCTCCCTTCTCCAAATACCATTTCATGGTTATTAATCAACTCAACTCAACCCAAATGAACACCTAAGTTCTCCCATTGTCAAAGTCACCCAAAACACTTATTTTCTACCAAAATTTTGCCATAGTTTCCCAATAAACCTAACCTATCCAAAATCATCAATCTTCTTTTTTTTCAATCCTAAACTAGCCACACCCATAAAGGGTCCTACCAGAACACAATAGTTCCATCCAAACTCATCAAACAACAATATAGCTCCAAAATCTCAACAAACCACAATATGAACACAACACAAATCACTTGGCTCCAAGACCCTCAATTCAAAAACAAATCCCAAATTTCTCATCTAACTAATTCAAGCACATTCCATCCAATTTTTGGTTCATTCAATTAATTAACCATCCCAAGTTTAAAGCAATTAAAGATAGATATTAAGGTAGATTTCTTACCTTAAGCTCATAATTTCTTCTTTTTTCCAATCTCCTCCTTCTCTCTTTCTTGATCAAAATCGGCCAAGTTGGCCAACCACTTGCCAACCTCAAAATCAATACCCAGATGGGGGATTAGGCACTAAATACATTCACCTAATCTTATTAATCAATTAGAACTCAAGGGAAGGTGCTTAAGGCACAATGGTGGAGAATTACCTTGAAACCCTAAGATGGGGTTTTGGTCAGGAATCAAAGAGGAGCTCCTAAACCACCATTGAAAACTTGGAGAATAGCTCAACAAGAAAGAAACAAGGCATTACAAAGGGCAAAAATCGGCCAAGAGAGAAGGATGAAGAAAATGTATTTTTCTTTGGAACTTTTTACCTTAGTAGGAAAAGAAGACCCCAAGCTTCAAGAATATGTAGTTTTCTCTTCAAATGGCCAAAACCCATTGAGGTCGACTTCCTCCATTTGAAATTTTGAAAAGAGAGAATGGAAAAGCTTGGTGAGGGGAGTTCAAATATGTAATTTGTTTTGCATTTGGAGCCTTGGTGTAACTTGAGCATGGAGAGAAAGAGGGGGCAGCCATGGGAGTTCAAAATCACCAGCTTGGGGAGGAAGGAGGAAGCTGACAGTGGGGAAGAAAGAAAGGGAAGAGAGAGAAGAGAGAAATTAGGGAGGAGAGAGAAGAGGGAATGCCTTTTTACTTTTTCCCACATTTTTGCTTTTTGCTCTTTCTGACTTATTAACTGAAGAGCTAGTTATGTGAGAGGGGGCTGATTACCCATATAAAAACCGGCCCCATTAATAAAGTAGGCTGGGGCATTTTTCATTTTTTTTTACAGAAAACGCTCGTTAATTTACCCGGTTTGGCACTATTCACTGACCGGGCCCGTTTTCCGGAATTTTCTTGTTTATTTAATTTTAACGGTTCTTAAGCTTTTATTAATGTTTAATTATAGTTATTTGATTGACTATAATTTTTACGGGTCTGTTTGACCACTTAAAGTCACGTTTTCGGGTTTTCTTGAAAACGTGCTTTAAAGCTTTATTAGCGTTTTTAATCCATTTTATGGATCTGTTTTCTCCGAGAATTATTACCGTATATTAATTAGGCCTCAATAAGCCTTAGGAATCCATCTAGGACCTCAACCGAGGTCGTAATTGTAACGACCCCAAAACCGGCCTAGGAGTTAGGGTCGTTACACGCCGCGAGTCTACTACTTAACGTCGCAAGGCTCTAAGCAAATCGAATCCCAAAACCAAATAACGAACTTGCATAAATACCAAATGAGTTTACAAGATTCAAATGCTAATAAGTCAAATACAAAGGAAGGCCCGAAGGCTACACAAGGGTTCTAAAGCGTCCAACGCGCAAGGTAAACAAAGTCTAAAGAGGCATAAAAATCACGAAGCTCCAGAAGGGAACAGGAGAGAAGATCCCACGAGCTCAATCTGCAGCAAAGTAAGGGGTGAGCTAAAAGCCCAGCAAGCAGAAGACTTCCTCAAGGAAGCCTACTCAAAACAGAAGCAGCAGGATATCTTATAAACAGAGGAGATTGCGAAGTCATTGTAAATAGACTGAATGGAACACAAAACAGAAGCAGAGCAGAACATCACTTCAAATCTTAGTCGGACTTGCAGAAACAGATACAGAAGAGTGGGACACTAGAGACAAGCTAACACAACAGAAGGACACACATAAGGTCCTATGGATCCGAAGATCCCACAACAGAAGCCGTAGAGACAGCTAACAGACCCGTCGGTCAAATAACGTCCTAAGGGAGACCCTAAGGAGTATAAACAGAAGGAATTCCTGCGCAGCATGCTACGGGACAGCCCGACCCGACTATCCAAGGCTCAGAAGCAAGGTAACTAGGTCCCAAAACCCAAAAGCTCACAAAGCAGAACTTAAATGCATGGAAATGCATATAAACAGCATAACAAGCTTGTACACAATTAGGGGAATCCAACCCCGCAAACGGAATTCAAAACGGAGCTAAAACGGAGAAGTTATGCTCAAAACAGTGGCATGTCCGAACTTGCGTCCGACCTTGCAAGTTCGGACAGAGGCCGAGAGTCAGAAGTCGCGGAATCCAAATCAATGTCCGAACTTACGTCCGAACGTCGAAGTTCGGACGTAAGCCGAGAGTTCAGAAACCAAAATCATGCTTGTGTCCGAACTTGCGTCCGACCTTGCAAGTTCGGACACATGTCGAAGCTTGCATCGAAAATCCGTCCTCGCGTTGGGTCCGAACTTACATGTTCGGACCTAAGTTCGGACACCTCAAAAACTTCAAAAACAAAACGCGCCCGAAGACCTGTCCGAACTTACAAGTTCGGACAGACGTTCGGACAGTGTAAAACTGTCGATTTCCAGAGCGACCAGACGAGCAGAAATCAGCCAAAAACACCATAAACTCACACAAAACTCGCAGAATGGTAAATCAGTACCCTCGGGGGTTTAGCCACGCAATTAACAACACAAAACCGAAGCAAAAACACATAATCAAAACACAATTTGCAAGACAGAAAGGCTAGAACAAAACAGTCCCCGAGGGTGAGTAAACAACCCCGATTCCATCCCCCACTTACATCGAATTGCCGAGCAGAAGCGATCCCAACGATGCCCGCAATCAGACGAACAACCGCAGCAGAGAAGACGGACAATGCACTACTGAATTCGCAGAGACAAGCCCCAAAATCAGAAAACTGTTCTCTCAAAACAGAAGCGAAAAACCATCGGAATCGAAGGAAACCAAACCTGATTATGCAGAGGCGAACAATCCACACCACAACAGCAAGAGAACGAGCCAAATACCGCAACCCTAGCACCAGCAATTCACCAGAACTTCAGAAGCACTCAAGGGGAAGAAGAGAGGAAGAACGCAGAAACTGTCGAGAGAGGGAGCGCTCTTCAAAATAGATCGTGAATTGTAGAAAGAAATAAAATGACTTAACCTTCCTTAATTAAGCCTTACCAAAATAAAGAGAGGGGAAATGACCTCCTTGTCCCTCGTCTTTTAAACAAATGCCTCGGACGTCCCATTTGCTAAACAAGGTACCACATATCATCAGCAAAGTAATAAAACCGGAATGTTATGTAACGAAATCTGAAAAACGAAAATACGGAGTATTACACCACTCCCCCTTAAAAGGAATTTCGTCCTCGAAATTCAACATACCTCACTGGTCGAAGAGGGAAGGGAACTTGGCCCGCAACTCCTCCTCGAGTTCCCATGTCGCCTCACGCTCGGACTGACCCGACCACTGCACCTTAACCATAGGCAAAGTCTTGCTACGAAGCCGACGAACATCCCGTGCTAGAATACGGACCGGAGCTGCCTCATACGTGAAATCATCTCGGAGTCGGAGCTGACCATAGTCAATCACATGGCTCGGATCGTGAAGATACTTCCTGAGCATCGACACATGGAATACGTCATGCACTCCTGCTAGAGCTGGTGGCAATGCCAATCTGTATGCCACCGGCCCAACCCTCTCAAGCACCTCAAACGGCCCTACGAACCGAGGACTCAACTTGCCACGCTTACCAAAACGGACTACACCTCGAACTGGAGAAATCTTCAAATACACGTGATCCCCAACCTGAAACTCAAGCGGACGGCGTCTCTGATCTGCATAACTCTTCTGCCGGCTCTGGGCAACCAACAGACGCTCCCTGATAGTCTTAACTTTGTCCACGGCTCCCTGAACTAACTCAGGACCTACAATCGCCCTCTCTCGTAGGTCGTCCCAACAAATGGGAGATCTACAGCGCCTACCGTACAACGCCTCAAATGGGGCCATCCCAATACTCGATTGGAAACTATTATTGTAGGCGAACTCGATCAATGTCACATGCTGATTCCAGCTGCCTCCGAAGTCAAGCACACAAGCCCTCAACATATCCTCCAAAATCTGGTTCGTCCTCTCCGTCTGCCCATCGGTCTGAGGATGATAAGCCGAACTGAAAGCCAAATTCGTCCCTAAAGCCTTATGCAGGCTACGCCAGAAGCGAGATACAAATCTCGGATCTCTGTCCGAAACGATCGTCGCCGGCACACCATGCAATCTCACAATCTCATCAACGTACAGCCGAGCCAGGCGCTCAAGGCTGAAAGTCTTCCTCACCGGCAAGAAATGGGCTGACTTCGTCAACCGGTCCACAATCACCCACAGCGCATCGTACCCAGAAGATGTCCTAGGAAGCCCCAGAATGAAATCCATACCAACGCTCTCCCACTTCCACTCAGGAACGGGAAGAGGCTGCAGAAGACCCGCAGGTCGCTGATGCTCAGCCTTCACCTGCTGACAGGTTTGGCAACGAGCCACAAAATCAGAAATCTCCCTCTTCATATTCGCCCACCAAAAGGATTCCCGGAGATCCCGGTACATCTTCACCCCTCCTGGGTGCACAGAATAAGGAGCTCCATGAGCCTCCTGCATAATCTCCCGCCTAAGGTCGCCTCCACTAGGCACACAAACTCTGCCTCTGAAGCGTAGACAATCATCGCTGGACACAGAAAACTCTGACTCCTGATCATCTGACAACTTCTCCCTGATCTTACACAACTCAGCATCAGCCTTCTGACCCTCTCTGATCCGCTCAATCAACGTAGACTGGACCTGAATCGAAGCAATCATCCCGGCACGGTCTGACCGAACAACCCAAATCCCCATACGCTGAAGCTCAAAAGCAGACCTCCGAACCCCTGACAACGAACAAGCAAGTCCAGGAGCACCCCTACGGCTCAAGGCATCCGCCACCACATTCGCTCTACCCGGATGGTAGAGGATCTCCAGGTCGTAATCATGTAACAGCTCCAACCAGCGCCGCTGTCTCAAATTCAATTCCTTCTGCGTGAACAGATATTTGAGACTCTTGTGATCCGTGTAGACCTTACACGTCACCCCATACAAATAGTGCCGCCAGATCTTCAAGGCGAAGACCACAGCAACTAACTCCAAATCATGGGTAGGATAGTTCTTCTCGTATGGCTTCAACTGTCTCGACCCATAAGCTACCACTTTTCCCTGCTGCATCAGAACACAACCCAGCCCTCTGTGGGAAGCGTCACAGAACACCTCGAAGCCATCTGTCCCAGAAGGCAACGTCAAAATCGGAGCCGAAGTCAACCTCTTCTTCAACTCCTGGAAACTCTCCTGGCACGCCTCACTCCAATCAAACTTGACATCCTTCCTAAGAAGACGAGTCAAGGGGGATACGATCTTAGAAAAGCCCTCCACGAACTTCCTATAGTACCCAGCCAATCCTAGAAAACTACGCACCTCAGACACACTAGTGGGCTTCGCCCACTCCATAACCGCCTTAATCTTCTCTGGATCTACTGAAATGCCATCCTTCGACACCACATGGCCAAGGAACACGACTCTATCCAACCAAAACTCACACTTCTTCAATTTAGCATACAACTCCTTCTCCTTCAACGTCTGCAGCACCATCCTCAAATGCTCCTCATGCTCCTCAGCACTCTTGGAGTACACCAAGATATCGTCAATGAACACAACTACGAAAGAATCCAAGAAAGGTTTGAAGACTCTGTTCATCATATCCATGAAGAACGACGGGGCATTGGTCAAACCAAAAGGCATGACCAAGAACTCATAATGCCCATACCGGGTCCTAAAAGCAGACTTAGGCACATCCTCAACCTTAATCTTCAGCTGGTGATATCCAGAGCGCAAGTCGATCTTCGAGAATACTGTCGCTCCCGCTAACTGGTCGAAGAGATCATCAATGCGGGGAAGAGGATACCGGTTCTTGATGGTAACCTTATTCAATTCCCTATAGTCTATACACAATCTGAAGGAGCCATCCTTCTTCTTCACAAACAACACAGGTGCTCCCCATGGAGACACGCTAGGGCGAATGAAGCCCTTATCTAGAAGATCCTGCAGCTGCACCTTCAGCTCCTTAAGCTCTGCCGGACTCATGCGATAGGGAGCCTTAGAGATAGGCTGAGTCCCTGGCGCTAACTCAATAGAAAACTCCACCTCACGATCTGGTGGTAGTCCTGGCACATCGTCCTGGAACACCTCAGGGAACTCACGCACAATAGGAATGTCCTCCAATCGGGATCCCTCCTTAACCTCAGGTACAAAGCATAGGAAACCCTGACAGCCCTTCCTCAAGGAACGGACCGCCTGCATAGCAGAAATCAACACCGGAGCACAAGGGATAGAGTTCCCCACAAAAGCAAAACGGGTCTCACCCGGTCTATCAAAGACGACTCTCCTAGCCGCACAGTCTATATGGGCATGGTGCTCTGCTAGCCAGTCCATGCCCAAAATCACATCGAAGCAGGACATATTCATAGGAATCAAATTAGCAGGTAAGGTCCTATCCATGACCACTAAAGGAACAGACTTGCACACAGAATCAAGCACACATGCAGGCACGCCACTCAACGGGCTAGAAATACAAAGATCCACATCACATGGCACAGCAGACAACCCGAGACTACCCACTAAATCAGCAGACACAAAGGAGTGGGTAGCTCCTGAATCAAACAAACAGAATACTGGCTGAGAAGAGATCTGAAGAATACCTGACACCACTCTGTCTGAATCGTGGTCTCGCTCACCAGCTAGAGCATACACACGCGCCTGGGTCTGGGGCTTCTTCTGATCAGTCTTCTGCCCGGACCCTGAACCAGCACCTCGGCCCTCAGAACCACCACTGCCACCTCCACCTCTAGCCTGTGGACACTGGGCAATGCGATGGTCTAACGAACCACACTTGAAGCACGCCCCGGACTTCCTGTAGCACTCCCGTCCTGGGTGGAAACGATCACACTCGGCACACTTCTCCACAGCAGGAGATGCTGATGAAGAAGAACCCCGGTCTCCTCTATACTTCTTCTTCTGAGAAGAAGGCTGCTCACGCCTCTCGGGCTCCTCCACACGACCTTTCCTCTTCTGGTCTTTGCCCTTATCGGGCCTCTGGTCCCTCTTCTCATACCGCTGCCTAGCCTGCAGCTCTGACTCTACCACCAACGCCACATCAGCCACATCCCTGAAAGTCTTGTGGCGAAAAGGTGCCACAGCAGCTCTAATATCACCCCTCAAACCAGCCTCAAACTTCCTAGCCTTCCGGTTATCGTCCGGCTCAGGCACAAACTTCGAAAGAGAGATAAACTTCCTCACATAGTCGTCCACAGACATCTCCTTCGTCTGACGAAGCCTCCCATACTCAACTATCTTCTGATCCCTGAAGACATCGGGGTAGAACTGCTGATTGAAGCAGCCCCTGAACTGCTCCCAAGTCCATGGGGGGGGGTACTTCCCTTCAACCGATTTCCACCACTCTTTCGCCTCCGACTGGAACATAAAAGTAGCGAACCCGACCTTCTGGTCCTCCTCACATCCCATGACTCTCAGCAAATCCTCAATGGCGGTAATCCAGTGGCTCGCCTCCTGTGGGTCGCCACTAGCATCAAAAGAAGGCGGCTTCAGCTTCAGGAACTCCTGAAGCGCCTTCACATTACTGCCCCCGCATTACCGGCTCCAGTCGCCTGACCAGCAGTGGCCCCTACGGTCTGCAGCACCTGGGTCACCACCTGCTGCACAATCTCTGCAATGTCCCCCTGGGGAGCATCGCCTGAAGCTGCACCACGTCCTACTCGTCGGGGAGGCATACTAAAAATACAAACACCAAATTCGATCAGAAACCGTCAATCATCAAACAGCAGACCTTTCAGACACTCACACATGCAGACAAACCCCACAATCACCAAAGAACGAGCAACCTGGCTCTGATACCACTAAATGTAACGACCCCAAAACCGGCCTAGGAGTTAGGGCCGTTACACGCCGCGAGTCTACTACTTAACGTCGCAAGGCTCTAAGCAAATCGAATCCCAAAACCAAATAACGAACTTGCATAAATACCAAATGAGTTTACAAGATTCAAATGCTAATAAGTCAAATACAAAGGAAGGCCCGAAGGCTACACAAGGGTTCTAAAGCGTCCAACGCGCAAGGTAAACAAAGTCTAAAGAGGCATAAAAATCACGAAGCTCCAGAAGGGAACAGGAGAGAAGATCCCACGAGCTCAATCTGCAGCAAAGTAAAGGGGTGAGCTAAACAGCCCAGCAAGCAGAAGACTTCCTCAAGGAAGCCTACTCAAACACAGAAGCAGCAGGATATCTTATAAACAGAGGAGATTGCGAAGTCATTGTAAATAGACTGAATGGAACACAAAACAGAAGCAGAGCAGAACATCACTTCAAATCTTAGTCGGACTTGCAGAAACAGATACAGAAGAGTGGGACACTAGAGACAAGCTAACACAACAGAAGGACACACATAAGGTCCTATGGATCCGAAGATCCCACAACAGAAGCCGTAGAGACAGCTAACAGACCCGTCGGTCAAATAACGTCCTAAGGGAGACCCTAAGGAGTATAAACAGAAGGAATTCCTGCGCAGCATGCTACGGGACAGCCCGACCCGACTATCCAAGGCTCAGAAGCAAGGTAACTAGGTCCCAAAACCCAAAAGCTCACAAAGCAGAACTTAAATGCATGGAAATGCATATAAACAGCATAACAAGCTTGTACACAATTAGGGGAATCCAACCCCGCAAACGGAATTCAAAACGGAGCTAAAACGGAGAAGTTATGCTCAAAACAGTGGCATGTCCGAACTTGCGTCCGACCTTGCAAGTTCGGACAGAGGCCGAGAGTCAGAAGTCGCGGAAATCCAAATGTCCGAACTTACGTCCGAACGTCGAAGTTCGGACGTAAGCCGAGAGTTCAGAAACCAAAATCATGCTTGTGTCCGAACTTGCGTCCGACCTTGCAAGTTCGGACACATGTCGAAGCTTGCATCGAAAATCCGTCCTCGCGTTGGGTCCGAACTTACATGTTCGGACCTAAGTTCGGACACCTCAAAAACTTCAAAAACAAAACGCGCCCGAAGACCTGTCCGAACTTACAAGTTCGGACAGACGTTCGGACAGTGTAAAACTGTCGATTTCCAGAGCGACCAGACGAGCAGAAATCAGCCAAAAACACCATAAACTCACACAAAACTCGCAGAATGGTAAATCAGTACCCTCGGGGTTTAGCCACGCAATTAACA
Source organism: Limonium bicolor (assembly GCA_023374045.1). Lineage (NCBI taxonomy): Eukaryota > Viridiplantae > Streptophyta > Magnoliopsida > Caryophyllales > Plumbaginaceae > Limonium > Limonium bicolor. The sequence continues at coordinate 456,514,071 of CM041776.1, read as the reverse complement.
ACAAAAACCGAAGCAAAAACACATAATCAAAACACAATTTGCAAGACAGAAAGGCTAGAACAAAACAGTCCCCGAGGGTGAGTAAACAACCCCGATTCCATCCCCACTTACATCGAATTGCCAAGCAGAAGCGATCCCAACGATGCCCGCAATCAGACGAACAACCGCAGCAGAGAAGACGGACAATGCACTACTGAATTCGCAGAGACAAGCCCCAAAATCAGAAAACTGTTCTCTCAAAACAGAAGCGAAAAACCATCGGAATCGAAGGAAACCAAACCTGATTATGCAGAGGCGAACAATCCACACCACAACAGCAAGAGAACGAGCCAAATACCGCAACCCTAGCACCAGCAATTCACCAGAACTTCAGAAGCACTCAAGGGGAAGAAGAGAGGAAGAACGCAGAAACTGTCGAGAGAGGGAGCGCTCTTCAAAATAGATCGTGAATTGTAGAAAGAAATAAAATGACTTAACCTTCCTTAATTAAGCCTTACCAAATAAAGAGAGGGGAAATGACCTCCTTGTCCCTCGTCTTTTAAACAAATGCCTCGGACGTCCCATTTGCTAAACAAGGTACCACATATCATCAGCAAAGTAATAAAACCGGAATGTTATGTAACGAAATCTGAAAAAAAAAAAATACGGAGTATTACACCACTACTAAATGTAACGACCCCAAAACCGGCTAGGAGTTAGGGTCGTACACGCCGCGAGTCTACTACTTAACGTCGCAAGGCTCTAAGCAAATCGAATCCCAAAACAAATAACGAACTTGCATAAATACCAAATGAGTTTACAAGATTCAAATGCTAATAAGTAATACAAAGGAAGGCTGAAGGCTACACAAGGGTTCTAAAGCGTCCAACGTGCAAGGTAAACAAAGTCTAAAGAGACATAAAAATCACGAAGCTCCAGGGGAACAGGAGAGAAGACCCACGAGCTCAATCTGCAGCAAAGTAAAGGGGTGAGCTAAACAGCCCAGCAAGCAGAAGACTTCCTCAAGGAAGCCTACTCAAAACAGAAGCAGCAGGATATCTTATAAACAGAGGAGATTGCGAAGTCATTGTAAATAGACTGAATGGAACACAAAACAGAAGCAGAGCAGAACATCACTTCAAATCTTAGTCGGACTTGCAGAACAGAAACAGATAGAAGAGTGGGACACTAGAGACAAGCTAACACAACAGAAGGACACACATAAGGTCCTATGGATCCGAAGATCCCACAACAGAAGCCGTAGAGACAGCTAACAGACCCGTCGGTCAAATAACGTCCTAAGGGAGACCCTAAGGAGTATAAACAGAAGGAATTCCTGCGCAGCATGCTACGGGACAGCCCGACCCGACTATCCAAGGCTCAGAAGCAAGGTAACTAGGTCCCAAAACCCAAAAGCTCACAAAGCAGAACTTAAATACATGGAAATGCATATAAACAGCATAACAAGCTTGTACACAATTAGGGGAATCCAACCCGCAAACGGAATTCAAAACAGAGCTAAAACGGAGAAGTTATGCTCAAAACAGTGGCATGTCCGAACTTGCGTCCGACCTTGCAAGTTCGGACAGAGGCCGAGAGTCAGAAGTCGCGGAAATCCAAATGTCCGAACTTACGTCCGAACGTCGAAGTTCGGACGTAAGCCGAGAGTTCAGAAACCAAAATCATGCTTGTGTCCGAACTTGCGTCCAACCTTGCAAGTTCGGACACATGTCGAAGCTTGCATCGAAAATCCGTCCTCGCGTTGGGTCCGAACTTACATGTTCGGACCTAAGTTCGGACACCTCAAAAACTTCAAAAACAAAACGCGCCCGAAGACCTGTCCGAACTTACAAGTTCGGACAGACGTTCGGACAGTGTAAAACTGTCGATTTCCAGAGCGACCAGACGGGCAGAAGTCAGCCAAAAACACCATAAACTCACACAAAACTCGCAGAATGGTAAATCAGTACCCTCGGGGGTTTAGCCATGCAATTAACAACACAAAACCGAAGCAAAAAACACATAATCAAAACACAATTTGCAAGACAGAAAGGCTAGAACAAAACAGTCCCCGAGGGTGAGTAAACAACCCCGATTCCATCCCCCACTTACATCGAATTGCCGAGCAGAAGCGATCCCAACGATGCCCGCAATCAGACGAACAACCGCAGCAGAGAAGACGGACAATGCACTACTGAATTCGCACAGACAAGCCCCAAAATCAGAAAACTGTCTCTCAAAACAGAAGCGAAAAACCATCGGAATCGAAGGAAACCAAACCTGATTATGCAGAGGCGAACAATCCACACCACAGCAGCAACAGAACGAGCCAAATACCGCAACCCTAGCACCAGCAATTCACCAGAACTTCAGAAGCACTCAAGGGGAAGAAGAGAGGAAGAACGCAGAAACTGTCGAGAGAGGGAGCGCTCTTCAAAATAGATCGTGAATTGTAGAAAGAATAAAATGACTTAACCCTCCTTAATTAAGCCTTACCAAAATAAAGAGAGGGGAAATGACCTCCTTGTCCCTCGTCTTTTAAACAAATGCCTCGGACGTCCCATTTGCTAAACAAGGTACCACATATCATCAGCAAAGTAATAAAACCGGAATGTTATGTAACGAAATCTGAAAAACGAAAATACGGAGTATTACACCCTACTAAATGTAACGACCCCAAACCGGCCTAGGAGTTAGGGTCGTTTACACGCCGCGAGTCTACTACTTAACGTCGCAAGGCTCTAAGCAAATCGAATCCCAAAACCAAATAACGAACTTGCATAAATACAAATGAGTTTACAAGATTCAAATGCTAATAAGTCAAATACAAAGGAAGGCCTGAAGGCTACACAAGGGTTCTAAAGCGTCAACGTGCAAGGTAAACAAAGTCTAAAGAGACATAAAAATCACGAAGCTCCAGAAGGGAACAGGAGAGAAGATCCCATGAGCTCAATCTGCAGCAAAGTAAAGGGGTGAGCTAAACAGCCCAGCAAGCAGAAGACTTCCTCAAGGAAGCCTACTCAAAACAGAAGCAGCAGGATATCTTATAAACAGAGGAGATTGCGAAGTCATTGTAAATAGACTGAATGGAACACAAACAAGAAGCAGAGCAGAACATCACTTCAAATCTTAGTCGGACTTGCAGAAACAGATACAGAAGAGTGGGACACTAGAGACAAGCTAACACAACAGAAGGACACACATAAGGTCCTATGGATCCGAAGATCCCACAACAGAAGCCGTAGAGACAGCTAACAGACCCGTCGGTCAAATAACGTCCTAAGGGAGACCCTAAGGAGTATAAACAGAAGGAATTCCTGCGCAGCATGCTACGGGACAGCCCGACCCGACTATCCAAGGCTCAGAAGCAAAGTAACTAGGTCCCAAAACCCAAAAGCTCACAAAGCAGAACTTAAATACATGGAAATGCATATAAACAGCATAACAAGCTTGTACACAATTAGGGGAATCCAACCCCGCAAACGGAATTCAAAACAGAGCTAAAACGGAGAAGTTTGCTCAAAACAGTGGCATGTCCGAACTTGCGTCCGACTTGCAAGTTCGGACAGAGGCCGAGAGTCAGAAGTCGCGGAAATCCAAATGTCCGAACTTACGTCCGAACGTCGAAGTTCGGACGTAAGCCGAGAGTTCAGAAACCAAAATCATGCTTGTGTCCGAACTTGCGTCCAACCTTGCAAGTTCGGACACATGTCGAAGCTTGCATCGAAAATCCGTCCTCGCGTTGGGTCCGAACTTACATGTTCGGACCTAAGTTCGGGAACCTCAAAAACTTCAAAAACCAAAAGCGGGCGAAGACCGTCCGAACTTACAACTAGTTCGGACAGACGTTCGGACAGTGTAAAACTGTCGATTCCAGAGCGACCAGACGGCAGCAGAAGTCAGCCAAAAACACCATAAACTCACACAAAACTCGCAGAATGGTAAATCAGTACCCTCGGGGGTTTAGCCATGCAATTAACAACACAAAACCGAAGCAAACACATAATCAAAACACAATTTGCAAGACAGAAAGGCTAGAACAAAACAGTCCCCGAGGGTGAGTAAACAACCCCGATTCCATCCCCCACTTACATCGAATTGCCGAGCAGAAGCGATCCCAACGATGCCCGCAATCAGACGAACAACCGCAGCAGAGAAGACGGACAATGCACTACTGAATTCGCACAGACAAGCCCCAAAATCAGAAAACTGTTCTCTCAAAACAGAAGCGAAAAACCATCGGAATCGAAGGAAACCAAACCTGATTATGCAGAGGCGAACAATCCACACCACAGCAGCAACAGAACGAGCCAAATACCGCAACCCTAGCACCAGCAATTCACCAGAACTTCAGAAGCACTCAAGGGGAAGAAGAGAGGAAGAACGCAGAAACTGTCGAGAGAGGGAGCGCTCTTCAAAATAGATCGTGAATTGTAGAAAGAAATAAAATGACTTAACCTTCCTTAATTAAGCCTTACCAAAATAAAGAGAGGGGAAATGACCTCCTTGTCCCTCGTCTTTTAAACAAATGCCTCGGACGTCCCATTTGCTAAACAAGGTACCACATATCATCAGCAAAGTAATAAAACCGGAATGTTATGTAACGAAATCTGAAAAACGAAAATACGGAGTATTACACCACTCCCCCCTTAAAAGGAATTTCGTCCTCGAAATTCAACATACCTCACTGGTCGAAGAGGGAAGGGAACTTGGCCCGCAACTCATCCTCGAGTTCCCATGTCGCCTCACGCTCGGACTGACCCGACCACTGCACCTTAACCATAGGCAAAGTCTTGCTACGAAGCCGACGAACATCCCGTGCTAGAATACGGACCGGAGCTGCCTCATACGTGAAATCATCTCGGAGTCGGAGCTGACCATAGTCAATCACATGGCTCGGATCGTGAAGACTCGTAATCCTCCTATGGTCATATAACACTCATTTTTACATTTTTCAGTTTTAAGCGTTTTCTCTTTTCTTTTGGATTTATTTTCTTTACCAAAATTCTTTAGGCACTATTAGGCCCTCAAATAACATATTAGAATAATTTAGTCACCATAATTAAGTTCGGGGTTTTTCATCCTTAGTTGATAAACAACTTATTTCAGTACAAGCAAGTACAAAAAAAAAAGAAAACAAACCTTACCTTCCTCTTCTTAATTCATGCCAAATTTCTATCCTCCTGCTTACATCAGCAGTCTCTTTCTTTCTTTCTTTATTTCGCTGCTATCTTGCACGCCAGACCTCCTTTTTCTTCTTATGTTGACAGCAACAGCTGTACTCCCTCCTCCATACACGACCGAAGCAGCAAGGGACAAGATAACCCTTTTCTCCTCTCCACTCTCCTACCTACTCTCTCTACCTACTGCTCTTCCATTCCCTTCTTCCTTTCGGTTCTTCCAAAGTAATCCCCACCGGTTCCTTCTCCTCCTGCTTGACAACAATCTCCACTTCCCTTTCTGCTTAATCCCAGTCGGTACCAACAGGAACAAAGGCAAGAAGAGATAAGCTCCTTCATCCTTCTTCTTTTTCGGTTCCTATATGGGTAACATTCCACTCGTTCTCCCCCTCCATATAGCTACATAATGCAGCTCTTTTCCTCCTCCATAAAGACAGTAGAAATCACACCTAATCCCCTCTCATATCCGGCTATGAAACAATAAGAAAGTTACCAGCGAGAACAAGCTAACTAGCCTCTTCTTTTCTTGCTCTTTCTTTGTGGTTTCTACGGCCCCATTTCTCCACCTGATTTTCTGCCATTTTCCAAGCATGGAACTCCATCTTTGAAGCTCCAAACTAGGCTGAAGGTTGTGCAAGGGGCTGAGGAACTCATCTTCATCTCTAAAGGTGAGGAAAACACACTCAAGAACACATCCTTCATCCTCTTGCACTCATGTCCGAAAGTATACAGACTTTAACAACCTTTTCCACCTATCTTTATACATGTATAGAGGTTGATTTAAGCCTTTCTTGAGCTAAAAATAGACACCAAAAAAACACCTTAAGGAGGCTGGAAATGCAAGGTAAAAATTGATATTAACTATGGTTCTTGAGCTGCTCCTTTCCTCTCTGTTTTCGATGCATAAACTGAACATATCCTCTCTGATTTAGCAGTCCAAAAATAGCCTGGAAACCTCCTTCAAACCAAGGTAATGGTCACTCATTTTAATGCTTAAAAACTATGCTTAACAACTCATCAAACTAGCTAATTACATGGTCACTAACCTAGTCTCTTCCATGATGTAAATGACTGAAACAAATGTTGGGTGTACTCCCCTGGAAAACCGAGAGCTGAGGAAGAGTTTACAAGAGGAAGAAATCCATTTTTTTAAAGAGGTAATTATACCCCTAAAAACTTTAAGGATTGTATGGTGGGTTTAAGGAACTTTACATACAAAAATCTAATTAAGGCTATGTGTAAATATATAGCCGTGGAGGGTGTGTGGCTGGTGGAGAATTTCTTGATGATTAAGTTCAAGTAAGTGCTCCTAAACTCTTGATAATGTTTTAAGTTAATTATTAGTTGGGGAAATTACTATTAGCCGAGAACATGTGTATGTATATAGGTTGTTTAGATCCTAAATATGTGTATAAAATTAAGGGTGTACTTGCTTAGTGGGATAAATTGTTAGTAGCTATTAATGTATATTCTACAAGATATTAATGGAAGCAAAAAATGGCTTAAGAGAATTAATTATAATTGGTGCAAACCGAGAGGGAAACTGTTTATGTATGTGCTATTTAAATCCTAAAAATGTGTAGAAAATAAATGATTAAATAGTTGATTTGGGAGACTAAGTGCTAATGGCTTATTTAAGGTTACCTCATGAGTGATTAAGGAAAGAAAAAAAATTTAATGGTATTATTATAAATTAGGTTGCAAACCGTGACATGATATAATTTAGAAGGCATTTTAATGCCATTTAAAAGTTATTATTATGCTATTTTTGAGGCCATATAATCAGGCTATGTTATTATGGGTATTTTGAGTCTTAAATAGTTATTATTAAATTTATAAGTTGATTTGGGAAGTGGTATAAATTTCTGGTGCAAAATAATAACTCTAGTACCTATAATCATCTAGGAATATATTAGAAAAATATTGGTAGATTTATAAGTTGATGACATGGGTCAAATAATTTTTGAAACCTTATAAAATGTCTAAGTAAATAAATAAACTATGTATGGGGTCAAACTGTAATTAAATAAATTATTGGGTGCTAAATATAAATTAAAAATCGAATGGGGGTATTTGTGACAAATAAAAACATAATATATGATCTTATAAAGTTTAAATACCTTAATGTAAATCAAAAATAAAAAGTGGGTGAATTCTATAAATATTGGAAATGGGGTCAATGAGTGTTTGGATGGTCAACCTTGACCATAGATGAGGTTTGACCAAATTAGAATAATAAGATTAATTATTTTGGTGATTTAATAAGTTATTAAGTTAATAATGGAATTTATAAAAGTATTTGTAGTGATTTGGTAATTACCGAAATCTTGGGGTGAGAATGGAATTATAAGAGCCCTAGGGGCTGTTACTGAATTATGGAGAAATTCTGGGTTAGTTTTGGGATTTCATAAATTAAGGAGTATAATGTATGGTTTAAGTATTAAAATATAACATTTATAAAACTTATGGGGTTAATATGTAATTAACCGAAAGTTGTGGTCAAAATCAAATTAAATAGACTATAGAGGCCTGTCCATAATTTTTGGAAAATTATTGGGTGAGTTTTTGGAAATTAATAAGTTAATATGTATAATATAAAGTTTTGGTATATAATTGTAAGTTTGTAAAATAAAAGGGGGCCAAAGTGTAAATACGGAAAAGTATGGGTTAGAATTCATAAAAACCGACTAGAGGGGAATATTTGGAATTTATAAAGTTTATTGGGGTGATTTGGTATTTTAAATAATTAAATTGTATAATATAAAGTTTAAGGATTTTTTTAAAAAGCTTATAAATAATGGGGATTAATGTGTCATTAAAAAGAAGTTGTGAGTGAAAGGAATAAAATGTTGGAAACTTGGAGTGCTGTTCGGCAATTAACTTAATGAATAGGAAACTATATGATAAATTAAATAAGGGAATAAATATCATAAGATATGATATTAGAGGGTTTTTATAATATTTGGAAAGTTTATGTGATAGTTTGATAATTTTCGAAAACTAGTGGGTATTAGCGTGAATTATTAAAGTTGAGGTTGAATTTAACATAAGGTTGAGAAATGTCATGGGGTGACATTAATGTAAAGTTGGTTGGAATTTAAATGGAGGTTAATAAGGAATTATGTGAATATTAGTAGTTACATGAAATAATGAACTACTTGAAAATATAAGGATTATAAGTAAAGGTTATAATAAAGTTTACAACTTTATAACTTATGTGATAATACAATATCACTACGACATTATGAATAATGTCAAGTTGAAGGTGGTGGGATAAATGAAGGGATTAGTACGAGAATGGGAAGATAAATACTCACATAAAATGATGAGATTATACATAACTAGAAGAATTATAATGTAAGGTGAGACCTTATAAAAAAAGAAAAAGATATAATGCGCTTAAAACATTATGTAATATTATGAGATACTAAGATTATATTCTTAGTAAATAAAGTGTGAGGAATAACACTTAGAAGAGTCAAGGTGTTCTCACGTAAAATGATAAAACAAATCCACGAAATAAGTGAGGATCATAATTCATAATGATTAATATGAATATATGGGATTAAGTGGATTAAATGGAAGTGATTACATAACCACATGGGATTTTAATGGAACATGTTGTAAGGTGGGAATGAAGATATAAGTATTAAATGATGTTATATTATAAGGTTGAAAAAGGATGTGTAAATAAGGAGTTATAAAGTTATAGGGCCAATTATAACATATAGTAGTAACTATATTGTTAGACACATATATATATATATACCGACCTTGAGATATAAACGTATATATAAAGATGAAGTACAAGTTTATGGATTTAATGAGATGAATTCTAAGGCTTAATCTTGAGTGGTAAGTTGTTACCACATGTTAGTAGTAACATGAAATAATAAGGGTTAAACTAATCCTATATATATTTATATGTATATATATATAGATATATACTCGAGTGATGTAACTAGATAAAGATCTAGTTACCGAAGGGGTTAATGTTATTCAGGAAATATCGGGTTGACCTAAATCGAAGAATTAAACTTTGGATTTTCATTGGTAACTCATTAAATAAATGAGCTAGGGTGAAATGTGTTAGAAAGTAATTAAGGGTGAGTTAAAGGGTAGTGATTAATGAACATATAAGATGTGGGAAATGAGTTATAAATGACCATGAATATGTATAAGCATATATTACCTAAGGACTAATGTAGGTAATGAAAGAGGATTGAGTCCTAAGTGATAGATAGTTATCACATAAATATCCTGGTAACAAATGGAGTACAGTTTGAATTAAATCTCAATTTAAAAAAGACAAGAGTAAAACAACAAACCGACTATGGGGGTTAGTTACCGGGAAGGGGCTAACATTCTTCTGGAATAGATAGCAGGATTTGAAACATAAGTATTAATACTTAGAGTTAATTATTCCAGCATATACTTGGTAGAGGACCAGTAGCGGTAACGGGAGAGATCGCCGCGGGGTCAGCGTCTGCTCTTGTAACACCCCATCCTACAACAACACATTTAACAACAAACTGCAACGGAAAATATACTTCATCACATTACTTAACTCGTTGGTGTTACACGCCGTTAACCACCCACGTGGCTAACAAGGCAATTACGTATACATTGTATCGGTCTGATGGACTAGATTCCCGAGCGACTACACATTACTATCCCTTTCCATTAACAACAAAACATACACATACCTTCCAACTGTACCGAGTATTTACAAACTAATGCCGATAACAATTTCAGTCTTACTGCACCTACTGTACATATACAACTTAAATAACTACCCATGTACAAACGACTACCCCGTCCTACTCTCGAACGACTTCCAGCTCCTTGTACCTGAAATAGGAAAAAGAAGAGAAAGGGTGGCCCCCCAGGGGCTCAGCACCTTTGCTGGTATGGTAATCCCGCAGCCCGCATGCTACCGGGCCACGCACAACTAATTGTCGTCTTAGCATGCGGTTGATTATATTTTAACCATGTAACCGTAAACACATAACACATTACATACACACAACAATAGGGCTCAACAAACAGACATCACATCTACACTTAATAAATCACTCATTGTGTTCTTTAACCCTAGAGTGTTTCTCCTCTAATTGAGCTACTTCCTTAATAGACGGCACTTTCCCACTAATCGGGTTATCCTCAAATGCCTCTTATTATAAACTGGGATTCATATCCATGATCCACATACTCCACATTTTAACCAACATATAACATCACATCACAATAATCATTGCAGTACATCAATAACACATAACATAACGGGTACGGATCTCTTTAGGAACCGCCCCAAACATAGTTAGTTCACTGGAGAGCCTAGAGAATGCTGTCAAACTCATGCTAAGCTCGTTTACATAACTCGTTACCGTCCTTTTAGACGAACGGATAGCTTAACACAAAGATGGATCGGACATAGTGATCCGAACACACCGCACAATACATGTTCCCCCTAGACTGATCATAAGTCAGAATAGTTAAGCTTTGGAGTAAGCTAGTGGGAGATCGTAATCCAAGAAGGAAAAACAACCATAACAGAGAGGAAGGTAAAGCAAGGATGGATACCCACTCCCAAACAACGCGCGACCGGAACAACCGGATTCCTCACCCCCCATAATATATATATATATAACATAGTTAAGGGCTCCACTGTGGAACCTATCACATCCATACACCATACAGTATTACAACTGGGTTAAACACACAAGGGAGTTCCATACATTCACACACAAACATCACACAATTAACTCACGCATAGCCGTGGTTAGAACGTCCCATGGTTCGGGTCGTTAAATCCGAATACCGATCTCTTATGTGATCCTAGACTCAGTTAGCTAAGGTTTAACACTTTCGAGGTTAAATGGTATCGGAACTAGACATGCCACATATATGAATTACTGTAAACTCATTACATACTTTTATCTTATAACATGGCAAACATTCAGAAAAACACATTGGCACACAAGCCGGTGTAATCCGGTAGGACGCAGGTTGCAAGAAAACCATACCTGTCACCGGGGTTTCACTCTAACGTGCCATCACATGTTCCTCGTAACATCTTTGAACAACTGGTAACATTACATTTACTTTCGTTAACATCGGGATAACTTGATTGTTTAAAGTTTAAGTTCATGACTTACTCCCGTTAACTAGTTATATAACTTCACATTTTAACTTGTTTTATTCTTACATTTTAATACAACTTTTCACCCACTAAATTGTCATTATAACTCACTTAACATGTCCTTAACAATCTCATAACATCATTACTTATCAATCCCTATCATTAGATATCATTTTCTAACCTTAAATAGAGTTTTTGGTCAAAACAGCGCCTTGTCCGAACTTGTGTCCGGACTTCCCAAGTTCGGACACTGTTCGAGGCTCAAATGGGTGTATACTGACGACTGTCCGAACATGCGTCCGAGCTTCCCCAAGTTCGGACACTGTTCGAGGCCAAAACAGAGAATAGTCCAAATTCGGACGGTAGTTCGGACACTGGTCGAAGCTCAGGAAACTTACGCGCAACAGGGCATGTCCGAACGTCCATGTTCGGACGGAAGTTCGGACGTGCCAAGAACCTTATTTTCTACTCCCTTAAACACTTACTCATTTCTTGCCAAAATGCCCAACACTTATAATGTTTCCCCCTTAGGTTTATAACATGTTCCCACACATTATTTAGCCCATCAAAACACTTTAAGTTCTTCCAAGAATTTTCTCCACAAATTCACACATCTTCCTTACAACACCTTACTTCCTCATTGGTACCAAAACTTGTATAAATCTTTAACACAATCTCACCATGGCTTGAAGTATCCTTAAAATTCTCATTTGCATCCTAATTCCTCCAAGATAACACCCAAGACATTTTAACACCTAAGAACACCTTAAATCACCTTATTTCACCAATTTAAACCTTAATCATTCCTAGTTCAACCTAGGTCACCAAACATCATTTAGACACTTGAAACTCCTTGGTCATTAACCAAATTTCTCCATGGCTTCTCTTGTATATTCTTACACCCAAAACACATAGGTTTTCACCTTTTCACAACCAAAAACACTTAATCACTTAATACACATTCCTTACACACAAACATATTGTTTTTCCTCCTTTACCCATCCACGACATCCATCATCACAAAGAATGTTCTTTACACACAACAAAACCCTTAAACTACACTACATAACAATATAGTGCATAATCTTAAATTGCTTGGCACTTAGGCCCTTAAATTGCATTAAACTTAAACATTGAATTTCCCACATAATAATTGCCTTCAACCTGCAAATACACACAACACCTCATATGCCCTTAATAAACTCCTTGAGAGCATTTTACTAACTCATTTATGTAACACCCCTATAATAATAAAACAACAGCGGAAAATAAACTAAAGGTGCTACAGACCATCGGGCTCCAAGCACCCGGTACCAACCTCACCAATTACAACCATTACAATTATCTAAGTTACGGTCTGAACTTCGAGAAAACTTAACATTAACATAACAATAATAAAGTACATTCACTCTCCATAAACCTAATCCCATCCCAATCACTCATGCTCTATGTGGCCACCTGTAAATCAATTTGTACCTGCAAGATGAAACCAAGCAGCCCCCCCGGGAGGGGGAGTCAGTTCCCGGAATGGAACTGGTACAATTCTCCAAAACAATCTTTTAAACGAAACTCTTCAAAATAAACAGTAACTTGAAATTAAACTCTTGAAAGTAAAGCAGGGAAACAAGGCACTTTAAAATCACCAAGCCAAAGATAACAAGTTAAGGATAAAGATAAATGATAGAAAGGGTAAAGTTAGTGAAACAAAATCACATCATGGGTTAGTGAACATCCATTTCCTTAGTTAAACCCAATTCCCATTAGGAGTAGAAAAACTCAGATAGTCACAAAGGACTGGGAATGATAAAACAGATCCAATAACCAAGAACTCAAGAGTGGAATAATTTCAACTGGGAGATATGGCCCCCACCGCCAATCACGTCCTTTTAGGACAGGATATACAGCCCCTCACTGTTTATCACGTCCACTAAGGACAGGGGATATACAGCCCCTCACTGTCTACCACGTCCACTAAGGACAGGGGATATACAGCCCCTCACTGTCTATCACGTCCACTAAGGACAGGGGATATACAGCCCCTCACTGTCTATCACGTCCCTTTCTGGGACATGGGATATACAGCCCCTCACTGTTACCATTGAAGACGCGCACGTCGAAAGAAAGATTTCCAAGATTGACCTTTTCCAAAAATCCCGCTAGATCACCAACTACCCAGAGCAATACCAAAACACTCAGTCCTACAGAGTGCAGAAGCGTAAACCCTAAGCAGCCAATGTCTAACGGGCAACCAAGTAGAAGAAAAATACCCAAGTGAGTTCCACATCCAAGGCTCAGTTAGTCACACAAGCTGAGTCAGTCACACAACCATTTCCTTTTTTAGAAGTTCCTCTTAAAGCCAGTTAGCGTTTTCCAAAACATTCCACAAGTCAATCAGCAAAAAACGTAGTACGAGAAATCGTACAAAACATTCCATAGAGTCCAAAACACAACAAGCTAAGTACGAGAAATCGTACCTGGGTAACGTTGTAGTAGTTCTAATCAACTTGCGCAAACAATCAACAGTACTCTGAAGAATATTAAAGGTAATCTATCATCAACCACTTGTAGCCTATGTTACGCTTAAATAAACTCCTTACTCTTATTTCAAAGTCTCAATTATCCTTTGAGCCCTCACTTAAATGTTATGTATAATCTTTGTGTTATCTGAGAACGTTGTATAGCCCAAGGTGGTAAGATCAAGGAATGTATTCGATCAACATTTGCTAATTGTCCACTCATATCCACTTTATTCATACTTAACCACAATCTTCACATTAAAAGTGCATTATGTTATTCAATCAATCTTAGAATTTCAATAACAATTCTTAAGCTCAATACTTTTACTCTTACTTTAGAATAACATCGTCTCATGACCTACAATAGGTTTCTTAGAATACTATACTATTAATTCACACATGTAATGATTATGTATTTTATCAATATCTACTAGATAATCCATTGGAATTAAGTTTCCCCTTAACTTAATTAAGATCTACATCTTGTATATTGGAACCACAATGTTGTAGACGCATTATATCATAACCTAATTGAGTTACTAGCTCATTTATCTTATCTTTAGTCTAGAAAGACTTTTTATTACATCCAGCTATAATCTTGACATAAGATGTTAAATACTTTTCATCTTGAAACAACTATATTATAGTTAACTTAGACTTATCGAACTCTTACATTTAGTATTCACAAGGTACATTATTTGCTTAATTATTACTTATATAATAAGGTGTTTAAATATAACCTTTTACGTATCCTTACCTACCTTTAATCTCCTAAACATTTTATTTTTACACCCATTCACTCTATAGACTATGTATAATCCTTTTGTACCAAACTTCAATAAACTTAAGCCTTAAATACGTTTTAAATTGTTTTACAAAACCTAAGGTTTCAAAGGAAAACCTAATAAATAAATTTCCTTTGTTGTATTTAGGATGGACAATATATCTACATAGAGTAGAATTTATCAAAGAATCAAATTCGGGTTCGTAAGTGAAATTGTTAATTATTTAATAAGATAATCTACTATGAAAATTCTCTTATTTTATATTCAAATAACCCATCATTACTTCCCATTACCGTAAAGTATATCAATATAATTTCTTATGTAACTTAGCTTTATCTAATAAAAGGTTCAAAGGTTTTAAGTATCAAATTCCTATTTATAAACCTTCTATAAATTCTAACTACTAAATACCTCACTTAATTGTAAACTCACATCCTAAGTATTGGTAATAAATGTTATAAATGTATTTCATATGGCTTATCTAATGCCAAGAAACTTAAGGATTATTTAGATAAATTTCCAAATCATAGTCTAATATAGTTTTATATCATAACCCTTTTAATGATTTTATCTCAAAACATTAAGTTATATTCCAATACCATAAATGTTAAGAAATGATTAAATCTAGACTTACTATTCCACCTCACATTTAGTTGTAAAAGTATTTTATTTATTTATCATTGTTTATATATTAAGAACATTTAGATGTAAAAGTATCACATTTATTCATTAATTATATAGTAAGTTCTATTTGTGTAAAATCTAATTACAAATATTCCTAAGTCCCAACTTATTAATTACCTAACCAAATTATAGATTTACATTAT
Source organism: Limonium bicolor (assembly GCA_023374045.1). Lineage (NCBI taxonomy): Eukaryota > Viridiplantae > Streptophyta > Magnoliopsida > Caryophyllales > Plumbaginaceae > Limonium > Limonium bicolor. The sequence continues at coordinate 456,498,642 of CM041776.1, read as the reverse complement.
GGTCTTTGACAAACAATATTACACATGTATTCTAATATGGTTTATAAATCTTAGAAATCCAAGATAACTCTTTAAGCTCAATTTCATAACCACAATTCAATACTAGCTCATATAATATCTTTTAATAGTATTATGTATAGGTTTAGTTTAACTTACTAATTCCTTCGTTATATTTCCTATAAGGTATCTAATTTTATTTATGTTAAATGTGTATATATTTATATATACTAGGATTTGTTCAAAACATTATTTATGTAGTTTATTGTATTTAATTATGTTTAATAACTTTTAGGCATAACTACAACCGACCTATGGTTTATTAAATAAAGTGTTTCCTTTGTTTTTTTAATATAATATAAGTGTACCCGTACTAGAAATCAACTAAGACATTCCCTATGTAACTTATCATATTTAAACTATCTTATTAATACAACCTTAAACTATTCCAAGTATGTTTCGTTAAGTATTTCTTTTACCATATCATAGGATACTAGCTCTTATAACATTTAGTTATTATAAGTGTTAAATTAATTAGTTCCTTGTTTTACTCTAAGTTACTACTTAATTCCCTTTTTATAAACACGTAAAAATATATATATTTATTCCTTAGTTTAATTAAAAATATTAACTCCCATAATATAGTAAATAAAATGTAGGATAATTAAATTCCTTAATTTATATAAGTTTCTACTAAGTAAGTATCTATACATATATGTAAATAATTTCACTTCTCTTAAAAGCCAATACCAAAACATTTATAAACTTACTGTTATAAAATGTTAATTTAATTTCCCTTATTTTTCCCCAGCTTAAAAGTTAATTAACAAACCATACTTTAATTTTTGGTTACATTAAAAACCTTATATTATAGGTTATTCTTATGAAAAACTCATAAACACAATTTTTAAAACCTTTTTCCAGTGCCCGAAAATTCCCAAATTTAATATACAGCAACTATAACATTTTAGACATATTATAAAATTTTTATTTCATAAAAATACCTTTTTAATTTGGCCAAATAATTCCAGAAAACCCGTAACTTGTAAAAATCATAACTTATGTTTAAAAACTCCAAAACCATAATAATTAACATCAAAATAAACTAGATTAAATAAGGAATCTATGGTTAAAATTTCAAGTCAAAATACCTTCGGGAAGGCCATTAACTAAAATCAACAAGTTAGAGCTATTTACTGAATTTTATAGAAACTTAAAACAACTTAAAATCACCCGATCTAATCTTGGCCGTCCAATCTCTTAAAACGAGATCGGACGGCCCCTGTATTGCGAGTTCATCAGCGAAGACAAATAGCAGGTCGAGTACTAATTCACGAATATCTCCTAATCTACAGAACGAAATCGAGTGATTCTTGTTTCTATGGATTCGTAATCAAATTTCGGTCCTATTGGTGTCAATTTCCCCAATTATAATGCAGAGTTCATCCAGTTTCGAATTCGATTCGAAGGTTAGGGTTTATTTTCGGTACAGAGTTCAAACCGATTGCAATTCTTACCAATTCTCCTAATCTAACACGAAATTGACTAAATTAAAACATGGGTTAGATCGGAAACACGACTACGAACAGCAAAAACGGAGAAATTTGATCGGAGACTCACCGGATTGTGCGAATTGTGTGAATTCCAATTCAGAAAACTGGGAAAAACTCGAACTTTAAACAGTTCGTGGTGCCAACTTTGAGGATCTATAACTAGCAGTACAAAACGAGTTAGATTATGAGTAAGGGCTCATTGGAAAGAACAAACGTAGATCTACGTATTGGTAGCAAGAACTAAACCTAACTCGCACCATACAGAAAGATATTGAAGTCGCAAAACACGAGTTTACCTCTCTGTTTCGGTATGATTTTATGTGCTGATGAAACCGAAACTTTAGACGTCTTACACTTCCAATCCGTTGAGAATTAGCTTAGACCATAAACACGAAAGTTTTAGAGGAATTAGAGCTCTTCAAAACGAGCTAAAGAACATGGAATTTGGATGAGTAACGAAGAAGTTATGGCTGATCGAATTTACCTGTTTCGAAGAGAAATAGAATTGCAGTTCCAGTTTTCGCAAGGTGGCTACTTTGACTCAATTTTTGGTTGATTCAGACTGAGTTAGGTTTTGTGTGAGTAATGGTTGGAAAGAGTAATTGTAGGAGAAGAGAATGGAGAAGACGACATGGAAAAATATTGAGAGATGTAAAAGTTATAGCCGTCTAAAGTTAGGGCAAAGTAATGAAATCGATTACCGAAATTCAGGGAGAGAATCGGCTAAGTGTGGGCGACCCATTACAGAGTGACACGTGGCATCTCTTAAAATTTTGATTCAAAACTTCAATCTAGCATAACTTTGGCTAGGATGATCCGTTTTTGACGTTCTTTTTATCGATCTTCATGGTTTTTCATAACCTATTTATTGGTATAGGTTTCATGGCCTGGTTTGACCATTCTCAAAAAGTCAACTCTAGCAAGGCTTAATAAGCTTTAAGGTTTCTAGAATTTTATATGACTTTTATGTTTCAAAACAATGTTCAACACTTCCTAAAATCTTTATAATATATTTGGAGTGTTTAGTAATTTTCCCAAGATTTATTGACTTATAAATTATTATTAAATTCATAATACTATCTAATAATGTATAATAATTAGGGTTAAATAGGAGAAAACCCCTAAATAAATTTCACAACTCCATATAATAATTTAATATTCATAATTCCATATAATAATTTAAATTAATAGTATTATTAAAGGTTTAATAAAAGAAATCCCCTAAATTAATTTAAATTAATTTAGGGTATTTCAGTATATCCCCCTTAAAAGAAACTTCGCCTCGAAGTTTAAGAAAATCAACTTGTAGGCACTCACACCGCTTCGGGTGTGCTAAGGCAATGATAATTCCAATGAAATTCCATACCAATCCAATCCTTTACTTCTATCCATTTCCATAACAACATTCCACTCGAGATTACTCAAACTCAAAACGAACCAAGATATACCAAGACATAGCATGATGAAAATCAACAGTCACATACTGAGTCATAACTGAGTCATAATGTAAAAAGCCAAGCACATACAAACACCTCTCATTCTACTAATACTGTTCTCCTTTTACTAACAATGCAACGAGGCATAATCCGGATGAGATAACAAAGGAGGAGTATGCCAACATATCCACCTTAAAAGAGCTAAGGTACGCCCTCGTACCGCTACTAACGGCACATTCAAAGAATTCAACACCTTATTATCCAGCTTTGTTGTGAATTTACTGCACCGTTGATTTTATCTATAATCGTTACATATATCTGTATCTCTTGATTGTTATGTAATTGTATTTCCTTGGTGGTTATAAAATTTTATCTTATGATTATTATCCATTCATTTAATGACTGATACGAATTATATGTCCATATATGATCATTTATCATATCAATTATATTACCAAGCTATAAACCAGGTGTAACATACTTGAGTAGTTTAACATAATATTCCGATCATTTAATAATCCTCAATAATCTTCCAAAATTATCTTCAAAGGTTTATTAGTCAACCATATGTTAAAACTCTATAAGATAAATTTTTTGTGACTTTTCAAGTTTCAATTGTTTTTTTATAATTAACTATCGTATTTTAGACGATTCATTCAGTGTTTACTTTATAAAATTTACTTATATATAGCTTCACCCAAGGCAGAATTTTAGGAAGTTCTTCCAAAATCTGATTCCTTTATCTTAAAATTTATATATTATATTTTTTAAGGTAGGGACTCTATATAAAATTTTAAGTCAAGTGAGCTAGTCTAATGAAAACTCACTCACTATTGGTAATTATTTTTCTTAAGGTTTGTTCTATGTAAGTATTCTCCTGATTATTAAATCTTAGTACTCCCTTAGACAATGGTGGCTTTTGTAAATATCACTCTTAGTGTGACTTCTAAGATTTTATCTATGTATAAGGTTAAACTTCTAAATAACATGAGGATTTCCAAATCTTTAAGTAACTTCCAATTTTTCACTAGGCACTCAATACTCCAAGTATTTAAGGCTCAATAATATTTAGTTTATTATTACTCATGTGTTTTCACTCCATAGGTAAGTATTTTCAAGGATTTAACTCGGTAAACTCTTTACATGCATGAATTTAGTACTGGATCTTAATTATAAGTTTTGAATTGTTCATTGTGGCTAGTAATGAAATATGCCTAGCTCAAGATTCATGATGGTAACGTCTTACCACCACTTCCCCTCAAGTTCAACACAATCCATCACTGCGTAGAAGTTATTTACGGTTAGATGACAAGGCTTGCTAGCCCCTAAACTTCTAGAAGTGGGTGTGCACCCCCACTACTTTCAGCCTAGGAGTTCGTCGCACGGCACTTCTCGTAGGGTGTTAGGTTTAGGTGTTTTCTTTCTAAAGTTAGCATAGAGTTTAGTGCGGTTTTACGGGTTCGGGTGCATGCTACTAGTGTTTGTTAACTTAATAGTTCTCTAGACTTAAGATTTATCTTCAACATTATCTTTAGGTAATAAATTGATACCAAGAAGTTCATGAGATTTATTTTCAAACTTTAAAGGAGTTGAAGTACTTCCACATAATATCAATACTAATTTAATTATGTAAAGTTCTATTTGTATACTGTTTTGAACCAAAGTATTCTTTAAAATTCTAGGAATTGGTGTACTAGCTTTTAAAGGATTGCATTTTTTAGCAATGTATTCTTCATGAGCATGCTTTTGAGAAATAGCTTAATATTTGGTTTATCTCAACCAAAATCTTATCGCACTTAATATAGGGTGTTCCAAACTTATATATATTTTGTAGTTTATTGTTGGAACGGTATAACAACACATCACACTCAACAGACATTCACAAAAGGAAAGTGTGTAAAGGAATCATTCATAATTCCAAAAAGGGTTAGGAGTCGTGCCTTACTGGAGTCCTCACTTCCCAATTCTACCCCAGTTCCCCAGTTTTAAGTGCACCTATAATCTAAGTATTTCACTCGGCTTGTTTTCTCGGGTTCATAACACCCCTATAATAAAAACAACAGCGGAAAATAAACTAAAGGTGCTACAGACCATCGGGCTCCAAACACCCGGTACCAACCTCACCAATTACAACCATTACAATTATCTAAGTTACGGTCTGAACTTCGAGAAAACTTAACATTAACATAACAATAATAAAGTACATTCACTCTCCATAAACCTAATCCCATCCCAATCACTCATGCTCTTCGTGGCCACCTGTAAATCAATTTGTACCTGCAAGATGAAACCAAGCAGCCCACCCCGGGAGGGGTGAGTCTGTTCCCTGGAATGGAATTGGTACAATTCTCCAAAACAATCTTTTAAACGAAACTCTTCAAAATAAACAGTAACTTGAAATTAAACTCTTAAAAGTAAAGCAGGGAAACAAGGCACTTTAAAATCACCAAGCCAAAGATAACAAGTTAAGGATAAAGATAAATGATAGAAAAGGGTAAAGTTAGTGAAACAAAATCACATCATGGGTTAGTGAACATCCATTTCCTTAGTTAAACCCAATTCCCATTAGGAGTAGAAAAACTCAGATAGTCACAAAGGACTAGGAATGATAAAACAGATCCAAGAACCAAGAACTCAAGAGTGGAATAATTTCAACTGGGAGATATGGCCCCCACCGCCAATAACGTCCTTTTAGGACAGGGGATATACAGCCCCTCACTGTTTATCACGTCCACTAAGGACAGGGGATATACAGCCCCTCACTGTCTACCACGTCCACTAAGGACAGGGGATATACAGCCCCTCACTGTCTATCACGTCCACTAAGGACAGGGGATATACAGCCCCTCACTGTCTATCACGTCCCTTTCTGGGACAGGGGATATACAGCCCCTCACTGTTACCATTGAAGACGCGCGCACGTCGAAAGAAAGATTTCCAAGATTGACCTTTTCCAAAAATCCCGCTAGATCACCAACTACCCAGAGCAATACCAAAACACTCAGTCCTACAGAGTGCAGAAGCGTAAACCCTAAGCAGCCAATGTCTAACGGGCAACCAAGTAGAAGAAACCAATACCCAAGTGAGTTCCACATCCAAGGCTCAGTTAGTCACACAAGCTGAGTCAGTCACACAACCATTTCCTTTTTTAGAAGTTCCTCTTAAAGCCAGTTAGCGTTTTCCAAAACATTCCACAAGTCAATCAGTAAAAATAACGTAGTACGAGAAATCGTACAAAACATTCCATAGAGTCCAAAACACAACAAGCTGAGTACGAGAAATCGTACCTGGGTAACGTTGTAGTAGTTCTAATCAACTTGCGCAAACAATCAACAGTACTCTGAAGAATATTAAAGGTAATCTATCATCAACCACTTGTAGCCTATGTTACGCTTAAATAAACTCCTTACTCTTATTTCAAAGTCTCAATTATCCTTTAAGCCCTCACTAAATGTTATGTATAATCTTTGTGTTATCTGAGAACGTTGTATAGCCCAAGGTGGTAAGATCAAGGAATGTATTCGATCAACATTTGCTAATTGTCCACTCATATCCACTTTATTCATACTTAACCACAATCTTCACATTAAAAGTGCATTATATGTTATTCAATCAATCTTAGAATTTCAATAACAATTCTTAAGCTCAATACTTTTACTCTTACTTTAGAATAACATCGTCTCATGACCTACAATAGGTTTATCTTAGAATACTATACTATTAATTCACAATGTAATGATTATGTATTTTATCAATATCTACTAGATAATCCATTGGAATTAAGTTTTCCCCTTAACTTAATTAAGATCTACATCTTGTATATTGGAACCACAGTGTTGTGGACGCATTATATCATAACCTAATTGAGTTACTAGCTCATTTATCTTATCTTTAGTCCAGAAAGACTTTTTATTACATCCAGCTAATAATCTTGACATAAGATGTTAAATTACTTTTCATCTTGAAACAACTATATTATAGTTAACTTAGACTTATCAAACTCTTACATTTAGTATTCACAAGGTACATTATTTGCTTAATTATTACTTATATAATAAGGTGTTTAAATATAACCTTTTACGTATCCTTACCTACCTTTAATCTCCTAAACATTTTATTTTTACACCCATTCACTCTATAGACTATGTATAATCCTTTTGTACCAAACTTCAATAAACTTAAGCCTTAAATACGTTTTAAATTGTTTTACAAAACCTAAGGTTTCAAAGGAATAACCTAATAAATAAATTTCCTTTGTTGTATTTAGGATGGACAATATATCTACATAGAGTAGAATTTATCAAAGAATCAAATTCGGGTTCGTAAGTGAAATTGTTAATTATTTAATAAGATAATCTACTATGAAAATTCTCTTAATTTATATTCAAATAACCCATCATTACTTCCCATTACCGTAAAGTATATCAATATAATTTCTTATGTAACTTAGCTTTATCTAATAAAAGGTTCAAGGGTTTTAAGTATCAAATTCCTATTTATAAACCTTCTATAAATTCTAACTACTAAATACCTCACTTAATTGTAAACTCACATCCTAAGTATTGGTAATAAATGTTATAAATGTATTTCATATGGCTTATCTAATGCCAAGAAACTTAAGGATTATTATTTAGATAAATTTCCAAATCATAGTCTAATATAGTTTTATATCATAACCCTTTTAATGATTTTATCTTAAAACATTAAGTTATATTCCAATACCATAAATGTTAAGAAATGATTAAATCTAGACTTACTATTCCACCTCACATTTAGATGTAAATGTATTTTATTTATTTATCATTGTTTATATATTAAGAACATTTAGATGTAAAAGTATCACATTTATTCATTAATTATATAGTAAGTTCTATTTGTGTAAAATCTAATTACAAATATTCCTAAGTCCCAACTTATTAATTACCTACCAAATTATAGATTTACATTATGGTCTTTGACAAACAATATTACACATGTATTCTAATATGGTTTATATAAATCTTAGAAATCCAAGATAACTCTTTAAGCTCAATTTCATAACAACAATTCAATACTAGCTCATATAATATTCTTTTAATAGTATTATGTATAGGTTTAGTTTAACTTACTAATTCCTTCGTATTATATTTCCTATAAGGTATCTAATTTTATTTATGTTAAATGTGTATATATTTATATATACTAGGATTTGTTCAAAACATTATTTATGTAGTTTATTGTATTTAATTATGTTTAATAACTGTTAGGCATAACTACAACCGACCTATGGTTTATTAAATAAAGTGTTTCCTTTGTTTTTTTTAATATATATATAAGTGTACCCGTACTAGAAATCAACTAAGACATTCCCTATGTAACTTATCATATTTAAACTATCTTATTAATACAACCTTAAACTGTATTCCAAGTATGTTTCGTTAAGTATTTCTTTTACCATATCATAGGATACTAGCTCTTATAACATTTAGTTATTATAAGTGTTAAATTAATTAGTTCCTTGTTTTACTCTAAGTTACTACTTAATTCCCTTTTTATAAACGCGTAAAAATATATATATTTATTCCTTAGTTTAATTAAAAATATTAACTCCCATAATATAGTAAATAAAATGTAGGATAATTAAATTCCTTAATTTATATAAGTTTCTACTAAGTAAGTATCTATACATATATGTAAATAATTTCACTTCTCTTAAAAGCCAATACCAAAACATTTATAAACTTACTGTTATAAAATGTTAATTTAATTTCCCTTATTTTTCCCCAGCTTAAAAGTTAATTAACAAACCATACTTTAATTTTTGGTTACATTAAAAACCTTATATTATAGGTTATTCTTATGAAAAACTCATAAACACAATTTTTAAAACCTTTTTCCAGTGCCCAAAAATTCCCAAATTTAATATACAGCAACTATAACATTTTAGACATATTATAAAATTTTTATTTCATAAAAATACCTTTTTAATTTGGCCAAATAATTCCAGAAAACCCGTAACTTGTAAAAATCATAACTTATGTTTAAAAACTCCAAAACCATAATAATTTACATCAAAATAAACTAGATTAAATAAGGAATCTATGGTTAAAATTTCAAGTCAAAATACCTTAGGGAAGGCCATTAACTAAAATCAACAAGTTAGAGCTATTTACTGAATTTTCATAGAAACTTAAAACAACTTAAAATCACCCGATCTAATCTTGGCCGTCCAATCTCTTAAAACGAGATCGGACGGCCCCTGTATTGCGAGTTCATCAGCGAAGACAAATAGCAGGTCGAGTACTAATTCACGAATATCTCCTAATCTACAGAACGAAATCGAGTGATTCTTGTTTCTATGGATTCGTAATCAAATTTCGGTCCTATTGGTGTCAATTTCCCCAATTATAATGCAGAGTTCATCCAGTTTCGAATTCGATTCGAAGGTTAGGGTTTATTTTCGGTACAGAGTTCAAACCGATTGCAATTCTTACCAATTCTCCTAATCTAACACGAAATTGACTAAATTAAAACATGGGTTAGATCGGAAACACGACTATGAACAGCAAAAACGGAGAAATTTGATCGGAGACTCACCGGATTGTGCGAATTGTGTGAATTCCAATTCGGAAAACTGGGAAAAACTCGAACTTTAAACAGTTCGTGGTGCCAACTTTGAGGATCTATAACTAGCAGTACAAAACGAGTTAGATTATGAGTAAGGGCTCATTGGAAAGAACAAACGTAGATCTACGTATTGGTAGCAAGAACTAAACCTAACTCGCACCATACAGAAAGATATTGAAGTCGCAAAACACGAGTTTACCTCTCTGTTTCGGTATGATTTTATGTGCTGATGAAACCGAAACTTTAGACGTCTTACACTTCCAATCCATTGAGAATTAGCTTAGACCATGAACACGAAAGTTTTAGAGGAATTAGAGCTCTTCAAAACGAGCTAAAGAACATGGAATTTGGATGAGTAACGAAGAAGTTATGGCTGATCGAATTTACCTGTTTCGAAGAGAAATCTAGAATTGCAGTTCCAGTTTTCGCAAGGTGGCTACTTTGACTCAATTTCCGGTTGATTCAGACTGAGTTAGGGTTTGTGTGAGTAATGGTTGGAAAGAGGAATTGTAGGAGAAGAGAATGGAGAACGGCATGGAAAAATATTGAGAGATGTAAAAGTTATAGCCGTCTAAAGTTAGGGCAAAGTAATGAAATCGGTTACCGAAATTCAGGGGAGAATCGGCTAAGTGTGGGCGACCCATTACAGAGTGACACGTGGCATCTCTTAACATTTTGATTCAAAACTTCAATCTAGCATAACTTTGGCTAGGATGATCCGTTTTTGACGTTCTTTTTATCGATCTTCATGGTTTTTCATAACCTATTTATTGGTATAGGTTTCATGGCCTGGTTTGACCATTCTCAAAAAGTCAACTCTAGCAAGGCTTAATAAGCTTTAAGGTTTCTAGAATTTTATATGGACTTTTATGTTTCAAAACAATGTTCCAACACTTCCTAAAATCTTTATAATATATTTGGAGTGTTTAGTAATTTTCCCAAGATTTATTGACTTATAAATCTTATTATTAAATTCATAATACTATCTAATAATGTATAATAATTAGGGTTAAATAGGAGAAAACCCCTAAATAAATTTCACAACTCCATATAATAATTTAATATTCATAATTCCATATAATAATTTAATAATTAATAGTATTATTAAAGGTTTAATAAATAAATCCCCTAAATTAATTTAAATTAATTTAGGGGTATTTCAATTTACCATTAGCTCCTTAAGTAGTTTTAGTGAACAACTTAAGCTCACTTTTCCTAATGCATTTTCACCACATTAGGTTAACACATTTACCTCTTTTCTTCAAGATTTTTACTTGAGCACTCTTGTTCTTCCTTGTTTGGAAATCGGCAAGAGGACTTGGTTACTTGTCAATGTTCTAGTCAATACACAAGTAAAACCAATGAGCATTCAAGCTTCATGTTTAAACTTACTTACAAACCCTAGGTTATATATTTGTCTTAAAACATTAGGATAGTTGTTTTACCTTGGAATAAAAAGAGAGCTTGAATAAGCATCAAGAGAGGACTCCTCCTTGTCCTTAGAAGATTGAAATGGAGCTATGGAAGAACAAGAGAAGGCACCATTAATGGTGAATTTTTGGACATGCATAAAAATGAAGGAAATATTGTTTTCTTTGGTTTTTCCTTACCTTGAAGCAAAGGAGAATAACATGGCATGAAAAGGTGAGCTCAAGCTCCTTCAATGGTGAATCTCCATGGCACTGAAATGAGGCTTTTGAAGATTTGAAAAGGTAGAAGTGTAGAGCTTGCTCCAACTAAGACAAATATGGTCTTAGAATTTGATTTGGTATATGGAGCTAGAAGTTACAAGCAATGGAAGTTGGAGAATGGCTACTTGCTGTATCAAAACCGATGGAGCTTGGGAGAAGATGAGAAATCGGTGGGAATTAAGGAAGAAAGAAGAAAGTGAGGTAAGAGGTCTACTTTTGAAGATATTTATCATATAAAGGTAATTTCTTCTTTTTACTTACTTTTCCTTCTTTCTTTACTTATCTTGTACATGGTGGTGAGTCACCACTTATGAAACCGGCCCCCTTCCTATAATAGGGCATTTCATGACTTATGTTGACCATATAATTAAGCTAAGTTGACTTAAGTCAAAACTAGCACTATTTGGGCACTATTCACTAACCAAGGCACATAATTGTGAAAATTTTGATTTCCCATTGATTTAGACCTCCCAATGTGATACTAAGTAGTACACATGTTAATTGAAGAGTAATGATGGACATTTAGCCACTCAAAACCCATTTACAAGACAATTTTTCAAAAATGTGCTTTAAGACTCCTTAAAGCACATTTTGTGTTTTAACTTGTTTTCAAGCTTGTTTTTCTTTGGTAATTGGTTTAATATGTCCATTAACATGCAAATAAGGTATAGGTATGACCTTTAGGTCTTATACAACAAATTTATCCCAAGATTAGAGAGCACATTTTTGCCCATATTGACTTCAAGGTATTTATTTGTGTTTTGTTTGGTTTAATTGTCTACCAAGGTTTCCTAAGGACTTAATTAGCCTTATTAAATCATAATTGAATATTATTAAGTCTTGGTAGGCTCTTTGGGTCCTAACCAAGTTCACTCCAAGCTTAGAGCATGTTTTTGCTCAAACTGTATTTATGGTACTTTATTGTTTAACTAAGGTTTAAATCGTTCACTAACGTTTCTAAGGCACTTTTTAGCCTTAATATACCATAGTTTAATGTTTAAGCAACATATCAAGATTTGGGGTATTTCAGCTCTACGGGACTAGCTACGACTAGTGTACGATATGTTGGATTCTATGGTCTAAACCCCTGATGGATTCTTTGGTTTCAGACATTTGTGTGCTAATTGCTCAAGAAGATATGTGTGAATTATTGCATGTGCTTATATGACATTGTATGCTCGGTAAGCAAGCGTTTTTTTTATATTGTGCGTGAATGTCCCTTGGACTACTCGATTTGTACATCGCGATTATGCTACGAGCAAGGTTGGTGAACATAACGAAGTACGACTCAGTCGAAAACTACTTCAATTTATCTAAGACTTAAAATTTAGGAAAAAGATTCGGTGATACCGATCTTAGAGCATTGGCATTGAACATGAATATAACCTAGATGACTTCTAGGTATGAGTAAGACCTACCAAGGCATCGAATAAAATGAATTCTCCATAAGAACTCAAAAACTAAAATAAACGAGTTGGTTTAAAACGCTTAACTATGAGAGAAACGGTGGATGGTATGGTGGTGTGGTATATGTACGGGAAATCCTGGTCTGCATACGTTCCAACAGGTTGCGCAGTGTGATCACCAGAGAGGATCCAAGTGTGGAACCTCTCGTTGAGGAATCCAATTGATCGCCTTAGATTGGTTGGCAGAGGGTGCTGTTGTCTGGCACACGGCTACGGCCATATGGACGTCTCTCACGAGACGCAGGAAGTCCAATGATCTCCGATTATTGGCATTGGGGACTACTGTCCAAAAATTAAATTAAACATGCTGAGTATTAATGGGGAATTGTCCTTTAGCATGACACCTATAAGATAATACGAGTGATGGTGGAAGCGGGGCTTCAAGTGATGGTAAATGAACATGAGAGTATGACTTTTGATGTGGTTATTATATGCCTTTAAAGATTAAAATGGATGATTTGTCTGTATATGGTGTACTTGACTGGATGATTATGTTGATGATGCATGAACTGCTAATTGTTTACCTTTCGTATTTACAGTCTTATGTATATATTGGTGTAAACCGGAACAGCATGAAAATTGAATAGCATGTTAAGACGGCTAATCAACTCATGTGGCCTAATGGGGCCTAGGATCATATAGTTCCACATACTCAGCCTCGTGCTGAGCCTTTTGGCAACCACATTTTTGCAGGTGTACGATGATTGACGCCGGAGTGCGGGATGGGGTATGGTTTTGATTTTGATTAGACGGAATGAGTAAGAGTTTTCCGGACTATGGCATTGTATTAAATGTGCCAAGTGGTGGTTGTGATATATCATGAATCTTAATAGTTGCTCACTAGTTATTAGGTTTATATGGATTTACTTATGGGACGGATGGTTTGTGATACATTTGATAAGTGTTATGGTTTATGTTAATCTCGTCATCATTGTGGATGGATGGTTAAGTAGTTGGATGGATGGTTGTGGCACCCGCCTACTTAGTGAGAGTGTTCCGTTGTGAATGTTGCGATTAAAGTATTTTTAATTACGGTTACGAGACGATTACGGTAAGGAGAGGATTAGTAGTAGAAGGGGGTGTTACAGAGCGTCCCGACATCCCCATTTACGGGTATAATGTAGCCATTGAGGCCCTCGGGCACTTGGGTGCCCAGCCGGAACACAGCCATGTAGGCTGCGTGAGGACAGGTCTGGCTGAAATTAACGAGCCCTCTAAAGAGGTTAATTTACCTTTCAGGCCATACTGGACCTAGACATGCCCCTTTGCAGCCAAACCCCGGCATAGTCTAGGACACTTTAGAAATACACTAAAATCGGATGCAAGCTCCAATTGCCATGAAACTTTCCCAACATCCCTTATTAATCAAGGGTAACATTTGGCCTTCTTAAGTGCCTAGTAAAGTTATCAAAGTGCCACACGTTTTGAGCCAACTTCACATCAGCATGCAGCAGGGGTGCCTACAGACAGTGTCCAGATGAGCACTGGGTGCCTACGGTAGTGTCCAGATGGGCACTAGGTGCCCGTGACAGCATAAGGCACAGGGTGATCCAGACAAGGTCAGAGCGCCCACGACACCACACCTTTGTGCCAACAAGGCACATAGCAAGGCTCACGCGACATCGGCTACACACAACAGGGTCGTGTGCTCTCGACATCACGCCCCTAGGTCTGACCCTCGGGCCAACCCCAAAGAGCTGGGCCATGTCCATGGAACTTAAACAAGGCATACAATTTATATTTCCATCACACGCAACCAGACAAGTTCAACGACAAGTCATGCCACAACTGCCAAACTGCTTGCTCAAAAATGTGCGTGACAAACCCTCCCCCCGTTGAAGGATTTGCCGTCCTCGGCAATGTTCTCATGGAAGCAGGGTTATCTTTACTTGGTTCCCTGTTTATATAAATTGGCATTAACTGCCACGTCTTGCACCAACTTGTGCGGAATGCACTGACCTAACCAGGTCATGTGCAAGAATCGGGCAACTGGTGCCTTTGCACACCAACCCGTGTGTGTGTCGCATCAGCCCACCTGGCTTCGACGCTTAATCATTGGCACAATACCCTCTCCGCTACTCAATGTGACCAACGCCGAGCCTACTCGGTTGTGTATGAAAGTATGGCAACCCATGCCATTTCACGCACACATGCGTGACCAGCATCATCTCCTCTCGTTGACGGTGATAGCCCAACACCCTGTGTTGGTTCATGCACCCATGCACAACCAACATCAGCTTATCCTGCTGCATACTGAAACAACAATATCCATAGCTGCCTTACCCCTGGACAGGGAGATCAACGTGAACCCACTCGGTTCCCCGTCACTACTTGGCACCTCGTGCCATCTTGCGCACCCTAGCGCATCTAGCATCAGTGCACCGGCTGCATGCTAATGATCCGGCATCACATGCTGACTCACACTCAACAATGTGTTTGACGACAACACATTCGGTTGCACGCCACCAATTCCGGCACTAGAGACGTCCTTGTGCAAAACCAGCGTCCTTAGAATTTCTCAAGGTTGTAAACTACCTCCCATTCTTTTATGCTCAAACTTGACTTTCTGGCAGGTCAAATGTCGAGAGACACAAACTCAGCAACTTATTTCTTCATCTTCAGCCACCAAAAATGGTTCTTCAAATCTTTATACAGTTTGTCACCTTCTGGGTGAACTGATAAAGTGAATATGTGCTTCCTTTATCAAATTTTCTTTTACCTCAGTACAAGCTAAGGGTACACGCCATCTTCCATTGAACCTCAAACTACCATCTTCGTAAATCTCAAAATCTTTAGCTTTCCCCTCTTTTATCTTGTTCCAAATCATTTTCAACTTTACATCACCTTGTTGATGCTTGAGGATCACTACATAAACATCTAATTTTGTTGTCATACTATATCATGTAATCTCTCTTTCAACTTTTCCAGATTCTACCACTTCCAGCTTTAATCTTTGGAAGTCTCTAACCAAATCTTCCTGTAGAACCCACATAGCTCCTACTGGATGGCTCTTCTTCGAATCAAAGCATCAGCTACCACGTTAGCTTTACCCTCATGATACAAAATCTATACCTCATGATACAAAATCTATAGATCATAATCCTTAATAAGCTCTAACCATCCCCTATACCTCATATTCAGTTCCTTCTGAGTGAAAATAACTTAAGGCTTTTATGATCAGTGTATACTTTACAAGATGTTGCATATAAATAATGTCTCCTAATCTTTTAGGCAAGAAGACAGTCAGCTAGTTCATAGTCGTGGGTGGGATAATGAGTTTCATGCTCTTTCAACTGCCTTGATGCATATGCTACCACCTTTCCATGCTGCATAAGTACACAAATGTGAGCCCCAGGTTTTTGAATCTGATCCTATGTTGATTGGGTTGATTAGGAACAATTCAGTTTCTAGGTCCACTTATAACCTAAGCTTAATAACTATGTTATAAAACAACTGTTATACCCAAAATTTTGACCCTCTAGAAGAGAGCCTCTAAGGCGTGAGGGCTATAAAAGGACACGGAATCCCGGTTTGATTGGCGCATTTTGAGCCATAGGTGACAGCTAAGTCATCTTGAGGGGTGTTTTCGTAATTTTTAGGCCTCAAAAGCCACCCCGTAAGCTTTCTCTCTCCTCCAAAAATGACTCAAATCAACTTGGAATACTTTGAATTATAATAAATGATAGAGGATGACATTTGGAGCATAATGTCTTTGGAATTTTGATTTTTTGAGTTTTCAGTTTTTTCTAGTAATTTGTCATTGAATCTGGCAAGAAATTGAATTTAAAAATATTTGATTATTCAAAAATTCTATTTTTTCCTTAGAAAAATCAAAAATATCTTCCTATACACATAGTTAAAATTTCATAGCCAAACTCATTCCAGAAGTCACTCGACCAAGTCCCCGTAAACTTCGGTTTTTACCGAATTTACTCTACCTTTAGTGTTGCCTATATAAGAGACCTTATCCCTTGAGCAAATCAGAACTCCAAGAACCATAAATCACCGGAGCACTCAGCCGTCTCCTTTCACTCAAGTTTTGAACTCCTGACCCACAATCAAATACCGAAAATTCACCAAAATCATCATCAAATCAAGTTTTCCAACTCCTATTGCCTCCACAATCATCAAATCTCCTTCAAACTGCCACTAAACGTGAAGAACAGCTTCAATCATAGTAGTCAGAATCTCGGGTCGAACTAAACCGGAATTTTCATCAACGAGTTTCTCAAGAATCCCTATTGTAATTTGGGATCGAACTAACTTTTTTGGCTCCCAAATTAGTATTTGTTTTTATTTTTGCTCTTTTACTTGTTTGCTACGTTTTGCATTAAATTTGACTTCAAATTGAATTCTTTCAATCACTAACACACTTAAAATCCTTTAGGCTACGTACCCATAAAATTTGAGCCGAAAACACGGCCGAGAGCAGCCCAAACGACGCTGTCCAAGGGTGGCCCGCAACCACGGACGTTACGTCTGGGGTCCCGGACTCCCTGTCCGTAAGCACGAACGCTCTCAGATGGTGACGAGATACTAAATTTTTCAAATTTAGGGTTTTTGCAAAGCATGTCCGGGCCCACGGACGCCATGTCCGTGTCCCTGGACTTTTCAAATTTTTATTTTCTCATAAATTCGACTTTTATGTGTAATTAGGTTAACTAGGGTTTGTGGGTTCAGCCACTAGGTTTGTGCCCACAGAACTAAAATTTGACCTAATTCGACTTCCGAAACCCTAGCTTAGGTAATTTTAATTTTCACTTATCAATTCAGTCAATAAATGTAAAATACAAAAAAATCATAAACTTGTGCACTTTAGTTTAACTGAATCTGTAATAAGCTGCAAATAACAAAATTAGAGGAATAATGACTTCGAAGGGTAGTAAAAGTAAAATTAACCTGGAAAAGTCGAATACCAAGCCCCTAAACCGGAACTCTACCTTTCCTAATTTACCCTAGGTTAAAATTAGGTGGCAACTCCTAATAGGTTCCAGTGAGCTAACTTAGGATTTAATAATTAATGTTTATGACATAGTTATTAAGCTTAGGTTATAAGTGGACCTAGAACTCGATCAAAGCCTAATCAACTCGAATCAACATAGGATAGTGGTTCGAAAACCGAGGCTCACAGAATGACGACTATGTTGGGGACAAACTCTTAATTTTAACTTGTTTAATTTTAAGAAAGAGGGCTTAACTCGAAATTGTTTATTTACGACTTTTATTACGTTGTTTGTTTACTTTCGTGTGCAATTTAATTTTCTACATTTTACGTGTCATGTGAAAGCGAGGGTCCACACAAACCAATCTCACCCCAGGACCCGCATTAGGCGACCCCTGTTTGAGACTTACACCTTCTCAGGTGATGTGAATAAGTGGGGGAAAAGAGGAGGATGTCGTCTAACCACATCCCCTTAATACCTGGGCTTCGGCTCTTAGCACCTCTTTGACAGTATCCTTACCCAGCCCAATGTTTGGTTAGTCAAAGACCCAACCATAGACGCGCACCTTGCGGTGATGTAAAAAAAGTGGGGAAGCCCAAAGAGAATAACCCCCAAACCCTATTCCTTTGCGGTGACCTGGGCCCAAGCCCTAAGCACCTCTCCGGATTGATCCATACTCGTCAGTCCAAAACGTCAAGTGAGGACATGTTGAATTTATGTGAGCCTTGTTTGCTTGTATGATCAGCCCATTACCAACCCTAGAAATTGATAGGAACATTCCCTACACCAATTCAGCCCAGTCTGAAATTTGCGGCTTAATTGTTTATGGTCCAAAGGCCCTGATTGGTTTAAATAAGTAAGTCATTTGTTTGGGCTTTGGTCCAAAAGCCTAGAGTTAGGTGATTTCCCCTTTGACCCAATTTGAATTATCCCTTTAGTTTTAGTCCCATGAAAAAAGAAATCACTAAAACTAGAAGTAATCCATAAGATATTAAAACCAATCAGGCCTTTCCATTGAAGACCTTTTCGGCCCAAAGGCCCGTTCTCGTCTAGGTAAACTTTTTAACTTGGGCCCTAGCCCAAAATCCTAGATTTAGGTGTTGTATTTTAGGCCTAATCAGAACCATTCCACTTTCTAGCCCGAAGGTCTAACAAGAACTTCAAACAAATCTTGGACTTCAAAGTTTCTCTCTCGGCCTAGTGGCCCATTCACAGCCCATACAACTTCCTTTAGCCCATATGCATCACTTCCAGATTAAGGCTATTCAGGCCCACATATCCATTCTAGTGTAGGAGTCACTCTGGCCCATGTGCCTTGCTTCTAGTCCAAACACTTTCTGGCCCAAGCGCCACATTCTCAAATCATTTTCAGCTCAAGTGCCAATTCACAACTTACAAATCATTTTGGTCCATGTGCCTCACCCTCAATTCATTCAAGCCCAAGTGTCTATCCACATTCATGAAACTATTTCAGCCCATGCACCTCACTCTCATTTTGGATAAGATTCAGGCCCAAGTGCCTCATGCACAACCTATAGGCATTCCTAGTTCATAATTTTCATAGAGCCTAATCAAAGTCCAAGAAGAGAATGATCACGGTCATCTCAACGACATCCCGATAGTCGAGAGCTCGAGTCTTCAGTATACTAGCATCAGACAATTTAGCAGCGTTAGAATTCAAGGGAATCCATGGTCTACGACATAACTCACCATTGCATTCATATTTCTAATGCATCATTCAACACTTTTTCAAAGAATGACTCCTTTTAAGTGAATAACTTTCGTTACCACTAATTTGAAGCGCTGGTTTTGTTAAATCATCTTCTTCACACAAAAACAAAAAAAAACAAACGATGATCATTCATGTCTTTCAAGAAAAGGGATCGTGAAATATCCATTTTCTGACAATAGAACAAAACGACTTGTCTTTTGTTTCCAAAAGGGTGAACATGTCCAGCCAAACACCAAAGCACATCCTCAAAACATCCAAACAACTCACATAGCGGTTCAAAGTCAACATCTGTTACATTATTGTCATAAACCTCAAATTAATACGGGGGGCAATCTGAGTTTAGGTTCATCATCTTTCATCTTTCGCTTAATCTTGTGAAGATATCTTCGAGCGAAAATCCACGATTGTGTCCTGAGTGGTAAAACCAGGAGAGAGAATGAGCGTGTCATTTTTACACAACTCTGGCGAGGCCACATTCAAAGGTAAGGTAAACGGCTTAACTCTGACTGAAGGATATAATTCGTAAATTTACTCTTAGACTTGCGAAAAGTAACTAAGAATGGATACACAACTATCAGGAATGACGAAGCACCTAGGTGCAGCACCACATAGCCAAAAGCTTGTGAATCCTAACATTAAACCCTAGGCACCTCCGCTGAGCCTTTCATATATCCCTTTTCGATATTATAAGCTCCACAAAACTAGTCAGCCCGTGATGCATATCCAACCCGGTGACCAAAGGAAGCGAGGAGCCTGACTCTTGGATAACGTTTTCATCAGTTCGAAGGAATCAATGCCGCTACTAGCATGACGAAGCAATCCGCAAATGGTCCCAGAGTGACACGGGATCCAAAGAGCTCACATCAAAACAACTCTTAAAGCTTAAAACCAGGAGACACAAGAACCCCGAAGGCAAAGTTAAGAAAGGATTAAAAAGGCAAACCCGAAATGCCTCGAAGAAATCTGAATGACAAAAAGAAGAGAAATTGTGTAAAGTACGACTTCAAAAGTCCAAGTCCAAAAGCTCAAAAACAACGTCAACATAAAATAGCCAGACGACTTCAAGACAAGGAAGGCAAATCCGTGGGAAGACGCAAGTTGCAACTTTGGTCACCCCCTTAAGTTCTACATACCTCAAATATCTCTCCATGGTTCTATTGTTTTTCATCACACCCCATGGTCATGTTATAAGCTTTAAAGACTTCCGACTTGGTAGTTGTGTGTTTAATCACATGAAAGTAACAGATCGAATGCGTAAATCCAACAAATGTTGAATTCAATGGTCTAGAAGTTTTGATCGTGAGAAAGAGATGAGTGCAAACACTAGTCATAACAGAGTGTAGATTAGGAAGCACCACATTATGCGTGAGCCTTAACCCTGTGAGAATGAGACTCGTTCCACACATTTAATCAAAGAAAACACTGGGGGCAATCAATCGTTCCGATCTATTGCCATAAACTCTAGCTCGGATTGCCTTCAGGAAAATACTGGTGGCAATTGTTGTTCCAACAATTGCCATGATAACACCAACCCAAAAATACCACCTCTACACAAACACCACTTCACCACAGGCCTGTCATAAGCCCTAACCTCCACAACAAAACACCACACACTTCCATCAGCGGCATGTTCATCTTCTAAGAAACAAATCGTAGATCTAAATTTTTAGACAGGAAATGATAATTTCACTTTCCTTTTCAATAGATAGAATTTTCCCCAAACATTACCACTTTTGGCACATTTTTCAACATTCTTGCTTTGGAAAAATTTTGATAAAATTTTGATCCTTACAAGCACTTTGATTTCATTTTATAATATCCGCATAAACCTCATCATTGTCACGTTTGGCATTTACAATTGGTTTTCATCGCAATCATTTGCATAAGACCATTATCATTGCATTACTGGAGATACAGATTCTCACCAGAGATACAGATTCTCAACCGAAGATATAGATTCTTTAGAGATAACAAATTCTCAACCTGAGTAGCAAAACTCACCCGAGTAGAGTAGAAGAACTCACCCGAGTAAAAGAACTCGCCTGAGTAGAAGAACTCACCCGAGTAGCAGAACTCACCCGAGTAGTAGAACTCACCTGAGTAGTAGTACTCACCCGAATAGTAGAACTCACCCAAGTAGAAGAACTCACCCAAGTAAAAGAACTCACCCAAGTAGAAGAATTCACCCGAGTAGTAGAGCTCACCCGAGTAGCAAAACTCACCCAAGTAACAGAACTCACCGAGTAGGAAAGAACTCACCAAGTAGAAGACACAACCCCAGGCTCGTCATAAGCCTAATTCCCAGGCAGTCAGCGTCTTAGTGTAGCTTGACATCATTTTCTCAATTTAGGTAGTCAGCGCCTTAGAATAGCTTGTATCATTTCATCATCTTAGGTGGTCAGGGCCTTAGAACAGCTCGTTAACATTTCATCATTTTAGGTAGTCAGCACCTTAAAGTAGCTTGACATCATTTCATCATCTTAGGTAGTCAGGGCCTTAGAACAGCACGACAACAATTCATCATTTCAGGTAGTCAACGCCTTAGAATAGCTTGATAGCATTTTATCATTTTAGGAAGTTAGCGCCTTCGAATAGCTCAACAATTTCAAAGACCTTCCTTCAGGTAGTTAGTGCCTTCAAATAGCTCAAATAATTTCAAAGCCCTTCTTTCAGGTAGTTAGTGCCTTTGAATAGCTCAAACAATTTCAAAGCCCTTCCTTCAGGTAGTCAGCGCCTTAAAATAGCTCGACAAAACCCTCAACTTTTCACATCCTTGGTAGTTGGTGCCTTCGAATAACCCAACAATTCCCAAGTTCTCTCTTTAGGTAGCCAGCGCCTTAGAATAGCTCGACACAATCAAGGATCTTCGGTAGCATTTCGGGAAAGGGAGTAGACTTACCAAAGTCAGGCAAAATTTTGGGATATCACTCAAGCATCAACTAGTCTTTTCACTTCTGTTTCAAAGTCTAGTTGACAGGGGGAAATCTTTTATACCCAAAATTTTGACCCCTCAGAAGAGATTCTCTAAGATGTGAGGGCTATAAAGGATAGTCTGGTCAAGGGACATGGAATCCCAGTTCGATTGCGTGTTTCGAGGCATAGGTGATAGCTTAGTCATCCTGAGGGGCGTTTTCGTAATTTTTAGGGCTCCTAAGCCACCCCGTAAGCTTTCTCTCTCCTCTAAAAACAACTAAAACCAACTCTGAATACTTTTAATTCTAATACATGATAGAGGATGACATTTAGAGCATAATGTCTTTGGAATTTTGATTTTTCATATTTCCAATAAGTTTCTAGTAATTTTTGATTGAATATGGCAAGAAATTGAATTTTAAATATTCCATTATCCAAAAATTCTAATTTCTCTTTAGAAAAATCAGAACTCTTTTCCTATACACATGGTTAAAAATTTCATAGCCAAACTTATTCCAGAAGTCACTTGACCAAATCCCGGTAAACTTCGGTTTTTAACGAATTTACTCTATTTTTAGTGTAGCCTATATAAGAGAACTTATTCCTTGAGCAAATCAGAACTCCAAGAACCCTAAATCACCGGAGCACTCAGCCGTCTCCTTTCACTCACGTTTTGAACTCCTGAGCCACAATCAAATATCGAAAATTCAACAAAATCATCATCAAATCAAGTTTTCCAACTCCCATTGCCTCCATAATCATCAAGTCACCTTCAAACTGCCACTAAAACGTGAAGAACAACTTCAATCACCAGTAGTCAGAAGCTCGGGTCGAACTCAATCCGGAATCAGCATCAACAGGGCTTCTAAAGAATCCCGACGTGTAGGATCATCACGAATCCGAAAGTAAAACAGGTTAGAATCTCGATTTTCTAACTCCATTTAACTTACTAACCCTCTATTGAAATTTGGGATCTAACCGACCTTTTTCAACTCCAAAATTGGTATTTCTTTCCATTTTTCTGCCCTTTACTAGTTTGCTATTTTTTGCATTAAATTTGACTTCAAATTGAATTCTTTTCAATCACTAACATACTTAGAATCCTTTAGGCTATGTACCCATAAAATTTGAGCTGAAAACACCACCGAGAACAGCCCAAATGCCGCCGCCTGAGGACGTTCCGCAACCACAGACGTTACGTCCGAGGTCCCGAACTCTCTGTGCGTAAGCACGGACGCTTATCCAAGCAACATCAATGGTGGAAGCGAAAAACAAGGTAACGAAACCTAATTTTTCTTCCTTTCTTGCGGTTTTTCGCATAGATCTCTTCCTTCTGATTTTCTTCTCCTTCCAAGGTGTGAAACACTCTCTTTATAACTCTTATTCTTGGTTGTAACAACTCAAAGGGGCTGGGAAAACTCCATTACAACCTTAAGGTAAGAAGATGACCTTAAAGCACATCTTTCTCTTCACCCCTTGTTATGTCCAAAAATACTGTCATACCTCACACCTTTTATACACTAAATGAAGGTTAGTTCAGCCCCATTACTTGAGCCAAAGAGCTGCTTCAAAGCACTCATCAAGGAGCTTCAAATGAAGGTAAAACCGAGGGCGTACCATGGCTGTTTAAGCTTTTTCCTTTCCTGTTTTTCCATGAAACTAAACTCATCTTCTTCTCCTATATATAGATGGCCAAAAATATAGCCTAGAACCTCAGCAAAAATCCCAGGTAAAGACTCTCCCTTAAGCTTAAGAATTCATGCTTTAAGACTCTCTAAACTAGTCATCTTGTTAAGGCATTAACTTAACCTTTTTTTCCTTGTACAATGGTGACCGAATGGGTTCTGATTTCACCCATAATGTGCCGTGAGTTTAGGCAGCTCTTCCAAGGATAAAAATCAAATTTAAGAGGTAATTACTTCATTAAAGCCTAAGAACTATATTTATGTTTTAAGCTTAATTAAGGAACAAAATTCTAATCTAAATATTACTTTAATAGTGTCGTGAAGAGTAAAAGGCTGCGGGTGGATTTCTTGTGATTATAACAAGGTAAATATGCTCAAAAAATCCTTTAATGCATTAAAAATTAATTATGTTGTAGTATGAATTTAGTACCAAGAATATGTAGGTATATGTGGGTTAATTAAACCCTAAAAATGTGGGTTAAATTACGGTTAAGTATTTGGTTATTGAATTTAGGTGCTAATGACTTAGTAAAGTCAAGATTGTAAGTTAAAAATGAAAGAAAAATGATTTTTTAAAGGTTAAGGAAAAATCTGTAGAATAACCTTGAGTTATGAGTATATTTAGGGACATTTTAATGTCATTCTATGGTCAAGTTTATATTATGTTTAAGGCCATATGTTAGGCCATTTCTATTATGGTTATTTAAAGCTTTAAATATTAATTATTAAGCTTTGGGGTGATAAAATAAATTATATAAAGTTCTGGTGCAACAATGTGATTTTGGTAGAAATAATCACTTAGTAACACTTTACAAAAATATTGATGAATTTAGGTGTTACATAAATTAAGTATAAGGTTACAAATATAATTTAAAATGAACTATAAACCTTATAAGTGTATAAATGAACAAAAGGTTCACTAAAGGGGTAAAAAAAGTAATTAAATAAAGTATAGGGTGCCAAATAGTAAATGGAGCCGTGAAGAGCTTATTTAGAATTACAAAAACATAAAATGTTAATTTTTTAAAGTTTAAGCATTTAAATGTAAAACTAGAGAAATATTTGGGGCTAACTCATAAATTATATAAGTATGGGTCAAAGGAGTATTTTAGGTGGTCAACCTTGACCACATGTGAGTTATGATCATGTTTAATAATAAAAATAATTATTTTGATATATTAAAGAGATATTAAGTCAAAAATAAAAACTATAAAAAGATATGGGGGTTACTATGTAATTACTGAGAAATGTATGGGCTGGAACATGAATATTAGGACCTTAGGGGTCTGTTTGAATATTAAAAGATTTTTAGGTTAGTTTTAATGATTTAATTAATTAAGGATTATAATATAAAGTTTAAGTATTAAAATGTAACATTTATAAAACTTGTGGGGCTATATTGTAATTACCGAAAGCTTGGGTTAAAAAAATGGGATTTAGTGAAGTTAAGGGGTTGTACGGGATTTTAAAGAGATCTGGGGTTGAAATTGTGATTTAAATAATTAACATGTATAATATAAAGTTTTGGTATTAAATTGTAAGTTTATAAAATAAAGAGGGGTAATATGTAATTAAAAGAAGTTATGGGTGAAAAGAATAAATCTGAAATAATTGGTTGCTGTTCGGTTTATATATACATGTGTGTGTATATTATAATGTTTGGGAATCTTAGGTTATAAATTAAATAAGGGTAGAAATGTAACAAGAATAATGTTTGGGTTGATTTTGTAAAATAAAAATGAGTGGGGAATGAATTAAAATTTCTGAAAGTGTCACGGGTTGGTTTGGAATTTTCGAAACTATGGGCTGATATATTATAAAGTTCAAAATGATATAAAGTGACATTATATTAAAGTATAAGAGAGTATATTATAAAGGGATTGGTGTGGTATAAGTATACCTTATAAACAATCACATAAAATAATGAGTTTAAGTTGGAAATTTGGGGAGCATAATATATGGTAAGAAACATTATAATATAAGGAATGTGATGATGTATGAAATATCTTGTATAATATTAAGATGAATTCTTAATAAAAGATTTGTGAATAAATGGCACAAATAATTAAATGTGTGCTTCACTTAGAATAATGAATTAAATCATTATGGGGAAATCTTATAATTCACATGATATGAATTTATAATATGAGGTAAAAATGTAATATGGTTTATTAATCATATAAGGTTAATGTGGAAAGAACCATGAGTTGGAAATATAATTACAAGTATTATAATATGATGTGGTATGAGTTGATATAAATAAATATCGACTATAATGAAACATTGACTTGAAACATTGATCAAGTCAAACTAGATTGACCAAACCAACACAAATTGACCAAGTAGTCAAGTTGACCAATACATAAAATAGTATGTAATTAAAAGTGAAGTATAACATGGTCAAACAAGTATAGTAATAAACTATACTAATATATATATATATAATATATATATATATATATAGATATATATATATATATATATATATATATATATATATAAATATATATGTAACGATACGTGTGTATGTGTATGTAACAATGTGCAAGGTTGGAGTATAACTTGGTCAAATAATCAATAAATTTTGACCAAAAAAAAGTATATCAATAAATTATACTATATTGATATATATATATACAAAGGCTGAAAAATAACCCGGTCAAACAGAATATGGTAATGAACTATATATATATATACATTATCATTATGTATATATGCGTACACGAATACACAAATCAAAATAACCTTGATAAATAATATGGGTTATTAGGAAAAAAATCTCTGAGTATTAAATACTATTCCGCTACTAAATATTATACTCTTATGACTATAGAGTATAATTAAATCCCGATTTAATGAAAGACCCGAGTTAAACAAAACCGAATAAAGGGTTAATTACTGAGAAAGGGTTAGAACTTATTCTTGGATGATTAAATAGACTCAAACATGAATATTGATCTTAGAGTTATACATTCCAGAGATACGAGTTCGAGATACGAGCTTCGAAAGTGATAGAGGATAAGCGTGATACGCCACGCTAGCATTGTTCAACGGTGAACGGTAAGTGAATGTGTGGTCTGAACATCCTGAGGGTTTCCTTGAGTTCAGATATTATTTGTTTATTTGTCTAAGAGCGATATGTGTGATGTGCATGATGTGTGTGTGTAAATATTTACTCGACTGTCAAGTGTTTACTATTGTGTGCGAACGTCTGTCGGACTAAGTGTTACTGATTATCACTGTACTAACAATTAGGAGACCTTAAAATTCCTAATTAACCTAAGTAAAGCACTTAGGAGTGAGACTCGGGATTACTGGTCTCTAGTGCATGAACTTTTGAACATGAATATGACCTAGATTTGTAACACCCCAACTCAATCCAAATGTGGTCTCGCAACTTAACAGTATATATATAAACATGTCACAGCGGAATTCTTTACAATCCAGGACCTTGCCACGGTCTGACTACAGAATATACCGAACATTAGTCCAACAACCTTAACCATTTACATATCTTTCTTACAATCCTCTCACAACCTATACATCTTACTAACTCAATTGCCATACGAGTGTACATGCACAACTCGTAGGTCACACTTAATCCTTAACACTTGTATCCTCTTCTTACTCTTGCGACGGCTGCCTTCTGATGTACCTGTGTAGTAAAAACAGCCCCCAAAGGGGGTCAGCACGAATGCTGGTACGATCCCCTCATGGCCCCCAAGCTAACGTGGCTACGACGACTAATTGTCGATAGCATGGAGGTTGATTGGATGCACAATATAATAGTAAGTGCAGTAAACAACAACTCAGATATGAACAATCAAGTTCACACACAATGAACGACTTAAATGCGTTCCCTTAATTAGAGAGTTAATTATTTCTTTATAGAGTTACTTATAACTCCTTAAGTAATGTTCCCTCTTAATCTTAATCCAACCTTATCTCACCTCAATCTTAGTCTTATCTTAATCTTAGAAACAACCATCCTTTAATAAGGAGTGGATGTCACTTATCTTAATCTTAATTATACAAACCATCCTTTAAAGAGGAATGGTTGCACTCATCTTAACCTTAACTTAATCTTAATCTTAACTTAATCTTAATCTTAACAATACAAATCATCCTTTAAAAGGAATGATTGTAACTTATCTTAATCTTAACTTAAGTATGCCAACCGTTCTCTCATTGGGAACAGGTTAGCCCTTAGTTCGTTGTTTATTTTTGTAGGGCTTGGTTAACCCTAGCCAGCAGCAGGATACTTACCAGCAATAAACAACATTCTTAAATTGTTGGGGATGTAGGCTTGATCCCCCCACGCCATCTTAAAGCCACCTACCTTGGACTGGATGTCCAATGTAGCCGAGCCGGTCAACCGACCCAAGGCTACTAGTCCGAGGACTAGTCCTTAATCGGAAGTCGAATCTGCTATAGATACCGACCCCCTTTCCTTAGCATGCATGACCGGAGATCGGTCCCGGGTTTCCTCACTCATGTTCCAGTGTAGTAGTAGTCTCAAGACCATGTTTGTTGGTTAACCTCTTTCGGTTTATATCGTCCCTTATTAGGGGGGTTCCTTAGTCTCACTCAATTTCTTACTAAACATTGGTTAGTAAGTTCTCACGGTATGTTGTGTTAGTTTTCAAACATCACACAACCATACAATAATATAATATATTCCGGTTGCATGCTTTATCTTGTTTAGTGAGCACACAAAAACAAATAGCACACAAGCCGAGGGACACCTCGTTAGCAAGCAGGTCACAAGAGAACTGTACCGTTCACCGTTGGTCGTTCGGCTGCTTACTCTCTTCCGGAGTCCAAACTCCCAAGTCCTAAAACATTCATTCAGTTTTAGGTTGTTAATCACTTAACTTAATATGACTTACTTAACTTGTTTAACTTACTTAATTCCTTATTGACCCCCACCTAACGCCTCTTAGGTCTTACACTTAATCTTACAAACTTAATCTTAAACTTTCAAGTTTATACTTAACTTAATCTTTTAAGTTCTTAGGGTCTCAATCATTACTACCCTACCAAAGGCATACCTTATTACCCATTGCCATTCTTAGAATTCAAAATTTCTTTTTTTTTTGTTTTTATGCTCGACCGGACTTACCGACCGGACTTGCCAAGTCCGGTCCATTCCAGTACCCTTTTACCGCTGGAAAATTCACTCCGACCGGACTTACAAGTCCGGTCCTATGTCCGGTCGATTCCAGAGACTTATAATCCGTACAAAATTCATGCCGACCGGACTTGACAAGTCCGGTCCCATGTCCGGTCCATTCCAGAAACATTTTCCGGTAGTGTAACAGAGCCCGACCGACCTTGCAAGTCCGGTCCTAAGGCCGGTCGGCTCTAGAAACTTGTTTCTAAATTCTCTTTCAACTCCAATCTTCTCCTCATATATTCTAATATGTTATAACCTCATTTGGGCACCTCAAATACACCTAAGCCCTCCTTCAAATACCTTAAATCATCCACCAAGATCCACTTAGTCATCATGCATTTTTCCTTGTAATAATGCTAACACTTGTAATGTTTTCCTCTAGGTTCTAGGTGGTGGTTCATACTTAATGTAATCACTATGCCAAATGTTTTCCTCACCACTATAACATCATCTCCCAAGCATCTTTCACCATCGAAATCCTTTTATGCATTTACTTAAGTTCCTTCCTAAGCTTAAGCTTCCATCCACCAACACCTTATTTCCTTCCTAGTTGTTTACCAACATTTGCCTAAGTCCTGCATGCTCAATTACGTTCTCTTGATTCTTAAATCCTCCAAGGTAATGCCTAAGTCATTATAACTCGTTACCACACTTTATCTCACCCCTTTTCATCAAGACCTCCTCTAAAACTTCCTAGTACTTCCTTAGTCATTAATTCCCCTTAGAACATATTCAAATCACCTTAATCATTACACCTTCTCCTTAATCTTATGCACACTTCTTATATTCCTCATCTCATGATTTTGGTGTGCTCAAAACACTCACCATTCCTCTAACTCCTCCCAGACATCTCTAGGTCATCCTAAACCTCAAGGACTCCTTAATTAACTAATCTCCACTCAAATTCCTTATAATGATTCCTAGTAAATCCTAGGTCATATTAGTTCACCACCATCGCCTAAGCACTTATTTTCTACTCAAATTTTGCCATAGCACCTCTAGCATCATAGCATGCCCAAACACATTATTTTCCTCATTTAACCATCTCACACACCTCAAGTTCTTTCTCATCATATCTCATCACCCAAACCAACTCATTCATAACAAACTCAATATTTGCAATAATCTTAAATTGCGTAGCACTAAGGCTCTTAAATGACATGGCTCTTAGGCCCTTAAATGACTTAAACTTAAACACTGAATTTCCCACATATATAAGCTTTCAACCTGCAAATACACTCATCAATCTCATAGTAGTTATAATGCTCTTAAAATCCACCTTAAACTTATATTACTAACTCATTCTCCTTAGCTCCTTAATCACAAGTTCATAAGCTTGTTTAAGTTCTTTTTCTTAGGTTATATAACCCAATACACAATGTAAGCTTTAAGCCACATTGGTATTTATCTAAAACTCATTCCTTAATCTTAAACCACCATTAGGTAAGCATTTTACCTTGTTTTCTCAAGCTTATCTTAATCTCCTCCTTAGGCCTTCTTCTTGCTTAGATCTCGGCCACCACTTAAATTCCTTTTGCCAATGTTCTAATCAATATTTAAGGACTCATATGAGTACTAAACAATGCACTAACCTCAAGGAATAAAAACCTAGGTTAGAAATGTGTTCTAAGGCATAAAAGTGGATGATTACCTTTGAAGTCTCAAGGTAGACTTTGGCATTGAATGAAATAGGACCTCCACTAGTCCTTGGTGAATAATCAAGCTAGAACAAGGCATAAAAACATAGCCCCATGAGAAGGAATTTTCGGCCATGTACAAGAAATGATGGAAACATGGTTTTTCTTACATTTTCTTTACCTTAAGAGAATGGAGAAGCTAATGAGCTCTTCAAACTTGATTTTCCCCCATCAATGGAGTTTTCTCATGGCACCAAAATGGAGCTTTGAAAGATTTGAAAAGATAGAAAGATAGGTCTTGACCTAACTAAGACAATATGCAATTTGTTTTGGATTTGGAGCTTGGAGTTGTGTTTGGCAAGTGATTGAAGATGGAGAACCATGGAGGAGCAACACTCTCGGTTTTGGAACAGAGAGAAGAAGAAGAAACCGTGGGTGAAGGAGAGAAATGGAGAATAAAGGAGAGGAGTGAGCTAATATAAGATATTTTGCTTTAATAAAGCAAATAGTAACTTCTTTACTTATCTCTTCTTTTCCTTTCTCATTTGATGACTCATGTGGTGACTCCCCACATAAAAACCGGCCACCCTCTTAATATAAGGCTAACATGGTCTTTGTTGACCAATTAATTGACTTATATTGATTAAAACTTAAACTAGTCACTAAATAGTTACTATTCACTAAACAAGGCACATAATCGGGAAATTTTTGATTTCCCATTGATTTAGACCTCCTAATGTGATACTAATTAGTACACATGTTGATTAAAGAGTAATGATGGGCATTTAGCCACTCAAAACTCAATTCTAAGACAATTTCTCAAAAATGTGTTAAGACTTCTTAAAGCACATTTTGTGTTTTAACTTGTTTTCAAGCTTGGTTTTCTTTGCTAATTGATTTAAAATGACCATTAGGATATTACTAAGGTCTTATCATGATATTTGGGTACTCACCCAAGTCTCTCCAAGCTTAGAGCACGTTTTTGCCCTGATTGCCTTTAAGGCACTTTCTTGTGTTTTCCTTGGTTTAAATTATCTACCAATCTTTCTAAGGCATATTTTAGCCTTAATACATCATGATTTGATGTTTACTTAGCATACTTAGGTTTGGGGTATTTCAAGATTACTTATAGGAATTTGTGTAAGACCTTAAAGGTGGTTGTGTTAATAATGAATTCTCCATAACCTAAGATTATAATTTGGGTAGTTGGTTAAAGATTTAATCACATAATGGAGAGCTGATGTATGATATGGAAATCCAGTTCGTTTCGACTGCTGGTTGCGCATAGTGATCACTAGGGTATAACGTCCGGATTGGACTTACTCTTATTAAATTCCAACGAGCCCAGATAGATCGTTGGTCAGAGTGTGCTACCGTTGGCACCTGGCTTCGGCCTTTCATGGACGCCTTTATTAGGCAAGTGGAAGTCCCGGAATCTACTGATCCTTGGCAATGAGCACCTTTGTGTGTACGTGGGATGACTGTCTAGTGAGAACTAACTACGGGTTGTCTTAACATGATGCCCAACTGATGATTAGAGTAAAATTTGATATGAGTAACGGGCCTTGAAGTCTGAATACAAATACCTTCGATGAAAGCAATTACATGTTATACCGCATTTACTTATTGTCGTACGTTGGATAATGTATGTTGTGTGTTGTATGATATGATACGTGTTGTTATATCTATGAACTGTTATGTGTTTACTCATGCTATTTACTGCTTTCACTATAAACTGTAAAATGAATCAACATGTAATTAACCTCATGTTAAGATGGCTAAAATGACTTAAGTGGCATAAAGGGTCTAGGATCACATTTAGCATACTAGCAGTTGGCTGAGCCTTTATGGCCTCACATTACAGGACTCGATCGAGCTACGAAGCCGAGTGCGGGATTGTTAGGTAGTCCTTTCGTCTTTTCTTTTTTCACACTCGTCAAATTTTAATTTGTATTATATACTTCGATGTAAGTATTAGGAATGTTTTAGATGCTCGCTGTTCTACGTTTTCAATTTGTGGATTTAGTATGTGTAGGTTAGTAGTAGAATATCTTAGTTCATCATAGCTGTTATCAATTCTAGTATCGTGATAAGTATTTGATTCTTTACTCGCATGGGTGAGTAATGGCATATGACACCCGGATTAGAATTAGATTTATTTTCCGTTGCGATCCGTCTTTAATTAAGTTACGTGATTCCGATTATTACGTGATTAGGATTAGGGGTGTTACACGCACCAAAACACTTTAGATTACCGTTTTTTAGAATCATAATTTAAAGTCCGTGATGGGCGCCACTGGAAAATAAAACCGTAATAAAAGACGTCTCCGTCTTAGTGACGGTCGCGTTAACTACGGTTCAGAACCGTCATTATACATGGTTTTGGACCGTAATTTAAGCCTTACATTCCACCAGTGACCTGACATTACTCATGTATTGTGTAACATCCTCAAACAGGGGAGAGTCTGAATGATCCAGAGAAACAATAGGAGTGATATGAGTAGATCCAGGTTTCGATGAAAGCATGTTAACCTTAGTCAAAAGATCAGTAATATATTTATCCTATGTAAGAAGAAGACCTTTAGGACTTGTTTGAACGGAAACACCAAGGAAATATGATAAATCTCCCAGATCTTTGACAGGAAACCGTAGCTTCAACTGCTCCTTAAGCATAGACAGTAGAGAGACAGAAGAGGTAGTTAATAGGATATCATCCACATAAATGAGCATGTAGACAACTTCCTTATTCTAAGAGAAGATAAACAAAGAGCTGTATGTAGTAGATTTAACAAATCCATTCTGTAACAGATAGGTTCTCAAAATAGAGAACCAAGCCCTTGATGACTGTTTCAACCCATAGAGTGCCTTCTTGAGTAGACACACATGATTAGGGATAGAGCTTAATTTTAAAGCCTAGAGGTTGCTTGACAAAGACAGCCTCCTCTAGTTCACCATTAAGAAAGGCATTCTATATGTCCAAATGTTGAATAGGACATCTAGAAGCAACAATAATAGACAATACAGTTCTGATAGTAGAAACTTTGACAACTGGACTGTAGCTTTCAAAATAGTCAATGCCATCTGTCTGGTTAAACCCTTAGGCATCTAGTCTTGCCTTTCTTTGCTCAATAAAGCCATTTACATTACACTTTGTTTTGAGAATCCATTTGACTCCCAAAATGTTCATGTCTGGTTTAGAGGGAACAAAAACCCATGTTTTAGTGGTTAGTAACGCCTGATATTCTCTGTGAATGGCTTCTTTCCACTCATCATATTTATGGGCTGGGTAAAAGTAGGCTCATCAGGGATTAGAGAGAGTAGTGTTACACCAAGGAACGGTGTCATCTATGCATATCAAAGGTTTTTGTACATTAGCAAGGGCTCTAGTAATCATGGGGTGAGAGGGTAGAGGGTCAGAGGGTTGGAATCTGAAAGAGGAGATGGTATATGTAAGGAACCTGAGAGATTAGGTGAAGTAGGAGTAGGTGGTGAGGGAGTAGTATGAGTGAAGAAGATGTGGGGAAGGAAGGAGAAGATAAAGAGTAAGGAATAATGACATATGTGAGTGTAGGACTAGAGGTTGTTTTTTTAGGAAAACAGGGTGGGGTAGGGGTAAGAAGCGAGGAAGGGAAACTGCTCTTCATTGAAAATAACATCTCGGTTGATATAGAGCTTTTTAGTGTCTAGAAAGTAACACAAGTAACCTTGATGTGAGGTAGAATATCCCAAGAATAGACACTTTTGAGATCTGAAGGCAAGTTTGTGAGGCTGGTGAGGTCTGAGATTAGGCCAACAAGAGTAGCCAAACACTCTCAAGATTGAGTATCAAGGGGTTTAGAGTATAGCTTTTCAAAAGGTGTGTTTTTATGCCAAGATTTTTGTGGGGGTTCTATTTGCTTGGTTTAGTTTCACTAAATTTGTGGCTGCCGACATGCGTGCCTGATTGCTTTGTGTTGTTGTGGTAACAGCATTGTAGGATCGGGCGGCTAACTCAAACCAA
The DNA here is from genome assembly GCA_023374045.1 of Limonium bicolor. Taxonomy (NCBI): domain Eukaryota; kingdom Viridiplantae; phylum Streptophyta; class Magnoliopsida; order Caryophyllales; family Plumbaginaceae; genus Limonium; species Limonium bicolor. Next base: position 456,463,807 of record CM041776.1, on the reverse strand, counting down.
CTCAAGGTGTTAGTCTGTGAGATGGTTTGACTCAATCGAACTAAGTATGCAGAAGCACTAGAGATGTGGAAACACTCATTCGAACTCAAACAGATACACAATATAAGTTATTTTATTTCTTTGTAAAACAAAACAACTTACACTGCCCACTAAGTAGAAAGGATCTACTTAGTGGAACTCACTCACTCACCCTACACATTATCTGATCAACTCTTTGATGAGTGTAGTAAGCCTATGAACACCCTATATTGAGTCTATCGATAAAGCACAAACTATATTAACTTAAAATGATAGAAAAACTCTTGTTCCTGGTGACTTTTTCCTAACATAGGAAGTATTGAGGCGGAAAAGCACAAATGCAAATGAGAATTCTGTCTCTTTATATAGTAAAGCCTCTGGAGCCGGTGAGGGAGTCTGTTTCTGAAATCTCTACTTCTGAACGTTGTGGTTACTTGTAGTTGCTTAAAAGTCGGTCCAAACTTCTTTGTGAACGTTGCTAACCCGTAGTCCTTAATTTTTGGACAATTACCAATCCATTGGACGACTTGGCAACGTTCAATTATGACTCTCACGTCTGATGTAGCTTACTGACTTTGTCAGTTCCGAAATTTTAGGATCGCAATGTCCATATTGCTATATTTTCAGATTTAACACATTGCTCACTTGACTGAGCTTACTGGAGCCAATATTTACTGCCAAAGGGAGTAACATTGCTCCTTAATTTTTGCAACTGATTGACGGACTCTCTAAAACTATCAGAAAGTCAAGGCTTTGAATTTTACTCATATTTGCGTGAATTTTGGTCCAAGGCTGATAGTAAATGACCATTGTGGTTTAGTGGACATTGCTCCTTGAATTTCGCAACTAATTGACGAATTAACATGGATGGACTCTCTCGCTCTTTCGGTAAGGACAGAGGGACTCATTCGATCTAAGAGCTCACTCGATCTTTCAGTAAGGATGGAGACTCGTTCGATCTAAGGACTATCTCAGCAACACCTCCATACTCCAACAACAGCAGGTGTTGAGGCCAATTGTGGAGTTGGTGTTTCACCGGTAGATCCATAAAAAAGCGCATCAGAGGGAGTTGCCATTAAGAGATAAGAAGCTTATTTTGTGGTGGATGTTTTCAGAGAAATGTGATCGTAGGCAGGAGTTGAAAGGAATAGAATGAAATCTAGATCTATGAAAATGACGAACTCCCGTTATAGCTATGATACCATTGTAGCTATGATACCATGGTAAAAGTTCTCCAAGTCACCTAATCTTTAGAACTTTGAAGCACACTTGATTATACCCCGAAACTCTAGATTTTGTTTTGCCCTAAGCACACCCATGCCACCACTAAGAGATGGTTCACACTCCTCGAAAGTTTGAATCAATTTTTGCTTCTTCTCTTATCCTACACTTCATGATAGTATTTGTTAGTGTTGAGCATTCCTTATTTTCTTGGGTGCTTGGTTTGCTGGAGAACAAGTAAAATGGCAAGAGTGGGGTGTGATGAGTGTCCAAATGAGCATGCTTTAGGAGTGTATTTCATATGTTTTATCAACATGTTGCATGCTTATTTCACCATTCTAGCTAGTTTTCCTCTAGTTTTGTGTTTTACACAATTATTGCTGAAACAAGAGGAATAACATAGCTATAAATAAAGTAGACAAAGAGACAAACACGTTAGTACAAATGGATCCAAAATTGGAGTAATAACGAAGTAGATAGAACATTTTGAAGTTTGGCCTACCCAGGAGACCACCCCAGCCCGTGGGTAGGCCAAAGCTGAATTCTGTCTCTGCCATGGACCCCCCTGCCAATCACCCCACAGGGTAGGTCAGAATGGAAATTTACCCAGATTTCAAATTTTAAATGCAGAAAGAAGAGAGGAGAGAGAGGGTATCAAGAGCCATGACCCATAACGAAGAAAAGAAAGAGAGGAAAGAGGAAGGACCCCCATCACCTTTGAAGCTTTTCTTCAACCTCCCATGGCTATTTATTCTCCTTTTTCTCTTATTTGTGCTCTAATGGAGGCTTAACCTCCTTTGTAGCTAGGGATTGAGATTTTTCCCCAAAATCCTCAAAACTTAATTGTTGCACTTCAAACTTGTGTTTATGCTTTATTTTAGTCCTTGTGCTTAATCAAAGATGACTATTGAGTGATTATGGCCTTTGAGCTTGTCTACATTTGATTTGTGGTATGCTTAGGGTTTTGCTCAATTTTTCATCTATGTGTTAAATTGGTTGATTTAGTTTCCCGATTAGCTTGGCATTAATATGGGATTCTATCAACATGATTGCTTTGAGATAGAAACCTATATCATGGGAACTATAACAATGTTTTTATTAGCCGTGACAAATTGCATTGCAACTGGGAGGGAACTTATACTTAGTGCTATTAATAGAATCGGGTATTTGTGTTGTCCGCCTGTTCGTGTGAAGATTTCTTAGGATTAATAAACCTAGGGTTAGGATATTAGTTACTTTAGTGTTCCTATTGTTTAGCTATAAACTCAAGGGTCGAAAATTTGTAGTCAGGAGAGGACGGGTGCAAATACCCATCCCGGGCTATAAGTATCCTAGTTTAGTTAGGTTAGTTTTATTGCTTTCCTTTATTTTCCATTTATCAACCCAAACAACAAAAACCCAAAACAATTTATATTTATGCACCTATGTTTATATTCTTGCACTAACACTAAACTTATAATTGATTAGATAGTTACGAAGTCCCTGTGGATAAAATCTTGTTGGACTATAATGACTAGGTTGTTAACAAGAAATTTGTAGGGAAAAACTATGAACAAAATAGATAAAAGAATGAAATAATCCTACAACTCTATTACGGGTAGTAAAAATTCCTGGTTGGCATATAGTGTAAGTAAATTATGACCAAGAGTATCGAACCCTAGGGACTTAGTAGAAAATTAGTCCTAATCCTAGTAATTGCCTATTCTAAATAAGGGGGGGAAAAGATGAATAATAAATTAAAGAAACTATCTAATGATCTAACTAAATGGATATTTACAATGAACTATCCTTGATTTAGGATAATAATCAATCTAATAACAAGTATGATCACCAAGTCAAATTGACAAGTCTCGAATTAACCAACTTTTGAACACACCGGATGTAATGCCGGACATAAGATGCACGGTACATTCAAGAACTTTGAATGTGTCAAACACCAGACACCGGACATTGCATCCAGCAATGTCAAAATGTCAATATTGTTTTCCAGTTTCTGGTCAAAACAAACACTCTCAATCCATTATCGAATCCAGCAAATTTATTGCCAATAAACAAACATGAAAGAGGAAAATAAATGGTTAATTCCAATCTTAATTTTCATCTCCCAATTTGTAAAAGACAAAGGCAAAGATCACTTAGATTTCTATAACCCATTCTTTGAGAATTTTGAAGTAAAGGAGAACAAGTAGCGAACTTAATCCACTTTGCACTAAGATCGAAATCTAAGTTGGAAACTTGTAACTTTATTAACGATCATAAATGTATTACAAAGAGAACCATTCCTAACCAAGGATAACAAGGAATTCTACTTCATCATCCACAAGATACAAGAAGAAAATACAAGAGGATAAAAGAATTGGTCATAGCCTTAACCCAACAAGGATCTTCTTCTCTTCGCGTGGATAGTTGCACAGAACTTCCTTGGACACCAACACTTGGATGAATGTGGATTGTGAGATATGAGTGGAGTGTATAGGATGTTGAAGTGTATTTGAAGTCTCTGCCCTTCGGCCTATTTATAGACTTCAAAATCTTCATGTACTGGGAGTCATGCCGGGTGAGGAGTACCCGGCACCACATGCAAAACGATTTCTTCTAACGGTTAATTAAACCGCCGAATCCGCGCGAAAAGGTTTTTGTGCCAGACATGGGATGCCCGACACCACACCCGGCATCGGTTGGTATGTTAACAGTCATCAACTGCTAACTTCTGGTGAATCAGGGCGACTTTTTCAGTATGTATCGAGTAGTAGCAGACACCCGACAGTACATCCGACACAGCTCTTATTTTGCTCCAAACTTGTGTCGTGACCTGGACATCTGGCATCATGCCCAGCGTCACTTGATCTTTTGGTTAGAAATTCATTCCTTGCATGATAAACATTCAAACGTAAGTCTAAGCTTATATAATAGACTTTATATGCAAGATAGTACAAAACTAGCTATTTTAACCTTATTTTCATAATAATCTTATAATTCTAACTACTATAATATGATAAATCTGAGGCTTATCAAGGCCCTACACTTACCTTTTGCTAGTCCTCGAGCAAAACTTAATCAGAAAAGAATAATTTCTTGTGAACAAAATAGAGAACCTTAATAATGACAACTAGATAATCATTTCCAACTATCTGACTGTAATTCACAAGCATCACTTGATCCTCCTTAATCCATAAAAACATACTAATGGGTATAAAATAAAACATTCAAGTTCAAAAAACCGATCAAAAACTCTTGGGCTATTTTGCATAAGGGATTTTGTAGTCTCTCCCTTTTCTGGTTTCCAACATTCAGCCCTATTTTTCAAGGGTTCTGAATATGGCCAAGACCCTCGTAAATGGCTTTCATGATTCAGCCCTATTTTTCAAGGGTTTCTGAACCTGACCATGAATTTTTATTTAGAATGGGGAATTTAGGAATAAAACAAAAGGAAAAACTCTCGAGTGTTACTTTATTCTGAGGCAATTTTTGCAACCTCATAGAATATAATGCTTCTCTTTTTTTTTGTAAGAAGATTCTTCTTTTGCTTTTCTTTTTTTCTTTTTTTATACTTTTTCCTCTTTTTTCTTTTCTTTTCTCTTTCTCTTTTTTTTCATACACAATCCCTATTTAAGATATTTACCCAAAAGAATTTTCACTATTTCGAAAGGAAAGGGAAAAATTACCCAGAAGTAAATCAGAGATAAAATAGGAGTAAAGTCAAATACTCATGTTAATAAAGAGAGTCATGAAGTTAAAATAGAAATCTAAAAGTCATTAGAAAGCTTACCTCTTGAGAGAACTACCATTTATTCTTCCCTAATTTCACTTTATCAAAGACATGCAAAAAGCTTAGTAAAACATTGATAAGACTTCAACTTATAACATATTATTTATTTACATATACTCATTTTTTTAATATATATAGTTTAAATAAAAATAATTTTAAAGGGGGGCCCTGCCCTACACTTGGCAGGAACACTGTCCCCACCCAGTGTTCAAGGAAAGAAATCATGGAGCAAAGAATTGAAAGAAAAAAGAACATGGTAGAAAATACTCCCCTTATTATGGAGGGACCAGGGTAGGAACGCCCTACACATGAGATGAGCCAAGGTATCAAAATTGTCACAGCATAGTCAACTAAAAATAAAGACAACTGAAACCAAAAACTCATAAAAGTACCAAGCTTTCATAATACAAGGAGAGAGTTAGATAAGTATCCATTAGTCATACATTAAAAAAAAAAAATAAGATGAAATAAAATAAAATAAAAAAGAAATTAAAGTAAAATAAAACAAAGAAAGAGAGAGAGAGAGAGAACTAGAGAACTGCTATTGGCGTTGAAGATGCTGGTGGTGTGCCAGAAGAAGAGTCAGGAGAAGCCGCTAGGGAAGCAGAGGCTAGAAGAGCTAGGTGTAGGAAGACCCTGCTTCTTCACCTCCCGATGTGCCTTCTTCTTCTTCTTATCTTTCAGGAGGAGACTCTTGATCAAGGCAGTCACTGAGCACTCTACCGTCTTCTTGATCTCCTTCCTGGTCTTCTTCCTGTCGACTGCCATGTTCTTATCCATTTTACCATCAACCATCATGAGACGGTCATCAACCCTCCTCTCATGCTCGTCCTGGCGCTAAGTAATGCACTCCTTAAAAACCCGCTGACCAGTGGCAATCTCCTGCTGGTGCTGCTCAACCGCCTCAACACGGCGGGTAATCTCAGAGCGATTCCCCTCATAGCTGGCTCGGAAGGCCTCATAATCTGTCTAGGTATGTAACACCCCAACTGCTAAACCTGAACCATCACGAACGAACCTGCAACAATATTACAACACAGCGGAAGAAAGTACTAAAAGTTGGTGTTACCGCCGTTAGTCACCCACGTGACTAACTAGGCCTATTCCAGTCTCAAGCTACGGTCTGATGGACCCGAGTGTACCGAACATAAGTGCGTACAAGTCTTAAAACAAATACAATACCGAGTCTGAAGTATCCCTCCTATTATTACAACTTACTACCACAGTTTATAAAGCAGTGTACAGGCACACTCGTAATGTAAATTAAACCCATAGTGCTCTACCCACTCCTATTCTCAGGTTGGGACCTGTCTGGCACCTACCTGCAAAGTTTAAATCACAGGCCCCAAGGGGCTCAGCATATTGCTGGTACAGAAAACGTGCAGCCCACAAGCTATCAAGGCTACACACGACTACTTGTCGTATACATGCAGTTGATTATTCATACAACAATAATAAGAAGTACAATAACAATAATACATTTATGTGAAACATTCACAGCTCAAATAAATCGAACGTCGTAATGGACGTCCATTAATGAGTAAGTTAGATTCCTAAATCCTGAGGCCTGAGAATTGTTTAGTTCTCGTGTTTGACCATTCCTTATAAGTGTCAACCATTCTCCTATTAGAATTAGTTGTTCTCTAACTGAATTGTTTATTTTGTCGGGTCAAAGTAACCCTAGCCAATGAGTTATTAGCTCCATTGGTTTAATAAACAATAATTCTTAAGTTATGAGGGATGTAGGCTTGACCCTCCTGCGCCTCCTGAAGTTGCCTCCCATCTCGAACTGTTCACTCGAGATGGCCGGGTCAGTTTGTCGACCCTAGGCGGAAGACAGATCTGATACAGATGCCGACTTCCTAAACCTGAACATGCATGACCGGAGTCAGTCCCGGATTCCTCTTCTCACAAGTTCCAGTTAGCTGAAGTCTCTTTGACAAATGGTTAGTTAAACCTCTCTCGGTATTTACCAACTAACAATAGGGGCACTGATAACTTTATACAATTGTTAATTAACAAAGTTAATGAACAAGCTCTGAATCAAGTGATGTTAGTGTACAATGGACACAATAACAATACAGTAAATCGGTTTCATGCTTAATCTTGTTTGGTCGTATCACAATAACACAAAGCACACAAACCGAGGTACACCTCGTTAGCAAACAAGCTCACAAGAATCTCATACCTTAGCCTATCGACGTTTGTCCACTCCTGGATGACGTCTCGACTATTCTGGTCACCTACTCCGCTCCTATAGTTCATTAGGACAGCGTGGTTAAATAACTTAATTTTCGTATTTTTACTATTCACCGTATTTTACTATTCACCGTATTTTACTATTCATCGTATTTTACTATTCACATATACGCATTTACTATTCACGTATACGTCTCGTATTTGACTGTTCATATATACGTAGTTACTATTCATTTATACGTATTCACTATTCATGTATACGTATTTACTATTCATGTATACATATTTACTATTCATGTATACGTATTTACTATTCATTTATACGTATACTATTCACGTATACGAGTACTACTCATGTACACTAAAATTTTTCGTATATGCTCCGTATCATACGTATTTATTTCTTTTCCCAATATAACTTATATTTTCATTAAAAAATACTTAAGTAATGATTCCCCTTTACTTATTAAATTAACGGGCATACCCCTCGTATACCTTAACTTATATACGGGTCTCCTTTAACCCCATTTTAACTCTGTTTCTCTTACAACTTGTTTCTAAATTCTTTATTTAATTTCCTTAACTTTCTAAACTCATAAAAATTGTGTTATTTACATTACTTACCCATAGTTTCCCTCTCAAACTCTATTTTTCTTATAATAGGTTCTAAAACTTGTAATTTTTATTTTTAATTTCTTCCAAAGTCTTAATTAATTATTTCTTTTATATTTTTGGTCAATTATCAAAATACACCCAAGTTGACCAGCCTTTTATGGTCAACCCCCTAACTTTCCATTATTTACAACATAACCCCTAAAGTTAATTTAACTTAACTTTTTTATTCCTTTATCCTTTTAATATCTAATCTTTTGCTACAAATTTTATTATAGCTTCTCTAAACATTTTACAAATTGTCATTGACCACGTTTGACCAAGTTGACCATGGAAATTACCATTCTACCTATACCTTCTGTGGTCTTTTCTTTTATCCTAACTCATTTATTAACCAAATTAGCTCCAATTAATTTCTAATTTTCGTAACTAATTTTCCTACAGATTTTTGAACACCAAAATCATTTTAAACATCTCTAAATCACCAGATTTAATTATCCAATGTTGTAGTATATATATACTATCTTTATTAACTGTAAACATACCAAAACCTTATAAATTCTTATAATACTTATAAACTCTTTATAATTTGTAACTTAATTCTACAATTATTTTCCCATCATCTAAACTTCATAAATTTCATAATAATTCATATATGTTTTCGGCAATTACAATATTTACCAAAACTTCACAAATCTTACATATTACACTTAATTATACTAATTCCTTTAATTTAACTTAGTTATATAATTTTCCTAACTCAAATAAGCCTTCTTAATTTTCGGCCACCCCTTAAATAATAGTATATGAACTTTTCTTATATATTTGATAGCTTATATTAAATCTTATATCATAAGGATTATAAATCTAATTTTAGATTTACAAAATATTAACATTTTAGGTGCTAAAAATTAAATCTAACACCTACTAAATTCGGTAATAATAAACAAGGTATACAATATGTTAGATCATATATAGATCAATATTTAGAAGCATGAAATAGGTAGTTTTAGAGTTTACCTTGTATATTAACCTTTTAGCTTAATATTTAAGCTTGAATTCCTTAGAATTTCATTCACCAGCAATTGCTAAAGGAATTGTCCCAAGAATTACACAACAAGATGAAGAATAAGATGGGTTAGTATCCCATGCCAATCGGCTGTAACAAAACCAAAGAATAAGAAGTTTTCAAGAAGGCGATGTTTTACCTCGAGAATCAAAGGCACTTCTCAGTGGTTTTTCCTACGCATCTTGGGGCTCATGAGCTATGGTTGTAAAGCTCTTGAAGAGAGGATTCCAAAGAGCTATCAAGCTTGTGATTTGGAGCTAGGACGAGAAAGTTATGATTCTTACAAGGATGGGTGTTCTTTAAGGTTCAAAATCGAGAAGTTTGGCTTTGTTTTGTGTTCTTCCTTCAAAGAGAGGATGAGTTCTGAATTTATAAGCTCTAATTTGATAGGTAAGAGTCTGGGTAATCATTCACTAAGGGGACAAGATAATAATGCAATGCAAGGAAGTCTTGATTAGGTGTAATAGTAAAGTTAAAAGCATTTTTTTCTTTGGTGAGTCCCCTTGCTGTCGGAAGCCCCTCCCTCCATTTGATCTGATTTTTTTTTGTTTTATCTTGTATTTATGTAACATTTAATGACTTAATCTCGTTCATTATGACATATACCATGTTATAGGTAAGTTACAAGGCCCAAAATGCCTTAAAACACATTTTATGTGCTTCCCGGTTCACATTGATTTTGCAATTTGTTTTGGCTAGTTTAAATGTGTTCTTAGTACATTACAACCTTTAGAAACTTTGTTCATGAAATAGCATATTGCTAATTCCAACTTAACCAAGTCGTTTAGTGGTTTCTCCTTGACTTTCGTCAGTTTAGTACCGGTTTTTGTGTGGACTTGTATACTTAATTTGTGTGTATACGCTATGGCTCCTATGACCATTTTATTGTTGTTACCTTACTTCTTAATGGTATTTAGGCTCATTAGCCTATTAATTCCATGTATAAATGCTTAAGGCACATTTCTCCTTAAAGCACATTTTCGTGCTCTAAGGTGCGTTTTCGGCTTAAACGCTTAAGGTATGTTTTTGTGTACTTTGTTGTTTAAAAATCTTTTCTAATGTTTCTACGGCATATTATAGCCTTAATATATTATAATTAGATAGTTCATCAATATACTAAGGTTTGGGGTATTTCAATCTACCCCCCTTAAAAGAACTTTGTCCCCAAAGTTCCTATGCATCTAATATCTCTTAGAATACACAGGTAACTTCACATACATCACAACAGTATATACGCTTTCTGACTCATAATGTCTGCCACATTTATTAAGGTTCAGACTCATAAGGTCCGTCACAAAGTATAATACATACTTAACACTGAGTAAGCAAATACTTAACACTGAGTAAGCAACAAATAGCAATCATCAACACTATGTGACTGTTTGCTTACAACTTAAAAGCAAAGAGGCTCTACCCCCCTTAAAAGGGGTACGCCCCGTACCCTAACAAGAAGACTAGTCTGAAAAGAGCGAAGGGTACTTCGCCCGCATCTTATCCTCTAACTCCCAAGTAGCCTCTTCGACGTCCTGGTTGGACCAGAGAACCTTCACCAGTCTCACTGACTTGTGGCGAGTGTTCCTAGTCTTCGTGTCCAGAATCCTCTGAGGGGTCTCTACTGATCTCATGGCTGGCTCTATGGTTACCCGTTCAGCTTGCAAAACATGGGAGGGGTGGTGCATGTATTTCTTGAGTTGTGAGACGTGGAAAACATCATGCACTTTACCCAGCTCACCAGGTAGGTCTAACCTGTAAGCAACTGGGCCCACCCGCTCCGTAATGGTATAAGGACCTACAAACTTTGGGCTCAACTTGCCCTTCTGTCCAAATCTGAATATTCCCTTCATCGGCGAAACCCATAGAAATACCTCATCGTTCACAGAGAACTCTAAGTCTCGTCGTCGCGTATCAGCATACGACTTCTGTCTATCCTGGGCTGCCTTCATATTCTCTCGAATTTGCTGAACCTCAGCCTGAACTTGCTCCAAGTACTCCGGTCCTATGATGACCGCTTCACTTGACTCATCCCAACAGAGTGGTGTGCGACATGGTCTGTCGTACAATGCTTGGAAAGGTGCCATCTTGATGGTAGCATGATAGCTATTGTTGTATGAAAACTCGATCAGATGCAACTTATCGATCCAACTGCCCTGGAAGTCCAAGGCACATGCTCGCAACATGTCCTCAAGTGTCTGAATCGTACGCTCAGTGTGACCATCTGTCTGAGGGTGGAACGCGGTACTTAGCTTCAACTCTGTACCCAGCGCTTCCCGTGTAGTTTTTCAGTATCTCGAAAGGAATCTGGTGTCTCTGTCAGATACTATGGTCTTAGGTACTCCGTGGTGTCTCATGATCTCCTTATCAAACAGTTCAGCAAGCTTCGTTACCTTCCAAGTGTCCTTCATCGGTATGAATCGGGCTACCTTGGTCAGACGATCAACTACAACCCATATCATGTTCAGACCTCCCCTGGTAGGTGGGAGTCCAACCACGAAATCCATGGAGATATCATGAAACTTCCACTCTGGAACTGGCATTGATTGAACCATGCCTCCAGGTCGCCTGTGCTCGAACTTTACCTTCTGGCAAGTTAGGCATCTCACTACAAACTCAGTAACGCCACTCTTTCATCCCAGTCCACCAGAAGTAACGCTTCATGTCTTTATACATTTTCGAAGCTCCCGGATGGATAGAAATAGAAGAACAGTGTGACTCTCGTAGAATGCGCTCCTTCAGCTTAGTGCTGCTACGAGGAATGCATAATCGGTCCTTCAACCTGATCAGATCATCATCATGTAATTCAAAGTCGTATTTCTGGCTCTCGAATGTACCCTCTATCAGCTTCTGCCTGATCTCCATCATGTATGAATCACTCTGCTGAGCCTCTCGCACCTCATCAATCAAGATGGAACTAGCAACCATGGCATGAAGCGAGTGTGCTCGACGACTCAGAGCATCAGCTACAACATTGGCCTTCCCTTCTTTGTACTGGAGGTCAATGTCGTAGTCCTTAAGGAATTCTAACCATCTTCTCTGTCTCATATTCAGCTCCTTCTGAGTGAATATGTATTTCAAGCTCTTATGGTCGGTGTAGACTGTCAAACTAACTCCGTATAAGTAATGGCGCCATATCTTCAAGGCGAAGACTACAACTCCCCAACTCAAGATCATGTGTGGGGTAGTTCTCCTCATGTTTCTTCAGCTGGCGAGAGGCATAGGCAACTACCTTGCCATGCTGCATGAGTACACAACCCAATCCCCTACCAGATGCGTCACAATATACCTCAAATCCCTCTGTACCGTCTGGGATAGTCAGAATAGGTGCAGAAGTCAATGAGTCCTTCAAGCTCTGAAATGAACTCTCACAGTCATCTGTCCATACAAACGGTGCATCTTTCTTCATCAAACTGGTCATTGGCTTGCTGACTTTAGAAAAGTCCTTAACAAATCTCCTGTAATAACCTGCCAAGCCGAGAAAACTCCTGATGTCAGTAACTGACTTCGGTCTTGGCCAGGTGCGCACGGCGTCAATCTTTGCTGGATCCACTGAGATCCCAGCATCTGAGATGACATGACCAAGGAAAGAGACCTGGTCAAGCCAAAACTCTCACTTGAAGAACTTAGCATAAAGCTGGTTCTCCCTTAGTATCTCTAAAACTCGTCTCAAGTGACCTTCATGTTCACTTCTTGACCCTGAATATATGAGTATATCATCGATGAAGACCACAACTGACTTGTCCAACTGTTCCCTGAACAAACAGTTCATCAAATCCATAAATATCGTCGGTGCGTTCGACAAACCAAACGGCATCACTGTAACTCGTAGTGGCCATATCTCGTTCGGAATGCCGTCTTCTCAATATCTTTCTCTCTAACAGGAATCTGATGATACCCTGACCTGAGATCAATCTTGGAGAACACAGATGCCCCTTTCAATTGATCAAACAAATCATCTATGCGTGGTAGCGGATACTTATTCTTTATTGTAACAGTATTCAACTCCCTGTAGTCGATGCAGAGGCGGAGACTGCCATCCTTCTTCTTCACGAAGAGTACCGCGCTCCCCATGGTGATACACTAGGCCGCACAAACCCTTTGTCGAGTAGGTCTCTTAGTTGTTCTTTCAACTCATACATCTCAGCTGGAGCTATGCGGTAAGGCGCCTTGGCTATCGGTCCGGTTCCTGGTAGCAACTCGATGGAGAACTCTACCTCCCGTGGTGGTGGTATGCCGGGTAGTTCCCTTGGAAAGAGGTCGGGAAACTCCGACACCACTGGTAATTTGGGGTCAAACTCTGAATCTCTCTCTATATCCTGAACATAGCATAGGTACACTTCTTTATTCTTTCTCAGCTCTCGATACATGGCCATAGCGGTGATGATCTTGGCTGAAGGCTCTCTAGGTCTCTGGCGGTATGATATAGTAACCCTAGATGGACTCCTGAGTAGCAGTCGGTGCTCGGCGCAGAGGATACGACCCTTGTGCGGCTCCAACCAGATCATTCCGCATATAACATCAAACCCTAAATCTCTTAACTCAATCAAGGTGATAGGAAAGTCTTCTCCTCTAATTCGGATAGTGGCTGCTCGGTAGTAGAGAGTGCATCAAACCTTCTCCTTAGACGGGAGCGTAACCGTAAAGTCTGGCAGCTCGTCAGCGTCTAGCCCCAACCTCCTTGCAAACGATGATGATGAAGGTATGCGAGGCCCCTGAGTCGAATTGTACTGATGCATCAACGCCATTGATCGGAAAGGTACCCGTGAGGATAGTGCCGCTCTCATCGGCTTGTGCCTCAGTGAGTAAGCTTAGCGCACCTTCCAAACCGAATCCACACCCTAAGTATTTCATAAGGATCATAAGTACTGATGGCATAATATAAGTTGAAAATGAGTAATCAGCACTGATATTATTTAAACCATCCTTTTACATTATGAGTTTCTCTATTACAATACTTCAGTGTATTACATGGCTAGTACTTCTTAAAGGTTAGGTTCAAGCGTCCAGGTCTCATGTGTGTGGCATTGATTACTGTCGATGGTGCCGTATTCAACTTAATCCTCTTGATACCGTGATACAGCATTCTCGATTTTCCACCCATGATTAGAATATCTCCTGACTTAAGTACCACTTTCTGGGCAAGGTCTACGCGCTTCTGCTCGCCATATAGGAATTCGGCGTCGTCTCCAATGGACCAAGACACTACGGGTATCCCTCGGTTAAGAGACTCCGCTGTCTCGTCCTTATCTTGGTGAAGTCCAAGTCGTCCCTCCTTTTCGTAGAAGTTGATAATGCAGAGGTCTACCTCAAGGTTCGGGATTGGATAAGCTTCAAGTTGTTGAGCGATCCCTACGGCTTGTGTATTAACCGTATGATACTCCTCAGGTATCTCTGGTGGTGTTGCTCCATCCCATTCCCTTATCTTTTGGTAAGTGTTGGTGTAAAGGTTCCAGTTCTTACCCAAGCACATCATTCTTAGTTTCATTCTCGATCCTCCAGGGTATTCCGGTGTATAGAAACCTCCCGGTCCCACTCCTAGCTGGCTACATCTCCTGATGATGGCTATTTATGCCTTTGGTGGCAGGTATCCTTTTAATAAGATCATACCTGGCCGGATGACCTGACACTGCTCCCATGGGAATTTGTGAATCTTTAGGTCGATCTCTTCTAGGCTAGGTGTTGAAGGTATTGGATAACAAATGTTGAAGTTTCCTAAGGTGGTAATAATTTATCTTACATGAGTTCTAATTAACTAACTAGAAACTTGCTCAAAATATATAGTCACTGATTCATGCATGAAATGCGATAAGCATACAGTTTTCTCCCTTATAGGTTATAGTGGTACCTGGTCTCGAAGAGGGTTCAGCCTCGTCTTCCCGGTCCACCATATGTAGTGCAGGCGGCCCTGACCGCTGGACAACCCGGGGTCCCCTGTTAGCAGCTGGCTGTGTCACCTTTGGACCATCGGTTCCAGGATTCTGAGCGGCCACGCCCTTGCCCTTGGCCTTCCACCCAGGTCTATAGGCTTTACTCTCAGGGTTTCTGAAACATTCGAAAGCTCGGTGTCCGAACACACCACAGAAATTGCACTCTCTTCCTTATTGCCTTCACAATCAACTCCAGGGTGGTCCTGGTTGCATCTGCGACAGTTGTAGCGGCGCTTATATCCCCCGCCGGTCCCCTTTCCGGTCTCAGTACCTGTTTGTTTACAACATTAGTAGTTGAATTTCAAGGTTGATATCTGACTGTTAACTCAATTTAAGGTGTTACTTGTTACCCTTTGGTGCAGGCGAGCGCTGAGGCTTCGCTGCTATGCCGTAAGTTTGCTTTTGTGGCTCTTCAGCAGCCTTTGGTTGGTTACTTTTTGAGCCTTTCTGGGGTGGGGGCTGGTACTTACCTCTCTTCTGTCCCCCCTGCTCCTGATTGTCAGAACTATTACCAGCAACTTTCCTCTTCAGTGCCTGATCTTCGTCCCTCAGCTGGACGGTGATTTCAACCTTAGCAGCGGCATGATAGCACTCCTGCTCTTAAAAATATCAGTCTCACATTCATTCTCATATAACATTCATTCAGTTCAACTAATCTCAACTTTCTTTATCTGCAAGGTAGTGTAGCTTGCCGGGCCCATGCCATAACGTAGTCGGTGGCTCAGCCCACCATAGAAGCGGTCGACCAGGATCTGGTCTGAATATCCCGATCCTGGTAGAAGACGGATAAGAGCGGTGAACTGAGAGTAGTAGTCGTCCACCGTCATCTTGTCAGTCTGCTTCAGTGCATCCAACTCTAAACGCTTCTTAGTCTGGACATGGGTGGGGTAGTACTTGGCTCTCAGCAAGGCCGCGTACTGCTCCCAACCGAAGTTAGGGCTGGCCACATGTTCGGCCCTAACTTGCTTCCACCAATCGCTCACCGCATCCTTCAAGTAGAACGCAGCAAGTCGCACCTTGGCTTCTGTAGCTACATCAAGTGTCTCAAAGGCGGTCTCTAGCTCTGAGATGTACGCCTCAAGTTTGGTGGGATCTGTCTCCCCTCTAAACGGTGGGGGTCGAAGGTCAGCGAGACTCTTCACCCAGTTTGGCTCCCGGGGCTGTGGTGGTGGAGCAGGCGGTCCCGCACCGGGCTTGTAGCCCATGTGCCCCAGGGCGGCAGGAACGATCTCAGCTATCGTCTGTCCACCCGGGATCTCAGCAGCCTCATCTCCTTCTTCGCCACGGCCTTGGCCTCGTCCTCCTCATCTTCCAGACATCTGAATAAGTATAAATGCACAGTAAGCTCGTGATTACAAAGGCTTTGGTCTAAGCATTTATAATAGCCTCTATATAGTAAGATATTCCACCCTTATTGGTGGTTATCTGACTCAACTCAAACTACTATCTCACACCCAAACCCATGATTATTACTCTAACTCGATACCTACTCTAGTTCGGTAACTCTAGTCATCAAAGCGTAACTACGCTCTGATACCACTTTTTGTAACACCCCAACTGCTAAACCTGAAATCATCACGAACGAACCTGCAACAATATTACAACACAGCGGAAGAAAGTACTAAAAGTTGGTTTACCGCCACCAGTTAGACAACCACGTGACTAACTAGGCCTATTCCAGTCTCAAGCTACGGTCCTGATGGACCCGAGTGTACCGAACATAAGTGCGTACAAGTCTTAAAACAAATACAATACCGAGTCTGAAGTATCCCTCATATTATTACAACTTACTACCACAGTTTATAAAGCGAGTGTACAGGCACACTCGTAATGTAAATTAAACCCATAGTGCCTAACCCACTCCTATTCTCAGGCTAGGTCTTGTCTGCACCACCTGTAAAGTTTAAATCACAGGCCCCAAGGGGCTCAGCATATTGCTGTTACAGAAAACGTTCAGCCCACAAGCTATCAAGGCTACACATGACTACTTGTCGTATACATGCAGTTGATTATTCATACAACAAAATAAGAAAGTACAATAACAACAATACATTTAATGTGAAACAATCACAGCTCAAATAAATCGAACGGTAATGGACGTCCATTAATGAGTAAGTAGATTCCTAAATCCTGAGGCCTGAGAATTGTTTAGTTCTCGTGTTTGACCATTCCTTATAAAGTGTCAAACCATTCTCCTATTAGAATTGGTTTTTGTTCCTAATTGAATTGTTTATTTTGTCGGGTCAAAGTAACCCTAGCCAATGAGTTATTAGCTCCATTGGTTTAATAAACAATAATTCTTAAGTTATGAGGGATGTAGGCTTGACCCTCCTGCGCCTCCTGAAGTTTGCCTCCCATCTCGAACTGTTCACTCGAGATGGCCGGGTCAGTTTGTCGACCCTAGGCGGAAGACAGATCTGATGCAGATGTCGACTTCCTAAACCTGACCATGCATGACGGAGTCAGTCCCGGATTCCTCTCCTCACAAGTTCCAGTTAGCTGAAGTCTCTTTGACAATTGGTTAGTTAAACCTCTCTCGGTATTAACCAACTAACAATAGGGGCACTGATAACTTTATACAATTGTTAATTAACAAAGTTAATGAACAAGCCTGAATCAAGTGATGTTAGTGTACAATGGACACAATAACAATACAGTAAATCGGTTTTCATGCTTAATCTTGTTTGGTCGTATCACAATAACACAAAGCACACAAACCGAGGTAGACCTCATTAGCAAACCAGCTACAAGAATCCCATACCTTAGCCTATCGACGTTTGTCCACTCCTGGATGACGTCTCGACTATTCTGGTCACTTACTCCGCCGCTCCTATAGTTCATTAGGACGGCGTGGTTAAATAACTTATTTTCGTTTTTTACTATTCACCGTATTTTACTATTCACCGTATTTTACTATTCACCATATTTTACTATTCACATATCGCATTTACTATTCACGTATACGTCTCATATTTGGCTGTTCATATATATATAGTTACTATTCATTTATACGTATTTACTATTCTGTATACATATTTACTATTCATGTATCGTCGTATTACTATTCATTTATACGTATACTATTCACGTATACGAGTACTATTCATGTACACTAAAATTATTCGTATACGCCCGTATGATACTCCGTATCATACGTATTTATTTCTTTTCCCATATAACTTGTATTTTCATTAAAAATACTTAAGTAATGATTCCCCTTATTGAAATACCCCTACTTAATTAAACATGATTTAAATATATAATTTACTACATTAAGGTATAAACGAGCGGTTAAATATTAATACGGTCACGCACTTATATACATACGTATATATGTACGTATGTATAACGTTACAATATATATAACGTTGTACACATAACTAGTAACGCGACATGATGATATAGTCGCATGGGTACTTGTGACCGAATCATATAACTAAAACACGACAATAAAATAGTCGTACCCGTATATGGGTATAATTAATAACGTGACATAACAAAATAGTCGTATATATATACGTACATACAACTAATAACGCGACATGTTAATACAGTTGCATATATACGAGAAATAAGATAAATAATGCTGAAACAAAAAAGGAGCAAACATGCTCTAGTCGGGATTCGAACCCGAGACCTTTTGTACCCTTTCCGAACCTTAACCGATTGAGCTCTGCTTAATTTCAGTAAATAGCACCCATGACTTAAAACTAGTATCGGATTTAATCAGGTACTACAAAAAGAAAACCAACGTAGAGCGTCGTTCTTCTTCTACCTCGATGCAGTAACTAATTGAACAGAGAGAAAACAGAAAATGGGAAAATCCATTCTCCTCCTTGTCCCAAGACCCCGCGCACAGCATGCTTATTCGGAGAGTCACAAAAAAAAAAAAGGGACAACACCTTTCCCTCCTTGTTCTGTGCGACAGCAAGCAAGGAATCACCTTCTCTGTATGGACTAATAAGTTAAATAAACCTTGCCTCATGCTCCCAGTCCGTGCTACTTAGAGTTTAGTTAATACAGTCAAGATGACAGGAGATGGGCACATTCTGTCTTGTCCCAAAAACTCACGTCTCAGAGTGTGAGTATCCCAGTCTTTTCCCCCATTCCTTTGGAACTTGTAACCAGTGGCAATTGTTTACTCAACTGAGTTAGTCCCTCCTGCCTCTGTCATCCGATCAATACCCCATTCCAGTCCCGTTTCTTCTCGCTTGCATGCCCACACCAACAGCAAGCCAAGAACAATCCGTTGTTACTCCTACGTGAAGGTAAGCTAAGCCTCTTGACTGTTCTTCTATCTTCTTGATTCTTTCTTCCTCTGACCCTAAGCTTTAACTACGACATAAAATCTCCATCTGTGAAGCAGTAGATCAAGTACCTGTCTACCCTGTTGCATTGCCCGATTGGTGTGTTTAAATCAGCACACCA
This sequence comes from Limonium bicolor, assembly GCA_023374045.1. Classification (NCBI taxonomy): domain Eukaryota; kingdom Viridiplantae; phylum Streptophyta; class Magnoliopsida; order Caryophyllales; family Plumbaginaceae; genus Limonium; species Limonium bicolor. The sequence continues at coordinate 456,444,570 of CM041776.1, read as the reverse complement.
GATTGACTATGATAGATCAGCAAGGTAAGAAGGGAAGGTTCCTGTTACTGCAGTTTCCTTTTTCTCCATTCTCGGTTCAAAAGTTGTAGCCTGTGACATCTCCCTCTGTCTTCTCCATGTTAGTGTGTCAAGTTCCCTTGGAGAGATCACTCTAAGAACGAGCAAAATCCCCAGCCAACTAGCCTCTGATCAAGGTAAGAAAAGAACAAGAAAATGTACATCTTCATGCTGGTTAAAGAAACTTAAACAAGTAACAACTGAACATAGCATTGGGTTCTGTCCAGTTGAAAGAAATACCGGAGAGCTCACAGTGCGCCAAAGAACTACCTGGAGGAACAACCAAGATAAGGAGGTGAGCCTTTCATAAGCAAATTCCATAACCAGAAACTAAACTAGTTATTAAGTGCAGTATTAAGCAATCGAATTTGTAATTTTTGTTTCTGTATAACAACTTTCTGAGGCTGGATTCTTGCTGTCTTGAGTAGTCTTGAGTTACTAATACATTATAATCTATAATACCCTGACTAAGTGTCTATACGTGAGGGTGTGAAGAAAAAGACACAAAAACTGTTAGAAACTTAAAACAAAAAAAAAGAGCAGAAAACAAATGCAACAGTTATGTCTTCTGTTCTGTTGCAAATTCAGTAGTGTTACCTTGTTGCTTTGGGTTTGTCTTGGGGTGGAACCTTGATTTAATACTAAACTAAGTAACTGGACCATCTAGGGATGACCTAGAAGGCCCATTCGTGAACAAACAAAAAATATAAGGGAAGTTATCAGTGTTATAGTTTTAGTCTTTTTGGTTTCAGATGTGGTGTAAAGTACTTCTCAGAGGTGTGTGTGTGTGTGTTGCTCCTTGGGTTGAGAATGAACTTAGAGTCTTGTAAAATTGACTTAGCTAGGAGTGTAAACGGTTGAAGGGAGTTATGAATCAGTTCAGAAGAAACAGACAGAAAACCAAACAAGAGAGTAAACCAGTTTCAGATTTCTGTTTTCTTCTACAACGACCCAGTTCTGAATAGTGAGTTCTAGTGGCACTAACTATATGGATGTGGCCTTATTTTAGGGATAAAAATCATAGTAAGACCCTTATATAAGAAGCTAAATAGTTGGGAAGTATGAAGTCAGATTAGAGAGCAGAAAGAAAACAATATAAAAGAACTTATAAGTTCAGATTTCAGTTTCTGCAAATTCTGATCTTTCTGTATATCAACCTTTCAGAAGCTTAAACAATTTGGTGGTGGATCTGTTTTGAGGTTTAAACTGTACTATATGCTTAACTAAATAGCTAAGCAATCTAGGGGAAACTCAAAACAAGAATCGTGAACAAACTGCAAATACAAGAGAAGATATCAGTTGTGTTTTCCAGTTTTATTTTCAGTGCTACAGACTAGTGTAAAGGAGTTTTAGGGATGCAGACATTGTTGACTTGGGTTGTCTTAAAGTCAAAAACTGTATTAAGAGATGTATCTAGGTGGGTAAACAAGCTGGGGAAAACTAACAGTCAGGTTAGCAGCAGAAATGAAAGATGGAAGTAAGTCATATCAGAATTACGTTTTAGGCTGCAGTTAGTCTTAGTTCTGTACAGTGACCTTTCAAGGGTTGATTCCTGCTGTTTCAAATTGTTTAGAGGTTCAAATGGTGTAGGATACCCAATTAAGCAGTTAACCAACCTAGGGAGAGACTGAAAACCCAAACCCATGAACACCAGTGAGAAAGAAGAAAGAAATCAGTTCATAATTTAGTTTCAGTTTCGGGATGTATAAGTAAGGTTAGCAATGTTGCTGTGAGTTCTTTTTTAGGATAGAATCACATTAACACACCTAACTAAGAAGCTAAATGATTTTAGTAAAAGAAAACTGAAGAAACATATTAGTAAGTAACAGGAAAAGAAGAAAAAAAACAGCAGTAGTGTTTCAGTTTTGTTGCAGTTTTCACATTATGTGTAAATTTTCAGGAACGTAGCCTTGTGGCCTTGAGTTGTTTTGTGGTCAAACTATACTAAACACATAACTAAGTAACTACATCAAGTTGGTGTAAAATGATAGGCAGTCTGTAAACAAAGAGCATAAGTAGAAGAATGTGTCAGTTTCTCTGTTTCAGCTTCAAATTTGTCTAGTTTCAGTTTTCATATTTCTGTTTGTTGTGATCTATGTCATTTTGGTTCTGTGGGAACTTAAAAACTACCACACCCTAAACTAATAATGAGTTGGTAATGAGGGAGAGTTGAAAGTCAACCCGTGAACCAACAACAGGAAAAGAAAACATAAGAGAAGAGGTAGCAGTTTCAGATTTTCTGTTGCAGCTCTGGTTCCAGTGTGCACACGTTTCTGTAGCATTAGTGAAGTTGCTTTAGGATTGTTCTTAAGTCTAAAACCTCGACAAACATTTAACTAAGTGGCTAAAGAGCTAGGAGGAGTGTAGCTCAGTTTAAGAAACAGACAGAGAGAACCATAAGAGCATACATCAATTTCTGTTTTTAGTTGCAGTTTCAGGAATCTTGTTTCTGTATAACTATGTTGCAGAGTGTCTAAGGGGATTGCATTGAGTGGTTCAAGGGATTAAAATCTTGCTAATTCACTTAACTAAAATGTAGCATCCTGGAAGAAAACAGAAAAGAAAACTGTAAGCTAACTGTCAAACAGAAAGGAGGAAAAACAGATAAGAAAGAGATCAGTCCCTTTCCTGTCGTAGCAGTTTCTTTTCCTGTCCCTGAGTAAGCTAATCCCTATGAGAATGAAACTGTAATAACCCCATGAACTAAGTAGCTAAGCATAGTGGGGGAGAGAGTGAAGAGGAAACCAGATCAAGGAGAGAAACAAAACAGAAGAGGAATAACTTATCAAACTTAATGCATCGGTTTCCAATTGTTTCAGAAATGAATGGCTTGCTGTATAAACCTGTTACAGAAGGATATTGAGGGTGGAATTGAGTTATGAATGAACCTAAGATACTCCTAGGAGAGTGAACTAGGCTGGTGCTTCCATTGGAAGTTTTAGGAGCAAACGGAATAACCTAAACAGGAACAATGAAGTAGTGGTACACTAAGATTGCCTCTGAAATTTCGATTGATTGTTCCTTCTGTATAAGTAAGTTCATAGGGGAGGTAAAGTTGTGATGCAGTCCTAAGTCTATTAATCTGTAATAGAAATGGTGGGATGGTGATTTTGAGATGTGAAAGGAAATTAGATGTACATATATATATATGTAACCGATAACTAAGCAAGTGTGAAAATACCTTGGGTTATATTTTACCACAAGGTTTTTGGTGTTATAAAATTTAATACCTACAACATATTATAAGTTATGGGGTCACAATGTGGTTAATAAGAATTATACGGTAAAGGAATTCAAGTGTAACACATGTGTATACTATTTTTGGTATACATAACAACTACCGAAACCATATGTTATAAGTCTAAAGTTATGTAAAGCATTGTGCTATATAGCATCATGAAATGAGTGTAACACAAATGATATTATGTGGTCAAGAATATAGTTATTCAAACTATTATGCTAAATGCATACATATATAGATAAACACGTACCAAGAAATAAAGTTATACACTATAGTTACAACGACATAAAATACTAAGGTTAGTATAAGACTTTGGTTTGATAAATAGACCCTAATGAAGTATCATAAGTGTACAATGTAAGGTTTTATACTCTATCGTAAACCGAGTATTAACTCACATGACGTGTAAGGGGTTTCAAATTATGGTACTTTAACTAGTAACAAATGTTAAGTCTGGGGATATAGTACTGAGATTTCAAACGTTATTCGGAAATACCGAATTGTACTGTCATGTGGATTGACGCTTAGCGTTCCTTGTTACTAGATCGCACTTCCGACATACGCGCTCGAAAGCTCTAGTGGTCTGCACGGCACGAATCTAGACACGGTGTACGGTATGTAAAGGGGTTTGATCCGAGTTGTCCTGAGGAATTCCTCGGGCTCGGATTTGTTTGATAAGTAACTTGTGTGAATGTATGTATGTGATTTATGTGTGTGATGAGTAGCTATGTTTACTGCATTATTTATTATGCTCGAATGTCCTACGGGACTAATATTACGTCGACTATAGATCGACTTATACAAAACTACATATGCGAAATGTGTGATTGTGACCACCGTTACCTGACCTAATACGTTAAGTATTACAAGTATGTAGTTATAACCTAAGTAAAACACTTAGGAACGGGACATGACATTGTTGGTCTCTAGAGCTTTGACTCGAACGTGAATATTACCTAGAATGATTCTAGGCATGCGTAAGACCCATAGGGCAGCCAACAAATTAAGTGATGTTCTCCATAACTAAAACTATAACTGACTATCTAACTAACGAAGCTAACAGTGGAGTGTAGAATGTGATGATGTACCTCAATCCAGACAGTCACTGGCTGCTAGTCGCGCGTAGAGATCTCTTAGGTTATCCCGTATCGGGTTTACCCTAGTTAATCCTGAACAAACCTAGATAGATCGTCAGGCGGAGTGTGCTACCGTTGGCACCAGGCCCTTGGCCACCTAAATGGACGCCTTTACAAAGGCAAAGTGAAATAGTCCCAAAGTCTTCGGATGATCAGGGCAGTGAGCACCTTGTGTGTACGTGGGACTACTGTCTAAGTGAGTATATTTCGGGTTGTCCTAATTGACGCCCGACAGTGCTAACCAAAATGAGTGATATGTGAGGGCCCGGGGGGCGAATGTTGTAATGCATGATGATGATAAGATATGACGTATGAATTCCTAATGTTGTCGCATTGTATGATGTGTGATTGTGTTGTGTATATTTATAAGTGACTGTATGGATTGGATGAATGGTTATATAATCATGCATGTTGTTACAGTATTTATTATATCTGTAAAATGGTAAAGTATGAAATCAATCTAATATCAAGACGGTTAAAAATGACAAGTGACCAATAGGGTCCAGATCCGGCATACTCAGAGTCTATCGCTGAGACTACACTTATTGTGCAGGTTGCTGATCAACTTGAAGCCGAAGTGTGGGTACCGGGTAGTCAGGGTTTATTTAATTACTGTACACAAAATTTATTTGTGTAACACTGTCAGTTATGGATGTAGAACGGTATGGTTGTATTTATTTAGGACTTGGGTAGATGCTCACTTGTCGATAAGTTACTCTTGGATAGATTGATGTATAGGATGTGGACTTAGTACGATGTATAGGATATCTCGTTGTCACAGCGGTTTAGTAGCGTTGTTGTTTTAGTATTGGATTTAGTTTCTCTGCTTTGTTACTCGCATGGGCGAGTAACGGCATGTGACACCCGAGTGAGTTTTAAAGTTGCTGATTATCCTTCTGCTGTAAGACGTCTTATTTTTCTGTTAACGTGAGTGACTATTACGTATTTGTTATGAGGGTGTTACACTTATACTTATTAAATTACGGGTATACCCTCGTATACCTTAACTTATATACGGGTCTCCTTTAACCCCGTTTTAACTCTGTTTCTCTTACAACTTGTTTCTAAATTCTTTATTTAATTTCCTTAACTTTCTAAACTCATAAAAATTGTGTTATTTACATTACTTACCCATAGTTTCCTCTCAAACTCTATTTTTCTTATAATAGGTTCTAAACTTGTTATTTTTATTTTTAATTTCTTCCAAAGTCTTAATTAATTAATTTATTTTATATTTTTGGTCAATTATCAAAATACACCCAAGTTGACCAGCCTTTTATGGTCAACCCCCTAACTTTCCATTATTTACAACATTACCCCTAAAGTTAATTTAACTTAACTTTTTATTCCTTTATCCTTTTAATATCTAATCTTTTGCTACAAATTTTATTCTAGCTTCTCTAAACATTTTACAAACTTTCATTGACCAAGTTTGACCACGTTTGACCAAGTTTGACCATGGAAATTACCATTCTACCCTTGTGGTCTTTTCTTTTATCCTAACTCATTTATTAACCAAATTAGCTCCAATTAATTTCTAATTTTCGTAACTAATTTTCCAACAGATTTTTGAACACCAAAAATCATTTTAAACATCTCTAAATCACCAGATTTAATTATCTAATGTTGTAGTATATATATACTATCTTTTATTAACTTTAAACATACCAAAAACCTTATAAATTCTTATAATACTTATAAACTCTTATAATTTGTAAACTTAATTCTACAATTATTTTCCCATCATCTAAACTTCATAAATTTCATAATAATTCATATATGTTTTTGGCAATTACAATATATTACCAAAACTTCACTAATCTTACATATTACACTTAATTATACTAATTCCTTTAATTTAACTTAGTTATATAATTTTCCTAACTCAAATAAGCCTTCTTAATTTTCGGCCACCCCTTAAATAATAGTATATGAACTTTTCTTATATATTATGATAGCTTATATTAAATCTTATATCATAAGGATTATAAATCTAATTTTAGATTTACAAAATATTAACATTTTAGGTGCTAAAATTAAATCTAACACCTACTAAATTTGGTAATAATAAACAAGGTATACAATATGTTAGATCATATATAGATCAATATTTAGAAGCATGAAATAGGTAGTTTTAGAGTTTACCTTGTATATTAACCTTTTAGCTTAATATTTAAGCTTGAATTCCTTAGAAATTTCACCAGCAATTTGCTAAAGGAATTGTCCCAATAATTACACACAAGATGAAGAATAAGATGGGTTAGTATCCCATGCCAATCGGCTGTAACAAAAACCAAAGAATAAGAAGTTTTCAAGAAGGCAATGTTTTACCTCGAGAATCAAAGGCACTTCTCAGTGGTTTTTCCTACAAATCTTGGGGCTCATGAGCTATGGTTGTAAAGCTCTTGAAGAGAGGATTCCAACGAGCTATAAAGCTTGTGATTTGGAGCTAGGACGAGAAAGTTATGATTCTTACAAGGAAGGGTGTTCTTTAAGGTTCAAAATCGTGAAGTTTGGCTTTGTTTTGTGTTCTTCCTTCAAAGAGAGGATGAGTTCCAAATTTAGAAGCTCTCATTTGATAGGTAAGAGTCTGGGTAATCATTCACTAAGGGGACAAGATAATAATGCAATGCAAGGAAGTCTTGATTAGGTGTAATAGTAAAGTTAAAAGCATTTTTTTTCTTTGGTGAGTTCCCTTGCTGTCGGCAGCCCCTCCCTCCATTTGATCTGATTTTTTTTTGTTTTATCTTGTATTTATGTAAAATTTAATGACTTAATCTCGTTCATTATGACATATACCATGTTATAGGTATGTTACAAGGCCAAAAATGCCTTAAAACACATTTTATGTGCTTCCCGGTTCACATTGATTTTGCAATTTGTTTTGGATAGTTTAAATGTGTTCTTAGTACATTTACAACCTTTAGAAACTTTGTTCGTGAAATAGCATATTGCTAATTCCAACTTAAACCAAGCCGTTTAGTGGTTTCTCCTTGACTTTCGTTAGTTTAGTACCGGTTTTTGTGTGGACTTGTATACTTAATTTGTGTGTATACGCTATGGCTCCTATGATCATTTTATTGTTGTTACCTTACTTATTAATGGTATTTAGGCTCATTAGCCTATGAATTCCATGTATAAATGCTTAAGGCACATTTCTCCTTAAAGCACATTTTTGTGCTCTAAGGTGCGTTTTCGGCTTAAACGCTTAAGGTATGTTTTTGTGTACTTTGTTGTTTAAAACTCTTTTCTAATGTTTCTAAGACATATTATAGCCTTAATATTTAATTAGATAGTTCATCAATATACTAAGGTTTGGGGTATTTCAAGGTATCCTGCTGAGCCTGGCGCTAGACATCAAAAGACTGCCCTGTTGATCAAGGGTTTGCTGAAAGTGGTCCATTCGCTCATAAAGATGACCCATGTCAGTAGCGGGACCAGAAGTATGAGGATGCTGATAAGGCTGAGGGGTGAAGGAGGAATGTAGGGGCAACATCAGCTGGGGCTCATCTCCCTGGTAGCTCGGGTAGTCCTGAGAAGTGGCATTTGCCTTAGGCATCTGCTCTGATGGGACTTACCGGTACTCTCCCGATGTTGACTCTCGGAACCACCATCGATGTAGAAGAGTAAGGTCAATGAGGGAGGACTCGTGGTGATACTGAAGAGTCCGTGGAATCTGATCCTCCCTCAAAGTCTAGATGATATGCTAATGAAGGAGCATCGGGAAGATAAAGCGTTGTGTATCTCTGTGTAGGATCGCCCGAACCAACTGAGCAAACATCAGTCGGTGTACCGGAAACCGTGTTGAAACGGTACCCTGTAATGGCCCACGAAGATACTCGAGGAGAGCACAATCCATCTCATTAAGCTCATCGTGCTTACAGGGCCTGATGTTATGTCTAATAATTTTCATGGCCACTCTAAGCTGCAGATCAGTGATAAATGTGACAGGAAGCACATGGCGAGCTCTGGTATGGGCCCTATCCATGTATCGGACCCGTGAGCCAAACTCAGGAAGAATAGCATAATGGGCAGTGGCGAGGTACTGCAGGGTGAAAGAACGCTGCCTCGGATCATAAGCTATATCTAGGATGTGCGCTATGCTCTAAGGTGTCACTCACTATGCGAGTAGAAGAGACAAAGGATCGGATCTGTACCTCAGAGACTTGGGGCGGCCCAAGATATTCAGCATTCGCATATAGCTCTTTCACCAACTCGGAGTAGAAGTGACGGTGTCCTATCTCCAGCACCCCCATCCATACATGCCTATGGAAGAGGGAGGCTACCTAGGACAATTGTCGCACATTCTGATCGATGCGCCTCTCCTAGACCCACTTGCTCTTCTCCTTAGAGTGATGATAATAGTGGGAAGCAGCGGGGATAATGAAACCCTCTACATCAAACTGAGGATCCTTTGGAATACGAGAGCGTAAGGGGTGTGGAGTGCCAAAATCATCAAGCTCAGGGGCTGAGGAAGTGGAGCCTGGCTCGCTCTGAATCTCAGCAGATGCTCTCTTCTTCTTCTTCTTCCCTGTCTTGGCTTTCTTGGTGGGCTGTGGGGCACTGCTTTTAGCTGGTTCCTTGCCCGCCCGGCGGGTGGAACGACGAGGCGGCTCAAGTGCAGGAGCCTCGTCCTCCTCTATGGTGGCATCTTCTACGGCTGCATCAGCCTGCTTAAATAGCTCCTCCTCCTCAGAGTCGAAGCAAGATGCGCGTGTAGGAGTGGTGGCCTTTCTACGAGGCATCTGCAGAAAATAAAAGAGAAGGATACCATAGGATAGACCATCAATGTTAGCTCATTAGTTCACAAGAAATTTATAAAACTTGACGGATCCTAGAGCCGAATCAAGAGGTGCCATATTCCTGTAAATGTCTAAATAAAGAATAGTGTGAACAAATTATATCCTAGGCACTAAATCAGAAGCATAGAGGTAAGATAGACAAGTCAGAAGAACAAACAGAGGAAGTGCCAGATAGTATGCAGGCTAGCAACGACCCGACACATTCATCCGGCACAACTATGATAAAGCTTCGAACCAGAAAAATCCATAAACAAATTTCACCCGAACCACATAGAATACTTCACAAATTCTCAAATCAGAGGCCTAGTATCCTAAATAAGTCTTTCGACAACAACAATCACATATACCAAATATTTTTACTGAAATTTGAAACTGAAAGAGTAAACTAGCGTAAGAGAAGGGGAAGAAGATGAAACATGTTTTGAGATTAAACAAAGACACATACACAGATTGATTACTGAAGCGAAGTGACGGTGAGGGTTGTTTATGGTGTTGGGAGGCGCAGCTGCTCTGGTCTGCTGTGTTGTGGCTCGAAAGTTTGTAGGGTAAAAAGAATGTACAGAGTTAAAACGTACCCGGTAATTTTTTTTGAATTTTATGAAGTGTCGGGTGGGGTGTCGGGTCTGCCGTATCCGGCACTTTGAGTTTTAGGAAGCCGGATATATTCCACGCGGCTTTATTCACGGCACATTGACTTTTAGCAAGCTGGATATATTCCACCCGGCTCTATGCACGTCATTGTGAAATTTTCTTACCTCGCACCTGCAGCAGTTCAATTGTATATACAAGAAGAATAAAAGCAGCATATATAAACATACTAGTAAGTAAGATGGGTTATATATATATATATGGGGGGATAACCCAAGACATTATAATATTTCTTTAACAAAGAATAAATAAATTAATAAATAAATAAAACAATGGTACAAAAATAAAATAACAAATCTTGTAAATAAATCTAAAATTTTACGAAAACTAAAATTAAATTGAGACTGTGTCGGTTTCCATGCCAGAAGTATTATTCCTGGCGTCGAACTTCCTTCGAATATGCCGGATTACAACATCATGTGTTACGCACGGCATATACAAACTAATTTAGAAATGAACAAATCAACGAATAAATTATGTAAGAAAAAAATGAAAGAATAAAAGAATAAAGAGTAGGAAAATCACCAATTTTAGGACTTGGACTAATTCCAAGTCCCCGGCAACGATGCCATTTGCTAATAAGAAATTTGCAGGATAAAGAATGTACAAAAATGAATACAATAATAAAAGAATCTTACAACTCTATTACGGGTAGTGAAAATTCCCGGTCTGAATATAGTGTAAGTATATTACGACCAAGAGTATCGAACCCTAGGGACCTAGTAGAAAATTAGTCCTAATCATAGTAATTGCCTACTCTAAATAAGGGGGGGAAAGATGAATAATAAATTAAAGAAACTATCTAATGATCTAACTAAATGGATATTTACAATGAACTATCCTTGATTCGGGATAATAATCAATCTAATAACAAGTATGATCACCAAGTCAAATTGACAAGTCTCGAATTAACCAACTTTTGAACACGCCGGATGTAATGCCGGACATAAGATGCACGGCACATTCAAGAACTTTGAATGTGCCGGACACCAGAGACCCGGCATTGCATCCGGCAATGTCAAAATGTCAATATTGTTTTCCAGTTTCTAGTCGAAACATACACTCTCAATCCATTATCGAATTCAGTAAATCTATTGCCAATAAACGAACAGGAAAAAGGAGAATAAAAATGGTTAATTCCAATCTTAATTTTCATCTCCCAATTTGTAGAAGACAAAGGCAAAGATCACTTAGATTTCTATAACCAATTCTTTGAGAATTTTGAAGTAAAGGAGAACAAGTAGCGAACTTAATCCACTTTGCACTAAGATCGAAATCTAAGTTGGAAACTTGTAACTTTATTAACGAACATAAATGTATTACAAAGAGAACCATTCCTAACCAAGGATAACAAGGAATTATACTTCACCATCCACAAGATAAAGAAGAAAATACAAGAGGATAAGAGAATTGGTCATAGCCTTAACCCGACAAGGATCTTCTTCTCTTCGCGTGGATGGTTGCGTAGAACTTCCTTGGACACCAGCACTTGGATGAATGCGGATTGTGAGATATGAGTGTAGTGTATAAGATATTGAAGTGTATTTGAAGTCTCAGCCCTTCGGCCTATTTATAGACTTCAAAATCTTCATGTGCCGGGAGTCATGCCGGGTAAGGAGTACCCGACACCACATGCAAAACGTTTTCTTCTAACGGTTAATTAAATCGCCAAATCCGCGTGAAAAGGTGCTTGTGTCGGACATGGGATGCCCGACACCACTCCTGGCATCGGTTGGTATGTTAACAATCATCAACTGCTAACTTCTGGTGAATCGGGGTGACTTTTTAGTATGTGCCGGGTAGTAGACACCCGACAGTACATCCGACACACCTCCTGTTTTGCTCCAAACTTGTGCCGTGACCTGGACATCCGGCATCATGCCCGGCATCACTTGATCTTTTGGTTAGAAATTCATTCCTTGCATGAAAAACATACCAAACGTAAGTCTAAACTTATATAATAGACTTTATATGCAAGATAGTTTCACTACTATTTTGCCCAATAATATGACCGGTACAACAAAATAAGTATTGATTATTTTCAAGGTAGTATTTGAGATAGATTACAGTTTTTTAGAACTTAATATATGTTTTGGGGTCATATCTAACACAATAAAACAATACTTTAATTTAAATATTTAGTTGGGGATCATTGTGTTTAATTATTACAAAAAACCTGTAAAATGACGTCGTTACAAATATGGGCACACACAGGTTTTTATGGCCTTTAAATTAGAGGGTCACTACCGCTCATTCGTGTTTTCACTTCGCACAGTCGGAAAATGACCATTTTGCCCCTGCTTTAATATCTTTCAGAAATTACTAGATTTACCCACAATTTATGACATATTACGAGGTGACCCCAAATTTCATTACGCACAGTCGGAATTCCAATACGTTCAGTCAGAAAATGACCAATTTAGGGGCTAATGTAGACAAAATTTATTAAAAGCGGTTCGAAAAAAGCAAAGAAGGATTCCGAAGTACTTATATAAGTAAAAAAATATATCATAAAAATTATCAGCAAAGTATACCATGACAAAGTAGACGAAAAGACGAACGCGTCGGCGCAAACGGATCGAAAAACGGAGCTATAACGAAGAAGATATGACAATTTTAAGACCGGAACTCGGCGCCAGCGCCGATAAAGAAGGGCCGGCGCCGCGCGTCTTTTCATCTACTTTGTCATGGTATACTTTGCTGATAGCTGAAGTATGTATTATTTCTTCTTAAGCACAACATTAACTATCATCGACGTCTTGTTCGAAATTGTCTATCAACCACTAATTACATGTCCGTTGAAGAGAATCTATTTGCAATTCATTGAACGTGTCTATCATTTCCACCAATTTCACGTCCATTGTGAAGAATCTATTTGAAATTATCAATTTCCTATCAATATCAATAAACTAGAGTAATTACTCGGAACCCCCTTCAAGAATGGACATAATACAGTTAACCCCTTGTGTTTATCATAATTATTGGTAACCACCTTGAGGTTACGGTATCTTTGACTATGAGCCCCAAACTATAACTTTGTTATCAAAACATTAACTACATGCTGACCCTTAGCTTAATCACATTTAATGCCAGATACACAACCTGCTTAATCACATCGTTTAACTCTCCTTCATTCCAATTCAGATGCATTTTTGAGGTAGGATTGGCATTTTTTGGACAATAAGAATCTGATTAAGTAGTGTTTTTGTCCAGTATGTCATTAATAATGTGATTAAGCTGATAGGTCATCATGTGGTTAATGTTTTGATAATGTAGTTATAGTTCAGGGCTCATAGTCAAAGATAGTGTAACCTCAAGGTGGTTACCAATAATTATGATAAACACAAGGGGGTTAACAGTATTATGTCCATCCTCAAGGGGTTCTGAGTAATTACTAATTAACTATCATTAACTTCTTATTCCATAGTAAAATAATCAAGCATGTTCTATTCTATTAACAGATGAATTGGACACCAATCTAAATAGTTAGATGTATCGACATTAACTATCATCGATGTCTTGTTCAAACTTACCTATCAATTCCACTAAATTCATGTCCATTAAAGAAGAATTTATTTGACAATCATCAAAATTGCTCAAAAATGTCATCGTTGAAACATATATTACTTCAAAAGCGAGATCGGTTTGTAGTCGGAGATTGCTCAAAGAATGTCATCTTTGAAACGTATTTTCAGTACTTCAAAAGCGAGATCGGTTTGTCGTCAGAAATTGCTCAAAAAATGTGTTTTTTTATAACAAATGAAAATGTATACATCTTTGAAACATATTTTCAATACTTCAAAAGCGAGATCGGTTTGTCGTCAGAAATTGCTCAAAAATATTTTTTTTATAACAAATGAAAATGTATACATCTTTGAAACATATTTTCAATACTTCAAAAGCGAGATCGGTTTGTCGTCGGAGATTGCTCAAAGAATGTCATCTTCGAAACATATTTTCAATACTTCAAAAGCGAGATCGGTTTGTCATCACAAATTGCTCAAAAAATGTCATCGTTGAAACATATTTTCAATACTTCAAAAGCGAGATCGGTTTATCGTCGGAGATTGCTCAAAGAATGTCATCTTTGAAACATATTTTCAATACTTAAAAGCGTGATCGGTTTGTCGTCGGAGATTGCTCAAAAATGTGTTTTTTATAACAAATGAAAATGTATACATCTTTGAAACATCTTTGAAACATATTTAATACTTCAAAAGCGAGATCGGTTTGTCGTAAGAAATTGCTCAAAAAATGTTATTTTTTTATAACAAATGAAAATGTATACATCTTTGAATCATATTTTCAATACTTCAAAAGCGAGATCGGTTTGTCGTCAGAGATTGCTAAAAAAATGTCATCTTTGAAACATATTTTCAATTATTCAAAAGCGAGATCGGTTTGTCATCGGAGATTGCTAAAAAAATGTGTATTTTTATAACAAATGAAAATGTATACATCTTTGAAACATCTTTGAAACATATTTTCAATACTTCAAAAGCGATATCGGTTTGTCGTTAGAAATTGCTCAAAAATTGTTTTTTTTATAACAAACGAAAATGTATACATCTTTGAAACATATTTTCAATACTTCAAAAGCGAGATCGGTTTGTCGTCATAGATTGCTCAAAAATGTCATCTTTGAAACATTTTTTCAATACTTCAAAAGCGAGATCGGTTTGTCATCGGAGATTGCTCAAAACAATAGTTCTATTGATGATCTTCTACTAGACTGCAAGAGCGATGAGGAAAGACTAAAGAAGATCAAGACTTCAAAGTGTGCAGTAAATGATGACGACAAACATGAACTACTTCATATTGACGATCTTCTACTAGACTGCAAGAGCGATGAGGAAAGACTAAAGAAGATCAAGACTTCAAAGTGTGCAGTAAATGTCGATTTTTTAGTTTTAAACAGCAGGGATTTTCATATACACTAACATTGTCTATCATTACCACCGATTCCACTAATTAATTCATTTCGACAACTGATGCCCGAAATGCATTCCACAATCCTCAAATGACTAACAAGAACCCTAATTGGACGGTAAATGGTACAACTTATTCGACACACGCATCATTTTAAATCCCAGAACAATTAACAATTCAAATGACTAACACAAAAACCCTAATTGGGGGGTACATGGTAGAGGAAAAGAAGAAATCTGATACATTTTGACAGGATAAGTGAGAGGAGTGGGGTTAGGAATTAGTCTAGGTTTTAGTGCTAATTGTGGGTGCGTTAGCCCTTTAGTGTATCATGATTCTCGTGGATTCTATTTAGTGAATTCTTTTAAGAACAACAAGATCGGTTTGTCGTCGGAGATTGCTCAAAAAATGTCTTTTTTAAAGACATTTAATTGTCATCTTTGAAACATATTTTCAAGACTTCAAAAGCGATTCTACTTCGGAATTACATACTTCGACAACTGATGCCCGAAATGCATTCCACAATCCTCAAATGACTAACATGAAAACCCTAATTGGAGGGTAAATGGTACAACTTATTCGACACACGCATCATTTTAAATCCCAGAACAATTAACAATTCAAATCACTAACACGAAAACCCTAATTGTGGGTGCGTTAGCCCTTTAGTGTATCATGATTCTCGTGGATTCTATTTAGTGAATTCTTTTAAGAACAATGAGATCGGTTTGTCGTCGGAGATTGCTCAAAAAGATGTTTTTTTTTTACAAATGAAATTGTATACATCTTTGAAACATATTTTCAATACTTCAAAAGCGAGATCGGTTTCTCGTCGGAGATTGCTCCTAAAAGGTTTTTTTTTCTATAACAAGTGAAAATATATACATCTTTGTAACATATTTTCAAGACTTCAAAAACGATTCTATTTCAGAGTTTCATTTTCAAACAACATTGTTCGCATGTCATTTCTCATAATGTTACAACTTATTCGACACACGCATCATTTTAAATCCTAGAACAATTAACAATTCTGTTGACTACCAATACATGAAATCCAAATGTGTTTGCACTAATCAAGTCTGTGTTTGCACTAATCAAGTCTGTGTTTGAACTAATCAAGTCAGGGGACGTTGTCTCCTCGTACTAGCCCTGAAGCGTGCATTGTGTTCCCTACGGTCCGCCTCAGCCCTGCTTCGTTTTACTATCGAATAAGAAGTCAATGATAGTTAATGTCGATAATGATAGTTAATATTGATATTGATAGGAAATTTTGATAATTTCAAATAGATTCTTCGTCAATGGACAAGAAATTGGTGGAAATGATAGAACGTTCAATGAATTTCAAATCGATTCTTCTTCAACAACGGACATGTAATTAGTGGTTGATAGGCAATTTCGAACAAGACGACGATGATAGTTAATGTTGTGCTTAAGAAGAAATAATACATATATCAGAAAAAATTATAAGCAAAGTATACCATGACAAAGTAGACGAAAAGACGAACGCGTCGGCGCAAACGGATCGAAAAACGGAGCTATAACGCAGGCGCCGGGTTCCGGTTTTAAAATTGTCATATCTTCTTCGTTATAGCGCGCGTGTCCCTCTTTACCGGCGCCGGCGCCGGCCCTTCCTTGCCGGCGCCTGCGTCCGGGTTCCGGTTTTAAAATTGTCATATCTTCTTCGTTATAGCTCCGTTTTTCGATCCGTTTACGCCGACGCGTTCGTCTTTTCGTCTACTTTGTCATGGTATACTTTGCTGATAATTTTTATGATATATTTTTTTACTTATATAAGTACTTCGGAATCCTTTTTTGCTTTTTTCGAACCGCTATTAATAAATTTTGCCTACATTAGCCCCTAAATTGGTCATTTTCTGAGTGAGTGTATTGGAATTCCGACTGTGCGTAATGAAATTTGAAGTCACCTCGTAATATGTTATAAATTGTGGCTAAATATAGTAATTTATGAAAGATATTAAAGCAGGGGCAAGAACGTAAAGTTTTTTTTAAATTCCGACTGTGCGAAGTGAAAACACGACTGAGCGTACGAGTTTGGTTCCTCTAACAACCGTAATTAAAAGTTCTGCACCAATTTAAATTACATTTTGAAGAGGAGATATAAATTTAAAGTCGGTAAAGAAAATCCCGCCAACACCTCCAACCCAAATGAATTAATTCCGGTCTACTAATTTAATTTCAGTTTGCTTTATCAGGTGTGTGGGCAATAATTGTTCCACAATGAATGTTTTAGGTGTTAAGGGTGTCGATATCTTCGTCGACTATAAACTTAATTGTGCCACTGTGATATCATTTTCTAGATAAAAAGAAATTAAGGGTATATACTAAAAAATATTAATGTGATTTAGAAAATTTTGTACAATTTGTACCGAAAATATAACCCAAATAGGTAAGCTGCCAAGATTTTGATGTGGACATAAAGATATATTCCATTCATATAAGCAAATCAAATAAGAACATAAGAAATAGAGATCTTTAAAAAAGAAAAAAAGGAAGAAATACAGATACCTTCCAGAAAAGAAAAAAAACATAAACATACAAACCATATGCAGTATAACCTATAGCAGTTCAATAATCCCACGTTACTACGTAGGATGACATCACACCAATTTATTGTGACGTTGTTGTAATCATGGTCAACTTAGAAATGGGGGAAAAGGCTGTCAAACTTGACCATCTCATTGTGAGGCAGCGCTACCAGAACATTAACCCCTTCTCCTCCTACCCTACAATCGTCGTCGACCTTGGGTCCACTGTAATAATCCGGAACAACAACACTATATCCTTCCTCCTATGCACAAGCGGGCAACTGTATTTGGGGCGGCCCCAAGGATATTGGACCTTGTCCAGGCCCAACCTCCACCAAGAAGAGATGAGAAACTCTCCGTTAGGGAAGCCCTTGTTCTCCTCCCCCCAGTCAATCGCGGACCTGGCGTACTCATCAGTCATCCTAGCATTCCCCTCCGTGATGATCTGCACCACCTCCTAGTGAGGCAGGCCTTTTCAATTTCCCCGCACTTGGCCGTCGCGTACGACGTCAGCACTGCGTTTCCGGTGAACTCCGCTGGCAGGGGCGGCGACAAGCGTGGACGGATGTCGATGGCGAAGAGCAGGGTTGATTCCCTCTCCGGATCGTTCTTCTCCGGGTTGAAGGAGAGAGCCTTGCATCGCCATATATGTGCCGAAACGACGTTGAACCCGGTGACCTTGGGCTTACAGTTGCTGCCACCAATGTCGAGGGTTGGGACGTCTTCGGTTGCCTTGGATTTGAGCTGGTTGATCTGGTCCGCACTGAGGCGGAATACCTTGAACTCGAAGTCGTGGGTTGTGGTGTCCTCGAAGACGTTTTGGTTTCCTGCAGGTTCGGTGGAGTCTAGTTGGGCCGAGGTTGGGGGTTGGGCTTCGGCGGAGTCTAGTTGGGCCGAGGTTGGGGGTTGGGCTTCGGCGTGGTTAGTTTGGCCCAGTGGAGTATTGAGCTTGAGGAGTTCGTGGTGTGGGAAGCTGACACGGGGAGGGGATCGTGCGGCTAGGAGGTGGCGATCGTTGCAAGGGTTGACGGCCAACGGCTTGTCGGCGGCTAAGGCGGCGAGATTCTCCAGGAAAGTCTTGAAGCTTGAACCGTCGAAGGTGGCGTGGTTTGTCTGCACACCCATCGCGAATCCCCCACATTTGAAGGATGTTACCTGCAAATTCCTCATTTTCACGTCAGTGATAGAACATTACCGGAAGAACCATGTTATTAGTTAAGAATTACTACAGCTTTATGTACAATAGCATGTCTCGCATGTCTCGTTCATAGTTTTGTTTCCTTCTATAAAAGAGCTAACAAAAGTCCTCTTCGCCTATGAATTTACTTGGGTCCTGTTCTTGGTCCGATTTATGGAGTCTCTCGAGGGTGGAACTAGAAATTAAAGTTGAAGGGGATAAGAATAAAATTACACATAAATTGGGGTTTTGTTAAAATTTATAATTTTTTTTACATTATAATCTTATACTTCCCTGTTCACCATAACTGTTTTTAGAAACTTGCACACTTATTAAGAAAAGTAGGACAATAACGCATGTTCCCCTATTTTTTACTCCATTTAGATAATAATTACTTTTTACATTAAATGGTGGGGTAGTGGAAAGAAGTGTGTCAAAAAGCTATAATGACAAATTTTTTTAAACAATAATCACATCCTAAACGACAGATATTAATGAACGGAGGGAGTATAATTTAGCTAATTTGGACGGTGTTTTATAGCCTCATATGTTCCCCTATTGGCTCCGCCACTAGAGTCTCTCACACACAGGCCACAACATTCTTTTAACGGATTGTACGTAGGCCAGATCTCGGGTGCTTTACATGGGTCATGGAGTGGGGTCCAAATCCCGACTATGTGTTTCTTGCCCTTATGATAATGGTGTTGAATTCATTTTCCCATAACCTGTGACATTTGCCAATCGTATGCTCCAATTGTGGGTTATGCATTCATGTCACATAGACTTTTTCCGATAATATGTCCCCCAAATGAAAGGGTTCTTTCTTTTAGAAGATTGTTTAGCACCGAGGTCTTCCAGACTCGTACATGTTTGGTGGAGCGTTGCAATCGGCCTGAGAATAGTATGTATAGATGGGTGTTGTTCGGATTATCTGGGGCCAAATATTAGGGACTTGGGGTAGCAGACAAATGGGTGGTCTTATGGTGGCTCCTCGTGATAATTTTCGAACTCTATCTTTCCCTGGAGATTCAGAGTTGGAGTACCGGAGTCGTCTCGAGCTTCGAGGAAGCGCAAGTTCAACCGGATATTTAGGCAACGAGAGTGAAGTTCTGGGATCTTTGCCTCTTCAATGCAGCCCGGAAAGGAAAGAAGGATCAGGTTGATAATCCCGGGTTTTTTACGGGAGGAATGAGATTAAATCGATCTTTGACAGTGGAGCTAAGCAAGGAGGCCAACATGACACATTTGCAGGGGACTAGACTGGCGAGTCTCATCCAACCTGAATTTTGTTTTCGATGGGTGTGGTCTCGTACCTCTTTTTTGTTGATTAGGGCATACCCTTATGTTGCTATGTTAATTATTAAACTTAGTCAATGTTGTTTGTTAGTCTCTTGATTGATGTTTTACGGCTACGGTAAGGCTTGGTTATAAGCCTTGGGGGAAGCTCACCATGTCAAGGGTAGGTCAGAAGGCATGACAAAGCTGGATATGCTTCTATGGGATTTGGTCTCGTTTACCGCTAGTAGAGCATGCTTTTGGAATGAGTATGCCATGAAAGGTGGTAACAGTCAGTTAGCGGTGATCTCCCAGATTTAAGAAGGTTTTTTGCTTAATCCTAACTTATGACTTAATTAATCCCGGTTCGGGTTTCATCTCACCGGCCTCATATATCATAATATCACGGCTCGCAATTATACAAGTTACCGATATAAAAACATGTCGATAAGAAAGTAGTTTTATTTAAAGTTTGACAGAAACAGACGTTTTCTTAAATAAAGAGAGGTTCGGTAGTGTGAATAATTAGAGAAGTGGGCACAGCCTCAGAATGAGAATTAGTTGGATCTCTCATTATGTAACCTATGCCTACACAAAACAAAATAAAGCATGCATAGATAGAGGAGCAATAAATGTTTTATCCATAACTTCGGTGACACTGATTTTAATTCATTAAAGCCGCTGAATTAGTTAGAGTTTACCATAAAGAAGCTACTGGGTAGTTCGACCTGTCATATATTCTGAAAGGAGTAGTATACCGCAAATCTGTTACTACATATTTTTAAACAAATGAGTCTTAGCTATAACTATTGTAGGTATCTTTGGCTACATTTTTCATGGTACAGTTTGTGTAGAGTAAATGTACATGTTTATAAGTTTGTTGTACAGTTTATAAAGTTAGTATGTACATTTAGTATAAATTCAGAAATATCACAATTCACTGTATACATGTACAATACATCTGTACAGTTTTGAATGATCAAATGTACAATTTTCAATGACTGAATGTACATGTATGTAGCTATCTATAGCTACATGTAGTTGTAGCCAAGAAATTGGGTATTTTAAATTAGTTAGTTTTTTCATATATTCTAGCTAATTAAATTTATCTTTTTGTCACACTCACAAATGATAAGTGTTTTTAACTATAGTAAAGTATATTAATATAGTACTTACTTATTAAAACGAAACAAATTAACTTTGAGTAAAAGATGAACAATCTTGACTAAGCAACTGCACGCCAAACCAAATAATTTTGTTATATATACTAATGATAAAAATAATCGATTGTACTAATATATATTGATCGAATTAGCATTCATTCCGTCCTTCTCGAATAGACAAGACAACAAGACAAAAAACTTAGCTGTGGGATTTATTTTCCTTTACTATCATCTGATAATGATAACCAAATCATTATGTAGCTGGCACATGTATATTGTCCCGGACGGCTATCCAGCTACCACGATAAATTACTAAATTGGCATAGTAAAAAAATGTTATCAAGTTCTTTTTTTTTTTTCTATTTGATTTAAATTTTCACTAATTCATCAAATGTTAATATGAATACAAAGATGGTATTATGAATAAATAAGTAAGAAAGTGCTATATGTATAACTTGTACATCCGCATTATAGTATTTTTTTCATTTAACACATTTGTTAATATTAGAAAAATTGATATACACTAATGTTGGAAATTTTAATATTTTTTCATAATGTTTTATCTAGCTAGAGTATAAATAATTTATAAAAAAAGAATTATCATTAGTATCTTATACAAAATGAATTTTATTAAAACTACCACCAATTAATGACCAAAAAAATATATCTAATTAACCATGTTAATTTAATTATACAACTCAAAGTGGGAGATTACCAGTTGAATTGAACCATGAATAAAAACAAAGTTCACGAACTTAAAACAGAAAACTCCTACCAATCTGGACCGATAGAAATTTTCTAAAGCTAATTTAGTTTGAAAATAGAATTCACCTGACCACAATGAACCTAGACTGAATATTAAAAAGCTGAAAATCTAGCTAAACCCAAAACAAATTAAAGTAAACTAACCCAAGTCGAACCGGTGGATCTAATCTAACTATATGCCTACACTACAGTGAAATTATAGAATAATGCGTGCATGAATGAGCGTGACAATGTGCGTCATACTTACTGTTAATAATTAATCGTCTGAGGGTATGTGAAGAAAATGTTTAAAATGCGGGCGCATTTTCATTCAAAATAAATAAATTAAAACAGGCACATTTTGATCAAAATTTTTAAAAAATTCATGCACAATTAATACGTACAGTTGGGGTTTCAAATTTGTTATTTGAGGATGGGGTTGTGGGTTCAGTTTGTAGTGAGTTAGCTGGAAAACAATACTAGTTAAACAATTCTTTCGAAAGAAAAAAAATACTAGTTTAAAATAAACTTAAGTAAGCCTATCACTATCACGTACAAGCGACATGCAATATGAAGTTGAGAGTGTATATGTGTTGACAAGGACTATATACAGTAGGACGAGATAACAATAATATTAATTGAGATCGAATTAAATACTAGTGTGTGTGTGTGTATATAATGTATGGATGTACATACCAATTCCAGCTTGAAAACCAATTCAATTTTATGTCAATATATGGTAACAAATTGAGTCCCACTTGTAGTTATTGTATGCCGATTAATTTAGTTGTTGAGTTCAACAACCATCGTTGACACAATTATTAAACAACCATTTTGTACTGCATCTGCATGCATGGATATCGATCGATCGATCTCTGTATGGCTAGCTAAATATGACAAGATTTACGACCAAAAACTATCGTTGTTTGAATTTATCAAAACATGAGTGATGCAATAGAATATTGTTCAGTCACGTTAAAAGTAAGAAGTGGAGGTCGTGGAAATTAATTACAAACTTAATTCACTAATAGAGTGTGAAAAGCTCAATATTGATTCATTCTGTCGTTTATTTCAGTTGAGGAAAAATTATATCGTTTTAGAGAAAACAAGCAACAGCATGTGATAATTTATGTTATATATCTACCCTGACGGCCCAACCCAAAAGGATATGTGTAGCAATCAATTAGCTAGCTATACATGTACATATCATGAAATTTAAAGGAGAGGGGACGGAGCGGCGTGGCGGGGCGGGGCGATTGATAACAACCTCATGTGTATGGTTGTCTACAAACAAGATCAAACTACTACTCCATTATGATTTCATATGATATGTCGATAAATCAACTAACGGAATGGGTAAGCTTAGCCTAACTATATAATATAATATAGCTAATGTAACGTAACGATGAGCAAGCCTATTCTCTATGTTCGTTTTTTCTGTAATTATTTGTATCAATAATATCAACATATATAGCATGTAAAATTACTATTAAACTTGCCTGAACAATGCAGAGCGGGTGACCCGAAGTCAAATCATCATCATCCAATCGGAAAGTAAGCAGCTGTTCAAAAGCAGGATTAGGGTAAACAAGATCACCCACTTCCTCCAAACTCCTCTCACTTTCTGCCACAACAAACCCGATCCCAGCATTGTTACAGACGAATTCAAACCTCCCATTCTGTTCCGGGTTGGTCCCCATCCGACCCGCAAGGAACGGGTAGAATTCAAGGACCTTCTCCAAGGCTGACCGTATCTTCTCCACCACAAGTTCAGGTGGGAAGTCATCAGGTCGACCTTCGAAGAAATGGATAGTCTGGACGTCGAAGTTAAGCACTTGATCGATGTTGGATAGGAACATACGAGGAGGGGCGGTGGCGGTAATATCGCTAGCGGATGAAATTATGAGGGAGGAGGATTTGATTTTAACCTTAAGATCATTGAGGTGATGAGTTAAAAGTGAAGAAGGGTCATTATTATGGTAGACCGCTCCCATGGTTGCAATTTAAAATCACAAATGTATGGGCAGCAGGGAAAGGGAAATTATTTCGAAGAATGATGCAGCAGGTGGTGTGGGAAGAGGAATAGTTGAAATTGCATGACTTGTCTCTGCTTGAATTGGGAAATTTATATACCATGTAAAGGGAGGTGATGTGATTGAGATTGCTAGCTAGCTCCTAATAAGTAATATAACTATCTATAGTATAGTACTAACTAGTTAGTGGTATTCATTAATATAATAAGAGGTCCTATTCATCGAATTGCTGGGTAGGTGGGTGGGTGGCACTAAGTACAGGGACAAACTTACCTGACGTGGCAAGTTTTCTGACCTTACATAGCAGGATAAAAAGAGAGACCTCCTTCAATTAAATACTAAAGATTTTGGATTTAACATCTATTCTACTTATCCAAAAATCAAATAGTTATGTACATTTGAATATGTTGTTTGACTTTAGTGTGTTTAACATACAAGATAAAATAGTTTTAAAAATTTAAGTTTTGTATATGATTCCTTATATGATAAACTACATATTATAAAATCTAGTTTTTATAAAATTATTTTATTTTATATATACTTAATATTAAAATAAAAAATGTGTCATAAAATAAACAAAACTTTAATTCAGGATATGGAAGAGGGAGTATGATACTAGTACTAATTTGATTACTTCAAGTCTTGTGAATGAAATAGTATAGAGTTTCCTGCTACTACGCCAGGAATCAATTATACGTACGTTCTTATGGTATTCTGATGTTTGAAACAAAAGCTACTAGTAAAGGAGCTAACCGTTTTTTTTTTATAATTGCTGGATAACCAGTTACAATGGCAATACTATTACATGAAGCTTTTTTCGCCAGTGAAAAGGACATAAAGAAAAAAATTAAAAAAGAAAAAAAATACAATCACTTATCATATAGCAAATGAAACAGCTGATTTGTTGATAAAATAACATGAGTTGGGAGGTGCACCGATTGACGACTCCACTCCAAACTTAAACGCTTCACAGAGTCCACTGCCTCTGCCCAAGGTCGCTCTTCATTACGAAACAACTATCCACTGGTTCCAGATCATCCAAATTGCATGAAAGAAAGTACTCGACCAGAGGAGATAATTTTTCGAAGAACCCAACACTCCAATCCAGGCGTGAAAAGCTTCGATCGGGTATTGTGGAAAAACAAAATGAATGCCCCACCAGTCAAACAACTTAGCCCATAAGCGCCTTGTTTCATCACAGTGCATGCAAGAAAAGGTGATCAGCTGTTTCAGCTGCTCGTCTGCAGAAAACACATCTTAGCTGCCCAATAGGGATTAGATTCCTGGCAAAGAGGATATCCTTAGTTTGCAGTCGCCCATGAAGAAATAACCAGACCAAAAATTCAATCCTAGGTGGAGCAAAATTATGCCAGAATGCTTTACACCAGGATATTGTTGCAGATGGTATCAACTCTAGCGCTGCATCATAAAAGCTTTTCACAGTGTATACACCATCCTTCGCAGCAACCCATGACAGAGTGTCATCGTCATTCATATCCGCCGGTCATGCATGATTTATAACATGCATCATATGATCCACTTGCACCCGTTCATACAAGAATAGAGGCCTGCGCCATAAAATGTTCCATGTCCATTCCAAACCATTCCAACCTCCCATGTCAATAATACGGGCATGTTTCTGATCATTCACTAAGTATAATATGGGGAAGAGCTGCTTGAGAGAACGATCCGCGGCCCAAACATCACACCAAAATTGAATCCTCTTACCATTATGTACTGTCCACCGAATAAATTCCAGCATAATTTCTACATGTTCTGGACGCCAAACTCTAATAGATAATATACTCTTCCAAAGACCACTTTTCTTATTTTGCACCCATTTGTCATCAGTGATTGGGAGGGCAATGTGAACATCATATATGGAGCAAATCACATTTTTCCAGAGCTTGCCATCGTCCTTTTGGAACTTCCACCACCACTTGAATAATAGAGCTGCATTTTTTATTTCAATATCGGAAATCCCAAGGCCCCCCCCCCCTTAGCTTTGGTGTTCGAGAGAGTACTCCAAGAAATGAGGGGCTGGCTTCTGTTATCTTCTTTGCTCCATAAAAAATTTCTTTGCATCTTATTGATTTCTTTGATAACCTGCTTAGGTATTTTAAAGAGACTTAAATAATAAAGTGGCAAACTTTCCAAGACCGACCTTATTAAAACCAATCGGCCAGCCTTTGATAACGAGCATGCTTTCCACCCTGATAACCGCTTTTGTATTTTGTCCAAGACAGGCCTCCAGGTGGTCATCTTCTTCGGACTACTACCAATGGTAAAGCCGATCCGACAACCAAGGACATCACTATTTAGATCAGACCGTGATTGTACGTTGCGCCTAGCTTCTTTTGGTTAATTATCTGTGTACATGATATATATTAATTGTTCTCTTTCATTTGTTTAATATGCTCGATCAATCAAAGTTATTATCTGTGTACGCTAATGTTGGTTTTAGGTATGTATAAGAATGTGGTATCTTTTTCTTAATTAGTAAGAAGTGACTGTTTTCTTTTTTTAAGTTATTATACGGCCGGTTGAGACGTATTGTACGTCAACCATTTCCATATAGATACGTATTGTTCCTTGTTTGAAATTAATATATACTTGTGGCTAATGCATGAATTCTCCATTGCTTTCTAGCCTAGCCTATCTACTTTGATCAGTTATATACCGACCTTAGATTCCGAAAGTCATGAAAGCTGGTCACTGATTAGTTGGCCCTAAAAACTACAATATAAACTATAAAGGACAAGACTATAAAAGATACACGGCATTTGCCGTCCATAGGAAACCTAAAATTTACATTCTACACCCATAACACCTACAATGGTCCCAATAAGAAAATGAAGATATTGGAACAATAAGAGGAATACCACATACGGTATGATGTGTCCTAGTGGAAAAACATTGACATAAAATTTCCTCACTTTGGTAGCGAGCCAAGAAACCTGAGACTCGGTCTGAGTACTAATGGGATGAACTCTTACGGTACATTGAGTAGCATACACAACACGTGGCCGGTATTATTGATGATCTACAATTTACCCCCGTGGTTGTGTATGAAACCTAGGCACATTTTGTTGTCACTTTTGATATCTTCCAAAACAACCAGACAACAAAATAGAAGTTTTTTTACAACCATTGATAGAGGACCTACAACTATTGTCGAATGAAGGGGCCATGTTGTATGATTCATTTGGAAAAAAGAATTTTAACTTGCGTGCTATGTTATATTGCACAATCATTGACTTTCCTGCGTATGGTAATCTTTCTGGTTACACAGTCAAAGGTGCATGTGCATGTCCTCTTTGTGTTGAGCATACGTCAAATATCCGCTTGAAACATAGTGGTACGAATGTTTACATGGGTCATCAAAAGATGCTTCCAAAGGGCCAAAATATCGTAAGATGTCGATAGAGTTTGATGGAAAGACTAATCACAATGTATCTCGTCCACCTTTACCAAGTTCCGAGGTGTATAGAAAGGTGCAGGATATTGTCAACAACTTTGGTCCATCAACAAGAAACACCGAGAAAAGTGTTAGACATTGAGAAAAATGTATTGGAAACATTTAGATGTCAGACATTATATTGATGCAATGCATGTCGAAAAAATGTCGGAGAAATTGTTACCAGAACCCTCTTGAACATACCAGGCAAGGCAAAAGTTCACATAAAGGGGAGAAAAGATTTGATTGATTTGGAAATAAGGCAAGATCTTTGGCACAAGAACGTGGAAAACGCATGTTCCTGCCTCCTGCATGTCACACATTGTCAAAACAAGAGAAACATATTTTGTGCAGTATCCTCCACAATATCAAGGTGCCATTAGGGTATTCGTCTAACATAAGAAATCTTGTATCAATGTCTGATATGAAATTAGTTGGAATGAAATCCCATGATTATCATGTGTTAATGCAAGACTTTTTACCCGTCACAATTCGTGGGATCCAACTTGATACGGTGAGAAACGCAATCCTCAACCTTTGTGTGTTTCTAAAGCAGTATCTGCTAAAGTTCATGATGTGGAAAATCTAGACAAATTACGAGCTGATCTTGTTGTTACAATGTGTCAATTAGATATATATTTTCCTCCTTCATTCTTTAACATCATGGTTCATTTGGTCAGAGAGATTAAAGAGTGTGGACTTGTATATCTTCATTATATGTACCTTTTTGAAAGATACATGGGTATACTGAAGAAAAAAAATGAAAAATCATCATCATCCTAAAGGAAGTATTATAAAAAGATATAACAGAGGAAGTTGCTGATTTTTGTACTCACTATCTGGAAGATGTTGAATCCATTGGTCTTGCTAGACCTAGACATTAAGGAAGACTATAGGGACACGGTACCATTGGGAGAAAAATGAAGAGAATTGATATTGAAACCCTTAACAAATCTCACTTAGTTGTGCTGAGCCACCTTGAAATTGTAGAACCGTATTTTGAAATGCACCTGACCCTGCTCAGGGCACAAAATCAAATAATGAGTGACATCAGACTACAAAAGGAGCAAAACAAAATGTTTGTGAAATGGTTCAAGGATAAAGTTTTTCATAACAGTCAACTACAATGCCAGCATTAGTGAAGACGTTGGCACTTGGTCCTAACCTTGACGTTGTTTATACAAAGGGTATGACGTAAATGACTATACTTTTACGGAATGGCAAGATCAAAAATCAACGAATAAAACAATGGCATCAATGTGGTTGCTTACTAGAGTATGTAAATTAGAGGTATGGGTCAAAATCAGTGGAGTTGAAACAATCATACTACGGTGTATACAAGATATTTGGGTTCTAGATTACACCACATATGAGACTTGTGTGTTGCGATGCAACTGGATTGACAGTAGACATGGCTACCGTGAGGAGAAACATGGTATGAAATTGGTCCATCTTGGTGGTGCAACGCCCACAGTTGAGCTGTTTGTTGTTGCAACTATGGCGAAACAGGTATATTACATTTCTGACCAATCTAATCCTATATGATCAGTTGTACTTTAAGGAAAAAGAGGAATAGTTGGTGTGGATGGTGTGGTCGATGAGGATGAATACGACATGCAAGATGAAATACCAAGTCTTTAAATTCAAATACCAGAGTTGGACCATATTACAAATTTTGTGCGGTCAGACCATGGCGAAGGAATGTGGATTGATTAATGTGAGATTATATCATCATTTTTTGATAGTTTGTTTACATTTTAATTATTTCTTTCCATGACATTGAATAGTTTGTTTATGTCTAAGTTTATTGATAGTTTTATTAATTTTCATATTTATAATTTCTTACTTTCATTTACTTTCAATTACTGTGCGATAATCAGGACCAACTACATTGATTAATCTCAAGCGTCTCCCCCCTTCTATGCTAGAGTAATCTTGCAGACCATCATTGATAGATTTGAGAATGCTTTTCTTCCCATGGATATCGATGACAAAGTCACACTATTTGACGGGAAGGGTGCTATTGTACCATGGCCAGTCGGTTTTATTGTCATCACTGATGAGGTATGACTAAATCTTTTAAGAACTGTTTAACCTTTAAAGTATACATTGTTTTAACTTCTTTGATCTTTGTATTATATATGATTGGGTAGGTCCCTGATCAAACGAGAAGATTGGGAAACCATGATAAAGAGATCAACCAATCAATGGTTGTTGCTCAAGAGAACACACAATTGGCCGAGGGCGACTAGACATCCAAGGGAAAAGAACCTATGACGATAGAGGTAACTACTGAAGCTCAGCGAAAGAAGTTTGTGTGCCCCCCTTTGTGATCATAAATTTGGGGAAGTATAAGAAGGCTCTGTATGACAAGATATTGGAAAAGGGTCTACATATGACTAGCTTGACAGTGCGGCTACCTCAGTGGCTTTTCCATTACGAAGCGGAACAAAAACAATACTAAATTTTAAGGGCATCAAAGAGATGTTGCTTAGAGATATGTTGAATATATCTATCACCCAAGCATATTCCCTGTAAGGTGCGGAAATGTAATTGTAAAACATTAGATATAAAAGCTAGTGTTAAATTGGTAAGGTGTTAAGTAAAGGATGAATTATATAATTCAAGTATTATAATATGAATTATATAAACTTGTGCACTTGGATAAACAAACCAAGTCAATATAATTGATAAAGTCAACTTAATTGACGTCCAAAAAGGGTCAAGTTGACCAACTCACACATTGAATGAGAGTTTAAAGAATAAACAACATTATAAGGTCAATTATAACATATCGAAATAAACTATGCTGTTGACATATATACATATACATGTAATATACAAGTAAATATATATATATAATCAAGGGTAATAACCTATGAATAAATTATATGGGTTATAAGGATTTAATCCTAAGTAGTAATATAATACTAGAAATTATTTATAACATAACAATGGGTAAATTAAACTAATCCCGAATGCAGTCAAGAAACCCCAGTAATCTAAATTAACTGATTAATGGGGGTTAACTGACAGGGAGTTAGCATTTATTCGAGAATACCGAAATAAGTTGAGTTCATAGTGATTAATACCTAGTGTTATACATTATTCTAGACCTTAGAGATTAGAGAGCGAGCCGAGATCCAGACATCAGCTATTTCCACCGTCGGTGAACAGTTTGTTCTTGTGTGGTCTGAACGTCCTGAGGGTTTCCTTTGGTTCAGACATTGTATGTTTAATTTCTTAAGAGTAATATGTATGTTATATGCATGTGTTATGAGATTAATTTGCCCAATTGTCAAAACGTCTTTAATTGTGCGTGAACATCTATCAAACTAAAGTGATACCGATTACCACTCGACTTTAAATACGAGCAATATTGGGAAATGTCATTCTTACTAAAAGTTCAATGAACATCATATATTCCTAATCAATATAAGTGTAAAACTTAGGAAAGAGATTCGGTATCACCAATCTCTAGAGCATGGACTCGAACATGAATACGAGTTAGATTACTTCTAGGTATTGTGTAAGACCTTTAAGGCATCTAAACGAAAATGTACTCTCCATAACCTAAGAGTAGATCTTAGGTAATTGATTAAGCTACTTAATCATGGTGAAAACTGGTATATGGTAAAGGGGGGAATCAAGGGTAGTCTACGGACTAGCTGGTTGAGCAGTGTGATCACGAGAGAGGACTTCTAGTTTTGGGGTCCTTTAATTGAGGGAAATCCGATGATCCCGATAGGATCATTCGTCAGATGGTACCTGCTGTTAGTACATGACTACGGCTAAGGACGTCTTTATTAGACACAGAGGAAGTCCATGCTCTTCAGATCATTGGCCAGAGGGCACTACTGTTGGTGCACACAGGACAACTGTCCAAATTAAATAAGTTCTAAACCGTTAAGGGGATTGTCCTAATATGACACCCAGCTTAAAATAAGTGTAAACGAAAACGGATGAGTCTACAAATATCACATATACATAGTGTGTGATTTCAATATCCCTTGTAAATAAGGACTACAAACTATGGGGCCTTGAAGGCCGAGTAATGAGATCCGTTAATATAAAAGTGACTCTCGTTTCTTTATTGCATTCATTTACTATTTAAAAGGATGGATTACTTGTGGTTGTTATGATTATTATTGGATGGTCTGATGTATGTTTAATTTCAACATTTACAGTTTTATTGTATAAACCGGAACAGCATGAAATGAATTGCATGTTAAGATGGCTAATTGACCTAAGTGACCTAAGGGTCTTGGATCATACTTTAGCATATTCAGCGTTTTA
Organism: Limonium bicolor; assembly: GCA_023374045.1. Classification (NCBI taxonomy): domain Eukaryota; kingdom Viridiplantae; phylum Streptophyta; class Magnoliopsida; order Caryophyllales; family Plumbaginaceae; genus Limonium; species Limonium bicolor. The sequence continues at coordinate 456,413,066 of CM041776.1, read as the reverse complement.
CTGAGCCTATACGACATCCTGTTACAAGGACTTGATCGAGTTGTAAAGCCGGAGTGCGGGACACTTTTTTTAGGTAGTAGACGTTGTCTTTTTATTTACCGCACTTTTCAGACTTTGGTTTGTATTATACTCTATGGATGTAAATATTGGGGATGGATAGATGCTCACTGATCTTGTATTTTGGATTTCGGATTCGGTTATGTATATGTTGGTAGTGGTTAATGGTGTTTCATCACAGTGATAGTGTGTTAAAGTTATTGTAGTAAATGGAGCCTTGTTAATCACATGGTTGAGTGACAACATGTAGCACCCAAGTGAGGATGATTGTATTTTGTTTTCCGCTGTGACGTGTTTTTAATTATGCTACGAGAGTTAATTAATACGGGTTATGGAGAGGGGTGTTATAGTTAATGCATGATTTATAGTACATAACTTTACATGACTCAGTCAGTATGGAAACCCTTGCTTCAGTCCTATAGAGGCAGCCCCCAATTTTATACCTTGTGAGGATGAAGTTAATGACGTTGATGTTAGTAGTTCATTGAAGGTGAACACACCAGCATATAATGGGTCCCAAGTGATGGTCCAGCTCAAACAAAGGCTGAGGACTGAGATGATTGCTAGAAGGAGTGCTAGATTGTAGCTTACAAACTGTAATTTTATGGTGTTTTTTATGTCCCATAACTTATTGTCAGTTGTGACAACAACTGTATATTGAAGTAGTTTTCGACCGAGAACAAATGTAATTTGAAACTTGTAAAGTATTATTCTATTTTAGAATGTAGTTTTTGTTATATAGGTTGGGTTTGATGTAACAGGCTAACAACAACATTTGTTATCATACAAAGTGCAACTACAAAATCGTAGAATTGAAGGACTAGCAATAGTTTGTAGCATACTTTCTTACCACTAAATATATAGAAATATATCATATATGCAACTCCATTTCATATATTACATCAGAAGTACTAGTAATAGATATGTAGCAGAGAACATTAATACAAGCTTAATCTTCGAACAAAAACCCTAAACTGAAGTTAATGTCATTTACCCAAAACCTATAAACCTTACCCATCCTCGAACATACCACAAACCACCCAAAACACCCACATCATTCCTAAATCAACCCCAAACTAACCTAAATATCGGGATCATCCAAAAAATCAAATACATACTAACCACAACATCTGTGTGCTAGTTCACTTCCTAAACCTATGAACCATCAAAACCCTTACCCAAATGCTTGCCCAATATATAAAACAAACACCCCCTTCACGGTTACATCTTAGAATCTGGTGTGGTGTAGCGGTCATACGGTGTTCTCTATTGACTCCACTTTGGTTGAAGTTGTGTCATAATCAGCTGCAACTATTTCTGTTGTAGACCTTATAGAAGAGCCTGTCTTGATTATGCTCCCCCACTAGAGGCTCTTTTCCTTTTGATGACTCTCCATGAGGTTGTTTTTTACTTGGAGTGAAGTCAATCCATGCCATGTCAGCAAACTCGAACTCATCGGGACCGGGTATGTATCTGTCACGGTCACAGTCATATGGGTGATGGGGAAACAAGGAGTCTTCAAACTCCAAGTCATCAGATTCAAAGCTCCCGTTAGAACCATGTCTAGATGGTTTTTTTGGTGAAACTGGTGGAGTGTCATCAAGAATCACGACAAGAATCATTCCAATGAAATGCATCTCTTTTGTTAGGGATGTTTCAAGATCAATAAGTTTTTTAGGTGAAAGACAAAACTGAAAACAACACAAAAATAGATAAAGGTGTGTAGACATTAGATGGAGGGACAAAAGGAATGGAGCACTCGTGGACATTGAATTATGTACTAGGAGTTGCTTTGAAAGGCCATTACCCTACCAAAGCCTGGTGAAAATACTAATGGTTCCATCTACTGAATTCAGAGAAGTAATAAGTTGATTTAACATATCGTTTGGCCCAATAGGTAATTCAATACTTGGTGGGTTAGAAAGTATATGTGTTTTAAAAAAGAGTATTATAATGTAGAGCAAAATAACAAGTTACAGTATGCCTTCATTACTTTAAGTGCATAATAATTAACTGATCATATTACAAGGACAAAGTATTACCACAAAATACATTGATGATTTGGAACTTAAGAGTCATACAGTCCACTACATACTCCTTTGAATAACATAAGGTTAACTAAATTAAAAACAAAAACAAATCCGTAATACAGAAACAAAAGACTACCACATTAGACCTCCTAATTGTACCTATAGTAGATTTGAAACAGGATAATAACAACATAAATCAGAACAACAACACGAGACTGGGTACTTCTAATAGTTGTTTGACCATCAACTAGTTGAGCAATGGATGCATCTGCCTTTGAAATACCCAAACCTAAATATGATAAGTAAACATCAAATTATGATGTAATAAGGCTAAAACATGCCTTAGGAAGATTTGTAGACAATCTAAACCAAAGAAAACACAAGAAAACGCCATAAGGCAATTTAAGCAAAAATGTGCTCTAAGCTTGGAGTGACTTTGATTAGCACCCAAATATTATTCTAAGACCTTATTAAAATGCTAATGAACATTTAAATCAATTACCAAAGAAAACCAAGCTTAAAAACAAGCTTAAACACAAATTGTGCTTTAAGGACTCTTAAAGCACATTTTTGAAAAATTGTCTAAGAAATGGGTTTTGAGTGGCTAAATGACCATGATTACACCTTAATAAACATGTGTACTAATTATATCACATTAGGAAGTCTAAATCAATGGGAAATTAAAAATTTCACAAATATGTGCACTAATTATGAATAGTAACCAAATAGTGCCCAAATTAGCCTTTAGTCAACTCTACTTAATTAAGTGGTCAAAGTATCCCATAAATATCTTAAGAATGTAGGTGGGGACGGTTTTTAATGGGTGAGTCACCACTTTGTGCCAGCCATATTAGAAAAAGAAGAGGGAAGATAAAGTAAGTGACTATTCACCTTTATTTGCCAAATATCTTTACTTTAGCCTACCTCTCTCCTCTCTTCTTCATTTCACTTCTTCCCCACCGATTTTTCTTCTTCTTCCATGCTCCAAAACGTGAGTTGCAGCCTCCATACCCCTCCACCTTCATTTGCTCACCAAATGTACAATATTGCTCCAAATCAAAAACTAAGCTTAGATTATTCTTAGTTGGAGCAAGGCCTTCATTTCTATCTTTTCAAATCCTTCAAAGCTCAAGTTTGGTGCCATGGGAAAACTACATTGATGGAGGAAAATCAAGTTTAAAGAGCTCTTTTGGTTCTCCATTCATCCAAGGTAATGAAAGTGAAAGAAAAATCAACTTTTCTTCATTTTTCTTCATGTCCGAAAATTTCTTTCTCATTGGGGTTTTGTTTTACTCCTTGAACTAGCTTGTTTTAATCACCAAGGACTAGTGGAGGTCCTCTTTGATTCATACCCAAGTCTATCTTGAGACTTCAAAGGTAATCATCCACTTTTAAGCTTTAAAACACACATTTTAACCTAAGAATGAGTTCTATGAGTTTAGGCATATTGCTGGTGCTCATTAGATTGTTTGAATGTGGATTAGAACATTGGCAAGAGGATTGAAGTCCTTGGCCAAGAAACATCCAAGGAAACCTAAGGAGGAAGTTGAGAGAAAGTTTGGAAAACAAGGTAAATAACTTACCTTAAGGTGGTTTATTGTTTAAGGGGTGGTATTTAGATAAGTACTAAATGTAGCTTAAAGCTTACATTATGTAATAGGTTGTATAACCTAGGAAAAGAATATGAACAAGCTTGTGAACTTATGATTAAAGCCTATGGGAAATGATTTAGTAAGATAAGTATAAGGTGAATTGTGAGAACACTTATATTGCTATGGGAGCATTGTTGTGTGTATTTGCAGGTTGAAAGCTTTTATATGTGGAAATTCAGTGTTTAAGTTTAAGTCATTTAAGGGCCTAAGAGCCATCATTTTAGAGCCTTAGTGCTATGCAATTTAAGATTATTGCACTATATTGAGTTTGTTATGGATGGGTTGATTTGGGTGAGAAATATGAGAAAAAAGACTTGATGTGTGTGAGATGATTGAATGAGAAAAACTATGCATATGGGTATGATAAATACTAGAGGAGCTATGGCGAAATTTGAGTAGAAAACAAAGTGTTTAAGTAGTTGTTGTGAATTAATGTGACCTAGGATTTACTAGGAGTCATTAAAGGAAATTTGAGTGAAAAAGAGTTAACAAAGGTAATCTTGAGGATTCAGAATGACCTAGAGTTGTCTAGGAGGAATTAGAGGATAGGTGGGTGTATTAAACACACCAAAATCATAAAATGAGGAATGTTAAGAGTTGTGCAAAATCTGGAGGAAATGGTGTATAATGTTTTAAGATGATTTAGGTATGAACTAGAGAATGAAACATGAGAATTTTTGGGTAGCTTGTGTAAGTGGTGAAGATGCTAGTAGTGGATTAATAAGGTTATAGTTTGGATGGTAATGAGTGGACTTGGGGATGGAGGTGAAAAACTATAAGAGAATGTAGTAAGTTGTCAAGGGGATGACTAGGAATGTATAAGAGTGTATGATAATGAGAATGGTGAGTAAGTTGTAAAGGAGATGGAAATGTCTAAGGAGGTGAGTAGCATGGTCAAGGTAAATGAAGAACAATGTTAAGGTGTTAAGGGGATGGAAAGAAATGTATAGGTATGTTCAAGTTTAGGAGTGATGAGTAACAAATGGAAGGAAAGAGAGAAAATTGTGCATGGAGATGCAAGATAACCTTGGAAAGTTAGCAAAGGAAAGATGGATGAATAATGATGTTGGAGGAGTAGTTATATTGGTTAGAAAGGAAACACTTTGGTTAGTTGAGGTTTTAGGTAAAATCTACATGTTGGAATGTAGGAAACTAAGTTATAAGTGTTAGGAATTTTATAAGAGTGTGAGTGAATGATCAAGGAATGAGTATGAGTTTGGTGGATGAATTAGGAAGTTTTTAAAGTGTTAAAATGAGGGTGAAACATGTCATAACACATGTGGAAAGGTTAGGAAAAGATTGGATAAGAATAGAGGTTGGAGATGCACTGGTGTGCATAAGTGTTGAAAATGGAAATTGAAATTGGTGGAATTGAACAAGGATTTGGAAGATGAGCTTAACCAATGTTTAAGTAGGTTTTAAGAGTGTTTAAGGTGGTTAAACATGTTTAGAAAAATATGTGAAAAGATTAGGGAAGAAACGGGAAGAAGAACGGAGTTGAAATGAGTCAAAAAGCATTTCTGACTTCGACCTACCAAGGCGTTGGGTCGGTCGGGTGGAATCTGCAAAATCGAGTTTCTGACTTCGACCTACCTAGGGGCTGGGTCGGTCGGTGGTCGGTAAAAAAAAACAGAAAAGAAGGGTGGTATTAGTAGTCCACCATTAGGATGGTGATGATGATTAGAAAGGTAAGTATATAATGATTTAGGAGATTAAGTTAAGTAAAATGAATTAAGTGTTTAAGGCTAAGTTATAAGAACTTAGTGGTTATTAGTTGGGGATCATTAGTAGCTAAGTAAGTTAGGTAATTGAAATTAATTAACAATCCAAATTGGATGAATGTTTTAGGACTTGAGAATTGGGACTCGGAAGGAGAGAATATGGACCGAACAACCGACGGTGTACGGTATGGTTTTCTTGTAGCCTGCTTGCTAACGAGGTGTCCCTCGGCTTGTGTGATATCTGTTTATTTGCTATGACTAAACCAAGATAAAGCATGCAACCGGACTATTTATCTTCTTGTGTGTTGCATTGTACTAACACACTTGGCTTTGAGATTAGTTACTAACATTTTGCAGGTAAGAGCACAATGAAGACTCATCGCGAGAGTAAGGGTGGGTTAGACTTAGGATGGGTTTATATTTTGAGTACGGGATACGCATGTGCACCCGTCTGTTAATAATCGAACTTGTGGAGATTATGTTGATACTTGAGATACTAGCAAACTCGGTTGGTGGTATTTTGGATTTATGGTGTTAAGTATTTAAGTTCGGTATATTTGTTAGTTCAGACCGTGGCAAGGTCCTAGTGTTGGTTAAATTCCGCTGTGACGTTTATTTATGCTTAGTTAAGATGCGACAACCACGATTGGATTAAGATGGGGTGTTACAAAAGTGGTATCAGAGCGTAACTACGCTCTGATAACAGGAATTACCGAACTTAGGAGGATACCGAGTTAGAGCTTGAGTTATGAGTTAAGGGTTGAGTGATAGAGCGAGAGGTGCGTTAGTTAGGACTTCCCGGGTTTACCGGATATCCATAGTACCTAAACCCGCCCTCTGCATCCCTTGCTTGAATTACGAGGAACAAACGCCAGAGAGAAGAAAGCCTTCTCTACTCGGGGAAACCCGATCTGGCAGTTAGATAACATTAAGCAATACGAGAAACACATCGTTATACAATAGTTTACAAAACTTGGAGGTTTTAATTGGAGCACAATGATGAAGTAGGCATTGCCAACGGAATTCTACCAATGAGAACGGTAATTACCGGCAACATGGGTCGACATGCTACGCAGTCGAGAACCCGTCATACCAATAATAAGAAAAGCATACGAGTGCAATGGGGAGGAAAAGATAAACGACATGAGTACCGGACAGTGGTCCGAAAGAGCATAGCAGTGGGATGATACAAAGCATGAGAGTTAAGATTACTAGGAAGTCCAGTTAGAAACGGGAACTCCAAACCCCATACAATGCGAAAGGTTACAAAACCTGGCCGACATAGCGCAGGCGACGATGAAGATGCGTACAAAACTGTATATTGGAATAGGACTACGATGTAGAGCCTAAGGAGAGTTAGTATTTAATAGAGCTGATCATTCGGGCGGGCGGACCGGGTTCGGGCCGGGCGAAGGAAAATTTTTGGCCCGTCAGGCCTATTTTAAAAAACCAAGCCCGGTTTTAACATGCTCGGGCCGGGCCGGGCTAGCCCGGTTTTTTCCAGGTTTTGCCGAAGCCCGGCCCGCCCGGCCCGGTTTTTTAAAATTTTTTATATAAATTTAATAAAAAAAATTAAAATAATATATTTTAATATAGATTCATATATGATATATATAACTTAAATAAAATTTATATATTATATAATTTTTGTATATATTATATAAAAAATAAATAAAATTAAACATGTATATATTAAATTTTTTAAAAAAATAATAAAAAAATATAAAATCGGGCCGGGCTGGGCTTGCCCACGGCTCAAAAAATGTTGCCGCGGCCCGGCCCGGCCCGGTTTTTTATTCGGGCCTGGTTTTATGTCCAGGCCCGCCCGGAAGCCCAATCGGGCTCGGGCTAGTCGGGCTTTTTTTACGGGCCGGGTCGGACCGGGCTGTCGGGCCGGACACATTATGATCACCTCTAGTATTTAGTAACCACGACAAACATGTGGAAACAGGAGCGAGGATTAAGACATAAGTTAATGACGAGGGGTTCCCTCAGAAAGAGGATCACCCTGATAAGTGACAGTACTATCAAAACAACCAGAAAACTGCTGTAAGGTCAGTAATCCAAACAATATAGAAATCTAGGAGTCCCGAGGACTACCACTTACATGGAGATAAAGAGGAAGTACCACTACTGACGTATACAATACCGATAGCCCATTTTGCATGACGCACTTGTTGTAGCAAGTGCTGCCACGATGAAGCTAAACGGGAAGCCATCATGGTAAGATAGCGGAATGCTACAGTGATGACATATATAATACCGGATTTCAAATCCTAAGAACCAGAGAATGAGACCTTGGAAAGGCTTGACGGTCTGACCATGATGAGATGAGTCGACACACTAGTCAGTAGGGAGCCGAACTTGGACCAAATATTAAACTATATAAATTTTTAGAAACAGTACAATATACTACAACACAAACCGACAATACGGTAAGAACACCAATCCCGAACCTTGAAGAGGGGAACCTAAGAGATCGCTCAGTATTCCGAGCAAAACACTACGTAAGTAACAAACATACAAGGAATGTATTATGGGATACAATGAAGACAGTCGACATAAAAACTTTCAACAAGAACGGGATAAGACTCCCAGAATGACCACTAAGAATACCGGTAAAAAATTCTCCATTGAAGGTGTTGGTAAACCCTGGAAACAGGGACAGAGGAAGTGAACTTAAGTTATAACCTATTAAGGATTAAGACATACAATCCCAATAAAGTGAAGCTCAAAGGAATATACCACAAAATTGGTATAATTGAGAAGAACGAACTCAAAAATGACGGTTAGTATTGTTTGCCTAACTCATTAACACCCAAGTATGATTAATCATCAACGGGTGGCGTAGTCAACGAGAGTTGAACAAAGCATTGAGATGGAAGCACATGATAACGGGATAAATATCCAACTGGTACACCGTAAGGCAGATGCCTAATACGAACCAATCCATAATTGTTTAAAAACGCACAAGTCTATGAAAATGACAGTATTCTCAAAGACACTAAGTAACCTCAGATCACCTGAATAAACTTCCATAGCAGGAAGCAGGATGCAGCAACTTACCAGAAGCCTGGTACTACATTTAATGATGTAACCAAGCGGTTGATAGAATTTAAGAACCAGAAACCTATGAGGATAACCAACAGTTAGTTAAGTAAGAGTACAAGCAGTGAACCGAGCACCGGCTCTCACTCAATGACATTAAGCACTAAGAGCCTACGAGCCAAGGGTTAACCACATTAGAGCCCGAAGCGCAGGAAGGCATAAGAAGACTTATTTAAGCCATGGAGGAACTACAAGTCGTAGATATAATCGGTTACAAAACCTATAAGTTGATTGTGGAAAAATTACCATGAAAGGGCACCAATGAGAATATTGAGATAATACTCCTGACAGGGGCGGAGAACCAACCATTCTTTTTAGGGTGGGGATACCTCTCCTTGTTGTGGGGCCATGAGCGGGAATAAACCCCTCAAAAAGGGCTTTCACGTATTTGAGATAGAATACTCTTTTATTAGAGAATGAAAACCGTAAACCTTGAGATTTCCTTGGAGACGTACCAGACACACTTGACTAATAAGGAAGGATGCATAGACAGACCTCATATCCAACACCAGGATTTAAGAATTAGTAATCGACAGAGATAAACGTTGTCAGTGCACAATATGGCACGTCAAGTGACCAACGCTCGAAGAGCTTGTGACTCAAGGATGAATTCTTCAGTAACCGGTTAAATTACATGGAAAAACTCATAAGGGATGGAAGAACGTGAGAGAGACTGACCTTCATACGAAACCGAAGTAGAAGCGAAACACCTTCATACTAAGAGAACAATTTTATGACCCGGTACGGTAATCGCCATACACCCAGAATTGGGAACCCCCCAATGTGTTTACACCAAGAAGGGATGAGCATAAGATAAGACGTTAGATTAAGGGATTGAGGAGTTGCACCATCAATGGGCAAAAGAGAAAGGCTAGCTACCATGGTAGCAGAAGCCATTGACAAATACCTACATAAGTGGATTAAGTCATGGTGCGCAGTAACGCAACCATTATGTATAAGCCGTCAAATATTGACACTGAGGCAATTAGATTTACGAGCGAAGACCTATATAAGTAAGGAAATAAGATGGTAGATGAACTGCGCACTGATGCCAGTAGTCTAGACCAGGCGAGGTAGATTTCACAGGAAGCACACATTCCATTCTGTAAGGAACTAGAAGTGCGTTCCTAGTAGATCACATAAGGAACAAGATAAAAGGCTCTATGGCAAGAGACCTCAGTTAAAGAGACCGAGTCAGTACGGAATACAGAAAGTGCTAGAGATACCATACCCAAGAACACAGTAAATGGATTTCCCTTGATTAAGTTCAAGATGAAAATAAATGTTATTATGGAATGATGAAAGAGGAGATCGACAACAGAATACTTCATAGTTAGCAATAGCTAAATGTGTGACGGAACTATGAGTTTACTAAAACGAGATTGTGGGATGACTGCACCCCACAGGGGCCTACAGGCCTGACAGACTTATTTATGAGTTAGTCGGGTAAGTAGTAATGTACCAGTAAGGTAACCCCATGCATGTAGACGAGTAGTGTAAGGAACATGAGAAGTAGTCGACTCCGTACCACAGTCAATGATGCAAGTTCAGACAAGAGCAACTACTACCACAAACAGTTGAAGAGAAGGAACTCAATTGAACCAATGACACAAAGGAATCAGAGAACTCATTTCAAATAGAAATAATTAAGAATGTGAAGTGCGAAGAGCACGGATTATTAAGTGCAAACATAGGACATGTCTTAAGATGTTAGGATAAAACTGTAAAACGCAATAGGCACTAATCAGTAGTTTCAGATTAAGAATCATCCTCAGACCAAAGGTCAGCTGGAAAGAACGATTTAGACACTTGAGAGAACACTAAGAGTATGAACGTTAGATCCCTAGAGAGACTGGATAGATGAGCTACAACTCATTAAGGCGGTGTATATATAAAGATAACACGTGTTCATTGGGGACTGTTAGTGCTAAATTATAAGGATGCAGGAGAGGGACATACAATACTATGAAAGGATAAGAAAGGCAAAACTAAGCCTAAGGTAATCAGAGTCGTGCAGCGAAAGCTAGCAGATCGGTACCTTAAAAAAAGGCTGGACATACCTGATGAATGGGAAAGGAATGATGCCACACATTCCAATTGAAAAATATAAGACTTCAGCAGAATGCTTTAGAACCATTGAGGTTAAACCAAACTAAGTTAAGAAAATGGTATAAATACCGTTAAGGATCCTCGATACTAGCTAGTAAATGTTGAGACCTCTAATCGAATTATAAGTAAGATAGATGACTGGAAGCTAGAATGCTTGGTGAGAATTAGGCATCTTGAACCTATGTTCAAGGATGATATAATGTGATTACGTGGGCGTAATCCATTTTAAGGGGGGGGTAGAGCGAAAACCGCTTAGCGCTTAGCGTATGTTATGTACTGGTACTAAACTACGGTGTGCATAGCACAAGAACATGAGAATTTGTTTACAAAACACTTTGAGATTAGTTATGGTTATTGCGCACATGCGAATACCATACGTATTAAGTACCTACCTTGTTAACTCCGGTGTGAGTACGTTAAGCGAATTAGTGAAGAGGATTAAGGGGACTTAAGAATATATGAGAGATGAGTCGGTATGGAACTACATGTGAGATAAGCATAAGATAACACCCATGAGAAATTATTCAATTGAGTATGAGGTAGGAAATGTAATACTATGAGGGTATAAGATGGTAAGAACTGGTATGACCGATATAGAACTTAGTAGGAGTTAAAGTCCTGAGGTAATTACTAAGAGATGAATTGAGAATGTTTGATGGACTGAGTCCACACCTTGGAGATGTATTGATTACGACTAGAAAGACTAAAAAGATAGAAAATGGAAATGATTAGTGAATTATTTGATGTTTGAAATTGACGTGGGAGGTGAAACTTGATTTTCTAGGGATCAAGGGAAACCAAACACAAAATTGGGGTGGAAGGATAGTTCTACACTGATGCTGATCAAATCAGGGTTGGACGATTCCTAAAACTCCCTACCAGTGGTCACAATTAAATCACGTTAAGGATAGGGGCATTAGAATAAAACGGAATTGGAGTTGATTGTATTTTCAAATAGAGGGAATTATCCCTCACTTGACCTCGTAAAAAGGACTTCCTTTTTACTGAGTCTCGCCCATGAAGCCGAGGACCTATGAGCCTTCGTCTTCTGGCCGGTGACCTGGGGAGGATGCAATAAAGGGAATTTTGAGTGTTATACATGCTTAAGCATGTTGTGTGATATTTGAGTATAAGTATATGGCAGACCTAATGTGTCAATAATTTTAAGTACATACAATCATAATCTATATGATCTATGGAATGAGATAAACCGTGTATCTAATAAAATAAGATGCATGGGAACTTTGGGGACAAAGTTCATTTAAGGGGTAGATTGAAATACCCAAACCTAAATATAATAATTAAACATCAATTATGATGTAATAAATAAAAATGCCATAGGAAGATTTGTAGACAATCTAAACCAAAGAAAATACAAGAAAACGCCAAAGGGCAATTTAAGCAAAATGTGCTCTAAGGTTGGAGTGACTTTGATTAGCACCCAAATATTATTCTAAGACCTTATTAAAATGCTAATGGACCTTTTAAATCAATTATCAAAGAAAACCAAGCTCAAAAACAAGCTTAAACACAAATTGTGCTTTAAGGACTCTTAAAGCACATTTTGAAAAATTGTCATAGAAATGGGTTTTGAGTGGCTAAATGCCCATGATTACACCTTAATAAACATGTTTACTAATTAGTATCACATTAGGAAGTCTAAATCAATGGGAAATCAAAAATTTCACAAATATGTGCACTAATTGTGAATAGTAACCAAATAGTGCCCAAATTAGCCTTTAGTCAACTCTACTTAATTAAGTGGTCAAAGTAGCCCATAAATATCTTAAGAATGTAGGGGGGATGGTTTTTAATGGGTGAGTCACCACTTGGTGCCAGCCATATTAGAAAAAGAAGAGGGAAGATAAAGTAAGTGACTATTCACCTTTATTTGCCAAATATCTTTACTTTAGCCTACTTCTCTCCTCTCTTCTTCATTTCACTTCTTCCCCACTGATTTTTCTTCTTCTTCCCTGCTCCAAAACCATGATTTGCAGCCTCCATACCCCTCCACTTTCATTTGCTCACCAAATGTACAATATTGCTCCAAATCAAAAACTAAGCTTAGATTATTCTTAGTTGGAGCAAGGACTTCATTTCTATCTTTTCAAATCCTTCAAAGCTCAAGTTTGGTTGCATGAGAAAACTCCATTGATGGAGGAAAATCAAGTTTAAAGACTCTTTTGGTTCTCCATTCATCCAAGGTAATGAAAGTGAAAGAAAAATCAACTTTCCTTCATTTTTCTTCATGTCCGAAAATTTCTTTCTCATGGGGGTTTGTTTTACTCCTTGAACTAGCTTGTTTTAACACCAAGACTAGTGGAGGTCCTCTTTGATTCATACCCAAGTCTATATTGAGACTTCAAAGGTAATCATCCACTTTTAAGCTTTAAAACACACATTTTGACCTAAGAATGAGTTCTATGAGTTTAGGCATATTTCTTAGTGCTCATTAGATTGTTTGAATGTGGATTAGAACATTGGCAAGAGGATTGAAGTCCTTGGCCGAGAAACATCCAAGGAAACCTAAGGAGGAAGTTGAGAGAAAGTTTGGAAAACAAGGTAAATAACTTACCTTAAGGTGGTTTATTGTTTAAGGGGTGGTATTTAGATAAGTACTAAATGTAGCTTAAAGCTTACATTATGTAATGGGTTGTATAACCTAGGAAAAGAATATGAACAAGCTTGTGAACTTGTGATTAAGGAGCCAATGGGAAATGATTTAGTAAGATAATTATAAGGTGAATTATGAGAACACTTATATTGCTATGGGAGCATTGTTGTGTGTATTTGCAGGTTGAAAAGTATATGTGGAAATTCAGTGTTTAAGTTTAAGTCATTTAAGGGCCTAAGAGCCATGTCATTTAAGAGCTTAGTGCTATGCAATTTAAGATTATTGTATATATTGAGTTTGTTATGGATGGGTTGATTTGGGTGAGAAATATGATGAGAAAAAGAATTGATGTGTATGAGATGATTGAATGAGAAAAACTATGCATATGGGTATGATAATATACTAGAGGAGCTATGGCGAAATTTGAGTAGAAAACAAAGTGTTTAAGTGGTTGTTGTGAATTAATCTGACTAGGATTTACTAGGAGTCATTAAAGGAAATTTATGCTAAAATGAGTTAACAAAGGTAATCTTGAGGATTAGAATGACCTAGAGATGTCTAGGAATTAGAGGATAGGTGGGTGTATTAAACACACCAAAATCATGGTATGAGGAATGTTAAGACTTATGCAAAGTCTGGAGGAAATGGTGTATAATGTTTTAAGATGATTTAAGCATGAACTAGAGAATAAAACAATGAGAATTTTTAGATAGCTTGTGTAAGTGGTGATGATAATAGTAGTGGATCAATAAGGTTATAGTTTGGATGGTAATGAGTGGACTTGGGTGATTGAGGTAAAAAACTATAAGAGAATGTAGTAAGTTGTCAAGGGGATGACAAGGAATGTAAAAGAGTGTATGATAATGAGAATGGTGATTAAGTTGAGTAAAGGAGATGGAAATGTCTAAGGAGGGTGTAGCATGGTTATGGTAAATGAAGAACAATGTTAAGGTGTTAAGAGGATGAAATGAAATGTATAGGTATGTTCAAGTTTAGGAGTGATGAGTAACAAATGGAAAGGAGAGAAATTTGTGCATGGAGATGCAAGATAACCTTGGAAAGTTAGCAAAGGAAAGATAGATGAATAATGATGTTTGAGGAGTAGCTATATTTGTTGAAAGGAAACACTTTGGTTAGTTGAGGTTTTAGGTAAAATCTACATGTTTGAATGTAGGAAACTAAGTTATAAGTGTAAGGAATTTTATAAGATTTTGAGTGAATGATCAAGGAATTTAGTATGAGTTTGGTGAATGAATTAGGAAGTTTTTTAAGTGTTAAAATGAGGGTGAAACATGTCATAACACATGTGGAAAGGTTAGGAAAAGATTGGATAAGAATAGAGGTTGGAGATGCACTAGTGTGCGTAAGTGTTGAAAATGGAAATTGAAATTGGTGAAATTGAACAAGGATTTGGAAGATAAGCTTAACCAATGATTTAAGTAAGTTTTAAGAGTGTTTAAGGTGGTTAAACATGTTTAAAAAAGTATGTGAAAAGATTAGGGAAGAAACGGGAAGAAGAACGGAGTTGAAATGAGTCAAATAGAGCGTTTCTGACTTCGACCTACCCAGGGCGTTGGGTCGGTGGGTTGGTCGGGCTGGAATTTGTAAAATCGAGTTTCTGACTTCGACCTGCCCAGGGGCTGGGTCAGTCGGAAAAAAAAACAGAAAAGAAAGGATGGTATTAGTAGTCCACCATTAGGATGGTGATGATGATTAGAAAGGTAAGTATATAATGATTTAAGAGATTAAGTTAAGTAAAATGAATTAAGTGTTTAAGGCTAAGTTATAAGAACTTAGTGGTTATTAGTTGGGGATCATTAGTAGCTAAGTAAGTTAGGTTAATTGAAAGTAATTAACAATCCAAATTGGATGAATGTTTTAGGACTTGAGAATTGGGATTCGGAAGGAGAATAGGCGACCGAACAACCGACGGTGTACGTATGGTTTTCTTGTAGCCTGCTTGCTAACGAGGTGTCCCTCGGCTTGTGTGCTATCTGTTTATTTGCTATGACTAAACCAAGATAAAGCATGCAACCGGACTATTTATCTTCTTGTGTGTTTGCATTGTACTAACACACTTGGCTTTGAGATTAGTTACTAACATTACTTAGTAACATTGGATGAGATAAGAAATTCCCTCCCAAATTTGTTGGTTGGTTAATACCTGAGAAAGGTTTAACTAACACTTTGTCTTTAAGACTTTCTACTAATTGGAACTTGGGGGCAGTGAGAAATCCGGGACTGACTCCGGTCATGCATGTTAAGGAAAGGGGGTCGGTATCTGAATCAGATCCGACTTCCGCTTAAGTACTTGTCTTCAGACTTGTTGCCTAGGGTCGAATGTCGGCTCAGCTACCGTGGATTTCAGTCCAAGGTAGGAGGCAGATTAAGATGTTGCGGTAGGATCACCTAAATCCTAAATTTTAAGATAAGTTGTTTATTCAACCAATGGAGTTAATAGCTCATTGGCTAGGGTTGCTTTTGACCCGACAAAAATAAACATTGAGATAAGATACAACCATTTCTATTTAAAGAACGGTTTGTATTCTAAGACTGAGATAAGGATTAAGATGGAGGTAAGATAAGGTTGGACTGAGATTAAGAGGAACCATAACGTAAGGAGTTAACCGATTAACTCACTTATTAAGGGAACGCTTTTAAGACGTTCATTGTGTGAACTGTAATGTTCATGTGTGGCTTGTTGTTTATTGCACTACTTATTATGTTGTGTATCTAATCAATCTCCATGCTATTGACAATTAGTCGTCGTAGTCCCGTTAGCTTGGGGGCTATAAGAGAATCGTACCAGCAAAGGTGCTGACCCCCTCGGGGGTTGTTGTTTACATTTTGCAGGTAAGCGCTCAATGAAGACTCATCGAGAGTAGGGGTGGTTAGACTTAGGATGAGTTTATATTTAGAGTACGGGATGCGCATGTGCACTCGTCTGTTAATAGTCAAACTTGTGGAGATTATGTTCATACTTGAGATACTAGCAAACTCGGTTGGTGCGTATTTTGGATTTATGGTGCTAATTATTTAAGTTGGTATTCTGTTAGTTCAGACCGTGGCAAGGTCCTGGTGTTGGTTAAATTCTGTGATGTTTATTTATGCTTAGTTAAGATGCGACAACACGATTGAATTAAGATGGGTGTTACAAAAGTGGTATCAGAACGTAGTTACGCTCTGATGACAGGAATTTCGAACTTAGGAGGATACCGAGTTAGAGCTTGAGTTATGAGTTAAGGGTTGAGTAATAGAGCGAGAGGTGAGTTAGTTAGGACTTCCCGGCGTTTACCGGATATCCATAGTACCTAAACCCACCCTCCACATCCCTTGCTTGAATTACGGGGAACAAACGCCAGAGAGAAGAAAGCCTTCTCTACTCGGGGAAACCCGATCTGGCAGTTAGATAACATTAAGCAATACGAGAAACACATCGTTATACAACAGTTTATAAAAACTTGGAGGTTTTAATTGGAGCGCAATGATGAAGTAGGCGCTGCCAACAGAATTCTACCAATGAGAGAACGGTAATTACCGGCAACATGGGTCGACATGCTACGCAGTCGAGATAACCTGCCATACCAATAATAAGAAAAGCACTACGAGTGCAATGGGGAGGAAAAGATAAACGACAGGAGTACGGACAGTGGTATGAAAGAGCATAGCAGTGGGAAGATACAAAGCATGAGAGCTAAGATTACTGGGAAGTCCAGTTAGAAACGGGAACTCCAAACCCCATACAATGAGAAAGGTTACAAAACCTGGCCGACATAGCGCAGGCGATGAATGAGTGCGTACAAACTGTATATTGGAATAGGACTATGATGTAGTGCCTAAGGAGAGTTAGTATTTAGTAACCACGACAAACGCGTGGAAACAGGAGCGAGGATTAAGACATAAGTAAATAACGAGGGGTTCCCTCAGAAAGAGGAACACCCTGATAAGTGACAGTACTATCAAAACAACTAGGAAACTGCTGTAAGGTCAGTTATCCAGACAAGAGAACATCTAAGGAGTCCCGAGGACTACCAATTACATGGAGATAAGGAGGAAGTACCACTACTGACGTATAATACCGATATCCCATTTGCATGGCGCACTTGCTGTAGCAAGTGCTGCCACGATGAAGCTAAACGGGAAGCCATCATGGATAAGATAGCGAATGCTACAGTGATGGCATATATTAATACCGGATTTCAAATCCTTAAGAACAGAGAATGAGACCTTGGAAAGGCTTGACGGCCTGACCATGATGAGATGAGTCGACACACCAGTCAGCAGGGAGCCGAACTTGGACCAAATACTAAACTATATAAATTTTTAGCAACAGTACAACCTACTACAACAACAACCGACAATACGGTAAGAACACCAATCCCGAACCTTGAAGAGGGGAACCTAGAGATCGTTCAGTAATGCGAGCAAAACACTACGTTAGTAACAACATACAAGGAACGTATTATGGGATACAATGAAGACAGTCGACATAAAAACTTTCAACAAGAACGGGATAAGACTCCCAGAATGACCACTAAGAATACCGGAATAAGCATTCTGCATTGAAGGTGTTGGTAAACCCCAGAAACAGGGAGTGAGGAAGTGAACTTAAGTTATAACCTATTAAGGATTAAAGACATACAATCCCAACAAAGGGAAGCTCAAAGGATTAGACCAAAAATTGGTATAGTTGAGAAGAACGAAACTCAAAAATGACAGTTAGTATTGTTTGCCTAACTCATTAACACCCAAGTATGATTGATCATCAACGGGTGGCGTAGTCAACGAGAGTTGAACAAAGCGTTGAGATGGAAGCACATGATAACAGGATAAATATCCAATTGGGACACTGTAAGGCAGATGTCTAATACGAACCAATCCATAATTGTTTAAAAACGCACAAGTCTATGAAAACGACAGTATTGTCAAAGACACTAAGTAACCTCAGATCACCTAAATAAACTTTCATAGCAGGAAGCAGGATGCAGTAACTTACCATGAAGCATGGTACTACATTTAATGATGTAACCAAGCGGTTGATAGAATTTAAAGAACCAGAAACCTATAAGGATAACCAACAGTTAAGTAAGAGTACAAGCAGTGAACCGAGCACCGGCTTCACTCAATGACATTAAGCACTAAGAGCCTACGAGCCAAGGATGTTAACCACATCAGAGCCCGAAGCGCAGGAAGGCATAAGAAGACTTATTTAAGCCATGGAGGAACTTCAAGTCGTAGATATAATCGGTTACAAAACCTATAGTTGATTGTGGAAAAATTGCCAGGAAAGGGCACCAATGAGAATATTGAGATAATACTGCTGACAGGGGGAGAAAAAACCATTCCTTTTAGGGTGAGGATATATCTCCTTGTTGTAGGGCCATGAGCGGGAATAAACCCCTCAAAAAGGGCTTTCACGTATTTGAGATAGAATACTCCTTTATTAGAGAATGGAAACCGTAAACCTTGAGATTTCCTAGGAACGTACCAGATACACTTGACTAATAAGGAAGGAAGGCTGCATAGAGACCCCATATCCAACACCAGGATTTAAGAATCAATAATCGTCAGAGATAAACGTTGTCATTGCACAATATGGCACGTCAAGTGACCAACGCTCAGAAGAGCTTGTGACTCAACGGATGATCTTCAGTAACCGGTTAAATTACATGGTAAATAACATCATAAGGGATGGAAGAACGTGACAGAGACTGACCTACATACGAAACCGAAATAGAAGCGAAACACCTTCATAAAGAGAACAATTTATGACCCGGTACGGTAATCGCCATACACCCAGAATTGGGAACCCCCAGGGGTTTTGCACCAGGAAGGGATTGAGCATAAGATAGTTAGATAAGGGATTGAGGAGCTACACCATCAATGGGCAACAGAGAACGGCGTGCTACCATGGTAGCAGAAGCCATAGACAAATACCTATAAGTGGATTAAGTCATGGTGCGCAGTAAAGCGACCATTATGTATAAGCCACAAAATTTGACACTGAGGCAATTAGATTTACGAGCTAAGACCGATATAAGTAAGAAAAAAGATGGTAGACAAATGCACATTGATGCCAGTAGTCTAGACCAGACGAGGTAAGATTTCATAGGAAGCACACTTTCCATTCCGTAAAGAACTGGAAGTGCGTTCCTAGTAGATCAACATAAGAAACAGATAAGAGGTCTATGGGAAGAGACCTCAGTTACTAGAGACCGAGTCAGTACGGAACAGAAAGGAGCTAGAGCATACTATACCCAAGAACACATAAATGGATTTCCCTTGATTAAGTTCAAGATGAACAATAAATGTTATTATGGAACGATGAAAGGAGATCGAAACAAAATACTCATAGTTAGCAATAGCTAAACGCGTGACAGACACTACGAGTTTACTAAAACGAGATGTGGGACGACTGCACCCCACAGGGGCTTGCAGGCCTGACAGACTCATTTATGAGTTAGTCGGGTAAGTAGTAATGTACCAGTAAGGTACCCCATGCATGTAGATGAGTAGTGTAAGGAACATGAGAAGTAGTCGACTCCGTACCACAGTCAACGATGCAGGTTCAGACAAGAGCAACTACTACCACAAACAGTTGAAGAGAAGGAACTCAGTTGAACCAATGACACAAAGGAATCAGAGAACTCATTTCAGATAGAATAATTAAGAATTGTGAAGTGCGAAGAGCACAGATTATTAAGTGCAAACATAGGACATGTCTTAAGACGTTAGGATAAAACTGTAAAGCGTAATAGGCACTAAACAGTAGTTTCAGATTAAGAATCATCCTCAGACCAAAGGTCAGTTAGAAAGAACGATTTAGACACTTGAGAGAGCACTAAGAGTATGAACGTTAGATCTCCAGAGAGACTGGATAGATGAGCTACAACTCATTAAGGCGGTGTATATGTAAAGATAACACGTGTCCATTGGGAGACCTTTAGTGCTAAATTATAAGCATGCAGGAGAGGGACATACAATACTATGAAAGGATAAGAAAGGAAAACTAAGCCTAAGGTAATCAGAGTCGCGCAGCGAAAGCTAGCAGATCGGTACCTTAAAAAAAGGTTGGACATACCTGATGAATGGGAAAGGAATGATGTACCACACATCTTCCAATTGAACAAATATAAGACTTATTGGCAGAATGCTTTAGAACCTTTAGGTTAGACCAATCTAAGTTAAGAAAATGGTATAAATATGTTAAGGATCCTCGATATAGAGACTAAGCAAGTAACATGGTTGAGACCTCTGATCGAATTATAAGTAAGATTGATGACATGGAAGCTAGAATGCTTGGTGAGTATTATAATCTTGAACCTATGTTCAAGGATGATATAATGTTAACGTGGGTAATCCATTTTAAGGGGGGTAGAGCGAAAACCTTAGCCTCTTAGCGTATGTTTATGTACTGAGTACATAAACTACGGTACATAGCACAAAAGAACATGAGAATTTGTTTTACGTAAACATTTTGAGATTAGTTATGGTTATTGTGCACAGAAGATGCGAATACCATACGTATTAAGTACCTACCTTGTTAGCTCCAGTGTGAGTACAAGTTAAGAGAATTAGTGAAGAGGATTAAGGGGACTTAAGGAATATATGAGAGATGAGTCGGTATGGAGCTACATGTGAGATAAGAATAAGATAACACCATGAGACATTATTCAATATGAGTATGAGGTAGGAAATAGTAATACTATGAGGTATAAGATGGTAAGAACTGGTATGAAACCGATATAGAACTTAGTTGGAGTTAAAATCCTGAGGTAATTACTAAGAGATGAATTGAGAATGTTTGATGGATTGAGTCCACACCTTGGAGATGTATTGATTACGACTAGAAAGACTAAAAAGATAGAAAATTGGAAATAAGTGAATTATTTAATGTTTGAAATTGACGTGGGAGAAACTTGATTTTATAGGGATCAAGGGAAACCAAACAAATTGGGGTGGAAGGATAGTTCTACACTGATGCTGATCACATCAGGGTTGGACGATTCCTAAAACTCCCTAGCAGTGGTCACAATTAAATCACGTTAAGGATAGAGGCATTAGAATAAAATGGAATTGTAGTTGATTGTATTTTCAAATGAGGGAATTATCCCTCACTTGACCTCATAAAAAGGACTACCTTTTTACTGTCTCGCCCATGAAGCCGAGGACCTATGAGCCTTCGTCTTCTGACCGGTGACATGGGGAGGATACAACAAAGGGAATTTTGAGTGGTATACATGCTTAAGCATGTTGTGATATTTGAGTATAAGTATATGACAGACCTAATGTGTCAATAAGTTTAAGTACATACAAGTATGATCTATATGGTCTATGGAATGAGATAAACCGTGTAATCTAATAAAATAAGATGCATGGGAACTTTGGGGACAAAGTTCATTTAAGGGGGGTAGATTAAATACCCCAACCTAAATATGATAAGTAAACATCAACTTATGATGTAATAATTCTAAAACATGCCTTAGGAAGATTTTAGACAATCTAAACCAAAGAAAACACAAGAAAAGCCATAAGGGCAATTTAAGCAAAAACTGTGCTCTAAGCTTGGAGTGACTTTGATTAGCACCCAAATATTTCTAAGACCTTATTAACATGATAATGGACATGTTAAATAAATTACCAAAGAAAACAAGCTCAAAAACAAGCTTAAACACAAATTGTGCGTTTAGGACTCTTAAAGCACATTTTGAAAAATTGTCTTAGAAATGGGTTTTGAGTGGCTAAATGCCCATTATTAACCTTAATCAACATGTGTACTAATTAGTATCACATTAGGAAGTCTAAACAATGGGAAATCAAAAATTTCACAAATATGTGCACTAATTGTGAATAGTAACCAAATAGTGCCCAAATTAGCCTTTAGTCAACTCTAATTAATTAAGTGGTCAAAGTAGCCCATAAATATTTTAAGAATGTAGGGGGGACAGTTTTTAATGGGTGAGTCATCACTTGGTGCCAGTCATATTAGAAAAGAAGAGGGAAGATAAAGTAAGTGACTATTCACCTTTATTTGCCAAATATCTTTACTTTAGCCTACCTCTCTCCTCTCTTCATCATTTCACTTCTTCCCCGATTTTTCTTCTTCTTCCCTGCTCCAAAACCGTGAGTTGCATCCTCCATACCCCTCCACCTTCATTTGCTCACCAAATGTACAATATTGCTCCAAATCAAAAACTAAGCTTAGATTATTCTTAGTTGGAGCAAGGCCTTCATTTCTATCTTTTTAAATCCTTCAAAGCTCAAGTTTGGTGCATGAGAAACTCCATTGATGGAGGACAAGGAAATCAAGTTAAAGAGCTCTTTTGGTTCTCCATTCATCCAAGGTAATGAAAGTGAAAGAAAAATCAACTTTCCTTCATTTTTCTTCATGTCCGAAAATTTCTTTCTCATGGGGGTTTGTTTTACTCCTTGAACTAGCTTGTTTTAATTACCAAGGACTAGTGGAGGTCCTCTTTGATTCATGCCCAAGTCTATCTTGAGACTTCAAAGGTAATCATCCACTTTTAAGCTTTAAAACACACATTTTAACCTAAGAATGAGTTCTATGAGTTTGGCATATTGCTTAGTGCTCATTAGATTGTTTGAATGTGGATTAGAACATTTGCAAGAGGATTGAAGTCCTTGGCCGAAAACATCCAAGGAAACCTAAGGAGGAAGTTGAGAGAAGTTTGGAAAACAAGGTAAATAACTTACCTTAAGGTGGTTATTGTTTAAGGGGTGGTATTTAGATAAGTACTAAATGTAGCTTAAAGCTTACATTATGTAATGGTTGTATAACCTAGGAAAAGAATATGAACAAGCTTGTGAACTTGTGATTAAGGAGCCTGGGAAATGATTTAGTAAGATAAGTTAAGGTGAATTATGAGAACACTTATATTGCTATGGGAGCATTGTTGTGTGTATTTGCAGGTTGAAAGCTTTTATATGTGGGAAATTCAGTGTTTAAGTTTAAGTCATTTAAGGGCCTAAGAGCCATGTCATTTAAGAGCCTTAGTGCTATGCAATTTAAGATTATCCACTATATGAGTTTGTTATGGATGGGTTGATTTGGGTGAGAAATATGATGAGAAAAGAATTGATGTGTGAGATGATTGAATGAGAAAAACTATGCATATGTGTATGATAATATACTAGAGGAGCTATGGCGAAATTTGAGTAGAAAACAAAGTGTTTAAGTGGTTGTTGTGAATTAATCTGACCTAGGATTTACTAGGAGTCATTAAAGGAAATTTGAGTGAAAATGAGTTAACAAAGGTAATCTTGAGGATTATAATGACCTAGAGTTGTCTAGAGGAATTAGAGGATAGGTGGGTGTATTAAACACACCAAAATCATAGTATATGAGGAATGTTAAGAGTTGTGCAAAATCTGGAGGAAATGGTGTATATGTTTAAGATGATTTAGGTATGAACTAGAGAATGAAACATGAGAATGTTTGGGTAGCTTGTGTAAGTGGTGAAGATGCTAGTAGTGGATTAATAAGGTTATAGTTTGGATGGTAATGAGTGGACTTGGGTGATTGAGGTAAAAAACTATAAGAGAATGTAGTAAGTTGTCAGGGGATGACAAGGAATGTAAAAAAAGAGAATGGTGATTAAGTTGAGTAAAGGAGATGGAAATGTCTAAGGAGGGTGTAGCATGGTTATGGTAAATGAAGAACAATGTTAAGGTGTTAAGAGGATGAAATGAAATGTATAGGTATGTTCAAGTTTAGGAGTGAGTGAGTAACAAATGGAAAGGAGAGAAATTTGTGCATGGAGATGCAAGATAACCTTGGAAAGTTAGCAAAGGAAAGATAGATGAATAATGATGTTTGAGGAGTAGCTATATTTGTTGAAAGGAAACACTTTGGTTAGTTGAGGTTTTAGGTAAAATCTACATGTTTGAATGTAGGAAACTAAGTTATAAGTGTAAGGAATTTTATAAGAGTGTGAGTGAATGATCAAGGAATTGAGTATGAGTTTGGTGGATGAATTAGGAAGTTTTTAAAGTGTTAAATGAGGGTGACATGTCATAACACATGTGGAAAGGTTAGGAAAAGATTGGATAAGAATAGAGGTTGGAGATGCACTAGTGTGCATAAGTTGTTGAAAATGGAAATTGAAATTGGTGGAATGAACAAGGATTTGGAAGATGAGCTTAACCAATGATTTAAGTAGGTTTTAAAGTGTTTAAGGTGGTTAAACATGTTTAAAAAAGTGAAAAGATTAGGGAAGAAACGGGAAGAAGAACAGTTGAAATGAGTCAAATAGAGTGTTTCTGACTTCGACCTACCCAGGGCGTTGGGTTGGTCGGTCTGGAATCTAAAATCGAGTTTCTGACTTCGACCTGCCCAGGGCTGGCGGTTCGTCGAAAAAAAACAGAAAAGAAAGGATGGTATTAGTAGTCCACCATTAGGAGGGTGATGATGATTAGAAAGGTAAGTATATAAGGATTTAAGAGATTAATTGTTAAGTAAAATGAATTAAGTGTTAAGGCTAAGTTATAAGAACTTAGTGGTTATTAGTTGGGGATCATTAGTAGCTAAGTAAGTTAGGTTAATTGAAAGTAATTAACAATCCAAATTGGATGAATGTTTTAGGACTTGAGAATTGGGATCGGAAGGAGAATAGGCGACCGAACAACCGACGGTGTACGGTATGGTTTTCTTGTAGCCTGCTTGCTAACGAGGTGTCCCTCGCTTGTGTGCTATCTGTTTATTTGCTATGACTAAACCAAGATAAAGCATGCAACCGGACTATTTATCTTCTTGTGTTTGCATTGTACTAACACACTTGGCTTTGAGATTAGTTACTAACATTACTTAGTAACATTGGATGATAAGAAATTCCCTCCCAAATTTGTTGGTTGGTTAATACCTGAAAGGTTTAACTAACACTTTCTTTAAGACTTTCTACTAATTGGAACTTGGGGGGAGTGAGAATCCGGACTGACTCCGGTCATGCATGTTAAGGAAAGGGGGACGGTATCTGAATCAGATCCGACTTCCGCTTAAGTACTTGTCTTCAGACTTGTTGCCTAGGGTCGAATGTCGGCTCAGCTACCGTGGATTTCAGTCCAAGGTAGGAGGCAGATTAAGATGGTGCGGTAGGATCACCTAAATCCTAAATTTTAAGATAAGTTGTTTATTCAACCAATGGAGTTAATAGCTCATTGGCTAGGGTTGCTTTTGACCCGACAAAAATAAACATTGAGATAAGATACAACCATTTCTATTTAAAGAACGGTTTGTATTCTAAGACTGAGATAAGGATTAGATTGAGGTATGATAAGGTTGGACTGAGATTAAGAGGAAATAACTTAAGGAGTTAACCGATTAACTCACTTATTAAGGGAACGCTTTTAAGACGTTCATGTGTGTGAACTGTAATGTTCATGTGTGGCTTGTTGTTTATTGCACTACTATTATGTTGTGTATCTAATCAATCTCCATGCTATCGACAATTAGTCGTCGTAGCCCCGTTAGCTTGGGGCTATAAGAGAATCGTACCAGCAAAGGTGCTGACCCCTCTCGGGTTGTTGTTTACATTTTGCAGGTAAGCGCTTAATGAAGACTCATCGCGAGAGTAGGGGTGGTTAGACTTTGGATGGGTTTTATATTTTGAGTACGGGATGCGCATGTGCACCCGTCTGTTAATAGTCGAACTTGTGGAGATTATGTGTGATACTTGAGATACTAGCAAACTCGGTTGGTGCGTATTTTGGATTTATGGTGTTAAGTATTTAAGTTCGGTATATTCTGTTAGTTCAGACCGTGGCAAGGTCCTGGTGTTGGTTAAATTCCGCTACGACGTTTATTATGCTTAGTTAAGATGCGACAACACGATTGGATTAGATGGGGTTTACAGCCTCGTGTGGCCAACCTGATCTTAGACCAACCATAGACTGTTCATACGATTGTTGTTCTGATCACGAGATGTCAATGGTCTGTTTATTGAGTCCCACCACATAAAAATGTCACACCTAATGCACTGGAAGAACAGACACCCAAAGTAATCATAAGTGTATGATATGAGCAGCATACATCTAACATGGACACTCGCATTTTAGTACCGAGTGTTTAGTTCCCACTCCTATTTCCAGACGTAGCTCTCTACAAATACATAAGTAACAAGTAGTTAATAAGTATATACCTTTTCGAAAGAAAACAAAAAAAGGTTGTAGTACTTACATTGCAAGAACTAAAAGACATTGCGTTGTTGTTGGGACATCGGAGTGTTGCAGCGATAGCCTATCACCTCGACAGAGTCAATCATCCCTAGACAGACACAAAGAGTGAGCCGCTTCAATGGAGTCCTCACAACGAAGAAGACTTCACAGACTCTCCCGTGTGTTGCGAATAATAAGGAGTCAACTCGGGAATACCTTAAAACGCCACAACGGTCATGAAGTCTTCCCTCAACACCCGAAGATCGCGGCTCAAGTAAGAAACTACTCAAAGCCGTTGGAAGTTGCCCACTAAGTTAGTTATGGTATTTTCGGAACTAACTCCTTCGACCTACCGGCGTATTGATAGTATAAATAAGCTTGTAATAGTCAGTTTTAAGTGTGCTTTCATTGAGGTTTGTTTCAAGCTTAGAGAGAGAAAGAGAATCACTTTGGTAAGCCATAAGAGAGAGAGAAAATATACCAATTAGTTAGTGCATTTAGATAGACTCTGCCTAGGAAGATCCTAGTTTTGCTACGCTTACCATTGATCTGATTAGAAAGTGTGTTGGGTGAGTGAGTGAAAAAACCTAAGTAGATCCTTTCTACTTATGGACATTGTAAGTTGTTTTATATTGACCAGGAAATGAAATAGCTTATTTGTGTATCTTGCTGAGTTCAACAGAGTCCTTCTCTCTTTTTGTCATTTTGTTTCAATTACCGCAAGAGTTCCTTCGCACCCTTAGTTTAATCAATTCGATTGAGTGCCTCTGCATCACAGAGTGTTTTTCACTTACGAAGGCTGATTGAGTCAAACCAACTCTTAGACTCACACCTTTGGTTGTTTGAGTTAGCCACCCGAATCCTACACGTGTATCAGAGCCTTGCTTAGGCTAACGTCAATCAACGAAGCAATGGCAGATCTCTTCGCCAATCAAAACAACAAAATGCACTTCGAGCACCCCAGACTCACCTCCACCAACTACGACCATTGGAAAAACGAGATCGAGCAACACATTGAGTCTGTCAACTCTGAGCTTTGGGAGATAGTCACTGGAGGAGATCTTGCAGTCAATCCAGATCGATCAACATGGACTGCTGCAGATCGCAAAAGGTACGAGCTGAATCGACAAGCATCACGTGCAATATACACTTGCCTGTCCATCCCAGAACAAAGGAGAGTCAATCACTGTAAGTCCGCAAATGAGATATGGACACTCCTTCAAGCTACCCACGAAGGAGTCACTGAACTCAAGAAATGCAAAGCTCAAGAACTCCGAATGGACTATGAAAATTTTCTGCAAAAACCCGGTGAGTCACTGGAAGAAGTGCTTGATCGTTTCTACTTACTAACTACTACTATGCAGGAAG
Source organism: Limonium bicolor (assembly GCA_023374045.1). Classification (NCBI taxonomy): domain Eukaryota; kingdom Viridiplantae; phylum Streptophyta; class Magnoliopsida; order Caryophyllales; family Plumbaginaceae; genus Limonium; species Limonium bicolor. The sequence continues at coordinate 456,385,237 of CM041776.1, read as the reverse complement.
TTAGCATCTTACCAGATAGAGAGAGTGTCTTGCACAAATTGCTGGACAGTCTCAGAGAAGAATGGAAGACGGTAATCTCCACCAAAGCATGCAAGGATTTATCCAAATGGAGTGTCAAGACCTAGGTTCTTATCTACAATCCGTAGATAAATACAAAAGAATGTTCGAAAGAAGTGTGGTAATACTTCTTCTCCTCTTCTAGTAAGACTACTACTTTGAATGACCAAGCCTTGCAGGTTAATTCGACTCAGTTAACTCAAGAAGGAGCCTATGTCGCTGATACTCAAATCAGACAAGCTAAGGCTGAGCTGGTGGATATTATTGTTGAGGAAAGTGAGGCTGAGACTATGGAAGACTTTGTCTTCATAGTCAAGAACTTCCGAAAATTCATGCGTAACCAACCTAATCGACAGAGTCGGTCGTTCTCAAACACCTCCAAACAAGTCTTCAATTCTGTCACTTGTTTCAACTGCAATAAACCCGGTCACTTCAAGAAGGACTGTCCCTTACTCAAGAACCAGTATGGAAAATCTCAAGGGAGATCGCTGGCAGCTGTTGGTTGGGGTGATTCAGACTCCGACGATCCAGACGCAGAGTCCAGCGGCCTGGTATGTCTCATGGCACACGACACGACGGAATCCATAATTCCAGACAATGAGGTAACTCGTTCTCACCTTGAAACAGACCTTTACCGTATTTCTCCTATGGGATTTATGACTTTAATTGCTAAAATTGTCTCCGAGAACAACTCCCTCAAAGCAAGTCTTACCAGCAAAATAACCGAGCTATCTGAGGAACTCGAAATCTCAAAAGGTCTTATGTATGCCCTAAGAGATGAAGCTGAGGAACACAAAACCATCTCTTGTTCTCTCAGGTTAGATCTACAAGAATCAAGGCGTCATGTTGATTCCCTTCAAAAGGAACTTCATGATACCTTAGAGCGAACTCAATTTAGCCAGGGTGACCAGAAAGAGTCTCTCACCCTGATCGACTCTCTCAAACAAGACCTCACCATCTTTACTGACAAGTGTGTTCTCTTCAAAATGATCTAAATGCTTCTGAATCCAAAAATATCCCTGAACACCACTATCAAAAACCTCACTCAAAAACTGAAAGAAAAGGCACGCTCTCTCCCTTAAGCCAGTCAAGTTTATCAAACAAGTCACCTCCTCTGAACTACCTGAGTGGGCCAACTCCAAGATCAAAGAAATTAGCCAAGATCGAGATGATCTTCGCTCCAAAGTAGAACAACTCTCTCAACAGATTGTAAATCTACAATCCGGAGTTCGATCCACTCAATCCACGCCCAAGTGGCACAAGGGTAAGTTCGACATCCCAAAGAATATGTCCAAATCCGACAACAGAGCCAAACGATATCAAGAAAAGGAAAAATTCGACTCCTGGTGGAAAGGACAACAGAAATACGTCAATCTTCCACCAACCAAAATTTGTGGCTACTGCGGGAGTCTTGGACATAGAGACAGTGCTTGTGATAAATTGAATAAAGATCTCTCGTTTAATGTCAAACGTGTTAAGTTGATACTTGAAGCACGAGAAGAATTGAAAGATCTGGCTCGAAAAGGGAACCCAAGTACATCTGGGTTCCCAAATCTAACAAATGATCTGTTATTTTGTAGGTGAAGGCGAATGGAGACAGCTGGTACTTGGACAGTGGATGTTCCCGTCACATGACTGGAGATCCAAATCAATTCAATTCGCTTTCATCCTACCAAGGAGGTAAGGTTACTTTTGGAAACAACAACCAGGGTGAAATCGTGGGAGTTGGCTCCGTAGGTAACCCCTCAAAATTTAAAATTGATGAAGTCCATCTGGTCACTGGACTCCAACATAGTTTACTAGTATTTCTCAAATTTGTGATAGATTCAATTTGGTACTTTTCTCCTCTTCAGATTGTAAAGTTTATGATGAGCGTACAGGTTCATTAAAAGCTGTGGGACGTAGAGAAGGAAATCTCTACAAAATGTGCTTAAACTCCATTAATCCAGATGATCAAGTCTGTCTCAACGTGCATTCCAAAAACTCATTACTGTGGCACTCCAGACTTGGTCACGCAAATCACAGGCTGTTGAACAAACTCAAAAGCAAGGACTTGGTGAATGGTTTACCCGACACAACCTTTGACACAGACTCTGTCTGTGAAGCATGCGTAAAAGGTAAACACACCCGGTCCTCCTTCAAAAGTAAGTCTACTCTCTCTACTAGCTCTCCGCTAGAATTGCTACACATGGATCTTGTTGGTCCCATGCGTACACAAAGCAAAGTGGTAAGAGGTACATCTGGTCATAGTCGATGACTATTCCAGGTGGACTGGGTCATTTTTCTATCTACTAAGGATGAAACTTTTACGGAGTTCGTCAACTCCATAAAATGCTTATCAACAAATTTTCATTTACTTGAAAACCCTGAGAACGGACCAGGGTACTGAATTTTGCAACAAGTCGTTTGATGAGTTTTGCAGGGACAACGGAGTTGATCATCAAATATCATCCGCACGCACTCCAGAACAAAACGGAGTGGTTGAACGAAAGAATAGAACCTTGGTAGAAATGGCACGCACCATGCTCATTGACAGTCAACTCACTCCATCTTACTGGGCAGAAGCTGTTAACACATGCTATGTGTTAAATCGTGCGCTGATTCATCCATTCCTTCACAAGACACCCTATGAACTACTCCGTCAATGAAAACCAAGTCTTATTCATCTCAGGCGTTTCGGATGTAAGTGCTTTATCCACAATAATTGTAAGCAAAACTTGGGTAAGTTCTCTCCTAAAAGTGATGAAGGTATTTTTCTTGGCTACTCTTCTAAAAGCAAAGCTTATCGTGTTATCAATCTGAGAACTCAATGTTTAGAAGAGAGTCCCCATGTCAAGTTCGATGAGTCCCACAATGTTGGCTCATCTTCTGATCAACTTGACTTCGCTCCTGACGACTTCCTAACTGATCCACACTTCATCACTGTACCCATAGGAAGACTCCCCATTCCCAATCCATCACTCCTAATGATTCTCCGGCAAACAAAAACAATACATCACTGACTCTGACAACAACCCGGAGACACCCTTACCACAAAACTTAAACTTTGATTCTTCGGACAAAGACACACCCCCTCCTGCCTCACGTCGACAATTCCAACAAATCAATCATCCTCCTGAAAACATCATTACAGACCCAAACTCCGGTGTTCAAACACGTCTCCAAGCTATGCAAAACCTCTGTGCCTTTAGTGCTTTTCTCTCCAGCACTGAACCAAGAAATGTCAAAGAAGCACTCCTTGATAGTGATTGGGTCATTGCAATGCAGGAGGAACTGAATTCTCTCCAAAGACATGCTGTCTGGGAGTTAGTTCCTCGACCCACACATCAGCAAACCATTGGTATTCGTTGGGTCTTTCGTAACAAACTTGATGATGCAGGACAAGTTTTCAGGAATAAAGCTAGACTAGTCGTCCAGGGCTACAATCAAGAAGAAGGGATTGACTATGATGAAACCTTCGCACCCGTAGCTCATCTTGAAGCAATTCGCATGCTAATTGCGTTTGCTGCATTCAAAGGTTTTAATTATATCAAATCGATGTCAAGACAGCCTTCCTCCATGGCTATATTGATAGAGAAGTCTACGTCGAGCAACCTCCAGGGTTCACAGACTCCATCCATCCCGACTACGTCTACAAACTGTGTAAGGCCCTGTACGGACTGAAACAGGCTCCGCGTGCCTGGTATGAAAGACTGTCTACATATCTATTGTAAAATGGTTTCTCTTGAGGTAACGTAGATAAAACGCTCTTCATTCTTCACTCATCGCATGACTTACTTCTAGTACAGATTTATGTTGATGATATCATTTATGGCTCTACAAGTAACACCCTCTATGACCATTTTGCTAACCTCATGAAGCAAGAGTTTTCCATGAATGAGTTAGGTGAGCTCAAGTTCTTCTTAGAATTACAAATTCAACAAGAAAAGGAAGGGATCAAGATCCATCAACAAAAGTACATCAAGGAACTCCTTGACAAGTACAACCTAAAAAATGCCAAGAGTATGTCCACACCAAGCTGTACATCTGCCAAACTGCATCCTGATGATGATGGAGTCGGCGTCAATGCCACAGAATATAGAGGAATGATAGGGTCCCTCTTGTACCTGACTGCCAGTCGTCCCGACATTCTTCACGCAGTCTGTCTTTGTGCTCGCTTCCAAGCAGCACCAAAACAGTCACACCTCAAAGCAGTCAAGCGTATCTTCCGCTATCTTAAAGGTACAAGTACACTCTATCTATGGTATCCACGATCTCCTACTTTTACTTTATCTGGATATAGTGACTCTGATTGGGCTGGTTCTCTCCAAGATCGAAAGAGTACTTCAGGTAATGCACAGTTCTTGGGTCTTTGCCTTGTTTCATGGTCCTCTAAAATCAGAATTCTATAGCACTCTCTACAGCGGAGGCAGAGTATGTCTCTGCTGCAGCCTGTTGCTCCCAACTCCTTTGGATGAAAAACCAACTTCAAGACTATCATGTCACCCAAGAACAGATCCCAATCTTTTGTGACAACAAAAGCACAATCAAAATATCAGAAAACCCCGTCCAACACTCAAGAACCAAACACATTGAAATTCGCTTTCACTTCTTGAAAGACTATGTCGAGAAAAAGCTCATCCAGCTTGACTTTGTGCCCACAGAAGATCAACTTGCAGATATCTTTACTAAACCTCTGTCTACAGCAAGATTCGAAGCACTGCGATCAGCAATCGGATTGACTCCGTCTACCTAGACGGTCGCATCTCCTTGCCCCTACCGCAATCTTCAGCAGGTACTCCCTCATGTCTCATCGAGTCTGTCTTTGTTTGCACTTGAATCTGTGAAATGTGTTTTATTACTTAGCATGTCTATAACTCTAGCGCTACCACCCAAGTCATCTATCCAAACCCACCCCGCCTAAATCCTCGTCGTTAATCTTGCTAAACCCTGACGTCGCCGCATTTATCTCACCTGACACACGCCATCTCTGCAACTTCCAGCCTTTATATCCATCACCCATCTACTCTATCTCTCTCATTTCCATTCCCTCTACACCCAAGTATACTACAATTTCCAAATGGCAGGCATCAATCTCAACGGCATCAACATCCAGGCCGATATCTTTCAAGATCCCATCCGCCTTCAGGCGTACCTCCAATCCATGGCCAACCCGAATCCATCTCCCCTCACCACCACCACCACCACCACTCACTCTCCCACTAAAACCACTGCTACATCGTCCCCCACACACTCCGCCACACCACCACCACCAACCCGTGATCCATCCCCTCATCAAACACCGACATCCGCCGCAAAAACTGACATCCTTGACACGGATGTTGAGGATGTCACCCCAATCCAAACCCTGCCATCATCCCCAACACCACAAGATCAAAATCCTATTGCCAAACCCCAAACCACTGAGCCACCACAAGCCCCACCCAACAAATCTCCAACTCCAACCCCACCTCAATCTCCCGCAAAATCTGCAACACCTCCTAAATCTCCTAAACCTAAACCCCGCAAGAGAAAAGCCCAAACCTCTACTCGACCCACAGCCAAAAGGATTCTCCGTTCTTCTGTCAAGGCGCAACCAGTCTCCTCTGGTTCCGGCGAATCGTCTCCAGTCCAAGAATTGCCCACGGCCAGTCATGATGCTTCTACTGGCGCCACATCCACCAGAGACCAGAAACCTCCAAAGCCGCACCGAAGATGTGCGAAGATAGACCCCTTCAACCAACGCTACATGCTCGGGGACCCTGCCTCAGAACGGAATATCGTCAGGGGTAAGTTCCTCGATTTCTCATGGGCTCTATCTTCAAACCTGGGAGAGTTAGTGACCATGCTAGAGGTTCAAGGGTGGAAACACCTTTTCTATGAGATAACAGAGTGGTATCCCCAAGAGTCTGTCGACTTCTTTCAAAATCTGGTTATCTGAAACGGTGCAGCCTAATCTTTTGTTAATTCCACACCAATCTTCTTTAATCTTGAAAAACTGTCTCAAATTCTTAGAGTCCCTGCTACTGGCCTGTCCTTCTATGAGAAAGGAGTCCTTCCTGAAATCCCCGGGGTCCCACAAAATAAAATCTACCGTTTTTTCTCCTCCAAGAAAAAGATTGGCTCACCAATACCCCGTGGCGATCTCTCCATTCTACACCAACTCCTACACATACTTGTCATCAAAAACATTGTCCCCAGAAAAGAAGGAAATCTCATGGTCCACTGCTTGGACCTCACCATTATGTACTGCATCATTAATCGTCACTCCATTAATCTGACCCACATTGTTCTCCACCACTTAGCCCAATCTCTCGACACCCCGAAACACTCCCTAGGGTATGTGTTCTGGCTGCCTCGGATTCTATAATTATTTCAGGTTCCACTGGCGCAATCGACGCTAGAGTCCATCGAAGAGGCAGACACCATCAACCTCCGCTATCTGAATCGGCTGACATCTATTCACAAATCCAAGCTACTGCCCCCCACCATCAACTCCAACGACTGCGGGAACTTCCACTTCTCAAGAGGCAGTCCCTCAAGCTTCTCTCCTACCCCTCCTGGAGAAAGTGGAACGACTTCTTGCGCAGGCGGCAGAGTTGATTCAGGGCCAAACGCGGATGATGGACAGACTCACTGGGATAGAGACGACTGTGGCAGCCTTGCAAGAACAACTCCTTGACATCCAATCCACCCTGACCCAACCCCTTAGCCATGACGTGTGTGTGTGTGTAGTGTTAGGACTTAAGACTGTTTTTAAGTTCTAAACACTTTTTGCTGGTTTGTGTGTGAATATTTTGACTAACTCTGTGTGACTGTGGGCTTCCCTCTGATGAAAGCAAAAGGGGGAAGCGGTGAATCCCGTCTGGTGTACGGGTGACTCTATTGTTGTTTTTAAACTACTCTTGGATTTCTGCTGCTGGACCGTGTGGTCTAGTATTTTAACTGCTTTATATACTACGTCATATCCTGCCTATTACACTGCCTATTTAATGTTTGCTTGTCTGGAGTCCCTCTACGATTTAGGGGGAACCTAAATGGAGTCTTTGAACTCAACTACTACTGCTGCTATTAAGGGGGAACTTTGACAGGGTCGGTTCCCCTAGTCCTTTGTGTTTCTATTTCAGGATTGACTCCATCGGGATTCACGGAGGTTTGCTATCATCAGCAACAAGGGGGAAACTGTTGAGACATCGAAGTGTTGCAGAGATAGCCTATCACCTCGACAGAGTCAATCATCCCTAGACAGACACAAAGAGTAAGCCGCTTCAATAGAGTCCTCACAACTAAGAAGACTTCACAGACTCTCCCGTGTTGTTGCGAATAATAAGGAGTCAACTCGGGAATACCTTAAACGCCACAACGGTCATGAAGTCTTCCCTCAACACCCGAAGATCGCGGCTCAAGTAAGAAGACTACTCAAAGCCATTGGAAGTTGCCCACTAAGTTAGTTCCGGTATTTTCGGAACTAACTCCTTCGACCTACCGGCTGTATTGATAGTATAAATAAGCTGTGTAATAGTCAGTTTCAAGTGTGCTTTCATTGAGGATTGTTTCAGAGCTTAGAGAGAAAGAGAATCGCTTTGTAAGCCAGAAAGAGAGAGAGAATACGTACCAAGTTAGTTAGCGCATTTAGATAGACTCTGCCTAGGAAGATCCTAGTTTCGCTACGCTTACCATTAATCTGATTAGAAAGTGTGTTGGGTGAGTGAGTGAAAAACCACTAAGTAGATCCTTTCTACTTAGTGGACATTTGTAAGTTGTTTTATTTGACCAGGAAATGAAATAGCTTATTTGTGTATCTTGTTGAGTTCAACAGAGTCCTTCTCTCTTTTCGTCGTTTTTGTTTCAATTACCGCAAGAGTCTTCCGCACCCGTAGTTTAATCAATTCGATTGAGTGCCTCTGCATCACAGAGTGTTTCTCACTTACGAAGGCTGATTAAGTCAAACCAACTCTTAGACTCACACCTTTGGTTGGTTTGAGTTAGCCACCCGATCCTATAGCAAGCATCAAGGGACAACATCTAGGCAACCAAACAAGCAACACTCATGATTGGCGTCGGGCCAAGGCCCGACCAGCCTAACCGAACCAACCCTTGTGTCACAAGCATGACTAAGGGTGGTCTTGAACCGCCCCACGGTGAGTTCCCACGTCCTCACATCCCTTTGCTCAAAGGCATAGATGTGCGGGGCACTCCACTGAATGAACACCTTCCCTAGTGGAGTAACCCTAGTGCCAAGGCACCTTTAGTAGGGATGCACTAGTGTGGGCCACGTAGTGCACTCACCACCACCCGGACCATCTTGGCCATGCCAGACACAAGTCCCGACTTAATGTGTCGCCCCTCGCACTCCCGCACTTACTCAAGTGTGGAACCAGTCATACGACGGGAGCATGCTGGCCTAACTCGATATCAGGGACACCAGTAGAGGGGGCAAGACCCTGTAGCCGTTGGAGCCCACTACCCTAGCTATAGATAGTGGGGCATGTCAATCGACATGTTTTAGGCACTCACGTGTCTAACCGGGTGCTCTCCAGGCAGCCCGGGGTGACTCACGACTAGTTCACCTAGCCGCCGGTGTGGGCTGTATGGGCCCAACACCGCCAAGGAGTCCAAGCGTCCCGACTTCCCCATTCGTGGGTATAATGTAGCCATTAAGGCCCTCGGGCACTTTGGTGCCCAGCCGGGGCACAGCCGTGCAAGGCAGCCTGGGGACAGGTTAGGCAGAAACTAACCAGCCCCCTAAAGAGGTTAATGTACCTTTCAGGCCATACTGGACGCAGACATGCTCCTTTGCAGCCAAAACTCGGCATAGTCTTGGGACACTTCAAAAACTCACTAAAATCATATGCAAGCTCCAATTGCCATGAAACTTTGCCAACACCCCTTATTAATCAAGGGTAACATTTGGCCTTCTTAGGTGTTGCCACACGTTTTGAGCCAACTTCACATCGGCTGCAGCAGGGTTCCCGCGGACAGTGTCCAGAAGGGCACTGGGTGTCTGCGGCAGTGCCCAGGCACCAGCACCCTGCAGCATAGGGCATGAGGCAACCCAGACAGGGTCTGGGCCCCTAACATATGCTTGCATGCCTCTGGGTACACACGACAAGGCTCGTGTGCCCTCCGTAGCGCACTTCATGCCTACGAGACTAGCTGGGTCTGCCTAGTGCCCGCAACCCGGCACTCGCTTGGACACCATGGGCACTCGTGGGGCATCAGGCCAACTTCATTGTCTGCCCCACGAGTCCTGCACCCATCATCTAGAATAACCACACAACACGCACAAGACATGAAATACCCCGTAATTAAAATAGTGATTAATTAGGCTAATAAGTAATTTAGGAGCTTAATTAAGTGTAAATAATTATTAGGGAACAAATCCCGAAGAAAACGGACCTTTAAAACGGTTTAAAAACATTACCGAACCTTAAAGCACGTTTTTCGAGGTAACCGGGAAAACGTGTCTTTAAGCGGGTCAAATAGACTCGTAACAGTTTTGGTCAACTAAATAATCATTAATAAATATTAGTGAGGCTTTAGGACCAATAAAATCAAGAAAACGAGAAATTAGTAAAAACTGTCAAAAACGGGAAATTGTGGGGTAGAAATATAATTAACACAAACTTATGTGTCCAAGAATGTAAAAAGAATTTTAAAACCCCCTTGGTCTATGTGTGCTGTCCGATTTTTACATATATACACACACACACTCTACTCTTTTACTCACTAAAGACAAAAATTAAAAACACAAAAGTAACCCCCACCCTCACTTTCTACTCTCTCTCCTACTCTCTATTCTCTCACCCACGTACCCATCTTCTTCCTCCTCTCTATTTCTCCTTCTCCATGCGATTTCCATGGTGGAAATAGAAACACCCACAAACCCCCCTTCTCTCCTTTGTAACTCTCTCCATACTTCTCCAAAAATTATAAAAACACCACCATTGGAATCCCCTCATCAAAGGCTACATTCCTATCTTTTCAAAACTCGAAAAACCCACTTTCGTTTTCATGGGTATGCACCATTGGAGGCTTCAACACCACCATTAGAAGGCCCTCCTTCCCCTTGTTCTTCTAAGGTAAAAATCTCTTCAAAACACCATCTTTTTCTAGCCTAAATGGCAAAACGAAAATGTGAACTAAACCCTTGCTTGCTCCTCTTGTGCCTAGCCGGTTTTGGCATTTTGAAAAGGTGGGAAAATCATTCTTGAGCTGCTCCAAGTATTTCATAGACTCTTGGAAGGTAATAAATCCTCTAAACCCTAAAACCTAGATAAAACTTGATTAGTGGTTAGGGTTAGTTCTTAGTATTGAATGGTTTTATGAATGTTGGTAGTGCTAGAAGAATTGGGATTACAAACCGGTAGAGAAGAAGGAAAGAAGGAGAAAGAGAGAAACTTGTGAAGTAACAAGGTAAGAATACTCATTGTGTAGCTTGGTACCTATTTGTATATGTAATAGATTTTAGTAATGAAAATTGGTATTGTAAAACGATGATGTGATAGTAGTGTAATGTGTATGGAGGAAACAAGGTTTTAAACCTTAAAGAACACTTTTAAAACTTGTGAAACAGAGTGGGAATGGAATTGTTGAGTGCAGGAAATTTTAGTGTTGTTTGGTATTAGTATTTGTGTATGGGAGTTTGTATTTTGATGTCTATTGTAACAGGTGGAATAAGTGTTGAAATGGGAACTAGAATATGTGGTGAGAGTATAAAATTATAGGGAGACTATGGCAAAATTTGCCTAGGATTAGAACACTTAGAGAATTAAAACTAGGTGACTAATGTGTTGTAACAGATTTTGATTTGGATAGTTAGAGGGTAAGTTGAGAGAGCTAGATAATGGATTCTAGATATAGTAAGAGTGTTAGAAATGACATTAGGAGAGGGAGATGTAGAGGAGAAGTGTAAGTGTTAAAATCTGTAGCATAAGGTAACTAGAGAAGAAACTAGTTGAGTGTTGAGTGAAACTTGGAAAATTAGATGAGTGAATGAGTATAAAATTGGGTAAGGAATTAATTAATGAACTAAGGTGTATTAGGAGGTTTAAATGGTGTTAAAACATGTAGGATTAAGTGTAGGAACAATGGGGAAGTATTGGGTTAAAGAGAGGACTGAAAACAGAATAAAATGCAAATACTGGGCCGGACCGAACTTGCGACCGGACTTGCAAGTTCGGTCGAGCCCAGACTTACAAAGACGGGTGAGCTACTGGAATCGACCGACTTGCGACCGGACTTGCAAGTTCGGTCGGACCAGAAATTTTCCCCGTCTGTAACCTACTGGAATCGACCGAACTTGCGACCGGACTTGCAAGTTCGGTCGGCCAGAAAAATTTCCATCCTGTAACCTACTGGAATCGACCGGACTTGCGACCGGACATGCAAGTTCGGTCGGCCCAGAAAAATTTCCCGAGGATAGCTACTGGAATCGACCGAACTTGCGACCGGACTTGCAAGTTCGGTCGGCCAGAAGAATTTCCGTAACCTGAGCTACTGGAAGCGACCGAACTTGCGACCGGACTTGCAAGTTCGGTCGGGCCAGGAATTTTCGGTACTGGTAGCTACTGGAATGGACCGGACTTGCAAGGTCGGTCGCAAGTCCGGTCCTGACAAAAAAAAAAAAAATTATTTAAATTAATTGTATATATATATGTATATGTATACCCATACATATATGTATATGTACATGTGTGAAGCATGCCAAATTAAGTAAGAAGTAAAACCTTAAGTAAAGGAAAAGTAAGTAAGTAAAGTAATGTAAGAAGTAAAGGACATAGTAAGTATGTTAAGTAATGATAGTTAGATTAATCATTTAATTGTATGTATATAGGATTTGATTTGTGACACCGGAAGGACGTTTGGAATTACGTACAACGGTGAACGGTATGGATTCCTCATGCCCCGGGTGCTATCTTGGTTACTCTGATTTGGGTGTTGTGTGCTAATTGATCACCAAATAAGATAAATGCACGAATCGGAGTTAATATGCATACTTGTGATATGTAGTGTTGTATGATGTTGTATATTTCTTTAATTCTTAGTTTGTATACTTCATGAAATGTATGGATGATATGAATGTATGTATGTATGTTGTATTGTACCGTGACCGTTATTCATTGTGTTTGGACTTCTAACTTGTTCCTAACAAACTAACCATCCTAACTTAAAATGGTAATTAAATTGGAATGAGTAGAAGTCCGATATAGTTTCGGCCACGCGTGAGGATGCGGAGTCACGAGAGGTTGGCTCCAATTCCTGACTCTTAAACTGGTCCGCGGCCCAAATCCCTTAAGTGGGTAGCATCCCGGATTAGTGAGTCAAGTAAATCCCGGATGTGGGACGGTAGTCCCCAAGGCCGGAGGTCCCGACGACTTGACTTGAGTATAAGTAAGTAAGTAAGAATGAGTAAGTAAAGTAAAAGGAAGTAAGTAATTGTATGCAAGAGAAGTAAGTAATGAGTAAAAGAGTAAAGCATTCCGATTAACCCGGATGCATAATTTGGCTAACCTTGTGAAGGTAAGTAAGATGTGTACTTGTAATGTTGCCTTGATTGTGTAACGTATTGTATGAGCATGTATGATGTATGAAAAACATGTATGTATGAATAATGAATGGCATGTTTAGTGGACGTCAAATAGTCGGCGTGCCCTAGCTAGCACGCGGTATATGCGGAGTTTATGCGCAGCAATTTGCTGAGCCCCTTGGGGCACCATTTTTACTACACGCAGGTACTCGAGATTGATGAAGAGTGAAGACTCCATTCTATTTCTTTATCTTCTTTTTGGGATGTAAACATGAATTTACGATGGGTGTACTAAGTAGTACATGGCTGTAGTTTTGAATAGCCGGTGTACCATGGGGTACACCTTTTTGGATAATGGAAGTATTGGATTGGGGTATAGATGAGTAGTTTAGAAACTCATTCTTTTGGTAAGTTGGAAAGGTTGTAATCTAATATACTTAAATACTCGGTGATCCAGGATGTAAGTATTTGACAGGTGTTATTTTGGTAAGTAACTTAGTAGCTCGGTACGTTATGTTCATCAGACCGTGACTGTAAGCATTAGTAGCCTAGCTAGCCGTATGGGCGGTTAGCGGCATTGTTTCACCCGCCGTAGTAAGTATGTAGTAATTCCGCTGCGAACTCGTAGGATTAACAGGACGATTAGACGGTAAGCATAGGATTAGCGGTTGGGGTGTTACAAAAAGTGGTATCAGAGCGTAGTTACGCTCTGATGTCCATAGTACCGAGCATAGGGGATTACCGAGTTAGGATTTCAACCGTCTTAAGACGGATACTTAGAAACCTAACTAGGAACTACCGTTGTTAACAACGGATACCCTTAACGTTCTATGAACGATACCTTGCTTAAATTCCAAGACCTTTGAGTCCTATCTTGCAAAGCCTAATGTAACTGTTAAACATTCAGATGTCAGGACGAGGCCGAGGCCGACCTAGAGGCGAAGCCTCAGATGGAACCGGCGCGCAGACGATAGCTGAGATCGTCGCCGCCACGGTAGCACAGATGCTACCACAAGTTATACAAGCTGTACAACAATCCCAACAAAACCAACAAACTCAAACGGGGCCAATCCCTCCCCCTCCTCCCAGAGAAGCCAATTGGGTGAAAGCTGTAGCGGAACTCCGCCCTCCTTGCTTTAGGGGCGAGAGTGATCCGGCTAAGCTAGAAGCATACATCTCCGAGATGGAGACTGCTTTTGAAACACTCGAAGCTCCTGCTGGAGTTCGAGTCAGAGTAGCCGCCTACTACTTGAAGGATGCGGCCATGGATTGGTGGAAACTGGTGAAGCACGAGTGTCAGCGACCCCACCTTCGACTGGGATTCTTTGCATCTCTCCTCCGATCCAAGTACTATCCGGAGCATGTAAACGAAGAAAAGGCTAGAGCTAGACGCCTTAAAGATGACAGACAAGATGTCTGTGGATGAGTACTACCGCACCTTCACCTCCATTCTCCGTCTCCTCCCCGATCTTGGATACACCGGCCAGGTGTTGGTCGATCGCTTCTATGGCGGTCTGAGCCATCGCCTTCGGTACGGTATGGGCTATACCAGATTTACCTCCCTTCAGGTAAATAAACGGTTAACCCTTAGTATCATGTCAATTCCTTAAATTCCTTGAATCTTTGAATCTTTTCCTTATCCTTTCCTTAAATGAGAATCCCGGCTAATACCTGAAATTTCAGGAGTGTTATCACGCGGCTTCTCGCGTTGAGATCACTTGCCAACTGAGGGATGAAGAAACCGCGCTGAAGCGCAAGGCCAATAACAAAAACACCAGCACCGAGGAGCAGAACCAGGGTAAAAGCTGGAAGAAGAAGAAAGGGAACTTCTTTTCTCAGAAGAAGTCCCCAAGTGAGAGCAGTGCCCATGCTGAGCAGGGCAAACCAGCTGAGATCCTTCAGCTTGGTTTTGCACCGGTGGCAGCTAAGCCACTGAGATCACACCCTCCTAAGGGTAAATTCTACTTCCAATTTGTATTCGTATAAGTATCATTTCTAGTATACCCACGCACACATGTGCTAACCCTCTAACCTCAGGTTCTAGCTCCGGAGCCGCCAAAACCTTCTCCGACGGCCGCACCTATGTGTGCAGAAAGTGCAACCAGGACCATCCTGGTAAGGATTGCTACGGGAGGGAGATCAAATGCTACAACTGCCAGAAGCTGGGACACACAGCTAACAAATGCCCGGAGAGTGGAAAGCAAAAGGGAAACTTCCAAACTACAAGCAGAGAGAGGGCAAGGAGGTGGCATCTGGCGATGCACCGGCCCAGCAGGCACCTCAGGGACAGGGATCCCGGGGCCCTCAGAGAGGCGCACCTCAGAGGCAGCCTGTTCTGCATGTGATTGACCGCGATGGGCCCGGTTCGAAATCCGGCCAAGGTAATCACCTAAACCTTTAATCCTTGAAATAGCATGCCTAGTAGTAGAGTAATTGTATGAGTGAATGCATGAGTAAATCAATGAAGTGTATATTGAGCATGAAATGAAGTAGTTGAAACTAGTACTCACCGTAGATGAAATTTGTAACCATAGGAAACTTTAGTATCTGTTACCCAATACCGGTAACCTTGAATCAAGAAGAGATCGACATCACAACCACGACTACACCAACAAACAGTGTCAGGTCATCCGCCCAGGTATGATCTTATTAAGGGGATACCTGACACCCGAAGCGCAAATCTCAATTATTCGACGATGCAACGAGCTAGGAACGGGTCAAGGTGGATTTTACACACCCGAATTCCCCGGTGGAGCGAAGATGAAGCTGAAGATGATGTGCTTGGGAAAGGACTGGAATCCTTATACCAAGACATACCAGGAGACACGACGACACGATGGAGCGACGCCACCGACAATACCACCAGAATTTCAGACCCTCATCACTCAAGCAGTTGAACTTGCACAGCAATGTGAACCTGAACCAATCCCCGCACTTGAAGCGGACCTTTGTATCGTCAACTTCTATGAAAAGAAGGACGACTTGGGTTACACCAAGACAAGGACGAGACAGCGGAATCTCTTGAACAAGGAGTGCCCGTAGTGTCTTGGTCCATTGGTGATGACGCCGTATTCCTGTATAGCGAGCAGAAGCGTGTGGACCTCGCACAGAAACTGGTATTGAGATCAGGAGATGTCCTAATCATGGGTGGAAACTCTAGGATGCTGTATCACGGGATCAACAAGATCAAGTTGAATACGGCACCGCCGGCAATAATCAATGCCACACACATGAAACCAGGACGCCTGAACCTTACCTTTAGAAAATATTAAATTCCTAGTATCATGTAATCTATTAGTAACGTGTATTAGAGACACGATGTATGATGGTTGGTTTATCAATAAAGAGCAGTGTTGATTTAATTCCACTTGTGTCCACCATCAATACTTATCCAATTGTGAATCCAATAGGTTGTGGACTCGGTACCGAAGGTAACCTGAGCATCCTCACCGAAGCACAAGCCGGCAGAAGCGGCACCATTCTAACGGGAACCTTCCCAGTAAATGGCATTGATGCCAATGTTTATTCGACTCCGGCGCCTCTCACACTTTCGTATCACCATCCTTTGTGAAGAGGTTGAAGCTAGATGCGGATGAGCTACCGAACTTCATGGTTACTCTCCCATCGAAGGAGCGAGTAAAGTGCACCAAATACTACAATCAGCCACCATCGAAATCAAAAATGAAGCGTTTCCCATTTCCTTCATCGAATTCAATGGATTGGGATTCGACTTAATTATCGGATGAATTGGTTGGAGCGGCACAAGGGTAGAATCCTCTGCGCCGAGCATCGTTTGCTGCTCAAGAGTCCTTCTGGGGTTACCGTATCTTACCGCCAGAGACCGAGAGAGCCTTCGACCACACTTATATCTGCCATGGCTATGTACCGGGAGCTCAGAAAGGGCCAGAAGTGTATCTGTGTTATGTACAAGACCTGGAGAGATCCAGAGTTCAGTGACGATGTACCTATTGTATCTGAGTATCCCGATGTATTCCCTAAGGAGCTACCCGGCATGCCACCACCGAGAGCAGTGGAATTCGAAATTGATCTATTGCCAGGTACCGGTCCCATTGCTAGGGCACCGTACCGCATGGCACCAGCAGAGATGACCGAATTGAAAGAACAGTTGAGAGATCTTCTAGACAAAGGGTTTATACGCCCGAGCGTATCACCCTGGGGAGCACCGGTTCTCTTCGTGAAGAAGAAGGACGGTAGCCTCCGCCTTTGCATTGACTACCGTGAGCTGAATGCGGTCACAGTCAAAAATAAATACCCACTGCCACGCATCGACGACCTATTTGACCAGTTGAAAGGAGCATCGGTCTTCTCCAAGATTGACCTCCGTTCAGGGTATCATCAAATTGCAATCAAGGAACAAGACATTGAGAAAACGGCATTCCGTACCAGATATGGCCACGAATTCACAGTGATGCCATTCGGTTTGTCAAACGCACCGGCAAAATTCATGGACCTCATGAATCGTTTATTCAGTGAGCAGTTGGACACTTCGGTTGTGGTCTTCATCGACGACATCCTTGTATATTCTAAATCACCAGAGGAACATGAAACCCACTTGAGGAAAGTGCTTGAGACACTGCGCGAGAACCAGCTTTATGCGAAGTTCTCCAAATGCGAGTTTTGGCTTGATCAGGTATCATTCCTTGGACATGTCATCTCGAGCGCAGGTATCTCAGTTGACCCTTCTAAAGTAGAAGCTGTACGATCATGGCCTAGACCCAAGACTGTTACCGACATTAGGAGCTTTCTTGGTCTAGCCGGTTATTACCGGAGATTTGTAAGGGACTTCTCGAAAGTCGCCAAGCCCATGACTACATTGATGAAGAAAGATGCACCATTTGTATGGACAGACGACTGCGAGTCATCATTTCAGAGCCTTAAGGACTCATTGACCTCAGCGCCCATCCTTACTCTTCCAGAGGGCACAGAGGGATTTGAGGTATACTGTGATGCATCAGGCAAAGGAATGGGATGCGTACTCATGCAGCATGGCAAGGTTGTTGCTTATGCCTCCCGCCAGCTGAAGAAACATGAGGAGAATTACCCGACTCACGACTTAGAGTTAGGAGCCATTGTCTTCGCCTTGAAGATATGGCGACACTATCTCTATGGGGTAAGCATCACCATCTACTCCGATCATAAGAGCTTACAGTATGTATTCACTCAGAAAGAACTCAACTTGAGACAGAGAAGGTGGATGGAGTTTCTCTCAGACTACGACATCAATCTGCAGTATAAGGAAGGGAAGGCAAATGTAGCCGACGCCCTGAGCCGTCGAGCACACTCGCTCCTTTCGCTACTCGCTTCTTCTAGCTTGGTTGACGAGGTGCGAGACGCTCAGTCGAGCGACCCTTACCTAACCGAAATCAGACACAAGATCGAGAATGGTACATTTGAGAAGAAAAAGTATGATTTTAAGCTACATGAAGATGGTTTGATTCGGTTGAATGGCAGGCTATGCGTCCCCCGAAGCAATGCTGAGCTAAGGGATCGCATCCTGCGAGAGTCACATAGTTCTACATTATCAGTCCATCCGGGAGCCTCCAAGATGTACAAAGACATGAAGAGGTACTTCTGGTGGTCTGGAATGAAGTCAGATGTGACGAATTTGTATTGAGATGCTTACATGCCAGAAGGTAAAATTTGAACACCGTAGACCGGGCGGAATGGTACAATCGATGCCAATTCCGGAGTGGAAATTTCATGATATCTCCATGGATTTTGTTGTAGGACTCCCACCTGCTAGGGGAGGACTCAACATGATCTGGGTTGTAGTAGATCGCCTTACCAAGGTTGCCAGATTCATACCGATGAAGGACACCTGGAAGGTAGTAAAGCTAGCTGAGCTTTTTGATAAGGAGATTATCAGACACCACGGAGTCCCTAAGACCATAGTATCTGACCGCGACACCAGATTTCTTTCGAGATACTGGAGAGCTACAAGGGAAGCGTTGGGTACAGAACTGAAGTTGAGTACCGCCTTCCATCCTCAGACCGACGGTCAGACAGAAAGGACCATCCAGACACTGGAGGACATGCTTCGGGCATGTGCCTTGGACTTTCAGGGGAGTTGGTTAGATAAGCTTCATCTTATCGAGTTCTCGTATAATAATAGTTATCACGCCTCGATTAAGATGTCGCCTTTCCAAGCTCTATACGGTAGACCTTGCCGTACACCCTTGTGTTGGGATGAGTCGAGTGAAGCGGTCATAATAGGACCGGAATACCTTGAGCAAGTGCAAGCCGAAGTGCAACAAATCCGAGCTAACATGAAGGCAGCCCAAGATAGACAGAAATCCTATGCGGATGTGAGACGACGCGACCTCGAGTTCGCCGTGGGCGACCAAGTGTTCTTGCGAGTTTCACCTATGAAGGGTGTCTTCAGATTTGGTCAGAAGGGCAAGCTAAGCCCAAAATTTGTAGGGCCGTACACTATCACCGAAAGAGTTGGTTCAGTAGCCTACAGGTTAGCATTACCTGAGGACTTGGGACGTGTCCATGATGTATTCCATGTGTCACAACTCAAGAAGTATATGGCTGATCCTTCTCATGTTGGAGCCCGAGACTATATCCATTGAGCCAAACATGAGATATGTCGAAACCCCAGTGAGAATCCTTGATAGGAAGACCAGAGACACTCGCCATAAGTCTATACGAATGGTGAAGGTCCTATGGTCTAACCATGATGTCGAAGAAGCGACATGGGAGTTGGAAGATGCCATGAAGGCTAAATACCCGCAGTTATTCATAGACTAGAGAGTCTAGTATTTAGTATACGGGTACGGGTCGTACCCCTTTTAAGGGGGGTAGAACCCTTTGCTTTAGCATTGCTTCGGGGTAAGCATTGCATTTTGTATGGCACATGTAGTGCAAGTGAACTTAGTAGGATGTGTATGTATGTGTAATGTGTAATGAATGATGTGTATGTGTAATGTATGGTGTATTGGTGTATGTGTATTGTGAATGGTAATGGTGTATTGTGTATTGTGGTATGGTATGAATGAAATGATGCATTGTGTATGAATTGCGTATGATGTGAATTGTGTATGCTTGTAATGTGGAATGAAGTAAACACCTCATAGGTGTAGAAAACATTAGGCAATTGGTTTGCCTAATGAGTAGAATTATAAACTATTAACCTTGAGCAACTTTGAGGGCAAAGTTTCTTAAGGGGGGTAGATTGAAATACCCCGTAATTAAAAATAGTGATTAATTAGGCTAATAAGTAATTTAGAAGCTTAATTAAGTGTAAATAATTATTAGGGAACAAATCCCGAAGAAAACGGACCTTTAAAACGGTTTAAAAACATTACCGAACCTTAAAGCGCGTTTTTCGAGGTAACCGGGAAAACGTGTCTTTAAGCGGGTCAAATAGACTCGTAACAGTTTTGGTCAACTAAATAATCATTAATAAATATTAGTGAGGCTTAGGACCAATAAAATCAAAAACGAGAATTAGTAAAAACTGTCAAAAACGGGAAATTGTGGGGTAGAAATATAATAACACAAACTTATGTGTCCAAGAATGTAAAAAATTTTAAAACCCCCTTGGTCTATGTGTGCTGTCCGATTTACATATATACACACACACACTCTACTCTCTTTTACTCACAAAGACAAAAAATAAAACACAAAAGTAACCCCCACCCTCACTTTCTACTCTCTCTCCTACTCTCTATTCTCTCACCCACGTACCCATCTTCTTCTCCTCTCTCTTTTCTCTTCCCATGCGATTTCCATGGTGGAAAGAAACACCCACAAACCCCACTTCTCTCCTTTGTAACTCTCTCCTCATACTTCTCCAAAAATTATAAAAACACCACCATTGTGTCCTCTCATCAGAGCTACATTTCCATCTTTCCAAAACTTGAAAACAAGCATTTTCGTTTTCATGGGTATGCACCATTTGAGCTTCAACACCACCATTAGAGCCACCTTGGTCTCCTTGTTCTTCTAAGGTAAAAATTTCGAAAACTCCATCTTTTTCTAGCCCTTGTGGGCAAAACGAAATCATGAACTAAACCCTTGTTCTTCCTCTTGTTCTAGCCGATTTTGGCTTGTTGGTGGAGTTGGAAATATTGTTCTTGAGCCACTCCAAGCTCCATTTGAACCCTTGCAAGGTAATATAAATCCTAAACCCTAAAACTTGTATTAAGACTAGAAATGGATAGGGTTAGTTTTAGTGTATTAAAATGTATTGAAATGTATTTGATGGTTGTAGTAGTAGAGAACTTGAGTTAAAACCGGTGGAAAGAAGGAAGGAAGGAGAAAGAAGAGAAAGAAATCTAGAAGAGAATCAAGGTAATAATGCTCACCTTGTATAGCCTTGTATATGTATATGTAACAGATTTTTAGAAGTAAAATGTGTATTGTAAATGATAATGCATTAGTAGTATAATGTGTAAGAGGAATAAGTATTTTGAAGCCTTTGAAAACATTGTAAAACGTTGTGCAAAACAGATGGGAATTAGTTTTGAGTGCAGGAATTTTAGTGTTGTTTGTTAGTAGTATTGTGTATGGGAGTTTGTATATTTTTGGTTATTGAAACAGGTGAGATAAGTGTTGAAATGTGAGTAAAACAATGTGGTGAGTGTATAAAAATACAAGGGAGACTATGGCAAAATTTGCCTAGGATTAGAACACTTAGAGAATTAAAACTAGGTGACTAATGTGAGTTGTAACAGATTTTGATTTGGATAGTTAGAGGGTAAGTTGAGAGAGCTAGATAATGGATTCTAGATATAGTAAGAGTGTTAGAAATGACATTAGGAGAGGGAGATAGAGAGAAGTGTAAGTGTTAAAATCTGTAGCATAAGGTAACTAGAGAAGAAACTAGTTGAGTGTTGAGTGAAACTTGGAAAATTAGATGAGTGAATGAGTATAAAATTGGGTAAGGAATTAATTAATGAACTAAGGTGTATTAGGAGGTTTAAATGGTGTTAAAACATGTAGGATTAAGTGTAGGAACAATGGGGAAGTATTGGGTTAAAGAGAGGACTGAAAACAGAATTTAAAATGCAAATACTGGGCCGGACCGAACTTGCGACCGGACTTGCAAGTTCGGTCGAGCCCAGACTTACAAAGACGGGTGAGCTACTGGAATCGACCGGACTTGCGACCGGACATGCAAGTTCGGTCGGACCAGAAATTTTCCCCGTCTGTAACCTACTGGAATCGACCGACTTGCGACCGGACTGCAAGTTCGGTCGGCCAGAAAAATTTCCATCCTGTAACCTACTGGAATCGACCGGACTTGCGACCGGACATGCAAGTTCGGTCGGCCCAGAAAAATTTCCCGAGGATAGCTACTGGAATCGACCGAACTTGCGACCGGACTTGCAAGTTCGGTCGGCCAGAAGAATTTCCGTAACCTGAGCTACTGGAAGCGACCGAACTTGCGACCGGACTTGCAAGTTCGGTCGGGCCAGGAATTTTCGGTACTGGTAGCTACTGGAATGGACCGGACTTGCAAGGTCGGTCGCAAGTCCGGTCCTGACAAAAAAAAAAAAAATTTTAATTTAAATAATAATTGTATATTATATGTATATGTATACCCATACATATATGTATATGTACATGTATGAAGCATGCCAAAGTTAAGTAAGGAGTAAACCTAAGTAAAGGAAAAGTAAGTAAGTAAAGAGTAAATGTAAGAAGTATAGGACATAGTAAGTATGAGATAAGTAATGATAGCTAGATTAATCATTTTTGTATGTATGTAATAGGATTGATGTGACACGAGGACGTTTGGAATTACGTACAACGGTGAACGGTATGGATTCCTCATGCCCCGGGTGCTATCTTGGTTACTCTGATTTGTGTGTTGTGTGCTAATTGATCACCAAATATAAATGCACGAATCGGAGTTAATATGCATACTTGTGATTATGTAGTGTTGTATGATGTTGTATACTTCATGAACTTTCATGAAATATGGATGATATGAATGTATGTATGTATGTTGTATTGTACCGTGACCGTTATCATTGTGTTTGGACTTCTGACTTGTCCTAACAAACTAACCATCCTAACTTAAGTGGTAATTAAATTGGAATGAGTAGTAGTCCGATATAGTTTCGGCCACGCGTGAGGATGCGGAGTCACGAGAGGTTGGCTCCAATTCCTGACTCTTAAACTGGTCCGCGGCCCAAATCCCTTAAGTGGGTAGCATCCCGGATTAGTGAGTCAAGTAAATCCCGGATGTGGGACGGTGTAGTCCCCAAGGCCGGAGGTCCCTACGACTTGACTTGAGTATAAGTAAGTAAGTAAGAATGAGTAAGTAAAGTAAAAAGGAAGTAAGTAATGAGTAAAAGAGTAAAGCATTCCGATTAACCCGGTTGCTCAATTTGGCTAACCTTGTGAAGGTAAGTAAGAGGTGTAATTGTATCGTTGCCTTGAATTGTGGAATGTATTGTATGAGCATGTATGATGTATGAAAAGCATGTATGTATGAATAATGAATGGCATTTAGTGGACGTCAAATAGTCGGCGTGCCTAGCTAGCACGCGGTATATGCGGAGTTTATGCGCAGCAATTTGCTGAGCCCCTTGGGGCACCATTTTTACTACACGCAGGTACTCGAGACTGACGAAGATGCTGAGGATGTAGTTCTACTTCTTTATCTTCTTTTTGAGGTGTAAACAATGAATTCACGATGGGTGTACTAAGTAGTACATGGCTGTAGTTTTTGAATAGCCGGTGTACCATGGGGTACACCTTTTTGGATAATGGAAGTATTGGATTGGGGTATATATGAGTAGCTTTAGAAACTCATTCTTTTGGTAAGCTTGAAAGGTTGTAATCGAACATACTTTAATACTCGGTGATCCATTGGTGTAAGTACTTGGCGTATGGTATTTGACAATTAATTTAGTAGCTCGGTACGTTATGTTCATCAGACCGTGACTGTAAGTATTAGTAGCCTAGCTAGCCGTATGGGCGGTTAGCGGCATTGTTTCACCCGCCGTAGTAAGTATGTATTAATTCCGCTGCGAACTCGTAGGATTAATAGGACGATTAGACGGTAAGCATAGGATTAGCGGTTGGGGTGTTACATACCCATTCAGCATTATTTAATTTTGCAACATAAATTAACTTAAAGCTTAAAAACATGATTTAAGCTTAACTTACTTGTTTAACCTTCCAAAATCAGTAGCTAACTTCAATGATATTCGAACCTAATTTATAAAGGAGCCTAGGTTAGTTTTTAGCTCCAAAAATAAGCATTAACTTCATGATTAAGTTATTTAGACTTAGGAATTTACTTACTTTCCAAAGGTGAACTTTTAAGGCTTGATTTCTACTCCTTCATCAAGATCAAAGCCAAGGTTGAAAAGACCATTTCAGTATAGATTTTTACATGTAAAGAAAGGATCAAATTAGTTCTTTGAAAGGCTTAACAACATAAGAAACTTTAAGGCATTAAAATGGACTTAAGAGATTCAAGATTTTTACTTCAAAATCTCGGCCCCCTTGAAGTAAAATGCCTATGGATCATACCTCTTAACAACTTAAAGAATTAAGGCACTTAGAACTCTTAAAAACCTTAAATGACTTACTCTTGAAATCTCTTGAAAGATAATTTCTTGGTGGGATTTGGCTGAACAAATGGAGCTAGAACATCCTTAATTTCATGTATGAAAAGATGGGAAAAGATGAGTTTAAGAACCCTTATGAATCAGTCATAATTTACAAGAAAATAAAAAATAGCTTTAAGGCACATATTTATACCTTAAGACTTGGAAGGACTTTCCTTGATCCATGACTTGTAATGGATAAAATTTAGACTTGAAGAACTCTTGATTAAAGCTCTGGTTGAAGGAGTTGAGTGGCTAGAATGATCGCTTAGTTAATTTGGAATAGAAAGGAAGTGATTTTAAGTTGTTTTGGCGTATAGAATTTAATCCACCATGAGGATTTTAGTGTTCTTGGTTGAAGAAAAAGAGAAGAATGAGAGTCTGGTGAGGTTGAGTGGAGACGGCAGCAAGGAGATGTTAAGTCAAAATCCTTTAGTTTTAATGATAACAGACCTGTGTTATTTATCTAATATGTTTGTTAAGCTTTGAGACACAGATAAACAGGTAGAGGAGTGGCTTAGCATGCAAGGTTGCAAGCACGCTCCATTCATGACTTGTGCCCAACTAGTCTGGCACCTGTTGAAGAGAGCTCTGTTATAACTTCTAGTACACACAAGAAGTCAAGTACCACATGACCACATCTCTCATGCATCAGAAATAATATAAGGACAAAACACTTCAATAAGAACGACAAACTCATGCAGACTCTCGTATCCACACATAACTAGCTCACGACAAAAGGATGGCTCATTAACGTGTAAGATAAAAAGATAAGTCAAGGGCTATTAAAAAGCATTTATTACATAGCCATAATGAAGTCTAAAAGAGAGCATATATGAGCATTAATGAACCAGACAAGATCAAGCAAGTGGAGAGTGCTAGTGGTGACCGACCACTTGAGTATTTGTCACCAACGTGTCCAGTCACAAGGCAACACGTGTCTTGACGGCTCCAGATCAAGCTGAAGATCAACATATAGTCGAGCGTGGCTATTATGCTAGGAGATGAAGACGTAATCGACTCCTAAAGTCTAGGAGATCATAGGCTGTTAGTTATTTCTTAACTAACATGTATAAACGTGTATAATGTGCTATGTAAGTACCCTTGGCAAAAAGATAAAAAGGAAGAGATAACTAGAGCAAGTGTGAGTCAGACTATAGTGTGTAAGTGCTAGAGAGTTGGTGAGATGGATAGGACTGGATTCAGTGTTAATACTTTGTATATTTGATAGATTGATCAGTCGGGGAACGGTCAGGTAACTGCAGGCCGACTGTCCCGGAGTCCTTAGGTAGGGCAAGGGAGATTGAGTGAATTTCTGTGTGTAAATTGTCAATCGAATAAGTTTCCATTTTCAAGTTTATCTCGTCTCTTCCAAATTAGCAAATAATTCCAAACAGCATAAGAGACACGTCCACGACGAGTCGGGGACGTATCTGGGGGCATCCACATATTTCAATTGGTATCAGAGTAGGTCTCTTCTAGAAAGCTAACTGCTTTGGAAGATGATCAAAATGTCTCATTCAAGCCTACTGACATCAGAAGAAGGTTCTGCACCAAATCGACCACCACTCTTTAATGAAGACAAATACACTCACTTGAAAAACAAAATGGAGTTTCACATCAAGTCTGATGATCCAAGGATGTGGAGGGTTATATCATGTGGTGAGTACACCTTCCAAGATGCTCAAGGACAAGACATATCAGTCAACAACATAACTGACGATCAAATCAAGAAGTTGATATTGCTTGAGCAGTTAGAATTCGACATTGTGCACTACTACCTGAGCAATACTCCAAAGTGGCCTCAACTAAAACTGGCCAAGAGATTTGGAAAACTCTTGAAGTCACATATGAAGGAAACATGAAATCAAAAAGACTCGCATTGAGTTGCTACTCACTCATTGGGAGCTATTCAAGAAGGAAGAGAAGGAGAGAATCTCTGAAATGCACACAAGGTTCACCAAGTAGATCAACGAAATGCTCGTGCTTGGAAGAACTATATCAAATGAGGATCAAATTCAGAAATTCCTCTGATCCCTTCCTGCCTCCTTCAATAGCAAAGTCAATGCCATGCAAGAAGTTCATGATCTCTCTAAGATGTATTTGGCAGACATGTTAGGATCCTTAATGGCATTTGAGTTAAAATTACAACAAAGAAACTCAGAAAGCTCAACAAGAGAAAGATGAAAAGGCATAGCCCTTCAGGTAGCTGAGAATGAAAAATCCAAGTTAGGAGAAGACAACGATGAGATGGTCCTCTATGCTAAGAGATACTTTCGAAAGTTCATAAGAAACAACATGAGAAAAGGCAAGGAGCCCAAGGAGTCTGACGATCATCAAAGGAAGAACAATGACAAGTTTCGGGTGTTCGAAGCGTGGGCACCACATCAAGGGCTGCCCTCAATAACCCCGAGAGGACAACGACAGGATCAGGAAACCTGTCCGAAGATCATTCAACAAAGGGCCAAGGAAAGAAGCCTTCATTGCCGCATGGGGAGACTCAGAACTAAGTGACAACAATCAAACCTCAGATAGCGATCTCTCAGGAGATAAAAAGGCTCACCTATGCCTTGAGGACGTTTGCCTGATGGCACACGACAAGGACACACCAGGATTAGATGAAGAAGAGGAACAAAACAAGGTAAATTACTCTTAACTTAGGAAGAAAATTCAAAAGGCTGAACTGATAGGACTTGGAAAGTTTTCTCTCATACTAGTTGATCAACTAGAGGCACTAGAAAATGAAAACAAAGAACTCTTAGAGGAAAATGAAAAATTAGGGAGAAATTTGGACAAGAATAAGGTAGTAAATCTCATGAATGCACTCAGGAAATTACAAACCGACTATAATGAAATTCTTGCTGTCCATGAGAAGATGAAGTTAAGAAAACAACCAGTAATTGATGAATTGATTTCTGCACTTGACTAAAGAAAAGGAACTAGCATCCATCACAGAAAAAATATGTAAAACTAGCTAGAAACTAATGCTAGGACACCCATGTGGAGAAACAAACGACCGTTGGCTACCAGTGTAACACCCCATCTCTAAATACAATGATCGTCGCCCTAAGTCCATCTCGTACATTAACAACGCAGTGGAAAAGTTCTACCAAATTGGTGTTACCGCCGTTAGTCACCCACGTGACTAACTAGGCCTATTCTCTTAACAAGTCACGGTCTGACTGGATAGTTACTCGAGCATCTAAAACATTACAATACATAAACCACATCTTATACAGAGTATCTCACATCCTAATACATCATACTAACATCTCGTCAATATACTAAACGAGTGTACATGCACAACTCGTGTAACAATTGTAAAAGCAACCCGAAGTACTCTACCCGCTCCCACTCTCAGGTTGAGTCTTCGTCCTGTACCTACCTCCAAAGTTTAAATCACAGGCCCCAAGGGGCTTAGCATATTGCTGGTATAGAAAACGTGCAGCCCACAAGCTAGCCGGGTTACACACGACTACTTTGTCGAATACATGCAATTGTTTATTCATACAAATAATAATAAGAAGTACGATAACAAACAACACATTTATGTGAAACATTCACATCTCAAATAAATCGAACGTCGTAATGGACGCCCATTAATGATGTAAGTTAGATTCCCAACTCCTGAGGCCTGAGAATTGTTTAGTTCTCGTGTATGACCATACCTTATAAGTATCAACCATTCTCCTAAAAGAACTGGTTGTTCTCTAACTGATATGTTTTTATTTGTCGGGTCAAGGTAACCCTAGTCAATGAGTTTTAGCTTCATTGGTTTAATAAACTTTAATTCTTAAGTTATGAGGGGTGTAGGCTTGACCCTCCTGCGCCTCCTGAAGTTGCCTCCCATCTCGAACTGTTCACTCGAGATGGTCGGGTCAGTTTGTCGACCCTAGGCGGAAGATAGATCTGATACAGATGCCGACCTCCTAACCTGAACATGCATGACCGGAGTCAGTCCCGGATTCCTCTCAAGTTCCAGTTAGCAGAAGTCTCAATGACGATTTGTTAGTTAAACCTCTCTCGGTATTAACCAACTAACCACAGGGAATATTTATAACCTTATACAATTCTTTACGAAACACAGTTAATGACAAACTCTGAATCAATTCGTGTTAGTGTGCAATGGACACCCAATAACAATACAATAAGTCGGTTTCATGCTTAATATTGTTTGGTCGTATCACAATAACACATAGCACACAAACCGAGGTAGACCTCGTTAGCAAACAAGCTACAAGAATCCCATACCGTACACCAGAGACTGGCTAGCTCTTAATCCCACGTTCGCCTAATCCGCCGAACGCCTCTGACTTATCTAGATCTGTAATCAGAACTAGTATTAGTACCCTATGTCTTAGAACTAGTTCGGTTCTCTTTTCAACTTAAACCTCTTCCTAGGTTAACCCGGGTATAATAGTATACCGTTAAACGGGTTCGTTCATTTAGGAGCGTTTTTGAGCTCAATTCCCATTCATTAACACACTAACGTCGTTAGCAGTTATTTAGTTGCACATTTAGCAACTTTAGACTCATACGAACCTTGTATTAGATTTTCGTGTTTTTCACTATTCACCGTATTTAACTATTCACGTATACATATTTTACTATTCACGTATACGTATTTTACTATTCACATATACGTATTTACTATTCACGTATACGTATTTTATTATTCACGTATACGTCTCGTATTTTACTGTTCATATATACGTAGTTACTATTCATTTATATGTATTTACTATTCATGTATACGTATTTACTATTCATGTATACGTATTAACTATTCATTTATACGTATACTATTCACATATACGAGTACTATTCATGTACACTAAATTTTTTTTGTATATACGTATTTATTTTTTTCCCTATATAACTTGTATTTTCATTAAAATACTTTAAGTATTGATTTTCTCCTATATTTATTAAATTACGGGTATACCCCTCGTATACCTTATTTTATTACGGGTGTCATTTAAACCCGTCTTAACTCTGTTTCTTTTACAACTTGTTTCTAAATTCTTTATTTAATTTCCTTAACCTTCTTAAACACATAAAATGTGTTATTTATATTACTTACCCATAGTTTTCTCTTAATCTCCATTTTACTCTTAATAAGTTCTAAACTTGTTATTTTTATTTCTAATTTCCTCCAAAGTCTTACTCAATTAATTTCTTTTATACTTTTGGTCAATTACCAAAATAAACCCAAGTTTGACCAGTCTTTTATGGTCAAACCCCCTAACTTTCCATAATTTACAAGATTACCCCTAAAGTTAATTTAACTTAACTTTTTATTCCTTTATCCTTTTAATATCTAATCTTTTGCTACAAATTTTATTCTAGCTCCTCTAAACATTTCACAAACTGTCATTGACCAAGTTTGACCACGTTTGACCATGTTTGACCAGGGAAATTACCATTTTACCCTTGTGGTCTTTTCTTTTATCCTAAGTCATTTATTAACCAATTTAACTCTAATTAATTTCTAATTTTCGTAACTAATTTCCCTACAGATTTTTGAACATCAAAAATCATCTTAAACATCTCTAAACCACCAGATTTAATTATCTAATGTTATAGTATATAAATACCATCTTTTATTATCCTTAAATATACCAAAAACCTTATAAATTCCTTATAACACTTATAAACTCTTTATAAATTGTAAACTTAATTCAATTATTTTCCCATCATCTAAACTTCATAAATTTCATAATAATTCATATATATTTTCGGCAATTATAATATGTGACCAAAACTTCACAAATTTTACATATTACACTTAATTATACTAATTCCTTTAATTTAACTAAGTTAGATAATTTTCCTAACTCAAATAAGTCCTCTTAATTTTCGGCCACCCTCCAAATTATAGTATATGAACTTTCTTATACATTATGATAGCTTATATTAAAGTTTATATCATAAGGGTTATAAATCTAATTTTAGATTTACAAAATATTAACATTTTAAGTGCTAAAAATTAAATCTAACACCTAAAAAAATGGCCATGATAAACAAGGTATACAATAGGTTAGATCATATATAGATCAACATTTAGAACCATGAAATAGGTAGTTGTAGAGTTTACCTTCTATATTAACCATTAGCTTAATATTTAAGGTTGATTTCCTTAGAAATTTTGACAGCAATTTGCTAGAGAAATTGGGTCCAAAATTATACAACAAGATGAAGAATAAGATGGGTTAGTATCCCATGCCAATCGGCTGTAACAAAAACCAAAGAACAAGAAGTTTTCAAGAAGGCAATGTTTTACCTGAGAATCAAAGGCATTTCTTCGTAGTTTTTCCTGAGAATCTGGGGGCTCATGAGCTATGGTTGTAAATCTCTTCGAAAGAGGATTCCAACGAGCTATCAAGATTATAATTTGGACTTAATATGAGAAAGTTATGATCTGTGCAAGACAAGGTGTTCTTTAAGGTTATAACCTAAGTAAATGGAGTTCTAATAGAGTTTTCTTCAAATGGAGAAGGAGCCACGAATTGTTCTGGGCTAGAGAGGATGGATGAGTTTCTAATTGATTAATTAATCAAGGGACAATTGCAAGGAAGGGAAGGCATCGTTGAAGATAAGTAAAGAAGTAAAGAAAATGATTATTATATTTAAAAGTAATGATTTCAATAGTAATCTAACAACCCATCACCATTATTTTCGTGACTTGATTGAGCAGCTGGCCTTATCCCTTGTCCTTGCCGACACCAATAGCCAAGGATGGTCAATTTTTTGACCATTGACCATTCTTGGTCAATATTTGACTAAATGGGCACTATTTGAGGTTACTATTCACATTAAATATTATATTTGTAAATGTTTTGGTAAAATCTTCAAATTAAATTCCTAATATGATATTAGGTAGTATACATGTATTTTAGTATGTATACAAGGCCAACTAGCCACTCAAAACCAATTTCGAAGACAATTCGTAAAAACACGCTTTAAGGAGTTTTCGGGCTCCTTTTTGTGTCTTAACTCTTCTTAGAGTTTGGTTTGCTTTGAAAATAATTTTATTATTTTATTTTAGTACATTCACATATAATCAAGCCTTTAAAACCATCCAAGACTCATTCTTAAGACAATATATCCAAAATATGCTTTAAGGGGTTTTTATGGCATATTTTGTCTTGAGTTGTTTCTGAGCTTGATTTTCTTTGGTAATGGTTTCATAATGTTCTTATCTTGATTATAAGCCTTATGAATTCACTTTGGATCCTTATTGAGGTCATGAAATCTCTATGGTTTCTCAAAACACGTTTTCCTTTAAAGCACATTTTTGTGCTCTAAGGTGCATTTTCGGTTTAAACGCTAATTCCGATTACTGCGTATTACTAATCTTAGAGGTATTTCATATTTGAAATCTCTTGGGAATTTATTGGTAGTTCCCTAATTTATTTATACTCTTTAAAACACCTTTTGCTCTAATTGTTCCTAAAGCATGTGTTTGGTGTAAATTGTTGTTTAACACTTATTCTAATGTTTCTAAGGCACGTTCTAGCCTTAGTATATCCTAATTAGACTAGGTTGTCTGCCACTTATACAGGCAACCTAGTCATCATGAAGCCAAATGCTATAGGACACGATTTATGAGACATTGGCAACTCAAGAGAAAGACTAAAATGGGTAGTTAAGAATGATCCTAGAACAATGTTTGTTGGTGGAGGTGGGTCCATACATTGTGAGGACCCTAACCCCACACTATTAACTTGTTAAGCGCAAAATCGAGTGGGAAGGGACCCCTACTGGTACATCAACAGTGGGTGCTCTAAACATATGATAGAAGACAGATGAAAATTCTTCTCACTCGAACCTGGAGGCCAAGGAACCGTTTCCTTTGGCGACAACAAGAAGGGAAAGATGATCGGTGTAGGTAAAGTTGGTTTCACTTCAGATTATGTCATTGATAATGTAAATCTAGTTCATGGTTTATTAAATTTGCTCAATGTGTCTCAAATCTGTGATAAAGGCAACTGAGTCCACTTCTATTCTAAACATTGTAGCATAGTAAGTCTTAGTAATGGAAAGGAGTTGTTATGGGGTAAAAGATGGAGAAATGTATATGTTACTAGTCTGGAGGATATTGATAGTCTAAATCTTTCATGCTTGACTGCATCAATAGATGACTCCACACTATGGCACAAAAGACTAGGGCATGTTAGTATATCCTTGATAAGAAAACTAGTCAAGAAACAGTTGGTAAGAGGTCTCCCTGAGATTAAGAAATCTGAGACCAATCTCTGTGATGCGTGTGTAAGAAGCAAACAAACTAAGACTTCTTTCAAATCAAAGGATATGGTAAGTACATCCAAGCCACTTGAATTACTTCATATGGACTTACGTGGACCAATGAGAATCAGAAGTTTTGGTGGAAATTGATATGCGTTTGTGATTGTTGTGACTACTCACGATTTGTTTGGACAATCTTTATTGTTTCCAAACACGAAGTCTTTGAGAAATTTCAAGCCTTTGTAGGAAAAGTCCAAGTACAACTCAACCTCAAAATCAAGGCCCTACGGTGTGATCATGGGTCAGAGTTTGAAAATCAACAATTCATGGAAATGTGTAAACAACATGGGATTAATCACACATATTCAGCACCTAGAACACCTCAACAAAATGGGTAGTTAAGCGCACAAACAGAACATTACAAAAGGTAGCTAGAGCTATGCTGTTGGGGAGCAGTCTTCCTCAAGTCTTCTGGGCAGAAGCTGTAGCGACTGCTTGTTACATCACCAACAGAACGCTCATACGACCAATTCTTAACAAAATACCCTATGAGCTGATCAAGGGAAGAAAACCAAGCATAAGTCACTTCAAAATCATTGGTTGTAAGTGTTATGTCCATAATAATGAAAAAAATTCCCTATGAGAGTTTGATGCCAGGAGTGATGTGGCCATCGTCCTTAGGTACTCAGAAAAAAGTCGGGCATACAAAATCTACAACAAAGGACTCTGAAAGTAGAAGAGAGTATAACACTTAGTCTTTGATGAGGCTGAAATCCATAAGATCAAAGAACCTAAAGAAGATGAAGATTTTGGATTTGATTTAGCTGGACAAGATCACATGGACAATCCCAAGGATGAATCACCAACCGCGGAAAACTTGCCCGACAGGTCAGCAACAGGTCGGTAACAAGTTGACAAAGGAAACAATGATGTCGAAGATCCTTTATCACCGTCAACCGTTCATCAATCTCGAGTTCTGTATAAAGATCACCCATTAGAGAACATCATATCAGATATCTCCATGGGAATTCAAACCAAAGCACAAACTCATAATCTCTTACCCTTCTCCACGACAGTTTCACTGATCATCCCAAAAACATCAAAGAAGCTCTTCAAGACTCAGACTAGATTAAAGCAATGCAAGTGGAACTAAATCAGTTTGAAAGATGCAAGGTATGGCATCTTGTGCCTCGTCCCACACATCAAGGGGTACTTGGCACAAAATGGTCTTCAGAAATAAGCTAAATGAGATGGGAGAAGTCATTAGGAATAAGGCTCGATTGGTAGCACAAGGATATCATCAACAAGAAGGGATAGACTTCCAAGAAACCTTTGCTCCAGTAGTAAGGATGGAGTTCATACGATTACTAATCGCATTTGATGCACATAAATGAATCAAACTCTTCCAACTTGACATCAAGAGTGCCTTTCTTAATGGATATGTCAAATAAGAAGTGTATGTTGAACAACCTCCAGGTTTTGAGATGCAAGAAGGGAAAGACATGGTGCTCAAGCTTGACAAAGCTCTTTATGGACTCAAACAAGCTCCAAGATCATGGTATGATCGCCTGTCATCCTAACTATTGGAAAACTACTTCAAAAGAGGTATGGTTGTCAAAACCTTGTTTCGATGACAATCTTTGGAGCTTCTGATGGGAAGTATTGCAAGAAATTCGAGGCACTAATGAAAAGAGAATTTGAGATGAGTGATCTAGGAGCATTGAAGTTCTTCTTAGGACTTCAAGTAAATCAGGATAATGAAGGGACTATCATATCCCAGCAAAAGTACGTAAAGGATCTACTAAAAAGATTTGGAATGGAGGGATGTACCTTTTGACACATCAGTAGCAGTTGGCACAAAAATGGGCATCACGACTAGTGAGCAACCGGCCGACCAGTGATCGTACTGAGAGATGATTGGTTCTCTACTATATCTAACTGCTAGTAGACCTGACATTATGTATAGTGTTTGCTTATGTGCTAGGTTTCAAGAGATCCAAGAGAGAGTCATCTCGCAGCTGTGAAAATAATCCAATGTTATCTCAAGGGTCTATGAATCTTGGTCTCTTTTATCCAAAATTTACTAACTACAATATTGTAGGATTTCCAAATGCAGACTATGAGGGCTCTATCACCAATCGAAAGAGCACGTCTAGGACATCATTCTTTGTTGGATCATGCTTGATCACATGGGGATCGAAGAAACAATAAAGCGTGGCAATCTCAATTGCTGAATCAGAATACATAGCTGCGGCAAGCAATTGTGCTTAACTCTTGTGGCTCAAACAACAAATTGGTGACTACGGTGTCAAAACAGGTACGCTACCAATTATGTGTGATAATACTAGTGCCATATCTATTTCCAAAAATCCAGTACATCTTTCTCATACTAAGCACATTGACATTAGACATCGTTTTCTTAGAGATTGTTGTGAAAAAGAGTTAGTTGGTTTAAAGTACATTTCAACTGAAAATCAACTAGCAGACATCTTTACCAAACCACTAAGTAGAGAAAGGTCCAACAAGATTGTTCATGATCTTAGAATGATATTTATCGATCACGACTAGGCTATCTTTTGACTCCCATGATCGGTCACCGACATGTGAGCAATACCTCAAGCATGTCGTTCAATGGTCAATGTAAAGTTTAATGCATGAAAATTATGTCAAACGACTACTTGAAATAGATATGTCATCCATTTCACAAAAGTAAGGCTAGAATAGGAAGGGAGTAACAGATAGAAATGGGCAAAATCGCAACGGATCTACGACTGACAGTCACGACCGGTAACACCCCATCTCCAAATACAGTGATCATCGCCCTAAGTCCATCTCGTTCATTAACAACACAGCGGAAAAGTTCTACTAAATTGGTGTTACCGCCGTTAGTCACCCACGTGACCAACTAGGCCTATTCTCTTACAAGTCACGGTCTGACTAACCGGATAATTACTCGAGCATCTATACAATACAATTCATAAACCACAACTTATACCGAGTATCACATATCCTAATACATCATACTAACATCTCATCCATTTACTAAACGAGTGTACATGCACAACTCGTGTAACAAATGTAAAAGTAACCCGAAGTACTCTACCCGCTCCTACTCTCAGGTTGAGTCCTCGTCTGGCACCTACCTGCAAAGTTTAAATCGTAGGCCCCAAGGGGCTCAGCACATTGCTGGTACAGAAAACGTGCAGCCCACAAGCTAACAGGGCTACACACGACTACTTTGTCGTATACATGAAGTTGATTATTCATACAAATAATAATAAGAAGTACGATAACAAACAACACACCCATGTGAAACATTCACAGCTCCAATAATTCGAACGTCTTAATGGACGCCCATTAATGAGTAAGATTCCTAACTCCTGAGGCCTGAGAATTGTTTAGTCCACGTGTTTGACCATACCTTATAAGTGTCAACCGTTCTCTTAAAAGAATTGGTTGTTCTCTAACTGAATTGTTTATTCTTGTCGGGTCAAGGTAACCCTAGCCAATGAGTTATTAGCTCCATTGGGTTAATAAACATTAATTCTTAAGTTATGAAGGATGTAGGCTTGACCCTCCCGCGCTTCCTGAATTTGCCTCCCACCTCGAACTGTTCACTCGAGGTGGTCGGTCTGTTTGTCGACCCAAGGTGACAAGTTGTAGACGAGCCATATGCGGAAGAGGGATCTGATACAGATGCCGACCTCCTAACCTAAACATGCATGACCGGAGTCAGTCCCGGATTCCTCTCCCCCCAAGTTCCAGTTAGTTGAAGTCTCGATGACAATTTGTTAGTTAAACCTCTCTCGGTATAAACCAACTAACAACGGGGAGTATTAAACCTTATACAATTGTTACTAAACATAGTTAATGAACAAGCTCTGAATCAAGTCGTGTTAGTGTGCAATGGACACACAATAACAATAAGTAGATCGGTTTCATGCTTAATCTTGTTTGGTCGTATCACAATAACACATAGCACACAAACCGAGGTAGACCCCGTTAGCAAGCAAGCTACAAGAATCCCATACCGTACACCGGAGATTGGCTAGCTCTTAATACCACATTCGTCTAATCCGCCGAACGCCTCCGACTATCTAGATCTGTAACCAGAACTAGTATTAGTATCCTGTATCTTAGAACTAATTTGGTTCTCTTTTCAACTTAAACCTCTTTCTAGGTTAAACCGGGAATAATAGTTTACCGTTAAACGGGTCGTTCATTTTGGAGCGTTTTCAAGCTCAATTCTAATTCATTAACATACTAACGTCGTTAGCAGTTACTTAGTTGCACAGTTAGCAACTTTAGACTTATACGGACCTTGTATTAGGTTTTCGTATTTTTTACTATTCATCCATATTTCACTATTCATTTATACGGTCTTGTATTCTACTATTCATTTATACGGCCTCGTATTTTACTATTCACCGTATTTCACTATTCACATATATGCCTCGTATTTGATTGTTCACGTATACGTCTCGTATTTTACTGTTCCTGTATACGTATTTCCTATTCATGTATACAGATACTATTCACGTATACGAGTACTATCCATGTAAACGGGTACTATTCACGTATACAAGTACTATTCATGTATACCAACATTTTTCGTATACGTCCGTATGATACGGAGTATCATACGTA
This sequence comes from Limonium bicolor, assembly GCA_023374045.1. Classification (NCBI taxonomy): domain Eukaryota; kingdom Viridiplantae; phylum Streptophyta; class Magnoliopsida; order Caryophyllales; family Plumbaginaceae; genus Limonium; species Limonium bicolor. Next base: position 456,348,184 of record CM041776.1, on the reverse strand, counting down.
TTTATATCTTTTCCCATATAACTTGTATTTCTGTAAAATACTTTAACTATTGATTTCTCCAATACTTATTAAATTACGGGTATACCCCTCGTATACCTTAAGTTATATACGGGTCTCATTTAACCCTGTCTTAACCCTGCTTCTTTTACAACTTGTTTCTAAATTCTTTATTGATTTCCTTAACCTTCTAAACACATAAAAATTGTTATTTACATTCCTTACCCATAGTTTTCTCTTAATTTCTATTTTACCCATAATAAGTCCAAATCTTGTTATTTTTATTTCTAATTTCTTCCAAAGTCTTTCTTAATTAATTTCTTCTATACTTTTGGTCAATTACCAAAACATTCCCAAGTTTGACCAGTCTTATATGGTCAAACCCCCAAACTTTCCAGAATTTACAATATTACCCTTAAAGTTAATTTATCTTAACTCTTTATTCCTTAAATATTTTATTACCTAATCTTTTGCTATAATTTTTTAATTCTAACTCATTTAAATATTTTATAAACTGGCATTGACCATGTTTGACCAGTAAAATTACCATTTTACCCTTGTGGTTTATTCTTTCATTTATTAACCAATTTAACTCCAATTAATTTCTAATTTTCGTAACTAATTTACCTACAGATTTTTGAACATCAAAAATCATTTTAAACATCTCTAAATCACCAGATTTAATTATCTAATGTTATAGTATATATATACCATCCTTTATTAACTTTAAATATACCAAAAACCTTATAAATCCTTATAAACTCTTTATAAATTGTAAACTTAATTGTACAATTATTTTCTCATCACCTAAAATCTCAAAAATTCTATACTAACCTCATTTATTTTCGGCAATCACAATATGATACCAAAGCTTCTTAAATTTTACATTTTACTCTTAATTATTCTAATTCCTTTAATTTAACCAAGTTAGATAATTTTTCTAACTCATTAATAAGACCTTAATTTTTGGCCATATTGAAATTCATAGTATATGAATTTTTCTTGTATATTATGATAGTTTATATTGAAGCTTATATCATAAGGAGTATAAATCTAATTTTAGATTTACAAAATATTAACATTTAATGTGTCAAAATTAAATCTAACACACTTATAATTTCGGCAATAATAAACAAGATGAACAATATGTTAGATCATATATAGATCAACAATTAGAACCTTGAAATAGGTAGTTGTAGGATTTACCTTATATATTAACCATTAGTTTAATATTTAAGCTTGATTTCCTTAGAAATTTTGACAGCAATTTGCTAGAGAAATTGGCTCCAAAATCATAGAATAAGATGAAGAATAAGGAGGGTGAGTAACCCTAGGCACTCGGCCTTGATGAAAATCAAAGAACAAAGAGTTTCCAAGAAGGCAATGTTTTACCTCGAGAATCAAAGCACTTCTTCGTGGTTTTTCCTGAGAATCTGGGGGCTCATGAGCTATGGTTGTATTTGAAATAGGATTCCAACGAGTATCAAGCTTGTTATTTGGAGTTAGGACGAGAAAGTTATGATTTCTACAAGACAAGGTGTTCTTTAAGGTTCTAATCTAAGAACAATGAAGTTTTTGTGATGTTTCTTCAAAGAGAGGAGGAGCCAGAATTGTTCTGGGATTTAGAAGATGGATGAGTGTCTGATTGATCAATTCTTCAGGGGACAATGTGATAAGGCACTCATGGAAAGGCTTAATAGGTGTAAAGTAAGCAAAATGGCATTTTAACACCTTTATGACTCACCACCCATGTTGGCAGCATTAGGCACCATTTGGTCCGATTTTTTTGTTTATTCCTTATATTTGTAATATTAGATGTATTAATCTCGTTCATAAGGACTTATACCTGTGTTAGGTATGTTACATAGCCAAAAATGCCTTAAAACACCATTTTATCTGCTTCCGGGTTCACATTGATTATGCAATTTGTTTTGGCTAGTTTAAATGTGTCCTTAGTATATTTACAACCTTAAGAAATTTTGTTCATGAAATAGCATGTTGCTCATTCCAATTTAAACCAAGTCGTCGTTTAGTGGTTTCTCCTCGACTTTTGTCAGTTTAGTACCTGTTTACTGTGGACTTTGTATACTTAATTTGTGTGTATACGTAATGGCTCCTATGACCATTTAATTGTTTTTCCCTTATTTCTTTATGGTATTTAGGCTCATTAGCCTTTTCGTTCCATGTATACATGCTTAAAGCACATTTTTTTCTTTAAAGCACATTTTTTGCTCTAAGGTGCGTTTTCGGTTTAAACGCTAATTCCGCTTAATGCGTATTACTAACTTAGAGGTATTTCACATTTGAAATCTCTTGGGAACTTATTGGTAGTTCCCTAATTTATTTGTGCTCTTTAAAACACCTTTTTGCTCTAATTGTTCCTAAAGCATGTTTTGGTGTAAATTGTTGTTTAACACTTCTTCTAATGTTTCTAAGGCACGTTCTAGCCTTAGTATATCCTAATGAGATATTTCATTAATATATTAAGGTTTGGGGTATTTCAATCTACCCCTTAAAAGAACTCTGTCCCCAAAGTTCCTATGTATCTATATCTCTTAGAACACAAAGGTAACTTCACTAAAGATCATATAGATCACTCAATATCTGTATAGGCATTCTGACTCATAAGGTCTGCCATATATATATATATTTACCATACTTACCACACAACATATCTTTTGTATGTTTTAGTAATCGAAATACTCTTTGTATATTCTTTGCTGTACTCCTCCTGCAACAGGTCCGAAGACAAGGGCACATACGTCCTCGGTTCCATGAGTGAGACTTAGTAAAGAAAATACATGTCAACTCCAATTCCACTTATGCTACTACATCTCCTCTTAACGTGGTTAATTGTGACCACTTGTAGGGAGTTTCAGGAATCATCCGACCCTGATGTGATCAGCATCAGTGTTGAACTATCCTTTCACCCCAATTTGTGTTCAGTTTTCCGATCTGGGCAAGATCAAGTTCTACCCCACGTCAACTTCAAACAACCAAATAATTATTCATGTAGCATTTTATATCTTTTAGTCCTTCTAGTCACAATCATAAATCAATACATCTCCAAATTATGGAACTCAGTCCATCAGTCATTCTTAATTCACCTCTCAGCAATTACTTAGAGAATTTATTCCTACCAAGTTCTATATCGGTCTTATACCGATTCATACCTCATAACATTACCATATTGGTCTCATATCAATACATATCGTAGGGATTTTAATTCCCCTGGAGTTTTTACTCCTCTTTTCCGAATTCTCGCACCGAAGTTAACTAGATAAGCCTCTAATACATCTGTATTCGCATCTAATTGTGCGTAATAACCAAAACAAATAAGAATGAATACATATGTTTTTGTAACATACGTATCAAACATCACAACTAATTGTATTGTGCTATGCACACTGTAGTTTACGTACTCAATACGTCAAACATACGCTAAGCTATTGTGCGCTCTACCCCCTTAAAATGGATTACGCCCACGTAATCAACATTATATCATCCTTGAACATAGGTTCAAGATGTTTAGGTATCATGGAGCAGTCTAGCTTCCATGTAGTCTATCTCACATTATGATTGGGTCAGAGGGTCTTCACCATGGTAATGGCTTAGTCTCTGTATCAAGATTCTTATTGGTGTTTATACCAATCTTACAACTGGGTTCCAGTGTAGCCTCTAAGGCTCCAAGTATTTGGTAGATATGTCATATATTTATTCGACTGGAAGATGTGACACAATCTTCCTTTTCTCTTTTGTTAGGTATCAAACCTTTAAGATACGGTCCACCAGCTCTGCTGCACGACTCTGATAATCTGGGGCTTAGTTTGCCCTTCCTATCCTCTTCAATATGTTTACAGCTCCTTTGTACCTTATTTAGGAATAAAGATCTCTTAATGGACGCGTGGTATCTTTATTATACACGGTCTCAATGAGTTATAGCTTGTCTATGTTTCTCTGGAGATCTGATGTTCATACTCTTATTACGCCTTCCAGCGTCTGAATTGTTTCCTACTAACTGACCCTCAGTCTGAGATTCCTGTGTAATCTGGACTTACTGTTAGTGCTTATTGCTCTTCACAGTTTCCTCGAAAATCTTGAGACATATAAATGTTTGTACTTAGTAATCAGTGCTCCGCACTTCATAATCTTAATTGTTTCCTCTGGAATGAGTTCTCTGACTCTTTTAATCTCATTGGTTTAACTGAGTTTTCCTCCTCAATGTTCACGGTAAATTGCTGTTTGGTGTGAGTTTGCATCGCTGACTGTCGTACGGAGTCGACTACTTCTCTGTTCCTTACACTACTCGTTTACATATATGGGGTACCTTACTGATACATTGCTACTTACCCGACTAACTTATAAATAAGTCCATCAGGCCCACAAGCTCCTTTGGAGTGCGTCGTCCCACATCTCGTTTAAGTATACTCGTAGTGTTCGTCACACGCTTGGTTAGCTAATTTGTGAAGTATTCTATTGTCGATCTCCTCTTTCATCATTCCATGATAACACATGTCGTTCTTCTTGAACTTAATCAAGGAATATCCATCTACTGGGTTCATAACTACATTATACCTTCTGTATTTAGTACGGACTCGATCCCTTAGTAATTGAGGTCTCTTTCCTTAGAGCCTCTTATCTTATTTCTCATGTCGATCCACTAGGAATGCACTTCAGTCCTTACGGAATGGACAGTGTGCTTCCTGTGAACCTTTCATCACATGGTCCAGGCTACTGGCGTTACTGCACAGTCTGCTCCCATTTCATCACCTTACTTACATCGGGTTTTAATTCATAAATCTGATTGCTTTCGTGTCAATATTTGATGGCTTATATATAGTGGTTGCTTTGCTGCGCACTGTAACTTAATCTACCTGACAGGTATTATTCTCATGGCCTCCACTACCGAAGTAGCTTTAGCTTTCTTATATTGCCCATTGATGGCATGATTCTTCAGTCGTTTTACTTCAACGTCTTGTCTTATTTTCCATCCCCTTCATGGTGTAAACACACTGGGAGTTCCCCAGGTTTGTTGTAAGGCGGTTGTCGCATCATACTATAAGATTGTTATCATTCAGCTCGAAGATAATTGCTTCAAATTTCAGGTTTATTTGTAGGTTGTATTCTATCTCTAATAAGTGAAAGCCCATTTCGAGGGGTTTATTCCCACTCAAGGTCACAACAAGGAGAGGTATCCCCACCCTAAAAGGAGTGGTTCGTTCTCCACCTCCGTCATTGTATCATCTCTCTATTCTCATTGGTGCCCTTTTTGGCAATTCCTCCTCAATTTAGTATAGTTTTCATAACCACTCGTATGTACGAGTTGTAGTTCATTCATGGCCTAGATAAGCCTTTTATGCTTTCGCGCCTCGAGCTCTGATGTATTTAACATCCTTGGCTCGTAGGCCCTTAATGCTTGATTAGTCTCAAGTGATAGCCGGTGTTCGGTTCACTGTTGCATTCTTAATCATCTGTAGGTTATCCACGTGATTCTCTTGTTCTCTGAACTCTGTCAATGTTAGGTCACATCATTGGATGTAATATTGGGTTTCACAATAAATTGATGTATCTCGCTTCTTGCTGTGGAAGTTCGCTTAGGTAATCCGATGTTAATCAGTGTCTGTGACAATACCTTCGCTCTCATAGATTGTGTCTTTTAGCAATTAAGATTAGTTTTCATTAGGCCTCTGCCTTCAGTGTCTAAGTCGGATATTTACCCTGGCTATCATGTGCTGCCATGTCAATACTTTGTTCAACTTTCGTTGACTACGCCACCCGTTAATGAATAATCATACTTGGGTGTTAATGAGTTAGGCAAGCAATGCAAACCATCGTTTATGGGTCTTTTTCTGCTCAACTATACCAACTCTATGGTGTAGTCCTTTTGAGGTTCTCTCTTCGTGATTGCACGTCTTTGATCCTAGGTAGGTCATTGCTTAAATTTGTTTTCTCTGATTCTGTTTCTGGGTTTATCAATATCTTCAATGAAGAGTGCTTTAATGTATTATTCTGGGAATTCATCCCGTTTTTATTGAAAGTTGTTATGTCCTCCATCTTCATTGTATGTCGTAATACCTTCCTTGTAGGTTATTACTTACATCTGGTCTCTCACATTGTTGAGTAATCTCTTTGGTTCTTCCATTCAAGGTTAGGCTTGGTTTTGGGTTGATGTTCTTACCTGTAGTGTCGGTTGTCTGTTGTGATGCTCACGTCGTTTAGTTTCCTGACCAAGTCCAGCTCCCTGCTGACTGGTGTATTGATTTAGTTGTCATGGTCAGGCCGTCAGGCCCTCCCATATTTCGCTCTTCAGTTAAGGATTTGTAATCCGGTGTTAATATGTATTATATCCGTGGTTTTTACCATTTGGTCTTCACGGCTTCCTGTAAGCTTCATTGCGGCGCACTTGCCAAGGCAAGTGCGCCATGCAAGATGGGCTATCGGTACTGTGTACGTCGGCAATGGTACATTCTCCTAAACTCCATGTAGGTGGTAGTCCATGGGACTCCTTCTTTGCCCTTTTTGGCTTTGGTTAATTGATTATCTGGGAGCTTCCTGACTGCTTTTGATTGTATAGTTACTTATCAGGGTATTCCTCTTTCTGAGGGAACCCTTTTTCTTTTGCTTTCGCCATGGTTCTCACTCTCATTTCCACACCTTCGTCGAGGTTATCGAGTATTGACTCTCTTAGGCACTACGTCGTAGTCCTCTTGGAGTATGACTTGCATATGCATTCGTAGTCGTCTGAGCTATTGCAGTTAGGTCTTTGCAACCCCTTTTTTTTGTAAGTTCGGAGTTACCCGCTGCATAATTGACTTTTAGGTAGTCCCTATGCTCTTGCGCGGTATTATCCCACTGTTATTGCTCCCTTGGACTGTTGTCCGGTGTTTCTGTCACTTCTCTGTCCTCTTGCACTCGTAGTACTTTCCTTCTTACTGGTATGGCGGGGTTATATCGACTGCGTAGCATGTCGACCCAAGTTGCCGGTAATTATTATTCTCTCATTGGTAGGATTCCGTTGGTAGCGTTTTCAACGTTGCGCTCCAATTAGGACCTTCAAGTCTTGAAAGACTATTGCATAACGAGGTGCTTCTCGTATTGCATAATGCTAAGTAATTGCCAGATCGGGTTTTCCCGAGTAAGAGAAAGCTTGTCATCTCTCTGGCGTTCATTTCTGGTATCTTAGAACCAGGGGCGCGGAGGGCGGGTCAGGTATTATAGATATCCGATACATCGGGAATCCTAACTAACACCTCTCGCACTAATACTCAACCCTTATCCCAAAGTCTAAAGTTCCTAACTCGGTAATTCCTAAGCTCGGTAATTTCCAGTCATCAGAGCGTAACTACGCTCTGATACCACTTTTGTAACACCCCATCTCCAAATACAGTGATCGTCGCCCTAAGTCCATCTCGTTCATTAACAACGCAGCGGAAAAGTTCTACTAAATTGGTGTTACCGCCGTTAGTCACCCACGTGACTAACTAGGCCTATTCTCTTACAAGTCACGGTCTGACTAACCGGATAATTACTCGAGCATCTATACAATACAATTCATAAACCACAACTTATACCGAGTATCTCATATCCTAATACATCATACTAACATCTCATCCATTTACTAAACGAGTGTACATGCACAACTCGTGTAACAAATGTAAAAGCAACCCGAAGTACTCTACCCGCTCCTACTCTCAGGTTGAGTCCTCGTCTGGCACCTACCTGCAAAGTTTAAATCACAGGCCCCAAGGGGCTCAGCACATTGCTGGTACAGAAGACGTGCAGCCCACAAGCTAACAGGGCTACACACGACTACTTTGTCGTATACATGCAGTTGATTATTCATACAAATAATAATAAGAAGTACGATAACAAACAACACACCCATGTGAAACATTCACAGCTCCAATAATCGAACGTCGTAATGGACGCCCATTAAGAGTAAGTTAGATATTAGATTCCTAACTCCTGAGGCCTGAGAATTGTTTAGTTCTCGTGTTTGACCATACCTTATAAGTGTCAACCGTTCTCTTAAAAACTGGTTGTTCTCTAACTGAATTGTTTATTTTGTCGGGTCAAGGTAACCCTAGCCAATGAGTTATTAGCTCCATTGGGTTAATAAACATTAATTCTTAAGTTATGAGGGATGTAGGCTTGACCCTCCCGCGCCTCCTGAATTTGCCTCCCACCTCGAACTGTTCACTCGAGATGGTCGGGTCTGTTTGTCGACCCTAGGCGACAAGTCGTAGACGAGCCATATGCGGAAGACGGATCTGATACAGATGCCGACCTCCTAACCTAAACATGCATGACCGGAGTCAGTCCCGGATTCCTCTCCCCCGTTCCAGTTAGTTGAAGTCTCATTGACAATTTGTTAGTTAAACCTCTCTCGGTATTAACCAACTAACAACGGGAGTATTTATAACCTTATACAATTGTTACTAAACATAGTTAATGAACAAGCTCTGAATCAAGTCGTGTTAGTGTGCAATGGACACACAATAACAATAGTAGATCGGTTTCATGCTTAATCTTGTTTGGTCGTATCACAATAACACATAGCACACAAACCGAGGTAGACCCCGTTAGCAAGCAAGCTACAAGAATCCCATACCGTACACCGGAGATTGGCTAGCTCTTAATACCACGTTCGCCTAATCCGCCGAACGCCTCCGACTATCTAGATCTGTAACCAGAACTAGTATTAGTATCCTGTGTCTTAGAACTAATTTGGTTCTCTTTTCAACTTAAACCTCTTCTAGGTTAACCCGGGTATAATAGTTACCGTTAAACGGGTTCGTTCATTTAGGAGCGTTTTCAAGCTCAATTCTAATTCATTAACATACTAACGTCGTTAGCAGTTATTAGTTGCACAGTTAGCAACTTTAGACTTATACGGACCTTGTATTAGGTTTTCGTATTTTTACTATTCATCCGTATTTCACTATTCATTTATACGGTCTCGTATTCTACTATTCATTTATACGGCCTCGTATTTTACTATTCATCATATTTCACTATTTATGTATACGCCTGTATTTTACTGTTCACGTATACGTCTCGCATTTTCTATTCATATATGTATTCCTATTCATGTATACGATACTATTCACGTATACGAGTACTATCATGTATACGATACTATTCACGTATGAGTACTATTCATGTATACCAACATTTTCGTATACGTCCGTATGATACTCCGTATCATACGTATTATTCTTTTTCCAATATAACTTGTATTTCTTTAAAATACTTTAAGTATTGATTTCTCCTATACTTATTAAATTACGGGTATACCCCTCGTATACCTTAAGTTATATACGGGTCTCGTTTAACCCCGTCTTAACTCTGTTTCTTTTACAACTTGTTTCTAAATTCTTTTTTTCCTTAACCTTCTAAACACATAAAAATGTGTTATTTACATTCCTTACCCATAGTTTTCTTTAATTTCTATTTTACCATAATAAGTTCTAAACTTGTTATTTTTATTTCTAATTTCTTCCAAAGTCTTTCTTAATTAATTTCTTCTATACTTTTGGTCAATTACCAAAACATTACCCAAGTTTGACCAGTCTTTATGGTCAAACCCCCTAACTTTCCAAATTTACAATATTACCCCTAAAGTTAATTTATCTTAACTTTTATTCCTTAAACATTTTATTACCTAATCTTTTGCTATAATTTTTATTCTAACTCATCTAAATATTTTATAAACTGCATTGACCATGTTTGACCAGTAAAATTACCATTTTACCCTTGTGGTTATTCTTTCATTTATTAACCAATTTAACTCCAATTAATTTCTAATTTTCGTAATAATTTACCTACAGATTTTTGAACATCAAAAATCATTTTAAACATCTCTAAATCACCAGATTTAATTATCTAATGTTATAGTATATATATACCATCCTTTATTAACTTTTAAATATACCAAAAACCTTATAAATTCCTTATAAACTCTTTATAAATTGTAAACTTAATTCTACAATTATTTTCTCATCACCTAAACTCTCAAAAATTCTTACTAACCCATTATTTTCGGCAATCACCATAGGTACCAAAACTTCTTAAATTTTACATATTACTCTTAATTACTCTAATTCCTTTAATTTAACTAAGTTAGATAATTTTTCTAACTCATTAATAACCCTTAATTTTCGGCCATATTGAAATTCATAGTATATGAATTTTTCTTGTATATTATGATAGCTTATATTGTAGCTTATATCATAAGGAGTATAAATCTAATTTTAGATTTACAAAATATTAACATTTAATGTGTCAAAATTAAATCTAACACACTTATAATTTCGGCAATAATAAACAAGATGAACAATATGTTAGATCATATATAGATCAACAATTAGAACCTTGAAATAGGTAGTTGTAGGATTTACCTTGTATATTAACCTTTAGCTTAATATTTAAGCTTGATTTCCTTAGAAATTTTGACAGCAATTTGCTAGAGAAATTGGCTCCAAAATCATAGAATAAGATGAAGAATAAGAGGGTTAGTAACCCTAGGCACTCGGCCTTGATGAAAATCAAAGAAAAGAGTTTCCAAGAAGGCAATGTTTTACCTCGAGAATCAAAGGCACTTCTTCGTGGTTTTTCCTGAGAATCGGGGGCTCATGAGCTATGGTTGTAAAGCTCTTGAAAGAGGATTCCAACGAGCTATCAAGCTTGTTATTTGGAGTTAGGACGAGAAAGTTATGATTTCTACAACAAGGTGTTCTTTAAGGTTCTAATCTAAGAACAATGAAGTTTTTGTGATGTTTCTTCAAAGAGAGGAGGAGCTACGAGTTTGGGAGCTCTAAATAGGAGGTAAGTGTCTGATTGAATTTTCAGGGGACAAGGTGATAAGGCATCAAGGAAAGTATGGTGTAAAGTAAGCAAAATTGAATTTTAACACCTTTATGACTCACACCATGTGGCAGCCTAGTCAATTTGAGATTTTTTTTGTTTTCCATATTTATGTAATATTAGATGCATTAATCTCGTTCATAAGGACTTATACCATGTGTTAGGTATGTTACATAGCCAAAAATGCCTTAAAACACCATTTATGTGCTTCCGGGTTCACATTGATTATGCAATTTGTTTTGGCTAGTTTAAATGTGTCCTTATATATTTACAACCTTTAGAAACTTTTTTCATGAAATAGCATGTTGCTCATTCCAATTTAAACCAAGTCGTTTAGTGGTTTCTCCTTGACTTTCGTCAGTTTAGTACCTGTTTACTGTGGACTTTGTATACTTAATTTGTGTGTATACGTAATGGCTCCTATGACCATTTAATTGTTGTTCCCTTATTTCTTTATGGTATTTAGGCTCATTATCCTTTTCGTTCCATGTATACATGCTTAAAGCACATTTTTTCTTTAAAGCCCATTTTTGTGCTCTAAGGTGCGTTTTCGGTTTAAACGCTAATTCCGCTTAATGCGTATTACTAATCTTAGAGGTATTTCACATTTGAAATCTCTTGGGAACTTATTGGTAGTTCCCTAATTTATTTGTGCTCTTTAAAACACATTTTTGCTCTAATTGTTCCTAAAGCATGTTTTGGTGTAAATTGTTGTTTAACACTTCTTCTAATGTTCTAAGGCACGTTCTAGCCTTAGTATCCTAATTAGATAGTTCATTAATATATTAAGGTTTGGGGCATTTCACGACCGATGCCCGTTGTGAATAGTACCGTTACAACTTGTCAGCGAGCGAACGGGGAATGGTCGCTGACCATTACTCGATATCTATAAAAGAGCGATGAGAGTTCAACTCTCGTCACGTTATTTCCCTCACTCCCTCTGAATATATGAGTATTCAATCGAATTCTTTTCTCTCTTACAACACTTTAGTGAGCTTTGTGCTAAGAAACCCTCACCTCACAGCCTCACTCAAGAACTCTCGATTGAAAAGTCTTAAAATCGAGAAACCCTTGATCAATCATGGTACCCAAATCTGCTCTTCGCTCAAAGACCAAGGCCATCCTCAAGGATGTTTCTCCAAAGAAAAGCGCCGACATACAGTTGACAAGTCCCACCAACATGTCAGCCACCTCGTCTGTCCAAACAGGAGAATGACCGATTTGTCCTTCGAGTCATGGACAAAGGGAACAACAGCAGCAAGAGGTAACCTATTTAAGCATCCATCTACCTAAACTCCACCACCTCATTCAATCTGGCACTCTCAACCCCAAAATCCTGCCTACTTCTACCCCTACAGAAAATACAATCATGACCTATCCCGCTTCATCTCCCAAAACCACAAAGATTGCCACAAAGCAATCAAAAGCCAAAAATCTAAAAGCTTCACGGAGCAAAAGTCACTCTGTAGCTTCCACAGTCGTGCAACTCGCACCTCCAAGCGTAGCCAAACTAAGCAAGAAACACCCAAGCAAACTCAATTCACCCCTGAGCCAGCAACTCGCTGGTTACACTTCACCAACGATGAGGAAGCAACTTCTATTGCTGTCATCGAACAAGTCATTCACGACTTGGAAGAAGAAGAGGTCCAGAGTGACGAGAAGTCACAAAAGGAACCCTCAGAAGAAGAAGAGGCTCAAGAAGAAGGTATGAATGCACCGAATTCAGAGGAACCAGAAGAAATTTTCACTCAAACTACACTACCGGTCATAGAACGTTCTCCGACACCTTACCGATGGAGTGGGGAAGGAGAAAGTGACATAGAGTCACTCTCACCTGGCATACCAATGCTCGGGGTCGTGAGAAGCTGAGGAAGGCCAAGGGCAAACAAAAAATTGCTCCTTCACCACACCCTCAGAAACCTGAGAAGATAAAACAATCAAAGAAGGCGGTCGCGAAGCCATAACCACAACAGTCGCTCAAGTGTTAGAAATATTTTGGGGGGAAGAAAGGCCCAATAGAGGGAATTATATAAAATACCCATATAGACTAGTAAGGCCCATTAACTCATGAGGTTCCATCCTAAAAACCAATTGGCATTAGGTGGAGTAGCACATAAGCTATATGAACTACTTACTAGTTTCATAATTTTTCAATGTGGGACTCACACTTGTTCTCCAATATCCCCCCTCAAGTGTGAGTCTTTCACCCTGCTTGGACCCCATTTGGTACTGGCCCGGTCTTTGCTCCGTGACACAGTCTAATTCTACGGTACTGGCCCGGCCCTTCTCATGGTTTAGCGTGACACAGTCCGTTTTTTTTATTTGAGTATCCATTAGGCAGTGGTGCATTACCCAAGGCTGAACCTGGGCTCTGATACCATGTTAGAAATATTTTGGGGGGAAGAATAGGCCCAATAGAGGGAATTATATAAAATACCCATATAGACTAGTAAGGCCCATTAACTCATGAGGTTCCATCCTAAAACCAATTGGCATTAGGTGGAGTAGCACATAAGCTATATGAACTACTTACTAGTTTCATAATTTTCAATGTGGGACTCACACTTGTTCTCCAATATCAAGCGACTGAAGAAATTTAAGGAGCGGAGCTAACAACCATCAAAGCTGAGAATGTCAATGACAAGTCCTGTCCCGTTTTGCCAAAGACGATGGATATGGAATGGATGGAAAAGATGGGTCTTGGAGAGATCCTGGAGCTGCTGGAATTCCAAGGATGGGTAGACTTCTTCTAGGAGCCTGTCGCCATCTACACGGAGCTGCTCAAGGAGCACATGAGGAACCTAGGCCACCTCTAGAGTAATGATGATGAGAACTACATCATCTCAAAGTCCAAGGAGCCTACATAAACATCACAGAGTCTTGGATCTGCAAGGCTTTCAATCTGGAGCCGGAGGGATTGGTCATTCCAAAGGACACAACATGGAACGACTTGGCCATCAATGAGGAAAGATGGTCCACATGCTCAATAAGGGGGCCGTAATGAAGAACTTCCACATTGTGAAGATGTCTATCCCCAACAAGATTCTCTTCAACCTGCTCACCCACAACATCACCCAGAGGAATTAAAGAACCCACATTGTTAATGCAAGAGATGTGAGGCTCATGTACTCCATCAAGACCAAGGAAAAGATAGACCTCCCAGCCATGATTATACTTACCATTGAGGAAAGTAGATACGTCAACCAAGGTCTGGTTCACGGGGGAGTGGTGTAACTGGCTAGTGCTCCCGATGCGTCCCCGACCAGTCATGGACGTATCTATGACTTAATAAAATTTTGATAGTTCAAGGGAATCAACGCGAGATAAACTTAAACTGGAAAACACATTTTGATTGAGAATTTACACAGACGAAATTCACTCAACCACCTTTGCCCCACACACGGACTCCCGGGACAGTTTTGATTTTACCCTTAAAGTCGTCAACCCTCTCCTGACTATCGGCCTAAGGTTCACCGACCGTTCCCCGACCTGTCATTCTATCAAATACCCAATGTATTGATATTCTAACCCAGTTCTCTAGCTCACCAACTCTCTAGCACTTACACACACTTTTAAGCTTGATCCACACTTGCCCAGATTATCTTTTTCTTTTCTCTCGTACATGCTTATCTTACAAAGGACATTAATGCACGTATATATACAAGTTAGTTAAGATGTAAACTAACAGCCTATGAGTGTAGACTCTAAGAGTAGAGTACTTATTCTTCTACGAATATAATAGCCGCACCCTACTTCAGATTTTCTTCCAACTTGATATGAAGCCTACAGCACACGTGTTGCCTTGTGAATGGGCAAGTCGGTGGCGTGTCTTCCAAGTGATCGTTCACCACTAGCATCCTCAACTTGTCTAACCTTGTCTGGTCCATTAATGCTCATAAATACTCTTCTAAATTTATTATAGCTATGTAATGATGTTCATAATAGCATTTGCTTATCTTGTTATCTTGTACTTTAATGAGCTTCATCTTTTGTTGTGAGCTAGTTGCTGGAATGAGTGTGATATATCTGAATGAGTTTGTCGACGTTGCTAACACATTTTTGTCCTTGTACGATGTCTGATGTAAGAGATGCATGATGGTATGGTTCTTGACTGCTTGTGTGTACTAGAAGTCCTCCGGAGCTCTCGTTGACAGGTGCCCGACTGGTAGAGCACATGTCGTGTGCTGAGCGTGCTTGTAACCTTGCGTGCTAAGCCACTCATGACTTAAGTGTGCTTGCAACCTTGCGTGCACTGCTGGAAAAAAAGAATAAACAACGCCCTTTTAAAAACGGTTATATTTGTAAATCGTTTTTTAGCATATTAAAGAACGATTATAATGTAAGGCGTTGTATTTATGGTTTAGGCCCGACATTTTAAAAAACGCTTTACTTAAGAAGCGTTCTTTATTGTATTGCGCCCAAAGACAAAAAAAACGCTTGGGAAATAAGCATTCTATATATGAAACATATAAAGAACGCTTCATATAGAAAGCGTTTTTTTATGTCTCTGGAACGCTCCGCATAAAGAACGCTTCCGTTTAGAAGCGTTCTTTATGTTTTTTACTCTCAGCATAAAAAACGCTTCTTAAGTGAAGCGTTCTTTATGTTGTCTGAATAACACACCACTTTCCCTAAAAAATTTAATCTCTCCCGCCCTCTCTGTTACAACGTAAACCCTCTAGCTAGCTACCTCTCTCTCGACTGAGCTCACGAAATACGTACCCCAGTCCGCCGGCAAGCTACTGCCATCGCCGCCACTTCCGTTGCTGCCACTACGCCGTCGCCCGTCCGTGCCGCCGCCACTTTCCGGCCGTCTCTCGCGCCTGCTATATACGCGTTGGCTCCCGATATTTGCGCGCATGCATCTTCTTCTCTGATCATCGATCGACCCAAATAGTATGCATGCATGTCGCCTCTGTTTCGGTAATTTCATCATCAAATCTGTGAAACAGGAACATATATATGTCTGCTCTTTCTCTTATTAATTTTACAACCTGCGATCGAACAGGAATTAACATACATGCTTGTCGCCTCCCTTCAGTACGTACGTTCTATTATTGATCATCTGCAGTAATTTTACAACCCAACTGGCATAACATCGATCCATGCTCTATCGCCTCTATTCTTGTTTCTACTGGAGGTAATTTTGCTAACCAAATTAACTGATCGATCAGAACATATAAACATGCTGTGGTTGGGATTAATGTGTAATTATTAGGATTAAGTGTTTGGATTAATTAATTTTGCAAACCAATTAAACTGTCGACTGAGCTCATTTTTGGTACTTGCTGGCTGTGTCCAAATGGACTTGAGATTAATGTGTTTATTAGGCGAAAAATATAATGTGTTTGGGCATACAAATATAGCCACATAGTTATGGTGAAATTTTGCAAAACCATGCAAACTGTCGATCAGGAACATACATGCTCTGTTTGAGATTAATGTGTTTATTAGGATTAAGTGTTTAGGATTAATTTTGCAAACCAAACTGTCGCCTCTTGTACATGCTCTATTGTGGGGAAACCCTATATTTTTAGGGGGGATTCTGTCGGATTTCCCAGAAAATTTTGTCAAACTATTCAATTATTGGATTCGTAATGTAATTATTGTTGTGTACAGACTATCTCATGCAGGCATTGGTAGTACGTACTTTTCATTGTCTCACACTTGATACGGGTTGGTTGATTGAAGTCTAGCTTTTTCTCACCGATCAGGACTAAGCAGACTACTCATCAGATTATGTTAGTTTATAATTTTTCTCTAATTACTTCTTAATTGTTTATATAGTGTTTCTCTGAATAGCTATTAAATATACTCGAACATAGTCACCCGTCCGAGATATACCTACTATAGGTATATCTTGGATAGTCCCCGTCGGGACTGTCCAATCACGTTTGATCTCACCTTCTAGGTAGTGAACAAGTTTATAAAAAACAGTTCATTTAAAAATTCGGTAGCTTTTCCCTTTTGTTCTTCGAGTGTATACATTCATAATACACTAGAAGAACGGAAGGGAAATGCTGCCGAAATTTTCAATGAATTGTTTTCTATAAACTTGTTTGCATGTGAGATTGAACGTGATTGGATGGGTTTAGGTTGTAAATTTTTTAAAAGTAACTGGACTAATATCTGCCAACATATGAACGATATCGATCAGTTGTAAAGTAACTCATCGATCTTACAGAAAGAGTTGGAGCGTTCGAAGATGTACAATGACAGACTTGACAACGATTACCTACAAGGGGTCGATAGGTTCTGTAACATCCTAGTCAACAATCTTCAACCACGGGATAAGGGATATATTTTGTGTCCATGCATCGACTGTAAAAATGACTTCAAGTATAGAGATATTGAGAAAATTAAGGACCATTTGCTTCATCGTGGGTTTACAAAAGATTACGAAGACATAGCATTATGGCATGGTCAGCATGCAGTGGATGTGTTTGATTATGATGCAGAAGCTTCAGTAGAACAACCAGAATTGGACGACACTGAAAACTTTGGGGATGACACAGAAAACTATGGGGATGACACAGAAAACTTTGGGGATGATGACAACTGCACGATTAATGACGAGACAGAAGATGCGAACCTTGACACACTATTGGAAGATGTAGAACAATACTTTACCAACAAACCGAGTACACATGAAAACTTTATGCAGTCATGTAAAGAACCACTGTACGCTGGATGTGATGCACTGACGCTGAACAAATTAAGTGTGACCCTGAAACTGTTTAATGTCAAATTGAAACACGGATGGAGCGATGTAAGTTTCACGGAACTATTGCAAATTATTAAGGAGATACTACCAGCGGACAATGTCATGCCTACAACTACTTATGAGGCGAAGAAGTTAATGTGTCCAATGGGTTGGAGTAAAAGAAAATACATGCTTCTCCATCGGGGTGTATTTTGTTCTGGAAGGAGTATGAGCTACATGATTGTTATCCTAAAAGTGGTGAATCACGTTATGTAAAGAAAGATCATCAGGACGGTAACAAGCCAAAGGTTCGTTCCCCAGCGAAGGTGTTATGGTATTTGCCAATAATCCCAAGGTTTAGGCGGTTATTTGCAGTTCCGAAGGATGATGAAAACCTTAGGTGGCATACAACACATAGGGTGGTCGATGGTAAATTACATTCTGCTGATTCACCGCAATGGAGAAACATTGACAGAATATATCCTGAGTTTAGTATAGAATCAAGAAATTTAAGACTTGGCTTATGCGCGGATGGAATGAATCCGTATGGCACTTTGAGTAGTGTACACAATACTTGGCCTGTTCTGTTGACTGTATACAACCTCCCACCATGGTTGTGCATGAAGCCTAGGCATATTATTCTATCAATGTTGATATCCGGTCCAAAACAGCCGGGGAATAATATTGATGTGTTTTTGCAGCCGTTTATTGATGACTTGAAACTCTTATGGAATAAGGGAACAACTGTATATGATTCTTATGCAAAGGAAAACTTCACATTGCGTGCTATGCTATTTTGTACGATAAACGACTTTCCAGCATACAAAAACCTATCTGGATATACAATCAAAGGAGCATTAGCGTGTCCTGTTTGCGGTGATAACACATGCAATATCCGATTGAAATATAGTGGAAAAAATGTGTACATGGGTCATCGAAAATTCCTTCCAAGACATCATAAGTACCGAAAGATGACAGATGAATTTGACAGGACGACTGATCATGCTGTAGCTTGGCAACCTTTATCAGGTGTCGATGTTTATAACCAGGTGAAAGATATTGTCAACAACTTTGGTCCACCAACTAAAGCTACAGAGAAGAGTGTTTGGAAGAAAAGGTCGATATTTTTTGATCTTGAGTATTGGCAACATTTGTAAGTAAGGCATTGTACTGATGCCATGCACGTCGAGAAAAATGTGGGTGAAAGTCTTGGCGGAACGTTGCTAAACATTAAAGGGAAAACAAAAGATCATTTAAAGGGGAGAAAAGATTTAGTAGAGTTGGGCATATGAATAGAGCTCCACCCCCAACAAAGAGGAACACGTATCTTCCTGCCTGCCGCATGTCACACTCTATCCAAAGAGGAGAAAAAGAGTTTCTGCAGTGCCCTTTTTAACATCAAAGTACCATCAGTGTACTCTTCCAACGTAAGAAGTTGGGTTTCCATGTCTGAACTCAAGTTAGTTGGGATGAAATCTCACGACTACCATGTTTTGATGCAACATTTGCTTCCCATTGCAATTCGTGGGATTCTCCTACATGATGTCAGGAAAACCATTACAAATTTGTCCGTGTTTTTCAATGGAGTTTCTGCCAAAGTTCTAGATGTGCAGAAACTGGACAAGTTGCATGCTGAACTAATTGTCACTATGTGCCAGTTGGAGATGTATTTTCCACCTTCATTTTTTGATATTATGGTGCATCTGCTTGTTCATTTAGTAAGGGAGATCAAGGAGTGTGGCACATTATATCTCAGGTATATGTATCCATTCTAAAGATACATGGGTGTGCTTAAAAAAAATGAAAAACCGCAGACGTCTAGAGGGAAGCATTGTTGAAGATTTGTAACTGAGGAAGTGATTGACTTTTGCACCCACTACTTAGAAGACATGGACCACATAGGACTTCCGAGATCAAGATATGAGGGTAAGTTACAGGGTGTAGGTACAATCGGGAAAAAAATGGTAAGGCATGATTTTGTTGCATTGTGTAAAGCACATCGAACCGTGTTGAGCCATGTTGAAGATGTTGAACCATACTTTGTGTCACACTTAAGCGCTCTCAGAGCACAACATCCGTCAATGAGTCAAGTGAGATTAAAGAAGGAGCAAAATGCTACATTCGTTACATGATTTAAAGAAAAAGTTATACATGAAGATTCAGGCAATGTAACTGAAATGTTTAAGTTATTAGCGCTCGGTCCGAATCTTGATGTTTTATTGTACGAGGGTTTCGATGTGAATGGGTTCTCTTTTTATACTTGTAACACCCCTACCGCTAATACCGTCATTACTGTCCAATCACAACATACTTACAGACATGCGCAACGGTTACTTACATACACAACGGTGGGTGATATAATGCCGTTAGCCATCCACGTGACCAACAAGGCTACTACTATATAACAGCATCGGTCTGATGGACCGGAATATCCGAGTGCTACACAAAAACAATTCTTACTATATTTACAACCAAGTACTAGAACTTCCCATTCATTACAATACTCCATAAGTTCATTACAATATAATACACCGAGTTTACTAAGATCCTTGTACAATTGTAATACCTCTTCCAAATTCATACATACTCACTAAGAGTCTAACCACTACCCATTCCTCACAAACTACTTATTTTCTAAGTACAAGGGGTGTGCCACTTAGTACACTTCTACATTCAGTTCCTAACTATCCAAGTGTAGCCACCGGTCTCTTACCTTGACCATATCTGCTTTAGGTACCTGCACACTAAAAACATTGCCCCTAGGGGCTCAGCTTACGCTGAATATGACTTCCGCATACCCCGCGTACTAGCGAGGGTACACCGACCACTTGGTCGAATACATGCAATTCATTTGATTCGAACATACATGCATACATGCTCTTATACACAATACTACAATACTTTACGCAAAGAATACATTCATACACTTCATTACATACAAGGAATACAATATAAGCGATCCAATACATACTTACCTTATTCCGAAATACACATATGCATTACATAGACCATACATACTCAATACATCATACTTGTTAGCTTCATTAGTCCAACCGGGTTAATCGGGTGGAGATTATCTGTGAGCCTCGATTTTAAACCCTACCCTATGTTGATTAAAGTTGATTAGGATCTAATCGGGTTTTAGGTCCACTTATAACCTAAGATTAATAACTATGTCATATAACAATAATTATTAAAACCTAAGCTAGCTCACTGGAACCTATTATGAGTCGCCACCTAATTTTAACCTAGATCAAATTAGGAAAGGAGAGTTCGGGTTCGGGGGCTTGATATTCGACTTAATTGGGGTTCAAATTACTTTCATTACCCTTCCTAGGTCGTTTTTCCTCTACTTGGTTTATTTACGGCTTTCTACAAAGTTGTTTTTAACCTAGGTGCGCGCTTCTGTTTTTTTTATTTTTTAACGTTTTTTGACAGAAAATTAAAGTGAAATTAAAAGCTACCTAAACTAGGGTTTCGGAGGCAGAATTAGGTCGAATTTTGTTTCCGTCCGTGGCTACGGACCTAATGTCCGAACCCACGGACCCTAGTTAACCTACGTGAACATAAAAGTCGAATTAAACAGAAAACACAATTTTGAAAAAGTCCGGGGCCACGGACAGGATGTCCGTGGGCCCGGACATTAATTAGAAAAACCTAAATTTTGAAACTCTAAAATCCCGCCGCCGTCCGTGGGTGTCCGTGGCCACGGACAACCCGTCCGTAGTCCCGGACCATAGGTCCGAGGTCACGGACCACCCACGGACAGGGGTTTTCTGATGGTTCCCGACGGTGTTTTTGACTCAAATTTTATGGGTACGTAGCCTGAAAGATATACAAGATGTTAATAATTGAAAGAATTCAATTTGAAGTCAAAATTAATACGAAACTTAGTTAACAAGTTATTAGACAGAAACACAAACAAACCTTAATTCAGAAGCAAGGAAAATTCAATTCGATTAGAAATTTCAACCAGAAGTGTATTAAGATCAGAAAGGTTGGAGAATTTGGTTTTTAACCTGTTTTGATTTCGAAAATTTGTCGTTTCTTCACGTCGGGAATCTCTGAAAGCTTCGTTGGTGGCCGATCCGGTTCAACTTCGACCCAAGCTTCTTGACCCTTCTTCCTTGTGTTGCTAAGGATGTTTTTGCTTCTGTATTGCTGGTGATTTTGTGTTTGGAAGTCTGATGGAGATGGAATATTGTGTTTTCAGTGGCTTCGGGGTGATTTCAGTAGGGTTTCGGTATTGATTTGAGGCTTGGAAGTGTAAGAACGTGGGGAGAAGCTTGACGGCTGCCTCTTCTGACTTTGGGATTGTTTTTTTTCTGCCCTAGTTCGTTTTTGGGGAGTCCTTTTATAGAAAGAGCATGGTCAAATTGATAGAGCAAGATCTTTATCTAAAAGACTGATTTGTGCTCTAAGGGAATCTGATTTTTTAGAATATGTTGTAAGCCGATAAAAATTATGAAAATTTAACTGAAGGTAAAGAATGATTTTTAGGAATTTTGAGAGTTGGAATCGGATCAGTTTGATAAATAATCGATTAGATAAAAATCTCACAATCTCGAATCTCCCATAATTCATAACTTATTATTAGAAAGTCGAAATAACGAAATTCCAACTGCATTATTCTCTAAAAATCATCCTATATCTTGTATTAAAATTTCACGACATTTTGTTTTGATTTCGGCATTTTCCAAAGGAGAGAGAAAATTGCAAAAATGATTGAATTTCTCTTTAAAATTTTGGGCTAAGGTTCCAAATAAGATAATTTCAGGTTTGTGACTGTATGTAGTCATGATAACCATGTGACAATTTTATTTTAATTTTGGAAACCTTTAATTTCTATTTTGAGGCTATTTCATGTGTTAATTATTAAAGAAATTAGCTTATAATATGAATTAAAAGCTAAATTTCCAGAATAAATATTATCAGAAAATCATGAAATACCTTTCATAATGACTATGATATTTGGAAGTGTGTGGAGATGATGAACAAGTCATATAAAAATAGAAAATCCCTAGAATGTCCCTGGAAAATCCTGTATTGGTGCATTTTGACCATTTTGCCCTTTGTAACATGTATGCCTTTGAGACTACTCCGGGGGGGTTGAAATTTTGGGTATAACAGATTTCCCCCCATCAACTAGGCTTTGTAGTGAAGATGAAAAGACTAGTTGATGCCTGAGTGATACCCCAAAATTGTGGATCTTAAAAGACCCTATATGCCGTTTGAAACCTAGTGGGTTGTGTCGAGCTATTCGAAGGCGCTGACTACCTAAAGGAGAAGGAGATGTTGTTGAACTATTCGAAGGCACCAACTACCTGAAATGACGATATGTTGTCGAGCTATTCTAAGGCGCTGACTACCTAAAGGAGAAAATGATGACAAGCTATTCTAAGGCGCTGACTACCTAAAAGTGAGATAAAAATGAAATAATGTCAAGCGGTTCTAAGGCGTTGACTACCTATAAGCGATGATGAAGTAATGTCGAGCTATTCTAAGGCGTCGACTACCTAAAGTGATGAAAATGATGTCAAGCTATTCTAAGGTGTTGACTACCTAAAAGTGAGATAAAAATGAAATAATGTCAAGCGGTTCTAAGGAGTTGACTACCTATAAGCGAAGATGAAGTAATGTCGAGCTATTCTAAGGCGTCGACTACCTAAACCGAATGAAAAGATGTCAAGCTATTCTAAGGCGTTGACTGCCTATGATAAATGAAATGATGTCAAGCTATTCTAAGGCGTTGACTACCTAAGAATGATGAAAATGAAATAATGTGTAGATGCAGGAATGCTGATATGCTAGCGATGCTTATGATGCTGATGATGTTGATGATGCTGATGTTGATGATGCTGATGTTGATGATGCTGATGTTGATGACGCTGATGTTGATGATGCTGATGTTGATGATGCCCGGATGCTTCTGGGGACCGAAACCCGTGCCAATGCTCCTGGCTGGACCCAATGTGGACTTATTGCCATCGCCCCCCAAGCCGGTGTGCATGGATAACTCCTGGTAAAAACCTTGGGGACTTATTGCCTTTGCCCACCAGTTGTTGATCCCAAAAATGAGTTGACATCGCAAAAGGAGGATTTATTGCCATCACCTCGCCAACTTTCTGTCGCCAGGTCTTGTGACGCGCCTGGATAATGCAACTAGGTCTTATGACGAGCCTATATGAATGAGATGAATGCAATGTGTTTGATGAGAGTGGGTAGGCTAAAAGGTAATGCTAGGTCTTACTACGAGCCTAAGGGAATGCAACTAGGTCTTATGACGAGCCTAAAGGACGGTTCTAGGTCTTATGACAAGCCTAAGGATGGATCTAGGTCTTATGACGAGCCTAAGGATGGATCTAGGTCTTATGACGAGCCTAAAGGTTGGGATCTAGGTCTTATGACGAGCCTAAAGATGGGATCTAGGTCTTATGACGAGCCTAAAGATGGGATCTAGGTCTTATGATGAGCCTAAAGGAGTGCAACTAGGTCTTATGACGAGCCTAAAGGTTGGGATCTAGGTCTTATGACGAGCCTAAAGGAGTGCAAATAGGTCTTATGACGAGCCTAAAGGTTAGGATCTAGGTCTTATGACGAGCCTAAAGGAGTGCAACTAGGTCTTATGACGAGCCTAAAGGTTGGGATCTAGGTCTTATGGCGAGCCTAAAGGAGTGCAACTAGGTCTTATGACGAGCCTAAAGGTTGGGATCTAGGTCTTATGACGAGCCTAAAGATGGGATCTAGGTCTTATGACGAGCCTAAATGAATGTGGATGGATTAAGGCTTATGTCAAACCTGGAGATGGTAGGGCTCAAGACGGGCCTGAGGAAATTTGATGTGGAGGTAGGGCTTAGGACGGGCCTAAGGAAATTTGATGTGGAGGTAGGGCTTAGGACGGGCCTGTGTGATATGAGGAGGGTTTGATCCTTTGGGTTTCAGGTTTTTGGGCCTCAATTGGTGTCGTTGTTGCAATTGTTGGGACCAGCAATTGCCCCCAGTATTTTTCCTTAAGGCATTCTGAGAGTTTTTTTTAGGACTTTATGGCAATCGATCGGAACGATCGATTGCCCCCAGTATTTTCTTTGATTAATTGCGCAAAATCAAGTCTCACTCTCACAAGGTCAGGGTTTATCTTGATGTGGTGCTTTCTATCCTACACTCAAAGTGTTTGATGCTTGCTCTCGTGCTCTCCTTCTGGTCAAATGATCTAAACCGTTGAATTTGACATTTGTTATATTTACGCATTCAACCTGTTACTTTCACATGATAGGATACACAACTACTAAGTCAGAAGTCTTTTGAGTTTATAACGTGGCTATGGGGTGTAATGAAAGACAACGGGCCGATAGAGGAATGTTTAGGATCTGTGGAGCTATAAGGGTGACCAAAGCTACAACTTGCACCTTCTCTTGGACTTGTCTTCTTCGTCTTGAAGCCGTTTGGCTACTTCTTGGTGAATTCGCTTATGAGCTTGGAACTTGGGACTTTTGGGTTGTTCCTTGCACCTTTTCTCTTTCTTCCAATTATGGATTTCTTCGAGGCTTTTCAGGTTTGCCTTTCTTTGAATCTCTTTTTCTTCGGGGTTCTTGTGTTTCCCGGTTTTGAACTTTGAGAGCTGTTTTTGATGTGAGCTCATTTGGATCCTGTGTCACTTTGGGACCATTTGCGGATCATTTCGTCGTGCTGGTAGCAGTTTTGCTTCTTTGGACTTGTGAAGTTGCTGTTCAAAAGTCGGGCTCCTTGCTTCCTTTGGTCACTGGGTCGATTATTCGTCATTGGCTGGCTTATTTTGTGGAGTTTGTAGTGTTGTAAAAGAGGTCATATATGAAAAGCTCAGCGGGGGTGCCTAGGGTGTATGTCAGGGTTCACAAGCTTTTGGTTGTGTGGTGTTGTACCTAGGTGCTTCGTCATCCCTAATAGTTGTGTATCCTTTCTTTGTTACTTTTCATAGGTTTAAGCGTAAATTTACAAATTATCACCTTCGGTTGGAGTCATGCCGTTTACCTTACCTTTGAATGTAATCTCTCTGGAGCCATGTAAAAATGACATGCTCTTTCACTCATGGTTTTACCGCTCAAGGCACTCTCGCGAAATGTTCACTCAGAGACTTGCTTGCACAAAATAAACAAACGAAATTGTCGCCTTCGGTCTTAAACTCAGACTGCCCCCAATATTGTTGCGGGGTTTACTTGACAAACCTTAGAATGCCCAAGTTATTTATGGAGGGTGATTGCATGTGTGGTGGTAAACAATGGTGGTGAGTGGTGATGGGGTGATTGCTGTTTTGGTGGAGTGATGTAGTGATGAAAGTAAAACATGGTAGTGGGACGCTTTCAGTGTACGATGAGATTTTCTATTGAGAGGTGATAAGTGGTGGAAACCAACAAGGTAGTGAGATGTTCCTTGCGTAAGAATGAGTTTCACGTGGAGAGGGGAGTGTAGTGAGACACATGGGATGTATGTGATGAAAGTAGTGGATGTGGGTGAAATGACGTGATGACTTATTTATTTTTTGGTGTTTTGGTTTTGTGAATAAATGCACCAAAAATAATGAAAATGAAACTATGCTCTAATTCATGAATGGAAAGACAATATCAAAAATTGTAATCTTAAGAAAACTACCTAAAATGATAAAGGAAACTAGCTACCATAAAAGTTGGAAGAACGACTGGGAAAAGAAAACTACCAAATCGAGAAAACTTCTAAAATAGTGATGTTGGGCAGTCTGATGTCAACATACTGAAGACTCGAGCTCTGGGCCATCGGGACGCCATTGAGATGACCGTGATTGTCTTCCTTCTGAACTTCGAATAGGCCTCGTAAAATGTTTGAACTAGGAATGCCTATGGGTTATGTAGGAGGAACCCGGGTCTGAATCCTTTCCAAGATGCGAGTGAAGTGCATGAGCTAGAGTGACTCCTAGGATAGCACAGATTTGCGGGCCGGAATACCCTTAATCTGGAAGTGGAGCAAACGGGCCGAAGGAAGCCGTATGGATCGTGAATGGGCCTCTAGGCCGAGAGAGAAACCTTGAAGCCTAAGATTCATTTGATGTTCTTGTTGGGCCCTAAGGCCTGAAACTGGAATGAACGAGTTCTATACACTATCTTGAATTCAAATGTTTTACGCTGTGGGCCGAAATTCTGGATTGAAAACGAAATTCGTGGGCCAAAATTATGAATTGGTCTGTGGGCCCAGATGAAATGAGTTATGAATGTGGTACTTGGGCCGGAATGATTTATGAACTTTAAAATGATGCTTAGGCTGAAAAGTTTTAAAGAATGCAGCCCTTGGAACATTCCAAGAATTTGGCATCTGGGCTAGAATGTGTTTGGGCCGGAAGTAAAGCACGTGGGCTGGAATGGTCCCTAAATCACAAATCGGCCTAACTTTCTTTGGGTCAGAGAAGATGGTTGCTAAGCCGACAAAGATTTTATTTGCAGGACTTGTGAGTTATTTCAAATTCAAGTCGATTTCTTTTTATGGGCCTAAAACTAATTGGATAATTCAAATTGGGCCAGAAGAGAAATCACCTAAGTCTAGGCTTTTGGGCCGAAGCCCGAATAACTCACATATTAAACCAAACAGGGCCTCTGGGCCGCAAACAAATAGAGCTGCCAATTTGGGTCGGGCTAGGTTGATGTAGGAGAAGTTCCTATCAATCTCTAGGCTGGGTAGTGGGCCGATCATACAAGCAAACAAGGCCCACATAAATTCAACATGTCCTCACTTGGCGGTTAAATCAATTTGGGTATGGATCGATCCGGAGAGGTGCTTGGGGCTTGGGCCCAGGTCACCACAAAGGAATAGGGCTTGCACGCTATTCTCTTTGGGCTTCCCCTACTTTTTTCACATCACTGTTAAGTGTGCGTCTACGGTCGGGTCTTTGACTGACCAAACAATGGGCTAGGTAAGGGTACTGCCAGGAAAATGCTTGGGGCTAAAGCCCAGGTATTAAGGGGGTGTGGTTAGACGACACCCTCCTCTTTTCCCCCACTTATTCACATCACCTAAAAGGTGTGAGTCCCTGACAGGGGACCCTCAGGCGGGTCCCGGGGTGAAATTGGTTTGCGTGGACCCTCGCTCTCATATGATGCAAGGGTGCAAAAATTAAAGTGCGCACGAAAGTAAACAAACAGAGTAAATAAAGCCATAAATAAACATTTTCAAGTTAAGCCCTCTTTCTTAAAATTAAATCAAGTTAAAATTAAGAAGTTTGTCCCCAGCAGAGTCGCCAGTCTGTGAGCCTCGATTTTAAACCCTACCCTATGTTGATTAAAGTTGATTAGGATCTAATCGGGTTTTAGGTCCACTTATAACCTAAGATTAATAACTATGTCATATAACAATAATTATTAAAACCTAAGCTAGCTCACTGGAACCTATTATGAGTCGCCACCTAATTTTAACCTAGATCAAATTAGGAAAGGAGAGTTCGGGTTCGGGGGCTTGATATTCGACTTAGTTGGGGTTCAAATTACTTTCATTACCCTTCCTAGGTCGTTTTTCCTCTACTTGGTTTATTTACGGCTTTCTACAAAGTTGTTTTTAACCTAGGTGCGCGCTTCTGTTTTTTTTATTTTTTAACGTTTTTTGACAGAAAATTAAAGTGAAATTAAAAGCTACCTAAACTAGGGTTTCGGAGGCAGAATTAGGTCGAATTTTGTTTCCGTCCGTGGCTACGGACCTAATGTCCGAACCCACGGACCCTAGTTAACCTACGTGAACATAAAAGTCGAATTAAACAGAAAACACAATTTTGAAAAAGTCCGGGGCCACGGACAGGATGTCCGTGGGCCCGGACATTATTTAGAAAAACCTAAATTTTGAAACTCTAAAATCCCGCCGCCGTTCGGGTGTCCGTGGCCACGGACAACCCGTCCGTAGTCCCGGACCATAGGTCCGAGGTCATGGACCACCCACGGACAGGGGTTTTCTGATGGTTCCCGACGGTGTTTTTGACTCAAAATTTATGGGTACGTAGCCTGAAAGATATACAAGATGTTAATAATTGAAAGAATTCAATTTGAAGTCAAAATTAATACGAAACTTAGTTAACAAGTTATTAGACAGAAACACAAACAAACCTTAATTCAGAAGCAAGGAAAATTCAATTCGATTAGAAATTTCAACCAGAAGTGTATTAAGATCAGAAAGGTTAGAGAATTTGGTTTTTAACCTGTTTTGATTTCGAAAATTTGCCGTTTCTTCACGTCGGGAATCTCTGAAAGCTTCATTGGTGGCCGATCCGGTTCAACTTCGACCCGAGCTTCTGGACCCTTCTTCCTTGTGTTGATAAGGATGTTTTTGCTTCTGTATTGCTGGTGATTTTGTGTTTGGAAGTCTGATGGAGATGGAATATTGTGTTTTCAGTGGCTTCGGGGTGATTTCAGTAGGGTTTCGGTATTGATTTGAGGCTTGGAAGTGTAAGAACGTGGGGAGAAGCTTGACGGCTGCCTCTTCTGACTTTGGGATTGTTTTTTTTCTTCCCTAGTTCGTTTTTGGGGAGTCCTTTTATAGAAAGAGCATGGTCAAATTGATAGAGCAAGATCTTTATCTAAAAGACTGATTTGTGCTCTAAGGGAATCTGATTTTTTAGAATATGTTGTAAGCCGATAAAAATTATGAAAATTTAACTGAAGGTAAAGAATGATTTTTAGGAATTTTGAGAGTTGGAATATCAGTTTGATAAATAATCGATTAGATAAAAATCTCACAATCTCGAATCTCCCATAATTCATAACTTATTAGAAAGTCGAAATAACGAAATTCCAACTGCATTATTCTCTAAAAATCATCCTATATCTTGTATTAAAATTTCACGACATTTTGTTTTGATTTCGGCATTTTCCAAAGGAGAGAGAAAATTGCAAAAATGATTGAATTTCTCTTTAAAATTTTGGGCTAAGGTTCCAAATAAGATAATTTCAGGTTTGTGACTGTATGTAGTCATGATAACCATGTGACAATTTTATTTTAATTTTGGAAACCTTTAATTTCTATTTTGAGGCTATTTCATGTGTTAATTATTAAAGAAATTAGCTTATAATATGAATTAAAAGCTAAATTTCCAGAATAAATATTATCAGAAAATCATGAAATACCTTTCATAATGACTATGATATTTGGAAGTGTGTGGAGATGATGAACAAGTCATATAAAAATAGAAAATCCCTAGAATGTCCCTGGAAAATCCTGCATTGGTGCATTTTGACCATTTTGCCCTTTGTAACATGTATGCCTTTGAGACTACTCCGGGGGGGTTGAAATTTTGGGTATAACATTATCTTTTACTCGGGTCAATGACTTACACCAGCCAAGACCATTACTCATACAATACTTACTTTACTTACTACTTACTCAAGTCAAGTCGACGGGACCTCCGGCCAGGGACTACTCAGTCCCACCACCGGGCTTACTTGGTTCACCAATCCAGGATGCTACCCATTTAAGGGGTTTGGGCCGTGGACCAGTTAAAGAACCAGGAATCGGATCCAACCTCTTGTGTCTCCTCATCCTCACGCGTGGCCGAAACTATATCGGACTTCTACTCATTCCAATTTACTCAATACTTACGTTAGGAGTTAGATGGTTATGAATTAGTAGAAGTCACACATCCAAGCCACATACACAATACATTGCTCATATACACATCCATACAAAATACAATACAATACGCAAGTACAATACAAGATACAAATTCATTTCATCATCATTCATTCATTTCATGAATTATACAAACTATTGTTCAAGAGAAATATACCAAGAACAATATAAACAAGCACAAGTAAGTACAATATAGTCCGATTCATGCATTTATCTTATTTAGGTGATCAAATAAGCACACAAATCGGGGTAACCAGGTTAGGATACAGAGCATGAAGAATTCATACCTTGCACCGTTGATTTGTACTCACCGACTCCTCTTCGGTGTTCAACTATTCGAATTCTATCATATACATACAGTTGGGTGGTTAATCATCTATAATTAACCTTACTTATTACTTTGCTAGAGTTTCCCAGTGTTTACTTACTAATTCCTTATTATTCAAATACATTTACTTATGTTACTTACTTAAAATTATTCTCTAGGCTTGTTCATGGCCTTAATGACCTTTAAACATCATTAATTATGTCTTAATTATCTTATAATATCATTACCCATCCTTACCCATCCTTAGTTTAGTTTTAAAACACATTCTGTACAAATTCTAGGTTGGTCCGGGTTGTTGTCCGGGTTTACATACCCGGACCAACACATGGGCAAACTCCTCGGGTGTGAAAAACTACTGGTCCGGGTTTATGTCCTACCCTGCAAACCCGGACCACATGTAGTGTTATGTTACGGGTAAGTTTTTTCGTATGGTCCGGGTTTGTGTACTCCTTTGCAAACCCGGACCACTTGTTTTAGGAACTTACGGGTATGTTTTTGGGGTGGTCCGGGTTAGTGTCCTAGTTTGTAAACCCGGACCACTGCTTTTGTATAAGTTTCTGTCTTGTTTTTATGCTGGTCCGGGTTTCTGTAGCGGTTTGCAAACCCGGACCAATTGCAGTTTTGCAATTTGTGTAAGTTTTTGAACTTGTTTCAACTCCAAACTTCTACCAATCTCTTCCCTAATATTCCTACATATTATCTAGGTGTTTTGACCCTAATTAGGCAATCAAAACTAGCCTAATCCATCTCTATACCAATCTGTTACAAAACACCATTTACTGTCAAGTTTTTCTCCTGTTACAGTTTTCCTTCTTCCACCAATGCTACAGATTTTCCTTTCCTCTTTACCATTCAATCCCTCTACTAATGGTACTCCTAACATCCTCAATGCATTACCTCTATCCTAGTTCCATCCCATTACCTAGCTCTTCTCCAAATCTGTTTCAAGGTGTTAAACCACTCACCTTAAGTTCTCCTAATACCCCTAGTTATTACCTAGGTAGTTTCTCCTCTCACACAACTAAGCCCTCCTATTTCCATACAAATTTGGGCAGAGGTTCCCCTATATTTTAACATTGCCCACATACATTTTCAGCTCACCCATTCATTCCAATTCCCATATCAAGTCACACATCATTCTACACACTATAACACAATATTTTTCTGCACATACACATACATTACCCAATGTTTTACCCAAGCCTTTAAACCTCTTTTAAAACTTCCAAAACTGTTACATTCTCTTCCTTATTATACTACAATATACTTACTACTCATTACCATATACTCTACACACTTCCAATACCCAAAATCTGTTACACTACACAGTACAAAGCTAGCTCAAGGTAGTGCATTTACCTTGTGATTTTAGTTCCTCTTTCTTTCTTCCCCTTCTCTTCCTTTCTTCTTTTTTCCTTCCTTCCTTTTGTTCTCGGTTCCAAATGGAGTCCACACTCCAATGCTACAGCCCATACCAACACACAACTCCAACTTATCATTCATTCATAACTAACCCTAGAATTTAGTTATTTTTTGGGTTTAGAAAGAACATTACCTTACAACCAATGAGTGAGGTCCTTGGTTAGCAAGAGAGTAAGATATCTAGCCCATGGAAGAAGCCAAAATTTGCTGGAATACAAGGAACAAGACAAGGGTCTGATCATGAATTTCGTTTTGACAACAAGGCTAGAAAGAGATGAGTTTTCAAGATTATTTTTACCTCAAAACACTAAGAAGAAGGAGGAGCTTCCAATGGTGGTCTCAAACCTTCAAATGGGGAATACCCATGGAGTTGAAAATGGGTGTTTTCGATTTTTGAAAGGAGGAAGATGATCTCCTTTACAAGGGGAATCCAATGGTGTAATTTTTGTTGCATTTGGAGAAGGATTGAGTAGTTAACAAGAGGAGAGAAGAGGAGGGATGTGTGAGGGTTGTAAAAATCGCCATGGATGTTGGCTTGAGGAGGAAGAAAATCAGAGGGGGAGGGTGAGTGCAGTACGTGAGAGAATTAGAGAATGAGAGGGAGTAGGAGAGAGAGGGTATAAAGTAACCCATTTACGTTTTGCTTTTTGCCCCCTTATTTAATTAGCTAGTATGTGAGTGTGTGTGAGAGCTTATTTAGCTCTTAAAAACCGGCCCACTAATATACATGAGCTGGGAGCGTTTTTCGTCTTTTACAGAAAATGCTCGTTAATTTACCCGGTTTAGGTACTATTCACTAACCGGGCCCGTTTTCCGGAATTTTCTCGTTTCTTTATTTTTATTGGTTATTAAGCTTCCATTAATGCTTAATTATTGTTATTTAATGATTTATAATTTTTACGGGTTCGTTTGACCACTTAAAATCACGTTTTTGGGTGTTCTCGAAAAACGTGCGCTAAAGCTCTATTAGCGTTTTAATTCGTTATTTGGATCCGTTTTCTTCGGGAGTTGTTCCCATATATTATTTAGGCCTTATTAAAGCTTTAGAATCCATATAACATGCTAACCGAGGTCTCATACCTCCTTTGGTTATTTAACGCTTATTTAGCGTCTTTCGCTTTTTAAGCGTTTCTTTGTTTCTTTTGGATTTATTTTTCCTTCTCAATATTTCTTAGGCACTATTTAGCCCTTAAATTCCTATTAGGATAATTTTAATCACTATATTTAAGGTCGGGGTATTTCAATATTGAACGCCAAGATCGTAAGTCAACAAATCAAAACAGTGGTGTTCATCTAACTGCTTCACAGGAAATATATCAAGATGCAGGTAGTATGGGAGTGACAATGAGGAAAGAGTATTATGGTGTGATTCAGGAGATTTGGATCCTTAACTACACCTGCTACGAAACTTATGTCTTTAAATGCAAATGGGTAGACAACAGGCACAGTTACCATCAGGTGGAACACAGTATGAAGTTGGTTGACCTAAACGCATTGACATACACAGAAGAACCATTTATAATTGCTTCTAAAGCTAGACAAGTGTTCTACTGTCGTGATCAATGTAATCCCAGATGGTCAATTGTATTACAAAGTAAGCGATGGATAGTTGGTGTTGATGGTGTTATGAACGAGGAAGATTATGACTGTGAAATGGACAATGTTCCTCTCCAAATGCCAATGGAAGTTGATAATGTGACCAACTTTCAGTGCACAAGATCAGATCATGGAGAAGGGTTGGGGGTGGAAAAACGAACAAAAAGTAAGTCTGACATAAAAGTGAATGCTCAACACATGCGTGTACAATTTATGTTTATTTATGACTCTATTTATGACACTGACTATATATATTATGTAATGATATTGTGCAGATTATGGATGCCAACGATCATGAGATGCTCATACAGTGTGATGAGGAGATGGAGATAGATTCAGAGATGCAGTTAGCGGAGCACACACAGATCGTCGATGCCACTGATGCTCCTACGACCCCTCAGGACCCTTCTACGACCTCTCATCGCCCTCCACGAAAGACACGAGGACCATCACGTGGTCTAAATGAGAAGAAGGAGAGTGACATGATTGATCTGGTGTGGGATAGGTATATGTTACACCT
Organism: Limonium bicolor; assembly: GCA_023374045.1. Classification (NCBI taxonomy): domain Eukaryota; kingdom Viridiplantae; phylum Streptophyta; class Magnoliopsida; order Caryophyllales; family Plumbaginaceae; genus Limonium; species Limonium bicolor. The sequence goes on along the minus strand of CM041776.1, from coordinate 456,314,143 downwards.
ATATGTTATTCTATTTTATTTTTTCATATATATAATGATATTTATACATTTATATGTAGTACTATATATATATGTATGACTAACATATATACTGTATATATACAGGTATCTTAGACCCACTGGCAGGAAAAAGCAGAAGTTTGCCAGCGCCATGGGTCGATTGGTTAAGACCCATTGTTGTATCAACAAAAATTGGAGGAACCAAGATCCGGAAATTAAGGAGATCATGTGGACGAGCTTGAAGAAGAAGTACCAGATCTTAGAAGAAGCATATGATAAAGTGTTGTCACTGCTTGCTTTGCGTATGCGAGCGTTCAAAAATAGGCTGATGGCTGGTTGGATCAATACGAACAACCCAAAGCAGGTGCCTCCCTATGAGCTATACGCTGGCATGATCACTGAGGAGGAGTGGAAGGAATTCTATGAAGCACATATCACCCCTGAGTTCAGGGTACGTAATTGTTTTCATAGATTAACTTTTAAGTTTATGTTGTTAATATAACAGGATAAAGTTAAAATGAATTGTATTAATTCTTTCCACAGGCAGTTCAGGAAAAAGCCCGACAAAATCGCTTGAAAGATCAGAGCCCACATTACATGGGCTGAGCTGGGTACGCGGGGCGTATACCAGGCTGGATTGAAAAGGGGTTATTGAAGCGTGTGCGTGAGGACGACACAATTGAGCCGATTCAGAGTCCGGATGAGGTGAATCGGGCACAAGCATACATGCTTGGCCGCCAATTAGAGAAGGACGGCGAAATGTATTATCCACGGAAGGAGACTGCAGACTTAGCTACAAAAATTGTGAGTGTCCTGAGTAATATTTAATAGTTTATAAATTTTTCTTACAATTTATGTATGTTTTATTTATTTGATCTAATTCATAATTTACATGTTTTTTACGTGTACAAGACTGCAGAGGGTGCTGATTCTTTTCTTGGCCAGCTTTATAGTCAGGATGATCCGTTGAACAAAGTGCTTGGCAAGAAGGATTACCCTGGAAGAGTTCGATGATTTGGATCCGCAGTGCGTCGGAGATATGTTTTTCCTCGCTCCCAGAGGATGGGGAGAGAGGAAGAAATGAGGGAGATCGAAGGGAAGTTGTCACAGCAATTCCAATCTGATTTGCAGCAGCAGATGCAACAAATGGAAGCAAGATTGATGCAACAGCTGAGTCAGGGGCATCATCTTCTAGCTCTTCAGTGTATGCCCCGCACTGTTTCCACCCCTGCACCTGCTTCCATCCCAGCACCTGCTTCCACCCCTGCACCTGCTTCCACCCCTGCACCTACTTCCACCCCTGCACCTACTTCACCCCTGTACCATCTCAGGTTTCGGTTACTTACACTATACCTGCACCTTCTGATCCATTCCCATATGCCAAACTTCAAGTATGCATGTGTGAATTTTAGTGCTTTGTCGTTATTTATTTTTTCAATTAATCAAAAGCATGCATGTTGTAATGTATGAATCTAATTGTTTGTGTTCGTTTATTAGGGAACCAAAAAGGGTCGTCTTCTGCAGATCAATGAACATGGCACCTTTATGGTTGTAGTAGGCACAATTCTACAGACTCATTCGGCGTCACTATGTCATTTTAAGCGAGTTCCGGCCTGGTACGTCCGTGTGACGGTCGACAGTGTCTGTCAAGGCTGTGATCACATTCCACTACCGATAGAGTGGAATGATTGGAGCACTGTCATTGAAGCACGTGGCTCACAAGTACCATGGCCTTGCAATCTGGTGGATTTATCTAGTAGTACGGTAAGCAAAACAACTTATATAAATTTGTTTACTAATTACCATTTCATATAAATGCAGTTTTGGGAGAATAGTTTTCTAACGTATGCTAACTTGTCATTTCTTAGACACCTGTTCCTATTGCTGGCAAAGGTAAGCGAGTCAGTGGGTCAAAGAAAAGGGACCATCGGGTCAGCAGGATGATCACTACATCAGTCCACTTCGACGTGATTTCATTCTTATCCAAAATTTGGTGAAAACACTGGGAAAACGTCAGCAGATCTTATATGACTTGATACTCGGGAAGGGTGATGATTTCATTCAGTTCATCCTTAGGGTTCCGCCGTCTTTGTTCCACAGTGGAGAGCCTCAGGAGTTGCTGATCAGTATTAGCGATGTCAAGGAGCTGCTGCTTGGTGATATGCTGAACATCTCGGTGATTCAATCCTACTGCTTGTAAGTATCACATTTTTTCTCTCTCAAAGTTAATAGTAAGTTTTATGTATATATAAATTTAATTTAATGTCTTTGACATCAAAGGCCCTTACTATCGAGGCTGGTGGGAAAGAAACTGAAAAATACGATCACCTTCCTATGTCCACAAATCATGTCTTCTGAGGAAGCTATGAGAGACGGTGTTACGTGTCAGAGCCATATGCGCAACGCCATATTTGCTGCAGTAAAGAGGAAAAGCCGATTTGTGCTCATACCATATCATTAACTGTAAGCGTGCTTGACCACCTTATGCTTTTGTCTTTATTGTTTTATGTTAACTCATATATATTTCGAAGCTGAAGTTGATTTGTTGTTTTTGAAACTTGTAGCAATCATTGGTTGTTGTTAGTGGTGTGTACTTGTCACTTAGGAGAAACATCGCCATTCCTGTTCTGCCGACAAAGTAAGTAAATTGTGCATATTTTCATTTAAAAAAAAATTTATACCTTTTTTGATGACTTGTCACTTAAATGCTTGTTTTAATTAATTTCAGTTGTTTTAGAGATGGTATGGTCAATGCCAATGATATGAATTTTCCTTTGAATATACAGTATTTGAAAAAGGTAAAAAAATATTCTATTTACTCATGCATACTTAAATATATTTTGTATATTAGTGTGTATATATAATATATAATTTTATTGAAAATAGTGTCCCAGGCAACCAGATACCAGCAGTTGTGGATATTTTGTGATGCGATACATGTTCGACATCGTGTCCAAAATCGATAAAATCAGTAACGACATTGGAGTATGTGTTATAGGTTTTGTGTTTGAATTGGTAATTTAACTGTTTCTGCATGGTTGGATAAGTTTAAATGGTGTACTTAATTGCTTTTATAATTCTTACGTGCAGCTTATAACTTCTTTGAAAAACAAGGAGCTACTTATTCAGCTGGTGATCTAGATTTTGTCAAGGAGCACATGTGCGCTTACTGGACGAAAGCAATACTTTTAGAAGATGAACAGAGTCATGATCAGTTGCCCGCTGTTTGAAGTTGTCTGAACTGAACCAATTTGCATCTGTAAATGCAGTTTGTTGCATTATATATGTCAAGTACACTTGTGTTGTGTTGATGAAAAATGCAGTTTCTGGCCTGCATTATCAAATTTCTACAGATTGCAGTACAACATAAGTACTTAGTAGCTTTCATCCGTGTTTGGATTTTAACTGTAATTAAATTTTTTCTGCATGTTTGGTACTAATACTGGGCAAATATCTGTTAATGTACTGGCTGATTTGTTGCAATTGGCCTGGAATTAATGCTGTAAATTTAATTCATAGAGATTTTAATTTCTCTGTTACAGTTTGTTGTGATGGCTTCGGCTGTGTTGAAAATGCAACAATGCATTGATCTGTGATGTGATGATATCTGTAGCATTTGTTGGAATGGATATTTCTAAAAAAATAAATAAAAAAGAAAATATACAGAACGCTTATCCATATAAGCGTTTTTTAAACTCTCTCGCCAACCATCATAAGAAACGCTTATATGTGATAAGCGTTGTTTTTGGTCAAGCATAAAGAACGCTTGTTAGGCTAAAACGTTTTTTATGTTCCCATCGTTTTCGCATTATAAAGAACGCTTTGCAAATAAGCGTTCTTTAAAGATAGTATAAGGAACACTTTGGAAGCGTCATTTAAAATGTTTTACCATTTGCATCGCTCGAATAAACTATGCTAAATAAACGTTCTAAATGCCAAATTTAAGCGTTGTTTATTTTTTTTTCCAGCAGTGGTGCTAAGCCACTTATATACCTGTCTATCTGAATCATGAATCTTGACAAACACATTAGATAGACAATACAAGGTTTGCTATCATCAAAACTAAAGGATCTTGTCTTAACAATTTCCCCCTTTTTGATGATGACAACCTATACACTTATATGTACTTGGCAATTTAAAAGTTGAGAGATTCCCCCTAAGAAGGATTCCCCCTGAGTTTGTTAAGGATTTTAAGAATGAAATTTTTTAACGAATGATAGCAATAAGTGACTGCTTTTATGCACTATAAGTGACAGCTTTTATGTTATACTATGACCAAAGTAGATAAGGTTTTTTATTCAGATGATACATAATACAAGGACAATAGACATATTCTCACAAGTACATATTTCTTTCCCCCTTTGCCATACAGCAAAAATAGGGAGCAACTACACGACATAAGATGTTGTAAAAGCCATGACATTCCATAGAGTACAAACTACAAATATGATCAAGATAGTTTAGATGGAGTGAGGTGTTTGGGTATCCCATTCATAATCTTTGGAGCCAAAAGGCTCATCCTCCGAAAAAGAAGCTTTGATCCAAGAGGGTTTAGCTGTGGTAAGATCGATCAAAGGTGATTCAGCTGTGGTGGAAAGGTCAGACTCTTCAGAATCTATTGTGAACTCCATGCAGTGTGGAGAACGTGTATTGGATAGAGTGACACTTGAGATGATGGACCAAGCTGTAAGGGAGTGGGAGTTTGGTTGAACATAGCTTTGTGCGATGTATTTCTTTGGATGTTTAGTGGCCATAAACTTGCGAATGGTGGAGTAAATGGTTTGCTCATTCGAGCTAGATGAGCTTTGTGGTGTCGAGCCATGTCGTGAGATGTGAATGATGGAGTGTGATTGGTAGATGGAAGGAGCAATTTTGTATAGACACTTTGGATATGCTCAACGACTGATCGGTGAGTGGTATTAAAGGAGGTGCTACGTCTTGTGGGCTATGTTTGTTAGCTTTTTAGGGGTCAAGGTCCTTGATTGGATTAGTGGAATGGATAGGACTAAATATCTCAGATCATTTTGCAATTTTAAATCAAGGAAGAAGCAGCCAATACAATAAGTTATTTCATACGTATTATAAGCATTCAAGTTGACAATGATCAGTTGCATTTGTCATTGATATCAAAAGATTTCTTTGAAACAGATAGTCAAAGGCAAAATAAAACATTAATGGAAAAGGAAATACCTAATCCTAAATCTAACTCTCTCGGTTACACTCGTGTCTTTAAGAGACAAAGAACTCTCAGGCTATCTGGGAGTCTATAAAGTCTATTGCTCTTTGAACCATGTTATGAACACTTGGTTCAGAGGAGACAGCCTGCGCAGCGGTAAGAGTTACTCTTACACGCTGAAGAATGTCCCGAGCTGAAGTATCCAGACTAGTCCCCAGCCTGTCGGAGACCAGTGAGGGACTTCTCCTCCTTTTGATTCGCGAGGCTCTTGTCGTTGGTCTAGGTTCTGACCTTGCATCTTCGCTCTTTGTGGGCTTCTGGATAGCCACGATCTATCTCCTCGAGTCTTGATTCCCATTTTGGAAAGCATCTCAAAACAGAGGCAGTCTTGACTGGTCTGCGCGCACTCGTGGAACTCGTCGATGTCCACTCCAGAGTATTTTAGTGCCTTGGTGACCACTCCCCTGTGTACTAGCCCTTGGTTTACGTGTTGGCTTTCATCAAGTGTGAGGAGAATCATTGCTGGGAGGCGAATCTTCTCCTTTGTCTTGAGGGCGTACAAAAGTCTTACATCTCTTGCACTCATTATGTAAGTTCGTTGATACCTTGGGGTTATGCTATGGGTGATTGTATTGAACAAGACTCTGTCTGAGATGGACATGTCTACAGCATGAAAATTTTTCATAGCTGCTCCTTTGTGGAGCATATTCGCCATTTTCCCACCTTGGTGTCCTTGGTCATTCCATGTTGTCTCCTTGGAAATGACTAGCCCTTCTGGCTTTAAGTTGAAGGTTTTGCATATCCAGGACTTCGTTATGTTGATGTGAACGCCTTGAATTGTGGAGAAGAGGTAGTCATTATCTTCGCCCTTTTGAAGAGGTCCTAGCTGTCACATGTGTTCTTTGAGCAGCTCGGTGTAGACGGGGATAGGCTTATAGAAGAAGTCTATCCATCCTTGAAACTCCAATAGCTCGACGATCTCTCATAGGCCCATCTTTTCCATCCACTCTATGTCCAACGTCTTAGGTAAGACAGGACAAGATCGGTCGCTGACATTCTCAGCCTTGATCAAGGCTGACTCAAGCTCCTTGAGTTTCTTGAGGCGTTTTAGAGGTTGAGGTGATTGAGACTTGGCAACGTCCTTCTTGGCTTGAAGGAGCTCCTCAAGCTCTTCAGCATGTGGTGAAAGGACTTTCTTCTTTTTGCCCTTTGCCTTCTTTAGTTGTTCACGCTCTTCGTGCGTGAGTATGATAGGTGATTGCAAATCTGTGTCGCTGTCTTCAACCTGAAGCTGTCGTTGAGGTGTCGGGGATCTATCGATGATTGGTTCCCCAAACGCGGCGACGAGATTTACCTTTTCCTCTGAGTCCGCGGTTGTCTCTAGGTGTATCTCCTCTACTAAAACATCTTTTTGCGTTGGTTCATTGTGTTGAACCTCCTCTTCTTCCAGTTATTGTACAGCTGCCTTGATTTCAGTAGAGATAGATGTTTCTTCTTCATCATAGAAGTACAGTCATCATGTGGCTTTTTCTGGGGTAGAGTGAGATTTTTGTGGTGCTGTTGGCTTTTGAGTACGCTTTGTTGCGCGTGTCACGCGACCAGTTATAGAGGTGGAATGGCTCTTAGATTTGTTTTTGGATTGCTTTGTGGTGTTTTTGGTGGTTTTTGGTGAAAGAACTGGAGAAGACATTTATGGATTTTCTGCCGGAGCAGGGTTAGGAAGAATAGTAGGTTTGAAGGTGTCGGATTCAATGAGGTAGTAGGTTTTGGGAATATGGGTTCTTATGTATTCTACCTCACTCGCATATAGTTCGCCTTCTTGTACTACTTTGATCACGAGTTGATCTTCCTCTTCTTTAGTAAGACTCGCTAGAGATTTGGTCAGCTGTATGTCGACCACTTGTTGTGAGGAAGCTTCCTCAAGAATTTCCTTCGCCTTTGATCGAAGAACATTTTTGGGTGCCATTTTTGTTTAGAGGGTTTTGTACTAGAGTTTGAAACTTTTTGATCGGGTGTTCTTTTAGCGGCTGTGAGGCAAGGGTTTTTTTTTTGTTCTAAATCTCGCAGGAAGTTTTGTGAGATAGAAGAGAAATTTGTTTTGAGTGCTTAGAGAGATTAGAGAGAGTGAGGGCAATAGTGTGACAAGAGAGAACTCTTGTCGCCCTTTTATAGATATCAAGTAACGGTTGACGACCGCTTCTCGTTCGCTCGCTGACATGTCCTAACAATACTATTCATAACGGGCAGCGGTCGTGACGGTTGTCAGTGATGCATTGAGAATTTTTCCCGTTTCTATCCGTTAGACTTCTCTAAATTAATCTCACTTGTTGTGGAAAATGACAAATCTGTTTCAAGTAGTCGATTGACATAATTTCTATGCATTAAACTGATCATTGACTACTGAACGACAATATAATAGGTGTTGCTTACATGTCGGTGACATATCATGGGAGATAAAAGATAGCTTAATTGTGATCAATGAATATCATTCCAAGATCATGAACAATCTTAGTAAACCTTTCTCTACTTAATGTCTTAGTAAAGATGTCAGCTAGTTGGTCCTCAGTAGAAATATACTTTAAACTAACTAATTCATTTTCACAACAATCTTTAAGAAAGTGATGTCTATTGTCAATATGTTTGGTACGAGAATGATGCACAAGGTTTTTAGAAATAGCGATGGCACTTGTATTGTTACACATAATTGGTAATGTACCTGTTTGGACGCCATAATCACCAATTTGCTGTTTAAGCCATAGGAGGAGCACAACAGCTTGCCACAGCAATGTAATCAGATTCAACTGTTGAGATTGCAACACTTTGTTATTTCTTTGATCCCCATGCAATCAGACATGACCCAACAAAAAATGCTGTCCCCGATGTGCTCTTTCTATCGGTGATAGATCCTCCATAGTCTGCATCTGAAATCCTACAACGTTACAGTTAGTGAACTTAGGGTAAAAGAGACCAAGATTCATGGTTCCTTTTAAGTAACACAGGATTCTTTTTACAGCTATGAGGTGACTTTCTCTTGGATCTGCTTGAAACCTGGCACATAAGCAAATGCTATACATAATATCAGGTCTACTAGTAGTTAAATATAGTAGAGAACCAATCATCTCTCTATATGATCACTGGTCGACCGGTCGGTCACCAGTCATGATGCCCATCTTGGTGCTGACTGCCATTGGTGTGTCAAACGTCTTACATTCCTCCATTCCAGATATCTTTAGCAGATCCTTTACGTACATCTCTTGGGATATGATAGTCTCTTCGTCATTTTGCTTGACTTGAAGTCCTAGAAAGAACTTCAATTCTCCCAGATCACTCTTCTCAAATTCCTTTTTCATCAATGCTTCAAACTTTTTGCAATATTTCTCATTAGAGGCACCAAAGATTATATCTTCAACATATATTTGCACGATTAGGAAATCCCTTTTGTTGTTGTACACAAACAAGGTTTTATCCATCTTTCCCTTTTGAATTTGTTTTCCAAGAGATAGGAAGAAAGACGATCATACCATGATCTTGGAGCTTGTTTGAGCCCATAAAGAGCTTTGTCAAGTTTAAGTACCATTCCCTTTCCTTCTTGTGTTGCATTGATCCAGTCTGAGTCTCGAAGAGCTTCCTTGACGTTCTTGGGCTCGATGGGTGAGACTGTCGTTGAGTGGCTAGAAGATCTCGAGTTTGTGCTCTTGTCTGAGTTCCTTTGGATACGTCTGATATGATATTCTCCAATGGATGATTTTTATACAAGGCACGAGATTGATGAATGGTTGATGGAGATAGAGGATCCTCGACATCATTGTTTTGTTCGTCGACTTGTTGTTGACCTATCGCTGACCTATCAGGCAAGTTTTCTTCAGTCGGTGATTTATCTTTGGGATTATCTGTGTGATCCTGATCAACTAGATCAAATCCAAGTTTTCTTCATCATGTTTTTGATCTTGAGTACGTCTGCCTCATCAAAGACCACGTGCACACTTCTCAAGGAATAGGTGAGCCTTCTCATCTTCTGAGATGTCACTGTCTGAGGTTTGATTGTCATTACTCTATTAAGAATCTCCTCATGCTGCAACGAAGGCTTCCTTCTTTGGTCCTTTGTTGAATGATCGTCGGACAGGTTTCTTGACCCCGTCGTTGTCCTCTCAGAATTGTTGAGGACAATCTTTGATATGATGTCCGCATTTTGAACACCTAAAAACACTTGTCATTGTTTTTCTGTTTATCATCCGACTCCTTGCCTTTCCTCATTTTATTTCTTATGAACTTTCAAACGTACCTCTTAGCATAGAGAACCACTTCATCATTGTCGTCTCCTGACTCGGATCTTTCATTTTCAGCTATTTGAAGGGCTATGCCTTTCCCTCTATCTCTTGATGAGATTTCTGAATTTCTGTGTTATAGTTTTAACTTGAAAGTCATTAGAGATCCTAGCATGTCTACCAGAGACATCTTGGAGAGATCATGCACTTCTTGCATGGCATTGACTTTGCTGTCAAAGGTGGCAGGAAGAGATATGAGGAACTTCTGAATTTGATCCTCGTTAGAGATAGTTCTTCCAAGCACCAACATTTCAATGATCAGCTTAGTGAACCTTGTATGCATTTCAGAAATGCTCTCCTTTTCTTCCTTCTTGAATAGCTTCCAATGAGTGAGTAGTAACTCAATGCGAGTCTTTTTGATCTCATCATTCCCTTTATAAGTTACCTCAAGAGTTTTCCAAATCTCTTGGGCTGTTTTGGCTGAAGCAATCTTGGAGTATTATTCAGGTAGTAGTGCACAGTGAAGTATTCTTACAGCTCGAGCATTGAATACCAGCTTCTTGATTTGATCATCCGTCATGCTGTCGATAGATATGTCGTGTCCTAGAGTATTCTGGAAGGTGTATTCTCCATGTGTTATCACCCTCCTTATTGATTGTCAGACTTGATATGAAATTCTATCGTATTCTTCCAGTGAGTGTAGTTATCTCCATTGAAGAGTGGTGGTCGATTTGGTGCAGAACCTTCTTCTGCTGCTAGAATGCTTGCATGAGAAATCTTGATTGTCTTCCAAAGCAGTTAGCTTTCTAGAAGAGACCCGTTCTGATACCAATTGTAACTGGCTAGTGCTCCTGATGCATCCCCGACCAGTTGTGGACGTATCTATGACTCAATTAAATTTCGATGGTTCAAGGGAATCAACGCGAGATAAACTTAAATTGGAAAACACATTTCGATTGAGAATTTACACACGAAATTCACTTAACCTCCCTTGCCCTACACACGGACTCCCGGGACAGTTTCGACTTTACCCCTAAAGTCGTCAACCCTCTCCTGACTATCGGCCTACGGTTCACCGACCGTTCCTTGACATGTCGTTCTATCAAATACCCAATGTATTGATACTCTAACCCAGTCCTCTCTAGCTCACCAACTCTCTAGCACTTACACACACTCCTAAGTCTGATCCACACTTGCCCAGATTATCTCTTTCTTTTCTCTTGTACAGGCTTATCTTACATAGGACATTAATGCACGTATATATACAAGTTAGTTAAGATGTAAACTAACAACCTATGAGTGTAGACTCTAAAGAGTAGAGTACTTCTTCTTCTACGAATATAATAGCCGCACCCTACTTCAGATTTTCTTCCAACTTGATCTAAAGCCAACAACACATGTGTTGCCTTGTGAATGGGCAAGTCGGGTGCGTGTCTTCCAAGTGGTCATTCACCACTAGCATCCTCAACTTGTCTGACCTTGTTTGGTCCATTAATGCACATAAATGCTCTCTTCTGAATTTATTATAGCTATGTAATGATGTTCATTAATAGCCTTTTCTTATCTTTTTATCTTGCACATTAATGAGCTTCATCTTTTGTCGTGAGCTAGTTGCTGGAATGAGTGTGATATATCCGAGTGAGTTTGTCGACGTTGCTAACACATGTTTGCCCTTGTGCGATGTCTGATGTAAGAGATACATGATGGTGTGGTTCTTGACTGCTTGTGTGTACTAGAATTCCTCCGGAGCTCTCGCCAACAAGTGCCCGACTGGTAGAGCACATGTCATGTGCTGAGCGTGCTTGCAACCTTGCGTGCTAAGCCACACATGACTTAATTGCGCTTGCAACCTTACATGCTAAGCCACTTATATACCTATATATCTGAATCATGAATCTTGACAAACGCATTAGATAGACAATACAAGGTTTGCTATCATCAATACTAAAGGATCTTGTCTTAACAAGTGGTCACCACGGCACTACAACAGCATGGAGTGGACACCAACTCCTTTCACGAGTGCTCGCGGACCGCTCAGGACTGCATCTTCTTAGAGATGTTGTCCAAGATGGGGATCAAAACTTAGGGAGAAAAGCTGACGATTCTTCAGAAGCCTACTAAAAGCAAGGACTCACGGTCAAAGCCTCACCCACTTGCCAGGACATCCGCCCACAAAAGGAAGCGCGGTCTTGCACCAGTCCACGACAGGTCGGGGACCAGTCTGGATACTTCAGCTCGAGACATTCTTCAGCGTGTAAGAGTCACTCTTACACCTGTGCCGACAGCTCCAAAGAACCTAGTGTTCATCAAATGGTTCAAGGAGCAATATATTTTCTAGATCAACACCTATAGCCTGAGCGTTCTAAGTCTCTTAGAGACTCGAGTGAAGCGTGTGAGAAATTATAGTTTTAAGTTAGATTTTTCCTTTATCCTTCTTTTGTTTTTCCTGCCATTGACTATCTGTTTCATAAGTCAATCTTTTGATATTGATCGAAATGCAATTGTTACTTTGTCTACCATGAATGAAAATCTTGTTTACGAAAGAATTTATTGCATTGGCTGCTTCTTCCTTGATTAAAAATTACAAATGATCAGAGACATTCAATCCCAATCATTCCACTAATCCAATCTCCTAACTTGACACCTAAAAAGCCTACATCATAGACTGTCAGACGCGCACCTCATTTATTACCGCTCACCGATCAGTTATTGAGCATATCCCCAAGTGTCTAAAAAAAAACTTGATCACATTTTTACCACTCACAGTCATTCCTTCAACTCTCAAACCATGGAAAAAAGAGCCACAAAGTTCATCCAGCTCGAATGAGCAAACTGTCCATTCCACCATCAACAAGTTTATGTTCATGAAACACCCAAAGAAGTATGTTGCACAAAGCTATGTCCAACCAGACTCAGACTCTTTCACATCCTGGTCTGTCACCTCAAGTGCGACTCAATCTCATACTCAATCCCCTAAGTGAATGGAGTTTACCGTAGACTCTAATGAATCAGATACTTATACCACCGAAGAATCACCACTATTCATGGCTTTTTCCGATGATGAAACCCATGGCTTAGATGTCTCCACTTGGGATACACCAAACCGCCACTCTATCTAGCTTGTCTGTATCAAACTTGTAGTTTGTAATATATAGAATGTCATGGCCTTTTAAATAACTTAAGTCGTGTAGTTTCTCCCTATTTTTTCTGTATGACAAAGGGGGAAGAAAGATATGTACTTGTGAACTTATAACTATCTTCCTTGTGTTATGTAATTATCTTAGTGAAAAACTCTTTACTATGGCCACGGTATAAAAATGTTGTTTGTTGTTGTTTTGGTCAATTTAGATTTCCAACCTTTAACAAACTTAGGGGGATCCTTCTTAGGGGGAATATCTCTCAATTTCAAGTCGCCAAGTACATATAACTTTGTAGTGGTTGTCATCATCAAAAGGGGGAAATTGTTAAGTCAAAATCCTTTAGTTTTGATGATAGTAAACCTTTGTTGTTTATCTAATATGTTTGTTAAGCTTTGAGACATAGATAAACAGGTAGAGGGGTGGCTTAGCATGCAAGGTTGCAAGCATGCTCCATTCATGACTTGTGTCCAACCAGTCAGACACCAGTCGAGGAGAGCTCCGTTAGAACTTCTAGTACACACACTAAGTCAAGCACCACACGACCACATCTCTCATGCCTCAGAAATAATACAAGGACAAAACACTTCAATAAGAACGACAAACTAATGCAGACTCTCACATCCACACAAGCAACTAGCTCATGACAAAAGGATGGCTCATTAATGTGTAAGATAACAAGATAAGTCAAGGGCTATTAAAAAGCATTTATTACATAGCCATAATGAAGTCTAAAAGAAGCATTTATGAGCATTAATGAACCAGACAAGATCAAGCAAGTGGATAGTGCTAGTGGTGACCGACCACTTGAGTATTTGCCGCCAACGTGTCCAGTCACAAGGCAACACATGTCTTGACGGCTTCAGATCAAGCTGAAGATCAACAAATAGTCGAGCGTGGCTATTATGCTAGGTGATGAAGAAGTAATCAACTCCTAAAGTCTAGGAGATCATAGGCTGTTAGTTATATCTTAACTAACATGTATAAATACGTGTATAATGTGCTATGTAAGTAACCTTGGAAGAAAGATAAAAAGGAAGAGATAACTAGAGCAAGTGTGAGTTAGACTAAAGTGTGTTTAAGTGCTAGAGAGTTTGTGAGCAGGATAGGACTGGATTCTAGTGTTAATACTTTATGTATTTGATAGATTGATCAGTTGGGGAACAGTTGGGTTACTGTAGGCCGGAGAGGGTAGAGGACTTAGGGGATAAATTCCTAAACTATCCTGGAGTCCTTAGGTAGGGCGAGAGAGATTGAGTGAATTTCTGTGTGTAAATTCTCAATCGAATAAGATTTCCAGTTTGAAGTTTATATCGTCTCTTCCAAATTATCAAATAGTTTCAACAAAATAAGAGACATGTCCATGACCGGTCGGGGACGTATCTGGGGGCATTCGCCTCTTTCAGGAGAGAGGAGGGAGCAAAGAGAGAAGATATATTTTACAAATTTAAGTGTAAAGTAAAGTAAGTGAATAGTTCCTCCCTTAAAGCACTTTTATCATGAGAAAAGGATGGAATTAGGTGGTCTCACCCTTTTTCTGCCTCCCATTTAGAGATATTTTAGGGCTTGGTTTGACCAAGCTAGGAAAGTTAAGGCCTTGTTTGGCACTATTTGAATATTATTCACATTTTGGTGCCATATTTTGAATTTTTTGTAAATCATTTGAATTAGGCCTCCTAATGTGATACTAGATATCACAAATACTGATTAAGGTATATACAAGGCTAATTAGCCACCCAAAGTCAATTTTTGAACACTTTCATAAAAATGTGTCATAAGAAGTTTTAGAGCTCTTTTTTGTGTTTTAATTCATTCTAGATTGGTTTGCTTTTATCATGGTTTTATCATGTTATTACCTTAGTTATAAGGCTTAGGAATCCACTTTGGACCTTAATTAGGGTTACTCAATTTCTTAGGGTTTCTTACAGTACAATTTTGCCCTAAGTGATTTTCAAGCATATTTTTGCTTGTTTTTGATCTTGGATTGTTACACAATATTGTTAAGGCATATTTTAGACTTAATAAATAATTAATAGATATTTTAATCATAATTTATTAGTTAGGGGTATTTTATATTACCCCTCATTTGTGGTTTTAATTAATGGAAGACCTAAAGATACCTTTAGGCCTGAGAGAGGGCTCAGAGAGGAAGATCCCCTCTTGCCTTTCCTTTTGTCTGCTGCATGAAGGTCTTATCTTCAGCATTTAATTTTGTAGCTACTGTGGGGAATATTCAAGGGTTTTCTTACTGCGGTATGGGCTTTGGTATAACAAATCTCTTTTTTTGCGGATGATTGTGTCTTGTTCGGATGAGCTAATAAGAAGAATGATATCAACGTTATGGGGATTGTTAAGGACTTTAATATATCATTTGGACAAAATATCAATGCTGATAAATATGGGCTATGTTTTTGGCTAACATCCCAGTGAACATATGGAATCAAGTTTCTATGATCTTTGCAATTAAGGAGGTTCCAGATCAAGGACTATACTTATGATTCCCTAGTGTCGTTGGAAGAAATTAAATAAAAATCATTGGTCATGTGTGGGACATGATTTATCAGAGGATTCAGAGCTGGGATAGGCTCATTTTGTAGGCTGGTCGTCAAATCCTTGATGAGTCTATTCTTCATGACATTCCTTCTTATTAGATAGGAGTTATTCGACTTCCAAGTTCCTTGACTAAGGATATTAAAAGTATCATCAGACAATTTTGGTGGTTAGGATCCTTAAAGCACAAAGGCCTCTACTGGAGAAATTGGGATGCGATCTGTTGTAGCTGGGATGAAGGTGGCTTGGGATTTCGGGATCTTTGTTCTTTCTATGATGCTCTGTTATCTATGCAGTATTGGAGAATTTTATAAAACCCTAATCTTCTTCTGTGTAAAGTCATGGCTGCCAGATACCATAAAGGAAGAGGAGTGCTAGATGCTAAATTAGGGAACAAGCCTAGTTCTATCCAGTGGTCTATATGGAAGACCATTCCCTTAATTCAACATGGGGCAAGAAGGGTAGTGGGTAATGGAGGTAATATCAACATTCTGGACCCTTGGCTTTTGGACAAGCAAGAAGGTAGACCTTGGGATGGGAGACTCCCGCCAAAGGTAAATGAGCATGGACGTGTATCATGGTTAATTAATGATAGAGATTTCACTTGGAACAAGACCATGGTCAGGGATTGGTTTACAAGGGATGATGTCGCTTGCATTATGAAGACTGTTCTTAGCAGTAACAAAGATGATTCTGGGTGTTGGGAGGCACTGTTCCCACCTCTACTCTTAATCTCGTACAGTTGACATTTCGTAGCATAATTAAATACACGAGTTGTAGCAGAAAATAAAGCTAGTCGTTCTTACTCGGGTGCTACCTCCATTACTCACCTATGTGAGTAATTAAGCGTTCAATTACCACAATAAATATATCCATTGTGATGACAGAGATAGAAATATGATATGTATTATACATCCTTCCATAACCAAATCCGCACAAGTGAGCAATCTAAGTAATCCCAAAGTATATACAACCGTAGTATATAATGTTATACAAGTCCATAAGTGCAAACATAAAAGACCGCTAACTACCCAAAAGTGTCGCGCACTTCGGCTTCAGTCTCGATCGAGCACCTGTAATATGTATGCCACAATGGGCTCAGCACAAACCGCTGAATATGCTAAGGTGTAATCCTAGGATCCTTTAAACTCCTTAAGTCAATTATCCGTCATAACATGCGCTTCATTTTCATGCGGATGCATTTTACAAGTATATATTAAGACTGTAAATGCTATAACTAAACACCCAACATTCCCCCAATTCAACCACATCATTCACAAATAATTCATACACATTTTCAAAATGATAAACGAGCAAATACGATTATGAAATGAGAGTCGTTTCTTGTGATGGTTCTCATTACTCGGCCTTCGAGGCCCATTAATCAATATCCATGTTTGCAAGGGATTTTGAATTCTTGTACTACGATATATCTGATACTCGTAATCTCATTCGCTTTACATTTACTCTTAACTCATAGTGGGTGTCATGTTAGGACAACCCTTTTATAATTCATAATGTTTATTTAATTGGATAGTCGTCTTGTGTGCACCAACAGCAATGCCCTTCGACCAATGATTTGAAAATCTCTAGATTTCCATGAGCGGACCCGATTTGGTAGTCCATCTCTAGTGGTTACTCTACTCAACCAGGTAGTCCGAGACTACCCAAGGTTTCTCCTCCTCATAAACCAATTCTCCATGTGATTAATTAACTTAATCAATTTACCTAAGATATACTCTTAGTAACTAGAGAATACATTATCATATAGTTTCCATCTAGGTCTTACACGTTCACTTGAAGTCGTCTAGGTTATTTTCATGTTGAGTACAAATGCTATAGAGATTGGTATTACCAGATCTCTTTCCTAAGTTATTTACTTAGGGTTGATTAGGAATAATAGGATATGTCATTGAACTTTCATAAGTAATGATCTTTCCTAATATTTCCCGTAACTTAAGTCGAGTTGCCATCGGTATTACTTTGGTCCGAAAGACTTCACACACAGTTAATAACGTGAGATTGTCGAGCAAATAAATTATATGATATCACATGCATATATCACACATATCACTCTTATCAACCATATACAAACATGTCCGAACCCAAGGAAACCCTTAGGACATCCGGACCACACAATAACATACCGTACACCTGACGGAGAGATAGAGTAGACGTCTGAACCCTATCATTCATTCCTATATACGCACGTCCTTTAATGTATGCCCTCTAATGCACTAATCTCTGGATGACGAGACTAAGCATTAGCTCTCTATGATATTAACTAAGTCGGTATCCCGATTAGTTGTTAATCCCCCGATATTTACCCGGTGATTGTTCAACGTTATCATTCGGGTTTTAAACAGTTCGGGATTAGTTATTTAATCCTTTAATTATGTCAAAAATAACATGGTGAACTTACCACTTAGTTTAATCCTGACAAACCTATCACATTTATTCATAAGTTTATTATATATATACATATAGTTTGTTACTATATGTTACTTGTACAACTGACGTTATAGTATTATTCTTTAAATGCTCATTTAATTCATGAGTTGGTCAACTTTGCCTTCTTTGGTCAATTAGGTTGACTTGGTCAACATGTATAAGTCAACACTACTATTATATATCTCATAATATAATTCCTTGAATTATATAATTCCATTATCTTGTGTAACCCCTTATTCCATGACATTAAGTCTTAAGGTTTTAATGTAACATAATGAAATTTCCCACCTTATAACAAACTCTATATTAGTTTAATAGATTCCTTAATCATGTTATGTATCTTACTATAACATTCCAAATATTCATACTCCAATTGTATGAATTATAAAATCTCTTTAATTCTTGTCACACTCATTATTTTATGTGAGTTACAAACTCCCTTTAGTTTCTATTATTTTCACATACTAATATTTAGACCTTATGTTTGATGTTAATTTAATATGGTTCCCAACCATATAACCACCAATCCCAATTCATCACATTCTCAACCTTGGTATATAATCCATAATACCTTATACTTATATATTCATATATTTTCTTATGAATCATAAAATTCCTATCATTAACACTAACTCTATAAAATGACATTATGATCATAGTCTTAATGCTATTGTGAGCCTTGATTTTTAAACCCTTATCCTATGTTGATTAGAGTTGATTAAGATATGATCGGGTTTTAGGTCCACTTATAACCTAAGTTTAATAACTATGTCAAACAACACTAATTATTAAAACCTAAATTAGCTCACTTGAACTTATTATGAGTCGCCACCTAATTTTAACCTAAGGTAAATTAGGAAAGGTAGAGATCGGGTTCGGGGGCTTGATATTCGACTTAATTAGGGTTCAGTTACTTTCATTACCCAAGAAGTCGTTTTTCCTCTACTTAGTTTAATTGCGGCTTATTACGAGTCGTTTTAACCTAAGTGTGCGAACTTCTGATTTTATGGATTTTTAACATTTTTTGACAGAAAATTAAAGTGAAAAGTGAAACTACCTAAACTAGAGTTTTGGAGGTGTAATTAGGTTAAATGTTGTTGCTGTCCGTGGCCACGGACCTACTGTCTGAACAGACCCCAGTTAACTCAATTTTACGGAAAGTCAAATTTAAAAAGAACGAAATTTTGAAAAGTCCGGGGCCACGGACAGAACATCCGTGGGCCCGGACACTGTTTGGAAAAAACATAAATTTTGAAAAAATTAAAATCCCGTCACCGTCCAAGAGTGTCCGTGGCCATGGACTGCCCGTCCGTGGGCCCGGACACAAAGTCCGGGGCTACGGACCACCCTTGTACGGTAGGTTTTGGGTGGTTCCCGACGGTGTTTTAAGCTCAAATTTTATGGGCGTGTAGCCTGAAAGATGTACAAGACGTTAGTGATTGAAAGATTCCAATTTGAAGTTGAATTATGCATGAAACTTAACAGACAAGTAACAAGGCATAAACGAAAACAATTAGCAATACAGAAGCCGAAAAGAGTCGGTTTGTATGTGAATTTTGAGATGAGACTAATGAAATCGTGGGGAGTTAGGAAAGTAGAATTCCCACCTGTTCTACCTTTGAATTCATGACAATTCTTCACACCGGGATTTGTCGGGAGCTCCGTTGATGGAAGATTCGAATGGACTTCAAACCGGACTTCTGGTCACTGATCACTCTTGATGTTCTTTACGTCTTGTTGGTGTTTTTGTGGGGTTTTGATGATTGTTGATGCTTTGGGAGTTAAAAAAACAAGTTTAAGTGGTGATTTCGGGGGATTTTCGGTATGATTTTGGTGGCCGGGTGTTGAAAAACGTGAGAGAGAGAAAGGAGGCTGTGTTTTCTGATTCCTTAGGGTTCTAGAGCATGTCAGATTCTATTTTTATCAATTGATTCGCTCCTTTATATAGACTTTCTTAAAGATATAGAAAATCTAGTGAGATCTCTTGGATTTTTTAATTAAGTGACTTCCCAAAGGAATTTTGATGTGAAATTTTAGCCACGTGTCAAGGATGGAAATTATGATTTTTCTGAGGTAGAATCGAATTTGTTAAATATTGGAATATTTTTAAATTCAATTTCTCGTAAATTTCAATCAGAAATTGCTAGAAAATTATTGGAATTTCAAAAATTAAAATTCCAACGCCATTATGCTCAATATAACATCCTCTATCATGGGTTAAAATTTCAAAGCATTTAAACTGATTTGGGCAATTTTTGAAGGAGAGAGAAAGCTCACGGAGGGCTTAGAAGCCCTGAAAATTACAGAAATGCCCCTAAAGGTGACCAGACTGCCCCTAGCACTCCAGAAGGTGCCAATTGAACTAAGAATTCCTGTTACTTGACCAAGCTCCCTTCTAGTACCTGTGTCTCTAGATACTCTCTTCCGGGGGAGTTAAAATTTTGGGTATAACAGATTGCCCCCCGTCAACTTGTCTTTGTAATGAAAATGAAAAGACTGGTTGATGCCTGAGTGATGCCCCAAAATTTTGACCAGTAGTGGAGAGTGAATTAGATTTCTGCTGAAAGGTTAATGATTATGCTGTGCTATTATGAGGCGCTAGCTACCTGAGAAATGAGTTGAACTGAAGAATAGGGTGTGACGGACTGTGTACTGAAGATCTTGGAAACCTAAGAACGCGGATATGAGAGTTGTATGCATGACATGCTGTGGGATATGATTATGCATATGATATGCGAATGAAGATGATATACGAATGATGCTCGGTGCATTTAGGGACCGAAACCTGTGCCAATGCTCCTGGTTGGACCCTATGTGGACTTATTGCCATTGCCCCCTAAACCGGTGTGCAAGGATAACTCCTGGTATAAACCCTGGAGACTTATTGCCTTCGCCCACCATTCGTTGATCCCAAAATAAGCTGACATAACTAAGGAGGGTTTATTGCCATCACCTCGTCAACTTCTATAGCTAGGGCTTATGCGAGCCTGGGTTATGCAAATGGTATGGAATGTTTGATGATGCAGTATGCAAGGTAGGGCTTATGCGTGCCTGATGATGAAGTTTTTTTATGCAAGGAAGGGCTTATGTGTGAATAATGATGATGTTTTTATGCAAGGAAGAGCTTATGTGTGCCTAATGATGATGTTTTTATGCAAGGAAGGGCTTATGTGTGCCTAAGGATGAAGTTTTATGCAAGGAAGGGCTTATGGGTGCCTAAGGATGAAGTTTTTATGCAAGGAAGGGCTTATGTGTGCCTAATGATGATGTTTTTATGCAAGGAAGGGCTTATGTGTGCCTATGGATGAAGTTTTTATGCAAGGAAGGGCATATGGGTACCTAAGGATGAAGTGTTTTTGCAAGGAAGGGCTTATGTGTGCCTAAGGATGAAGTTTTTATGCAATGAAGGGCTTATAGGTGCCTAAGGATGAAGCTTTTATGCAAGGAAGGGCTTATTTGTGCCTAATGATGATGTTTTTATGCAAGGAAGGGCTTATGTGTGCCTAATGAAAATGAGAGGTATGGCAGGACTTATGGGAGCCTCAGGTATTGTCTCTTGGTAGTGGAAGGGCTTATGTGTGCCTAAGAGGATTTTTTTGTGATGGTAGGGCTTATATGTGCCTAAGAGGATGTCTTTGTAGTGGAAGGGCTTATGAGGGTCTGGAAGGATTTCTTTTTGTGGTGGTAGGACTTATGTGTGCCTGGGAGGATATCCATGTGGTGGAAGGGCTTATGTGTGCCTGGGAGGATGTCTTTGTGGTGGAAGGGCTTATGTGTGCCTGGGAGGATATCTTTGCGGCATTGGCATTTGAACTTTTGGGTTTCAATAAGCATTGTTCTTGCAATTGTTGGAACCAACAATTGCCCCCAGTATCTTTCCTTCAGGCAATCTGAGTTTTAAGGCTTATGGCAATCGATCGGGACGATCGATTGCCCCCAGTATTTTCCTTGATTAATTGCGCGAAAACAAGTCTTGTTCTCACGGGGTCGAGGCTTGTTTTGATGTGGTGCTTTCTATCCTACACTCAAACTATTTTAAGGCCTGCACTCATGCTCTCCCTTTGGTCAAAACGTCTCAACCATTGAATTAGAAATTTATTGGATTTACGCGTTCAACCTGTTGTTTTCACGTGATTTGATACACAAATACTAAGTTGGAAGTCTTTAAAGCTTATAATGTGGTCATGGGGTGTAATGAATGACAATGAGACCATGGAGGAATGTTTGGGATATGTGGAGCTGTAAGGGTGACCAAAGCTGTAATTTGCGCCTTCTCCCAGATTTACCTTCTTTGTCTTTGAATTTGTTTGGCTACTTCGCGTTGACCTTGCTTTGAACATTGGATTTGGAATTTTGAAGTCATCATCCTTCTCTTCTTTTGGTTTTGCATTGGGATTTCCTTTAGGCTTTTTAGATTTGCCTTGCATCCATTTCTTTTTCGGGGTTCTTGTGATTCCCGTTTTTTGAACTTCGAGAGCTGTTTTTGATGTGAGCTCTTGGGACCTGTGTTGCTTTGGGACCATTTACGGATCATCTCATTGTCTTGGTAGCAGCATTGCCTCTTTGGACTTGTGAAGTTGTTGTCCAGGAGTCGGGCTCCTGGCTTCCTTTGGTCACCGGGTCGGTTATTCATCATTGGCTGGCTTGTTTTGTGGAGTTTGTAATGTTACAAAAGTAGAGATATGTGAAAAGCCCATCGGGGGTGCCTAGGGTGTAATGTTAGAGTTCTCAAGCTTTTGGTTGTGTGGTGCTGTACCTAGGTGTTTCGTCATCCCTAATAGTTGTGTATTTGTTCTTTGTTACTTTTCACAGGTTTAAGCGTAAATTTACAAAAATATCTCCTTTGGTCGTAGTTATGCCGTTTACCACACTTTCGAATGTGATCTTTCTAGAGTCGACATGCTGTAGACACCAAAAATTCTCACCCCATAAAGCAAATTCCCAAAAATAAGAGGGGTCGTCGCCTTTCTTTTTCAAAAAAGTATCAACGTGCGTGCCAAAACGAAACCATCGTTTTTCTTGACAAAATTCTTAATCATTTTTCAAAGTGTTTCAGAAAAACCCAATTTTTCGAAAATGAGTTTTCAAACAATAATATGTTTTAAAGCTACCCTTTTGTTTAGCTACCTATTTAATATTGTCAATTAAATTTCCGTAGTTGTGAGCTTGTCATTTTTCATGATGATATTTTTACTATCTCATTTTAGTCAGACAGGCCTGGTTTTAATCTAGTCTTGGGCTGAACCCAACTTAGCTTAATATCTAAGGCCCATATGATCACTTGCTCCATCTTGACAAACACAGCCCACATCCAAAGGCTGGCTGTTAAAAAACCAAAAACCCTACTGTTCCCTGGGGGATCCATCTACAGTGCCGCCGTTCAATCCTCTCCTCCGATCAACCCCTTTTCTCTGATTTTCCATTTTCTGAAACAAAGGAGCTCACTCCTCTAAAGCCAAGAAAACCCACCCCAGAGCTTCTTCTCTCGAGCATTCATCTTCCTCTCCGTCGACCGAAACCCTGCAACTCAACCGACCAACAAGATATCCATTCTCTACTTCTCATTCCCGTCATTTCGTTTCGGCAATTTTGCAAATCAACTTGCGAGCCAGGGACGTCCATACCCCGCCCTCCATTCCCGTCGCTTTCGAGGATTCCACCACTCACCTGAAGAACTCATACATGCTTTATCTCTTTCATTCTATTCAACCTTGCTGGCGAACGATGGACATTCATGCTCTTCCGCTTTTCTCTCCAACCGGTATTTTCGTAATCTACTTATCGAACAAGGACGCCCCAGCTCTGCGCTTCGATCTTTCTTCCACCACCGGCCGTAACTTGCAACCCACTGACGAGTGAGAGTAGCTACTTGCTACTGTATCTCTTCTCGTTCTCATTCAGGACGAGACGACGGTATTTTTGTAACCTAGCCAGCGAACAAAGAACATTTGCTCCATCCCTCTTGTTCCTCTGTCGATCTACAAATCCATGTTGTATCATCTTTCACAATCCGAAGTTGTAACTAGAGTAACTCTTGGTGTCGATTCTCTGTACTCTGAAACTCACCGCGGCTGCGAATCCCTTGATTTTTGATGAATCTCGAGTCACCTTTGCGAATGCTTCTGTGTTTCGTCCGATTCTGGTGTTGTGAAGGACTCACGGTGGTCGCAAAATCAACCTCGCGGATTAGTGACCATCATTTACTGCTATCATCTACTGATGTCAAAATCTGTCTTCACCGACGGTCACCTACCATTCACTTGAATACGGTTGTGACGCTCCTTCCCTTGCTCTTTCACCAAATCTGTTACTATCATTAAATTTATTGGGCTTGCTTGAATTTCCGGTTTACTGGGCATTTCGGGTCTATCTCGACGTCCTGATTTGGTTCCAACAGAGGCACTGATAAACAATAAGTTGGGTTTGAACGACGACACAGTTTGCAATTTGCTTAATTCTGAAACTCTAGTTCTGATGACAATGAACCGGCGTTAATTCACCGACGTTGTTGAGGCTCTGACTCTAGTGCTTATCTCTTTGACCCATGAGTGCTGATGTTGACTTGTTAATCTCTCTGTTTCTGATGTTATCGTTGAGCTAATTTGACCCTTAATGATACTTTGCCGAGATATTCATGATTTGTAAGCCATTCTGGCTGTGTCGCCTTAAGTCATTCGAATTGTGTTTAGTCCTGATAAACCTAAGGAATTTGATGGCCGCTCGCTGTAGTTACTTGTTTTTGACCTCGGACAAACTCGTGGACCTGATTCATCGTTTTACTGCAAGTATATTTGGTCGTGACTATTATTCTCCGGGTCTTCGACTCTTTCCGGCCTTTGAGAACTGAAGCCCATGTTCCTATGTTACCAATCTGTCTAACGATACTTTGATTGCTGATGATTTACTCTTTAGTTTGGTGGATTCTCAATGACCTGATTTGGGCTGATTTATCACCAGTCCGTTGGTGACTTATTGGTCTGACATATGCCCTATTCTGATTACGCTTTGTTTTTGCGCTTTGGCTGAGGTACTGTTGGATTGGGGCTGCCCTGTTTGAGTTGGAGTCGATCTCGGATTTCGCGTGTGACTGTACCGATGTTCTTTGGGCTTGGTACCTCGGCTTGCTCACTACATTTGGTTTCATGTTGGGCCGAGGTACAAATGCAATTTATCTGACCTACGTGGGCTGCTTGGAATGGGCTTGATGCTTCTATTGGGTTTGGAAATTCTACCTTTCGACCTATACTATGATTAATCACCTCTGGTAATCAATTGTCCCTTGCGCATTGATGTCGGTTTGGAAATTCTATCCTTCAGTTTTTATAATTGCGATTCAGTTGGTTTGATAATTAATTGCTCATGCGCTCAGATTTGGTTTGGAAATTGGTTAGAGACTAGCATGTGATTGTCCTTCGCACTTAGATATGAACATAGATTGAGAGATAGTTGCCCGATGCTATAATTGTTAGATAAACCACCGTTGGTTGGATGGTCCTTATTAATTCTTCATCTTAGAGGGAAATGATATAAACCCTCCTAGGTATGATCCCACATGACTCACAACCCATCTTTTGATACTACACTTTGGTTTGAGTCATAATCTAAGATGTTGAACCAATCTGAGCAGCAGCCCCAATGTTTGATTTATCTTACAATTTTAGCATTTTGTTGGCAGCTTGAAACTCTTTCCTATGTTCTCGGTTGGGGTGTGGGAGATGATTAGATTGCCCCCTTTCCTCCCATTGAGAGGGGCTGTATGATCCCATTGCACACACCCCAACCCTCTTCCGTTCTTTGACTAATGCGCTCTGTCTCTATTGAACGTGTTCTTTGACATGTACATAATGCTTATGGAATGGAAAACTGCTCATGGACTAAGGAGATGGACCTTGGCTTGGACTATCGGGGCTCTCCCTTCGAACGTGAAAAACGGTTGGTGTATCTCTTCGGATCCCCTTCAGCTCGAGTGAGGCGGCGTCATGCGACCCCCCATAGCAGCTCTCTATTTAAGATTTTTATCTATGTTTGTATTAATCTGTAATTTGTTTATTATTCTTACTTTCGACTGTAGTCTTAGATTTATTCATCTTCGTAATTTAATTCATTCTCTACAGTGAACAATTTTAGAATGTTATCTTTAGCTGGTTTTGGATTATGTTGTCCTAACGCTTATCTTACCCCTTTCTACATATTGATTAGAGCTTGGAAATTAATTTGAAATCTTGTAGGATTTTCGCTAGTGTTCATCACCAAATTTGTACATAATGTTTACATTTCATTTTGCTTTCCCAATGTTTGTACCCTATGTGAGATATTTGCTTTGTTATTTCGTGATTTATGCCCTTTGCTTTTTGCTTATTAATGTCATAAGCCTTAGTTACTATGTCTTTAGGTCCAAACCATTAGGATAGAGGGATCCCCCTGGCCTGATAGGTCATCGACCAATCTCGTGGTGGTGACACCCCTAAACCCTAAAACACACACCCAAAACATGTATATAGATTAATATTCTCCTTTTGGTTTTAGACCAACATTCTCATTCAAATTTTCTCTCCAACAAGCCCAAATAACAAATCAAGCCCAAATCGCTCAACCTACCCTAGCCCACTTCTTGTCTGATCCACTTCTAGCTTGACCCATTCAGCCCAATAAGCCCATTGGGCCCAATCCATGTGTGGCCAATCCATGTGTGGCCCAACCCTGTAAATAAAATCAAACCCCATTTCAAAACACAATTGGCTCATCAAGCTCGATTCAGGCCCAGTTGGACCCAAACCCATTCCGGGTCCAAATCTAATTTGGCCCATTAAGCCTAGACCAGCCCAAGCCCACAAAAGTCAAACCAATTTGACCTTGACCTGAACCTTTGACCAAACCGTGACCCGAATGTTGACCTTTGACCAAACCTTGACCTGAATGTTGACCTTTGACCAAACCTTGACTTGAACTGTGACCTTTGACTAAACTTTGACCATGACCCAAGCTTTGACCAAGACCCAAACTTTGACCAATCCGAACTTTGACCAGCCCAAGTTGACCTTGACCCAACTGTGACTCAATCCCATTTTGACTTGGTCTAACTTTGACTTGCCTTGTTTTCCAACCTCAACCAAATTCGACTCAAACCAAATTCGATTCCAAACCTGATTCATTTCAGTTCAAGCCCAATTCAAAATCAATTCAATTCTTAATTCAATTAGATTCAATCTCAATTTCAATCCAATCAATTCAAAATTCCTTTCATTCCCAATTCAATTCAACTTCATTTCAATCCCAATATAATTCCAAACATCATAAATCTCAAACTCCTTGAAACTCCAAACTCCTTAGAACTCAAGCATCTCGAATCTCTAACGTCTCAGCAGCTCAACAGACTCGAACGTCTCAGCAGCTCAATAGACTCGACGTCTCAGCAGCTCAACAGACTCGAACGTCTCAGCAGCTCAACAGACTCGACCGTCTCAGCAGCTCAACAGACTCGAACGTCTCAGCAGCTCAAGACTCGACGTCTCAGCAGCTCAGCAGACTCGAACGTCTCAGCAGCTCAACAGACTCGACGTCTCAGCACTCAATGACTCGACGTCTCAGCAGCTCAATAGACTCGACGTCTCAACAGCTCAACAGACTCAACCGTCTCAGCAGCTCAATAGACTCACGTCTCAACAGCTCAACAGACTCGAATGTCTCCACAGTTCAACAGATTCGAACATCTCAATAGACTCATCAAATTCAAACCTCAAAATCCTCAGTCCTCAAAAAGCCG
Organism: Limonium bicolor; assembly: GCA_023374045.1. Taxonomy (NCBI): domain Eukaryota; kingdom Viridiplantae; phylum Streptophyta; class Magnoliopsida; order Caryophyllales; family Plumbaginaceae; genus Limonium; species Limonium bicolor. Next base: position 456,286,801 of record CM041776.1, on the reverse strand, counting down.
AACCTCTCGAAATTTGATAACCCTCAAGCCTTGATCATCCTACAGACCCGAGCGTCTCACAGACTCCGTCATCTCAAGATGTTAAATGTCTCACCGACCTGAGTGTCTCACAGACTTTTTGCACCTCAAACTTCAAAATGAACCTGACAATTTGTCAAACCTCACAAAACGACCACAAACCTCTTTGACCCCTCAAAGACCCAAAAGGTCAAAACCTCAATTCCTTCAAAACCACAAAACTCCCAAACCTCCAAAAGCCATGAACTACGTAAGGTCTGATCTCAACAGAGAGTTGAGTACGTAGGCAACCCACACATGGTGCGACCCCACATCAATCGAAATGCCATTTTTCACTCAGTCATCTCACCTCCAAACAAACTTGTGCACTTTCAACCCTCGATTACCTCAGCAAACTCAACCATCCTAAAAATCCTGAACTACGTAAGGTCTGATCTCAACAGGGAGTTGAGTACGTAGGCAGCCCATCTAGGGTGCGATCCCATTCCAAACAAAAAACCCTTTTCCCCTCTAAGGTGGCTCTCATATCTCTCAGAACACTCGAACCTTCTTTGGCTCCCACGAACTTCAAACCATCAGACACTAAGTCTTGTCTATTCACTCAACCCCAGACTTTTCCCAATTCTCATTCTACACTCATCCGAATTCACCCATCCCTTTTCTGGGTGCTAGCTTGACAGAAAAGCTCACCTCATCCACTCTCATTTTCTCTCCTTCTGTCCTAATCCTATCCTTTGGCTTAAATGAATCTCTTTAATAAGGTTTTGAAAGAAGACAATCCTGACAATTGGAGACCGAGGTTTCCTCGGGCACCAATCCGAAGTCGTGGTCGTTGCCACTTCTAAGGGGTGTAACCCAGTGCGAACCCACCATAGAATCTCTGGCTTGATCAGATAAGTCCTATTCTTTGGTAATAAACCTTCAGAGTCAATCAACGGTTCTTAGAACCCTTCTTATCCTCCCTTCCTAGTTCCTTAGGTCAAACTAGGTGGCGACTCTAGTCAACTCTGCCTTATAGAGGCATAAGTCCGCGTGGAGCCCATTGAGAGCGGGTGTAGTGCTCACTAGCACTCCCCTTCATGCTTTCTGGGAAAGACGGACGATTTAGTAGGTATTTGAGGGATGCCAGAATAACGGGTTCTCACCCCCCACAGAATGGCATTTTCTAGGATCTGGGCTTTTCAGTCAAGAACCATATTTAGGTAGACCCCCCTCATACCGAAAAATCACCCTCCACAGAATGGCGACTCTGCTGGGGATAACTTGAGTAAGTTTTTCTCAAAACTCAAGGAAGACTGAACTCCATTCAAAATTGTCGGGACTTCCCCACTTCTTTCAAAACCTTCAAGAGATTCATTCCAAGCCTCTAGGATTATTCTACTCCACACTTAGAGTGTGTAGCTGATGAGGACAGCTAGGATTTGTTAAATCCTCAACAAACATTGCAACAATTGGGTTAATGATTAGCTCACGATTAGAAAGAGACACTTAGGATTGAATGAAGCTAACTTCCCTTTAGGTTAATAAACAACCAATTGGAATTACCGCCTTCAAGACAAAGCAGTTAGTAAATAGGGTTGCTTGTTCTTCTCTACTTTATTTACTGCATTCATATTATTGTTGCTTGTTGCGGGGTGAGACGGTCACTGACCTACACCATTACCGCTTTTACATTTACAAGTTGTGAGTGCATGGGTAGTTTAGGGCATGCATTCCTCTGTGTCACCCCTATTTTCCACGAGTCACGGCATCCCAATCGGTCCACGATTGATTTCCCATGAGTCGGGTCACTCATTGAGTGGTTAAGCCCGCGAGGCGAGACGGTCACCGACCTACGCCCTGAAGACTCATGATCCAAAATTATCCTCCATTATCCGAGTCTAAGCCAGCATATAGTGAACCATGAGCCTTCAGTGTCCAGCTGCCTAATCCGGTGTCTACGACGGGTTTTACGGGTAGTCACCCCCATGTATGCCGCCTGTCTGACCACCCTTCTATCTTACCCTGAAGATTGCATGGGCTCAGTTCTCCATTGCTCCTCTGCACCACGGGTGTCTCTAAAGCCCAATGTCACGCTACACGTCCATAAAGGATCCCGTATTTACCGGATACCCATACATGGCACAACGTAGTCAGTGAATAATTTGGACTTTAGACACACCTGACCGTGCAGATGACGAGAGACCCGTTCCATGCAATACTTCCCCGAGTTTCCCGAAAAGTGGGGTGTTGTCGGATCATCACTGGCCGTGGCGTATGTTTCCTTATCACTTCGGGTATCCTGACCTTTCGAACTTAAGCACTCCGGACTTTCTTGATAACGTGCCTCGCAAGGGGCATAGCAGAGAAAAACCCCGAGAGATGACAGTGAAGGGACGACGGTTCCCCCGGTGAGACGGAGTCATAATTGACCTGGAAAGTGATTATCCCAACATTAACACTTACAGCTCCACATCAAATATAGCCACGATTTACTTTATGTTATACATGTGTGCAAACCACTTTTAAAGACCGATCCGTTTTAAAATGTTCGGAATTCTCGTTTGCATGTCCCTAAAAGCTGTTTTACGAGCTCGTTTAATTTAAAGTTCCACAAAATATTTACTCATAAACGGGGTTTTCAAAATTTGTCAATTCTCCTTTAAAAGGTTTATTTCACTAAAATACTATTTCCGAAAGAATTTTCAAAAAATTGATTTCGAAAACCTACTTTCTACAAACGAATTTTAAATAACATTCTTCACCTACATGATTTTTTAAAATAGTTTTCAGAAACAGTTTTCAAAATTGAATTTCACAAACGTATTTCAAAATAAATGATTTAGTCCCCATGTTGTGACCCGTTATTTTTGAAGTTCAACCCACCTTCAAGAGTCGCGGTCATTGCCGTGGAGTGTACTAATCATTTCGTGTTTTCACAAAAGTGGTGGATTTTCACAATGATTTTGTGCTCAATCATTCACCTTTCCTTTCTAAAAAAATATCCCTCATTCCCCACGACGGAGCAAACGAGGCAGCATGAAGATCAACTACGCGGATCGAGCCGGAAATCAGAGGCGCACCAGCCCGTAGAGTTAGCCGAGCAACAGGAAGGTCAACACCAACCGTTCAGATACCAAATCAAAGATGTACCAACCTGGATTGAGCGACATGGAGATTAGCAACACTGATTCAAGTTCAAACTGTTGAAAATCAGAAGAACACCAACTCGTTTTGTTTGATCACAGTACTGCTTCGCTGCAATAGCCTGACAGCCGGTAAAGAGCCCCAAGACGAGCGAGCAGCCGGCCTAGAGCCTGAAAACGATCGAGCATCCGGTCAAGCGCCTAAAAAAAAGCGAGCAGTCGGTCAAGCGCCCGAAAACGAGCGAGCAACCGATCAGGAGCCCAGAGATGAATGAGCAGCCAAGCAGGAATCTGAGCGTGTGCAGTCAATCAGAAGCCTGAAGACGGACCAGCAAAAGTTCAGGAGAGGTTTAGCTCAAAATTCCCCTTTCAATGACTTTTTAGAATTGATGATGTATAGGTTTTCCCTATGATTCTTTTCTCTCTTGTCCATTTCTAAATAGATTACATGTATAGGTTTATACATTCCCTTTGAATTTATTTAGATCAATGTGTATAGGGTTCCCCACCCCCTATTTTATTTGCAAATGACCGAGCGTCAAAATTTATATTGAGAAAATTCACCACTTTGGAAACACGTGTTTTAAAATTGTTTTCCAAAACTTGGTTTCTTTTGGCATGCACGTATAATAAAAAGAACGAATAAGGGATGACCCCTCACATCTACATATCATTCATCAACTTTGCTTTATGGGGTGAAAATTCACGGTATCTACAGGAGGCATCCCCTAAGTAAACAACGCCAACGAATGCAATCGAGCGTAAAAAAAAAAAAACATCATTGCATTCATGACAAAAAGGTCGCATGCACTTGCAATCAGTCCAAAATCATCAGCCATACATGAATCTCGTCCACACTCACGAGCATCACGCACTCACGTGTTTCATCGTCACTTGCCACACACCAGCTTTCATCCCAATATCTCGACCGCCAGAGCCTAATCTCAGAGGGATAGAAAAGAAAACCGAGCTCAAACCTTTCCCAATCTCAAAGTGTATCATATCGTGGGGCAAGCGGGAGTTGTCATTCCCCAAAATCCAAAAAAAAAACATACATCCAAAAATCCTAAAAAAATACAGCCTTCGTCATATCATCGGGCCACCATGCGGGAGTTGTTACTCCCTAAAGGTTCAAATCCAGGAGCCAATAACCAGCTGAACATCGTTCCAAAACAACTTCTCTCACATCACATCACACCCAACAGATATACCACCTTCAAGGCCAACGGTGATGGGATGAGCTTCATGAACCGCGAGTTGAATTCGACTGAAGCGAGACTAGTTATAACCTTACCACTCATGCATTGCATCCAAAAACACAAAAAATAAACACAAAAAACATTCAGTCAAATCCAAAGTCAGCATTGCCATCTTCATCTTCACTTCATGCATCGTAGATATAGTAATTCCATATTACTACAACACATCGCATGGTAGATAATCGCATTTGCATACTCCCATATCGAAATGACATCTTCGGGAAAATCGTGAGAGATTGATTGAACATAGTGCGTGAACCACTTAACTCTCGACCCATCGATGAACACAAGGGTCTAATCAAAATTAGCACCACAAACAAAGTGAGTAGTGTGCAAAGAGCGGTATTTTCTCTTGAATTTCGATTGAGTGTTTTGGACAATCCACCGAGCGATGAGGGAAGGTAGAGCGAGTCTATAGAGGTAAAACCATGAGCGACTTGTGCATTCCTTCAGCACATGGAGAGGCACAATTCATAGCGAGATCAATGTTGATAACAAGACACGAACTGTGATTCATGCAAAGATTCGAGAATAGTAAGAAAACAATTATTGACTAATGAGAATGACGAGGCACTTAGGAATAAAAATCTCCACAAAACCAAAAAGCTTTGACGGCCCTGTACATAATTCCTTAGTGAGCCCCGCTGAGCCTTTCATGATAAACCTTTTTCTGCGAACTCCACAACATGCCACCTGACATATACATACTTACCCTTGCAATAGAGGATCTCGATGGAGCCAGAGCCATGGTCTCTCCCCCACCATCTTCCACAAAAACAACAAATGAAATGTTCAACGAAATCAGTGAGTCAATGCAACTCCAAAGCCAAACACCAAAAAAGAACACCGAAAATGTTCAAAAAGATCGATGAGTCAATGCAACTCCAAAGATGAAAGCCAAAAGACAAAGTAAAGACTACTCGAGAAAGTTGATGAGCCAAATGCAAATTCAAAAACACAAAATGAGAAGAAAGTCCAAACCGTACACCAGAAAAGGCAAGAAGGAGATATCCAAATCCAAAGGACCAATGATGTCCCGCAGAAATCAATCAAAGGTTATCAAAAACCCATCTAATCATTCCACCCGTGGCGAAGGTGAAACATATTCTCTATTGCACAAAAGCTCCACAACTCCCAAACAAATTCTCTAGTCCCATGAGACATACGTCATACCCCTCAGCCCCGTTATATCCCAACAAAGACCTCTGACTCATAAGTCGATGAGCGTTAACTGAAAGTACGAATCTGAAACATGAATCATAAGCTTCGTACTTGTTATCTACATGTCCCGTCATACCAAAGGGACCATGAGCGAATGAGTGCGACCTTACTTCACAAGGTCTTCCGAGTGCGAGTGACTCTTTGATCTAAGCACCAAATCATAAAAAGCTAACCCCATTACAGGTGAGAAATTTGTAAGGATCGGAAAGACCAGAACCTCAAAAGGAATTCTAAGGAAAATACTGCTCCGACCATCGAGAGTATCAACACACCATTTAGCACACACAACCATACTCGCGAGAGATTGACCCACATCCCTCCATGAGAGGGAAGCGATTCACGCATTTCAGTTCAACAATCACTCAAGATCGAACCAAAGATGTCTTATATTCGTAAACCTCATAGTAATAGAGATAGAGCCATACTTTCTCTTCAAAAAAAAAAAACTGTATGCATTGTGCATCTCTTCTAGCAGTTAGCATTTGCATGCATCATAACCACTTCATTTTCAACATCCGACTAGTAAGAACTACACCTAGTCTTGCTGAAAGTCGACTTCAATTGCATTTGTTGAAGCGTAACTTTTGATGTCAACTGGAGCCATCCGGACCATCATCAAGCTAAATCTAGCCCTTCAGCCATCCCGGGCCATCACCAAGCTACATCGAACCATTCAAAAGCTATCTGAAGCCACACGAAGACCATCCCGGTGCCATGCACTGCCATACTCAATCCTTATCGACACCGCTTCTAAAGCCAATCCAAAGCCATGTGAAGATTTTCCGAAGCCATCCACTGTCATGCTCGAGCCTCATTGGCACCAATCCCAAGCCAAGCTAGAGCCATACGGGAGCCATCATCCAACATTGAAACCATCCTCAAACATTGAGACCATCCCCGAGACCACCCCTATGGCTACACAGGAGTCATTTCCTCACTAATGCCTCGCCTACAGTATTGAACTACGTATGGTCTGATCTCAATACGGAATTGAGTACGTAGGCAGCCCGCCCAGGGTGCGACCACTTCAAAGGCGAAAACTTCCCTTTTCCACCTATTGTCATAAAAAGGGAACCAACTAAAGCATCATCATGCTCAACCAGCACAAGGTCATCCCGGAGCGTCCATGAAAATTTGGAACCATGATGAGAACTACCCCAAAGCCATGAAACCGTGTTTAGCCATTCACCCACCCATGTGAAACCATTCACCCACTACAAATTCCACAACAAGCCCTTCAAATCACAATCGTTCCATTTCTGGAGCCACAAAAACCCCGTCAAACAACAATAAATCCGTCATCAGAGCCATCAAACCACCTTGAAAATCTCAAGACAAGTCAAAACCCGCCAATTGTCACAAAAAACACAAACCATGTCAAACCCACCAACCACCACGAGATCATTGGTCACACCGGATCCATCAGTGCATACCGGAGCCATCAACGTACACCGAAGCCATCAGTGCATACCGGAGCCATCAACGTACACCGGAGCCATTGACGCATGCTGGCGCCATCTTGGATTCTTGAGGCCATGCGGAGCCATCCCAAAGCTTTGAAGCAACTTTGGAGCCATCTACTCACAAAAAAAAAAATCTTTCACAAACAGGGAGTCTCAATCCAACCAGCGCATTCATTCATAACCATCTTACATTGGCATATCATTTGCATCTACCCACAAGGTTCGTTAACTATTTAATGCATCTAACCCGCTAGGCAGCTATTACGCTACTAGTGCGGTCCCGATCTTTTCCTCCACTAGGCAGCTATTACGCTACTAGTGCGAGATCGTCCACTTCATAACCTACTAGGCAGCTATTACGCTACTAGTGCGGTCCCGTTGTTTTTCCTCCACTAGGCAGCTATTACGCTACTAGTGTGAGATCGTTCATTTCATAACCCACTAGGCAGCTATTACGCTACTAGTGCGGTCTCGCCGTTTTTCCTCCACTAGGCAGCTATTACGCTACTAGTGCGAGATCGTTTATCTCATAACCTACTAGGCAGCTATTACGCTACTAGTGCGGTCCCGCCGTTTTTCCTCCACTAGGCAGCTATTACGCTACTAGTGCGAGATCGTTCATCTCATAACCTACTAGGCAGCTTACGCTACTAGTACGGTCCCACCACTTTTCCTCCACTAGGCAAGCTATTACGCTACTAGTGCGAGATCGTTTCATATCCGCCTGCTAGGCAGCTATTACGCTACTAGTACGGTCCCACATTTTCCTCCACTAGGCAAGCTATTACGCTACTAGTGCGAAATCGTTTCACATCCACCTGCTAGGCAGCTATTACGCTACTAGTACGGTCCCACCACTTTTCCTCCACTAGGCAAGCTATTACGCTACTAGTGTGAGATCGTTTCATATCCGTCTGCTAGGCAGCTATTACGCTACTAGTACGGTCCCACATTTTCCTCCACTAGGCAAGCTATTACGCTACTAGTGCGAAATCGTTTCACATCCACCTGCTAGGCAGCTATTACGCTACTAGTACGGTCCCACCACTTTTCCTCCACTAGGCAAGCTATTGCGCTACTAGTGCGAGATTGTTTCACATCCACCTGCTAGGCAGCTATTACGCTACTAGTACGGTCCCACACTTTTCCTCCACTAGCAAGCAAGCTATTGCGCTACTAGTGCGAGATTGTTTCACATCCGCCTGCTAGGCAGCTATTACGCTACTAGTACGGTCCCACGTTTTCTTACGCTACTAGTACGGTACTCCATTAAAGTATTATAGGCTCGTCATAAGTCCTATAGCTAGATGTCAAGAGGTCTAGTTGAGGCACTCCTAAGTCCTCGTACTTTCAATCGCATTCTAGGCCCGTCATAAGCCCTAGGACTGGATATCAAGAGGTCCAGTTGAGGCACTCCTAAGCCCTCATGCACCTTAAATCAAATCGGGTTGTTGGTATTATAGGCTCGTCATAAGTCCTATAGCTAGATGTCAAGAGGTCTAGTTGAGGCACTCCTAAGTCCTCGTACTTTCAATCGCATTCTAGGCCCGTCATAAGCCCTAGGACTGGATATCAAGAGGTCCAGTTGAGGCACTCCTAAGCCCTCGTGCACCTTAAATCAAATCGGGTTGTTGGTATTATAGGCTCGTCATAAGTCCTATAGCTAGATGTCAAGAGGTCTAGTTGAGGCACTCCTAAGTCCTCGTACTTTCAATCGCATTCTAGGCCCGTCATAAGCCCTAGGACTGGATATCAAGAGGTCCAGTTGAGGCACTCCTAAGCCCTCGTGCACCTTAAATCAAATCGGGTTGTTGGTATTATAGGCTCGTCATAAGTCCTATAGCTAGATGTCAAGAGGTCTAGTTGAGGCACTCCTAAGTCCTCGTACTTTCAATCGCATTCTAGGCCCGTCATAAGCCCTAGGACTGGATATCAAGAGGTCCAGTTGAGGCACTCCTAAGCCCTCGTGCACCTTAAATCAAATCGGGTTGTTGGTATTATAGGCTCGTCATAAGTCCTATAGCTAGATGTCAAGAGGTCTAGTTGAGGCACTCCTAAGTCCTCGTACTTTCAATCGCATTCTAGGCCCGTCATAAGCCCTAGGACTGGATATCAAGAGGTCCAGTTGAGGCACTCCTAAGCCCTCGTGCACCTTAAATCAAATGGGTTGTTGGTATTATAGGCTCGTCATAAGTCCTATAGCTAGATGTCAAGAGGTCTAGTTGAGGCACTCCTAAGTCTCGTACTTTCAATCGCATTCTAGGCCGTCAAAGCCCTAGGACTGGATATCAAGAGGTCCAGTTGAGGCACTCCTAAGCCCTCGTGCACCTTAAATCAAATCGGGTTGTTGTATTATAGGCTCGTCATAAGTCCTATAGCTAGATGTCAAGAGGTATAGTTGAGGCACTCCTAAGTCCTCGTACTTTCAATCGCATTCTAGGCCGTCATAAGCCCTAGGACTGGATATCAAGAGGTCCAGTTGAGGCACTCTAAGCCTCGTGCACCTTAAATCAAATCGGGTTGTTGGTATTATAGGCTCGTCATAAGTCCTATAGCTAGATGTCAAGAGGTCTAGTTGAGGCACTCCTAAGTCCTCGTACTTTCAATCGCATTCTAGGCCCGTCATAAGCCCTAGGACTGGATATCAAGAGGTCCAGTTGAGGCACTCCTAAGCCCTCGTGCACCTTAAATCAAATCGGGTTGTTGGTATTATAGGCTCGTCATAAGTCCTATAGCTAGATGTCAAGAGGTCTAGTGAGGCTCGCATAAGTCCTCGTGCACCCCAATCCAACCCTATTGTCAGTATCCTAGGCTCGTCATAAGTCCTAGGGTTAGATATCAAGAGGTCTAACTGAGGCTCGTCATAAGTCCTCATGCTTTCAATCACATTCATACACTCACAATCGCATCCCATCAAATCACAAAACCGTAGTGAGAATTTTGGCGCCCCGTCAACCTTGATCCAATTATGCAAAGGTTTTGCAGAATTGAATCAAGGGGAGCCATCTGTAGACACCAAAAATTCTCACCCCATAAAGCAAATTCCCAAAAATAAGAGGGGTCGTCGCCTTTCTTTTTCAAAAAACTATCAACGTGCGTGCCAAAACGAAACCATCGTTTTCTTGACAAAATTCTTAATCATTTTTCAAAGTGTTTCAGAAAAACCCAATTTTTCGAAAATGAGTTTTCAAACAATAATATGTTTTAAAGCTACCTTTTTGTTACCTATTTAATATTGTCAATTAAATTTCCGTAGTTGTGAGCTTGTCATTTTTCATGATGATATTTTACTATCTCATTTTAGTCAGACAGGCCTCGTTTAATCTAGTCTTGGGCTGAACCCAACTTAGCTTAATATCCAAGGCCCATATGATCACTTGCTCCATCTTGACAAACACAGCCCACATCCAAAGGCTGGCTGTTAAAAAACCAAAAACCCTACTGTTCCCTGGGGGATCCATCTACAGTGCCGCCGTTCAATCCTCTCTCGATCAACCCCTTTTCTCTGATTTTCATTTTCTGAAACAAAGGAGCTCACTCCTCTAAAGCCAAGAAAACCCACCCCAGAGCTTCTTCTCTCGAGATTCATCTTCCTCTCGTCGACCGAAACCCTGCAACTCAACCGGACCAACAAGAATCCATTCTCTACTTCTCATTCCCGTCATTTCGTTTCGGCAATTTTGCAAATCAACTTGCGAGCCAGGGACGTCCATACCCCGCCCTCCATTCCCGTCGCTTTCGAGGATTCCACCACTCACCTGAACTCAAGAACTCTACATGCTTTATCTCTTTCATTCTATTCAACCTTGCTGGCGAACGATGGACATTCATGCTCTTCCGCTTTTCTCTCCAACCGGTATTTTCGTAATCTACTTATCGAACAAGGACGCCCCAGCTCTGCGCTTCGATCTTTCTTCCACCACCGGCCGAACTTGCAACCCACTGACGAGTGAGAGTAGCTACTTGCTACTGTATCTCTTCTCGTTCTCATTCAGGACGAGACGACGGTATTTTTGTAACCTAGCCAGCGAACAAAGAACATTTGCTCATCCCTCTTGTTCCTTCGTCGATCTACAAATCCATGTGGATCATCTTCACAATCCGAAGTTGTAACTAGAGTAACTCTTGGTGTCGATTCTCTGTACTCTGAAACTCACCGCGGCTGCGAATCCCTTGATTTTTGATGAATCTCGAGTCACCTTTGCGAATGCTTCTGTGTTTCGCTCCGATTCTGGTGTTGTGAAGGACTCACGGTGGTCGCAAAATCAACCTCGCGGATTAGTGACCATCATTTACTGCTATCATCTACTGATGTCAAAATCTGTCTTCACCGACGGTCACCTACCATTCACTTGAATACGGTTGTGACGCTCCTTCCCTTGCTCTTTCACCAAATCTGTTACTATCATTAAATTTATTGGGCTTGCTTGAATTTCCGGTTTACTGGGCATTTCGGGTCTATCTCGACGTCCTGATTTGGTTCCAACAGAGGCACTGATAAACAATAAGTTGGGTTTGAACGACGACACAGTTTGCAATTTGCTTAATTCTGAAACTCTAGTTCTGATGACAATGAACCGGCGTTAATTCACCGACGTTGTTGAGGCTCTGACTCTAGTGCTTATCTCTTTGACCCATGAGTGCTGATGTTGACTTGTTAATCTCTCTGTTTCTGATGTTATCGTTGAGCTAATTTGACCCTTAATGATACTTTGCCGAGATATTCATGATTTGTAAGCCATTCTGGCTGTGTTGCCTTAAGTCATTCGAATTGTGTTTAGTCCTGATAAACCTAAGGAATTTGATGGCCGCTCGCTGTAGTTACTTGTTTTTGACCTCGGACAAACTCGTGGACCTGATTCATCGTTTTACTGCAAGTATATTTGGTCGTGACTATTATTCTCCGGGTCTTCGACTCTTTCCGGCCTTTGAGAACTGAAGCCCATGTTCCTATGTTACCAATCTGTCTAACGATACTTTGATTGCTGATGATTTACTCTTTAGTTTGGTGGATTCTCAATGACCTGATTTGGGCTGATTTATCACCAGTCCGTTGGTGACTTATTGGTCTGACATATGCCCTATTCTGATTACGCTTTGTTTTTGCGCTTTGGCTGAGGTACTGTTGGATTGGGGCTGCCCTGTTTGAGTTGGAGGATCTCGGATTTCGCGTGTGACTGTACCGATGTTCTTTGGGCTTGGTACCTCGGCTTGCTCACTACATTTGGTTTCATGTTGGGCCGAGGTACAAATGCAATTTATCTGACCTACGTGGGCTGCTTGGAATGGGCTTGATGCTTCTATTGGGTTTGGAAATTCTACCTTTCGACCTATACTATGATTAATCACCTCTGGTAATCAATTGTCCCTTGCGCATTGATGTCGGTTTGGAAATTCTATCCTTCAGTTTTTATAATTGCGATTCAGTTGGTTTGATAATTAATTGCTCCTGCGCTCAGATTTGGTTTGGAAATTGGTTAGAGACTAGCATGTGATTGTCCTTCGCACTTAGATATGAACATAGATTGAGAGATAGTTGCCCGATGCTATAATTGTTAGATAAACCACCGTTGGTTGGATGGTCCTTATTAATTCTTCATCTTAGAGGGAAATGATATAAACCCTCCTAGGTATGATCCCACATGACTCACAACCCATCTTTTGATACTACACTTTGGTTTGAGTCATAATCTAAGATGTTGAACCAATCTGAGCAGCAGCCCCAATGTTTGATTTATCTTACAATTTTAGCATTTTGTTGGCAGCTTGAAACTCTTTCCTATGTTCTCGGTTGGGGTGTGGGAGATGATTAGATTGCCCCCTTTCCTCCCATTGAGAGGGGCGTATGATCCCATTGCACACACCCCAACCCTCTTCCGTTCTTTGACTAATGCGCTCTGTCTCTATTGAACGTGTTCTTTGACATGTACATAATGCTTATGGAATGGAAAACTGCTCATGGACTAAGGAGATGGACCTTGGCTTGGACTATCGGGGCTCTCCCTTCGAACGTGAAAAACGGTTGGTGTATCTCTTCGGATCCCCTTCAGCTCGAGTGAGGCGGCGTCGATGCGACCCCCCATAGCAGCTCTCTATTTAAGATTTTTATCTATGTTTGTATTAATCTGTAATTTGTTTATTATTCTTACTTTCGACTGTAGTCTTAGGATTTATTCATCTTCGTAATTTAATTCATTCTCTACAGTGAACAATTTTAGAATGTTATCTTAGCTGGTTTTGGATTATGTTGTCCTAGCGCTTATCTTACCCCTTTCTACATATTGATTAGAGCTTGGAAATTAATTTGAAATCTTGTAGGATTTTCGCTAGTGTTCATCACCAAATTTTGTACATAATGTTTACATTTCATTTTGCTTTCCCAATGTTTGTACCCTATGTGAGATATTTGCTTTGTTATTTCGTGATTTATGCCCTTTGCTTTTTGCTTATTAATGTCATAAGCCTTAGTTACTATGTCTTTAGGTCCAAACCATTAGGATAGAGGGATCCCCCTGGCCTGATAGGTCATCGACCAATCTCGTGGTGGTGACACCCCTAAACCCTAAAACACACACCCAAAACATGTATATAGATTAATATTCTCCTTTTGGTTTTAGACCAACATTCTCATTCAAATTTTCTCTCCAACAAGCCCAAATAACAAATCAAGCCCAAATCGCTCAACCTAGCCCACTTCTTGTCTGATCCACTTCTAGCTTGACCCATTTAGCCCAATAAGCCCATTGGGCCCAATCCATGTGTGGCCAATCCATGTGTGGCCCAACCCTGTAAATAAAATCAAACCCCATTTCAAAACACAATTGGCTCATCAAGCTCGATTCAGGCCCAGTTGGACCCAAACCCATTCCGGGTCCAAATCTAATTTGGCCCATTAAGCCTAGACCAGCCCAAGCCCACAAAAGTCAAACCAATTTGACCTTGACCTGAACCTTTGACCAAACCGTGACCCGAATGTTGACCTTTGACCAAACCTTGACCTGAATGTTGACCTTTGACCAAACCTTGACTTGAACTGTGACCTTTGACTAAACTTTGACCATGACCCAAGCTTTGACCAAGACCCAAACTTTGACCAATCCGAACTTTGACCAGCCCAAGTTGACCTTGACCCAACTGTGACTCAATCCCATTTTGACTTGGTCTAACTTTGACTTGCCTTGTTTTCCAACCTCAACCAAATTCGACTCAAACCAAATTCGATTCCAAACCTGATTCATTTCAGTTCAAGCCCAATTCAAAATCAATTCAATTCTTAATTCAATTAGATTCAATCTCAATTTCAATCCAATCAATTCAAAATTCCTTTCATTCCCAATTCAATTCAACTTCATTTCAATCCCAATAATTCCAAACATCATAAATCTCAAACTCCTTGAAACTCCAAACTCCTTAGAACTCAAGCATCTCGAATCTCTAACGTCTCAGCAGCTCAACAGACTCGAATGTCTCAGCAGCTCAATAGACTCGACGTCTCAGCAGCTCAGCAGACTCGAACGTCTCAGCAGCTCAACAGACTCGACGTCTCAGCAGCTCAACAGACTCGAACGTCTCAGCAGCTCAATAGACTCGACGTCTCAGCAGCTCAGCAGACTCGAACGTCTCAGCAGCTCAACAGACTCGACGTCTCAGCATCAAGACTCGACGTCTCAGCAGCTCAACAGACTCGAACGTCTCAACAGCTCAACAGACTCACCGTCTCAGCAGCTCAATAGACTCGACGTCTCAACAGCTCAAACAGACTCGAATGTCCCACAGTTCAACAGATTCGAACATCTCAATAGACTCAAAATTCAAACACTTCAAAATCCTCAGCTCCTCAAAAAGCCGAACCTCTCGAAATTTGATAACCCTCTCAAGCCTGATCATCCTACAGACCCGAGCGTCTCACAGACTCCGTCATCTCAAGATGTTAAATGTCACCGACCTGAGTGTCTCACAGACTTTTTGCACCTCAAACTTCAAAATGAACCTGACAATTTGTCAAACCTCACAAAACGACCACAAACCTCTTTGACCCCTCAAAGACCCAAAAGGTCAAACCTCAATTCCTTCAAAACCACAAAACTCCCAAACCTCCAAAAGCCATGAACTACGTAAGGTCTGATCTCAACAGAGAGTTGAGTATGTAGGCAACCCACACAGGGTGCGACCCCACATCAATCGAAATGCCATTTTTCACTCAGTCATCTCACCTCCAAAAAACTTGTGCACTTTCAAACCCTCGATTACCTCCACAAACTAACCATCCTAAAAATCCTGAACTACGTAAGGTCTGATCTCAACAGGGAGTTGAGTACGTAGGCAGCCCATCTAGGGTGCGATCCCATTCCAAAAAAAACCCTTTTCCCCTCTAAGGTGGCTCTCATATCTCTCAGAACACTCGAACCTTCTTTGGCTCCCACGAACTTCAAACCATCAGACACTAAGTCTTGTCTATTCACTCAACCCCAGACTTTCCCAATTCTCATTCTACACTCATCCGAATTCACCCATCCCTTTTCTGGGTGCTAGCTTGACAGAAAAGCTCACCTCATCCACTCTCATTTCTCTCCTTCTGTCCTAATCCTATCCTTTGGCTTAAATGAATCTCTTTAATAAGGTTTTGAAAGAAGAAAATCCTGACAATTGGAGACCGAGGTTTCCTCGGGCACCAATCCGAAGTCGTGGTCGTTGCCACTTCTAAGGGGTGTAACCCAGTGCGAACCCACCATAGAATCTCTGGCTTGATCAGATAAGTCCTATTCTTTGGTAATAAACCTTCAGAGTCAATCAACGGTTCTTAGAACCCTTCTTCTCCTCCCTTCCTAGTTCCTTAGGTCAAACTAGGTGGCGACTCTAGTCAACTCTGCCTTATAGAGGCATAAGTCCGCGTGGAGCCCATTGAGAGGGGTGTAGTGCTCACTAGCACTCCCTTCATGCTTTCTTGGAAAGACGGACGATTTAGTAGGTATTTGAGGATGCCAGAATAACGGGTTCTCACCCCCCACGGAATGGCATTTTCTAGGATCTGGGCTTTTCAGTCAAGAACCATATTTAGGTAGACCCCCCTCATACCGAAAAATCACCCTCCACACACGCCCTTTCAATCTTGGCTTTACCGCTCAAGGCACTCTTGCAAAGTGTTCACTCGAAGACTTATTTGCACGCTTTAAACAAAAGAAATAAACGTTATCAATCCTTAACTCAGATTGCCCCCAGTATTGTTTTGGGGTCTTTTGACAAGCCTTTTGAATACCCAGTTTATTCGTGGAAGGTGACTGTATGCGTGGAGGTGAGTGATGATGGGGTTTTGCTGTTTTAGTGAAATGATGTAGTGATGAAAGTAAGTAGGGTAGTGAGATGTTCCCTGTGCAAAGATGAGTTTCATGTGGAGAGGGGAGTGTAATGAGTGACAGGATCATTTCGTACTAGATATTGTGTTGTGGATGTGATGATAACTACGTGTTTGGATCTCATGAGAATGCACAAATGATGACATTTTTTTAGAAAAAACATGCCAACAGCAAACTTTAGATGAAATACGCAATAAACGTCAAAGTACACCAGCGTTACAGAGTAATATCTGACAGTACAAGGCAAAACCTAAATAAGAGCTTAAACACGAAGTACATAAATAAAACATGAAATCCTAAGACGACTGCTCTGGTGGAGGTGGACGTGGGAAGACTGAATACATATGAGCCATGAAGTCGTCCATACGGCTCTCCATGCGTATCTATCTACGCTCCATGCGACCCTGGGTGACGTGGAGAGACTGAATGTCTCTCTGTAAGCTCTCGAGTGTGGCCGGCTACGGTGGTGGAGCTGGTAGGGCGTAGTGAGAGGAAAGCGGCACAGGGTACTCAGTACCCATGTTGCTTGACCCGTCACCCTGATAGGTGTATCCTCCCACCCGATCCTCATAGCGCGGGACATCCTCACTCTCCGGTGCCTACTGCCTCTGCCTGGGCCGGACTGGCCTCTGAGAAAAGACTCTGGCCTGCTGTGGAAAGGCACAACCCTGATCAGTTGAGTAACCAAGGGACCTCAGCATCTCCATGGTGTAGGTGGGATATAGAGGCTCCCAATCATCATCCCCCATCGTGACCTGTGCGCACTTGCATAGCCACTGGATAAAGCTCGGGTAGACTAGAGCATGGCGACTGGCTCGTGCGGCTATCATCAGATGCTCCTTCATCAGGACCGACAGTGGAACCAGACTCTCCTCTGAATCAGGCGGATGCTGTATGTAACTCATGAGGAAGTAGTATCATGTAGAAATGTCGTTACGTGCTTTCGGTAGCACGTTTCGGGACAAGACCTCTAATAACACCCTATCAAGAGCAGTGGGTAAGGCAGAGGGGAGGATCACCTACTTCCTCAGCTGATCTCTCGTAGAAGAAAGAACACGCTCTGACAGGGTGGAGTGTTGCAGGTAAAACTGGCGTGTCTGGCTCTTTAATGCTGAAACCATCTCTAGTCCCCCGTGCTCAGGGTCACTCGGGTGTAGGCCATAAAAATGTACAAAGTCCTCTAAACCTACAGTGATCAGCCGACCACGCACATAAGATACCAAGGTGTCAGTCTCGTCCTAGTCCAAGTTAGCATAGAACTCTATGACTAACTCCCTGACATAACTCCTCGGGTAGGTGAGCAGCCCTACACAATGAAGATGCTAAAATAAGTGATCGAGGTTGAAAGTAACGATCACCTCATCACTGAAGAGTCGCTCCTGCTGAATAAAGATGTCCTGGTTCTCGTGGAACCAAAGCTCCTGTTGAGCTCCCTTAAAACGGGTATGGTCATAGGCAGGGGATGTCTCCCTGTGACGCCTGCGACGGGGCTGAGAGCCTGATGCCCCAGTCTCGGCTACCCTGCGAGAACTCCTACGACCCTCCATGATACGCCTGCGATTTAATAAAGTAAAAGACATATAATTCTACAGAAATTTCGACAGAGTTTCCCCAAAATTTCTCATTGATCCCGTGCTTTCAAATGCGCTCAAAACCATAGATTCTATCCTAGGATCTATCATTCATGCAAACTTTAAAAATTCCAAGAGCTAGAAATGCAAGAAACCTCATTTTACACTTAAAACGCAATAAACCAAAATGAGCGATTTTTGGCAATTACAAACAGTTTCAACTTTCCAAATCAACTTTTCACGTTTTATAATTCCAATTTAAAACTAATCGGTCATCTAGAACATAAAAAATCAAACTTCGAAAATTTGACCCGAGAATCACCATTGTCGTCTTCTTCCTAGTTCCAAATTTCGTTTTTCCTCATTTCTTCACCAAAATGGACAAATGAGTAGTCAAAATGTAGAAACACTTTACCCAAATACAATGGTGGAAGAATATTTTGGATTGGAGGTCGAGAACTGCACGAATTTGATCCACGAAAGTCCGCCCCGGACTTGATTTTGGATGAGACTTTTCTCCCTTTCTAGTGCACGTAATGGAGAGATCTTGGAATGGAAATGCTCAGTATTGAAAGAGGAATGTTTTGTGAGCAAAATGGTGGTGGAATGAAGTGATTTGGTTAAGAAATGAGTGAGATATAGATGAGAGAAGTTAGGGTTTAGAAATGAAGTTGACTGGAATGAAAATGTCTAATTTTGGGGAAGAATCCCGATTTGAATAGGGTGAGGGAGATCACCAATCGAAACGGTGCCGTTTGTCGGTCAAGCGGCCGCACCCAAGTCAACGTCCGGGGCCACGGACACCCCCCTTTTTCTTTTTTCTTTTTGTTTTCTTTTCTTTTCTTATTCAATTTCTTGACTTTGAAAGTTAAAAAGGTATAAAATTTGAAATGAAATATGTCTTTTATTTAACTTGAAATTGAAAGGAATACAAACCTACGAAATTCTAAAAAACGAGAAATAACGGGAATGTTTACAATGCCATCTTTCTCTTGACAGATCTTGATTCTCCCAATTTTTCCTGTTTTCGCTAAAATACATCTATCTTCTCTTTCTGGTCCTGCAACCATCTCTGATAACTGGCTGAGAGCTCCAAATCTTCGGGTGATAAAGGTTTTACGGTCTGAACCTTCCCCTCTAATCGATCCATCATAATCAAGTAAAGAATGTCGTGATTGTATTCCTTCCTTGGTGCATCATACCTTGGGCCTCTTGGCCAGTCTTGAGCCCTTCCAATCTGATGGCTGGATCGCCATGGATAAATGGCATGAAAATACTTGAAACTAGGTTGTGCGATTCCTCCATAGTAATCCCCACGCATCCGAACTCCTTCAATTTTCCAAGCTGAAACGGTTCATCGTATCTGATGACCTTGCTGAATAAAGTTGAGAAAGGCTTGCCAGCCGTTAACAGGTTCTTCAAGAACACGTCTTCTAGGAACATGCTGGACGGGAAACATCTGATGATACTCAGGGACCAGCTTGAGCCACTCGAGAAGCCAAATCTGCAGAAGATAAATGCTCCCCTCGAAGCAGTAAGGAGTACCCTTGGATTTAGGCCACGAATCCAAGCTCTGAATAATTTGTGCAACTATCAGTGGCCCTAGGGCAAAACCAGCCCGGACCTGTGAGAGTAAAGGGAAGACATTATGATGTATAGCCATGTGTGGGGTCCTGAATAGGTAAGTTTCCAACAATGCGAGATCAAGGAAATTCCTTTTGTGCTCTAAGGAAGTCTCGGAAGTGATGAAGTTTGAAAGGGTTTTGACTGACAACCCCTCAGGTCCTACCATTCCCAACAACTGAGTTGGACTTAACTCAAGCAAGTGAGCATGAGAGTTGATCCGTGATGGTGTCAAGTTAGGCACTACTGGGCTTGCTAAGGTGTTGGCCCCTAGGAGTGCATCGAATTCTTCGGGTAACAAGGTTAACTTGTTCTCTCCAAACTTAAAAAGATGCTCTACTGGGTCCCAATGATTAATTGCTGCTCTAAGAAAACTTTCGTGTAGTCGTGACTTGACTAAGAATACAAGAGGGTGAAGGATAGATTGCTTGTTAACCTTTTTTGACCAATTGAAAACACCTTTCATGGGTCGATCACACGGTTTAGGGAAGCCAAAGTAATGGGCCATAATCTGTCTTAAAAGACATATACGAGGAGTTAACACAACTTGAACCGATGGGTCTCATGAATAACTAAAGTCTTAAACCAAGTTGGGCTTTAGGCCCAAGAAAGATGTACGTGTTAAACAGAGATCATACAGAGAGGATTATGCAAATGCCCTAACAAAACGATTCAGTCCAATAGGTATGGAACGATCCAGAGAAGTGCTTGGGGCGTGGGCCCAGGTTACCACAAAGGAATACGGCTTACACGCTATTCTCTTTGGGCTTCCCCACTTTTTCACATCACCTAAAGGTGTGCGTCTACGGTCGGGTCTTTGAATGACCAAACAGGGCTAGGTAAGGGCACTGCCAGGAAAATGCTTGGGGCTAAAGCCCAGGTATTGAGGGGATGTGGTTAGACGACATCCTCCTTTTTTCCCCCGCTTATTCACATCATATGATGCAGAGGTGCAGAAATTAAAGTGCGCATAAAAGTAAACAGACAATGTAATAAAGCCATAAATAAACAATTTCAAGTTAAGCCCTCTTTCTTAAAATTAAACAAGTTTAATATTAAGAATTTTGTCCCCAGCAGAGTCTCCAGTCTGTAAGCCTTGATTTTTAAACCCTTATCCTATGTTGATTAGAGTTGATTAGGATCTGATTGGGTTTTAGGTCCACTTATAACCTAAGTTTAATAACTATGTCATACAACACTAATTATTAAAACCTAAGTTAGCTCACTGGAACCTATTATGAGTCGCCACCTAATTTTAACCTAGGGTAAATTAGGAAAGGTAGAGATTGGGTTCGGGGGCTTGATATTCGACTTAATTAGGGTTCAATTACTTTCATTACCCAAGAAGCCGTTTTTCCGCTACTTAGTTTAATTACAGCTTATTACGAGTCGTTTTAGCCTAAGTGTGCAAACTAGTGAGTTTTTGGATTTTTAACTTTCTTTGACCGAAAATTAAAGTGAAAAATGAAATTACCTAAACGAGAGTTTCGAAGGCGGAATTAGGTCAAATTTTGTTTCTGTCCGTGGCCACGGACCTACTGTCCGAACCCACGGACCCCATTTAACTCAATTTTGCAGAAAAGTCTAATTTAAAAGAAAGCAAAATTTTGAAAAGTCCGAGCCACGGATAGAATGTCCGTGGGCCTGGACACTGTTTGGAAAAAACCTAAATTTTAAAAAAATTAAAATCCCTCCGCCGTCCGAGAGTGTCTGTGGGCCCGGACACAGAGTCCGGGGCTACGGACCACCCTCGGACGGTAGGTTTTGGGTTGTTCTCCGTGGTGTTTTAAGCTCAAATTTTATGGGCGTGTAGCCTGAAAGTTGTAAAAGACGTTAGTGATTGAAAGATTCCAATTTCAAGTCGAATTATGCACGAAACTTAACAGACAAGTAACAAGGCATAAGCGAAAATAATTAGCAATACAGAAGCCAAAAAGAGTCGGTTTGTACCCGAATTTTGAGATGAGACTAATAAAATTATGGGGAGTTAGGAAAGTAGAATTCCCACCTGTTTTACCTTCGAATTCACAACAATTCTTCACACCGGGATTCGCCGGGAGCTCCGTTGATGGCAGATTCGAACGAACTTCAAACCGGGCTTCTGGTCACTGATCGCTTTTGATGTTCTTCATGTATTGGTGGTGTTTTCATGGGGTTTTGATGACTGTTGATGGTTTGGGAGTTGGAAAACAAGTTTAAGTGGTGATTTCGAGGGATTTTAGGTATGATTTTGGTGGCCGGGTGTTGAAAAATGTGAGAGAGAGATGAGGCTGTGTTTTCTGATTCCTTAGGGTTCTAGAGCTTGTCAGATTCTATTTTTATCAATTGATTTGCTCTTTTATATAGACCTTCTTAAAGATAAAGAAAATCCAGTGAAAACGAGATATCTTGGATTTCTTAATTAAGTGACTTCCCAAAGGAATTTTGCTGTGAAATTTTAGCCACGTGTCAAGGATGGAAATTATGATTTTTCTGAGGTGGAATCGAATTTTTTAAATATTGGAATATTTTTAAATTCAATTTCTCGTCAGATTCAATCAGAAATTACTAGAAAATTATTGGAAATTCAAAAAATCAAAATTCCAACGCCATTATGCTCAAAATAACATCATCTATCATGGGCTAAAATTTCAAAGCATTTTGAACTGATTTGGGCCATTTTTGAAGGAGAGAGAAAGCTCACGGAGGGCTTAGGAGCCCTGGAAATTACAGAAATGCCCCTGAAGGTGACCAGACTGCCCCTAGCACTCTAGAAGGTGCCGATTGAACTGGGAATTCCTACTACTCGACCAAGCTCACTTCTAGTACCTGTGTCTCTAGATACTCTCTTCCGGGGGGGTTAAAATTTTGGGTATAACAACTATGTCCTGTTATCCCTCACCCTTATATTATAATCATCCTTAAAACTCCATAATTCTAGGCATAATCCTATATTTAACCATTATTTCACTTTTGCCACAAATGTTATCTAAACTTACAATCTCACCATAAATCATATCTTATAAATCTAAATCCTTATTTAACTTATCCCAAGGTGCTATGCCAACTTATTTTAATTACCGAACAGACCTCAAATGATATTCCGTAATTTCCACCCCATTTTTCACAAATTACAAAGCGATCACATAGTTTTATAAACCTTACAATTTAATTCCTAATTTATATCTTTCATACTCCTTTATTTTAATATCAAAACTTCACCCAAAATTTTCTATTATTTACAAATAGAACCCATATTGGTCTGTTCTGATTTTATTCCTAACTTTCTAATATTACATTTTGACCATTACATTTTCTTAAGTTTACAAACAACTCCTAATCTTTCCCCAATTCACATTCCTATCATTTATTTCTCTTAATTGGTCAAACCTCCATCTTTCCCTCCTAAGTTGGCCAATAATCTTGATCATAATTTTCCAGAAATTACGAGTTGACCCCTAATATTTTCTAGGGTTTTCAATTAACTACTAAAACCTACAAAAACTTGTAATTTGCATTCCTTAACCAACCAAGGCCTAACTTTCGGCCTATTCACCATTTGTCACTCCATATTTTATTTATTTACATTTACCTTCTCATCATTTAATCACTTAATTACTAGAACTTCCCGTAAATTCCAAGTCACTTTTAAATAAACTTTTATCTCTAAATTCTATCCAAACATAACCTATTTTCGTAGGTATTTTTACACCAACCTTTTGAGGTGGTTTTTCTCACCTAAACAGGCCCCTTAACATCAGATTTACACATCTAACTAATTACTATAATAGTCCTTAACATTTAAAGCATTAACACATAAAAAATGCTTATAAACTGGGTGTAAACACTTGGCCTTATTACAAACCATAAACTTAACTTTAAATAACCATAAAATAGCCAAAACAACACATTTATACACGGCCAAGTAAGTTCTCTTTTCTGTCCAAGGTTGTAATTTACAAAAGATTACTTAAACTTATATACCGGGCCACACACGTTCATACTCAGCGTAGTTTGCTGAGTCCTTTACACCCAATTTTTTTTCAGGTATTGTGCCGGACGATAACGGAGCGTAGGCCGGATGGCTACCATAGGGGTAGTCCATCAGGGCATGACTTTTAAGTTTGTTGTAGTATGGGTAATATATGGGTTGATACTAAACCCGAGATATAATTCTTAGTTTATGATTTGGTAATTTTGTTGTAGACACTCGGTAATTGGGAATTGTATTATGTATTGTTTATGAGTTTGTATTGAGGGCTGTTTCCAGTCATGCAGACCGTAAGTTGGTGTTGGTAGAGTGGTCATGTCAACCACGTGGGTGGTTGGCGTCTGTGACACCCGGATGATGTTGAGAATCCGCTGCATAGTTGTCTTGTATTAAGGCTAGGAGCTTGTTGTACTACTGGATGTTTATTCGGGGGTGTTACAGTTATAATATAGTTTAATGACCTATTCTAGGTCAATATAACTGATTTTCTTGAGTTCATTCTCGGCCATATTCATTTCCCCGCCTTAAAACACTTAAAACTTACTAAAGGTGCCATTTAAGGTCTTAAGTCATCTAAGAACATAACCTAAGGTGTTAGCATAAATTTATGTTTATCTTGAGGTCATATAAACCATTTTTATCAGAAAAATCTTGGCCATAATTTAATACCCCATAAAAAACTTAAAACACAAAATAACCTTAAGGTTATAACTTACCCTTTTTATGCTCCAAAGGTGAGTTTCTTTGGTGTATGTTCTCAGCCCTATTTAATCATAAGGGGGAGATCAGATTTATTTATAAATCCAAGGGTTTAAAGAGTGTTTGAAGTGCTAAAGTTTTGGATTAAGAACTTACTATTCTTAATGTTGATTTTTGGAGCTTTTCCACCTTATTTTCTTCTTTGTTCTTGGCTGAAACACTAAGAGATTTTCCACATCATTTAGGCCACAAATAAGAAGTGGGGAAAAGATATAATTTAAAATCTTAAGCTCCTAAAAATATTCAAAAGGAAAGACTAAGCTTAAAACACGAAATGAGTGCTAGAAATGTGATTTACCTTAAAGTCTCTTAAGGAGGATTTTATGTCCAGATATTTGGCTAGATCTTGGAGCTTGATGAAGCTTGAGATTTTTTTGGAAAGCTGAAGGAAAAAGATCTAGGTAAGTGGTGATTTTCGGACACCATAAGAGAAGGGGGGAAAATGGAGCTTAATACATGTTTTTCTTACCTTTAGCCTAGATTACAAGCTGGTTGCTTCTACCCTTGTTCCTCCATGGTTTTTCCCTTGATATAATCTTAGAATTTCAGCCTTTTCTCAAGAGATGAAGGCTTGGTGTGCCTCCTTGTTGTAGATGAAGAAAGGGTGAAAAAGGAGGTAGAAATCAAGTGTTTTAATGGTGTTCTTTGTCTTGGAGCTTGAGTTTCTCCATTGGAGCAAGGGAATAAGATGATAAAGGCTGGTGGAGAAGGGAGGATTTGTGGGTCAAGGGAGCAAGGTGAGAGAAAGTGTGTAAGAGAAGTGATGGTGTCTTAAAAGAAAGAAGACTTTTAAGTCACAAAAGTGATTTTCCCTAAGGGACAAAAGATGCTTCTGATGAGGTGAGTCACCCTTAGGACATCTGGTCAGGAGAAGATATTTTGATGGGTTTGGTTTGACCATTGACCAATTCAAGTGAGAATAAGGCCTTCTTTGGCACTATTTGGCGCCATTCACAAATTGGCGCACATTTATGATTTATTTATTTATTTGAATTAGGATTCCTAATGTAATACCCCATCCCACATCGGGATATGAGTTGTAATGTGAGTGGTTTATAATAATACATATGTGTTGACTACAACAACAGGCCTTCCACTTTTAAGCCCAAGTTAGGATTTGAGGGCCTAAAGTGGCTAGTTTTCAAGCCTGGATGGTTTGAGAGCTAGGTTGTTGGACAGTTACCCGTATGGGGTGTTACAAATGGTATCAGAGCTGACTCGGGACCGTGTCAGGATGATCTACCCGACACCTACCGAGGAGGTCCATGGGACTTGGATGTTAGGCTTGCGACGAGGACGTCGCGTTCTTTGAGTGGGGGAGTATGTAATACCCCATCCCACATCGGGATATGAGTTGTAATGTGAGTGGTTTATAATAATACATATGTGTTGACTACAACAACAGGCCTTCCACTTTTAAGCCCAAGTTAGGATTTGAGGGCCTAAAGTGGCTAGTTTTCAAGCCTGGATGGTTTGAGAGCTAGGTTGTTGAACAGTTACCCATATGGGATGTTACAAATGGTATCAGAGCTGACTCGGGACCGTGTCAGGATGATCTACCCGACACCTACCGAGGAGGTCCATGGGACTTGGATGTTAGGCTTGCGACGAGGACGTCGCGTTCTTTGAGTGGGGGAGTATGTAATACCCCCATCCCACATCGGGATATGAGTTGTAATGTGAGTGGTTTATAATAATACATATGTGTTGACTACAACAACAGGCCTTCCACTTTTAAGCCCAAGTTAGGATTTGAGGGCCTAAAGTGGCTAGTTTTCATGCCTGGATGGTTTGAGAGCTAGGTTGTTGGACAGTTACCCGTATGGGGTGTTACAAATGGTATCAGAGCGGACTCGGGACCGTGTCGGGATGGGCAACCCGACACCTACCGAGGAGGTCCATGGGACTTGGATATTAGGCTTGCGACGAGGACGTCACGTTCTTTGAGTGGGGGAGTATGTAATACCCCCATCCCACATCGGGATATGAGTTGTAATGTGAGTGGTTTATAAGGATACATATGTGTTGACTACAACAACAGGCCTTCCACTTTTCAGCCCAAGTGAGGATTGAGGGCCTAAAGTGGCTAGTTTTCAAGCCCGGATGGCTAGGGAGCTAGGTTGTTGGACAGTTGCTCATATGGGGTGTTACACCTAATGTGGTACATTATAGTACATAATTTAACTATGACGTATACAACCCTTAATAACCGTATAAAGTCAATTTCTAGACATTTTCATAAAAATGTATTTTAAGGAGTTTTAAGACACCATTTTATGTTTTAACTCATTTTAGAGTTTGGTTTTCTTTGGTAATGGTTTTATCTTGTTTTTACCTTAGATATAAGGTTTAGGAATCCACTTTGTACCCTAATTGAGGTTACACAATCCCTTAGGTTGATTAAAGCATATTTTTTAAGCATATTCTTGCTTGTTTGGGATCTTAGATTGTTCCTCAATAATATTAAGGCATACTTTAGCCTTATTAATCATTAGTTAACCTTTGATTAACTCTTTCATTTAATTAATTCATGATTAATTAATGTAATAAATGTTTGGGGTATTTCAACATGGAACATGCAATATCTCATAAACCTCTAATCTCTACCTCAGGGAAGAGTACAGTTGGGCTGGCTATGAAACAAATTCATAAAATGAATTTCTTTCCTAGAGTTTGGCTGTTTGCCTGGAATCTTCTCCATGGTGTTATCCATGTGGAGAAGTTGTTGCTCATAGATGCGGGAGCACTATTCTTAAATGCGTTATTTGTGGCGGTTTTGATAATTTGACTCACATTTTTGTCTGTTGCCCTATGGTCAAGCAGTGGTGAGATTTGGATGGGCTTCAACGTCCCAAACAAATCACCAAGGACGCTGCCTTATTGGACTGGTTTATTTCAGTATGCCTTGATAAAATGACTGATGATAAGATCAAGTCATAACATTATTATGGAAATTGTGGTTCACAAAATGTTAGATTACTCACAATAGAGCTCAGACCTACGAGCAGGGTATGGACCAGATGGTCTTTTTTGGATATAGCTGAAATACCCCAAACCTTAATATGTGGTTTAAATATTAAACTATGGTATGTAAAGGCTAAAAAGTGCCTTAGAAAGATCGGTGAACAATTTAAACCATAGTAAAATGCAATAAAGCACTAAGATACAGTTTGAGCAAAAACATGCTCTAAGCTTGGAGTGAACTTGGTTAGGACCCAAAGAGCCTACCAAGACTTAATAATATTCAATTATGATTTAATAAGGCTAATTAAGTCCTTAGGAAACCTTGGTGGACAATTAAACCAAACAGAACACAAGAAAATACCTTAAAGTCAATATGAGCAAAAATGTGCTCTAAGCTTGGGATAAATTTGTATAAGACCTAATGGTCATACCTATACCTTATAAATATGTTAATGAACATATTAAATCAATTACTAAAGAAAACCAAGCTTGAAAACAAGTTAAAACACAAAAAGTGCTTTAAGGAGTCTTAAAGCACGTTTTTGAAAAATTGTCTTGTAAATGAGTTTTGAGTGGCTAAATGTCCATCATTACTCTTTAATTAACATGTGTACTATATAGTATCACATTTGGAAGTCTATATCAATGGGAAATCAAAAATTTCACAAATATGTGCCTTGTTTTGTGAATAGTGCTCAATAGTGCTAGTTTAAGTTATAAGTCAACATAAGTTGTTTAATTGGTCAACAAAGGCCATATATATGTTATATATTGAAGGGGCCACGGTTTTTAAGGTGGGGAGTCACCAACCTAGTCATCCAACTAAAGAAAAGAAAAAGAAATAAAGTAAAGTTACTATTTGCTTTTAAGCTTAAATATCTTACAAAAGTGAGACCTCTCACCTCTCCTCTTCATTTCCTTGCCTTCCCACCGTGTTCTTCCTCTATTCTCCCAACCAGAACCGAGCTTGCTACAGCCCATCTCTTCTCTAACTTCAATTGCTCACCAAATGTTCATTAATGCTCCAAATCAAATTCTAAGACCATATTTGTCTTAGTTAGACCTTGCTCTTCACTTCTATCTTTTCAAATCTTCAAGAACTCCATTTTG
Organism: Limonium bicolor; assembly: GCA_023374045.1. NCBI lineage: Eukaryota > Viridiplantae > Streptophyta > Magnoliopsida > Caryophyllales > Plumbaginaceae > Limonium > Limonium bicolor. Next base: position 456,258,365 of record CM041776.1, on the reverse strand, counting down.
TTGCCATGAAGAATCTCCATTGAAGGGGGAAAAGCTCATCTTCTTTCATATTGTCATTCTCCTTTGTTTCAAGGTAACAAAAACCAAAGAAAATCTAAGTTTCCTCTCATTTTTGTATGTGTCCGAAAATTCACCTCACGATGGTGCTTTTTCTTTCTCTCTTCATAGCTTAATTCAATCTTCAAAGGACTAGGAGGAGTCCTATCTTGCTACTTAACCAAGCTCTCTTCCGAATTCCAAAGGTAATCATCAAATTTTGGTGTTTTAAGACACATATGTAAACCTAGGGTTTAACTATGAGTTTGGGTATTAAACTTAATGCTCATTACCCTTATATGTGTAATGGTTAGAAGGTTGACAAGTGATAAAAGCTCCTTGCCGATTTTCAATCAAGAAAGAACAAGAGAAAACAAGTGAAAACTTGGAAAACAAAGAGGTAAATGACCTCTCATAATGTAGTTTTATGTACTAGGAAATTGAGCTATACTTGCTTAATAATTTACCTAAAGAGCCAATGGGAAATGAGCTAGAAAACTATCCACAAGGTGGACTAAAAAGACATGGGAGCATTGTTGTGTGTATTCGCAGGTTGAAGGCATTTAAATGTGGAGATTCAGTGTTTAAGTTTAATGCAATTTAAGGGCCTAAGAGCCATGTTATTTAAGGGCCTAAGTGCCAAGCAATTTAAGTTTATGCACTATATTGTGATGTAGTGTAGTTTAAAGGTTTAGTTGTGTGTAAAGAACATCTCTTGTGAGGGTGAATGTGTTTGATGGTTAAAGGATGAAAAACCATATGTTTGTGTATAAGAGCGTGTATTAAGAGATTGAATGTTCTTGATTGTCTAAAGGTGAAAAACAATGTGTTTTGGTGTAAGGTGGTACAAGAGAAGCTATGGCGAAATTTAGTTGATAAACAAAAGAGTTTATGTGTTGTAATGAGATTTTATGACCTAGAAGGTACTAGGAATTTTTAACTGTTAAGATGGTGAAAGAAAGTGAATTAAGGTGTTCTTAGGTGTTAAGATGCCTTAGGCATAGTCTTGGAGATTTAGGGAACTAATGGATGATTTCTTGATACACCAAGGTGATGGTGGAGGTCGTAAAGTCTTGTGCAAAGTTTGGTGAACAATGAAAGTGTAACGCCTTGTGAAGGTTTAATTATGAACTTGTGGGAAAGACTTGAGGAGTGTGTGTAAAGGGGATGAGTGTAGTGCAAATGATGTTTAAAAGGGTGGTTATAAGGTAGTGAGGGAGTACTTTGGTTAGGTGAAGTTTTAGGCAAGAATACAAGTTACAAGTGTAAGAAAAAAATGTTCTAAGTGTTAAGGACTTAGTAAAAGTTGAGTAAAAGTTTAAGGAATTTTTGGGATGTTTCGAGAGGGTTTAAGTGTGCCCAAAAGATGTTAAAATATGTGGAGAACATGTGTAAAGCATAGAAAAAATTGGGATGAATTTGGAGTTCAGAAAGAGGAGAAAAGCACATTAGAAAATTGGTTCTGCAGTGGACCGCCCCTACGGACCGCCCTGTGGGGAGGTCCAGTGCAGAGAAGTGAAAAAAAAAAACGTGTAGCATCTGTTGTGGACCGCCCCTGGGACCCCCCAGAGGGGCGGTCCAGACCAAGATGAAGAAAAATTTGTTTAAGGCTCCTAATGATGGGAGATTGAATGGTGATGGTTTTAGATGTGTTTAGGCCTTGTTTGGTGACATGTAAAGGTCTTAAAGTGTGTAAACAAATGTTAGGTTTGATGTGAGAGTTGTGAACTTAAGATCACAAGTGTAAAATTAAATATAACGGGATGACGGGGTAACTATGGGCGCATTAGACGTTAAACAAGCATGTTACTCCAATGTTAATGAAAGTAATTGTAATGTTATCAGTTGTTCGAGAATTGCTCGAGGAACATAAGTGGACATGATAAAGTGGACTCCGTGACAGTATGGTTTTCTTGCAACCTGTGTCCTACCGGTTACACCGCTTGTATGCCAATGTGTTTTTCTGTATGTTTGCCACGTTGTAAGATAAAACATGTAATGAGTTTACAATAATTCATTTATGTGGCGTGCTCAACTCCGAAACCATTTAACCTCAGAAGTGTTAACCTTAGTTAACTGAGTCTAGGATCACATGAGAGTTCGGTATTCGGAGCAAACGACCCGAACTATGGGACGTTCTAACCACGGCTATGCGTGTGTTAATTGTGTGACATGTGTATGTGAATGTAGGGATCTCCCTTGTGTGTTTAACCCAGTTGTAATACTGTATGGTGTGTAGATGTGATAGACTCCATAGTGGGGTTCTAACTAATATCTAAAAGTAAGTATGTACTAACAGTGGTGAGGAATCCGGTTTGGCCGGTCGCGCGTTGTTTGGGAGTGGGTATCCTTCTTAGCCTTACCCTTCTCTCTGTTATGGTTGTTTCCCTCACGGGTTATGATCTCCCATTAGCTTATTCCAAAGCTTAGCTATTCTGACATATGATCGGTTTAGGGGGAACATGTGTTTGTGTGTGTGTTCGGGCCTCCAAACCCGAACCATCTTAACTTAAGTTACTCGTCCGACTATTAGGACGGTAATGAGAGTTTGTTATTGTATAACGAGCTTACCATGAGAGTGACACCATTCTCTAGGCTCACCAGTGAATTAACTATGTTTGGGTCGGTTCCTAAGAGGACCGTTCCCGTTATGTTATGTGATGTTGTTGTAATGCAATTCCTATTGCGATGTTTTCATGTGCACGTCGAAACGTGAAAAGTGTTGTTATGTTTGGTTATGTGAGGAATGTTATATGGTGTAAGATATGGAGTGTGTGGATCATGGAAATGAATCCCAGTTTGTGATAAGAGGCGTTTAAGGATAACCCGACTTAAGGGTAAGTGTCGTCTATTAAGGAAGTAGCTCCGTTAGAGGAGGAACACTCTAGGGATAATGAATACCATGAGTGACTTATCAAGTAAGGATGTATTATCCGTTTGTTGAGCCCATTGAGGCGAAATGTTATGTGTTGTGTGTTTACAGTTGCATGCATGATTTAAATATAATCAATCGCATGCTAAGACGACAATTAGTTGTGCGTGGCCCGGTAGCATGTGGGCTGCGGGATTACCATACCAGCAAAGGTGCTGAGCCCCTTGGGGGCCACCCTTTCTCTTCTTTTCCTATTTCAGGTTCAAGGAGCTGGAAGCCGTTCGAGAGTAGGAGGGGTAGTCGTGGTACATGGGTAATCATGTAAGTTAAATATATACAATAGGTGTAGTAAGACCGAAGTTGTTATCGGCATCAGTTTGTAAATACTCGGTACCGTTGGAAGGTATGTGTATGTTTTGTTGTTAATGGAGAGGGATAATAATGTGTAGTTGCTCGGGAATCTAGTCCATGAGACCGGTACACTGTTTATGTAATAGCCTTGTTAGCCACGTGGGTGGTTAACGGCGTGTAACACCAACGAGTTAAGTTATTTGATGAGGTGTGTATTCCGCTGCAGATTGTTGTTATGTGTTTGTTGTTGGATGGGGTGTTACAAAAAGTGGTATCAGAGCGAAGTATCGCTCTGATGACTGAATTACCGAGCTTAGGAAGTACCGAATTAGGATTTTAGTACTTTGGGTTAAGGGTTGAGTGATAGCGTGAGAGATACGCTAGTTAGGAACTACCAGTGAATACTGAACACCTACTATATCCAACCGCCCTCCACAACCCCTGTTTTATAACTTGGGAAAACAACGCCAGAGAGATGGAAGTCCACTCCTACTCAGGAATACCCGATCTGGCTGTTATTAAATACCTTTAGAGTACGGAAGACCTGTCATACGGTAGATCCCGAAAACTGGGAATCCCGGAGACGGTTTCCATCTGAACAATGTTAACCGCATTTAATAGCGAAGAATGAAGAATTTCATGTATGAGAGAATAGAATTTCCGGCAACCTATGTCGACATGCCGAGCAATCGAGGATAACCAGCTTGCAACGCACCAACCGTGCAACGGGCAAGAAGTGGATTAATAAAACCCGAGACGAGTGTCTACGGGACCACAGTTGTTAAATGACACACCGACGGTATACCAACCGACAAAGGAACTACAACGTAGAGCCCAAACAGGGACAAATCTCAGTAGCCACGACAAATGCGTGGAACGGGCTACGAAGAGGAAACAAAAAGAAAAGGGGTCTCCAGAATGGGAAACACCCTAGTTAATGATTACCATGTGAAACAGTGAGAAGTCATCCGGTGGAATTGTTATCAACACTGTAAGATCAAGTGAGGGCCAACAGGCCACTGATGACAGTGCGGGTAAAAACAATACCACAACCGGTATGTGTTGAACCGATAGCCAGTTAACATGGCGCACTTGCCCTGGCAAGTGCTGCTATAACAGGGCTGTTCGGGAAAGTTTTAACAAATACGAAATACTTAGTAAAGTACCACGAAGTTAACTGTGATCATCATAACTGTGGAAGGGCTTAACAGCCTAACCTTTGTAATTGGAAGTACACCAGTCAGCAAGAAGCTAGACTTGGTTAAGGTAAGAAGATGTTGTGAAACCATGAAAATTTTCTTCAAACTCAGATTTATTTCAACTCTTTCCCTTCAAAACCAGATTTTCTTTCAAACCAATACTTCTTTCTAACATTCTTCTAAACCAAACCAGTAAAACCAAGGGCAGTTGATAAGATACAACAGTGGATAAACTTTCCCTCAATTAAGTTCGGGAAGCACGGAATGTATATTGTCAAGGGACAATATAAGGGAGTTGACAACAGAATACTTCACCTAGGCGTGTGACGGACACTACAAGTGTACCAACTGTAATGTGGGACGACCGCACTCCGATAGGAGCTTGTGGGCCTGACAGACCTGCTTATGGGTTTGGTTGGGTAAGTAGTAATGTATCAATAGGGTACCCCATATGTATACAAGTAGAGTCCGGAAAACGGGAAGTAGTCGACTCCGTACTACGGTCAGCAGTATAAGACAAACAAGAGCTAAGGATTACCATGAATGGTTGAAGTTAAGGAACTCAGTTAAGTTAACGAGACTAAAGGAATTAGTAAATTCATTTCAAGGAAATGTTTAAGAGTCAGGAGGTGCGAAGTGCACTAACTGTAATGTAAAGACATCGTATGCGTCTTAAAGATCCTCAGGGATAAACATGTTAGCTGGAACGGTGACCCAGCCTGTACATGGCAAGCAGATGCCTAATGTGGACACATTAGTGTGCAAGGAACGGGATGAAACTCCAAGAATGAGTACCTACACTACCAGGAAATGTTGATCTTCACAGAAGGAGATAATAAGCCAGTTAAGAACGCAAACAGCGTGGCTAACGGAATGTACCAATGAGTGTGAACCAGATGTAAAAGCATAACTCAGTAACACCCAGGAGCAATCCTTGAAGGGTGTTCGCACCAACAAGAGTTGCACGAAGTGACAAAATAGAAACACAAGGGTTGAAACTAACCCCCAGTTTAGACATAAGTTGTCAGGAGACGGACTAACAATCCTAAGGGGCATTCCATGAAAGGAGACGGAATGCAACGACCTTGTCATGGAGCTCAATATAACATCCAAACCGTGTAATGTTGTACAAAGAAGTACATGTATGTGGACAGCCTACAATGAGCGCAGCTCAAGGCAGTAAGGCTTATAAGCCACAAATAAAATGTGTTATGTAAATTAGATTGGTTGCAGAAGTTTATGTTATATAAGTGAATAGAGTGGAGAACGAACCACTGCACTAAGAGTGGGGATACCTCTCGATATTGTGAAACCGCTGAAGCGGTATTTATGTGAACCAAGCTCAAGAAATACGTTAAGGGTGGACCAACATGGTTACTACCACTTGGGAAGACCGGAAGGGTAATAAGTCTAATAGCAACCACCGTACGTGTGGGACGCTAAATGTGTCTTGGACAACGCTCAACAAGCACTGGGTAGTCATCCAAATGATGACGAACCATAATGTGAATAATGTAAGTATATGTGTGGAAGTTAATGTGACAGTAAATACGATATAAGCTGATGTCATACAAGGAGTAAGAGCACGGTGCGCAGCAAGCGACCGTGGTATAAGTGTTGTTGAATAATAATGTGGCAGATAAGACCAGTTATGAGTTAAACTTAGTAGAGATGCAAGATAAGCGATGTCAAACAAACTAGGCAGTAAGCCAGTAGCCAGTATTACGAGATCAAAATCTCAGTGAAACACAGTGTGAATTCCATGGCGAATCACATAAGGGATTTACTGTCAAGAGTTTACGCCTCTGCACTCTGTATGACTGAGTGTTTTGGTATTGCACTTGCGCAGTAATGATCGAGTGGGATAGCTAGGAATTGGAAACATGTTAATTATGGAGGAATAATGTTATAATGGCCGATGCATAGGAAATGCAAGGCCACACCAATAAAAGAGTACTGCACAAAACCAAATGTGGAGACATGATTAATAGTAAGTGACTCCAGTAGCACTAAATACCAAATATTGGTATGGAACATACCTTGAGTGTGGGTGATAACCGAGAGAGCACTACACATTAGGTAGTAGCTCAATCTCAACCGACTGTTAGTCGGAAGGGAACAAGTCAATCATTGTGAAATACATAACTGTATACACAGTAAATTATTATGGAAGTGGATAGAAAGTTTATAACTCACCGAATTCGCTAACGGTAAGAGATACCACGCGTCGGTTGAGAAAGTTATTACCAAGATAAAGGTGATAATTGGAGAAGTACAATACAGTAAGAATAATGAGTGGGGCAAACTAAGCTCTACAGTTATCAAAGTTGTGCAGCGGAGGCCAGTGAACCCATGCTTCAGATACCGAATATGTATTGTGAATACGAATAAATGGCTAATTATTAATGCCTAGAAGTCTCACAGGCCAGAACCGAAACCAGCTAAGAGTTTAAACAAACTCCAATGAGAATTCTTGGTTTAGGGACTAAACCGCCAATACGGTTAAGATCCTCTAACAGAACACATTGTAAACAGACCGCGTGGAAGTTAAAACACTTCACGACGGCAGAACATTTTAAGCCAATGTTTAGTGATTGATTACGTGGGCGTAATCCCTTTTAAGGGGGGTAGAGCGCAAAACCACTTAGTGTGTATTACCGTACAAGTGTACGTGATTTATGTTGTGCATAGCACAAAATAATTTGTTTTGATGATTGGTGTGTGTGTTATGTAAACATACGCATTCATTCATGGTTTAATTGTGGTAATTGCGCACAGAAGATGCGAATACCATTGTGATAAGTGTGTGTATTTGTTAACAATGTGTGTGATAGTACAAGTGTGGGAGTAGAGAAACTCCCGGGGAACAAAACCCCGACAGTGATAAATGTGAAACGGTGTGTTTTTTTAATAAAATATGTGTATATATATACTATATAGTGATTCATGAAAGGGCATGATACCGACATAGAACCTAGTGAGAATAATTCCCTAGGTACAACATTAAAGTGAATGGAAATAACTGATAGACGAAGTTCTATCCCTTGGAGATGTTATGATCATGACTAGAATGATTTAAAAGATAGAAAATTGGAAATGAGTGATTTATTTGATGCTTGAAAATGAAGTGGGAGGTGGAACTTGATTTGCATGCGATCAAGGGAAGCCGAACACAAATTGGAGTGGAAGGATAGTTCACACTGATGCTGATCACATTAGGGTTGATGACTCTTGAAGCTCCCTATAAGTGGTCACAAATAACCACGCTAAGAAAAGAAGCAAAGAGCGTAAGTTGGACTTGGAGTTGTGTGTTTTTCAAAAGGATTTTCAATTGGTATTATAAAACGTCGATAGATACTTTACATAATTAAAGTTTCTTACTTAACCTCGCAAGGAAATTTAAGCTTAAGTGATGTTTTGATCTCCCAAAGACACGGGGACAGAAGGTGTCCATCGCGACCGGGTTCTGCGGGATCACAGTGTATATCAAGATATTTTTGATTGTATACATGCTATGACATGTTGTGTGGTATGTGTAATAAATGTTATTTTGACCTTGAGTTCCTAAAGTGTATGCTATTAAGACCTATGAGTCTAAATGTGTTGTGTTACATAGACCTATGTGTCTAAGGCTGTTATGTTATCAAGACCTATGTGTCTAAATGTTGTTATGTTACCCAAGACCAGAGAGTCTAAGGGTTGTTATGTATGTGTAAATGTTGTTAAGATACCCGGACCATTGAGTCCGAGGTTATCATGTGAGTATGTTATGTTATGTATGGATGTGTATATGTACCCGGACCGTTAAGTCCGAGGTTGTGATGTAAAGTATGTTTGGTTATGGAAGTTTATTTCCAAGTGATTCCTGTTCTAATCCAAGAGATGTATGGGAAGTGTAAACTTCGAGGACGAAGTTCTTTTAAGGGGGGTAGATTGAAATACCCCAAACCTTAATATGTGGTTTAAATATTAAACTATGGTATGTAAAGGCTAAAAAGTGCCTTAGAAAGATCGGTGAACAATTTAAACCATAGTAAAATGCAATAAAGCACTAAGATACAGTTTGAGCAAAAACATGCTCTAAGCTTGGAGTGAACTTGGTTAGGACCCAAAGAGCCTACCAAGACTTAATAATATTCAATTATGATTTAATAAGGCTAATTAAGTCCTTAGGAAACCTTGGTGGACAATTAAACCAAACAGAACACAAGAAAATACCTTAAAGTCAATATGAGCAAAAATGTGCTCTAAGCTTGGGATAAATTTGTATAAGACCTAATGGTCATACCTATACCTTATAAATATGTTAATGAACATATTAAATCAATTACTAAAGAAAACCAAGCTTGAAAACAAGTTAAAACACAAAAAGTGCTTTAAGGAGTCTTAAAGCACGTTTTTGAAAAATTGTCTTGTAAATGAGTTTTGAGTGGCTAAATGTCCATCATTACTCTTTAATTAACATGTGTACTATATAGTATCACATTTGGAAGTCTATATCAATGGGAAATCAAAAATTTCACAAATATGTGCCTTGTTTTGTGAATAGTGCTCAAATAGTGCTAGTTTAAGTTATAAGTCAACATAAGTTGTTTAATTGGTCAACAAAGGCCATATATGTTATATATTGAAGGGGCCACGGTTTTTAAGGTGGGGAGTCACCAACCTAGTCATCCAACTAAAGAAAAGAAAAAGAAATAAAGTAAAGTTACTATTTGCTTTTAAGCTTAAATATCTTACAAAAGTGAGACCTCTCACCTCTCCTCTTCATTTCCTTGCCTTCCCACCGTGTTCTTCCTCTATTCTCCCAACCAGAACCGAGCTTGCTACAGCCCATCTCTTCTCTAACTTCAATTGCTCACCAAATGTTCATTAATGCTCCAAATCAAATTCTAAGACCATATTTGTCTTAGTTAGACCTTGCTCTTCACTTCTGTCTTTTCAAATCTTCAAGAACTCCATTTTGGTGCCATGAAGAATCTCCATTGAAGGGGGAAAAGCTCATCTTCTTTCATATTGTCATTCTCCTTTGTTTCAAGGTAACAAAAACCAAAGAAAATCTAAGTTTCCTCTCATTTTTGTATGTGTCCGAAAATTCACCTCACATGGTGCTTTTTCTTGCTCTCTTCATAGCTTAATTCAAACTTCAAAGGACTAGGAGGAGTCCTATCTTGCTACTTAACCAAGCTCTCTTCCGAATTCCAAAGGTAATCATCAAATTTTGGTGTTTTAAGACACATATGTAAACCTAGGGTTTAACTATGAGTTTGGGTATTAAACTTAATGCTCATTACCCTTATATGTGTAATGGTTAGAAGGACAAGTGATAAAAGCTCCTTGCCGATTTTCAATCAAGAAAGAACAAGAGAAAACAAGTGAGAAAACTTGGAAAACAAAGAGGTAAATGACCTCTCATAATGTAGTTTTATGTACTAGGAAATTGAGCTATATTGCTTAATAATTACCTAAAGAGCCAATGGGAAATGAGCTAGAAAACTATCCACAAGGTGGACTAAAAAGACATGGGAGCATTGTTGTGTGTATTCGCAGGTTGAAGGCATTTAAATGTGGAGATTCAGTGTTTAAGTTTAATGCAATTTAAGGGCCTAAGAGCCATGTTATTTAAGGGCCTAAGTGCCAAGCAATTTAAGTTTATGCACTATATTGTGATGTAGTGTAGTTTAAAGGTTTAGTTGTGTGTAAAGAACATCTCTTGTGAAGGTGAATGTGTTTGATGGTTAAAGGATGAAAAACCATATGTTTGTGTATAAGAGCGTGTATTAAGAGATTGAATGTTCTTGATTGTCTAAAGGTGAAAAACAATGTGTTTTGGTGTAAGGTGGTACAAGAGAAGCTATGGCGAAATTTAGTTGATAAACAAAAGAGTTTATGTGTTGTAATGAGATTTTATGACCTAGAAGGTACTAGGAATTTTTAATGTTAAGATGGTGAAAGAAAGTGAATTAAGGTGTTCTTAGGTGTTAAGATGCCTTAGGCATAGTCTTGGAGATTTAGGGAACTAATGGATGATTTCTTGATACACCAAGGTGATGGTGGAGGTGTCGTAAAGTCTTGTGCAAAGTTTGGTGAACAATGAAGTGTAACGCCTTGTGAAGGTTTAATTATGAACTTGTGGGAAAGACTTGAGGAGTGTGTGTAAAGGGGATGAGTGTAGTGCAAATGATGTTTAAAAGGGTGGTTATAAGGTAGTGAGGGAGTACTTTGGTTAGGTGAAGTTTTAGGCAAGAATACAAGTTACAAGTGTAAGAAAAAAATGTTCTAAGTGTTAAGGACTTAGTAAAAGTTGAGTAAAAGTTTAAGGAATTTTTGGGATGTTTCGAGAGGGTTTAAGTGTGCCCAAAAGATGTTAAAACATGTGGAGAACATGTGTAAAGCATAGGAAAAAATTGGGATGAATTTGGAGTTCAGAAAGAGGAGAAAAGCACATTAGAAAATTGGTTCTGCAGTGGACCGCCCCTACGGACCGCCCCTGTGGGGAGGTCCAGTGCAGAGAAGTGAAAAAAAAACGTGTAGCATCTGTTGTGGACCGCCCCTGGGACCGCCCCAGAGGGGCGGTCCAGACCAGAGATGAAGAAAAAAATTTGTTTAAGGCTCCTAATGATGGGGATTGAATGGTGATGGTTTTAGATGATGTTTAGGCCTTGTTTGGTGACATGTAAAGGTCTTAAAGTGTGTAAACAAATGTTAGGTTTGATGTGAGAGTTGTGAACTTAAGATCACAAGTGTAAAATTAAATATAACGGGATGACGGGGTAACTATGGGCGCATTAGACGTTAAACAAGCATGTTACTCCAATGTTAATGAAAGTAATTGTAATGTTATCAGTTGTTCGAGAATTGCTCGAGGAACATAAGTGGACATGATAAAGTGGACTCCGGTGACAGGTATGGTTTTCTTGCAACCTGTGTCCTACCGGATTACACCGGCTTGTATGCCAATGTGTTTTTCTGTATGTTTGCCACGTTGTAAGATAAAACATGTAATGAGTTTACAATAATTCATTTATGTGGCGTGCTCAACTCCGAAACCATTTAACCTCAGAAGTGTTAACCTTAGTTAACTGAGTCTAGGATCACATGAGAGTTCGGTATTCGGAGCAAACGACCCGAACTATGGGACGTTCTAACCACGGCTATGCGTGTGTTAATTGTGTGACATGTGTATGTGAATGTAGGGATCTCCCTTGTGTGTTTAACCCAGTTGTAATACTGTATGGTGTGTAGATGTGATAGACTCCATAGTGGGGTTCTAACTAATATCTAAAGTAAGTATGTACTAACAGTGGTGAGGAATCCGGTTTGGCCGGTCGCGCGTTGTTTGGGAGTGGGTATCCTTCTTAGCCTTACCCTTCTCTCTGTTATGGTTGTTTCCCTCACGGGTTATGATCTCCCATTAGCTTATTCCAAAGCTTAGCTATTCTGACATATGATCGGTTTAGGGGGAACATGTGTTTGTGTGTGTTCGGGCCTCCAAACCCGAACCATCTTAACTTAAGTTACTCGTCCGACTATTAGGACGGTAATGAGTTGTTGTTATTGTATAACGAGCTTACCATGAGAGTGACACCATTCTCTAGGCTCACCAGTGAATTAACTATGTTTGGGTCGGTTCCTAAGAGGACCGTTCCCGTTATGTTATGTGATGTTGTTGTAATGCAATTCCTATTGCGATGTTTTCATGTGCACGTCGAAACGTGAAAAGTGTTGTTATGTTTGGTTATGTGAGGAATGTTATATGGTGTAAGATATGGAGTGTGTGGATCATGGAAATGAATCCCAGTTTGTGATAAGAGGCGTTTAAGGATAACCCGACTTAAGGGTAAGTGTCGTCTATTAAGGAAGTAGCTCCGTTAGAGGAGGAACACTCTAGGGATAATGAATACCATGAGTGACTTATCAAGTAAGGATGTATTATCCGTTTGTTGAGCCCATTGAGGCGAAATGTTATGTGTTGTGTGTTTACAGTTGCATGCATGATTTAAATATAATCAATCGCATGCTAAGACGACAATTAGTTGTGCGTGGCCCGGTAGCATGTGGGCTGCGGGATTACCATACCAGCAAAGGTGCTGAGCCCCTTGGGGGCCACCCTTTCTCTTCTTTTCCTATTTCAGGTTCAAGGAGCTGGAAGCCGTTCGAGAGTAGGACGGGGTAGTCGTGGTACATGGGTAATCATGTAAGTTAAATATATACAATAGGTGTAGTAAGACCGAAGTTGTTATCGGCATCAGTTTGTAAATACTCGGTACCGTTGGAAGGTATGTGTATGTTTTGTTGTTAATGGAGAGGGATAATAATGTGTAGTTGCTCGGGAATCTAGTCCATGAGACCGGTACATTGTTTATGTAATAGCCTTGTTAGCCACGTGGGTGGTTAACGGCGTGTAACACCAACGAGTTAAGTTATTTGATGAGGTGTGTATTCCGCTGCAGATTGTTGTTATGTGTTTGTTGTTGGATGGGGTGTTACAATAGCTCTATCGGTCAGCTCCACTCGATCTCAACTATCTATAGAGGAGGAAGAGCTTAACTACAACGATCTACAAGTCACGATTGATGGGAGTGTGGAATTCGATTTTACTGGGTTGTGAGTGACTTGTAGGGACCATGACGGGAATTTGATAGAGGCATGAATTGTTAGAGAAAGGGTGCCATGGTCACCGCAAATTGTAGAAGCTAAAGCTCTTCTTTTAGGTGTCAATATGACCATTAGGCTGGAAGCTTATTCGGTTGAGTTCTCTTCTGATTGTCTTTCTATTATCCACTGTCTTCAAGGAAAAATGGATGTCCGGGATGATGCGGGGCACATTCTTCATGATGTTAGCTCTTCACATTTTGGTTTAGTTTCGTGGTCCTATATTGATAAATCGAAAAACAAAAATACTCACCTTCTTGCTAATTTAGACCGAGTTGGCTCTCTTAAAAGCATTATGGTACAATAATATCCCATCTTGTATTACTATGTTAATATAAATGAATACTGTTTTACGAAAAAAACAAATAGCGATTGTATGTATCATTTATATATATATATAATTGTAGCTTTGGCTCTATTATTTAACATCAAAAAGTACAAGATATATGTGTTTCTTCCCCGACCTCAAATCTTTTGCTGCCTCCTAAAAATTTATTGGGTAAAATCCAATTAGAAAAATCCCATCTGTGGATTCTAGTTTTTAAAATAGTGTTTGTATTTATTTCTATGGGGATCTCTCCATTTCTCCTCTATTTTATTCAAACGCTACATCCAAACATTAATCTAACAGTTGTCATCAATTTCAATATTTTCCTCTACGTTTTTGACAGCTAACCAAACAGACATAATACAATTAGTATTCTAGTGTTTAAGATTTCCAATAAACCTATCCCTCACCACCACTCCTATGGCAGCAACTTATTTAAACTATTATTTTCTATCAACATTTTCACCCGAGTGAAAAATCTCTCCACCAACTTTATTGTCCATCCACTTACATCCCGATATATGAATTATTTGAAGCAAGCAGACATTACAAACGATTACATACTTTCAGAATTGATTTAAATTTGACCAAATGCAGGGTTTACTGACGAGGTACATGAGTTGGATCAAATTAAGTCATGTCATGTTATCCTCTCGACGTTGTATATGTATATCAATTGACTGAGCCCAAGCAGCTGCTGCCAGTATATATAAAGTCAGCTTTATGCTGAATCTTAACATAAAGCTTTCCACTTACAACCACAAGGTCGTAGGTAAAAAGTACAGTATGTCCCAATTTAGCCAAGCAATTGAAGTTGGATTTGATTTGCCTGGGCCCATTGTTGTTCCCTGACTCCAAGTCTTTGTGGATTTCATGGATCAGCTTTCAGCTATCTTCACATGTTTTCCTGAAATATCTTCTCTTCAATGCATACTACTAATTAATTAAACCATATTGATATTTATCCAACTATGATTGGTAAAATATATAGCGAGCGTGTGGCTTAGAATTAACAAGGACAAGATCATAGATCAGTCGGACCAAGTCAGTCTTGTCTCCAACCCTTGCTCTGGGCCCCTCCTTCGCCCTGTAGACCCCAAGATCTTCTGTTGTGATTCTTCATTGACGACAAATGCAAAAAAAGACGAAACAAAAGTTGCTCTGTACATGACATGTTACCCAATTTTTTTTTCCTTTTTTCTTATGTTTGTTTGTCTTCCACTAAACTTATCTCTAGACTTTTGCTAAATACTTTGCTTTTTGTTTTCTTAATACATTTTTTTCACTTTAATATTGAATATGTAAGCTAAAATAAATTAATAAAATAAACTTCTATAATATATAGTTTTTTACATAAGAATAACATTATAAAACTTGGATTTGTAAAATTATATTATTTTATATGTAAAATATTGAAATTAAATGACATACTCAAATAGTAAAAAAGAAAGTGGGGAAGAGTATTAGCTTGAATTCGATTGAAGTGATGTGCGCAGCGATTTATTGCCTTTTAACAATATAGATTAGATGATAGCACCATCGATGATGCCACTATATCAGCAAATAGATAGTGAATCGGATTCATTTCATGTACATGATAATGTTCGATCTTAGATTAGGCGAATGTGATCATTATCAAAATAAATGACAATGTTCTATGGTGGATTCCAAAATATCAAGTGCATGTACATACGTGGTGTTAACTTTCTGTTGACACTAACAACAATTCATTCCTCTTCTCTAATAAGACACTTAGATCATTCTGATGTTGGCAAACTGGAGGAAACAGTGAATCCCCCTTGCTTTGTTAGGCGTTTTGTTTTCTCTTGTATAGACTAGTCATCTTGTTGGTTAATTTTGACGTAGTATAATTATTACTAACGGTTGCAAGTGCTCCCTCTGCCTTATGCTTGCTCTCAGAAAAAACTTGAAAGCTTACCATTTTCATAGCTTTAGGGGAATTCCTATGGGAAAACTGTAGTGTTATTTCCCCTTTGCCTTGGTTTCTAAATCTTTCTCAAACCAAAGAGCCAATATAAAACCAAGATTCATTGACGTTTTCCCATAATCATTAAAAAATGGAACTTCTGGAAATCTTTTAAAATTTTGATAAGATGAAGCCCTAATGAAGAATCGACTTCAAAACAACACTTAGTACTAGAGGAATTAAAGCAACCGTCCAAAAGTGTTTGTGGAGTGTGTTTCCAACAATGCTACGTGCGTACGCCTCAAGCAGTAGGAGAAGTGGTTGGTAACAGATGGATAATCAGCCCTTAAAGGATTAAGAATCATGAAGGGGGATCTAGGGTTAGAGAAGATAGAAGTAAGGTGAGTTTAGATTTAGCGGAAATGAAAGTGAGAGGTAGAGTTAAAGGAGATAGAAGTAAGGTGAGTTTAGCCATAGAACATTGTATATTGCATAATCTCTATTTACAATGAACTAGTTTATTTATAGGCACACTAGTAGAAAAAAGAGTTTATAATATGGTTGTTTTGTCTTATATAACACTGTTAGGTGGGGTGTTATATTTACGTATATAATATTTTGGTTTTTATAACATGCTTCAAAACCGTGTTGTAAAATAGTTTACAACATGATTGCTTCAACAAAAAGCCATGTTATAAACTCGATTACCACTGTGCTATTTTTGGAGCGAAATAAGTTTTATAATACGGTTGTAATAGGAATCGTGTTATAAAATACCCTATCCGCTAAAATTGACTGTTTTATAACACAATTCCTTAGAACCACTGGTGTATAAAATAGTCATTCCCCCCAAATTTTGAATGTTTTATAACTAATGAACCATGTTATAAAACTCTTTTATTTATTTTTTTTTACAATTTCCCCTTTAACATTATAGTTAGCAATCAATCCCTAACTATACACATCACACATTAAATGTGCATTCACACCAACTTTCAAAGAGTTTCTGAACTCATTTTGCCATATATGTATCTTTGTTATGTTGCACAAAATTGAACCACAATCCCACAATTCCTTACATACATGTAGGACTTTACAAAAAAAGAAGCTACTGTATAATTACATGACTAAGCACAGTCCAAAATTATCATACAAACACATGAAGTGTGAATAAAATTCTGTTCCAATTCTTCTCTTACAATATCGACTTCCTTATGATGTAGCTATCCATAAATAGTGAAGGAGTTCATGCACCTAATATTTAAAACCACTAGAGTATAAGAAAAAATATAATACACAGTTAAGAAGTTTTCAAGAAAAACTAACATAATACTGCACTTTACGTACCAACGCCCTAGAAGTGTCTAATAAAAATAGGAAACTTCACATATACCCTTAAAAACTTTGTAACTCACAATACCTTTTTAAAAACATGGTCACAAGATACTCCTATAAGGTTTTGAAATTCACAAAATACCTCAATTCCATGGAATAACCTTAAATAGTGACTATTTACCCATAACCTTGTAGACCATGTTTCATGTTAATAATATGCCCCTTTTTTTATTCAGGAGCATTTTATGAAATTTTACAATAATAATGTTTGAAAATGTCATTAAATTCCATTAGATTTTTGACTAATTCATGAAATACTACTAAAAAAAGTTACGAAATTCTAAAAAATACATAAAATTTTAAAAAATTCTAATTTTAAAAAGGTTTAAAAACCTTTTTTTTACAATAAATTTATATTTTTTTAATATGTGTAGAAATTTTTCAGATGATTTAAATAAAAAAAATCTAAAAACTTAAGCAAACCTTTAAAAATAATAGTTTTTTTTAAAAAAATACTAAATATCATAAAATAGTATAAAATATTAAAAAAATTATAATTTTTTTTAAAGATTGTTTGCTATCATAAAATGGAATATAGAATTTAAAGGCGTAATTATACTATTAGATGATATTTTCGCTTTTTAGTGTTATTTTATAAATGACAATTATATTGTAGATATAATAAATACGCGAAAATAAACATAATTATTAATTATGTCATTAAGTCATTTGAAAAATAGAATATAATTTATTAAAGACATAGAACATTAAAAATAATTTATTTTTAAGAAATAATTTAACTTGGTAGAATATAAATTATGTTTTTTTTTTTGAAATTTAAGTTTTTTAAGTTTTGATTTTTAATACTCTTTAAAAAAAATTAATTTTTCCAATTTTTTTCATTATCTTAAGTAAATTATAATTTTTATTTAATTTGCATATTTTTTTGAATTTCATAACTTTTTTAGTGGCATTTCATGAATTAACAACAAATATAGTGGTAGTTCATGAAATTGCCTAAATATTTTTTTTGTAAAATTTCATAAATCCTCTTGAATTAAAAAGGGGAATACTATGAACTTGAAATATAACTTGCAATGTGAGGGGTAAAATAGTCTTTATTTAAGATCACACGAATTAGGGGCATTTTGTGAATTTCATACTTTTTAAGGGTATCTTGTGACCAGTTTTAGAATGGGGTATGTTGTGAATTGCGAAAATTTTTAGGGGTATATAGTGAATTTCCTTATAAAATTCTTACCGTTCTTTTCTCACAAGGTCGAATTCCTTGTAGTGTAAGTAAAACCAATATTGTGAAAATATTCATAAACCTAATATTTAAGACAATGAGATATTAGTACAAGACAAAGCTGATAACAACAAAAATATACAACCACAACCATGCATGTACCTCATCACAAAATATGTTTGGTTCAACAAAGCAATTAACATAATACCACACTTTACTTGTCTCGTCATCATTGTTAAGAAAGTTATGGTGTATGCTGTTGTAGAAGTCATACATGTACCTCATAACAAATAGCCACAAGTCTTATTATCTTTTTTAGACACTGGCAATATAATACAACGGTGTATCCGAAATTAAATATATTCAAAAACGTACTACAATGACTTAGAGTGTCTAGTGCATAATAAAACAATCATACATGAAATAACGAATCTTCAACTCTTTATCACTTTGATTACCATGACAATCTTCATAAACACCAAGTATAGCCTTCATATAAGAACAATAGAATAATGTTAGACAATTGTATGTCATTACCTTGAAATAAAAACTAAGATTTTAAATTGACAGTTTAGCAAATTGCTCACGCTTGTATAGTTTTCAAAATCTCAATCTTAGTAGCTAATGTCCCCATTGGACCAAGCACCAACATGGTGGATGTATTCATAGAGACAACAATCATAACCCAATGATTACTAGCATGTATAAGACATCACACATATTACTCCATAAATTACATGTACATTCTACAAATTTGGTTTAATAAGAACATTTAGATACTTACATTCTATGATGCGGCTGGAAAATGAAATTTCTTTGGTTTTTTATCGCTACCAACAAGCCACGATGTAGACATGATTCGACCGCACCCAGTTCTACTTTCGCTTGATCGTACGATGCCAACTGGGGGCATAAGAAAGTGATAACTAGGGGCATAAGAAAGTGATAACTTTCGCCTTTCCAGTTCTTTTGCACATCAAGGTTGAACAAATACTTCATCAAAAATTAAGAATGATTAATGAATATAAATTTTAACTTATTTATAAATATATAAAGTAAAATATAACATAGATAATTCACTTTAAAAGTTTGGATGATAGATAAGTTAATTTGTTGCCATCACATCACTTCCACAATGTCAACAAAACTAATTGAGACACCCAAATCCTCCTTGTACTAGAATAAATCTTTTGGAAGCTGCACCTTTACGTTCATTATGTCACTTGGCAGATGCATGATCTTGTCATGAAGCTTCTTCATGTTCTTACGTAACTTAATAAGCAAAGAGTATTGCAGCAACATTTTCTTCTTAGGGTTAAACACGATAGTTGTGACTTCTTTACATTGTGGTTGATTTTCTATTGCCATTTGTGTTTCTAGCAAATGCTTCTATCACAAATGTAAATAAATTTAGAAAACTGTTGTAATATAGTGAAACTCTAACAAAGCAAACACCAAAACATGTATCTTAAAGTGACTAAAAGCTACCAACTTTATGACCTTTTATTTCTCCCCCGCAGGCTTCTCTTGTGGAACCTATACATATAAAAAAATTGTAATAGAGTGAAACTAAAAAAAACAAACTTCAAAATAAGTATCTTAAAGTGACTAAAAGTTACCTCCTTTATGACATTTTATTTTTCCCTTGAAGGCTTCTCTTGAGAAACCTACACATATAAAAATTAAATTTTATAATATAGTGAAACTTTAACAAAGCAAACTCCAAAGCATGTACCTTAAAGTGACCTCCTTTATGACATTCTGTTTTTTCTCTCGAAAGCTTTTCTTGTGGAACCTGCACATATAATATTAAAAGTTGTAATAGATTGCTAATTACACCAATTTGAGATGAAGCCATATAGCATAGGCTTTTAAGAAATTACCACATCCTTTAAGAAAAAAAGAACTAATAGGTCATGTAACAACAAAAGATAATGCATCAATTAGTGTCTTCATCTAGTCTGTTGGAAGTGGAAGATTTTGATTCTCGTGGTCCCTAATTATGCGATCAACAATAACCTTTGCATAATATAAGGGAAGAGGTTTAAAATGCACCCGGAGTTTCAGACGTGACTTCATCACGTGCCATGTAAACATATACAACCCCTTTATTGATCCACAACCCTAAGTGACAATTCTTATGCTTCTATTCAAGTATTTAAAATGAATTATGAACAAATCAAGCATAAAAATAAAGTTTTTGTATAACTTAATAACATGTAGCATCACTTCACATTTGAGTTTATACTATAACAAACCTCAAGATTCACAAATGAATAAGGATAAGCACGGGATGGAGTGATAATTGGTGTGGGAGCTGCAGTTGGTGCAGGAGTAGGTTCAACTATCCTCCACATTATAGTAATTCCTTGAATCAATGAACACGTACTTCAAGAAGTCAACGTTCTTTGTGTTATTTCATCATAGATTCTTTAACCATCTGAATATCTCTTCGTAACGCTAGATGATCATGTGCCCGTATTATGGAATACATAACTCTTGCGAACCTCTCCTTCGAATCCTCTAACCCGAGCAAGAATGTCCTTTTTCCCAAGGGCACGGTTCAGCTTGTCACCATCTCTTGCAACAGAAGATTGAGGAACATTGTGCTCATCATCATTATGGTCGATAACCAATCAAAATCATAAAAATGCAGAGAAATAATTTTTGATTCAATAGTACAAATTATATGTTGAAGAAGAAATTTCGTACAATTTTTTTAACTAGAAAGACAGTTCCCGTGCAACATTCTTCTTCCGCCGGCCCAACAAAAAACAATCAAATATGCATGCCTCATCATCAGTCTCAATGACACACTAAGTACCATCTTCATTTTTTTCAGTAGCTCTTGTGTGGGCCCCGGGTTTTTTGAAACTTATCCTATGTTGATTGAGTTGATTAAGATCTGATTAGGTTCCAGATCGACTTATAACCTAAGCTTAATAACTATGTTATAAAACTACAATTATTAAAACGAGGGTTAGCCTACTGGAACCTATTATGAGTTGCCACCTAATTTCAACCTACAGGAAACTAAGAAAGGTAAGAGTTCGGGTTTAGGGGGATTGGTTTATAACTTTTCCGGGTTCAGATTACATTCACTACCCTTTTAAGTTATTTTTTCCCCGTTAACTAGACTTTGTAATGAAGATGAAAAGACTTGTTGATGCTTGAGTGACACCCTAAAATTTTCTCTGACAATTATGTTCCCTATCTCGAGCCTTTGCCAAAAATCCTTTGACTGTGCCGAGCTATTGTAAGGCGCTAGCAGCCTGAAGAAAGAATCTGAAATCATTGCGCTATTCGAAGGTGCCAACTACCTAAAATAAAAAGTGAGCTAATGTTTCCCAGGCACTTCTAGGGACCTGGACCTGACCTGGTTAAGATGAAATGTAGTTCGGATGCTTCTAGAGGACGAAACCCGTTCCAAAAAGATAATGCTCAGATGCATCTGGAGACCGAAACCTGTTCCAAAAGAAAAATGCTCGGACACATCTATGGACCGAAACCCATTAAAAAAAATGCTTGGATGCATCTAGGGACCAAAACCCGTCCAATGTAGAAATGAATAAGATGAATGCTCGGATGCATCTTAGGACCAAAGCCCGTCTATTGCAAAAATGATAAAGATGAATGCTCGAATGCATCTGGGGACCGAATCCCTTTCTAAAAGAAAATTGCTCAGATTCATTTGGGGACCGAAACCCGTTCCAAAAGAAAATACCCGGATGCGTCTGGGAACCAAAACCTGTTCTAAAAGAAAAATACTCGGATGCATCTAGGGACCGAAACCCGTTCCAATTCTAAATTATGGATGAAAATGATGTTCAGATGCATGTAGGGATTGAAACTCGTACCAATGCTCCTGGTTAAAACCTATGTGGACTTAATACCATTGCCCCCCAACCGGTGCGCATGGATAAATCCTTGTATAAAAATGGGGATTTATTTCCTTCACCTACCATTCGTTGATCCCAAAAACAAGTTGACATAACGTAATAGGATTTATTGCCATCACCTCGAGAACTTGGCCAAACTACACGAGGTGTCGGTAACCCGTCATGCAAATGATGTAATGATGCATGATTATTGATGATGCAATACAATTATGCAAGTGTGTAATTAGGGCTTATGTTGTGGTTGGGGAAAAATGGTAAAAGTTAGGGCTTATGACGAGCCTGAAGTAAAATAATAAAAGACAAGTGTCAGCCTCGGTTTCCAAACCTTATCCAATATTGATTTGGGTTGATTAGGATCTGATTAGGTTCTAGGTCCACTTATAACCTAAGCTTAATAACTATGTCATAAAATCATAATTATAAAAACCTAAGTTTGCTCACTAGAACCTATCATGAGTCCTCACCTAATTTTGACCTATGATAAATTAGCAAAGGGAAGAGTTCGGGTTTGGGGGCTTGTTATATAACTTTTCCGGGTTCACATTACTTTCACTACTCTTCTAAGTTATTTTTCCTCTGCTTATGTCATTTACGGCCTATTATAAAGTCGGTTTGACCTAAGTGTGCGAGTTTCTATAAAATTTATTTTTTTACATTTTTGACAGAAATTAAAAGTGAAAGTTGAAAATACATAAATTAGGGTTTCGGAGGCCGACGGGCCAAATTATAAAATATCCGTGGCTACGGGCCTAATGTCCGTACCTACGAACCCGAATTACACTAATTATGCACAGAGACCAAATTTGTAGAAAAAAAATTTAAAGAGTCCGGGGCCATGAACAGGGGTGTCCATGGGCCCAAACATGTTGTTAAAACCCAAAAATTTGAAAAGTAAAATTATCCCACCACCATCCCGGACGGCCTATCCGTGGCAAAGGACAAACCACAAATGATGGATTTCAGGCACTTTCTAGTGGTGTTTTGGCTCAAAGTTTATTGTTGTGTAGCCTGAAAGGTTGAATTCAAGATGAAACTTAGCTTACAAGTTCAAGGGCAGAAACAAATCAAAACCTTAATAAAAACGCCAGAAAAGGTCGAACTGATTCAAAATTTATATTGAGTGTTTCTAATGAGTAGAAGAGTTAGAGAATCTGAAATCTAAGCTATTTTGACCTTGCGAATGGGTGGTTTCTTCTTGTCGAGATTCCTCAAAAGCTTCGTAGGTGGGAGACCCGATTTGATTTCGACCCGATTTGATTTCGACCCAAGCTTCTGACCGTTTGGTGTTGATTGTGGTCTTCACGTTGTGGTGGTGATTTTATGTGTTTTTGATGTTTGGATTAGCGGTGGGAGTTCAGAAACTTGATTTGTGGATTTTGGTGGAGTTTTGGTACGATTTCGGGATTCAAAAGTGAGTGCAAAAACATAGAGAATAGAGTTGTGGTCGTCTTTCCTGAATTCTCAGGTCTTGAGAATCTATCTTAAGTCAGTAGGAAATATCTCTTAAATAGACATCAAATAAGATAAAGTAATCTCGTAAGGGAGCCAAGTTTACCCGGACTTGGTCGCGTAACTTATGAAAGGAATCTGATCATGAGATTTTGCCAGCATGTAAATGAGGGTATTTCTGATTTCTCTAATGAAGAATTAATTTTTTTGGATAAAGGTATAGTTTTAAATCAAAATTTAATCAGATCTGTTTAGAAATTAATGGAAATTCGAAATTTCAAAATTCCAAAAGCATTATGCTCTAAATGCCATTCTTTATCATGCAATAAATACTCGAGAAATTTTGATTTAATTTATGCCATTTTCGGAAGAGAGAGAAAATTACATGACGACTCATATTTCTCTTTTACTTTTGGGCTTTGGGCTTCAAATAAATTTTGCTAGGATTTCACCATGAATGAGCCTAATAACCAGATTGCAAAGTTTTATTTAATGGATGAAAGCCTTTTCTTTTGATTTTTCAAGAGTTTAGGATTTATATTATAAAAAAGTTAGCTTATAATATGTATTAAAAGCTAATTTTTTAGAATAAAAATTCCTTGAATGTTACGAAAATTCCCTTCATGATGATTAATCTATCACAATTGTTCTGAGAGGTGCGTTTTACCCTTTTGTGCATATATGTCTTATGGGACCTTTTCCTAGGGTCAAAATTTTAGGGATAACATAAGACAACCATCGAGGAGTTGAACAATTATAGGTCAAAGATGGGGGCTTCTCGAAGCTGTCCACTACCTTCCTATCAGAAACCAGTTTCGACTGATCAAGGAAGGGATGTCAAGCTGAGTGGGGTGGCTAGGATTTCAAGAAAACCAGTCAACGCCTTATTTAATGAGGCATATTTGGTTGATTGTCCAATTCAAGTCTTGAATGAGGGCTCGGCGGAGTTGGTGGGGGGGGGGGGGGGGAAGAGAAACCTCGACAAAGTTTTGGATGAAGGAACTTTCATGGATGCTCGGAAGCGTTTTGAGGATTTTTCCCTCGGGTAAGAAGGGGAAGCTTTCTGTTGCTGGCTCTGATCATCATTTGATGTGTGGGCAGCTAATGATTGATCTGAGCAACTGTCACGGGGAGGATGTTCTATATGATGAGGCAACCTCTTACCATGGGGGTTGCCAGGAATGATGTTCGGGGATTGGGCTGGCTACAAAGGTCGGGAGGCATCTCTGGTAGCCATGTCTTGGCCCGCTTTCCTCTCTTTTGGTCCTCATCGTGCTTGTTGTCTTAATGCTAACTCATATCTCGCTTGTTGTTTTGTTCCTGTTAGGTTTTGGTTTGTTTGCTTGTTGGAGCATGGGGTTGCTCTTAGGCCATGCGTGCCTTTTGAAGTTTGGGTGGAACTCCAGTTGCCTTAGGCTTTGTTTGTTGTCAGAGGATGGGTCTAGTCTTGTACTTGGGTTCAGGTTGTGTATGTGTTCTTTGAGATTTTAATAATATGGTGTTCTTTTTAACGAAAAAATGTGTGTTACTCTTTTTTCTACTAGTGGCACATATAAAGTTAGTATTTCTAAACAATTTTCACTTGCCTCAATACATAGCCTTAAGGTTCAAAGATAACTAACTGTCATGTATCTAACACATATATTAAAGATATCCAATCCTTAAAGAATAAAGTAATCATTTTCTAATCAAATAGCGCAACATTTTAAGCTCACACTATGTGGTCTATGATAAATTGGGCATTTTTTTACGTCGCTTTGTTTATGTGTAGATACGCTTTGCATATGGAGAATCAATTGAAAACAACATACCAACTTCCTCTTAATAACCAAAAAAGAAGGTGACATATCTAAATTGTGCCAAGTAGTATATACTCTTTTGTTCTTAATAGATGATTTTTTGCTCTTCACATTATTTTCAAAATATAAGATGTTTTAACTTTTTTATCCTTTACTTTCCAACTCTAACCCTAATCTTCACACTCAGAACTCTATTTTTTTTTCATTTATTTCAATTCGAATACAAAAAGTAAGGGTAAAATAATTTATTTTTTCTCCTTAATTCTTTTACTCATATCTAGAACATCATCTAAGAACTCGAGGAGTATTAAATAGGGTGACCTTGGCATATATTTTACGGGTGCAACGTTTTTAAACTATTTTTTTCAAAAGATAAGTGATTTTATTATTAGAATAACTTCATTATACAATCAGGACAACATCAAGCCGAACCTCTTCCACTGACCCCACTCCTCCAATGTTTGCTAAAAGATGGGCTTCCTTATTCCTAATTCTATCAAGGTGTGTCCAAGAGACATGATTAATCATCTCTGCAAGTATGCTAGAATCCTGTAAGATAAGTGCTACATCTACCCTGACATTAGCCTTCCCTTGGAAATAGTGCACTATCGACTAACAATCGGAATTGAATTCAACCGAAGAGGTCTGGAGCTTAAGAGCAATCTCAACACCTAGAGAAAGGGCTTTCACTTCGGCCGTCTGATGAGACCAGGGAATATATTCTCTAACAATAGCAACAGCTATGATCTTATCAGAGTGATCCTTATAAATCACCTATAATCCAGTAGATTCAGAGTCCGGCACTAGCATCAACCATAACTCTTAAATCCTTGGAACCAAACTCCTTCACCACCCCTAAGAAGAGTTGTGAATGTGTAGAACTAGCCGAGAGAGCTGTATCCAGAAAAGATTCTGCTCGGTCCATACCTTGCTCAAAAGTTTCAGATCTATTGTGGGTAATCTGACATTTAGCAAACTAGAGTTTCCAAAGAAGAGTGACCACCTGGTCAATGTTATCTATAGTTTTATTCAAGTAAACCGAGGTAAACTAGTCCAAGAAGGCTGCATCATTAGTGATGTCTTTAGGTCGTTTGACACCTTCTACATCCCACCACTCTTTAACCACTTAGAGTTGATAAACACATGGGTAAGGTTATCAAAACATCCACACAAGACAGATTTATCCTGCTCGAGGTTGCTGCATCTATGCGCCAAGATTGCTCCACAAAGGGTGACACCTTGGAGCAATTTCCAAGTGAAGAGGAGAACTCATGGCAAAAAGCTTCTTTTACGTATGACCTTCATAGCTTTCCCAATGAGACTCTTACCTGATGTGGAAGTCATCCTATTGATAGAGATGGCCCGAGCCATATAATAGGCATATTCGACCATAAATTGACCATTCTTGGTGCTTCCCTAACACCAACTATCCTCTTTGTCTTTACTAAGAACAATCTTCTTGATACAATAATGTCATCATCAGTGAACTATTCATTAAGTTTATTTTCATCCCAAGTGAAGTCCCGATCATTAACCATCTAGGAAACTCGACCCTAGGACCTGATAATTGGTGGCAACTTCCAGTCCTTTGGATTTCCTCCTTTTTTTCCAGCAGCCATGGGTCCAATATTTTAATAATAACACCATTACCAACCACTCTTCTTGATCCATACTTAATGAGGGGGGTCGTTTTCCACATGGATCTCCAAATAGGGCTAGGTTTATATCCTAACTTGGCATCCAAGATACTCCCCCCTTTTACGTATTTGGCATTGATAATTTTGGATAAAGAATATTTGGCTTATCCAATATTCTCTAGCATTTCTTATCCAGGAGAGCATCGTTAAAAGAGTGCAAATCCCTAAAGCCTAAACCTTCTTGATCCTAACTGTAGTAGAGAGCATCCCACTTCTTCCAACAAATCCCATTTTGTTTAAGAGAGCAAGTCCACCAAAACAGCCTAATAATACATTGAATCTATTTAACCAGAGAGGTGGCCAACTGAATGACACCCATAGTATATGAGGGAATGGCCTGAAGGATAGACTTTATAAGGATTCCACGCCTAGCTTGAGAAATGAGCTGATCCCAACTTTGGATCCTCTAATAGATCCTATCTCTCACGAACCCAAATACTTGCTTCTTATGCCTTCAAAATTACTTGGAAATCCTAGGTAAAGCCCTAGATCAAATAATTCCATGACCCAGAAAATCATGGAGATTTGTGTCCTAAAGGAAGCAGGTATGTTCGTCGAGAACGTCAGTCTTGACTTATATATCAATGTTTATGCTTTGCCTAGATGATTTTTCAAAGTCTTCAATAATTTTCATGAGGTTGATAGCGTTTTTCTAATAAGCCCGGCCAAATAAAACACTGTCATTTGCAAAGAATAAATTAGTGACACTAAAACTCAAACCCCTATAGGTAAAGCCACGAATTGTCTATTGTTGGCAGCAAAATTAAGGGTTAAAGAAAAAACCTTCATGCAACAAACAAAGAGAAAGGGCAAGAGAGGGTCGCATGTGTCAGACCTCTATCAAGTTTAAAACAGTTACCCGCTCTTCCATTGATCAACACCGCCAACACGGATGTTGTAATATATTAGCCACTACCCTTATCCATCTCATAGGAAATCCATGGCACCTAGGGCAACGATAATAAATGGCCATTCAACTTCATCAAATGCTTTAGCCATGTCAAGTTTTAAGGCAATCTGACCCCTCATAGCGGTTTAAGAATTATAAGCTCATGGGCTCTGATAATATTGTCATTTATGAGCCCCCCAAAATAATCTTCTGAAATAACGTATTTCAAAACTACTCTATTGTGTTTGGTCAGGATCTTTGATATGACTCTGTAGATAGTATTATAGAATGAAATGGACCTAAAAATTTTCATATGGAAAGCTCCTGACTTCTTGGGAATTAAGACAATATAAGTATGGTTGAGGCCTGCTGCATAAAGTCAGTATTCAAAACTTGGAGGGCAAGGTTAACAAAGTCATCCCCTACAGTATCCCAATAGGCACGGAGGAAAACTTCATTAATACCATATGGCGCAGAGCTTTATTGGGGTTGATATCATGCACAACTTGGATAACTTCCTCTCTAGTAAATGATTTACCCAAGAGTTCCTACTGGTCCACAAGAACTCTGTTAGCCACTCCTGCTATAAGCGAATCCAAGATAGGGGCGTTGGTTGACCGCTAGATCCCAGAAAAATATAGGTTAGCAATATTGACGATGTCTTGCCAGTTCGAAAACCTTTTCCCCTGATCGTCTCTAATCTCGTGAATAACACTTTTCCTCCGCCTAGCCTGAACTTTATGGAAAAAGATATGATATTCCTATCCCCCTCCTTTAACCATTTATGTCTGGATCTTTGAGCCCATCTAGTTTCGTATTGTAAGAGGAGATAATCTAGCTGTCTGTCTAGATCCTTCCAGGTAGATTGCTTGGTAAAAGAGTAGTTGTGAATGGCAACCTTGTTAATTTCTTCCTTTAGCTCAAGCATGCGGGCATTCTTCTCCTGAAGATTCCTACAACCCCAGGATCTAAGGACTCTTCCACATATGACTTTATGAACATAGTTCCCCTGATAATTAGACCACGTTCTACTAAGATATCCTTGCAGCCCACATCTTCAGCCAGACAATTCTCAAATCTAAAAAGAGCCGGTCCTTTCATAATTACCTCCTTAAGCACTACTTTAATTGGTTTGTGATCCGACCAACCCAATCCCAGATGAATATTTGTAGCATGGCGAAGGAGGTTGGTCCAGCCGTTATTTGCCAAGGCTTTGTCTAATTTGCTTCCTATATTATCCTGGCCCCATCTTTGATTTAAGTAGGTAAATATATCTCCAACGAAGCCCAAATCCATCAAGTGGCAATCATTGAGACAATTTTGGTAGGCCTTCATTCTTCCAAAACTACGATTTATCCCACCTAGCTGCTTTTGTCTGTACAAAATTTCATTTAGGTCGTCGATCACCAACCAAGGGTTAGTTGGTCATCTCTTATGCAGTTTAATCACCTCCCATGTTCTCCATTTATCCAAATTCTCCACCCATCTGTCAATACGTGCAAAAAATCATCTAGAGCCTAAACCATTAATAATATGACAGTTTATATGGTGCAAGGAACTATCAAAGACATTTAGGATTATGGTATTTCACCATAGCAGGGCAAGTCCTCCTCCCATGCCGGCACAATCTACCGTGAAACCATTGTAATAGGGTAATGATCTGATAAACTGATGCATCTCTTTGACAGTTCTCTTGGTCTCGCATAGGAAATTTATATCCGACATTTCAGTTCTAATGACAAAAAAGCCAAAACAGAACACAAGAAAGTAGATAGCATAGAAGAATACACTTGTAGCATGCTGCCACTATTTGTCACATAGAACTGCATCAAACCTAGAAGGTACACCACTGGAAACTCCAAGGATTGCCAATCTAATCAGTCTAAAGTGGGAAGGAGTTGCATGCAACTCACACTAGAACTGAGAAGAAGCTAAAGGACACTTATGGCCTCCACTTGCTAGAACGTGCACAGACACAAACCTTCTAAGCAATAAGCTGGCAACGGAGCTCTAATGTATTGTTCACAAGGGCCCTTAACAACGCAGATGTCAAAGCCAGCAAACCAATCAGTGAAGCGGGATGAACTTGCATGCAACTCGCACCAACTCAATCCTTCAAAGATTGTCCAATCTAATCAGTCTAAAGTGGGAAGGAGTTGCATGCAAATCACACCAGAACTGAGAAGAAGATAGAGGACACTGGTGGCTTCCACTTGCCAGCACGCGCACAGACACAATCCTTGTGAGCTATAAATAGGCAATTGAGATCTAATAAACAGTTCGCAAGGACCCTGCACATCAGAGACTCCAAAGCCAACTAAAACCAATCAGTGAAGCGGGATGACGTTGCATGAACTCACACCAACTCAATCCTTCAAAGACTGCCAATATGATCAGTCTAAAGTGGGAAGAGTTGCATGCATCTTACACCAGAATTAAGAAGAAGATAGAGGACACTGGTGGCTTCCACTTGCAAGCACGCGCAAAGACACAACCCTTTTGAGCGATAAATTGGCAATTGAGCTCTAATAAACTGTTCACAAGGACCTTGCACACCAGAGACTCCAAAGCCAGCTAAAACCAATCAGCGAAGAGGATGACCTTGCGTGGAACTTGCACCAACTCAATCCTTCAAAGACTACCAATCTGATCAGTCTAAAGTAGAAAGAAGCTACATTCAACTCACACCAGAACTGAGAGAAGAAGGAGGACATTGGTGGCTTCCACTTGCCAGCACTCGCACAAACATAATCCTTCTGAGCGAAAAATTGGCAATTGAGCTCTAATAAACAGTTCGTAAGGACCCTGCACATTGGAGACTCCAAAGCCAATTAAAACCTATCAGCGAAGTGTGATGACCTTGTGTGGAACTCACACCAACTCAATCCTTCAATGACTGTCAATCTGATCAGTCTAAAGTGGGAAGGAGTTACATTCAACTCACACCAGAACTGAGAAGAAGATAGAGGACATTGATGGATTCCACTTGCCAACACGCGCACAAACACAATCCTTCTGATCGATAAACTAACAAGTGAGCTTTAATAAATAGTTCGCAAGGACCCTTCATACTGGAGACTCCAAAGCCAGCCAAAACCAATCAGCAAAGCGGGATGACCTTGCATGCAACTCGCACCAACTCAATCCTTCAAAGATTAAAGGCTCTAAAGAGAGAATACGCGCCATAGGAACCACTGCAGTAATTAGATCCACTACTAAACTGAGTCGAAGGTAGAGAACACTGGAGAACATTCACTTATAATCACTCGCACAGAGACAACCTTCCCTTCATTTTCCCTATGAACTCCCTTCCCATATTACATTTTATATTCATACAAACAAAGGGATGGGAGCGAGTCCCATTTTTCTCTTTCTTTCCCTTCATTTTCCATATAAAATAAACGGTGCCTAAGAAATCTGGAATTGAAAGTGAGGGGAAATTATAGTTTATCCATAAAATTGCATGAGAAAACATGATCTTAATTGGAGATAATGAGAAAACTAACAAATATTTACAATAATAGTCGCATTCATAACTTTTATAATATACTAAGACAATAAAACTTGATCTAATTCAAGTAGGGATGTCAATCTTGACTCGAACTCGAAACCCGACCCAAAACTGACCTGTAAAAAGTCAAGTTCAGGTTCAGATTTTTGGCCTGAAAAGATTTTCTGGTCGGGTTCGGGTTTGGTCACTGAAACCCGCTTCGGGTTTGGGTTGACCACGCCAACCCGTAACCCGGAAAAAAATTAATTAAAAATGAAATACCCGAAACCTAAGTATGCTAAGTAAACATCAAGTTATGATGTAATAAGGCTAAAACATGCCTTAGAAAGATTGGTAGACAATTTAAACCAAGGAAAACACAAGAGAACGCCATAAGGGCAAATTAAGCAAAAATGTGCTCTAAGCTTGGAGTGACTTTGATTGGCACCCAAATATCATTATAAGACCTTATTAAAATTCTAATGGACATGTTAAATCAATTACCAAAGAAAACCAAGCTCAAAAACAAGCTTAAACACAAAATGTGCCTTAAGACTCCTTAAAGCACCTTTTTGAGAAATTGTCTTAGAAATGAGTTTTGAGTGGCTAAATGCCCATGATTACACATTAATCAACATGTGTACTAATTAGTATCACATTAGGAAGCCTAAATCAATGGGAAACCAAAAATTTCACAAATTTGTGCACTAATTTGTGAATAGTGCCAAATAGTGCCTAGTTTAAGTTTTAGTCAACATAAGTCAATAAGTTGGTCAACCAAGACCACAAATATATTTTACCAAGGGGGGACGGTTTTTAATGGTGACTCACCATTAGTAGCCAGCACATTAAAGGAAATGAGAGGAATAATAGTAAATTCACTATTAAACCGTTTTAAATGATAAATATCTTCTTTAGCTTACCTCTCTCCTCTCTTCTTCATTTCTCTTCTTCACCAACGTTTTCTTCTTCTTATTCTCTGTTCCAAACTGTTCCCAACCAACTCCATACTTGTTCCAATTTGCTTTGTCCATAACTTGCTCATTTTAGCTCCAAATCAAAAACTAAGCATAGATTTCTCTTAGTTAGACCAAGGCCTTGCTTCCTATCTTTTCAAAATTTGAAAAGCTTCATTTTGGAGCCATGGGAAAACGCCATTGAAGGGGGAAAAACTAGCTTGAGGTGTTCATTGTCTTCTCCATTCACTCAAGGTAAGGAAAATGTAAGAAAAACCAAGTTTCCATCACTTTTCCTTCATAACCGAAATTCATCTCTTCATGGGACGTTGTTTTATCTCTTTTTCTAGCTTCATTCTATACTCTAAAGACTTGAGGAGGTCTTGCCTTGCTTCATTATGAAATCCATTCCAAAATTCAAAGGTAAACATACACTTTCATTATGAGTTTAGGCATATTGCTTAGTGCTCATTAGATTATTTGAATGTGGATTAGAACATTGGCAAGAGGATTGAAGTCCTTGCCGAAATTCAATCAAGAAAACCTAAGGAGGGAAGTAAGAGAAGCTTGAGGAAAATAAGGTAAATTGCTTACCTAATGGTGGTTTAAGTTTTAAGGAATGAGATTTAGATAAGTACTAATGTAGCTTAAAGCTTACATTATGTAATGGGTTATATAACCTAGGAAAAAAGAACTTAAACAAGCTTGTGAACTTGTGACTAAGGAGCCAATGGAAATGAGTTAGTAAGATAAGCATAAGGTGAACTAAGAGAACACTTATGTTGCTATGGGAGCATTGTTGAGTGTATTTGCAGGTTGAAAGCTTTTATATGTGGGAAATTCAGTGTTTAAGTTTAAGTCATTTAAGGGCCTAAGAGCCATGTCATTTAAGAGCCTTAGTGCTATGCAATTTAAGATTATTGCACTATATTAAGTTTGTTGTGAATGAGTTGATTTGGGTGAGAAAATATGATGAGAAAGGATTTGATGTGTGTGAGATGATTGAATGAGAAAAACAATGCTTATGGGCATGATAATATACTAGAGGAGCTATGGTGAAATTTGAGTAGAAAACAAGTGTTTAGGTGGTGGTTGTGAGTTAATATGACCTAGGGTATACTAGGAGACATTAAAAAGGAATTTGAGTGGAAATGAGTTAATTTGGGAGTTCTTGAGGTTTAGTATGGCCTAGAGATGTCTAGGAGGAATTAGAGGATTGTGGGTGTATTAAACACACCAAAATCATGGTATGAGGAATGTTAAGACTTGAGCAAAAATCTGGAGGAAATGATGTATAATGTTTTGAGGTGATTTAGGTATGAACTTGAGAATATAACAATGAGAGATCTTGGTAGCTTGTGTAAGTGGTGAAGATGCTAGTAGTGGATTAATAAGGTTCTAGTCTAGATGGTAATGAGTGAACTTAGGTGATGGAAGTGAAAATTGTAAGATAATGTCGGAAATTGTCAAGGAAAATGACTAGGAATGTATAAGAGGGTATGATCATGAGAATCGTGAGTAAATTGAGTAAATGAGATGGAAATGTATAAGGAGGGTGTAGCATGGTCAAGGTAGATGAAGAACAATGCTAAGGAGGTAAGAGGATGAAAAGAAATGTATAGGTATGTTTAAAAGGTTAGGTGTGATGAGTAACAAATGGAAAGGAGAGAGATTTGTGCATGGAGATGCAAGATAACCTTAAAAGGTTTAGCAAAGGAGAGATGGATGAATAATGATGTTTGAGGAGTAGTTATATTGGTTGGAAGGAAACACTTGGTTAGTTGAAGTTTTAGACAAGATTTACATGTTGAAAGTGTAAGGAATTAAGTTATAAGTGTTAAGGATTTAGTAAGAACTTGAATAATGATCAAGGAATTTGGAGGTGAGTTGATCCATGAGTTAGGAGTATTTAAGGTGCTAAAATGGTGTTAGAACATGTGTGAAAACATGGGGAAAGATTAGACGAAGTTTGGACAAAAGAACAAGTGTGGAAAGAGGTTCAAAACTGTAAAATTTGACAGTTTAAAGTGTGGTCCGGGACTTAGTCCTTGGATAAAGTCCCGGACCAGCACTAAAATCAGGTTGAGAATGTACCCAGGGACTGGTCCGGGACTTTGGGTAAGTACCAAGTCCCGGACCATAGCTAAAATGTGGCCGAGAGTTGAAAGCTCACATTGGTCCGGGACATTAGGTCCGGACCATGTCCCGGACCAGGGCAATTTACAAAGGAAGTGTGGTTTTAAAATGGAGAATGGTGGGGGCTTGTTGGGTAATGCTATTATAAGGTTGTTAAGAGTTTGGTGGAGTTTTAATGAAATACCCCAAATTAATAAAGCATGGATTAAATATTTAATCACATTAATTAAGGCCTAAACATGCCTCAAAAGTCAACTGAGAACAACAGTGGTCAACACAAATCAAGATGTTGCACCCTTTGACTGTTAAGGGTAAACAAATACCCAAATGAACTACTTAGGACCTAAAAATTTGTCCTAATCATATTAACACATTACTAAACATATTAAAGTCGCTGGACAACACTCCAACACAAAGAACAAGCACTTTCATGCTACAGGGTCAAATAGAGCAAAAAGGTGCTCTAAGAAACCTTAAAGGCCTAATGACCTTTAAATGATATAAAATTGAGTTACATGATCAAATATCATGTAAGGTACACAACAAGACCGTTGTCAAAGAAAACCAAGCTCAGAAACACCAGGCAACACAAAATGTGCGCTAAAACTCCTTAAAGCATGTTTTTGTGAAATTGTCTTTTAAATTGGTTTTAAATGAGCTAAAAGGTTATAAATACCTTTAAATATAATAAAATATCATATTATATGATATTAGGAATTTAATTCCAGAAATTTACGAATTTTTACAAAATTAATATTAAAATATTAATAAAACCCTAATGTGGGGCCCGTTTGGGTCAACATTGACTAAGTTGGTCAATGTTGACCATTGACCACGAAATGGAATACATAAAATCAGATAAATAAGTCTCTTAACAGACCAAGAGACAAGTCCCATGTGACAATTAAATATAGTCCTTTACTTTAGCATAAAATAACCAAAAAAGACATACTTTACCTTATAAAACAAAAAAGGTGGGCTCCACTTACCTTTCCCATGTGAGCCAGCTGATTTGGAGCCTCCAATTGCTCCTCTTTTCCCTTGCATTTCGTGGCTCCATGTAGGAACAAGACAAGGAGAGTGACTCACCTTACATTAAATGAATTAAAGTAACATATTTACTCCATTTTCAATCAAAATTTGAATCAATCAAGCCCTACCTTTCTCTTATCTTCAACGGCTGCCCCCTCCTCTTGTCTCCACTGATTGAGCTTCAATTATCCAACTCCAATCAGCATTGATGAGTCATCAAACCAATAATGACCTAAAATATTCAAAAAAAGTGCTTTAAGGCAATAATAGGTCTTTCCCCTTCATTCCTTCCTCTTCAGCCGAGATGGCTCACCCCTTGAGCTCTCCTTGGCTCCCCTCCACCGTAGGTAAGGTTCCCAAGCACCATTGATGAGATCTCAAGCTCTAGGTAAGCTCTTAAGGCATAAAAATGCCCATTTTCTTCATCTTTCTTTCCTTTTTCTATACATCTATTTAGAGTGTTTTGGAGGTTAAAGGAAGGTTCAATCTGGTTCATAACCAGATCTAAGGAGGAAAGTTCAAGTCTTGACCATTTAAGGTAAAAATGTGCTTTAAGCTCATAACTTTTGATTCCCTTCAAGTTCGGCTGTGAAACTTTGGTCATAGCCTCATCTTCTTCTCCTTTTCATGTAGAATCTGTTGGTTAGCCATTTGGAGCAAGGGTGGCCGAGATCCAAAGGAAATACCCTCTTTTAAGGCATTTTTCCAAGGTAAAACCTAATAACAAGGTAGCTTGTTGAGATCTAGCTATTTCCTATGTCAATATGGTGGATCTAACACCTTGTGGTGTGTTTGATTCAGGTCGAAACCATCTTGAACTCTCCTTGCACTCTTAAGGTAGTTTTTGCCTTAAATCTTACATTAAATTACTTCTTATGGTTAGATCTTGCTTGGAGACTAACTAGGCCTTGTTTTCTGTTTGAAAACATGTAAAACAAGCTGTGGAGAATTTCTACTTAAGGTGGCCGAACCAAACAAGGATTACCTAAGCTAAATCAAGGTATAAATCACTTAAACATTAACTTTGCTAAGTTAATGTGTTCTTAGACTACTCCTAATTAAATTGCCGTGAGTGAAGGGTAAAATAAGGTCTTGATTGACCTTAAAATGTTTAAGGAATGGTTTAATAAATTTTATAACTAATTAAACAAGCATAATTGTCAAATTTAAGACATTATGTGGAAGTTTGGTAATTAAATGGAAAGTGTGTGGTGAGGCCGAGAATTAAGGGTATATTTTGGGACATTTATGTGTAATTTATTTTGTGGACAAATGTTTGTAATAAGGCCATGTATTTTAGGCCATTTTATTTATGCATTTACAAGCTTTTATTTAAGTTTAAGTAGTATAAATGCATTACCGAATTGAAAAGGGGTTTTAGGTGTAATTAAAGTAAATTTGGGGGCTATATAATAATTAAGCCGAAAATTAGATGTTAAAGGGAGTTAAAATAAAGTTTATATGATTTTATAAAGTTTTGGGGTTAAATGGTGAATTTTAGAAAGTTTGGGTACTAAACCGTAATTATAAGGAATTGGTGGTCAAGGAAATATTAAGGTGGTCAACCTTGACCATATGCTAGGTTTTGACCAAACTAGATAAGTTAAATAACTTATTTAAGGTTTTATAATAAGATAAGTATTTTATGGTAATATTTTTATAACATATGTGGTAAATATGTTATTACCAAAAATAAAGGGCGTACAATGGTATTTTAAACACCCATGGGCTATTAGGAATTTTTAGGAATTTATTGAGTTGTTTTTGGAATTAAAATAAACTATATATGTATAATATATAGTTATTATGTCATTATGACACTTTGGAGAAAAATAGATGGTGGAATGGTAAATATTGAAAGTATATGGGTTAATAAGAATATTTATAACCCTTTGGTAAAATTTGGAGATTCTTAGAATTATTTAAGAGTATCTATTGAGATATGTGTATAAGATATGATTTTAATGATATGGTAAAACTATATGTTATAAATAGGGCCAAATGGCAATTATAGAATAGCACAAGGGCTGTTCGAAATTTACAAAAAATAACCATAGGTTATACTCTTTTATAAGTTAGAAATGTTATATTGAATGGTATATATAACATGGTAAAAAGAAAGGGGTGATTTGGTAAATAAAGGAAATTATGGTTTAAGGAAAAGTATAAGGTTTAATATATGCCTATGAGGCAATATACAATAGTTTTGTATAAAAACTATAGGTTATGAGTTAAAGGAAATAAAAATATCATATCAAATGATATTAGCATTTTGGTATAACATTACATAATGTCATGTGGTCAAAGAGGGAATTTGAATAAATTCAGGGGCTATACTGAGTTAATAAGAGTTGAAAGATGAGTTTTAGACTAAGGTCTACTATGTTATAAATGTTATGACAATTAAATGGTATTAAGGTGGTTTAGATGGAATTAATATAAGGAAGGATACTCACATAAAATAGTGTGACAAACTATAAATAAATGGGATTTATAAGCTAAGGTGTTTATGGAATAAACCTTAGGAGTTGTATTTATACAACATAAAATGTTACATGTTAGGATAATAATCTTAATATAAGTTGTATAATGTAATACAACTAATGGGAATAATCATCTAATAAAAGATGATAAAATGTAACATAAAATATAAGAGTTTATGAAACTCATGAGAATTACCTACGTGGTAAAAATATATACATACACAAGAATAATGTATATAAGGTGGATAAATATATTTTGGTTGAAAACCATATGATTTAATGGTGGTGGTTATTTTAAAAAAAAAATAAATATAGTTACGAACTATAAGTTATGAATTTTAGAATGCAATTTAATACAAGAATGCATGCATACATGCAACTATAGGTTACGTACCTAAACTAGATGTGGATAAGATTAAAAGAAATATAAGGAATTAAACTTAACAGTTGAAATAGTTTTGACGTACGCGTTTTAAGTAACGAAGCCGACTGTTTTAGAGAAACCCGTAACAAACGACTGTAGAAAACAGGGGTGAACTGTCGGGGTTACTTATAATTCGGAAATACCGGATGTAGTTAGTCATGGAGACTGACTTATAATTTTATTACCGTTTAGAGTATACTGCTGACAAGGACGCTTGACGAGCTAACGGACTACACGGAGCGTAGGATCTTGCTGATTCATACTCCACTGTAATACAGTCAGGGTGAACGGTATGTAAAGGGGTTTGATCCGAGTTGTCCTAAGGTTGCTCCTTGGGCTCGGATTTGGTTGATATAACTTGTATGTTGTTATATGTCTCGGATTGTCTCTGAGGGCTTCCTCAGTTCAGACTTCTGTGTGATCTGTGATAAGATTGTTTGTCTGAACGTGATAATTAATATGCATGAATTGTACATTTATAGCTGCTTATTATTTACTGTTGTTGAGTTAACAGTATTGGTTCGTATATATGAACCTATATATAAAACGAACTAGCGGCTATGGTGCTATCTTATATGAAACATAAGGAACGTCAGAAAAACGTTGTAGCACTAAGATAATAAGATATACATATTATCTGAGACTTTTATACGGAGCATTGGCCGTTCTATACGCCGCTCTTGTATCTAGCACTGGATCCCGAGTTTACAGACTCCGGATTGGACTAATGACCTTAGTCTGCTGTGTTAGAAAATTTGGTAATGCGATGCGATGGTATAATTAATTAATTAATGGAATGGAAGTAAAGCCAAGAGGATGTGGCTCTTGGTGCGGCTGTGATCACAAAAACGATACCAGGATGTCCGCGTACGGGTCCGTAAGTATCAAGAAAATTTCCCGTGAGCTAGAATGGCTCGTTGGTCGGAGACTCTACCGTTGGAGTGGCTACTGCCGTGGGTGACCGCCATAATATATGGGTAACTAGAGACATGTCGTTTTAACGAGACATTGTCACTAGGTATAACTGAACAACAAAACAATTGAGACTTATACAGTGGCGAACAATACTATGGACGAGACTTGATACTTGTTTATTAATCTCGTTATTTCGCTTTGTTGTTCATTGGTTATACTTGTGGTTATTTTATTGTGTGTTGATGGTTGGATGGAGCCTACCAGGCTAAGGTGAATTAAATAAGAAAACTGTACGCTACGGCAATGTACATTGTACATTACATTGTTATTACTCGATACGTTCGATATATAAATGTTGTATGGAATATTAAATGAATGTTTGGATATTTGGACGGATGGTTGAATGTTTATGGATATTTGGATGGGTGGTTGGATTTATTATGCATGTTTATTACAGTATTGAATATATCTGTAAAATGGTAAAGCATGTAACCAATCTAATAACAATGGTTAAAATGACAAGTGACCATTAGGGTCCAGGCCCGGCATACTCAGCGTCTATCGCTGATACTACACTCATGCAGGTTGTTGATCATTGTCGGAGCTGAAGAGCAGGAACAGGGTAATTGGAGATGTGGTATTGTAATGAAGATGGTGTATGGTCTTATGGTAAGGTTAAGTATTTTTCAGGATTGGGTAGACGCTCACTTGTCGATGTTTATGGTTGATGGACTTAGTGTGATGTATAGGAGTTTCTCATTATCACTGCGGTTAGCAGTTCATTTGTATTGGAAGTTGGATGTAGTTTGGCTGCGTTGCTCGCATGGGCGAGTAACGGCCGGTGACACCCGAGTGAGTTTTGTAATGGTTATTTGTTTTTCCGCTGCGAGACGTTTTATTTTTGCTACGTGAGAGATTATATCGTGATTATGGAGAGGGGTGTTACAAAAGTGGTATCAGAGCGGAGTACCGCTCTGATGACCAGAAAGTAGGTTAAGACAGTGAGCTTAGGACTTGGGAAACATTGGGAAACATTTGGGAGATACAAGACGATTCGTCTTAGGAAGATATTGTGTCTAGAACGCAAATTGCGTGACAGGTTAGCCTTTAAGGCAACTTAATATCTATTGGTTGTGTACGGTAATTTTACCAAGTAATTATGTGACATACTGTACTACAGATGTCTAGTGGAACTAGAGGGCGTGGTACTGGAAGAGGTGGAGGCGGTGACCCCGGCATTCCAGGAGTTACTGAGACGGTTGCAGCCGTTCTTGCACAGCTGGGTACTCAGATAGGAGGAGCACCAGCCCACCCGCCACAGCCCAGGGAAACGAACTGACTGAAGTCAGCTAACGAGACCCGACCACCTACATATTCAGGGGAACCAGATCCCGTAGCTTTGGAGCGTTACATTGTTGAACATGAGAAGGCCTATGAAGCTTTACAAGTACCTGACGACAAGAAGGTCGCCATTGCTGCTTTCCATCTGAAGGATGCAGCCAGCACTTGGTGGAGGTTGGTCAAGGACCATCACCTGGTTACGCCCGACTTTTTGTGGGCTGCCTTTGTAGAATTACTGAGAGGAAAGTACTACCCGGCGCACCTCAAGCAGAAGAAGCGCCATGAGTTTGAAACATTGACCCAAGGAGGTCTGACCGTGGATGAGTATTACGCTCGATTCATTAGTCAACTGGACTTCATTCCCGGTGTGGATTACTCAGAGACCGTGAAGGTCGAGAAGTTCCGGGGAGGACTATTAATTCACATTCAGATGGCGATGGGTGCTACCCTCTACACTACCATCCAGGTGCTAACATGAAAGCCATAAAATTCTTTACTTACTACATTACCAGTTAACTTTGTGAGAACTTACCAAGGAGATTCCAGGAGTGTTATGAGGCTGCCTCGAGGACGGAGCTAATGCTCCAGACTCGGGAAGAGACTCTAGGGGCAAAGAAAAGAAAGAACCCTGAGGGAGAGTCTGAGGGTGGAGGAGCATCTCCAGGCGAAAGCCAAAAGAAGGGAAAGTAAGGACTTATTCCATTCCAGATTATTTATCATATTAAATACCTTAGGAATGCTGACCCGAAACCTTTAACAAGAAATTCTTAAAAAGAAAGGGCAGCAGGGTCACCAGGGAAAGAAAGGGAAAGAGCCCGTCCTTCGGTTGACCGGCCCAACTATAGATGCTAAGCCTCTGAGATCCGCACCTCCTAAGGGTGAGACCACCCACCTCTTAAATTAAAATGTAACCCTAACTTTATACCGCCAGATTTTACTTAAACTTAATTACTACCATTAGGCACCAGACAGCCCCAGCGCCATTTTTACTGTAAGCGTTGTGGGAAAGACCATCCTGGGGTCGATTGCGAAGGCCGCAAAGTTGTCTGTCGGTGCTTCCACAAAGAAGACCATAGGGAATTTGAATGCTGGATGAACCCAGAGAGCCGTAATTACAGGCCACCAAAGAATACTCAGAAGACCTCAACTGGAGGATCTGGAGTACCACGAGGCGGTCAGGATGGCCAGACATCCACTGATGCTGGAGCCTATAAAGACAAGGGAGTAGATAGGGCATGAAAACCCTAAACTCCATGAGACCGCTGGTGGAAGACTTTGTTAACTTACTATGTTGTGTACTTGCTTTGGATGTTAGAAGGAACTATGTTATAAGTATGTGGGAGTGAGTCATTGACCACTCGCCTTTCTGTGTATGACTTTAGAGACTAGATTTGGGAACTTGATGCGAGTAACTTTGAAACCTGGACGAATTAAATATATATATGAACAGATGTTAATGCTTACATTCATGTAGCCTATACTCAAATGACGAAGAGTCAATGAGACCGGGAATTACTGAACCAGAATTTCCACCTGCATGGCGCACTTGCTATTGCAAGCGCTATGACAAGAAAACCACTGAAATTTCCATCTGCCTTGCGCACTTGCTACAGCAAGTGCAGCGACAGCAACAGCAACAGTAACAGCTACTGCAAATGCAACTGCAACAACTACTATTTTATAAAAAAAAAAAACTGTTTTTCAAACTTTTCTTACAAACCTTGAGATTAGAAACCTATGCAACCTTTTGGAAGGACCGTTAGTCCAACCATTGCAACTGGACAAATTAAACAGCCACTATGACCGTAAAACACACCAGTTTAAACGTCTGAGGAAGTTTCAGACAGGGCTATTAGCCAAATACCACAGTGTATACCGGCACTGCTAATCACTACCAGTGATAAAGGTTTAGTCCTCATGGACAAGTGCTAAACGAGAAATTGTAGGGATAAAACTATATACAAAAAATAAACAAATAACTAAACCTACAACTCTACTACGGGTAGCAAAATAAAACCCGGTCGGAGTATAGTGTAAATATATTACGACCGAGAGTATCGTACCCAAGGGACTTATAGAAAATTAGTCCTAATCCGGGCAAAAGCCTATTCTATAATAACAAGGGGGGAATTGAAAATGTGATCCTAAACTAAATAAATAAATAAATAAACTAACTTTGATTTGGGAAGATTATCAATGCAAAGGGTTCGTATGACCAATGATCAAAGGTGGCAAGTCTCAAAGAGGATTAGGTCTCGCAAAATGCATATGCCGGATGTGATGTCGGATCCTCGCTACCCGGCAGATTCATGGCCTTGAACGTGCCGGATGACTTATACCCGGCATGCCATCCGGCATCGTACATTTCGTAAATAACATTTCCAGATTCGGTTCTGACAAAAGGAACTCAACATTCATACTTGCCGTGCATAGCTAATGCCGCGAATACAACAGAATAATGGGAAATAAGAGATTAACCTAAACCTTAAGTCTTGCTCCCGCTGAGGCGCAGAAGACAACGTTAAAGATTACCTAAATCCTAATCTATCCTATTCTTGTCTTGTGAACCTCAAATAGGACTTAGAGATAAGAGAATGAATAGCTACTTCATTCTACTTGAAAGAAGATTAGAACTCGGGTTAAGAAACTTGAAAATTCCATAAATGATCATAAGAGTTTTACAAGGAAATCATCCCTAACCAAAACCTAACAAGGATTCTGCATCACCCACCACACAACTACAAGAGAATACAAAGGGGGATAAGGAGATGTTAATAGCCTTAACCCTGACAAGGTCTTCTTCTTCTCTTGCGTGGATGGATCTGCAAACGTTCCTTGGACGCCAACACTTGGAATGGGGCGGAAACTGAGATGTGAAAGGAGTGTATAATGATGTTGAAGTGTGTCAAATTGTTGCCTTCCTCGGCCTATTTATAGGCATTAAATGCGTCAATGCCGGGCGTCGTGCCGGGTCCCAAATAGCCGGCACACGTGTTAAATGCGCCCAACTGTTAACGGTCGAAACCGTCAATTCCACGTGAAACAGTGCATATGCCGGGTAGAAGTTACCCGGCATCACACCCGGCATTGGCTAAATCTCCAACGGTCAACGGCCATCGTCTGGTCACCGTGGCGACTCTTCACTTATGCCGGATGGGATCTACCCGGCATTATGTCCGGCAATGCCTCTTTTCTGTTCTGTACTTATGCCGCGCAGAACCTACCCGGCATGGAGTCCGGCTTCAACTGAACTTTTGCCTAGAAAATCATTCCTTGCACAGAAAACTCATAAACATAAGACTGTACAAATATTTATTTAACACATAATAAGCATAAATAACATAAATATAACTTTATTTAGATAAATATAATACTAAATCTAGTGCATAAAACATGATAAGTCTGCGGCTTATCAACAAGCATACCCTTTGTAGATGCAACCACCGTCAGTGAGGATGGTTGGGAAGTGAAGAGCCAAGTTGCTCAAGCTATTATGCAATCTGCAAAACATCCAATACATGGATGAGGGGA
Source organism: Limonium bicolor (assembly GCA_023374045.1). NCBI lineage: Eukaryota > Viridiplantae > Streptophyta > Magnoliopsida > Caryophyllales > Plumbaginaceae > Limonium > Limonium bicolor. Next base: position 456,214,372 of record CM041776.1, on the reverse strand, counting down.
CGAATATGAACTATGGATGAGATATGATAAAAAAAAAAAGGGAGAAAAAAAAAATGTGTTTACTCAATGAGATAAAAAAAAGGAGGAGAACAAGTTTGCTAATATAGCACGGATTTTACTTACACCGAGTTGAATAATACCAGTCTATGACAATTACCACGGTGCCACAAAGGCAATAGCACTTATTACAGATAACTGATAACATGAATATTACACAAAAAAAAACAAGCAAAAACAAAAAAAAGAAGGAAGAAGAAGAAGAAGAAAAAAAAAGATATCCATCAAAGGGAGATTGACAAAGAATACTTCACAACATCCGTGTGACAGACATTACCAGTTTACTAAATGAGACATGGGACGACCGCACTCCGTTAGGAGCATGTGGGCCTGACAGACTCATTTATGAGTTAGTCAGGTAAGTAGTAATGTATCAGTACGGTACCCCATGCAAGTAGACAAGTAGTGTTAGGAACACGAGAAGTAGTCAACTCCATACTACGGACAGTAAGACATTTACCTCGAAGATGGACGAGAAGAGCCACAGTTAAACGGGCTAAGAAAAAAAAGGGGAAGAACTCCAACAGAGAACAGTAGACAATATGCAGAAGACAGAAACAATTCAGGACAAGAACCCAAAAAAAAAAAAAAGGAAAACCCATATGGACGAAAAATATGTAGAACCCTCATAAGGATCAAGCAAATGCTTGCAATCCAGAGGAAATCTACCAGATGATATGGATATAAACGCGTGACTACACAAGGAGAAAAGATAAAGCTATATGATAGCAGATACCTTAAGCAAAGAACAATGGATTTGGAATGTACCACTCATATGATAATTCGCACATCTTATCTGTTTGACTCATGAGATATTAGCTGTTGAGCGTTTACGCCTCTGCACTCTGTATGACTGAGTGTTTTGGTATTGCACTCGTGCAGTTATTAATCTAGTAGGAATGCAGAAAGAAAAAGTGGATGTCAACAAGAGTGTGTAAAAAAAAAGGAAGAAAAAAAGGAAAAAAAAGAAGAACTACAACAGTGTGTTACTCTGGAACAAACCTACCAGGAGACATGGATGACAAACATCATCTTTGTGGACATTTAGGCTGGTACGTCTTAGTATTACAAAGACAAGTGCAAAAAGCACTAAGTACTAACAGTAGCCAATGTCATATTACATCTCAAACTGAATATCAGTGAGAAAAGACACACGCATGTATGCTAGTGATCCAAACAAGTGGATTCACAGCAATGAAAAAAAAGAGGCAAATTGAGCCTATGATTCATGGGTCTGCACCTCATACGGAGCGAGTGGGCCCATAAGAACAAACTTAGAGAGAGCACAAATAGTTAGTGCCTCACACTTTATATATTGCGGAGCCCAGAAGGGCTAGAGTCATACCCCTCTCTCTGATATGAGGATAACCCACGAATTGGTGAACTCTTTGAGAGCCAAGTATCCAGCGCTCCTTGTTGAGCGGCTGTGGTATACTTGTGGGGTACGGGGGCGTAACCCTTTTTAAGGGGGGTAGAGCCTCTTGGTTGTGCACATGTGTGCACTAAGTTTTGGCTGTTTGATATGCATTGCATACAAAAAAAAAGAATTGGTGGTACGCGGGGCGTGCGTTGTTTGGTTTGTTTGTGTGTGATGTGCACTTGTATGTATGTATCTTACGAGATACCTGTATGACTGTTGTGTTTACACCAGGTGTGTAACACTTTTCTTATGCTATTTGTGATATGTATTCATATTGCTTTATAGAATGATTACATATGGTATCGCCTAGATACGAAATGAATCGTTAGATATGGAATGTGGAACAATGGAATGTTATGGACACCTCAGAAAAGGTTGTCAGGGTTGGTAGAACTGATAGGAAATGATGGTGCTGATGGATCACCTATATCCATATATGAATGAACTAACGCCACAAAGTGATGGCTATGTGCTGTATAGGCACAACACGATGTGTGTAAATGATATATCACATAGATATACATTATGGGAATAATGGGTAGTTATACATTTATATATTTACCTATTTAATTGAGAGACTTCGGGACGAAGTCTTTTTAAGGGGGGTAGATTGAAATACCCCAAATTAAAGCATGGATTAAATATTTAATCACATTAATTAAGGCCTAAACATGCCTCAAAAGTCAACTGAGAACAACAGTGGTCAACACAAATCAAGATGTTGCACCCTTTGACTGTTAAGGGTAAACAAATACCCAAATGAACTACTTAGGACCTAAAAATTTGTCCTAATCATATTAACACATTACTAAACATATTAAAGTCGTTGGACAACACTCCAACACAAAGAACAAGCACTTTCATGCTACAGGGTCAAATAGAGCAAAAAGGTGCTCTAAGAAACCTTAAAGGCCTAATGACCTTTAAATGATATAAAATTGAGTTACATGATCAAATATCATGTAAGGTACACAACAAGACCGTTTCAAAGAAAACCAAGCTCAGAAACACCAGGCAACACAAAATGTGCGCTAAAACTCCTTAAAGCACGTTTTTGTGAAATTGTCTTTTAAATTGGTTTTAAATGAGCTAAAAGGTTATAAATACCTTTAAATATAATAAAATATCATATTATATGATATTAGGAATTTAATTCCAGAAATTTACGAATTTTTACAAAATTAATATTAAAATATAATAAAACCCTAATGTGGGGCCCGTTTGGGTCAACATTGACTAAGTTGGTCAATGTTGACCATTGACCACGAAATGGACTACATAAAATCAGATAAATAAGTCTCTTAACAGACCAAGAGACAAGTCCCATGTGACAATTAAATATAGTCCTTTACTTTAGCATAAAATAACAAAAAAAGACATACTTTACCTTATAAAACAAAAAAGGTGGGCTCCACTTACCTTTCCCATGTGAGCCAGCTGATTTGGAGCCTCCAATTACTCCTCTTTTCCCTTGCATTTCGTGGCTCCATGTAGGAACAAGACAAGGAGAGTGACTCACCTTACATTAAATGAATTAAAGTAACATATTTACTCCATTTTCAATCAAAATTTGAATCAATCAAGCCCTACCTTTCTCTTATCTTCAACGGCTGCCCCCTCCTCTTGTCTCCACTGATTGAGCTTCAATTATCCAACTCCAATCAGCATTGATGAGTCATCAAACCAATAATGACCTAAAATATTCAAAAAAGTGCTTTAAGGCAATAATAGGTCTTTCCCCTTCATTCCTTCCTCTTCAGCCGAGATGGCTCACCCCTTGAGCTCTCTTGGCTCCCCTCCACCGTAGGTAAGGTTCCCAAGCACCATTGATGAGATCTCAAGCTCTAGGTAAGCTCTTAAGGCATAAAAATGCCCATTTTCTTCATCTTTCTTTCCTTTTTCGATTGATCTACACTCCAACCTTTTCTATACATCTATGTAGAGTGTTTTGGAGGTTAAAGGAAGGTTCAATCTCGTTCATAACCAGATCTAAGGAGGAAAGTTCAAGTCTTGACCATTTAAGGTAAAAATGTGCTTTAAGCTCATAACTTTTGATTCCCTTCAAGTTCGGCTGTGAAACTTTGGTCATAGCCTCATCTTCTTCTCCTTTTCATGTAGAATCTGTTGGTTAGCCATTTGGAGCAAGGGTGGCCGAGATCCAAAGGAAATACCCTCTTTTAAGGCATTTTTCCAAGGTAAAACCTAATAACAAGGTAGCTTGTTGAGATCTAGCTATTTCCTATGTCAATATGGTGGATCTAACACCTTGTGGTGTGTTTGATTCAGGTCGAAACCATCTTGAACTCTCCTTGCACTCTTAAGGTAGTTTTTGCCTTAAATCTTACATTAAATTACTTCTTATGGTTAGATCTTGCTTGGAGACTAACTAGGCCTTGTTTTCTGTTTGAAAACATGTAAAACAAGCTGTGGAGAATTTCTACTTAAGGTGGCCGAACCAAACAAGGATTACCTAAGCTAAATCAAGGTATAAATCACTTAAACATTAACTTTGCTAAGTTAATGTGTTCTTAAACTACTCCTAATTAAATTGCCGTGAGTGAAGGGTAAAATAAGGTCTTGATTGACCTTAAAATGTTTAAGGAATGGTTTAATAAATTTTATAACTAATTAAACAAGCATAATTGTCAAATTTAAGACATTATGTGGAAGTTTGGTAATTAAATGGAAAGTGTGTGGTGAGGCCGAGAATTAAGGGTATATTTTGGGACATTTATGTGTAATTTATTTTGTGAGCAAATGTTTGTAATAAGGCCATGTATTTTAGGCCATTTTATTTATGCATTTACAAGCTTTTATTTAAGTTTAAGTAGTATAAATGCATTACCGAATTGAAAAGGGGTTTTAGGTGTAATTAAAGTAAATTTGGGGGCTATATAATAATTAAGCCGAAAATTAGAGGTTAAAAGGAGTTAAAATAAAGTTTATAAGATTTTATAAAGTTTTGGGGTTAAATGGTGAATTTTAGAAAGTTTGGGTACTAAACCGTAATTATAAGGAATTGGTGGTCAAGGAAATATTAAGGTGGTCAACCTTGACCATATGCTAGGTTTTGACCAAACTAGATAAGTTAAATAACTTATTTAAGGTTTTATAATAATAAGTATTTTATGGTAATATTTTTATAACATATGTGGTAAATATGTTATTACCAAAAATAAAGGGTGTACAATGGTATTTTAAACACCCATGGGCTATTAGGAATTTTTAGGAATTTATTGAGTTGTTTTTGGAATTAAAATAAACTATATATGTATAATATATAGTTATTATGTCATTATGACACTTTGGAGAAAAATAGATGGTGGAATGGTAATATTGAAAGTATATGGGTTAATAAGGATATTTATAACCCTTTGGTAAAATTTGGAGATTTTAGAATTATAAGAGTATTATAGATATGTGTATAAATATGATTTAAGATATTAAAACTATATGTTATAAATAGGGCCAAATGGCAATTATAAAAGCACAAGGGCTGTTCGAATTTACAAAAAATAACCATAGGTTATACTCTTTTATAAGTTAGAAATGTTATATTGAATGGAATATATAACATGGTAAAAAGAAAGGGGTGATTTGTAAATAAAGAAATTGGTTTAAGGAAAAGTATAAGGTTTTATATGCCTATGAGGCAATATACAATAGTTTTGTATAAAAACTATAGGTTATGAGTTAAAGGAAATAAAAATATCATATCAAATGATATTAGCATTTTGTATAACATTACATAATGTCATGTGGTCAAAGGGAATTTAATAAATTCAGGGGCTATACGAATTAATAAGAGTTGAAAGATGAATTTTAGACTATGGTCTATGTCATAAATGTTATGACAATTAATGGTATTAAGGTGGTTTAATGGAATTAGTATAAGGAAGGGTACTCACATAAAATAATGTGACAAACTATAAATAAATGGGATTTATAAGCTAAGGTGTTTATGGAATAAACCTTAGGAGTTGTATTTATACAACATAAAATGTTACATGTTAGGATAATAATCTTAATATAAGTTGTATAATGTAATACAACTAATGGGAATAATCATCTAATAAAAGATGATAAAATGTAACATAAAATATAAGAGTTTATGAAACTCATGAGAATTACCTACGTGGTAAAAATATATACATACACAAGAATAATGTATATAAGGTGGATAAATATATTTTGGTTGAAAACCATATGATTTAATGGTGGTGGTTATTTAAAAAAATAATAATATAGTTACGAACTATAAGTTATGAATTTTAGAATGCAATTTAATACAAGAATGCATGCATACATGCAACTATAGGTTACGTACCTAAACTAGATGTGGATAAGATTAAAAGAAATATAAGGAATTAAACTTAACAGTTGAAATAGTTTTGACGTACGCGTTTTAAGTAACGAAGCCGACTGTTTTAGAGAAACCCGTAACAAACGACTGTAGAAAACAGGGGTGAACTGTCGGGGTTACTTATAATTCGGAAATACCGGATGTAGTTAGTCATGGAGACTGACTTATAGTTTTATTACCGTTTAGAGTATACTGCTGACAAGGACGCTTGACGAGCTAACGGACTACACGGAGCGTAGGATCTTGCTGATTCATACTCCACCGTAATACAGTCAGGGTGAACGGTATGTAAAGGGGTTTGATCCGAGTTGTCCTAAGGTTGCTCCTTGGGCTCGGATTTGGTTGATATAACTTGTATGTTGTTATATGTCTCGGATTGTCTCTGAGGGCTTCCTCAGTTCAGACTTCTGTGTGATCTGTGATAAGATTGTTTGTCTGAACGTGATAATTAATATGCATGAATTGTATATTTATAGCTGCTTATTATTTACTGTTGTTGAGTTAACAGTATTGGTTCGTATATATGAACCTATATATAAAACGAACTAGCGGCTATGGTGCTATCTTATATGAAACATAAGGAACGTCAGAAAAACGTTGTAGCACTAAGATAATAAGATATACATATTATCTGAGACTTTTATACGGAGCATTGGCCTTTCTATACGCCGCTCTTGTATCTAGCACTGGATCCCGAGTTTACAGACTCCGGATTGGACTAATGACCTTAGTCTGCTGTGTTAGAAAATTTGGTAATGCGATGCGATGGTATAATTAATTAATTAATGGAATGGAAGTAAAGCCAAGAGGATGTGGCTCTTGGTCGCGCTGTGATCACAAAAACGATACCAGGATGTCCGCGTACGGGTCCGTAAGTATCAAGAAAATTTCCCGTGAGCTAGAATGGCTCGTTGGTCGGAGACTCTACCGTTGGAGTGGCTACTGCCGTGGGTGACCCGCCATAATATATGGGTAACTAGAGACATGTCGTTTTAACGAGACATTGTCACTAGGTATAACTGAACAACTAAAACAATTGAGACTTATGTCGTTATTGTCTCTTTGTTTGTTCATTGGTTATACTTGTGGTTATTTTATTGTGTGTTGATGGTTGGATGGAGCCTACCAGGCTAAGGTGAATTAAATAAGAAAACTGTACGCTACGGCGAATGTACATTGTACATTACATTGTTATTACTCGATACGTTCGATATATAAATGTTGTATGGAATATTAAATGAATGTTTGGATATTTGGACGGATGGTTGAATGTTTATGGATATTTGGATGGATGGTTGGATTTATTATGCATGTTTATTACAGTATTGAATATATCTGTAAAATGGTAAAGCATGTAACCAATCTAATAACAAGATGGTTAAAATGACAAGTGACCATTAGGGTCCAGGCCCGGCATACTCAGCGTCTATCGCTGATACTACACTCATGCAGGTTGTTGATCATTGTCGGAGCTGAAGAGCAGGAACAGGGTAATTGGAGATGTGGTATTGTAAAGAAGATGGTGTATGGTCTTATGGTAAGGTTAAGTATTTTTCAGGATTGGGTAGACGCTCACTTGTCGATGTTTATGGTTGATGGACTTAGTGTGATGTATAGGAGTTTCTCGTTATCACTGCGGTTAGCAGTTCATTTGTATTGGAAATTGGATGTAGTTTGGCTGCGTTGCTCGCATGGGCGAGTAACGGCCGGTGACACCCGAGTGAGTTTTGTAATTGTTATTTGTTTTTCCGCTGCGAGACGTTTTATTTATTGCTACGTGAGAGATTATATCGTGATTATGGAGAGGGGTGTTACATTTAAGGCCATTGGAGGTGTGAACAAGTGTGAGGTAAAATGAGAAGTAAGTAACATAAGTGATTAAGTTGAAACTACAATGACTTAGTGGTTCTTAGTTGGAAATCATTAGTGATTACGTAAGCTAGGTTAATTAAAAGTGATTAACCACCCAATTCAATCAATGTTTTAAGGTTTGAGAATTTGGACTTTGGAGGAGAGTAAGCAACCGAACAACCAACGGTGAACGGTACAATCTTCTTGTGACCTGCTTGCTAACGAGGTGTCCCTCGGCTTGTGTGCTAATTGTTTTTGGTGTGCCACCAAACAAGATAAAGCATGCAATGGGAATATTATGTTTATTGTATTGTTTGTGATGTTTGGAAACTAACACAACTTACCGTGAGAACTTACTAACTAGTGTTTAGTAAAGAATTGTGTGAGATTAAGGAACATTCCCAAATATTGTCTTCTTAGTAACCAAAAGAGGTTAACTTACAAACATTAACTTGAGACCTTCTACTAACTAGAACTTGGGGGGGGGGGGGGAGTGACGAATCTGGAATGGTACCGGCACATGTGTATTGGGGAGGTCGGTATCCTTATCAGATACCGACTTCCAAATATGACTTGTTTTCGGACTCGTCGCTTAGAGTCGACATATAGACTCGACCTCCTCGGACTACTAGTTTTAGGAGGGAGGCATACTAAGATGGCGTGGGGGGATCTAGCCTACATCCCCAACAATTTAAGAAATGTTGTTTATTGTCGGTAAGTGTACTACTGCTGGCTAGGGTTAACCAAGCTCTACAAAAATAACAACGAACTATGGGTTAACCTATTCTAATAAGAGAACGGTTGACTTAACTAAGATAAGGTTGAGATAAGATACAATCATTTCTATTTAAAGGTAAAGCTGTGTTGTATTCTAAGACTGAGATAAGGATTATGATTAAGGTAGATATGGTTGGACTGAGATTAGTAGAAACATAACTTAAAGAGTTAAATAAATGACTCGCTAATTAAGGGAACATATTAAAGTCGTTCATTGGTTGAACTTTGATGTTCATGTTTGGCTTGTTTGTTTACTGCACTTTCTATATTTGTTGCATCTAATCAAACCCATTGCTACACATTAGTCGTCGTAGCCCCGTTAGCTTGGGGGCCATGAGAGGATCGTACCACAGCAATTTTGTCTGACCCCTTTGGGGGCTGTTTTCATTATGCAGGTGATGACAGAAGGCGCATTCCTGGGAGTAGGATCGGGTAGAATTTTACTTCGGCTTGTCTTCCTTTAGTTGTACGAGTTGTGTATGTACACCCGTTTAGTGAATGGTATGAGATGTTAGTAAGTTGTATAGGTGTAAGGCGGTTGTTAGATTGATATGTAAAAGAATAAGGATTGTAAGTACTAATGTTTGGTATATTCTGTTAGTCAGACCGTGGCAAGGTCCTGGAGTGTATTTAATATTCGCTGCAACGTTTGTATATATGTTGTTAAGTTGCGAAACCACGATTGGATTGAGATGTGGTGTTACAAAACGGTATCAAGTGTAGTTACGCTCTGATGAAGGAATTACCTAACTTAGGAGAATGCTGAGGTTGAGGTTGAGTTATGGGTTAAGGGTTGAGAGATAGAGTGAGAGGTGCATTAGTTCGACTTCCCGGTGTTTACCGATATCCATATACCTTAGACCCGCCCTCCAATCCCTAACTTTGAATACGTGGAACAAACGTCAGAGAGAAGAAAGCTTCTTTTACTCGGGAAAAACCAGATCTGGCAGTTGGTTAACAGTAAGCAATACGAGAAACATCTTGTTGTACAACGGTTTACAAAACTTGGAGGTTTTTAATGGAGCGCAACAGTGAACAGGCGCTACCATGGAATTCTACCAGTAAGAGAATGAAAATTACCCGGCAACATGGGTCGACATGCTACGCAGTCGAGTTACCCCCACCATACCAATGGTAAGAAAGCACTACGAGTGCAATGGTAATGAAAGAAAGCGACATGAGTACGGGACGGTGTTCCGAATGAGCATACATTGGGATAATACAAAGCTTGAGAGTTAAGATTACTGGAAAGCCCAGTAAGAAATGGGAACTCCAAACCCCATACAATGAGGAAGGTACAACCTGTCCGCACAGCTAAGGCTACTAGGAAACATGTACAATTAGATATTAAAATGGGACTACGATGTAGTGCCTAAAGGAGAACCATTACTTAGTACCATGAAATGTGTGGAAACGGAGCGAGAATTAAGGCATAAGAATAACAAGGGGTTCCGCTCAGAAAGAGGAACGCCCTGATAACGATACTACTGTTAGAACAACCGGAAACAGCCGGATGGGCTAGTTCCAAAATAAAAGAACATCGAAGGAGTCCTAGGGTTACCAAAGATATAAATGAGATTAGGTGGAAGTACCACTACCGACACACACAGTACTGGTAGCCCATCCTGCGTGGCGCACTTGCCATAGCAAGTGCTACCACGGTTAAATACACGAAAGCCATCATGGCGAGATGTAGAATGCTACAGTCGTAATACATATAAGTACTTGATTGTACATCCATAAGAACGGGAAAATGAGACCTTGGAAAGGCCTGACGGCCTGACCATGATAAGATGAGTCGACACACCAGTCAGCAGGGAGCTGAACTTAGACGGAAATACTAATGGTATAAAATTTTAACCACAGTACAACCTACTACTACAACAAGTACAGTACGGTAGAAAACCAATCCCGAACCCCAAAGAGGAGAACCTAAGAGATCGCTCAGTTATCCGAGCAAACACTATGTAAGCAAAACATACAAAGAATGTATTCTAAGATACCATTGAGACTGTTGACACACGTCTCCCACAGGAACGGGATGGAACTCCTGAATGACCATAAGACTACCAATAACAGCAACCTTCGTTGAATATGTTAGTAAACCCCCCGGAAACAGGGAAGAGGGAGTAAACTTAAGCACTAACCATACCAAGGATAAAGACGTACAACCCCAAAGAGGAAAGCTCAGATGACTACCCACAGAGCGGGCATAGTCGAGCCGAACAAACTAATGAATGACAGTTAGTTATTGTTTTCCTAACTCATTCACCCAAGGATGATTAATCATCAACGGGTGGCGTATTCAACGAGAGTTGATGAAACGTTGAGATGGAAGCATAAGATTTCAGGGTGATATCCAACTTAGACACCGTAAGGCAGACACCTACTACGAACCTAACCTTGATTGCTAAAAGACAAAGTCTATTAAAAGACAGTATTGACAAGACACTAAGTAACCTCAGATCACCGAATAACTTCTATAGTAGAGATGCGGAATGCAAATGTACCATGAAACCCGGCACTACATTTAATATATAACCTAACGGTTGAGGAAATTCAAAGAGCTACAATCTTATGAGGATAACCTACATGAGTAAGAGTACAAGGTGAACCGAGCACCGGCTCTCACCCTATGACATTAAGCACTAAGAGCCTACGAGCCATGGATGTTAACCACATCAGAGCCCGAGGCGCAGTAAGTTGTAAGAGACCTTATTCAAGCCATGAAGGAACCATGATTCGTAGATGTGAACGATTACCAAACCTGTAAGTTACTTGTGGAAAACGTTGCCAGGGAACGACACCAATGAGAATAATGAGATAGCACATTGTTAAGGGCGGAGAACTAACCATTCCTTTTAGGGTGGGGATGCGTCTCCTTGTTGTGAGGCCATGAGTGGGAGTAAACCCCTCAAAAAGGGGCTTTCACTTATTAGTGATATAATACGCTTTTGTTAGAGAATGGAAACTGTAAACCTTGAGATTACCTTAGAACATACCAGATACACTTGAGTAATGAGGAAGGCTGCATAGACCGACCTCATATCCAACACCCGGGATTAAAAATCAGTAATGTCAGGGATAAACATTATGAATGCACAGTATGGCACGTCAAGCGACCAATACTCAGAAGAGCTGGTGATTCAACGGATGACTTCTTCAGTAACCGGTTAAAATACATGGTAAGTAACATCACAAAGTATGAAAGAATGTGAGAGAAATTAGCCTACTTACGAACCTGAGATTGTAGCAGAACACCTTCATATTAAGAGATAACTATTTTTTACAACACAGTACGGCAACCGCCAAACACCAGAATTAGAGTACCCCAGTGTGTTTACACTAAGAAGGGGTTGAGCATGAGATAATATGTTAGAATAAATGAGAAAGTAACTGCACCATCAATGGGCAGTAGAATAAGGCAAACTACCACGTACTAGTGGTCATGAGTACAATATTCATAGAAGGGGATTAAGTCATGGTGCGCGGTGAAGCGACCATTAAATATAAGTCATCAAATATTGACATTGAGGCAATTAGATTTATGAGCTAAGACCGACATAAATAAGGAAATAAGATGGTACGAACTGTACATTGACGCCAGTAGTCTAAATCATGTAAGGTAAGATTTCATAGGAAGCACAGTGGAACAAACATGAGAAACAAGATAAGAGGCTCTATGGAAAGAGACCTCAGTTACCAAGAGACTGAGTCAGTACGGAATACAGAATGGAGCTAGGGCATGCCATACCCAAGAACACAGTAAATGGATTTTTCTTGATTAAGTTCAAGAAGAACAATAAGTGTTATTATCGAACGATGAAAGAGGAGATCGACAACAAAATACTTCATAGTTAGCAATGGTTAAACGTGTGACGTATACTACGAGTTTAGTAAAACGAGACGTGGGACGACTACACCTCACAGGGGCTTGCAGGCTTGACAGGCTCATTTATGAGTTAGTCGGGTAAGTAGTAATGTACCAGTAAGGTACCCCATGCATGTAAACTAGTGGTGTAAGCAACACGGGAAGTAGTCGACTCCGTACCAAGGTCAACGACGCAAGAGCAGACAAGAGCAGCTACTACCACAAACAGTTGAAGAGAAGGAATTCAGTTGAACCAACAACACAAAGGAATCAGAGAACAAATAATTAAGGACTATGAAGTGCGAAGAGCATGGGTTGTTAAGTACAGACATTGGACATGTCTTAAGACGTTAGAGATTAAACTGTAAAGTGCAATAAGCACTAAACATTAGTTTCAGATTAAGAATCATCTTGAGAGAACACTAAGAATATGAACGTTCGATGTTCAGGGAGAATGGGAAGATGAGTTACAACTCATTAAGGCCGTGTATATATAAAGATAACATGTGTCCACTGAGAGACCAATATTCCTAAACTGTAAGGAGGCAGAAGGATATACAATACTATAAAAGGATAAGAAAGGCAGTTAAGCCTAAGATTATCAGAGTAGCGCAGCGGAAGCTAGCAGATCAGTACCTTTGAGTTAAGACCAAATGTTATACCCAAAATTTTGACCCCCCTGGTTAGGTTCTACAAGGTTTTGGTGTTGTGAGGGACATTTAATCGAGTAATGAGGGATTCCGGCTCGATCGGCGCATTCCAGGGCATGAGAACCAGTTTTGTCATTGTTAGGGGCGTTTTTCGTAATTTTTTTAAGGCTCCCGAGACCTCCTATAGGCTTTCTCTCTCCTCCGAAAGATGCCCAAATCAGCTTGAAATGCTTTGATATTTTAACCCATGATAGAGGATGGCATTTTAGGCATAATGGCGTTGGAATTTTGATTTTTCAAATTTCCAATAATTTTCTAGCAATTTCTGACTGAATCGAACAAGAAATTCAATTTAAAAATATTCCAACATTTAAAAAATTCGGTTCCACCTCAGAAAATTCATAATATCCATCCTTGATATGTGGTTAAACTTTCACAGCAAAATTCCTTTGGGAAGTCTTTTAATTGAAATACCAAAAAATCTTACTTTTACTAGATTTTCTTTATCTTTAAGAAAGTCTATATAAGGGGATAGGTTTTTGGATAAAATCAGAATCTCATATGCTCAAGAACCCTAGGGAATTAGAAAGCACAACCCTCTCTCTCTCTCTCACGTTTTCCAACACCCGACCACCCAAATTATACCGAAAATTCCCCGAAATCACCATCTAAACTCGTTTTCCAATCCCTGAAGCACTAATAATCATCAAAACCCACAAAACACCTCCAAAACGTGAAGAACAGCAAGAACAACCAACAACCAGAAGCTTGGTTCGAAAACCTTTCGGGTCTGCCATCAACGGAGCACTCGACGAGCCCTGGTGTGAAGAATCCTTGTGAATCCGAAGGTAAAACAGGTAGAAACTCCACTTCCCTAATTCTCTACGGTATTATCTGTCTTGCCTCAAAATTTGGGCTCAAACTAACCTTTTTACGCTTCTGTATTGCTGTTTGTTTAAGCTCCTGTCCAATAACTTGTTTACCAAGTTTCGTGCTTAATTCGAATTCAAATTGAGAACTTTCAATCACTAACGCCTTGTACATCTTTCAGGCTACACACCCATAAAATTTGAGCTCAAAACACCCTCGGGAACCTTCGGAAAACCCCTGTCCGTGGGTGGTCCGTGACCTCGGACCTATGGTCCGGGACCACGGACGGGTTGTCCGTGGCCACGGACACCCACGGACGGCGGCGGGATTTTAAAAGTTCAAAATTTAGGTTTTTCTAATGATCGGGCCCCGGACTTTGCACTTTGCAAATTTTTGTTTCCTTTTAATTTCGACTCTTCTGTATATTTAGGTTAACTGGGGTCCGTGGTCTCGGACAAGGGGTCCGTGGCTACGGACGTAAGCAAAATTTGACTTAATTCTGCCTCCGAAACCCTAGTTTAGGTAGCTTTAATTTCACTTTAATTTTCTGTCAAAAAAACGCTAAAAAATAAAAAAACAGAAGCGCGCACTTAGGTTAAAAATGACTTTGTAGTAAGCCGTAAATGAACTAAGTAGAGGAAAAACGACTTCTAAGGGTAATGAAAGTAATTGAACCCTAATTAAGTCGAATATCAAGCCCCCGAACCCGAACTCTCCTTTCCTAATTTGATCTAGGTAAAAATTAGGTGGCGACTCATAATAGGTTCCAGTGAGCTAGCTTAGGTTTTTAATAATTATTGTTTTATGACATAGTTATTAATCTTAGGTTATAAGTGGACCTAAAACCCGGTTAGATCCTAATCAACTTAATCCACACAGGGTAGGGTTTAAAATCGAGGCTCACAGACTGGCGACTCTGCTGGGGATGAACTTCTTAATTTTAACTTGTTTTAATTTTAAGAAAGAGGGCTTAACTTGAAAATGTTTATTTATGGCTTTATTTACTCTGTTTGTTTACTTTCGTGCGCGCTTTAATTTTTTCACCCTTGCATCATATGAGAGCGAGGGTCCACGCAAGCCAATTTCACCCCGGGACCCGTTTGAGGGTCCCCTGTCAGGGACTCACACCTTTTAGGTGATGTGAATAAGCGGGGGAAAAGAGGAGGATGTCGTCTAACCACATCCCCTTAATACCTGGGCTTTAGCCCCAAGCGTTTTCCTGGCAGTATCCTTACCTAGCCCATTGTTTGGTCAGTCAAAGACCCGACCGTAGACGCACACCTTTAGGTGATGTGAAAAAAGTGGGGAAGCCCAAAGAGAATAGCGTGCAAGCCCTATTCCTTTGTGGTGACCTGGGCTTGCGCCCCAAGCACTTCTCCGGATCGATCCATACCGAAGTTGGTTAGAACGTCAAGTGAGGACATGTTGAACCTATATGATCTGTGAGGCCATTGTCAAACCTAGAATATTGATGGACACCGACCCTTGCGCAAACCTTTGCTAACCAGGAGGGAATTAAAACAGGTAATCAGGGGGAGACCCGGGGACTTTGATATGTCTAATCCGGTAAATCTCAGTAGTGACCTCACGAGGCTTGAGGCGACACATGCTTTTGCGATAGAAGGTTTGGAAGCCCAGGTCAATTCGCTAGAAGCCCCTCCAGTGGTCAACCCTCTTGAAGAATTCAACCATGCCAGTAGTGAATCTCCGGAAGCTCCCATAGAGCTCGATGATGAGGGAATCTTGAGTGAGCTGGAAACAAAGGTCCCTAAGGCACAGCCAATAGAAGACACCACCGAAGTTAATCTAGGGACATCTGATAGCCCCAGGATGGTTAAACTGGGTGTGTCTTTGAGCAAAGATGAAAAAGATGAGCTGACAGGTCTGCTTAGAGAATTTGAAGATGTCTTTGCTTGGAGTTATGCCGACATGCCAGGAATAGACCCAGAAATAGCAGAACACCATATCCCGACATATCCTGATGTGGCACCTAAGATTCAAAAGTTGCGACGTTTGAAGCCAGAACTGTAGGTTAAGGTAAAAGAGGAGATAGAAAAGCTGCTCCGGGTCGGTTTCATTAAAGTTGTCAAGTATCCCCTCTGGCTCACCAATATTGTTGTGGTAATGAAGAAAAATGGGAAAATTAGGGTCTGCATTGATTATAGAGACCTCAATAAGGCCAGCCCAAAAGATAGCTCCCCGTTACCACACATTGACGTCATGGTCGACGGAGCTTCGGGGCATGAGCTTTTCTCATTCATGGATGGATTCTCCGGGTACAATCAGGTAAGAATGGCGAGGAAAGATCAGGACAAAACATCTTTCACCACACAGTGGGGAACTTATTGTTGGAATGTAATGCCTTTTGGTCTGAAGAATGCGGGTGCCACTTATCAGAGATCTGCAACCACAATCCTTCATGATATGATGCATAAAGAAGTTGAGGTCTATGTGGACGACATGATTGTGAAAGCAAAACGGAGAACTGATCATTTAGTTAACCTCAGAAAGTTCATTGAACGCATCCTACAATATAAGATGCGCCTGAACCCGGAAAAGTGTAGCTTTGGGGTAACTGGTGGGAAGTTTCTTGGTTTCATGATAACGCCAAAGGGCATTGAGGTTGACCCGGACAAAGTTGCAGCAATCAGGGACATGCGGCCACCAAGAACTGAAAAAGAGGTTAGAAGCTTTCTGGGACGGGTGCAGTACATCAGCCGTTTCATCCGAAATCTGACTGAAATTTGTGAGCCAATCTTCAAACTCTTGAAGAAGGATGCTCCGAGAAGATGGAATGAACAAAGCCAACAGGCATTTGAGAGGGTTAAAGAATATTTACAGGAGCCACCTGTTTTGGTGCCGCCGATCGAAGGGAAGCCTCTGATCCTCTACTTGGCAGCCCATGAGTTCTCCATGGGGCTTATGTTGGCTCAGAACCAGGGTGACCCGCCTCGTGAATACGCCATCTATTACCTTAGCAAGAAATGGGTGGATGCAGAGACTCGGTACTCCTCCATCGACAAAACCTGCGCAGCACTCGTGTGGGCAGTAAAGAAACTTCGACATTACTTGTTAGGAGTTGAAATTCACTTGATGTAACGCCCCATTTTCTACCAACTGTTATCACGTGGTGTGATAGACAAAGTGCACAAATAAAACGCGGAAGCAAATAAAAGTCTTACAAGAGCGTTACCGCCACACTCACAACCTCTGTGAGTGCCTAGGCTTATTACAACAATCCAAACCCAAAATAAAAGTCTGAATAATAAACATTCCTGAAAACCTTAAACAAACTAGGTGGAAGTCTCTAATCTCCAAGTCTTCCCCACGCTCTCGTGCAGCTCCAAAGCTTCACTAGTATTCTTCATCTACGGTCATTAGAAAACAACACAAAGAAGGGACCGCAGGGCAAAGCCATAAAATGTCAGCAAAACGCTGAGTAAATCCAAGTCAAGATCAAGAAAATAGGATATCAAAGTAGATATAACATCATCAACTCAAGCATTTAACAACTGCAAAATAAGTTCAGAATATAAAGAGTTCGTAAATCACCTTGTGGTAACAAGACCACTGTTAATCTTTTCTCACCATTTAATTCATAACGTGGGACAAATCCCGATCATAAAGGCGATCCAACCTATCCTTCCACCACGTAAGGACCCTAAAAGATGTGCACACCCCCTATAGTACCTTTAAACTATAGAGTAGAAATCCTGACGCAAACTCAAGGAGCCCGCGGCGTACCAAGAGTTAAAACGGGCAAACGTACCCAATCATCTTATATTTATATCTCTCATAAAACCAAGTTTGAATAAGTCAAGTGTCCGATAATACTTTTCCACAAATGAACAATAAATCAATTCAACCACCAAGTTCTTAAATAAAGAACACAAACAAGCACAAGGCTTAAATCACTTTCACCACTTAGAAGATCCACTTAGTACAAAGGTAAAGTATTATCAAAACACCAAGGTACTTTCAATGCGTATCATCCAAGCATCACTTCAACGCATATACTTAAGATTAAAACAACCAAAATATAAGTAGCAAGTTGGGCCATAGTCATAAGACCACAAAACATATTTGTCACCATAAAAAGCTTAGAACTCATTTCGACTTCTTAAAGATGTGACCAATTCGCTAACCAAATGACTTTTTAAGATAGAGCGAATAGGTGCAATAGATAGAAGGTTAAAATCAGTAGATATTGATATATAATAATAGAAATTTTGATGAGTAAAACTCCCTAAACACATGTTACAAGTTAGGGTATCACAAATTACGTTTTTCCACCTTTAAGGCTAGTTGGTTGAAATACTCAGTTCGACCTCTTAAGGCGTAGCGAATTTAAATATCCAAATGATGTCGAAAAGTAGAGCGAATAGGTTCATTGGACAGAGGATTCAAATACCTTCATATTGATATAAATTAATAGAAAAATGGATGAGTATAGCCTTCTAAATCCTTCTCGCAAGTTAGGGGATCTTAAAGCACGTTTTTCCCCCTTACGTCTAACTTTCACCAAGATTTAGGGTACCTACGAACCAAAATAAATTGTATAGCTTGCAAGGGATCATAGACAATGGAATTACCTTGAATATTATTGGCTCAAACTCCCATAAGAGCCTTGGAAACTTGCTAGATGGCACAAACTCCACAAGGCTCCTCAAATTGCCTTTCCTTGCGCACAAAAATCTATTGCCTTATAACAAGAGCTTTCGGTAAGGTTTTTGAATGGGGTTTTAGCCCAAAATGAAGAGGATTCAATGAAGATTAATTTGGGATTGGTTTTACCTGAAGATAGGTTCAAAGAACAAGCTTACTAGATCAAAATTTCTCGAACTCAGAAACTGTCTTTTGTGACTTCTTCACCTTCCCTTGCACTTTCCTTTGACCCTAGGCTCTCTTAGTGATTATAAAAGGACTTGGGAATGTTCAGAGAGTAAGGGTGAGTGTTAGAGGTCGTGGCTCATGGTTTATATAGGGAATATATGGAGTATACAAGCCTTAGAGTGCTAGACATCAATTCTGGCCAGATTTGTCTCTTTGCAATGATGCTTGCTTTAGACAGCATTAAAGTGCTCCATTAATTCCTCCACTTGAATACATTATTAGTCTACCATCAGGGCCTTTATAAGATTCTCAATCCAATTCATAAACTAGCTAAAGTAAGGCAGAACAAGAGGTAGAAAACAAAAGAAGATAATTTGTGCTTTAAGAAAAGTTGTAATGGCACATGTGGCTGGCTACTTGATTGCCTTGCTGCTACTTTCTCTTCTTATATTTTATGTAATGGGCATGTTCTATGACTGATAATGGAGGTTACCTAACATGTAAGGGACCCAAAGATGCTAAAGGAAGAAATTATATAAGCTAAAGACTTGATGTGTTGGAAAGTAGTGCTGAAATGGTGGGAGAGGTGGGTATGGACGAATTTTATATGTCATTTACCTCTCTTTTTTTTGATTTGTCAACACATGTAACTTGGTAGATTGATGTGGTAACTAAGGTAGGTAATTACCATGAAGAGATAATGGGTAAAAACTACAAATTGGAATCATATAAAACAACCTTTCCTAGGTAACTTTCTTCGGTAAATTTCCAAGTTACCTTGCCAAGAGATTTCACCTTCTATACTACTACCATCTCATGGATAATATTTAGGACTTCTAATAGCCTTAAATAATATAAGACAATCTAGCTTAATTCACCTTAAAGAGTACTTTAAGGGGTTAATAAGTTAATACCTCTTTTTAGTGTCAAAAATGACCGAGGTAAAAACCGGATTTTTACTGAGGTAAGTTCTTGGCCAAAACTTGAGCTTTTGTGAAGGCTATAATTCTAAGGAGTGAATATCTATTTACTAGACCATTAATGCCTAGTAAAAGTCAAGGTTATACTAAGGTAAAAATTCTAAGGAACGATTAACCTTTTACTAAGCCGATAATGCCTAGTAAAATCTCCTCGTAAAAACTTTTGTAACTTTGGGGTATTTCACTTGATCTCTCGGATGGACCCAATCAAGTACATGATAGAAAAACCAGTTCTAACCGGCCGGTTGTCACGGTGGTCCCTTTTGCTGTCAGAGTTCGACATCAAATTTTGCGTGCAAAAAGCTATTAAGGGGTCGGTAATAGCGGAGCACTTGGTTGATAATCCAATTGCTGAAGAGTCATGTTGCAACGATGATTTTCCTGATGAACACGTGATGACAATAAAAAAAAGGATGTGGAAGTTATATTTTGATGGGTCTGCCAATAAGAATGGTTATGGGGTGGGTATTCTGCTCATCTCGCCGGAGGGTTTGCGATTGCCAACCTCTATCAAGTTAGGCTACAAAGTGACTAACAATATGGCTGAGTATGAGGCCTGCATCCTGGGCCTCGAGACGGCACTGGGTTTGGGGGTAGTGGATATTGAAGTCTTTGGTGATTCTTTCTTGGTTGTGTGTCACATCAACAACGAGTGGGAAGTTAGAGATGAGAAGCTAGTGCCGTATCACCGCCATCTAGTGCAGGTTGAAAAAGCCTTCAGAAACATCAGCTTCACCCATGTTCCCAGATCACATAATGCCTTTGCAGATTCCCTGGCGTCCCTCGCCTCTTCTTTTGAAATGCCAGAAGATGCGCAGCATATCCTTTTCCAAGTAACCCTTCGGCATGAACCTTCTTTTCAAATAAATGCGGTATTGGTGGATGAAGCACCATGGTTTCAGGACATCAAGAAGTTCGTAGAAAAGGGAGTATACCCAGAGGACGCCAGCAAGCAAGATCGTTTGGCAATTCGAAAACTGGCTCTCGGCTACACGATAGTGGCAGGACGGCTGTTCAAAAGGATGCCGTCCGGGGCCCTTCACAAGTGCCTTTCGCAAATTGAGGCAAGAGTGGCGATGGACGAGGTCCATGCTGGAGTATGTGGGACTCATATGAGTGGGCACACCTTGGCACGCAAGATTCTGAGACACGGATATTATTGGACAACCATGGAAAACGACTGTCAACAGTACGTCAAAAGATGCCAGAAGTGTCAAATCTATGCAGATTTAAAACATCTCCCAGCTCTCCCCTTACATCATATGGCATCGCCTTGGCCCTTTGCTTCGTGGGGAATTGATATCATCGGGGAAATACATCCCAAGGCATCGAATGGCCATCGTTACATCCTGGTGGCGATTGACTATTTCAGCAAGTGGGTAGAGGCTAAATCTTTTGCTCAATTGGGGGCCAAGCAGACAGCACGGTTTATTGAAAGTGAGATTATCTGCAGATATGGTGTGCCTTTCGAAATTGTTAAGACAATGGCGTTCAGTTCAAGGCCGAAACTGAGCAACTCATGAGGAAATATGGAATTCGACATCATCATTCCTCACCCTACCGCCCACAGGCAAACGGGGCCGTTGAGGCGGCAAATAAGATCATCAAGAGGATTCTAGCCAAGATGGTCGATACCTACCGGGATTGGTCATTCAAGCTGCCGATGGCTCTTTGGGGTTACAGGACATCAGTAAAGACAGCCACTGGGGTTACTCCCTATTCCCTGGTTTACGGGACTGAGGCAGTACTGCCCATTGAGATGAAGATAAAGGCCCTACGGGTCATGAGCGAACTGCAAATACCCGAGTCTGAGTGGGAGGAGAAAAGGCTCGACAGTTTGGCTTTCCTGGACGAGAAAAGGTTGCGAGCCCTCGAATGTATCCAGGTCTACCATAAGCAAATGGCCCGAGTTTTCAACAAACGAGTCAAACAACGAGGAATTCAAGAGGGTGATCTTGTGCTAAAGCAACTTAGGGCTGATCTACCAGATCCGAGGGGGAAATTCAGACCCAAATGGTCAGGGCCATACTTGGTGAGACAACTGTTCTCATATGGTGCAGCAAGTTTAGTTCTAGCTAGTACCGAAGAGGAGCTCCCGGGATTAGTCAATTTGGATAAGCTCAAGAAGTTCTATGCATAAGCATATTTTCATTGCTAGGTTTGTCCTCATGTCAATCATTGTCTCATCTTGTAACACTCTAGGAAACATTAATAAAAGAGATTCTCGTTCCTTGCAGCTGTGCTTTCTTCTTTAGGCTGAGTGAATTAAACCGTCGTCCGGACACCTAGCGTGAAATTCCTTTGTGGGGTGTACCTCAGGCGTTAGAAACAGGGCTTTTGCTCTCGTGTGCCTTGTACAAAACCACTTCCCATCCAAACAGTCACCACCTCCGTTGCAGCCACTACATATATCATATCACTTTATTTTTGCTATTCCACCTGATACATAAAAACAAAACCGCTGCCACCAGGAGACCAAAAATGAGTCACTCAACGGTCACCTCATCACCACTCACCACCATCCTCACACATGCAATCACCCTCCACAAATAACTTGGGCATTCTAAGGTTTGTCAGGAAAACCCCACAACAATACTGGGGGCAATCTGAGTTAAGGAGCAATAATGTTTATTTCTTTTGTTTAAATGTGCAAACAAGTCTCTGAGTGTACACTTCGTGAGAGTGCCTTGGGCGGTAAAACCAAGAGCGAGCGAGTGCGTCATTTTTACACGACTCCAGAGAGGTCACATTCAAAGGTAAGGCAAATGGCATGACTCCGATCGAAGGAGATAATTTGTAAATTTACGCTTAAACCTATGAAAAGTAACAAAGAATGGATACACAACTATTAGGGATGACAAAGCACCTAGGTACAGCACCACACAACCAAAAGCTTATGAACCCTGACATTAAACCCTAGGCACCCCCGCTGAGCTTTTCGTATACATCCTCTTTTACAACACTACAAACTCCACAAAATAGGCCGGCCAATGATGAATAACCGACCTGGTGACCAAAGGAAGCAAGGAGCCCGACTTCCGAACAACAACTTCACAAGTCCAAAGAAGCAAAACTGCTACCAGCATGACGAAACGATCCGCAAATGGTCCCAAAGTGACACAGGATCCAAATGAGCTAACATCAAAAACAGCTCTCAAAGTTCAAAACCGGGAAACACAAGAACCCCGAAGGAAAAGAGATTCAAAGAAAGGCAAACCAGAAAAGCCTTGAAGAAATCCAAAATTGGAAGAAGGAGAAAAGGTGCAAGGAACAACTCAAAAATCCAGAGTTCCAAGCTCATAAGCGAAGTCATCACGAAGTAGCCAAAACGACTTCAAGGAAAACAAGTCCGAGAGACGATGCAAGTTGCAGCTTTGGTCACCCTTGTAGCTCCACATATCCCAAATACTCCTCCATTGTCCTGTTGTCATTCATCATACCCCATAGCCACGCTATAAGCTTAAAAGACTTCCGACTTAGTAGTTGTGTATCCAATCACGTGAAAGTAACAGGTTGAATGCGTAAATCGAACAAATGTCAAATTCAATGGTTGAGATGTCTTGACCCAAAAGGAGAGTACGAGTGCAAGCATCAAACACTTTGAGTGTAGGATAGAAAGCACCACATCAAGATAAGCCCTGACCTTGTGAGAGTGAGACTTGTTTTTGCGCAATTTATCAAAGAGAATACTGGGGGCAATCGATCGTTCCGATCGATTGCCATAAAATCCTAAAAATTCAGATTGCCTTAAGGAAAAATACTGGGGGCAATTGTTGGTCCCAACAATTGCAACAACGACACCGATTGAGGCCTAAAAATCCAAAGCCCGAATGATCAAACCCTCCTCATATCACACAGGCCCGTCCTAAGCCCTTCCTCCACATTTAAACATTCACAGGCCCGTCCTAAGCCCTTCCTCCACATTCAAACATTCACAGGCCTATCTTGAGCCCTAATCCTTCTACGTCCTTTTGGACCCATCATACACTTGACCCACTTTCGCTTGGAACCATTCCTTAGGCTCGTCATAAGACCTAGATCCCATCTTTTAGGCTCGTCATAAGACCTAGATCCCACCTTTAGGCTCGTCATAAGACCGAGATCCCACCTTTAGGCCCGTCCTAAGCCCTGACTCTTCTAGATCCCACCTTTAGGCTCGTCATAAGACCTAGAACTATCCTTTAGGCTCGTCATAAGACCTAGATCCCACCTTTAGGCTCGTCATAAGACCTAGAACCATCCTTTAGGCTCGTCATAAGACCTAGTTGCATTCCTTTAGGCTCGTAGTAAGACCTAGCATTACCTTTTAGTTTACCCACCCTCATCAAACACATTGCATTCAACTCATTCATATAGGCTTGTCATAAGACCTAGTTGCATTATCCAGGCGCGTCACAAGACCTGGCGACAGAAAGTTGGCGAGGTGATGGCAATAAATCCTCCTTTTGCGATGTCAACTTATTTTTGGGATCAACGAATGGTGGGCAAAGGCAATAAGTCCCCAGGGTTTTTACCAGGAGTTATCCCTGCATACCGGCTTGGGGGCGATGGTAATAAGTCCACATTGGGTCCAGCCAGGAGCATTGGTACCGGTTTCGGTCCCTAGAAGCATCTGAGCATCATCAACATCATCAGCATCATCAACATCATCAGCATCATCAACATCATCAGCATATCATCAGCATCAGCATCATTAGCATCCTTAGCATTTCAGCATTCTTGCATTTGCATACCATCCAGTCTCACGTCTTAGGTAGTCAACGCCTTAGAATCGCTTGACATTGCATCATTTCATTTATTATAGGTAGTCAACGCCTTAGAATCGCTTGACATGGCATCATTTCATTTATTGTAGGTGGTCAACGCCTTAGAATCACTTGACATTGCATCATTTCATTTATTATAGGTAGTCAACGCGTTAGAATCGCTTGACATGGCATCATTTCATTTATTGTAGGTGGTCAACTCCTTAGAATCGCTTGACATTGTTTCACTTTCGTCACCTAGGTAGTCAGCGCCTTAGAACAACTCGACAATGTTTTGTGGCTTAGGTAGTCAGCGCCTCCGAATAGCTGGACGCAGTCAACCCGGTTTCGCACAACACGGAGGATTCCGTGGAGTCCAAAATTTTGGGGCGTCACTCAAGCATCAACCAGACTTTTCACATCCATTACAAAGTCCAGTTGACGGGGGGCAATCTGTTATACCCAAAATTTTGACCCCCCTGGTTAGGTTCTACAAGGTTTTGGTGTTGTGAGGGACATTTAATCGAGTAATGAGGGATTCCGGCTCGATCGGCGCATTCCAGGGCATGAGAAGCAGTTTCGTCATTGTCAGGGGCGTTTTTCGTTATTTTAAGGCTCCTGAGACCTCCTATAGGCTTTCTCTCTCCTCCGAAAGATGCCCAAATCAGCTTGAAATGCTTGATATTTTAACCCATGATAGAGGATGGCATTTTAGGCATAATGGCGTTGGAATTTTGATTTTTCAAATTTCCAATAATTTTCTAGCAATTTCTGACTGAATCGGACAAGAAATTCAATTTAAAAATATTCCAACATTTAAAAAATTCGGTTCCACCTCAGAAAATTCATAATATCCATCCTGGATATGTGGTTAAACTTTCACAGCAAAATTCCTTTGGGAAGTCTTTTAATTGAAATACCAAAAAATCTTACTTTTACTAGATTTTCTTTGTCTTTAAGAAAGTCTATATAAGGGGATAGGTTTTTGGATAAAATCAGAATCTCATATGCTCAAGAACCCTACGGAATTAGAAAGCACAGCCCCCTCTCTCTCTCACACACGTTTTCCAACACCCGACCACCCAAATTATACCGAAAATTCCCCGAAATCACCATCTAAACTCGTTTTCCAATCCCTGAAGCACTAATAATCATCAAAACCCCACAAAAACATCTCCAAAACGTGAAGAACAGCAAGAACAACCAACAACCAGAAGCTTGGTTCGAAAACCTTTCGGGTCTGCCATCAACGGAGCACTCGACGAGCCCCGGTGTGAAGAATCGTTGTGAATCCGAAGGTAAAACAGGTAGAAACTCCACTTCCCTAATTCTCTACGGTATTATCTGTCTTGCCTCAAAATTTTGGCTCAAACTAACCTTTTTACGCTTCTGTATTGCTGTTTGTTTAAGCTCCTGTCCAATAACTTGTTTACCAAGTTTCGTGCTTAATTCGAATTCAAATTGAGAACTTTCAATCACTAACGCCTTGTACATCTTTCAGGCTACACACCCATAAAATTTGAGCTCAAAACACCCTCGGGAACCTTCGGAAAACCCCTGTCCGTGGGTGGTCCGTGACCTCGGACCTATGGTCCGGGACCACGGACGGGTTGTCCGTGGCCACGGACACCCACGGACGGCGGCGGGATTTTAAAAGTTCAAAATTTAGGTTTTTCTAATGATGTCCGGGCCCACGGACAGCCTGTCCGTGGCCCCGGACTTTGCAAATTTTTGTTTCCTTTTAATTTCGACTCTTCTGTATATTTAGGTTAACTGGGGTCCGTGGTCTCGGACAAGGGGTCCGTGGCTACGGACGTAAGCAAAATTTGACTTAATTCTGCCTCCAAACCCTAGTTTAGGTAGCTTTAATTTCACTTTAATTTTCTGTCAAAAAAACGCTAAAAAATAAAAAACAGAAGCGCGCACTTAGGTTAAAAATGACTTTGTAGTAAGCCGTAAATGAACTAAGTAGAGGAAAAACGACTTCTAAGGGTAATGAAAGTAATTGAACCCTAATTAAGTCGAATATCAAGCCCCCGAACCCGAACTCTCCTTTCCTAATTTGATCTAGGTAAAAATTAGGTGGCGACTCATAATAGGTTCCAGTGAGCTAGCTTAGGTTTTTAATAATTATTGTTTTATGACATAGTTATTAATCTTAGGTTATAAGTGGACCTAAAACCCGGTTATATCCTAATCAACTTAATCCACACAGGGTAGGGTTTAAAATCGAGGCTCACACCAAACTAAGTTAAGAAAATGGTATAAGTACTGTTAAGAATCCTCGATACAGAGACTAAGCCATTAACAAAGTTATGACCCTCTGATCGAATTATAAGTGAGATAGGTGACACGGAAGCTAGAATGCTTAGTGAGAATTAGACATCTTGATCCTATGTTCAAGGATGATATAAGGTTGATTACATGGGCATAATCCATTTTAAGGGGGTAGAGCGAAAACCGCTTAGCATATGTTTATGTACTGAGTACGTAACTACGGTGTGCATCGCACAAAAGAATTTGAGAATATGTTTCACATAAACATTTTGGGATAAATTATGGTTATTGCACAGAAGATGCGAATACCATATGTATTAATTAGCTATCTTGTGGACTCCGGTGTGAGTACAAGTTAAGAGAATTAGTGAAGAGGATTAAGGAGACTTAAGGAATATATGAGATATGAGTCGATATGAAACTATGTGTGAAATAAGAATAAGATAACACTATGAGATATCATTCGATATGAGTATGAGGTAGGAAATAGTAATTCTATGAGGTATAAGATGGTGAGAATTGGTATGAGACTGATATAGAACTTAGTAGGAAGGAGAGCCTTGAGGTAATTACTAAGAGATGAATTGGGAATGATTGATGGACTGAGTCCACACCTTGGAGATGTATTGATTACGATTAGAAAGACTAAAAAGATAGAAAATTGGAAATGAGTGAATTATTTGATGTTTGAAAATGACGTGGGAGGTGGAACTTGATTTTCTAGGGATCAAGGGAAACCGAACACAATTGGGGTGGAGGGATAGTTCAACACTGATGTTGATCACATCAGGGTCGGATGATTCCTGAAACTCCCCACCAGTGGTCACAATTAAATCACACTAAGGATAGAGGCATTAGGATAAAATGAAATTGGAGTTGATTGTATTTTTAATTAGAGGAATTATTCCTTACATGACCTCGTAAAAAGGATTTCCTTTTTACTGAGTCTCGCCCATGAAGTCGAGGACGCATGAGCCTTTGTCTTCGGACCGGTGACATGGGGAGAGCAGAGTTGTTTTGTATTCTGGCCCATGGTGGCGAGGACGAATGAGCCTTTGTCTACGGACCGGTGACATGGGAGAATACGATGAAAGTTATGTGATTGTTTTAATCATCAAAAGGAACAAAGGGAATTTTGAGTGCTATACATGCTTAAGCATGTTGTGTGATATTTGAGTATAAGTGTATAACAGACCTAATGAGTCAATAAGATTAAGTACACATAAGCGTGATCTATATGATCTTTGGAGTGAGGTAAGCCATGTATTCTAATAAAATAAGATGCATGGGAACTTTGAGGACAAAGTTCTTTTAAGGGGGGTAGATTGAAATACCCCAAAGCTAAGTATGCTAAGTAAACATCAAGTTATGATGTAATAAGGCTAAAACATGCCTTATGAAGATTGGTAGACAATTTAAACCAAGGAAAACACAAGAGAACGCCATAAGGGCAAATTAAGCAAAAATGTGCTCTAAGCTTGGAGTGACTTTGATTGGCACCCAAATATCATTATAAGACATTATTATCATGCTAATGGACATGTTAAAAATTACCAAAGAAAACCAAGCTCAAAAACAAGCTTAAACACAAAATGTGCCTTAAGACTCCTTAAAGCACCTTTTTGAGAAATTGTCTTAGAAGCGAGTTTTGAGTGGCTAAATGCCCATGATTACACCTTAATCAACATGTGTACTAATTAGTATCACATTAGGAAGCCTAAATCAATGGGAAACCAAAAATTTCACAAATTTGTGCACTAATTTGTGAATAGTGCCAAATAGTGCCTAGTATAAGTTTTAGTCAACATAAGTCAATAAGTTGGTCAACCAAGACCACAAATATATTGTTTACCAAGGGGGGGACGGTTTTTAATGGTGACTCACCATTAGTAGCCAGCACATTAAAGGAAATGAAAGGAGAAGTAGTAAATTTACTATTCACCCTTTTATAAGATAAATATCTTCTTTAGCTTACCTCTCTCCTCTCTTCTTCATTTCTCTTCTTCACCAACGTTTTTTCTTCTTCTTATTCTCGGTTACAAACCGTTCCCAATCAGCTCCATACTTGTTCCACCTTGCTTTGTCCATAACTTGCTCATTTTAGCTCCAAATCAAAAACTAAGCATAGATTACTTTTAGTTAGACCAAGGCCTTGCTTCCTATCTTTTCAAAATTTCAAAAGCTTCATTTTGGAGCCATGGTAAAACGCCATTGAAGGGGGGAAAACTAGTTTAAGGTGTTCATTGTCTTCTCCATTCACTCAAGGTAAGGAAAATGTTAGAAAAACCAAGTTTCCATCACTTTTCCTTCCTAACTGAAATTCATCTCTTCATGGGACCTTGTTTTATCTCTTGTTCTAGCTTGATTCTATTCTCTAAAGACTTGAGGAGGTCTTGCCTTGCTTCATTATGGAAGCCATTCCAAAATTTAAAGGTAAACATACACTTTTAAGCTTTAAAACACATATTTTAACCTAAGGATGAATTCTTTGAGTTTAGGCATATTGCTTAGTGCTCATTAGATTATTTGAATGTGGATTAGAACATTGACAAGAGGAATAAAGTCCTTGCCGAAATTCAATCAAGAAAACCTAAGGAGGGAAGTAAGAGAAGCTTGAGGAAAATAAGGTAAATTGCTTACCTAATGGTGGTTTAAGTTTTACGGAATGAGATTTAGATAAGTACTAATGTAGCTTAAAGCTTACATTATGTAATGGGTTATATAACCTAGGAAAAAGGAACTTAAACAAGCTTGTGAACTTGTGACTAAGGAGCCAATGGAAATGAGTTAGTAAGATAAGCTTAAGGTGAACTAAGAGAACACTTATGTTGCTATGGGAGCATTGTTGTGTGTATTTGCAGGTTGAAAGCTTTTATATGTGGGAAATTCAGTGTTTAAGTTTAAGTCATTTAAGGGCCTAAGAGCCATGTCATTTAAGAGCCTTAGTGCTATGCAATTTAAGATTATTGCACTATATTAAGTTTGTTGTGAATGAGTTGATTTGGGTGAGAAAATATGATGAGAAAGGATTTGATGTGTGTGAGATGATTGAATGAGAAAAACAATGCTTATGGGAATGATAATATACTAGAGGAGCTATGGCGAAATTTGAGTAGAAAACAAGTGTTTAGGTGGTGGTTGTGAGTTAATATGACCTAGGGTATACTAGGAGACATTAAAAAGGAATTTGAGTGAAAATGAGTTAATTAAGGAGTTCTTGAGGTTTAGTATGGCCTAGAGATGTCTAGGAGGAATTATAGGATTGGTGGGTGTATTAAATACACCAAAATCATGGTATGAGGAATGTTAAGATTTGAGCAAAAAACTGGCGGAAATGATGTATAATGTTTTGAGGTGATTTAGGTATGAACTTGAGAATATAACAATGAGAGATCTTGGTAGCTTGTGTAAGTGGTGAAGATGCTAGTAGTGGATTAATAAGGTTCTAGTCTAGATGGTAATGAGTGAACTTAGGTGATGGAAGTGAAAATTGTAAGAGAATGTCGGAAATTGTCAAGGAAAATGACTAGGAATGTATAAGAGGGTATGATCATGAGAATGGTGAGTAAATTGAGTAAATGAGATGGAAATGTATAAGGAGGGTGTAGCATGGTCAAGGTAGATGAAGAACAATGCTAAGGTGGTAAGAGGATGAAAAGAAATGTATAGGTATGTTTAAAAGGTTAGATGTGATGAGTAACAAATGGAAAGGAGAGAGATTTGTGCATGGAGATGCAAGATGACCTTAAAAGGTTTAGAAAAGGAGAGATGGATGAATAATGATGTTTGAGGAGTAGTTATATTGGTTAGAAGGAAACACTTGGTTAGTTGAAGTTCTAGACAAGATTTACATGTTGAAAGTGTAAGGAATTAAGTTATAAGTGTTAAGGATTTAGTAAGAACTTGAATAATGATCAAGGAATTTGGAGGTGAGTTGATCCATGAGTTAGGAGTATTTAAGGTGCTAAAATGGTGTTAGAACATGTGTGAAAACATGGGGAAAGATTAGAAGAAGTTTGGACAAAAAAACAAGTGTGGAAAGAGGTTCAAAACTGTAAACTTTGACAGTTTAAAGTGTGGTCCGGGACTTAGTCCTTGGATAAAGTCCCGGACCAGCACTAAAATCAGGTCGAGAATGTACCCAGGGACTGGTCCGGGACCTTGGGTAAGTACCAAGACCCGGACCATAGCTAAAATGTGACCGAGAGTTGAAAACACACATTGGTCCGGGACCTTAGGTCCGGACCATGTCCCGGACCAGGGCAATTTACAAAGGAAGTGTGGTTTTACAATGGAGAATGGTGGGGGCTTGTTTGGTAATGCTATTATAAGGTTGTTAAGAGTTGTTTGGTGGAGTTTTAAGGCCATTGGAGGTGTGAACAAGTGTGAGGTAAAATGAGAAGTAAGTAACATAAGTGATTAAGTTTAAACTACAATGACTTAGTGGTTCTTAGTTGGAAATCATTAGTGATTATGTAAGCTAGGTTAATTAAAAGTGATTAACCACCCAGTTCAATCAATGTTTTAGGGTTTGAGAATTTGGACTTCGGAGGAGAGTAAGCAACCGAACGACCAACGGTGAACGGTACAGTCTTCTTGTGACCTGCTTGCTAACGAGGTGTCCCTCGGCTTATGTGCTATTTGTTTTTGGCGAGCCACTAAACAAGATAAAGCATGCAACTGGAATATTATGTTTATTGTATTGTTGTGTGATGTTTGGAAACTAACACAACTTACCGTGAGAACTTACTAACTAGTGTTTAGTAAAGAATTGTGTGAGATTAAGGAACACTCCCAAATATTGTCTTCTTAGTAATCGAAAGAGGTTAACTAACAAACATTAACTTGAGACCTTCTACTAACTAGAAATTGGGGGGGGGGAGTGAGGAATCCGGAATGGTACCGGAACATGTGTATTGGGGGAGGTTGGTATCCTTATCAGATACCGACTTCCAAATATGACTTGTTTTCGGACTCGTCGCCTAGAGTCGACGAATAGACTCGACCTCCTCGGACTACTTGTTTTAGGAGGGAGGCATACTGAAATAACCCAAACCTTAATATGTTAATTAATTATGTAACCAAGATTTTCTAAGGCTAATTAAGTCCTTAAGATCATTGGTGAAGAAATAAAAACCAAAAAGAAAAAGAAAATGCGTAAAGTCACAAAACATGAAAACGCGTATTTAATTATTTTAGGAGGTATATAACCTTCACTGGGGTTATAAATATATTTGTATACCCTAATTACACACTAGGAACGTGTGGGAAAATTTTCAGAAGAAAACAGATCCAAATAACGCGTTAAAACGCTAACGGAGTCCTAAAGTGCGTTTTTCGAG
Organism: Limonium bicolor; assembly: GCA_023374045.1. NCBI lineage: Eukaryota > Viridiplantae > Streptophyta > Magnoliopsida > Caryophyllales > Plumbaginaceae > Limonium > Limonium bicolor. The sequence continues at coordinate 456,182,336 of CM041776.1, read as the reverse complement.
AAAAACCCGAAAACGTGACTTTAAACAGTTAAACGACCCCGTAAAAATTATAGTTTATTATATAACTATAATTAAACATTAATGGAAGCTTAAGATCCATTAAAATTAATTAAATGAGAAAATTCCGGAAAACGTGCCCCGTTAGTGAATAGTGCTAAACCGGGTAAAATAATGAGTGTTTTCTGTAAAAAATGAAAAACGCTCCCAGCTTGTATACTGTATGGGGCCGGTTTTGTCTAGTTAATAGCCCCCCTCACACACATTAATAAAGTAGAAAGAAAGAAAGAAAAGAAAGAAAGAAGGAAAGAGGAGAAAAAGTACAAAAAGCAAAAAACACTCTCTCTCCTCTCACGTACTGCCTCCTCTCTTCCTCCTCTCTCTGCCGATTTTATTCTTCCTCCTCACCCCATCCATGGCGATTTTGCAGCCCCTTCAAACTCTCCACTTCTCTCCCATGTACAAGCTAGCTCCATGCTCCAAATCAAGAAAAAAATACATATTCTTCTTCCTCTCATCAAGGGGTTCATTTCTATCTTTTCGAAATCTCCATTGGTGGAAGTTCATCTCCATCGGTATATCCCTTTTAAAGAGAAATTTAAATTTTCTTGAAGCTTGGAGACTCCTCTTACATTCAAGGTAAAAATATCCAAGAAAAACCCACCTTTCCTTCATTTCTTGGTATGACCGATTTTGACCCATTCTTATTCCTTGTTCTTTCCTTGTTTGAGTTATTCTACAAGGATCCAATGGTGGTTTGGGAGTCCTCCTTTGATTCATGACCAAAAGTCATTCTAGGGTTTCAAGGTAATCTCTTCTTTTGGTGCTCTATGCACCCCTCCTTGTAACCTAGCTCAATTAATAAGTCTAGGAGTAATATTTAGTGCCTAATTCCTCATTTGAATATTTATGTTTGAGGTTGGCAAGTGGTTGGCCAAATTGGCCGATTGTGACCAAGGAAAAGAAGGGGAGAAATGGGAAGAGAAGCTTGTGAAATTAAGGTAATTAAACTACCTTGGTGCTTATGTAATTGTTCTGGAATACTGGGAATGGGTAACTTAAATAATGAACCCAAAATAAGGAAGGCAATGTATTTTGATGTGGTTGTAGGAAGTTGTGAATTTTTGTTGAGTAAAAGGCCTTAGAGCCAAGTAAATTGAGTATATGTTGATAATGTTGTTTGAGGAGATTTGTGGAATTATGTATGCTGGTAGGACCCCTTGTGGGTGTGGCTAGATTAGGATGAATGTGGATGAAAATTTGGTGGTAAGGTGAGTTTTGGACAATGCTAGAAAAGCAACGGAGTTATGGCGAAATTTGATAGGCAATAAGTGTTTTAAGATGACTTAGTAAATTAGAGAACCTAAGTGTTTGTAGTGTTGTTTGGAGATGGTTGATAACCTTGTAATGGTAGAGGGAGTATGGTAATGAGAGTGTACAAAATCTGTAGCAAATAGCAAGTGAGGAACTTGGAATTTAAGGAAAAAGAGTTAGTGTTTGTAACTTGTGAAACAAGGAGTGAATGTGGGTTTTAGAAGTGCATTTATGTAGGAATGATTGGCAATGGTCATTGATGGATTTGGTGAGGTTGGTAGGAGGTAAAAACCACCAAGAGGAAGTTAGAAATATACAAGAGTGCAGACTGTAACAGTGGGGAGGAAAATTTGTGGAACTTGAGCAAGAAGTTGAGTAAGGATTTAACCCATGTTTTGAAGAGCTTTAGGGCATGTTTTAGTGTGTTTAAACATGTAGAAAACATGTGGAAAGTTTAGGAAATGATTGAAGGTGAATTAGGGGTTGAAAAGAGGTCAAACAATGTCAATTTAATCACCTACAGACTTGGTCCGGGTATGTAAACAAGTACACAAACCCGGACCACTCTTAAAACATGCCAGAAACTTGATTCAGCAATTGGTCCGGGTTTACATCTAAGTACACAAACCCAGACCAGTGTATTTTCTTGGCAGAAACTAAAAAGCGTGATTGGTCCAGGTTTGTAACCCCGGACACAAACCCGGACTAGTCCAAAAATGCACCAGAATGTGTTTTTAAGTGTTGTATGATGGAGAAGTGAATGGTAATGGTTTTAGATGATGATTAGGCCTTGTTTGGTGAGTTTAAAACCATTGTAAGTATAAACAAGTGTGAGAGAGAATGTGGAAGTTGTGAACTTTAGATCACATAAGTAAGTTAAAGATAACGGGACAACGGGGTAAGTACGGGAGTAATAGAAGTTTACATACCGTAGGATTTTGTTGTTAATAAAACATTTGAACAATAATACCAGTTGCTCGGAAACTACCAGGGGAGCATGAGGTGACACGTTGGAGTAGATCCTCGGGCACACGGTAGAGTAACCCATGGTGTAAGGTATGGTTTTCTTGCAACCTGTGTCCTACCGGGTTACACCGGCTTGTATGCCAACTTGTTTTTCTATGTGTTCCTTGCAAGATAAAACATGAAATGAGTTTACAGTAATTCATTAACGTGGCGTAAATAATTCCGATACCGTTTAACCTTAACTATGTGTTAACCCGTAGCTAACCGACTCTGGGATCACATAAGAGATCTGTATTCGGATTAAACGTCCCAACCTACGGGAACGTTCTAACTACGACTATCTGTGCTTTAGTTGTATATTGTGGTTGGGTGTGTTGTTGTTTATCGGTTGCCGTTATCCACGTTTGTCGAATGGGATGTTACTTCCCTTATGTGTCTAACCAAGTTAGTAACACTATATGATGTATGGATGTGATAGGTTCCATAACCCGTAGCTAACCGACTCTGGGATCACATAAGAGATCTGTATTCGGATTAAACGTCCCAACCTACGGGAACGTTCTAACTACGACTATCTGTGCTTTAGTTGTATATTGTGGTTGGGTGTGTTGTTGTTTATCGGTTGCCGTTATCCACGTTTGTCGAATGGGATGTTACTTCCCTTATGTGTCTAACCAAGTTAGTAACACTATATGATGTATGGATGTGATAGGTTCCATAATGGAACTCTTGACTATATATATATATAACGACCGGATTCCTCACCCCGCGCGCGTTGTTTGGGAGTTGATGTATATATCTGAATTAACTCCCACTCTGTTATGTTATGGTTGTTTTCCTTCTTGGATTACAATCACCCACAAGCTTAACCAAGGCTTACCTACCTCATTATTATTCAGGGCTAGGGGGAATACTGTTATGTTAAGGTTGCTTTCCTTCCTTGGACTGCAACCACCCACAAGCTTAACCAAGGCTTACCTACCTCACTATTATTTGGAGCTAGGGGAAATTGTGTACGGTGTGATCGGGTCCATATTATGGCTGACAAATCTAAGTGAAGTAATTGTGTACGGTGTGCTCGGGCTATATTTCCTCCGGCACGTCCTAAGTAAAGTGTACGTTCTCTAAGAAGAACGGTGTTAAGTTGTATACATGTTATTATGTGAAGTATGTTGTTATGTTTTGTACGTTGATCTCCGGAATCAACCCCGTACAAATATAAGGGGTAATTAAGTATACCTCGATTATATGGGTATGTGTCGTCTAGCAAGGAATAGCTCCATTAGCGTAGAACCCTCAAGGGCCAAAGAACACAATAATGTGATCTAACCAATGTGATGTATTAAACTTATGTTTGTATCCTATTCATTGTGTGATTTATAAGCATGATATGTGTGTATAGTTCATGCATGTTTTAAATATAATTAACCGCATGCTCAGACGACAAATAGTTGGGCGTGGCCCGGTAGTATGTGGGCTGCAGGATTACCATACCAGCAAGGTGCTGACCCCCTTTGGGGGCCCCCATTACTTTTCAGGTACAATGAAGCTGGGAGCTGTTTGAGAGTAGGACGGGGTAACTGTTTATGTATGGGTGGTAATTTAGTTTAGCGTGATATCGGTAACTGATGTAACACCCCAACAGTAATCTCCACACTTAACCAACAATCGCAACGGAAAACATAACTTAACCATTTACCAAAAAGGGCTGTGTTACATGCCGTTAGCCACCCACATGGCTAACAAGGCTGTAACATACAATGTATCGGTCTGATTACAAGAATCCCGAGCATAATTACAACCTTCAAAAATTACTTACCCAAAGAATCACAATATACCGAGTGTTAATGTACAAAAATCACCAATCTATACATTCACCATATATATGACCTCGAGTGTACAAGCACTACTCGGGTTCAATATCCAAAATAACAAAAGTATCCAACGTCCTAGGATCTAAAGCCTATCTGCTTCCTCGATCCTCATCCTGCAAAAAAAAATGGAGCCCCCAAAGGGGGTCAGCAACCCTTGGATGGCATGGTTAACGTGCTGCCCGCTGACTACCAGGATACAGGCAACTATTTGTCATGATAACATGACATTGATTTTAACATACAACATACATATTACATAGCAAGAATTATTGCATAATAAAACACATACATAGTGAGAACATTTCACTTAGGAAACAACCAACATAGTTAGTTAACATAGTAAGCATAGAGAATGACTTCATCCTCATGTTAAGCTTGTCACATAACTCGTTACCGTTCTGTTAGTCGAATGAGTAACTTAACTTAAAAGGTGAGTCGGGTATAGTGACCCGAGCACACCGTACATATTTCCCCTAGCCCGAGTGGAAGTCAGGTAGGTAAGCTTTGGCTAAGCTAGTGGGAGGTTGAAATTCAAAAGGAAAACAGCCCTAACATAAGGAGATCCGAATCTAATTCAGATATCGACCCCCATACATACACGCGTGACCGGAATGACCGGATTCCTCACTCCCCAGTTAGCACTTGTTAGAAGTCCCATTGTTGGAACTTAACACAATCAATCACAAATAAGTATTCAAGTCCAGTTAGACTCCGAAGGGAAATGGGGTACACATTAACACACACCACAACTAGCTCTACATAGCCGAGGTTAGAACGTTCCTTAAGTTGAAACGTTAAAACCGGGTACCACTCTCTTACGTATCCTAGCTTGGTCAACTAACGGGTTAGTACGTATTCGAGGTTAACGGTACTGGCACACATACGTCACAATAATAATAATGACTGTAAACTCGTTTCATGATTTAATCTTGCAAGGTCATAAACACTCAGAAAAACAAACAACACACAAGCCGGTGTAAACGGTAGGCAACAGCTGCAAGAGAACCATACCTTGGTCCGTGCTGCGTTCGTTGACCACCGAATGCAACTCCTATACATATTTAGTCATGTCGGTTAATTACCGTATTTAACTTCCAATTAGCTAATTACTTCACATAATTATGTTGCATGCTTTCACACTTAGCTTACACTTATTCACCCTCCTAATGGTCATTAAAAGTCACCAAACATGTCCTAACAATCAATATTATCATTAACATTCAATTCCCCACCTTGGAAATGCTTAAAACACTTTCTGACACATTTTAGGGTGGTCCGGGTTTGTGTCTGAGTTTACAAACCCGGACCATATCATCCCAATACTCTCTGCCTTATTTTTCACCTGGTCCGGGATACAAACCGGACCACATACAAAAATGAACTCACGGGTATGTTTTTAGGGTGTTCCGGGTTTAGGTACCGATTTGCAAACCCAGACCACTCCAGAATCACTCCAGAACATTGTTTTTCAGCCACCTTTTTACCTCTAATCCAAACCTAACCTTCTCCTAATCTTTATACATGAATTCTAACATGTTAAAACTCTAATTTGGCATCCTAAACCTCTCTAATTCCATGTCTAAATCATCACCCAATTTTCACACTCATCTCCCCTAGAACTTGCGCTTTGTTTCCTAGGTTCCTAACAACACCTAATTAGTTCTAAATTCTTCCCCTTCACAAAACACTTAAAACACCTAGTGTTCTACATGAATTTTGACGGAGGTTCCCCATATTTGTATCATCCTCACCCAACTTGTCAAGCACACTTACATTAATCCAACCACCCACTCATTCTAAACACTTAGAACACCTTCATTCCAGCACTTTTCATAACAATAACCACAATGTGCATAAACCTTAAAATCTTGGCTCTTAGGCCCTTAAACAACATTAATTTAAACACTGAATTTCCTCATATTATTAGCAACACCTGCACTACACTCAACATTTATCACATTTACTTGCTCAAACACAAACACAATCATAAAACACATATTAGCTTAAGGTACGTTCTTTACCTTGAATTTTCTTTCAAGACTTTCCTCCTCCTCTCTTCTCTCTTGTTCCACAACCGGTTACAATGGTGTTTAAATGCTAATCTAGTGACCAAGCCCAATGGAATAGTGATGAGTATTAAGATATTAAACAAACTCTTAAACTAACCCTAGAATCAAGAAATGTCTAGGTATGGAAATGAAGAGGATTACCTTCTTTACTCCAAGGGAATAACTTGGCAATCAAAAAGAGCAACTTCCAGCACTTTGAAATTTCACACGGCTGGTACAAGGAGGGAACGTGAAGTTCAAAAATTGGGAAAATTGGAAATGGAGAAAACAAGGAGGAAAAAGATGGTTTTGATGCTTTTCTTACCTTAGGACCAACAAGGAATGGTCTAGCTTCAAAAGGGAATGCTTTTTAGCTCAAACTGAGCTACAACCATGGAGTTAAAGTTTGGATTTTGGAGCTTTTAAAGGGGTGGAAAAGAAGCTCCAAGGTGAGAGGAATATTGTGGTGTATTTATTTTGTGATTTTAAGCTTGTATAATGGTAGAACAAGGAGGTTGAAGGTGGAGCTGGTGAGGGTTTCAGCAAATCGCCATTTGAAGAAGAAGGAGAACAGAGAGAGAGCTGGGAAGGAGAAGGAAAAATGACAGAGAGGAGGGAAATGAGAAGAGGAGGAGAGAGAATAGTAAAAAGCACTTTTACTTATGTTTTTTGTCTTTTTGTGAATAGTGATGAATTAATAGGCAAGAGGAGGAGGGAAAAAAGTGAGGGCATGTAGAAGATTCAGATTTTTGCCCAAATATGAAGAAGGGGCAGTTTGGTCACTTAGCAAATTAACACCCATAAATCCGAACTGTTACTATTCATCCGTCCGGGACCCGTTTTCTGGATTTTTTTTCGTTTTATTAATTTTAATGGTTCTAGACCTTCATTAAGGTTTAATTAATTTATATAATGGACTATAAATTTTTACGAGTCCATAAAACCCTATTTAAATCACATTTCCCGGGTTTCTCGAAAAACGTGCTTTAAAGCCCGTTTTGCGTTTTTAATCCTCTATTTGTACCGTTTCCGGAAAATTTTCCCACATGTTCTTAGTGACTAAATAAGTCTTAGGAATCCACTTAGGACATTATTTAAGGTTATATAACTCCTATGATTACATAACACGCGTTTTCACGTTTTGTGACTTCTACGCATTTTCTTTTTCTTTTGGGTTTTTATTTCTTCACCAATATTCTTAAGGACTTAATTAGCCTTAAAATATCATAATTACATAATTAATTAACATATTAAGGTTTGGGGTATTTCAACTGAAGGTATAGACTCGGTATAGTTGTAATGTAAATGTATGTATTTCAGTTAGAACAGTTGGAAATGTAAGTGTAGTGCTCGGTAATCTTGTCCATCAGACCGGTACGTTGTGTATGTATTAGCCTTGTTAGCCACGTGAGTGGCTAATGGCGTGTAGCACCCAAGAATTAAGGTATGTGTTGAGTTTTAATTCCACTGCAACCGTTTGTTAAGTGTCGTATTTGTAGTTGGGGTGTTACAAAAAGTGGTATCAGAGTGAAGTATCACTCTGATGACTGGAAATACCGAGCTTAGGAAGTACCGAGTAAGGAGTTTAAGACTTTGGGTTAAGGGTTGAGTGATAGAGTGAGAAGTACGCTAGTTCGGAATTACCAGTGTGCACTGGATACCTACAACATCCTTCCCGCCCTCCACAATCCCCGTTTTATAACTCGGAAAAAACACCAAAGAGATGGAAAGTCCTCTCATCGGAAATAACCGGATCTGGCTGTTATAAATTATTTCTGTAAGAACCAAAACCTGTCATATGGTAGAGTCCAAGAACTGAGAATCCCGGAGACGGTTCCTGTTTGAACAACCTTACCCGCACTTAATAGCGGAAGATTAAGAACCCTACGAGGAAACCAAAATTTCCGGCGACCTGGGTCGACATGCTAGCAGTCGAGGAAACCCAGCCAACAAGAAGAAAGCACTAACTGTGCACAGAAGCGGACAGTGATGGAGCAACAAACCCGAGGCACATGTCTACGGGACCAAATTGTTAAATAATACTGACAATGGTATAGAAACCGACTAAGGAACTAGTCAAGGTTGGATGATTCCAAACCTACAGCGCCAAAGAGGCTGTAATGCCCGATTATCGTAGTTTAGACCACTATGGAGCATTAGTGAAATATACTCCAATGGGACTACGAAGTAGTACCGTAACCAGTGGGTGCTGAACCGATAGCCAGCCAGCATGGCGCACTTGCCATGGCAAGTGCTGCTATAACGGGGCTATTTGGAAAATTTTAATGACTATAAAGTACCGAGTAAGGTACCGTATTGTTGAGGGAGGTGATTATAGAATCAAGAATCCAAGAATTTGAAGAGTGAAACCTGGAAGGGCTTAGTGGCCTAACCATTGTATGTGAAGATATACCAGTCAGCGGGAAGCTAGACTTGGTCAAGTGTGAAGACATTTTAAATACCGAGAAGAATTTTCTTATGATCCCAGTTTTTCATAAACCCAGATTTATTTCAAACCGTTTTCACAACCAAATTTTCTTCCAACTCATATTCATTTCAAACCATCTTTTAAGCTCAAATTTTCTCAAACTTCATATTTTCTTTAACAATAAAAACCATGGGACCTACACCGGCCTCAGCGCCACACAGTAGGTAAGTTGTACCCATTTGCTTTCGAGCAACTTTAGAACAATCCTATAACCCGAGGGAAGGGATCCAGTTCATACTAGATATAGACAGTGGACAAATTTTCCCTTAATATATGGTTCGGGAAGCACGGAATGATCATCATAGGACGATATGAGGGAGTTGACAATAGAATACTTCACCTAGGCGTGTGACGGACACTACGAGTGTACTAACTGAAATGTGGGATGACCGCACTCCGATAGGAGCTTGTGGGCTGACAGACCTTCTTATGGGTTAGTCGGGTAAGTAGCAATGTATCAGTAGGGTACCCCACATATGTATACGAGTAGAGTCAGGAACACGGGATGTAGTCGACTCCATACTACGGTCAGCAGTAAAGGTCAAACAAGAGCACGAATTGCCAAGAAGTGGTTGAAGTAAAGGAACCCAGTTAAGTTAAAGAGACTAAAAGCATTAATGAATCCATTTCAAGGAAATTTATGAGTCAAGAAGCGTGGAGCGCACTGACTAGTAAGTAAAGACATCTCATATGTCTCAAGAATCCCGAGGAATAAAATATGATAGCTGGAACACATACCTAGTCTATACATAGTAAGGCCAATTCCTAATATGGACACTTTAATGTGCAACAGAAGGGATGAAACTCCCGGAATGATCACCTAGACTACCAGGGGATATCGACCTTAAGAGAAGAGGATAGTAAACCCAGTAAAGAACGTAAAGCGATGTAGTTAACTAAACGTACCCACAAGTACAAGCCAGAGGTAATGTCATAACCTACTAACACCCAGGAGCGGTCCTGAAGGGTGTTTGGGTCAACAATTGTTGAAGGAAATGTCGTGATAGAAACACAAAAGTTGAAGCTAATACCCCGGCTTAAACATAAGTCGTCAGGAGGTAAACGGACATTCTTAAGGGGCATCCCATATAAGGAAGCATGGTGCAACGACCTTGTTAGGGAGCCCAATACAACCGCCAAACCATGTGATGGTGTACGGAGAAGTAAAATTGGTGTGAACAGCCTATAATGAGCAGAGCTCGAGGCAATAAGGCTTATAAGCCACATATCAAATGTGTTATGCAAATTTAATTGATTACGAAAGTTTATGTTGTACAAGTAATAGAGCGGAGAACAAACCACTGCTTTAAGAGTGGGGATACCTCTCGATATGGTGAAACCGCTAGAGCGGTAGTTATGTGAACCAAGTTCAAAGAAATATGTTAAGGATTGACCATATTGTTAATACCCAATAATGATTGGAATAAGAATAATACGAATAGAGGTGTTTGTGCCAATTGTGGAGACCAGAAGAGTAGTAAGTTTAATAGCAACCACCATAGGTGTGTGATGCTAAGTGTTGAGTGAACAACGCTCAAGAAGCATAAAGGCTCGAAGAATAGCGTATTCAGTAGTCATTCAAATGAATGAAGAACCATAATACGAATGATGGAAGTACATGAGCGGAAGCTAATATGAGAGTGGATGCCATGTAAGTTAGTGTTGTACAAGAAGTAAGAATACGGTGTGCAATAAGTGATAGCAAGTAAACTGGGCAGTAAGCAAGTACACAATGTGCATTCCTATAGCAATCGCATAAGAGATTTACTGCCAAGGCTTTACGCCTCTACACTCCGTATGACTTAGTGTTTTGGTATTGCCCTTGCGCAGTAATGATTGAGTGGGATAGCCAGGAATTTTGGAAAATGTTAGTTCTGGTAGGAGTAGAAAGAGACTTATAGCACTATAATGACCAATGCATAGGAAATGCAAGGTCGTACAAATGAAAGAATTCATGTACAAAACCGAATGTTGAGGAATGATTAAGAATAAGTGACTACAGTAGCACTAAATACCAAATATCGGTATGCAATATACCTCAAATGTTGAAAGTAACCGAGAGAGCACTACACATTAGGTGGTAGCTCAATCTCAACCGACAGTGAGTCGGAAGAAATCATGTCAATCATTGTGAATTACATAGCAGTATACACAGTAAATTATCATGGAAGTGGATAGGAAGTTTATAACTCACCGAATTCGCACATGGTAAGAGATACCACTCATCGGTTGAGGAACCATTATTACCCGAATAAAAGTGATAAATGAGGGATGTGCAGTACATTATGAAAAATGAATGGGGCAAACTAACCCCCATAGTTATCAGAGTCGCGCAGCAGAAGCTAGTGAGCCAATGACTCGAATGTTGAATGTACATAGTGAATATGAGTAAATGACTAATTATTAACGCCTACAAGCCTCACAGGCTAGAACCGAAACTGGTTATGAGTTAAATAAACTCCAATGAGAATTCTTGGCTTAGGGACTAAACCGCCAATAAGGTTAAGATCCTCAAACCAGAACGCATTGTATAACAGACCGCGTGGAAATTGAAACACTTCACGGTGGCAGAACATTTTAAATCAATGTTCAGTGATTGATTACGTAGGCTTAATCCCTTTTAAGGGGGGTAGAGCGTAAAAACGCTTAGTGTGTTTTGACGTACAAGTGTACGTGAACTATGGTGTGCATAGCACAAAATAATTTTTTTGATTATTGGTGCATATGTAATATGAACATACGCATTCATTCATGGTTTGATTGTGGTAATTGCGCACAGAAGATGCGAATACCATTGTGATAAGTGTGTCTACTTTGTTAACTATTGTGTGTGAGTACAAGTGTAACGGAGTAAAGAAACTCCCGGGGAACTAAAACCCCGACCATGTATGTTCATATAATACTAAATGTAAAACCATGTATTGTATTTTGATAAAAGTATATATATATATATACAGTATTGTGATTTATGAAAAGGTATGACACCGACATAGAACCTAGCGAGAGGTAAATTCCCTAGGTAACTTGATTAAAAGTGTATGGAGATAATTGATGGACGGAGTTCCATCCCTTGGAGATGTAATGATTATAACTAGAAGGACTGGAAGATAGAAAATGGTAAATGTTTGAAGTAGTTGCTTGTTTGAAATTGAAGTGGGAGGTGGAACTTGATTTGCATGCGATCAAGGGAAACTGAACACAAATTGGGGTGGAAAGATAGTTCAACACTGATGCTGATCACATCAGGGTTGGATGATTCTTGAAACTCCCTATACGGGTCATAAATAATCACATTAAGAATAAGATGCAGTTAGCAATAATTGGACTTGGAGTTGTATTGTGTTTTCAAAAGAATTTTAAATTGGTGTTTCAAAATTTCAATTAGTACTTTCAAGACTCCAATAAATATTCCCAAAATTATTAAATGGTATTTTCAAAGGAAGGATTTCATTTACTTGACCGCGTAGAGGATTTTCAACTAGTATCCTTCCAATAAAGGATTTGTTCTACTTAACCCCATAAAGAATATTTTTGTATTACTTGCTCACGAGCTGAGGACGTATGAGCCTTTGTCTTCGGACCGGTGACATGAGAAGTATATTTTAAAAATGTATGTGATTGTTTTTATCTCTCAAAGGAACGGGGGCTAGAAGGTGTCCATCGTGACCGGGTTCTGCGGGATCATAGGGTATATGTACTCAACATGGGACTCGAGCCCATGAAGAGATGGAAAAGGTATTTCTGTTGTTATACACGCTAAGACATGTTGTGTGATATGTGTGTTATATGTTATCCAGACCTATGAGTCTGAAGGTTATGTCAAGTTTAAGTAATATGTAAAGTTCGTGTTGTAAAAGTAAACCCGGTATTCTAATTAAAGGATGCATGGGAAGTTGTGAACTTTGAGGACAAAGTTCTTTTAAGGGGGTAGAATGAAATACCCCAAACCTTAATATGTTAATTAATTATGTAATCAAGATTTTCTAAGGCTAATTAAGTCCTTAAGATCATTGGTGAAGAAATAAAAACCAAAAAGAAAAAGAAACTGCGTAAAAGTCACAAAACATGAAAACGCGTATTCAATTATTTCAGGAGGTATATAACCTTCACTGGGGTTATAAATATATTTTTATACCCTAATTACACACTAGGAATGTGTGATAAAAATTCCGGAAGAAAACGGATCCAAATAACGCGTTAAAACGCTAACGGAGTCCTAAAGCGCGTTTTTCGAGAAAAACCCGAAAATGTGACTTTAAACAGTTAAACGACCCCATAAAAATTATAGTTAATTATATAACTATAATTAAACATTAATGGAAGCTTAAGAGCCATTAAAATTAATTAAACGAGAAAATTCGGAAAACGGGCCCGGTTAGTGAATAGTGCTAAACCGGGTAAAATAACGAGTGTTTTCTGTAAAAAAACGAAAAACGCTCCCAGCTTGTATACTGTGTGGGGCTGGTTTTTTCTAGTTAATAGCCCCCCTTACACACATTAATAAAGTAGAAAGAAAGAAAAAAAGAAAGAAAGAAGGAAAGAGGAGAAAAAGTACAAAAAGCAAAAAACATTCTCTCTCCTCTCATTTTACCCCCACTCACGTACTGCCACCTCTCTTCCTCCTCTCTCTGCCAATTTTCTTCTTCCTCCTCACCCCATCCATGGTGATTTTGCAGCCCCTCCAAACTCTCCACTTCTCTCCCATGTACAAGCTAGCTCCATGCTCCAAATAAAAAAAATACATATTCTTCTTCCTCTCATCAAGGGCTTCATTTCTATCTTTTCGAAATCTCCATTGGTGGAAGTTCATCTCCATGGGTATATCCCATTTGAAGAGAAAATTACATTTTTTGAAGCTTAGAGACTCCTCTTTCATTCAAGGTAAACATATCCAAGAAAAACCCACCTTTCCTTCATTTCTTGGTATGACCGATTTTGCCCCATTCTTATTCCTTGTTCTTTCCTTGTTTGAGTTATTCTACAAGGCTCCAATGGTGGTTTGGGAGTCCTCCATTGATTCATGACCAAAATTCATTCTAGGGTTTCAAGGTAATCTCTCCTTTTTGTGCTCTAAGCACCCCTCCTTGTAACCTAGCTCAATTAATAAGTCTAGAGGTAATATTTAGTGCCTAATTCCTCATTTTAATATTGATGTTTGAGGTTGGCAAGTGGTTGGCCAACTTGGCCGATTGTGACCAAGAAAGAGAAGGGGAGAAATGGGAAGAAAAGCTTGTGAAATTAAGGTAATTAAACTACCTTGGTGCTTATGTAATTGTTCTGGAATATTGGGAATGGATAACTTAAATAATGAACCCAAAATAAGTTAGGCAATGTATTTTGATATTGTTGAAGGAAGTTGTGAATTTTTGTTGAGTTAAAGGCCTTAGAGCCAAGTAAATTGAGTATATATGTTGATAATGTTGTTTGAGGAGATTTTGTGGAATTATGTATGCTGGTAGGAACCCTTGTGGGTGTGGCTAGATTAGGATGAATGTGGATGAAAATTTGGTGGTAAGATGAGTTTTGGACAATGCTAGAAAAGCAACGGAGTTATGGCGAAATTTGATAGGAAATAAGTGTTTTAAGATGACTTAGTAAATTGGAGAACCTAAGTGTTTGTAGTGTTGTTTGGAGATGGTTGATAACCTTGTAATGGTAGGGGAGTATGGTAATGAGAGTGTACAAAATCTGTAGCAAATAGCAAGTGAGGAACTTGGAATTTAAGGAAAAAGAGTTAGTGTTTGTAACTTGTGAAACAAGGAGTGAATGTGGGTTTTAGAAGTGCATTTATGTAGGAATGATTGGCAATGGTCATTGATGGATTTGGTGAGGTTGGTAGGAGGTAAAAACCACCAAGAGGAAGTTAGAAATATACAAGAGTGCAGACTGTAACAGTGGGGAGGAAAATTTGTGGAATTTAAGCAGGAAGTTGAGTAAGGATTTAACCCATGTTTTGAAAAGCTTTAGGGCATGTTTTAGTGTGTTTAAACATGTAGAAAACATGTGGAAAGTTTAGGAAATTATTGAAGGTGAATTAGGGGTTGAAAAGAGGTCAAAAACTGTCAATTTAATCACCTACAGACTTGGTCCGGGTTTGTAAACATGTACACAAACCGGGACCACTCTTAAAACACGCCAGAAACTTGATTCAGCAATTGGTCCAGGTTTACATGTAAGTACACAAACCCGGACCAGTCCAAGAATGTGTTTTTAAGTGTTGTTATGATCGGGAAGTGAATGGTAACGGTTTTAGAAGATGATTAGGCCTTGTTTGGTGAGTTTAAAGGCCATTGGAAGTATAAACAAGTGTGAGGGTGAATGTGGAAGTTGTGAACTTTAGATCACATATGTAAGTTAAAGATAACGGGAGAACAAGGTAAGTACGGGAGTAATAGAAGTTTACATACCGTAGGATTTTGTTGTTAATAAAACATTTGAACAATAATACCAGTTGTTCGGAAACTACCCGAGGAGCGTGAGGTGACGTTGGAGTAGATGGGACCACGGTAGAGTAACCCATGGTGTAAGGTATGGTTTTCTTGCAACCTGTGTCCTACCGGGTTACACCGGCTTGTATGCCAACTTATTGTTTTGTGTGTTTGCCACCTTGCAAGATAAAGCATGAAATGAGTTACAGTAATTCATTAACGTGGCGTAAATAATTCCGATATCGTTTAACCTTAACTATGTGTTAACCCATAGCTAACCGACTCTAGGATCACATAAGAGATCGGTATTCGGATTAAACATCCCAACCTACAGGAACGTTCTAACTACGGCAATCCATGCTTTAGTTGTATATTATGGTTGGGTGTGTTGTTGATTATCGGTTGCCGTTATCCACGTTTGTCGAATGGGATGTTACTTCCCTTATGTGTCTAACCAAGTTAGTAACACTATATGATGTATGGATGTGATAGGTTCCATAATGGAACTCTTGACTATATATATATATATTATGGGGGGTGAGGAATCCGGTCGTTCCGGTCGCGCGCGTTGTTTGAGAGTTGATGTATATATCTGAATTAACTCCCACTCTGTTATGTTATGGTTGTTTTCCTTCTTGGATTACAATCACCCACAAGCTTAACCAAGGCTTACCTACCTCATTATTATTCAGTTCTAGGGGGAATACTATTATGTTAAGGTTTATTTCCTTCCTTGGATTGCAACCACCCGCAAGCTTAACCAAGGCTTACCTACCTCACTATTATTTGGAGCTAGGGGAAATTGTGTACGGTGTGATCGGGTCCATATTACGGCCGACACATCTAAGTGAAGTAAATGTGTACGGTGTGCTCGGGCTATATTTCCTCCGGCACATCCTAAGTAAAGTGTACATTCTCTAAGAAGAACGGTGTTAAGTTGTATACATGTTATTATGTGAAGTATGTTGTTATGTTTTACACGTTGATCTCCGGAATCAACCCCGTACAAATATAAGGGGTAATTAAGTATAACCGATTAAATGGGTATGTGTCGTCTAGCAAGGAATAGCTCCATTAGGGTAGAACCCTCAAGGGCCAAAGAACACAATAATGTGATCTAACCAATGTGATGTGTTAAACTTATGTTTGTATCCTATTCATTGGATGTGTGATTTATAAGCATGATATGTGTGTATAGTTCATGCATGTTTTAAATATAATTAACCGCATGCTCAGACGACAAATAGTTGCGCGTGGCCCGGTAGTATGCGAGCTGCAGGATTACCATACCAGCAAAGGTGCTGACCCTCTTTGGGGGCCCCCATTACTTTTCAGGTACAATGAAGCTGACAGCCGTTCGAGAGTAGGACGGGGTAACTGTTTATGTATGGGTGGTTATTTAGTTTCACGTGATATCGGTAATGGAAGGTATAGACTCGGTACAGTTGTAATGTAAATGTATGTATTTCAGTTAGAAACGGTTGGAAATGTGTGTGTAGTGCTCGGTAATCTTTTCCATCAGACCGGTACGTTGTGTATGTATTAGCCTTGTTAGCCACGTGGGTGGCTAACGGTGTGTAGCACCCAAGGATTAAGGTATGTGTTGAGTTTTAATTCCGCTGTAACCGTTTGTTAAGTGTCGTATTTGTAGTTGGGGTGTTACACATACTAAGATGGCGTGGGGGGATCTAGCCTACATCCCCAACAATTTAAGAAATGTTGTTTATTGTCGGTAAGTGTACTACTGCTGGCTAGGGTTAACCAAGCTCTACTAAAATAAACAACGAACTAAGGGTTAACCAGTTCTAATAAGGGAACGGTTGACTTAACTAAGATAAGGTTCAGATAAGATACAATCATTTCTATTTAAAGGATGGTTGTATTCTAAGACTGAGATAAGGATTAAGATTAAGGTAAGATATGGTTAGACTGAGATTAATAGGAAACATAACTTAAAGAGTTAAATAAATGACTCGCTCATTAAGGGAACGCATTTAAGTCGTTCATTGTGTTGAACTTTGATTGTTCATGTTTGGCTTGTTGTTTACTGCACTTTCTATTATGTTGTGCATCTAATCAACCTCCATGCTATCGACAATTAGTCGTCGTAGCCACGTTAGCTTGGGGGCCATGAGAGGATCATACCAGCAATTTTGCTGACCCCCTTTGGGGGTTGTTTTCATTATGTAGGTGAATGACAGAAGGCGACAGTCCTGAGAGTAGGATCGGGTAGAATTTACTTCGGGTTGTCTTCCTTTAGTTGTACGAGTTGTGTATGTACACCCGTTTAGTGAATGGTATGAGATGTTAGTAAGTTGTATAGGATGTAAGGAGGTTGTAAGATTGATATGGAAAAGAATAAGGATTGTAAGTACTAATGTTCGGTATATTCTGTTAGTCAGACCGTGGCAAGGTCCTGGAGTGTATTTAATTCCGCTGCAACGTTTGTATATATGTTGTTAAGTTGCGATAACCACGATTGGATTGAGATGGGGTGTTACAAAAAATAGAAAATATGTTGTATTTAATGACTTAAATTATTGTTTAATGATTAATTTATGACTAAAATAAACATTTAATCAGTAACTTATGATTAAATATAGTACATAATAAATAACTAATATTAAAGTATTATATTAATTTTTAAAGAATCCAAAATCTTAAAAAATAAAATAAAATTTTGAAAAAACGGGTCAGGTTCAGGTCAACCCGCTCCGGGTTTGGGTTGAAGAAATATAGCCCGCTCCGGGTTCGGGTCGGGTTCAGGTTGAAGAAATATAACCCACTCCGGGTTTGGGGCGGGTTTGAGTTGGCCTAAACTCACTTCAACATATAAGTATAGTCGGTGCAATTTTTGTTGCACCAATAGATCAATATTTTGCACTAACAATATATTTGGTGCAAGTTTAATGTTACTCTAAGGTTGCACCCATAGATACGCTACTACAGCTTACAGGGGCAACTTTTTTCAGAGTTCACAATTTGAAATCTCTATGGGTGCAAAGATTACTTGCACCAATTGATCAAACCCAAATAGTGCACGTAAATATTGCACTAAATGATGCTAATCAATTAGTACATGTTTGGTGGGTTGCACCATTTGATCAGAAGGGTGCAAAGTATTTTGTTACACTATTTGAGCAATATCAGATAGTGCAAGTTATTTTGCTGCCCCATTTGATCTCTTTCTACTACAACGCTTACCAGTACACTATTGGTGCAAAGTCTATTTTTTGCACCATTTGATATTTTCCTGTAATACCCCAAACTAATTAAATATGGATTAAACATCTAATCACATTAATTAAGGCCTAAACATGCCTTAAAAGTCAACTGAGAAAAACAGTGGTCAACACAAAGCAAGACATTGCATCCTTTGACTGTTTAGGGTAAATAAATACCCAAATGAACTTCTTAGGACCTAAAACTTTGTCCTAAGCATATTAACACATAACTAAACATATTACAATTGTTGGACAACACTCCAACACAAAGAACAAGCATTTACATGCTTCAAGGTCAAGTTGGGCAAAAATGTGCTCTAAGAAAACCTTAAAGGCCTAATGACCTCTAAATGATATAAAATTAGGATTCCATGATCAAATATCATGTAAGGAACACAACAAAACCGTTCTCAAAGAAAACCAAGCTCAGAAACACCTTGCGACACAAAATGTGCACTAAAACACCTTAAAGCACGTTTTTGCGTAATTGCCTTCTAAATTGGTTTTTAATGGGCTTAAAGTTTATAATTACCTTTAAATTTGCTAATATATCCTATTATATCATATTAGAATTTAATTCCATAAATTTACAAATTTTTACAAATTTTATTTTAAAATATTAATAAAACCCTAAAAGGGGGCCCGTTTGAGTCAACATTGACTAAGAATGGTCAAGATGTCAAATTTGACCCCTTGGATCCCATGGAGTAGGCAGTCACAAGCAGGGGGAGCCTTAATTCGCCACTTGCACATACAAGGGACAAGCCTCCAACATATTCCATGATTTAAGGGACCACTTTTACCTTTCTTATATTATAATCTAAATATCACACTTTTGGCTCCTTGATTGATTAAGTCTCCAAAAAAACGTGTGAGAGGCTCCTTTCCCCTCCAATAATCGATGCCAATCACCCATGGTGAGTCATTAGGCATTTCAAAACATAAAATAAGCAAAACTTTACCTTAAAGACAAATTTGACTTATTATTCTCATTACCTTCATTCCCAGCCGACACCAGCCTTCTTCAACCTCTCTTTTGCTTCTCCAAACCGTGGCTAACACACCAAATACAGAGGAGAACAACAATTGACATAGGTAAGCTTATTAAGCCATTTTATGTTCATTTTCTTCACAATTCTTTCCTCTTTCGATGGATCTAAGCATCAACCATTTCCATCCATGGATCTAGATTGTTTTGGAGGTTGAAAGGAGGGCAAATCTCATCTGTAACAAAGGGAAGAAGGTGGAGAAATCTAATCTTGTTCTTAAGGTATAAAAATGTGCTTTAAGCACTTATCTTTTGATTCCCTTCAAATTCGGTTGTGAAACTTTGTTCCTAGCCTTATTATCTTCTTCTTAACATACTTATTCAGTTGGTATATCAAGAGCTTCAAGGTATAGCCAGATCCAAGCCAAAAACACCATTTTAGGCATTTTAAACAAGGTAAAAATTAGCCATCTTCTAATCTGAGTTATACCAGTTTAAAGCTTGGTTTTAGTAGCTCTTTTGATGCTCTTTACCTACTGTAAATACAGGCCGAAGACAACCTATTCTTGTCTTGTTATTCTAAGGTAAATCTTACCTTGAAATATACATTAAAACACTTCTTATGGCTAGATCTTGCTTGGAGAGTAACCATGCCTTAATTTCTGTTTGAAAACATGTAAACTAAGCTATGGAAATTTTATCCTAAGCTGGCCGTGGCCAAACAAGGCTTTAACTTGGCAAAAACAAGGTATAAATCACTTAAACCTACACTTGGTATATTAATATGTGTTTGTACATATGTATATGTATATGCCGTGAGTGAACATGGTTAATAAGGTCTTATTTTGACCTTTGGTGATTAAGGAATGGTTTAATAAATTTATCTAAGTGATTAATTAGCATAATTGTCAAATTTAAGACATAATGTGGAAAATTGGTAAATAAGGAAGAATATGTGGTGAGGGCCCAGAGTTTAAAGTACTTTTGGACATTTATGTGTAATTCATTTTATAAGCTAATGTTTGTAATAAGGCCATGTACTTTAGGCCATTTTATTTATGCATTTATAAGGTTTGATTTAAGTTTAGGTGGTATATATGCATTACCGCATATTATAAGGGGTTAGAGTGTAATTAAATTAAATTTAGGGGCTATATAAAAATAAAGCCGAAAGTTTGAGGTTAAAAAGGATTTAAAATAAAGTTTATAAGATTTTATAAAGTTTTGGGGTTAAAAGGTAATTTCTGAAAAGATATGGGTATAAACCGTAATATGTGGAGATTGATGGTCAAGGAAATATTAAGGTGGTCAACCTTGACCATATTGTAGGTTTTGACCTAATTAGATAAGTTAAATAACTTATTTAAGGTTTTATAATAAGATAAGTATTTAATTGTAACAATTTTATAACATATGTGGTATATATGTTATTACCGAAAATAAAGGGTGTAAAATGGTATTATAAACACCCATGGGCTATTAGGAATTTTTAGGAATTTATTGGGTTGCTTTTGGAAATTTAAAATAAATTATATATGTATAATATATAGTTATTATGTCATTATGACACTTTGGAATAAAAGATGGGGTGGAATAGTAATAAGCGAGAATATATGGGTTAGTAATGTTAATTATAACCCTTTGGTGAAATTTGGTGATTTTTAGAATTATATAAGAGTACTTATTAAGATATATGTATAATATATAGTTTTAATGATATTATAAAACTATATGTTATAAATTGGGCCAAATGGCAATTATAGGAACTTAGTGGGTCTGTTCGGTTATTAAATAAAATAATCATAGGTTATACCATTTTATAAGTTAAAAATGTTATATTATATGATATATATAACATGGTATAAATAATGGGGTGAATTTGTAAATAAAGGAAACTATAGTATATGAAAAAAGAATAAGGTTTTTATATGGTGCCCATGCGGCAATATTATATAGTTTTGTATAAAAACTATAAGTTATAAATTAAAGGAAATAAAATATCATATTATATGGTATTAGTATATGGTATAACATTACATAATGTTATGTGGCCGAAATGGAATTTAAATAAAATAAGGTGCTGTACCGAATTATTAAAGATGGGAAAAATGAATTTTAGACTATGGTCTTAATGTTATAAATGTTATAACAATTATATGGTGTTAATGGTTTTATTGGAATTAAGATAAGTAAGGATATTCACATTAAATAATGTGACAAACTATAAATAAATAAGATTTATAAACTAAGGTATTTATTGATTAAACCTTAGGAGTTGTAATTATACAACATAAAATGTTACATAATATTAGGATAATAATCTTAATATAGGTTGTATAATATAATACAACTAATGGGAATAATCATCTAATGTAAGATGATAAAATGTAGCATATAAAATAAGAGTTTTATAAACTCATGGAACTTACCTATATGGTACATATATACATATACAAGAAAAAATGTATATAAGGATGGATATATATTATGGTTGGAAACCATATAATATAATGGTGGTGGTTATTACAAAAAAATAGTTACAAACTATAAGTTATGAGTTTTTGAATGCAAATATAATTTGCCAAGATAATGGATTATATAATACAATGTATTATAATGGATGGTGGGAAAATAATAATACAATATAATATAATAATGCATGCATACATGCAACTATAGGTTATATACCTAAGTTTAATAGTGGATAAGATTAAGGAAATATAATGAATTAAACTTAACAGTCGAAATGTTTCGACATACGAGTTTTAGTAACAAAGCCGACCGGTTTAGAGAAGCCCGTAATAAATAACTGTAGAAATCCGGGGATGAACTGTCGGGGTTACTTATTATTCGGAAATACCGGATGTAGTTAGTCATGGAGACTGACTTATAGTTTTATTACTGTTTAGATCGTACTTCAGACGAGGACGCTTGACGAGCTAGTGGTCTACACTGCGCATCCTAGGTCTTGGTGAATGGTATGTAAAGGGGTTTGATCCGGGTTGTCCTAAGGATTTCCTTGGGCTCGGATTTGGTTGATATCACTTGTGTGTTAAGTGTTTTGGATACATGTATGTGATTGTGTGCTACTGCATTAATTATTTATGCACGAGCGTCCTACGGGACTAACACTACGTCGACTATAGATCGACTTATATAAACATACATATACGTTATTGAAATACCCCAAACCTTGATATGTGGTTTAAATATCAAACTATGTTATATAAAGGCTAAAAGTGCCTTAGGAACATCAGTGTACAATTTTAATCATAGTAAATGCAATAAAGCATTAAGACACGGTTTGAGCAAAAACATGCTCTAAGCTATGAGTGAACTTGGTTAGGACCCAAAGAGCCTACCAAGACTTAATAATATTCAATTATGATTTAATAAGGCTAAATAAGTCCTTAGGAAACCTTGGTGGGCAGTTAAACCAAATAAAACACAAATAAATACCTTAAAGTCAATAAGAGCAAAAATGTGCTCTAAGCTTGGGATAAATGTGTATAAGACCTAATGGTCACACCTATACTTTATAAATATGTTAATGAACATATTAAATCAATTACCAACGAAAACCAAGCTTGAAAACAGGTTAAAACACAAAATGTGCTTTAAGGAGTCTTAAAGCACGTTTTTGAAAAATTGTCTCGTAAATGAGTTTTGAATGGCTAAATGTCCATCATTACTCTTTAATTAACATGTGTACTATATAGTATCACATTTGGGTGGCTATATCAATGGGAAATCAAAAATTTCACTTCTATGTGCCTTGTTTTAGTGAATAGTGTTTTATAAGCTAGTTTGTAACATAGATGTTATAAGTAATTAAATGAGTCAATAAAGACTATATTACCCTAGGCTTAAAAGGGGGCCGGTTTTTGTAGTAGTGAGTCACCAAACATGTTACCTTATTAAGTAAATAAAGATGACTCATAAGTTACTATTTGTTTAAGTCATAAATATCTTCAAAAACAAAACCAAACTCACTTCTTTCATTTCTCCCTTCATTTCACACGGTTCTCTTCTTCTTCTACCTCTCTTCTCTTCTGTTCTCACGGTGAAGCTACAGCACCAGCACCATTTCACCATCTCCATTGTCAATATCTCATGACTCACTTAACCAAATCAAAAACAAACACCACCATTCTCTTCCTCTCATCAAGCTTCATTCCTACCTTCTCAAAACTTCAAGAGCCCCATTTCGGTGCCATGGAGTTCCACCATTGATGGAGCTTGAGCTTGTCTTTCCACATATTATTGATCTCCTTTGCTCCTAGGTAAGGGATCTCAAAGAAAAATCAAGTTTCCTCCATGTTTTGGTTGTGACCGAAAATATTCATTGATGGAGCTCCTTGTGTTGCTTGTTCTAGCTCCATTTGAATCTTTCAAGGACTAGGTGGAGTCCTCTCTTCATAGATATTCAAACACCCTCCAAAGATTAAGGTAAAACAACTACATTAATGTTTTTGAAATAATGTAAACCTAGGGTTTACAATGAGATGGAGCTTAAAGCTTGAATACTCATTATGTTGTTTGTATAATGTTTAGTAGTTGGCAAGGAACCAAATGCCTTACCGGTTTTGTAAGGAAACAAGAAAGAAATTTGGGAGGAAAAGAGGTAAATATGCTATCTTAATGTGGTTTAATGCCTTAGGAGAAATAAGCTTATAATGCTTGTTAAAAACTACCTAAAGAGCAAATGGTGAATGACTAGTAAAGTGTTCTCAAGGAGACTAGTAAAAGAACATATGTATTGGTGTATGTATTTGCAGGTCAAAGGCATTACTTATGTGGGAAATTCAGTGTTATGGCTTATGCAATTTAAGGGCCTAAGAGCCATGTTATTTAAGGGCCTAAGTGCCAAGCAATTTAAGTTATGCACTATATTGGATGTTGTAGTGCTAAATGTGTGAAGTTTGTGAATAAAATGTGTTCGATGGATTTTAGGTGTCTTGAACGAAATAAGGTAAACCCTAAGTGTTTGGATGTGAGTATATACAAGAGAAGCTATGGCCAAATTTGGGAAAATGTGTGAGAAGTTCTAAGTGTTTTAAATGGTCTTGGTGATTAGGAAGTTAAAGGTGAATAAATGTTACTTGAGAAGAAAACATGTGTTAAGGTGATT
Organism: Limonium bicolor; assembly: GCA_023374045.1. Lineage (NCBI taxonomy): Eukaryota > Viridiplantae > Streptophyta > Magnoliopsida > Caryophyllales > Plumbaginaceae > Limonium > Limonium bicolor. Next base: position 456,157,878 of record CM041776.1, on the reverse strand, counting down.
TAGAGTGATGCAAGGATTTAGGTGTTATCTGGAGTTCTAGGAATTCAATGTGTGTTTTGAGGATGTATTAAGTCTTGGAGAAGTTTGTTTAAGGTAGGAATGTTGATGTACAGGAAGAAATGTGTTTAGGTGAGGTTGAGAAAGGAATTCAAGAAGTTGTGAAAAGAGGATTTGGTTAGTAAGAGAAGATGCTTGGGAGATGATGTTAAGGTAAGGAGGAAACATTTTGGGATAGTTTGTAATCAAAAGGTGAGAAACACCATTTAGAAACCTGAGTTAATGTATAAGTGTTGGTGTGTATAAGAAAATTGGGTAAAAGTTGGCCAATGTTTAAGGTGAATCGAAGTGGGTATTGTGGCATTAAATATACCTAAGATCATATGGTAAGTTTATACAATTAATGGAGGTGGAGGAGGAACTAAGGCAACAACACTTGAAAAATGCAATTTTGACAATTCTGTAGCTTTGGTCCGGGACTAGGTCATGGTTCAAGACCCGGACCAAGCTTTTAAAATGGCCGAGAGTTGTAACATGTTGTGGTCCGGGACTTAAGGGAAGTACCAGGTCCCGGACCACCCTATTAAAATCGCCCGAGAGTTTTCTAATGTGTTGGTCCGGGACTTAAGGTAAGGACCAAGTCCCGGACCACTCTAAAAATGTTTGTTTAAGGTTGGAGAATGATGTCTAATGATGGGGATTGATGGTTAATGATGTTATGAGGTTGTTAAGGACATGTTAGTGAGTTTTAATGACAATTAAGTGGGTGAAAAGTTGTAAAAAATGTGTAAACAAGTGTTGGGTTTGATGTGAGAGTTGTAAACTTAATATCACAAGAGTAAGTTAAGTGTAACGGGAATGACGGGGTAAACTATGGGCGCTTTAAACGTTAAGCAAACATGTTACCCCAATATTAATAAAAGTAATTGTGATGTTACCAGTTGTACGGGATTTGTTCGAGGAACCTAAAAGGACATGATAAGTGGACTCCGGTGACAGGTATGGTTTTCTTGCAACCTGTGTCCTACCGGATTACACCGGCTTGTATGCCAATGTGTTTTTCTGTATGTTGCCACGTTGTAAGATAAAACATGTAATGAGTTTACAGTAATTCATATATGTGGCGTGTTCAACTCCGATACCATTTAACCTCGGCAGTGTTAACCTTAGTTAACTGAGTCTAGGATCACATGAGAGGTCGGTATTCGGAGTAAACGACCCGAACCATGGACGTACAACCACGGCTATGCGTGTGTTAAATGTGTGATATGTGTATGTGAATGTAGGGATCTCCCTTGTGTGTTTAAACACAGTTGTAATACTGTATGATGTGTAGATGTGATAGACTCCATAGTGGGGTTCTAACTAATATCTAAAGTAAGTATGTACTAACAGTAGTGAGAATCGGGTTGGCCGGTCGCGCGTTGTTTGGGAGAGGGTATCCTTCCTAGCCTTACCCTTCTCTTTGTTATGGTTGTTTCCCTCACGGGTTATGATCTCCCATTAGCTTACTCCAAAGCTTAGCTATTCTGACTTATGATCGGTTTAGGGGGAACATGTGTTGTGTGGTGTGTTCGGGCCTCCAAACCCGAACCGCCTTAACTTAAGTTACTCGTCCAACTATTAGGACGGTAATGAGTGTTGTTGTTATTGTATAACGAGCTTATCATGAGACTGGCAACATTCTCTAGGCTCACCAGTGTATAAACAATGTTTGGGTCGGTTCCTAAGAGAACCACTCCAGTTAGTTATGTATTTTTGTTGTGATGCATATCTATTGCGGTATTATGTTGTGCACGTGGAAACGTGCAAAGTGTTGTTAAGTGTTGTATGTAGTGTATGTTGTAGGATGTATAATGTGGAGTGTGTGGATCATGGATATGATTCCCAGTTTGTGATAAGAGGCATTTAAGGATAACCCGATTTAAGGGTATGTGTCGTCTATTAAGAAGTAGCTCCATTAGAGGAAGAACACTCTAGGGATGATGAATACCATGAGTGACTTATTAAGTAAGGATATATTATCCGTTTGTTGAGCCCGTTGAGGCGAATGATTATGTGTTGTGTGTGTTTACAGTTGCATGTGTGATTTAAAATAATCAACCGCATGCTAAGACGACAATTAGTTGTGCGTGGCCCGGTAGCATGTGGGCTGCGGGATTACCATACCAGCAAAGGTGCTGAGCCCCTTGGGGGCCACCCTTTCTCTTCTTTTCCTGTTTCAGGTACAGAGAGCTGGAAGCCGTTCGAGAGTAGGACGGGGTAGACATTGTACATGGGTAATCATTTAAGTGTATATATACAGTAGGTGTAGTAAGACCGAAATTGTTGTCGGCATCAGTTTATAAATACTCGGTATAGTTGTAAGGTGTATGTTGTCGTTGTTGTTAATGGAAAGGGATAGTAATGTGTAGTCGCTCGGGAATTTAGCCCATCAGACTGGTACAATGTATATGTATTAGCCTTGTTAGCCACGTGGGTGGTTAACGGCGTGTAACACCAACGAGATAAGTAATTTGATGAGGTTGTTTTTTCCGCTGCAGTTATTGTAAGTGTGTTATTGTTGGATGGGGTGTTACAAAAAGTGGTATCAGAGCGAAGTATCGCTCTGATGACTGAACTAACGAGCTTAGGAAGTACCGAGTTAGGATTTAGTACTTAGGGTTAAGGGTTGAGTGATGTAGTGTGAGAGATACGCTAGTTAGGAACTACCAGTGACTACTGGAAACCTACAATCTCCATCCCACCCTCCACAATCCCTGTTTGATAACTTGGGAAAGAACGCCAGAGAGATGGAAGTCCTCTCTTACTCGGGAAAACCCGATCTGGCTGTTATTATATACCTTTAGCGTACGGAGAACCTGTCACACGGTAGATCCCGAAAACTGGGAATCCCGGAGACGGTCTCCATCTGAACAATGTTAACCACATTTCATAGCAATGAATGAAGGATCTTGTGTATAAAGGAATAGAATTTCCGGCAACCTGGGTCGACATGCTAAGCAGTCGAGAAAAACCAACTTGCAACGCACCAACCGTGCAACAGGCAAGAAGTGGATTAGTGAAACCGAGACAAGTGTCTACGGGACCACAGTTATAAACAGTACACCAACGGTGTACCAACCGATAAAGGAACTGCAACGTAGTGCCCAAACAAGAGACAAGTCTCAGTAACCACGACAATGCGTGGAACGGGCTATGAAAAGAATACAATACTAAGACAAAGGGGTCTCCCAGAATGGGAAACACCCTAGTTGATGATCGTCAGGTGAAGACAGTGAGAAGTCATCTAGAAAAGTTATTATCAAGCAGAAGGCAGTAAGATCAGTGAGGGCCAACAAGACCACTGTTGACAGTATGGGTAAAGACAATACCATAACCAGTATGTGTTTAAACCGATAGCCAGTTAGCATGGCGCACTTGCCATAGCAAGTGCTGCTATAACAGGGCTGTTCGGGAAATTTATAACCACTACAAGTACTTAGTAAAGTACCACGAAGTTAAGTGTGAACATTATAACCATGGAAGGGCTTAACAGCATGACCTTTGTAATTGGAAGTACACCAGTCAGCAAGAAGCTAGACTTGGTTAAGGTAAGAAGATGTTGTGAAACCATGAAAATTTTTCTTTCAACCCAGATGTATTCAACCCTTTTCCTTTCAAAACCAGATTTTCTTTCAAACCAACACTTCTTTCCAACCTTCTTTTAAACCAAACTAGTAAGAAAAACCAAGGACAGTTGACAAGGATACAACAATGGATAACTTTCCCTCGATTAAGTTCGGGAAGCATGGAATGAATATTGTCACGGGACAATATAAGGGAGTTGGCAACAGAATACTTCACCTAGGCGTGTGACGGACACTACGAGTGTACCAACTGAATTGTGGGACGACCGCACTCCGATTGGAGCTTGTGGGCCTGACAGACCTACTTATGGGTTAGTTGGGTAGGTAGCAATGTATCATTATGATACCCACATATGTATACGAGTGAAGTCCGAAAACACGGGAGGTAGTCGACTCCGTCTACGGTTAGCAGTATAAATAAAACAAGAGCTAGAAATTACAAGGAATGGTTGAAGTTAAGGAACTCAGTTGAGATAACTAGACTAAAGGAGTCAGTGAATTCATTTCAAGGATATGTTTAAGAGTCAAGAGGTGCAAAGTGCACTAACTGTTATATAAAGACATTACACATGTCTTAAGAATTCCGAGGAATAAACATGATAGCTGGAACTTTAATGCCCCGGATCTAAAAATGGTGATTAAATTACTCTAATAAAATTATTAAGGGCCTAATGGTGCCCAAAGAGTATTGGTAAAAAGAATAAAACCAAAAGAAAAGAGAAAACGCTTGAAAAGCGAAAAACGCTAAAATGCGCGTTAAATGAGTATAAGAGATATATGATCTCGAGAGGGTCCGAGATGGATTCTAAGGCTTAGTTAGGCCTAATAAGTATACGGGAATGATTCCCGAAGAAAACAGATCTAAATAACGGATTAAAACGCTAACGGAGTTTTAAAGCACGTTTTTCGAGAAAACCCGAAAACGTGACTTTAAGTGGTCAAGTGGACCCGTAAAAATTATAGATGATTATATAACTATAATTAAGTATTAATGGAAGCTTAATAGCCATTAAAAAAATAAAGAAACGAGAAAAAGCCGAAAAACGGGCCCGGTTAGTGAATAGTGCCAAACCGGGTAAAATAACGAGTGTTTTCTGTCAGAAACCGAAAAACGCTCCAGCTCTCTAATATTGTGGGGGCCGGTTTTATTGGTGAGTCACCCACTCACACACACTAAGCTAGTAAATAAGTAGAAAGAAAAAGAAAAGGAGGAGAGAGAAAAGTAAAAGCAAAAAGCATAAAACAATTTCCTCTCTCTCTTTCCTCCCATTCTCTTTCTTCTTTCTCTCTTTCCCCTTCTTCACAATTTCTCCCTCTCCCTCTGTGTGCTGTACGCCATTGGAGCCAAGCAAGCTTCTCCACCTTCTCCTCCATGCCCAAGCTTCATCCTTGCTCCGAATTCAAAAATAAGTACATATTTGCAATCCTCTCATCACCTCTACCATCCTCTCTTTTCAAAACTCGAAAATGGTGAGTTTCATTTTCGTGGGTGTTGCCATTTGAGGAGAAAAGCACATAATCTTGAAGCTTGAAGCTTCCCCTTTCTAGCAAGGTAAAGATATCCATGAAAAAGTCTTGTTTTCTTCATCTTGTACCTTGGCCGATTTTGGTCTCTAATGGAGCCTTGTTTACTTTCTCTTATGAGCATTGTTTCAATCCCTAAAAGCTTGGAGGGAGTTACTCTTTGATTCTTGATCAAAACCCCATCTTAGGGTTTCAAGGTAATCACCAATTTTAGAGCTTTAAGCATTTTAAATTAATGAGGTAAGTGTTTTTACTTAAACTCATTTCTTGCTTTGATCATTGACATGGAGATGGGTAATTCCATGGTCTTTGACCGATTTGGGGGAGAAGAGAAAAGGAGAAGAGGAGAAGAACTTTCAAAAGGAAACTTAAGAGAATTAAGGTAAGAAACCAACCCTAATGTATATCCTATGTGTTTTAGAATTTGGGAAGGGAAAATAAATGAATGAATGAATGAACCCCACATGTGATGTGGTAGCAATGTGCTTGTATAAAAATAATGCAAGTGAGAAAACATTGTGTGAATTTAGTGTTTGATTTAAGTGTTATGCATTTTAAGAATTATGCATTATATTGTATTTGGAGAATGGTGAGTATTGGTGAACTTGTGTGTGTGCTGGTAGAACCCATGATGGGTTTGGTTAGTTTTAGGTTGAATAATGTGATGAGATGAACTTTGGGAAATGTTAGAAAAGTAGCCAAGTTATGGCAAATTTTGTGTAGAAACCTAAGTGGTTTAAGTGATGTTTTGGGTGGAGAATAACCTAGGGTTAGCTAGGTGTTGTTGGAGTTTGAATTGGGTAAATGATCACCCAAGAATATGAGAGGATGATTGGTGAGGTGTGCAAAAATCTGTAGCAAAAGAGGTTGTGTAAGTGCCTTAGGAGTTTTTAGAAACCAAGGAAGATTTTAGGCTTTAAGAGTGAGTCTTGGAACTTGGAATGAGGTGTGCATTATCTTGGAAGTTTTGGAGTGGTTAAATGAAGAGAGAACAATAATGCAAGTGTCAAGAGAGGTTAGAAAGTGCACAAGTGTGCATTAGTGCAAAAGGGAGAATGCAAAATTTGTGATTTCGGGCAAGAATTTGAGTAAGGGTTTAACCCATGATTTGAAGAGTTTTAGAGCATGTTTTAAGGTGATTAAGCATGTGGAAAACTTGTGGAAAGTTTATGGAAAGATTAAGGGTGGATTAAGGATTGAATTGGGGTTGAAAAATGATGTATGTTGCAGGGTTTTAGTAGGGTCCGGGACCTAGTCCATGGACAAGGACCCGGACCACCCCATTTATTTAGGCCGAGAGTGCAAGCTGTGTTTGGTCCGGGACTTGGGATAGGGACAAGGTCCCGGACCAATGTTGAAATTCCACCCGAGAGTTGTGATGAGTATTGGTCCGGGACTTAGGGTAAGGACCAAGTCCCGGACCACCCCCAGAATTGCCCCGTGAGTGTTTTAAAGGTTGCTAATGATGGGGTTTGAATGCTAATGATGTTATAAGATGTTAAGGCCTGGTTTGGTAACATGTAAAGGACCTAAGAAGTGTAAGAAAGTGTTAGAAGTGTTTGAGAAGTGAGAACTCAAATTAACAAGAATGAAACCGAGATAACGGGATAACGGGGGTAAGTACGGGAGTAGCATTTTATTATGTACCGTATGAGTTTAGTGTTAACAATAATGTTTGAAACATTATCAGAGAGTCGTGCGTGACCCGAGCATGGTGAGATGCCACGGTAAAGTAAAAACCCCGGTGAAAGGTATGATTTTCTCATGCCCCGTATGCTAACCGAGTTACTCTGATTTGTGTGTTGTGTGCCGGCTTAATCAAGATTAAAGCATGAAAATAATCCCTTGTTTGATTATGCATGCGTTGTTGTATGTTGAATGAGCTAACATACTTGTATGCCGGTGTGGTCTAACTTAGTGCATAGACCGACTCTTAGTGAGTACTGATTGACTAGAAACCCGTTGAACGGGTAGTCACATAACCAATGGTATTATGCAAACACACACAATCTATCGATTAAAGTATAACGATAACACAAACATATGAACTCCCTAAAATGCGAGGAGATGTACGGGTTGAGTATATACCCGATAACGGTTAGAGAACCTCATTGAAACAATCCACGAAATAAATATGAGTGGAGAGATAAATGACCTCCGTCGAGAGGATTGAAGTTAGTCCAATAATGTAAACATATAAGAAAGGTAAAAGAGACCTAAGGGACTATGTGACTCCCTTGAGATACGGTCGACCTCTTATATGAGGATTTTACCCGGTATAAGAAAATATCCGAATGTACAAGCATATGATTGTGAGGGTAACACTTAAACCTAAGATTACCCGAATTTAGTAAAGTTCCCAAAGTCATTAGAAACATCGAGAATGATGCTTCTAGACTAATATACATGATATTACTATAACTCCGAGAGAGGAGTGTATGGGAACGAGAGTAGTCCGAGAGTAGTCAGACCTAAGTAAAAGAGATAGGAACTAAGAGAGAGTTCCGTGAGCTAGTTGAACCTTCCCACCATGCTAGACCCAGAGTAGGGTCAAAACCGGGGAAGTAAGACTATGCTAGAGAGCCATGAGTTTTGGCTTAAGTATGTAAAGAGAGTAACAAGCGTGACGTAGGAGACCTGTAGTGTCTCGAGAATCTACAAGAGCTTGAGTATGAATAACCAAGAGTGTGGGTGAGATAATGAGTAAAAATAACCCGAGAGAAAGGGGGTGAGTATATGTATGAGTAACCCGAGAGAATGGGTAAGTATAAGAATGAGTAGCCCAAGAGAATGGGTGTGTATACGAATAAGTAACCGAGAGAGCGGGTGAGGTATTGAATAAGTAAACAAGGCATAGTGAGGAATAACCCTCAATGCCTAAGAGTAACCAGTTACCACTAACAACATTGTTATGTTAGTTAGGAATCGTGTTCCGTGATTGGATGTAGATTACTTGTGTGATATACATATATATTGTATTGCCATGATGCATGTTGTTTGATTAAAATGAACTCCATGTATATCCGACCCAAAGTAGTCGGGCGTACCGCGGTTAGCACGCGGTATATGCGAATTTCATGCGCAGCGTAAGCTGACCCCCTAGGGGGAACGTTTTTAGTGTGCAGGTACTTGAAGCTGACCACGTTCGAGAGAGTAGGACGGGGACAGTTATGAAGCGTGGGTAGTTAGATGTAATTACTTATGCATTTAAATGAGGTGTAAGTCCGAGTATGTTATCGGCATCCGTATATTGTAGACTCGGTATAGTAAAGAAGTGAAAGAGTATTGTATTTGTATGAAGTACTCGGTTAATCCAGTCATCAGACCGTTACTGTATGTGAGATAGGCCTGGTTAGCCATATGGGTGGCTAACGGCGTTGTTTCACCTCGTTGTAATTAGATTTCCGCTGCGTGAGTAAGAGTATGGGTGACAATTTATGAGGTAATGATGAGCTTAACGGTTGGGGTGTTACAAAAATGGTATAGATCAGAGCGAAGTATCGCTCTGATGACTGGAAATACCGAGCTTAGGTAATACCGAGTTAGGAATTAGGGACTTAGGGCTATGGGTTGAGTGGTAGCGTGAGAGATGCGCTAGTTAGAAACTTCCAGTATGATCTGGATACCTACAATACCAGACCCGCCCTCCACAACCCCGCATTAAAAGTTCGGGAAAGAACGCCAGAGAGATGGGAAACCCGATCTGGCAGTGGTTAAATATTTCATTCTGAACCAGAACCTGTCATGCGGTAGATCCCGAGACCGGGAATCCCGGGGACGGATCCCGCTGGAATGACAATAACCGCACATAATGGCGAGAGATCGAGAAATCCTAATCCAAGGAGACCGAAATCTGTGGCAACTTGGGGCGACATGCTTAGCAGTCGCGAGAACCTAGCTGGCCGAGCAGCAACAAGAAGAAAGCACCAACCGTGCAACAAGGCGGACTCATGAGAAATAATGAGAACCGGGACACAAGTCTACGGACCGCCATAGTTAAGTAATACCAACATCGGTACACTAACCGACTAAGAATCTAGTCAAGAGTAGATGCACCCACCCTGCCACACTCAAAGAGATTGCGATACTTAACGGATACAGCTTAGACATCTACGAGCATAACTACGGGATATACCCGAATAGGACTACAGAAGTAGTACCTAAATAAATAAAACCTCGGTAACCACAGTAAAGACGTGGGAACGAGCAACGAGGTAAAGCATAGAATTAAAGTAATTAAGGAACTCCGAGAGTGGAGAGAGCACCTAAATGAATGACAGTCATGTCAAGATGAGTGAGAAGCAGCTCTAAGGAGTAGTTATCCAATTAAAGAATCAAGGAAGAGCCGTCAAGGCTACCAGATACAATGTGAACAATACCGTGACGGTATGAGTTAACCTAAAAAACGCCTGTACCGCGCACTTGCCTCGGCAAGTGCAGTAATACGGGACCGTTAAGAAGAATCTTAACAAGTGACAAGTACTTAGCAAGTACCAAGATGGCGAACAAAGGATATAGCCACACTTAAACCCTAAGAATTGTGAAACGAAACCTTGGAAAGGCCTAAAGGCCTGACACGGTATAAAGAACATACCAGTCTGCAAGAAGTCAGACTTAGTAAGAAGCAACCGGCATTGAATTGCCGTGGAGATTTTATTTACAACTCAAATTTTTCTTTCAAACAGAGTATTTTCCAAAAAACTCCTAAATTTAAAAAAAAAAAACCAAACCAGAGAACCACGGTAAGTTATCATATAATGATATAAGAGGAGTTGGCAACAGAATACTTCACTTAGGCGTGACCGACACTACAAGTGTACACAAATGAGACATGGAACGACCGCACTCCAAAGGAGCTTGGGGCCTGACAGACCAATTATGAGTTAGTTGGGTAAGTGGTAACGTATCAATAAGATACTCCATGTATGTATACTAGTAGAGTACGGTACACGGGAAGTAGCCCACTCCATACTACGGACGAAAGAGCCAATCCAAACCAAGACAGTTGGACACCTCGAATGATCGAAGAACACAAGGACGCTTACCAAGATAAAGGAGTCTAGAATCCAGTAAGGTGACGGACCTAAGGATATAGCGTTAATAAGTGCGAGAAGCACAGAGTATTAAGTATAGACATTGGATAAGTCTCATAAATCAAGGAGGAAATACCTAATAACTGGAATGGATACTAGTGTAAGCAATAAGATGAATGCTTTAATTGATCACATCAATGTTGATAAACGGGATAGAATTCCCACAGTATATCTCGCCAAGAGAATAACGACCTAATTAAGTAGGTAAAGGAAAAGTACTAATACTCTACCCAATAACGGGATATGTTACAACCCAAAGGGGATATGTCAAATATACATAACCGCAAGGCGGAGTAAGAGTCTGAACATACACATGAGTTCAAGCCGGATGTAATGGCACGACTCAATAACACCCGGAGCAATCCGTGAAGGGTACCGAAGTCAACAGTAGTTGAACGAAACATCGTGTTGAGAACACAAGTGTTTAAGCAAACACTCGGGTAGAACCCGAAGGGATCCCTCGTAACACGGGATACCCCTAATTGCCAGAGGGCATGAGTTAATATTAAAATACAAAAAGGGCCTTCCATGTTCGGAAGTGTGATGAGACAACCATATCAAAGAGCCCAGAAATACCTCCTAACCATTTAATGGTATACGGAAGAAGAAGAAACCTATATAAATAGCCGCATGGAGCATGACTCGAGGCAAGGTGGCTTGTAAGCCGATAAAACAACTACAATACGTAGATCCAAACGTTGTAAAAATATGCATAAAGGCATAAGAGTTATTGTGGAGCACGAAACCCTACCTTAGAGTGGGGATACCACTTGTTACTGTGGGGCCTAGGGAGCGGCAATTGCGTGAATCCTCCAGAGAAAGGCTACCACGTAGGCATGAAATGTGAAACCGATAGAGCGGTGTAGTAGTAAACTTGAGCATGTGTATATTGCCAAGGAGCATATGAACTATAGTAGTGTGTAAAGAGGAACCTTGATGGCAGTACAAGGGAAACCGATAGAGTAATCGGATGAGTAATGAACACTGTATGTGTACAGTATGAACTGCAGTGTAAGCAGTGCGCAAGCGCGCAGAGAGATTTAAAGAGTAACGTATTTCGTTGAGCCAAGTGAATGGCAAGCCATAGTATAAATGGCGGGAGTACATGAGCAGAAGCTAAAGTAGTAGCGGATGCCATGTAAACAAATGTTGTAACGAGAGTAGAACATGGTACGCAGCAAGCAACCATTGTAAGAGTATAGCCAGTTCATGATATGAAGTTGATGAGAAAATGTGGTAAAAGAGACATGTTCATTCCTACTCATGAGAGATTTACTGCAAGGGTTTACGCTTCTGCACTCTGTATGACTAAGTGTTTTGGTATTGCACTTGTGCGGTAATGATCGAGTGGGAGAGCTAGGAATTGAGAAATGTCAACGAAGCCTGTTGAGTGAGAATTTAGAGAGATAACCGTGCGGCCATTGGCTATAGATGCACAAAGAACGTGGGCAGTAACCCACAGGGCCAGGATCGATATGTGGAAAAATGCAGAGTAGTATGAATGAAGAACTCTGGTACAGAACCAAGAAACAAACATAATCCATGAGCCACTATTAAACGAGGAAGCACTACAGGCTAAGTAGTAGCTTGACCTCAACTGACAATAAGTCGGGAAAAGTAAGCGAATAATCACGAAGGTATACAGAGTTATACAAATAGATTTCCAGAGAGTTGGAGAGAAAATCTATAACTCATCGAATTCGCATACGGTAAGAGATACCAAGCGACGATTGATATACATTGAGAATACCAAAGAGCGAATTAAGCTCTAGTTATCAGGTCACGCAGCAGAAGCTTGTGGACCGTGATTCAGGGTTAAGTATACCTATGTCATAAACCCTTGAAGCCTTAGAGGCTAGAACCGAACCCGGTTATGAGTTAATTAACCGTACTGAAGTTAAAACACTTCATAATACTTGAATCAGTAAACCAATGTTCAGTGATAACATATGGTTGGTTACGCGGGCGTAACCCTTTTAAGGGGGGTAGGGCGAGAAACCGCTTAGAGTATGTTTTACGTATTGGTGCGTAAACTACTATGTGCATAGCACAAAAAGAAATTGTTTTGATGATTGGAACTTATGTTACATAAACATAGGTACCCATTCATTGTGTAATAATGAGTATGGTGCATGAGAGATGCAAGTAATGAGAATGTAATATATATGAAAAGAGGAGTAGAGAAACTCCTGGGGAATGAGAATCCCTATAGTATATGTCTAGTGAGATTAGACATGAGTTATGATGAGTATGAATCGGCATGAAACCGATGTGTAACCTAAGAGGGAGTGAGTTCCCTAGGTGATTTTATTTGAGAATGATAGATGGAGTGAGTTCCATCTTTGGAGTTGTATGTTATGTGTTTTAAATTGAGCAACAATTTGGGTAAAAGAAGCCATAAGTAGGAAAACATAGGTAAAGTAAAAAGTGAAGCAATGAGAAATCACAAATGACCTAAGTACTAGGAACTAGAGATTAATTGAAACGAATGTTTCGTGAATATGACTAGAAAGAGTAAAAGATAGAAAACAAAAATGTTTGACTATCTGATTGTTTGAAACTGACGTGGGAGGTGGAACTTGATCTGCTAGCGATCAAGGGAAACCGAACACAAATTGGGGTGGAAGGATAGTTCACACACTGATGCTGATCACATCAGGGTTAGATGATTCCTGAAGCTCCCTATAGTGGTCACAAGTAATCACGCTAAGAAAAGATACAGCTACCATAAATCTGATTTGGAGTTGTGTGATGTTTTAAAAAGAATTTTCAAATAGATTTTGAAAAAGAATTTTCTTCAAGTATGAATATGGAAACGAAACTGGTTTTGAAACCGCTATCACCCGCCGATGGCTGAGCCTTAAGTCTTGATGACCGGTAGAACGGTGGGCGTGTATTAGTTTTGAAACCATTGCACCGTACGTGCGACGGTCCTAAGTGACCGGTTGGGGCGGTGTCAGTGTGTGATTTTCCAAAGGCAGCGGGACGGGGAGAGTACCCTGAGATGTTCCTGTGTTGAGTGAGTCAACCAGAGTGCCTGAGGATATGTATATGTGTAACGTTTGATCAGAACCGAAGGGACCGTGGGCCAGAGAGAGTAAGTGCCCAGTAGTCATGAAACGGCCGTGAACCAGAAAGAGTAAGTGTTCAACGTGACCGGTACCTGAGGGATCAGTAGTATATCACTCAACGTGGATTCGAGGACTGTAGTGCCTTCTTGTCTTCGGACCGATTCCATGGAGAGAGAAAAAAAGTATTTTGATTGCTATACATGCTGTGATATGTGTGTGGTATGTGTAGTATAAAATGAGACTGACTTGTGGAGTCAGTAAGGTTATACATGTATTATAACCTTGGCATAGTACGCCATGAGAGTAACCATCTAGATTCACCAACTTTGAGGACAAAGTTCCTAAGGGGGGTAGATTTTAATGCCCCGGATCTAAAAATGGTGATTAAATTACTCTAATAAAATTATTAAGGGCCTAATGGTGCCCAAAGAGTATTGGTAAAAGAATAAAACCAAAAGAAAAGAGAAAACGCTTGAAAAGCGAAAAACGCTAAAATGCGCGTTAAATGAGTATAAGAGATATATGATCTCGAGAGGGTCCGAGATGGATTCCTAAGGCTTAGTTAGGCCTAATAAGTATACGGGAATGATTCCCGAAGAAAACAGATCTAATAACGGATTAAAACGCTAACGGAGTTTTAAAGCACGTTTTTCGAGAAAACCGAAAACGTGACTTTAAGTGGTCAAGTGGACCCGTAAAAATTATAGTTGATTATATAACTATAATTAAGTATTAATGGAAGCTTAATAGCCATTAAAAAAATAAAGAAAAGAAACGAGAGAAAAACGAAAAACGGGCCCGGTTAGTGAATAGTGCCAAACCGGGTAAAATAACGAGCGTTTTCTGTCAGAAACCGAAAAACGCTCCAGCTCTCTAATATTGTGGGGGCCGGTTTTATTGGTGAGTCACCCACTCACACACACTCTAAGCTAGTAAATAAGTAAGAAAGAAAGAAAAGGAGGAGAGAGAAAAGTAAAAGCAAAAAGCATAAAACAATTCCTCTCTCTCTCTTCCTCCCATTCTCTTTTCTTCTTTCTCTCTTTCCCCTTCTTCACGATTTCTCCCTCTCCCTCTGTGTGCTGTACGCCATTGGAGCCAAGCAAGCTTCTCCACCTTCTCCTCCATGCCCAAGCTTCATCCTTGCTCCGAATTCAAAAATAAGTACATATTTGCGATCCTCTCATCACCCTCTACCATCCTCTCTTTCAAAACTCGAAAATGGTGAGTTTCATTTTCGTGGGTGTTGGCCATTTGAGGAGAAAAGCACATAATCTTGAAGCTTGAAGCTTCCACTTTCTAGCAAGGTAAAGATATCCATGAAAAGTCTTGTTTTCTTCATCTTGTACCTTGGCCGATTTTGGTCTCTAATGGAGCCTTGTTTACTTTCTCTTATGAGCATTGTTTCAATCCCTAAAAGCTTGGAGGGAGTTACTATTTGATTCTTGATCAAAACCCATCTTAGGGTTTCAAGGTAATCACCAATTTTAGAGCTTTAAGCATTTTAAATTAATGAGGTTAAGTGTTTTTACTTAAACTCATTTCTTGCTTTGATCATTGACATGGAGATGTAATTCCATGGTCTTTGACCGATTTTGGGAGAAGAGAAAAAGGAGAAGAGGAGAAGAACTTTCAAAAGGAAACTTAAGAGAATTAAGGTAAGAAACCAACCTAATGTATATCCTATGTGTTTAGAATTTGGGAAGGGAAAATAAATGAATGAATGAATGAACCCCACATGTGATGTGGTAGCAATGTGCTTGTATAAAAATAATGCAAGTGAGAAAACATTGTGAATTTAGTGTTTGATTTAAGTGTTATGCATTTTAAGAATTATGCATTATATTGTATTTGGAGAATTGGTGAGTATTGGTGAAGTGTGTGTGCTGGTAGAACCCATGATGGGTTTGGTTAGTTTTAGGTTGAATAATGTGATGAGATGAACTTTGGGAAATGTTAGAAAAGTAGCCAAGTTATGGCAAAATTTGTGTAGAAACCTAGTGGTTTAAGTGATGTTTTGGTGGAGAATAACCTAGGGTTAGCTAGGTGTTGTTGGAGTTTGAATTGGGTAAATGATCACCCAAGAATATGAGAGGATGATTGTGGTGAGGTGTGCAAAAATCTGTAGCAAAGAGGTTGTGTAAGTGCCTTAGGAGTTTTAGAAACCAAGGAAGATTTTAGGCTTTAAGAGTGAGTCTTGGAACTTGGAATGAGGTGTGCATTATCTTGGAAGTTTTGGGTGTGTTAAATGAAGAGAGAACAATAATTCAAGTGTCAAGAGAGGTTAGAAAGTGCACAAGTGTGCATTAGTGTGCAAAAGGGAGAATGCAAAATTGTGATTTCGGGCAAGAATTTGAGTAAGGGTTTAACCCATGATTTGAAGAGTTTTAGAGCATTTTAAGGTGATTAAGCATGTGGAAAACTTGTGGAAAGTTATGTAAATGGATTAAGGGTGGATTAAGGATTGATTGGGGTTGAAAAATGATGTATGTTGCAGGTTTTAGCAGGGTCCGGGACCTAGTCCATGGACAAGGACCCGGACCACCCCATTTATTTAGGCCGAGAGTGCAAGCTGTGATTGGTCCGGGACTTGGGATAGGGACAAGGTCCCGGACCAGTGTTGAAATTCCACCCGAGAGAGTGTGATGAGTATTGGTCCGGGACTTAGGGTAAGGACCAAGTCCCGGACCACCCCCAGAATTGCCCCGTGAGTGTTTAAAGGTTGCTAATGATGGGGGTTTGAATGCTAATGATGTTATAAGATGTTAAGGCCTGGTTTGGTAACATGTAAAGGCCCTAAGAAGTGTAAGAAAGTGTTAGAAGTGTTTGAGAAGTGAGAACTCAAATTAACAAGAATGAAACCGAGATAACGGGATAACGGGGTAGTACGGGAGTAGCATTTTATTATGTACCGTATGAGTTTAGTGTTAACAATAATGTTTGAAACATTATCAGAGAGTCGTGCGTGACCCGAGCATGGTGAGATGCCACGGTAAAGTAAAAACCCCGGTGAAAGGTATGATTTTCTCATGCCCCGTATGCTAACCGAGTTACTCTGATTGTGTGTTTGTGTGCCGGCTTAATCAAGATTAAAGCATGAAAATAATCCCTTGTTTGATTATGCATGCGTTGTTGTTGTATGTTGAATGAGCTAACATACTTGTATGCCGGTGTGGTCTAACTTAGTGCATAGACCGACTCTTAGTGAGTACTGATTGACTAGAAAACCGTTGAACGGGTAGTCACATAACCAATGGTATTATGCAAACACACACAATCTATCGATTAAAGTATAACGATAACACAAACATATGAACTCCCTAAAATGCGAGGAGATGTACGGGTTGAGTATATACCCGATAACGGTTAGAGAACCTCATTGAAACAATCCACGAAATAAATATGAGTGGAGAGATAAATGACCTCCGCGAGAGGATTGAAGTTAGTCCAATAATGTAAACATATAAGAAAGGTAAAAGAGACCTAAGGGACTATGTGACTCCCTTGAGATACGGTCGACCTCTTATATGAGGATTTTACCCGGTATAAGAAAATATCCGAATGTACAAGCATATGATTGTGAGGGTAACACTTAAACCTAAGATTACCCGAATTTAAGTAAAGTTCCCAAAGTCATTAGAAACATCGAGAATGATGCTTCTAGACTAATATACATGATATTACTATAACTCCGAGAGAGGAGTGTATGGGAACGAGAGTAGTCCGAGAGTAGTCGGACCTAAGTAAAAGAGATAGGAACTAAGAGAGAGTTCCGTGAGCTAGTTGAACCTTCCCACCATGCTAGACCCAGAGTAGGGTCGAAACCGGGGAAGTAAGACTATGCTAGAGAGCCATGAGTTTTGGCTTAAGTATGTAAAGAGAGTAACAAGCGTGACGTAGGAGACCTGTAGTGTCTCGAGAATCTACAAGAGCTTGAGTATGAATAACCAAGAGTGTGGGTGAGATAATGAGTAAAAATAACCCGAGAGAAAGGGGTGAGTATATGTATGAGTAACCCGAGAGAATGGGTAAGTATAAGAATGAGTAGCCCAAGAGAATGGGTGTGTATACGAATAAGTAACCCGAGAGAGCGGGTGAGGTATTGAATAAGTAAACAAGGCATAGTGAGGAATAACCCTCAATGCCTAAGAGTAACCAGTTACCACTAACAACATTGTTATGTTAGTTAGGAATCGTGTTCCGTGATTGGATGTAGATTCCTTGTGTGATATACATATATATTGTATTGCCATGATGCATGTTGTTTGATTAAAATGAACTCCATGTATATCCGACCCAAAGTAGTCGGCGTACCGCGGTTAGCACGCGGTATATGCGAATTTCATGCGCAGCGTAAGCTGACCCCCTAGGGGGAACGTTTTTAGTGTGCAGGTACTTGAAGCTGACCACCGTTCGAGAGAGTAGGACGGGGACAGTTATGAAGCGTGGGTAGTTAGATCGTAATTACTTATACATTTAAATGAGGTGTAAGTCCGAGTATGTTATCGGCATCCGTATATTGTAGACTCGGTATAGTAAAGAAGTGAAAAGAGTATTGTATTTGTATGAAGTACTCGGTTGATCCAGTCCATCAGACCGTTACTGTATGTGAGATAGGCCTGGTTAGCCATATGGGTGGCTAACGGCGTTGTTCACCCCTCGTTGTAATTAGAGTTCCGCGCTGCGTGAGTAAGAGTATTGGGTGACAATTTATGAGGTAATGATGAGCTTAACGGTGGGGTGTTACAGGAACGGTGACCCAGCCTGTACGTGACAAGCAGATGCCTAATGTGGACACATTAATGTGCAATGAACGGGATGAAATCCCAGAATGAGTACTTACACTACTAGGAAATGTTGATCTTCACAAAGGAGATAATAAGCCATTTAAGAACGCAAACGGCGTGGCTAATGGAATGTACCAATAAGTGTGAAACAAATGTAAAGCATAACTTAGCAACACCCAGGAGCAATCCTTGAAGGGTGTTCGCATCAACAAGTGTTGCACGAAATGGCATGACAGAAACACAAGGGTTGAAACTAACACCCAGTTTAGACATGAGTTGTCAGGAGAGACGGACTGACAAACCTAAGGGGCATCCCATGAAAGGAAACGGAATGCAACGACCTTGTCATGGAGCTCAATATAATATCCAAACCATGTAATGTGGTACAGAGAAGTATATGTGTGTGGACAGCCTACAATGAGCCCAGCTCAAGGCAAATAAGGCTTATAAGCCATAAGCAAGATATGTTATATAAACTTGATTGATTGTAGAAGTTTGTTGTTGTATAAGTGAATAGAGTGGTAAACGAACCACTGCATTAAGAGTGGGGATACCTCTCGATATTGTGACACCGCAGGAGCGGTAGTTATGTGAATCAAGTTCAAGAAATATGTTAAGGATGGACGATGTTATTATTGAAAGACAGCAATAGCTTAGTAGTATGTGTATAAAGTGAAGCACCTGGCTGAATAATGCCGGCTTGTGACTCGAATGATTAATGCTCAAGGAGCATTCAGTAGTCATCCAAATGAGTGATGAACCATAATACGAATGATGTAAGTATATGTGTGGAAGTTAGTGTGACAGTAAATACCATGTAAGTTAGTGTTATACAATAACTAAGAGCACTGTAACACCCCAACTACATCCATACATTTAACAACACATTGCAGCGGAAACTTAACTCATCGCATTACTTATTCCAATGGTGTTACTCGCCGTTAACCACCCACGTGGCTAACAAGGCTAATACATATACATTTGTATCGGTCTGATGGACTAGATTCCCGAGCAACTACACAATACAATCCTCATTCCATGTTCAACATTTATAGAATACATACACTCCCCCTGTACCGAGTATTTACAAACTACTGCCGATAACAACTTCGGTCTTACTACGCCTATCATACTCACGCCATTTAAATGGCTACCCTTGTATAAACATCTGCCCCGTCCTACTCTCGAACGGTTTCCAGCTCCTTGTACCTGAAATAGAAAAGGAGAGAAAGGGTGGCCCCCAAGGGGCTCAGCACCTTTGCTGGTATGGAAATCCCGCAGCCCACATGCTACCGGGCCACGCACAACTAATTGTCGTCCTAGCATGCAGTTGATTATATTTAAATCATGCATACAAGCCATACCATACAACACATAGCATTTCGCCTCAAGGGCTCAACCTATAACCAAAACATCCACACTTAACCAACCATCCAATGATTCCTTAAAACCCTAGAGTGGCTCTCCTCTAAACGGAGCTACTTCCTTAACGAACGACGTGTACCCATCAATCGGGTTATCCTTAAACGCCTCTTGTCACAAGCTGGGATTCATTTCCGTGATCCACACATTCCATATCATACAACATATCTCATTTCTCACATAATAAAAACATAACAACACCTTTCTTGTTTCAACGTACATATGATGACATCGCATTCATTTAAAACATCGAATATATATATACATACCATAGCATAGCAAGGGAATTTGCATAGTACCATAACATTACATAACACCATAAAATCGGTTCTCACAAGGAACCTTCCATCATAGTTAGTATACCATGTGAGCCTAGGGATTTTTGCCAATCCCATGTTAAGCTCGTTACCAACCTCGTTACCGTCCAGTTATATAGAACGGTTAACTTATACCCAAGGTGTGTCGGATATAGTGATCCCAAGCACACCAAAATAACATACGTATGCCCCTGTGGCCCGACGTGAGTCAGTAACTAGCTTTGGATAAGCTAAGGGAAGGTAGAAACCAAGTTGGAATACCACCTATACATACACCAAGAGAGCCGAACCGGATAAGATAACGACTCCCGTCCATCACACGCGTGGCCGGAACAACCGGACTCCTCACCCCCCATTAGTACATATACACTTAATAATAAGTAGTTAGGGATCCATTATGGAGCCCTACCACATCCACACACCATACGGTATCATAACCGAGTTAAGCACACAAGGGAGGTTCACACACTTGCTCACAACAACAATGTCCAATTAACTCACACATAGCCGTGGTTAGCACGTTCCCAAGGTTTGGGCCGTCAACTCCGAATACCGATCACTCATGTGTTCCTAGTTTGGGTTAGCTAAGGTTTAACACATATTTGAGGTTAAATGGTATCGGAGGCCAAAATTCGCCACATAAATGAATTACTATAAACTCATTACATGTTTTAATCTTACAAGGTGGCAAACACTCAATAAAACATATTGGCATACAAGCCGGTGTAATCCGGTAGGACACAGGTTGCAAGAAAACCATACCTGTCACCGGAGTCCACTTTACCACGTCCACTTATGTTCCTCGAGCGATTCTCGAACAACTGTTAACATCACATGTGTTGTTATTAACATCGGGGTTTGCTTGATTATTTAATGTCTAATGTTTAACTTTCCCCGTTAACTTAGTTACATAGCTTTACATTTTAACTTGTTTTACTTTTACATTTTGATACAACTTTTCACCCACTTAATTGCCATTTAAACTCACCTAACATGTCCTTAACAACTTATAACATCATTACCTATCAATCCCCATCATCTCATATCATTTCATAACCTTAAACAACATTTTTGGTCCGACCGACCTTACCGACCGAACTTGTCCAAGTTCGGTCCATTCCAGAACACATTTCCGTCAAAATTTTCTACTCCGACCGAACTTATCAAGTCCGGTCCTATGTTCGGCCTTTTCCCGAGAGTTTCTCCCCTTTGTAAATTTAACCCGACCGAACTTACCAGGTCCGGTCCCATGTTCGGTCGGTTCCAGTAACTCAATCCGTACACAGAATACAAGCCCGACCGACCTTGCAAGTCCGGTCCCCAAGGTCGGCCTTTCCAGAAACCAATTCTCGCAGGGTAAACTGGGCTCGACCGAACTTGCAAGTCCGGTCGCAAGTTCGGTCTGCCCCAGACCTTTGTTTTCCTTTTTACATTCAACTCCAAACTTCACCCCATATAACCTAGTACCCCCTAACCTCATTTGGGCACTTCAAAACACCTTTAGCCATGTGCTAACTCTTTAAATCACTCACCAAAACCATCTTATCATTCACAAGTTTCTTACAAAATTCCTAGCACTTAGGATGTTTTCTCCTTAAGATTTCTAAGTGGTAGTTCACCAATAATGACCACTACACCAAGGTGTTTCCTCTACACCTTAACATCATCTCCCAAGCATCTCCTCTTACTAGCCAAACCTTCTCTTTCACAACTCCTTAAATTCCTTTCTCAAAACCTTATCTATACCTTATTCCCACCTTGCACATCACATAACCTAAACCTTAAACAAACTCCTCCAAGACTTTAATGCATTCCCAAAACACACTGGAATTCCTAGAACTTTCAAGATAACACTTAAATCCTTATAGCACCTTAGAACACCTTAATCATGTGTTCTTCCTTAGTGAAGCATGTGTCCATTCCTAACATTCCTAGTTCACCCAAGTTCATTTAAACACCTAGAACTCCTTATACATTTTACCAAATTTCGCCATGGGTTCTCTTAGCACATCATCATTCCAAAACTCATAGTTTTCACCACTAAACATTCAAGAACACCTAGATCCATCAAAACATTATCACTCACAAAACTCACCAAATTTACACTACATCACAATATAGTGCATAATTAAACTTGCTTGGCACTTAGGCCCTTAAATAACATGGCTCTTAGGCCCTTAAATAGCATAATCCTTACACACTGAATTCCCACATAAATAATGCCTTTGACCTGCAAATACATACACAATACATATGTTCTTTTACTAGTCTCCTTGAGAACACTTTACTAGGTCATTCACCATTTGCTCTTTAGGTAGTTTTAACAAGCATTATAAGCTTATTTCTCCTAAGGCATTAAACCACATTGAGATAGTGTTTACCTCTTTTCCTCACAAATTTCTTTCTTGTTTCCTTGTAAAACCGGTAAGGCATTTGGTTCCTTGCCAACAACTAAACAATATACCAACATTGAAATGAGTATATAAGCGTTATGCTTCATCTCATTATAAACCCTAGTTACATATATTATCTTAAGGTATTAACATGATTGTTTTACCTTGGATGGAAAGAGAGCTTGAATATATATCAAGAGAGGACTCCTCCTAGCCCTTGGAAGATTCAAATGAAGCTAAACAAGCAAGGTAAAGACACCATGGTGAGGTTAATTTTCGGCCATGTACTAAAAAGAGAGGAAATGGAGTTTTCTTTGGTTTTTCCTTACCTTGAAGCAAAGGTGATCAACAGGCATAAAAATATTAGCTCAAGCCCCTTCCATGGAAGTTCTCCTTGGCACCAAAATGGTGGTTTTTGAGGATTTGAAAGGACAAGGTTGAGCTTGCTCCAACTAAGAGAACGGTAGTCTCGGAATTAAATTCGGAGCATGGAGTCATAAGTTACAAGTGAGGAAGGATGAGAATGGCATGGTTCTGTTTGGAAACCGATGGAGAGAGAGGAAGAAGAAGACCACCGTGGGAAATGAAGGGAAGAGAGAATGAGAAGATAAGTTTGCTTTTGTTAAGATATTTATCCTTATAAAGCAAATAGTATACTAATTAGTCATTCTTTCTTTTCTTAGTAAACTAACAAGGGTGGGGAGTCACAACACCTTAAAAACGGCCCCAAATAGTGCCTAGGGGTACTTTAGACTTTATTAGTCAATTGTCTCACTTATAACATTATATGTTACAAACTAGTTATAAAAATCACTATTCACCAAAAACAAGGCACATAGAAGTGAAATTTTTGATTTCCCATTGATATAGCCACCCAAATGTGATACTATATAGTACACATGTTAATTAAAGAGTAATGATGGACATTTAGCCATTCAAAACTCATTTACAAGACAATTTTTCAAAAACGTGCTTTAAGACTCCTTAAAGCACATTTTGCGTTTTAACTTGTTTTCAAGCTTGGTTTCTTTGGTAATTGATTTAATATGTTCATTAACATATAATTAAGGCATAGGTATGACCATTAGGCCTTATACACATTTATCCCAAGCTTAGAGCACCTTTTAGCCCATATTGACCTTAAGGTATTTATTTGTGTTTTGTTTGGTTTCATTGTCTACCAAAGTTTCCTAAGGACTTAATTAGCCCTATAAGATCATAATTAAACATTATCAAGTCTTGGTAGGCTCTTTGGGTCCTAACCAAGTTCACTCCAACCTTAGAGCATGTTTTTGCTCAAACCGTGTCTTAGTGTTTTATTGTGTTTTACCGTGGTTTAAAATGTCATTTATGTTTCTAAGGCACTTTTTAGCCTTTAAATACCATAGTTTAACATTTACACAACATACTAAGGTTTGGGGTATTTCAATCTACCCCCCTTAAAAGAACTTCGTCCTCGAAGTTCACATTTCCTCGCATCATTGGATTAGAATACGGGAATTACTTATAGCCATAAAACTTCCATTACCAACCACCTTTATCCAACCTCGGACTTAATGGTCCGGGCAACATATCCACATTACACATAAAATATCATACTCCATGGTAACCTCGGACTTAATGGTCCGGGTACCTTCACCACACTTGCACTAACATAATATCCCTCAGACTCTTAGGTCTGGGTGACATAACCACATTTGGACTCGTAGGCCCGAGTAACACAACACATTTAGACTCATAGGTCTTGATAGCATACACTTTAGGAGATCACAGTCAGAATAACCTTTATCACACATACCAAACAACATGTCATAGCATGTATATCATACAGAAATACCTTTTCCATCTCTCCATGGGTTCGAATCCCACGTTGAGTACATATACACAATGATCCCGCAGAACCCGGTCGCGATGGACACTTTCTGGTCCCCGTTCCTTTGGGAGATCAAACATTCACTTAATTTTTAACATATGTACTTTCTCATGTCACCAGTCCGAAGACAAAGGCTCATACGTCCTCGGCTCGTGAGCAAGTACTACAAAAATATTCTTTACTAGGTTAAGTATAAGAAGATCTTTTATTCAAAATATTAATCGATTGTTTGAAAACACCCATTGAAAAATCCTTTTGAAAACACCACACAACTCCAAGTCCAATTATGCTCCTTGTATCTTTCTTAACATGGTTATTTGTAATCACTTATAGGGAGCTTCAAGAATCATCAACACTTATGTGATCACATCGGTGTTGAACTATCTTTCCACCCCAATTTGTGTTCGGCTTCCCTTGATCTCATGATAATCAAGTTTCACCTCCCCACTTCATTTTCAACCAAAACTAGTTCAAACTTGCCCCATTTTCTATCTTTAATTCCTTCTAGTCATCATTACATCTCCAAGGGATAGAACTCCGTCTATCAATCATCACCCAATCCAACTTAATTTCAAGTTACCTAGGAATTTAATTCTCACTAGGTCTATGTCGGTTATAACCCTTCATAAATCACAACATTGTATATATATACATATATTTTTATCAAAATACCAATACATGGTTTACATTTATGCACCGTCGGGGTTTTAGTTCCCCGGGAGTTTCTTTACTCCCTTCCACTTGTACTCTCACACACCACTGTTAACAAAATGACACACTTCCCACAATGGTATTCGCATCTTTTGTGCGCAATTACCACAATTTAACACAAATAAATGCGTATGTTTATATAACACACGCGCCAACCATCATAACAAATCATTTTGTGCTATGCACAACCCAGTTCACGTACACTTGTACGGTAAAACACACTAAGTGGTTTTGCGCTCTACCCCTTAAAAGGGATTACGCCCACGTAATCAATCACTAAACCTTAGCTTAAAATGTTCTGCCGTCGTGAAGTGTTTAACTTCCACGCGGTCTATTACACAATGGATTCTGATTAGGGATCTTAACCATATTGCGGTTTAGTCCCTAAACCAAGAATTCGCATTGGAGTTGTAACTCATAACCGGTTTCGGTCCTGGCCTGTGAGGCTTTTAGGCATTGATAACTAGCCATCCATTCATATTCACATGTATTCGGTATCTGACGCATGGGCTCACTGGCCTCTGTTGCGCAACTCTGATAGTTTATAGAGCTAGTTTGCCCCATTCGTTACTGTTTGTATTGTACATCTCCAATGTATTACCCTTATCTTGGGAAGAATGGTTTCTCAACCGACGCATGGTATCTCTTACCCTGAGCGAATTCGGTGAGTTTCAAACTTTCCATCCACTTCTCCAATAGCTTACAGCGTAAACTACTATGTAATTCACAATGATTGACTTGCTTCTACCGACTTACTGTCGGTTGAGATTGAGCTACTACCTAATGTGTAGTGCTCTCTCAGCTATTTCCCACACCTGGGGGTATCTCATACGACCATTTGTATTTATTTAGTGTACTGTAGTTATTACTGTTAATCATGTCTCCTTTGGTTGGTTTGTACATGTATTCTTTCATTCCTGCGGCCTTGCATTACCTATGCATCGGCCATATATATTATCTTATTCCTCCACAATTCCATGCTTCTGATTCCTAGCTATCCCACTTGATCATTACTGCGCAAGAGCAATACCAAAACACTCAGTCATACAGAGTGCAGAGGCGTAAACTTGACAGTAAATCTCTCATGCGATTGCGATAGGAATTTCACTGAAATCCTTATCATCTAACACTTGCCACCGGCTTACTGCTCGGTTCGTTTGCTATCATTTACTGTTGTGCCTCCACTGGGTTTAACTCATACTCTGCTCACTCCCCATTTTATCATCTAACAATACTCAGACAACGGTCGCTTATTGCGCACCGTATCCTTACTAATATACAACATCAACTTATACTGCATCCGCTATTATATTAGCTTCCGCCATTACACTGGGTTTATCTGGCCACTTATTTGGCTGATTTTTGAATATACTACTATTTTTTTCCCTTGAGCGTTGTTCGCTACACATTTAGCTTCACACACCTATGGTGATTGCTATCAACTTATCACACTTCCTGTGTACACAACTGGTAAACATTCCTTTCGTATTTCTTATTCAAATCATCCTGGGGTAATAACAACGTGGTCCATCCTCCACATATTTCTTGAACTTGATTCACATAACTACCGCTCCTGCGGTCTCACAATATCGAGAGGTATCCCACTCTTAATGCAGTGGTTCGCTTACCACTTTAACCACTTATACACATAAAAATACAATCAATCGAATTATATAACATATCTTGATTATGGCTTATAAGCCTTATTTGCCTTGAGCTGGGCTCATTGTAGGCTGTCCACACAATGTACTCTCATACATATTACATGGTTAGAGGTTTAGAGGTTGTATTGCATCCATGACAAGGTGTTGCATCACATTTCCTTTCATGGGATGTCCTTAGGATTGTCAGTCCGTCTCCTGACAACTTATGTCTAAACTGGGTGTTAATTTCAACCCTTGTGTTTCTGTCATGTCATTTGTTCAACAATTGTTGATGCGCACACCCTTCAAGGATTTCTCCTGGTGTCGTACGTTATGCCTTACATCTGGTTACAATTTGGTACATCTAGTTAGCCACGCCTTTTGCGTTCTTATCGGTTACTATCTTCTTCTGTGAAGATCAACATTTCCTGATAGTGCAGGTACTCATTCTGGGATCTTCATCCCGTCCATTGCTCATTAATGTGTCCACATTAGGCATCTGCCTTCCCTACTTTCCAGCTATCATGTTTATCCCTGGGGATCCTTAAGTCATATAAGCTGTCTTACATTCAGTTAGTGCACTTCGCACCTCCGACTCTTAAACATTTCCTTGAAAGGAATTCACTAATCCTTTAGTTTCCGTTAACTTAACTGAGTTCCTTGACTTCAAGCATTCCTTAATTTCTAGCTCCTGTTTGATTATACTGCTGACCGTAGACGGAGTCGACTACTTCCCGTGTTTCGGACTCTACTCGTATACATATATGGGGTATCATACTGATACATTACTACTTACCCAACTAACCTATAAGTAGGTCTGTCAGGCCCACATGCTCCTATCGGAGTGCGGTCGTCCCACAACACAGTTGGTACACTCGTAGTGTCCGTCACGCGCCTAGGTGAAGTATTCTGTTGTCAACTCCCTTATATTGTCCCGTGACAATATTCATTCTTTGCTTCCCGAACTTAATCGAGGGAAGGTTTATCCACTGTGTATCCTGTATCCTTGTTTCAATTGCTGGGTTCACTGGTTTGGTTTAAAGAAGGTCGGAAAGAAGTGTTGGTTTGAAAGAAAATCTGGTTTGAAAAGAAAGGGTTTGAATAAATTTAGGTTTGAAAGAAAAATTCCATGGTTTCACAACATCTTCTTACCTTAGCCAAGTCTAGCTTCTTGCTGACTGGGTGTACTTCCAATTACAGAGGTTAGGCTAACAGGCCCTTCCACTGTTTTATGACGATCACATTTAACTTTATGGTACTTTTCAAGTACCTGTAGTGGTTATGAATTTCCCGAACAGCCCTGTTATAGCAGCACTTGCTATGGCAAGTGCGCCATGCTAACTGGCTATCGGTTGACACCTACCGATTGTGGTATTGTTTTGACACATATTGTCATCAGTGGCCTTGTTGGCCCCCACTGATCTTACTGCCTTGATAAATACTCCTCTAGGTGACTTCTCACTGTATTCACATAGTAGTTATCAACTGGGGTGTCTCCCATTCTGGAGTCCCCTTTTACTTAGTATCGTATCCTCTTTATAGCCCGTCACGCACTTGTCGTGGTTCTGAGACTTGTCTCTTGTTGGGCACTACGTTGTAGTTCCTTGTCGGTTGGTATACCGTTGGTGTTTATTTATCAACTGTGGTCCCGTAGACACTCGTCTCGGGTTTTATTAATCCATTCTTGCCTGTTGCACGGTTGGTGCGTTGCAAGCTGGTTGTTCTCGACTGCTCGGCATGTCGACCCAGGTTGCCGGAAATTCTATTTCTATTACAAGATTCTTCATCTTCGCTATGAAATGCGGTTAACATTGTTTAGATGGAGACCGTCTCCGGGATTCCCAGTTTTCGGGATCTACCGTATGACAGGTTCTCCGTACCCTAAAGGTATTTAATAACAGCCAGATCGGGTATTCCCGAGTAAGAGTGGACTCCCATCTCTCTGGCGTTGTTTCCCAAGTTATATAACAGGGATTGTGGAGGGTGGGATGGATATAGTAGGTTTCCAGTATTCACTGGTAGTTCCTTACTAGCGTATCTCTCACGCTATCACTCAACCCTTAACCCAAAGTACTTAAATCCTAACTCGGTACTTCCTAAGCTCGGTAATTCAGTCATCAGAGCGATACTTCGCTCTGATACCACTTTTTGTAACACCCCCAAACTACATCCATACATTAAACACACATTGCAGCGGAAAACTCAACTCATCGCATTACTTATTCCAATGGTGTTACACGCCGTTAACCACCCACGTGGCTAACAAGGCTAATACATATACATTTGTATCGGTCTGATGGACTAGATTCCCGAGCAACTACACAATACAATCCTCATTCCATTTCAACATTTATATATACATACATTCCCCCTGTACCGAGTATTTACAAAACTACTGCCGATAACAACTTCGGTCTTACTACGCCTATCATACTCACGCCATTTAAATGGCTACCCATGTATAAACATCTGCCCCGTCCTACTCTCGAACGGTTTCCAGCTCCTTGTACCTGAAATAGAAAAGGAGAGAAAGGGTGGCCCCAAGGGGCTCAGCACCTTTGCTGGTATGGTAATCCCGCAGCCCACATGCTACCGGCCCACGCACAATAATTGTCGTCTTAGCATGCAGTTGATTATATTTAAATCATGCATACAAGCCATAACATACAACACATAACATTTCGCCTCAATGGGCTCAACCTATAACCCAAACATCCACACTTAACCAACCATCAATGATTCCTTAAACCCTAGAGTGGCTCTCCTCTAAACGGAGCTACTTCCTTAACGAACGACGTGTACCCATTAATCGGGTTATCCTTAAACGCCTCTTGTCACAACTGGGATTCATTCCATGATCCACACATTCCATATCATACAACATCTCATTCTCACATAATAAAAACATAACAACACCTTTCTTGTTTCGACGTACATATGATGACATCGCATTCATTTAAAACATCGAATATATATATAATACCATAGCATAGCAAGGGAATTTGCATAGCACCATAACATTACATAACACCATAAAATCGGTTCTCACAAGGAACCTTCCACCATAGTTAGTATACCATGTGAGCCTAGGGATTTTGCCAATCCCATGTTAAGCTCGTTACCAACCTCGTTACCGTCCGGTTATATAGAACGGTTAACTTATACCCAAGGTGTGTCGGATATAGTAATCCCAAGCACACCGAAATAACATACGTATGCCCCTGTGGCCCGACGTGAGTCAGTAACTAGCTTTGGATAAGCTAAGGGAAGGTAGAAACCAAATTGGAATACCACCTATACATACACCAAGAGAGCCGAACCGGATAAGATAACGACTCCCGTCCATCACACGCGTGGCCGGAACAACCGGACTCCTCACCCCCCATTAGTACATTACACTTAATAATAAGTAGTTAGAGATCCATTATGGAGCCTACCACATCCACACACCATACGGTATCATAACCGAGTTAAGCACACAAGGGAGGTTCACACACTTGCATACAAAAACAATGTCCAATAACTCACACATAGCCGTGGTTAGCACGTTCCCAAGGTTTGGGCCGTCAACTCCGAATACCGATCACTCATGTGTTCCTAGTTTGGTTAGCTAAGGTTTAACACATATTTGAGGTTAAATGGTATCGGAGGCCAAATTCGCCACATAAATGAATTACTATAAACTCATTACATGTTTTAATCTTACAAGGTGGCAAACACTCAATAAAAACAATTGGCATACAAGCCGGTGTAATCCGGTAGGACACAGGTTGCAAGAAACCATACCTGTCACCGGAGTCCACTTTACCACGTCCACTTATGTTCCTCGAGCGATTCTCGAACAACTGTTAAACATCACATGTGTTTTATTAACATCGGGGTTTGCTTGATTATTTAATGTCTAATGTTTAACTTTCCCCGTTAACTTAGTTACAACTTTACATTTTTAACTGTTTTACTTTTACATTTTGATACAACTTTTCACCCACTTAATTGCCATTTAAACTCACCTAACATGTCCTTAACAACCTTATAACATCATTACCTATCAATCCCCATCATCTATATCATTTCATAACCTTAAACAACATTTTGGTCCGACCGACCTTACCGACCGAACTTGTCCAAGTTCGGTCCATTCCAGAACACATTTCCGTCAAAATTTTCTACTCCGACCGAACTGTCAAGTCCGGTCCTATGTTCGGCCTTTCCCGAGAGTTTCTCCCCTTTGTAAATTTAGCCCGACCGAACTTACCAGGTCCGGTCCATGTTCGGTCGTTCCAGTAACTCAATCCGTACACAGAATACAAGCCCGACCGACCTTGCAAGCGGTCCCCAAGGTCGGCCTTTTCCAGAACCAATTCTCGCAGGGTAAACTGGGCTCGACCGAACTTGCAAGTCCGGTCGCAAGTTCGGTCTGCCCCAGACCTTTGTTTTCCTTTTACATTCAACTCCAAACTTCACCCATATATAACCTAGTACCCCTAACCTCATTTGGGCACTTCAAACACACCTTTAGCCATGTGCTAAACTCTTTAAATCACTCACCAAAAACCTTTATCATTCACAAGTTTCTTCAAAATTCCTAGCACTTAGGATGTTTTCTCCTTAAGATTCTAAGTGGTAGTTCACCAAAATGACCACTACACCAAGGTGTTCCTCTACACCTTAACATCATCTCCCAAGCATCTTCCTTACTAACCAAACCTTCTCTTTCACAACTCCTTAAATTCTTTCTCAAAACCTTATCTAACCTTATTCCCACTTGCAATCACATAACCTAAACCTTAAACAAACTCCTCCAAGACTTTAATGCATTCCCAAAACACACATGGAATTCCTAGAACTTTCAAGATAACACCTAAATCCTTATAGCACCTTAGAACACCTAATGCATGTGTTCTTCCTTAGTGAAGCATGTGTCCATTCCTAACCATTCCTAGTTCACCCAAGTCATTTAAACACTTAGAACTCCTTATACATTTTACAAATTTCGCCATGGGTTCTCTTAGCACATCATCATTCCAAAACTCATAGTTTTCACCACTAAACATTCAAGAACACCTAGATCCATCAAACATTATCACTCAAAAACTTCACCAAATTTACACTACATCACAATATAGTGCATAATTAAACTGCTTGGCACTTAGGCCCTTAAATAACATGGCTCTTAGGCCCTTAAATTGCATAATCCTTAAACACTGAATTCCCACATAAATAATGCCTTTGACCTGCAAATACATACACCAATACATATGTTCTTTTACTAGTCTCCTTGAGAACACTTACTAGGTCATTCACCATTTGCTCTTTAGGTAGTTTAACAAGCATTATAAGCTTATTTCTCCTAAGGCATTAAACCACATTGAGATAGCTTGTTTACCTCTTTTCCTCCAAATTTCTTTCTTGTTTCCTGTAAAACCGGTAAGGCATTGGTTCCTTGCCAACAACTAAACAATATACCAACATTGAAATGAGTATATAAGCTTTAAGCTTTATCTCATTGTAAACCCTAGTTACATTATTATCTTAAGGTATTAACATGATTGTTTTACCTTGGAATGGAAAGAGAGCTTGAATATATATCAAGAGAGGACTCCTCCTAGCCCTTGGAAGATTCAAATGAAGCTAAAACAAGCAAGGTAAAGACACCATGGTGAGGTTAATTTTCGGCCATGTACTAAAAAGAGAGGAAATGGAGTTTTCTTTGGTTTTTCCTTACCTTGAAGCAAAGGTGATCAACAAGGCATAAAAATATTAGCTCAAGCCCTTCCATGGAAGTTCTCCTTGGCACCAAAATGGTGGTTTTGAGGATTTGAAAGGACAAGGTGTAGAGCTTGCTCCAACTAAGAGAACGGTAGTCTCGGAATTAAATTCGGAGCATGGAGTCATAAGTTACAAGTGAGGAAGGATGAGAATGGCATGGCTCTGTTTGGAAACCGATGGAGAGAGGAGGAAGAAGAAGACCACCGTGGGAAATGAAGGGAAGAAGAGAATGAGAAGATAAGTTTGCTTTTGTTAAGATATATCCTTATAAAGCAAATAGTATACTAATTAGTCATTCTTTCTTTCTTAGTAAACTAACAAGGGTGGTGAGTCACAACACCTTAAAAACCGGCCCCAAATAGTGCTAGGGGTACTTTAGACTTTATTAGTCAATTGTCTCACTTATAACATTATATGTTACAAACTAGTTATAAAAATCACTATTCACCAAACAAGGCACATAGAAGTGAAATTTTTGATTTCCCATTGATATAGCCACCCAAATGTGATACTATATAGTACACATGTTAATTAAAGAGTAATGATGGACATTTAGCCATTCAAAACTCATTTACAAGACAATTTTTCAAAAACGTGCTTTAAGACTCCTTAAAGCACATTTTGCGTTTTAAACTGTTTTCAAGCTTGGTTTTCTTTGGTAATTGATTTAATATGTTCATTAACATATAATTAAGGCATAGGTATGACCATTAGGCCTTATACACATTTATCCCAAGCTTAGAGCACCTTTTAGCCCCATATTGACCTTAAGGTATTATTTGTGTTTTGTTTGGTTTCATTGTCTACCAAAGTTTCCTAAGGACTTAATTAGCCCTATAAGATCATAATTAACATATCAAGTCTTGGTAGGCTCTTTGGGTCCTAACCAAGTTCACTCCAAGCTTAGAGCATGTTTTTGCTCAAACCGTGTCTTAGTGTTTTATTGTGTTTTACCATGGTTTAAATGTTCATTTATGTTTCTAAGGCACTTTTAGCCTTTTAAAACCATAGTTTAACATTTACACAAATATACAAGGTTTGGGGTATTTCTTCAATCTACCCCCCTTAAAAGAACTTCGTCCTCGAAGTTCACATTTCCTCGCATCATTGGATTAGAATACGGGAATTACTTATAGCCATAAAACTTCCATTACCAACCACCCTTTACATCCAACCTCGGACTTAATGGTCCGGGCAACATATCCACATTACACAAAATATCATACTCACATGGTAACCTCGGACTTAATGGTCCGGGTACCTTCACCACACTTGCACTAACATAATATCCCTCAGACTCTTAGGTCTGGGTGACATAACCACATTTGACTCGTAGGCCCGAGTAACACAACACATTTAGACTCATAGGTCTTGATAGCATACACTTTAGGAGATCACAGTCAGAAAACCTTTATCACAATACCAAACAACATGTCATAGCATGTATATCAACAGAAATACCTTTTCCATCTCCATGGGTTCGAATCCCACGTTGAGTACATATACACAGTGATCCCGCAGAACCCGGTCGCGATGGACACTTCTGGTCCCCGTTCCTTTGGGAGATCAAAACATTCACTTAATTTTTAACATATGTACTTCTCATGTCACCGGTCCGAAGACAAAGGCTCATACGTCCTCAGCTCGTGAGCAAGTACTACAAAAATATTCTTTACTAGGTTAAGTATAAGAAGATCTTTATTCAAAATATTAATCGATTGTTTGAAAACACCAATTGAAAAATCCTTTTGAAAACACCACACAACTCCAAGTCCAATTTATGCTCCTTGTATCTTTCTTAACATGGTTATTTGTAATCACTTATAGGGAGCTTCAAGAATCATCCAACACTGATGTGATCAGCATCGGTGTTGAACTATCTTTCCACCCCAATTTGTGTTCGGCTTCCCTTGATCTCATGATAATCAAGTTTCACCTCCCACTTCATTTTCAACCAACAACATTCAAACATGCCCCATTTTCTATCTTTAATCCTTCTAGTCATAATCATAACATCTCCAAGGGATAGAACTCCGTCTATCAATCATCACCCAATCCAACTTAATTCAAGTTACCTAGGAAATTAATTCTCACTAGGTTCTATGTCGGTCTTATAACCCTCATAAATCACAACATTGTATATATATACATATATTTTTATAAAATACCATACATGGTTTACATTTATGCACCGTCGGGGTTTTAGTTCCCGGGAGTTTCTTTACTCCCTTCCACTTGTACTCTCACACACCACTGTTAACAAAATGACACACTTCCCACAATGGTATTCGCATCTTTTGTGCGCAATTACCACAATTTAACCACAAATAAATGCGTATGTTTATATAACACACGCGCCAACCATCATAACAAATCATTTTGTGCTATGCACAACCCAGTTCACGTACACTTGTACGGTAAAACACACTAAGTGGTTTTGCGCTCTACCCCCCTTAAAAGGGATTACGCCCACGTAATCAATCACTAAACCTTGGCTTAAAATGTTCTGCCGTCGTGAAGTGTTTTGACTTCCACGCGGTCTATTACACAATGGATTCTGATTAGAGGATCTTAA
Source organism: Limonium bicolor (assembly GCA_023374045.1). Taxonomy (NCBI): domain Eukaryota; kingdom Viridiplantae; phylum Streptophyta; class Magnoliopsida; order Caryophyllales; family Plumbaginaceae; genus Limonium; species Limonium bicolor. The sequence goes on along the minus strand of CM041776.1, from coordinate 456,123,077 downwards.
CCATATTGGCGGTTTAGTCCCTAAACCAAGAATTCGCATTGGAGTCTAACTCATAACCGGTTTCGGTCCTGGCCTGTGAGGCTTTTAGGCATTGATAACTAGCCATTTATTCATATTCACCATGTATATTCAGTATCTGGCGCATGGGCTCTCTGGCCTCTGTTGCGCAACTCTGATATTATAGAGCTAGTTTGCCCCACTCGTTACTGTTGTGTATTGTACATCTCCAATGTATTACCCTTATCTTGGGAAGAATGGTTTCTCAACCGACGCATGGTATCTCTTACCCTGAGCGAATTCGGTGAGTTTCAAAACTTTCCATCCACTTCTCCAATAGCTTACAGCGTAAACTACTATGTAATTCACAATGATTGACTTGCTTCTACCGACTTACTGTCGGTTGAGATTGAGCTACTACCTAATGTGTAGTGCTCTCTCAGCTATTTCCCACACCTGGGGTATATCTCATACCGACATTTGGTATTTAGTGTCACTGTAGTTATTTACTGTTAATCATGTCTCCACCTTTGGTTTGTACATGTATTCTTTCATTCCTGCGGCCTTGCATTACCTATGCATCGGCCATTATAATATTATTCCTCCACAATTACCATGCTTCTGATTCCTAGCTATCCCACTTGATCATTACTGCGCAAGAGCAATACCAAAACACTCAGTCATACAGAGTGCAGAGGCGTAAACTCTTGACAGTAAATCTCTCATGCGATTGCAATAGGAATTTTCACTGAAATCCTTATCATCAACACTTGCCACCGGCTTACTGCTCGTTTCATTTGCTATCATTTACTGTTGTGCCTCCACTGGGTTTAACTCATAACTCTGCTCACTCCCCATTTTATCATCTAACAATACTCATACAACGGTCGCTTATTGCGCACCGTATCCTTACTAATATACAACATCAACTTATACTGCATCCGCTATTATATTAGCTTCCGCCATTACAGGGTTTATCTGGCCACTTATTTGGCTGATTTTTGAATATACTACTTTTTTTCCTTGAGCGTTGTTCGCTACACATTTAGCTTCACACACCTATGGTGATTGCTATCAACTTATCACACTTCCTGTTTACACAACTGGTACAAACATTTCCTTTCGTATTATTCTTATCAAATCATCCTGGGGTAATAACAACGTGGTCCATCCTCCACATATTTCTTGAACTTGATTCACATAACTACCGCTCCTGCGGTCTCACAATATCGAGAGGTATTCCCACTCTTAATGCAGTGGTTCGCTTACACTTTAACCACTTATACAACATAAACTCTACAATCAATCGAATTTATATAACATATTGATTATGGCTTATAAGCCTTATTTGCCTTGAGGGGCTCATTGTAGGCTGTCCACACACATGTACCTCTCAATACATATTACCTGGTTAGAGGTTGTATGGGCATCCATGACAAGGTGTTGCATCAATTTCCTTTCATGGGATGTCCCTTAGGATTGTCAGTCCGTCTCCTGACAACTTATGTCTAAACTGGGTGTTAATTTCAACCCTTGTGTTTCTGTCATGTCATTTTGTCAACAATTGTTGATGCGCACACCCCTTCAAGGATTGCTCCTGAGGGTCGTTACGTTTGCCTTTACATCGGGTTCACAATTATGGTAATCAGTTAGCCACGCCGTTTGCGTTCTTATCCGGTTACTATCTTTTCTGTGAAGATCAACATTTCCTGATAGTGTAGGTACTCATTCTGGGATTTCATCCCGTCCATTGCACATTAATGTGTCCACATTAGGCATCTGCCTTTCCCTACTTTCCAGCTATCATGTTTATCCCTGGGGATCCTTAAGTCATATAAGCTGTCTTTACATTCAGTTAGTGCACTTCGCACCTCCTGACTCTTAAACATTTCCTTGAAAGGAATTCACTAATTCCTTTAGTTTCGTTAACTTAACTGAGTTCCTTGACTTCAAGCATTCCTTATATTCCTAGCTCTCTGTTTGATTTATACTGCTGACCGTAGACGGAGTCGACTACTTCCCGTGTTCTGGACTCTACTCGTATACATATATGGGGTATCATACTGATACATTACTACTTACCCAACTAACCTATAAGTAGGTCTGTCAGGCCCACATGCTCCTATCGGAGTGCGGTCGTCCCACAACACAGTTGGTACACTCGTAGTGTCCGTCACGCGCCTAGGTGAAGTATTCTGTTGTCAACTCCCTTATATTGTCCCGTGACAATATTCATTCTTTGCTTCCCGAACTTAATCGAGGGAAGGTTTATCCACTGTTGTATCCTTGTCAATTGCCCTGGTTTCACTGGTTTGGTTAAAAGAAGGTCGGAAAGAAGTGTTGGTTTGAAAGAAAATCTGGTTTTGAAAGAAAGGGTTTGAATAAATTTAGGTTTGAAAGAAAAATTTCCATGGTTTCACAACATCTTCTTACCTTAGCCAAGTCTAGCTTCTTGCTGACTGGTGTACTTCCAATTACAGAGGTTAGGCTAACAGGCCCTTCCACTGTTATGACGATCACATTTAACTCCATGGTACTTTTCCAAGTACCTGTAGTGGTTATGAATTTCCCGAACAGCCCTGTTATAGCAGCACTTGCTATGGCAAGTGCGCCATGCTAACTGGCTATCGGTTTGACACCTACCGATTGTGGTATTGTTTTGACACATATTGTCATCAGTGGCCTGTTGCCCCCACTGATCTTACTGCCTTGATAAATACTCCTTTAGGTGACTTCTCACTGTATTCACATAGTAGTTATCAACTGGGGTGTCTCCATTCTTGGAGTCCCCTTTACTTAGTATCGTATACTCTTATAGCCCGTTCCACGCATTGTCGTGGTTACTGAGACTTGTCTCTTGTTTGGGCACTACGTTGTAGTTCCTTGACGGTTGATATACCGTTGGTGTTTTATTATCAACTGTGGTCCCATAGACATTCGTCTCGGGTTTTATTAATCCATTTCTTGCCTGTTGCACGGTTGGTGCGTTGCAAGCTGGTTTGTCTCGACTGCTCGGCATGTCGACCCAGGTTGCCGGAAATTCTATTCTTCTGTACACTGATTCTTCGCTCTTCGCTATGAAATGCGGTTAACACTGTTTAGATGGAGACCGTCTCCGGGATTCCCAGTTTTCGGGATCTACCGTATGACAGGTTCCCCGTACCCTTAAGGTATTTAATAACAGCCAGATCGGGGTATTCCCGAGTATGAGAGTGGACTCCCATCTCTCTGGCGTTGTTCCCAAGTTATAAAACAGGGATTGTGGAGGGTGGATGGATATAGTAGGTTTCCAGTATTCACTGGTAGTTCCTTACTAGCGTATCTCTCACGCTATCACTCAACCCTTAACCCAAAGTACCTAAATCCTAACTCGGTACTTCCTAAGCTGGTAATTCAGTCATCAGAGCGATACTTCGCTCTGATACCACTTTTTGTAACACCCCAACTACATCCATACATTTAACAACACATTGCAGCGGAAAACTTAACTCATCACATACTTATTCCAATGGTGTTACACGCCGTTAACCACCCACGTGGCTAACAAGGCTAATACATATACATTTGTATCGGTCTGATGGACTAGATTCCCGAGCAAATACACAATACAATCCTCATTCCATGTTCAACATTATAGAATACATACACTCCCCTGTACCGAGTATTTACAAAACTATGCCGATAACAACTTCGGTCTTACTACGCCTATCATACTCACGCCATTTAAATGGCTACCCATGTATAAACATCTGCCCCGTCCTACTCTCGAACGGTTTCCAGCTCCTTGTACCTGAAATAGAAAAGGAGAGAAAGGGTGGCCCCCAAGGGGCTCAGCACCTTTGCTGGTATGGTAATCCCGCAGCCCACATGCTACCGGGCCACGCACAACTAATTGTCGTCTTAGCATGCAGTTGATTATATTTAATCATGCATAACAAGCCATAACATACAACACATAACATTTCGCCTCAAGGGCTCAACCTATAACCAAAACATCCACACTTAACCAACCATCCAATGATTCCTTAAACCCTAGAGTGGCTCTCCTCTAAACGGAGTACTTCCCTAACGAACGACGTGTGTACCCATTAATCGGGTTATCCTTAAACGCCTCTTGTCACAAGCTGGGTTCATTTCCTGATCCACACATTCCATATCCTACAACATATCTCATTCTCACATATAAAAAACATAACAAAAACCTTTCTTGTTTCGACGTACACATGATGACATCGCAATTCATTTAAACATCGATACATATATATATATACCATAGCATAGCAAGGGAATTTGCATAGTACCATAACATTACATAACACCATAAAATCGGTTCTCACAAGGAACCTTCCACCATAGTTAGTATACATGTGAGCCTAGGGATTTTTGCCAATCCCATGTTAAGCTCGTTACCAACCTCGTTACCGTCCAGTTATATAGAACGGGTTAACTTATACCCAAGGTGTGTCGGATATAGTGATCCCAAGCACACCCAAAATAACATACGTATGCCCCTGTGGCCCGACGTGAGTCAGTAGTAACTAGCTTTGGATATATAGCTAAGGGAAGGTAGAAACCAAGTTGGAATACACACCTATACATACACCAAGAGAGCCGAACCGGATATGATAACGACTCCCGTCCATCACACGCTGGCCGGAACAACCGGACTCCTCACCCCCATTAGTACATATACACTTAATAAAAGTAGTTAGGAATCCATTATGGAGCCTACCACATCCACACACATACGGTATCATAACCGAGTTAAGCACACAAGGGAGGTTCACACACTTGCTCACAAAAAAAAGTCCAATTAACTCACACATAGCCGTGGTTAGCACGTTCCCAAGGTTTGGGCCGTCAACTCCGAATACCGATCACTCTGTTTCCTAGATTTGGTTAGCTAAGGTTAACACAATATTTGAGGTTAAATGGTATCGGAGGCCAAATTCGCCACATAAATGAATTACATTAAACTCATTACATGTTTTAATCTTACAAGGTGGCAAAACTCAATAAAACATATTGGCATACAAGCCGGTGTAATCCGGAGGACACAGGTTGCAGAAAGAAAACATACTGTCACCGGAGTCCACTTGACCACGTCCACTTAGTCCTCGAGCGATTCTCGAACAACTGTTACATCACATGTGTTGTTATTAACATCGGGGTTTGCTTGATTTTGTTTAATGTCTAATGTTTAACTTTCTTCCCCGTTAACTTAGTTACATAACTTACATTTTTAACTTGTTTTACTTTTACATTTTGATACAACTTTTCACCCACTTAATTGCCATTAAACTCACCTAACATGTCCTTAACAACCTTATAACATCATTACCTATCAATCCCCATCATTACATATCATTTCATAACCTTAAACAACATTTTTGGTCCGACCGACCTTACCGACCGAACTTGTCCAAGTTCGGTCCATTCCAGAACACATTTCCGTCAAAATTTTCCACTCCGACCGAACTTATCAAGTCCGGTCCTATGTTCGGCCTTTTCCCGAGAGTTTCTCCCCTTTGTAAATTTAGCCCGACCGAACTTACCAGGTCCGGTCCCATGTTCGGTCGGTTAGTAACTCAACCGTACACAGAATACAGCCCACCGACCTGCAAGTCCGGTCCCCAAGGTCGGCCTTTTCAGAACCCATTCTCGCAGGGTAAACTGGGCTCGACCGAACTTGCAAGTCCGGTCGCAAGTTCGGTCTGCCCCAGACCTTGTTTTCCTTTTTACATTCAACTCCAAACTTCACCCCATATATAACCTAGTACCCCTAACCTCATTTGGGCACTTCAAACACACCTTTAGCCATGTGCTAAACTCTTTAAATCACTCACCAAAACCATCTTATCATTCACAAATTTCTTACAAATTCCTAGCACTTAGGATGTTTTCTCCTTAAGATTTCTAAGTGGTAGTTCACCAATAATGACCACTACACCAAGGTGTTTCCTCTACACCTTAACATCATCTCCCAAGCATCTTCCTCTTACTAACCAAACCTTCTCTTTCACAACTCCTTAAATTCCTTTCTCAAAACCTTATCTAACCTATTCCCACCTTGCACATCACATAACCTAAACCTTAAACAAACTCCTCCAAGACTTTATGCATTCCCAAAAACACACATGGAATTCCTAGAACTTTCAAGATAACACTAAATCCTTATAGCACCTTAGAACACCTTAATGCATGTGTTCTTCCTTAGTGAAGCATGTGTCCATTCCTAACCATTCCTAGTTCACCCAAGTTCATTTAAACACCTAGAACTCCTTATACATTTACAAATTTCGCCATGGGTTCTCTTAGCACATCATCATTCCAAAACTCATAGTTTTCACCACTAAACATTCAAGAACACCTAAGATCCATCAAAAACATTATCACTCACAAAACTTCACCAAATTTACACTACATCACAATATAGTGCATAATTAAACTTGCTTGGCACTTAGGCCCTTAAATAACATGGCTCTTAGGCCCTTAAATTGCATAATCCTTAAACACTGAATTTCCCACATAAATAATGCCTTTGACCTGCAAATACATACACCAATACATATGTTCTTTTACTAGTCTCCTTGAGAACACTTTACTAGGTCATTCACCATTTGCTCTTTAGGTAGTTTTAACAAGCATTATAAGCTTATTTCTCCTAAGGCATTAAACCACATTGAGATAGCTTGTTTACCTCTTTTCCTCACAAATTTCTTTCTTGTTTCCTTGTAAAACCGGTAAGGCATTTGGTTCCTTGCCAACAACTAAACAATATACCAACATTGAAATGAGTATATAAGCATTATGCTTCATCTCATTGTAAACCCTAGTTACATATATTATCTTAAGGTATTAACATGATTGTTTTACCTTGGAATGGAAAGAGAGCTTGAATATATATCAAGAGAGGACTCCTCCTAGCCCTTGGAAGATTCAAATGAAGCTAAACAAGCAAGGTAAAGACACCATGGTGAGGTTAATTTTCGGCCATGTACTAAAAAGAGAGGAAATGGAGTTTCTTTGGTTTTTCCTTACCTTGAAGCAAAGGTGATCAACAAGGCATAAAAATATTAGCTCAAGCCCCTTCCATGGAAGTTCTCCTTGGCACCAAAATGGTGGTTTTGAGGATTTGAAAGGACAAGGTTGTAGAGCTTGCTCCAACTAAGAGAACGGTAGTCTCGGAATTAAATTCGGAGCATGGAGTCATAAGTTACAAGTGAGGAAGGATGAGAATGGTATGGCTCTGTTGGAAACCGATGGAGAGAGGAGGAAGAAGTGGCCACCGTGGGAAATGAAAGGAAGAAGAGAATGAGGAGATAAGTTTGCTTTTGTTAAGATATTTATCCTTATAAAGCAAATAGTATACTAATTAGTCATTCTTTCTTTTCTTAGTAAACTAACAAGGGTGGTGAGTCACAACACCTTAAAAACCGGCCCCAAATAGTACCTAGGGGTACTTTAGACTTTATTAGTCAATTGTCTCACTTATAACATTATATGTTACAAACTAGTTATAAAAATCACTATTCACCAAAAACAAGGCACATAGAAGTGAAATTTTTGATTTCCCATTGATATAGCCACCCAAATGTGATACTATATAGTACACATGTTAATTAAAGAGTAATGATGGACATTTAGCCATTCAAAACTCATTTACAAGACAATTTTTCAAAAACGTGCTTTAAGACTCCTTAAAGCACATTTTGCGTTTTAACTTGTTTTCAAGCTTGGTTTTCTTTGGTAATTGATTTAATATGTTCATTAACATATAATTAAGGCATAGGTATGACCATTAGGCCTTATACACATTTATCCCAAGCTTAGAGCACCTTTTAGCCCATATTGACCTTAAGGTATTTATTTGTGTTTTGTTTGGTTTCATTGTCTACCAAAGTTTCCTAAGGACTTAATTAGCCCTATAAGATCATAATTAACATTATCAAGTCTTGGTAGGCTCTTTGGGTCCTAACCAAGTTCACTCCAAGCTTAGAGCATGTTTTGCTCAAACCGTGTCTTAGTGTTTTATTGTGTTTTACCATGGTTTAAATGTTTCATTTATGTTTCTAAGGCACTTTTAGCCTTTAAATACCATAGTTTAACATTTACACAACATACCAAGGTTTGGGGTATTTCAATCTACCCCCCTAAAAGAACTTCGTCCTCGAAGTTCACATTTCCTCGCATCATTGGATTAGAATACGGGATTACTTATAGCCATAAAACTTCCATTACCAACCACCCTTTACATCCACCTCGGACTTAATGGTCCGGGCAACATATCCACATTACACATAAAATATCATACTCACATGGTAACCTTGGACTTAATGGTCCGGGTACCTTCACCACACTTGCACTAACATAATATCCCTCAGACTCTTGTCTGGGTGACATAACCACATTTGACTCGTAGGCCCGGGTAACACAACACATTTAGACTCATAGGTCTTGATAGCATACACTTTAGGAGATCAAAGCCCAAATAACCTTATCACACGTACAAACAACATGTCATAGCATGTATATCAAACAGAAATACCTTTTCCATCTCTCCATGGGTTCGAATCCCATGTTGAGTACATATACACAGTGATCCCGCAGAACCCGGTCGCGATGGACACTTTCTGGTCCCCGTTCCTTTGGGAGATCAAAACATTCACTTAATTTTTAACATATGTACTTCTCATGTCACCGGTCCGAAGACAAAGGCTCATACGTCCTCAGCTCGTGAGCAAGTACTACAAAAATATTCTTTACTAGGTTAAGTATAAGAAAATCTTTTATTCAAAATATTAATCGATTGTTTGAAAACACCAATTAAAATCCTTTTGAAACACCACACAACTCCAAGTCCAATTTATGTTCCTTGTATTTTTCTTAACATGGTTATTTGTAATCACTTATAGGGAGCTTCAAGAATCATCCAACACTGATGTGATCAGCATCGGTGTTGAACTATCTTTCCACCCCAATTTGTGTTCGGCTTCCCTTGATCTCATGATAATCAAGTTTCACCTCCCACTTCATTTTCAACCAACAATTAATTCAAGCATATCCCATTTTCTATCTTTGAATCCTTCTAGTCATAATCATAACATCTCCAAGGGATAGAACTCCGTCTATCAATCATCATCCAAATCCAACTTAATTCAAGTTACCTAGAGAATTTAATTCTCACTAGGTTCTATGTCGGTCTCATACCCCTCATAAATCACAACACTGTATATATATACATATATTTTTATCAAAATACCATACATGGTTACATTTATGCACCGTCGGGGTTTTAGTTCCCCGGGATTCTTTACTCCCTTCCACTTGTACTTCACACACCACTGTTAACAAAATGACACACTTCCCACAATGGTATTCGCATCTCTTGTGCGCAATTACCACAATTTAACCACAAATAAATGCGTATGTTTATATAACACACGCGCCAACCATCATAACAAATCATTTTGTGCTATGCACAACCCCGTTCACGTACACTTGTACGGTAAAAACACACTAAGTGGTTTTGCGCTCTACCCCCCTTAAAAGGGATTACGCCCACGTAATCAATCACTGAACATTGGCTTAAAATGTTCTGCCGTCGTGAAGTATTTTAATTTCCACGCGGTTTATTACACAATGGATTCTGATTAGAGGATTTTAACCATATTGGCGGTTTAGTCCCTAAACCAAGAATTCGCATTGGAGTGTAACTCATAACCGGTTCGGTCCTGGCCTGTGAGGCTTTTAGGCATTGATAACTAGCCATCCATTCATATTCACAATGTATATCCGGTATCTGACGCATGGGCTCACTGGCCTCTGTTGCGCAACCCTGATAATTATAGAGCTAGTTTGCCCCATTCGTTACTGTTACTGTAGTGTACATCTCCAATGTATTACCCTTATCTTGGGAAGAATGGTTTCTCAACCGACGCATGGTATCTCTTACCCTGAGCGAATTCGGTGAGTTTCACAATTTCCATCCACTTCTCCAATAGCTTACCGCGTAAACTACTATGTAATTCACAATGATTGACTTGCTTCTACCGACTTACTGTCGGTTGAGATTGAGCTACTACCTAATGTGTAGTGCTCTCTCAATTATTTCCCACACCTGGGGTATATCTCATACCGACATTTGGTATTTAGTGTAACTGTAGTTATTTACTGTTAATCATGTCTCCACCTTTGGTTTTGTACATGTATTCTTTCATTCCTGCGGCCTTGCATTACCTATGCATCGGCCATTATAATATTATTCCTCCACAATTACCATGCTTCTGATTCCTAGCTATCTCACTTGATCATTACTGCGCAAGAGCAATACCAAAACACTCAGTCATACAGAGTGCAGAGGCGTAAATTCTTGACAGTAAATCTCTCATGCGATTGCTATAGGAATTTCACTGTGTTTCACTGAAATCCTTATCACATAACACTTGCCACCGGCTTACTGCTCGGTTCGTTTGCTATCACTTGCTGTTGTATCTCCACTGGGGTTAACTCACAACTCTGCTTATTCCCCATTTTATCATCTAACAATATTCAGGCAACAGTCGCTTATTGCGCACCGTATCCTTATTTAATATACAACATCAACTTATACTGCATCCGCTATTATATTAGCTTCCGCCATTACACTGGGTTTATCTGGCCACTTATTTGGCTGATTTTTGAATATACTACTATATTTTTTTGAACCTTTATGTTTCTTGTGCGTTGTTCGCTACACATTTAGCTTCACACACCTATGGTGATTGCTATCAGACTTATCATTCCTCCTGTGTACTCAACTGGTACGAGTACTTCCTTTCGTATCATTTTATTCAAATCACCCTGGGGTAGTAACAACGTGGTCCATCCTCCACACATTTCTTGAACTTGATTCACATAACTACCGCTTCTGCGGTCTCAAAATATCGAGAGGTATCCCCACTCTTAATGCAGTGGTTCGCTTACCACTTTATCCACTTATACAATAAACTTCTACAATCAATCAAATTTATATAACATATCTTGCTTATGGCTTATAAGCCTTATTTGCCTTGAGCTGGGCTCATTGTAGGTTGTCCACACATATGTACTTCTCTGTACAACATTACATATTTAGAGGTTGTAGTGGGCTCCATGACAAGGTCGTTGCATTCCGTATCCTTTCATGGGATGTCCCTTAGGTTTGTCAGTCCGTCTCCTGACAACTTATGTCTAAACTGGGTGTTAATTTCAACCCTTGTGTTTCTGTCATGTATTTCGTTCAACAATTGTTGATGCGAACACCCTTCAAGGATTTCTCCTGGGTGTGTTAAGTTATGCCTTTACATCTGGTTCATAGTTATTGGTACATTCAGTTAGCCACGCCTTTTTGCGTTCTTAACTGGTTATTATCTTCTTCTGTGAAGGTCAACATTTCTTAATAATGTAGGTACTCATTCTGGGAATTTCATCCCGTCATTGCACATTAATGTGTCCACATTAGGCATCTGCCTTGCCCTGCTTTCCAGCTATCATGTTTATCCCTGGGGATCCTTAAGTCATATAAGCTGTCTTTACATTCAGTTAGTGCACTTCGCACCTCCTGACTCTTAAACATTTCCTTGCTTGAAGGAATTCACTAATTCCTTTAGTCTCGTTAACCTAACTGAGTTCCTTAACTTCAAGCATTTCTTGTATTTTCTAGCTCCTGTTTGATTTATACTGCTGACAGTAGACGGAGTCGACTACTTCCCGTGTTTCGGACTCTACTCGTATATATATGGGGTATCATACTGATACATTACTACTTACCCAACTAACCTATAAGTAGGTCTGTCAGGCCCACATGCTCCTATCGGAGTGCGGTCGTCCCACAACACAGTTGGTACACTTGTAGTGTCCGTCACACGCCTAGGTGAAGTATTCTGTTGTCAATTCCCTTATATTGTCCCGTGACAATATTCATTCCTTGCTTCCCGAACTTAATCGAGGGCAAGTTTATCCACTGTTGTATCCTTGTCAATTGCCCCTGGTTTCACTGGTTTGGTTTAAAAGAAGGTTGGAAAGAAGTGTTGGTTTGAAAGAAAATTGCTAACACAGATTTTAGTAGGTAAAATATACACATTTATGTACAGAACTTAAACAGAAACTTAGGGGAATAAATCAAGAATGTGCCGGGTGTAACTTACCCGGCACCAAGCACGGCAATAAATAAATACAAAGGAAAACCTACTCAATCTATACGGGTAGCAAACCAAAACCCGGTCAAAAGTAGCAGGGAAGCAAATTAAGACCAAGCAAGTCGAACCCTAGGGACTTGTATAGAAAATTAGTCCTAGCCTTGGTAATTACTAAGTAAAGAGGGGGGAGAATGATAGATTTTTCTAATTCTAATAAAACTAACAAGTCTAAGTGGTATTTACAATGAATTTGTTCTTGATTAAGGGATAAAACCAATCAAGCCTCAATATGAACTCGAAACATAAACACAAGCCTTCGAATTAACCAACAACTGAATACGCCGGGTGTCCTGCCGGATACCACTTGCACGGCATATTCAAAGACATTGAATATGCCGGACATTGGCCACCCGCAGTGCATCCGGCATAGCCATAATGTATATTCTTTTTTCCAGTCTCCGAGAAGAAAACAGAAAACTCACTACCTATTAACAATCCGAGCATATATCATGCCACGAAATGAACAAGGTAATGGGAAATGTGGGTTAATTCTCACTCTTACTACTAACTTCTTAATTCATAAAAAGGAAGTAGGAAGACCATTAAGAGAGTCTAACCTATCTTACTTGGGTTTTTGTCTTCCACAAGTAAGAATTGCATGAAGAGAAAAGAGATCAACCAATTCTCTTTCAATAAGAACCATACTCTTATAAACTTGAAAATCATATTAAAAGATCATATTGTTTTACAAAATGAGTTTCATCCCAACCAAGAACAGAAGGAACTACTACTCAATCACCCATGGATTGAAGAAGGAAATACAAGAGGAAGGGAGAGTTTTGACATGGCCTTCACCCTCTAAATCTTCTTCCAAATCTTCTTCTTCTTCTCTTGAATGATTGTGCAGCAATTCTTCAGTCGAAAGTACGTCTAATATGCGGAGTAAGTGTGTGGGAATATGGTGGAATGAACAACCAAAATGTTCAGCCTCTTGCGCCCTTTTATAGACAAAATTTCTTCGGATGCCGGATCTCATGCCGGATCTATGTCATCCGGCATCGATATTAAACACGTGCTATTCCGTAACGGTCGAAACCGCCCTGGCGCGAAAAGTCACTTATGCCGGACATATTCCATCCGGCATCACACCCGGCATCAACTATCTGGATAACGGCAAATAACCGACATCTCTTGGTAGACAGGCGCGTCTTTTACTTATGCCGGATAGAAAATACCCGGCACCATGTCCGGCTGCGTCCCATTTCTGCTGCGTACTTGTGCCGTGCATGAGGGATCCGGCTTCATATCCGGCAAGGCTTGATTTTGGAAGAAAAACTTGCTCCTTGCATAAAAACACCAAGAGCATTAGTCTGAACATATAAAATGACTTCTTATATAAATTAATGCAAATACTAATTATTCTAACCTTATTTTAACTAATAATACTACAAATCTAGCTTATAAAATACGATAAGTCTACGGCTTATCAAGGCCCTACACTTGCCTTTTGCTAGTCCTCGAGCAAAATTAAATCAGAAAAAGAGTAACTACTTGTGCACAAAACAAATAACCTCTAGAATGACAATGAGATATTTCTTTCCTAACTACTCGACTCTTACTCATAAGCATCACTTAGCCTTTCTCATTCTATCAATAATATACAAGTGGGTAAAAAAGTAAAACATTCAATCTCAAAAATGGAACAACGACTCATGGGCTATTTTGCATAGGGGATTTTTGTATCTCTCCTTCTTCCGGTTTCCACATTCAGCTCTATTTTTCAAGAGTTTCTGAAGGTGGCCAAGACTCTCATCATGGTTTGTTTTTATTATTCAGCCCTATTTTTCAAGGTTTCTGAATCTAACCATGATTGTTTTTTTCATTTAAAGAACGGGGAATTTAGGAGAAAAACAAAAGGAAAAACTCTCATTTCTTGCTTTTATTTTGAGGCACCTTTTTTTGCAACCTCATAAAGCTTCATAAATATATATATTCTTTTTTGGAAGAGGTTTTCTTTTCTTTTTTTTCGAAGCTTCTTTTCCTTCTTTTTCATCACCCTTTTCTAAGATATTCACCCATAAGAATTGAACTATTTTGAAAAGGAAAGAAAGATATATTACCCAAAAGTAGATCAAGGACAAAAGTAGAAGTAAGATCATATACTCATGTTAACATAAGGAATCACGAAGTGAGAAAATGATATCTAAAGGTCATTAGAAAGCTTACCTCTTGAGAGAACAAGTATTTAGCCTTCCCTAATGTCAATTTAGTCAAAGACATACAAAAAGCTGAGTAGAAGGTTAATAAACTTAAAACTTATTATATTGTATAACTAGACATGCTATAAACGTGTTTTTTTTTTTCATTTTTTTTTTAATAAAAATAATTTTTTAAGGGGGAGTCCCCCTGCCCTACACTAGGCAGGAACACTGTCCCCAGTGTTTAAAAATAAAGAACAATGAAAAAAATAAATTAAAAAAAAAAATTTAGAGCAAAGAAAGAACACACTTCCCTGGAAGGTGTATGAGAGGATGTGGAGGCCCTACACTTGGCCTTTGGCGAAGTAGAGAGTAGCATTTGTAATTTGCAGTGGCATCAACTTCTTCGAGGTGGGATCATGGAGAATAAGTTCCACGGAGTTGGAAGTCTTACATGCAGGGCTGAGATACTTCTTCAAGCGGGAACCGTTGACTTTAAATCTTTCACCCGTAGAATTTTCGAGTTCGAAAGCACCATAGTCAGTCATGCTAATGATGGTGAATGGTCCAGCCCAGTGAGATTTCAACTTTCCCGGAAAAAGCCGAAGGCGAGAATTGTAGAGGAGGACTTGATCACCCACATGAAAATCGCGTGGAAGAATAGCTTGGTCATGAATCTTCTTAGTACGCTCTTTATATAGCTTGGCATTCTCGTAAGCGTTGTGGCGTAGTTCTTCAAGCTCAGATAACTGGAAGTTTCTTTTGACTCCTGCTTTCTCCATGTCAAAGTTGAGTGCTTTGAGGGCCCAATAAGCCTTATGCTCAAGTTCTACGGGCAAATGACAAGCTTTTCATACACACAGGCGGAATGGTGTGGTCCCGATAGGAGTTTTGAAGGCAGTTCGATATGCCCATAAAGCATCATCGAGTTTGGGGGACCAATCCTTGCGAGATGAACGGACCGTTTTCTGTAAGATCCATTTCAATTCGGTTTGAGACTTCGGTCTGTCCATTAGCCTGTGGATGGTAGGGAAGCGTGATCTTATGATGAACTCCATACTTCGTTAAGAGGTTATCAAACTGACGGTTGCAAAAGTGAGAACCACCGTCAGAAATGATAGCCCGCGGGACGCCAATCTGGTGAAAATGTTTCTTTTAAAATTTCAGAACCGTCTTGGCATCGGCAGAAGAGCATGGAATGGCTTCAACCCATTTGGAAACATAGTCGACGGCGACTAAGATGTATTGATGGCCTTGTGATGAGGGGAAAGGACCCATGAAGTCGATGCCCCAAACATCAAATAATTCTACCTCCAGGATATTTGTTAGCGGCATTTCATGACGCCTGGAGATGTTTCCCATTCTTTGACAACTATCACATTGAGAAACAAAGTGATGGGAATCTTTATGCAAGGTTGGCCAATAGAGCCCTGATTCCAATACCTTGGCTGCTGTTCTTGTAGCCCCATGATGTCCGCCGGCCTCCTTAGAGTGACAAACTGTAGAACGGAATGGACCTCTATTTCAGGAATGCATCTCCGGATGATCCCATCAGCACAAACTTTGAATAAGTATGGATCATCCCAGAAGAAATGCTTTACTTGAGACAAAAATCTCTTCTTTTGCTGAGAA
The DNA here is from genome assembly GCA_023374045.1 of Limonium bicolor. NCBI lineage: Eukaryota > Viridiplantae > Streptophyta > Magnoliopsida > Caryophyllales > Plumbaginaceae > Limonium > Limonium bicolor. The sequence continues at coordinate 456,107,092 of CM041776.1, read as the reverse complement.
GAGAGATCATGAGGTAGGATTCCGGAGGCTAAGTAATTGGCCATGTCTGCAAACCATGGCTCCTGTAAGGCTTCACAATGCAACTAGTTCTGTAAAATTATGTGCAATATCATCTTTTGATGCAGATTCCATCCATGAAAGCTGCTGAACACTGAACACCGTCTCGTCTGGGAAATATTCTCTGATGGGGATCCCGTCGTATGGTCGTCGTCGATGCGGGAGAGGTGATCAGCAACACCATTGAGACACCCTTCTTGTCAACAACCAAAACATCAAATTCTTGGAGTAGAAGGATCCAGCGCAATAATCTTGGTTTGGCTTCTGCTTTGGTAAAGAGGTACTTCAGGGCAGAATGATCCGTATGCACAATGACTTCACTCCCCCATAAGTAAGAGCGAATTTGTCTAGGGCGAAGACAACTGCAAGAAGCTCCTTTTCTGTAGTTGTATAATTTTTTTGTGCATCAACAAGGGTCTTGCTTGCATACGTGATTATTCGCAGTACCTTATCCTTTTTCTGACATAATGCAGCCCCCACAGCGTAGTCGCTTGCATCGCACATGATCTCGAAGGGAAGAGACCAATCGGGGGAGACGACTAAGGGCTGAGATTAACTTCTCCTTGATGACTTCAAATGCTTCCAAGCATTCCGCGGTGAATTCGAACTTTGTATCCTTCCCTAGTAAGTCACTTAAGGGTTTGGCAATCTTGGAGAAGTCCGAGATGAAACGACGATAGAACCCGGCGTGGCCTAAGAATGCTCGAACCTCTTTGACGGTGGTAGGAGGTGGGAGTTTCTCGATGATTTCGACCTTGGCCCGGTCTACTTCAATACCAGCTTTTGACACCTTGTGTCCCAACACTATGCCCTCCTTCACCATGAAGTGGCATTTTTCCCAATTCAAGACTAAATTCGTATCTTCAACCTGTCTAAATCAAATCTAGCTGCTGCAAGCAATCGTCAAAAGTGGAACCATATACGCTAAAATCATCCATGAACACTTCTATACTTTTTTCTATGAAATCAAAATATTGCTTGCATACAACGTTGGAAAGTGGCAGGAGCATTGCAAAGTCCAAATGGCATACGATTATAAGCAAAGGTACCATAAGGACAGGTAAAGGTGGTCTTTTCCTGATCCTCTGGCGCGATTGGAATTTGGAAATAGCCTGAGTATCCATCTAGGAAGCAGTAATTCTTGACCTGCCAACCTTTCTAACATTTGATCTATAAATGGTAAGGGAAAATAATCCTTCCTAGTGGGCATTTAATCTTCTATAATCTATGCACATTCTCCAGCCAGTAGTTTGTCTCTGAGGGATTAATCTCCTTTTTCATTAGGGACGGCTACTATACCTCCTTTTTGGGAACCACTTGGACAGGACTCACCCAAGGGCTGTCGGAAATTGGATAGATTATACCTGCATCTAACAATTTCAAAATCTCCTTTTTCACAACTTCTTTTAAGTTTGGGTTTAATCGCCTCTGATTTTGCCTAATCGATTTATGATGCTCCTCCATAAATATACGATGAGTACAAAAAACTAGGATCAATGCCCCTTAAATCAGCTAGACACCAACCTATTGCTCTCTTATGATCTCCTAAGACTCCTAACAATTTAGTTTCTTGTTCAGCAGTAGAAGAGAGGAGATGATAACAGGAAGAGCATTGTTACCTGATAGGAAGGCGTATTTGATTTGAGATGGGATGGAAGTGCTTTAAGATCTACCTCGGGAGGTTGTTCGATTGATGGGATGGCTTTAAATGGTGAGCGTTCTAAGCTCTCTAATGGCGGTTGACATCCATTGGCACTCTTTCGCTTACCACCATTGAGTTGGTCAATAACCACCTTGATTTCCCTTGTGGGAGACTCTTCGATTGATGAAACCAAGATTTGCTCCAATGACCCTAATTCGTTGTGCTTCGATTGAGGGGATGGAGAATGTTTCTTCATCATCTTGGAATTCATTCCCACCATTATTGCCAAAAGACCGACACCGCAAACGTTTTATGAGCATTTACCACTTTTCCTTACATTTTTGCCATATCGAACTCGATCTTTTCGTCCCCAACTCGGAAGAGAATAGGCCGAACATAGGACCGGACTTATAAGTTCGGTCGGAGGAGAATTTTTGACGGAAATGTGTTCTGGAATGGACCGAACTTGGACAAGTTCGGTCGGCAAGGTCGGTCGGACCAAAAATGTGTGTTTAAGGTTATAAAATGATGTAATGATGGGGATTGATAGGTAATGATGTTATAAGGTTGTTAAGGACATGTTAGGTGAGTTTAAATGGCAATTAAGTGGGTGAAAAGTTGTATCAAAATGTAAAAGTAAAACAAGTTAAAAATGTAAGGTTATGTAACTAAGTTAACGGGGAAAGTTAAACATTAGACATTAAATAATCAAGCAAACCCCGATGTTAATAAAAACACATGTGATGTTAACAGTTGTTCGAGAATCGCTCGAGGAACATAAGTGGACGTGGTAAAGTGGACTCCGGTGACAGGTATGGTTTCTTGCAACCTGTGTCCTACCGGATTACACCGGCTTGTATGCCAATGTTTTTCTTGAGTGTTTGCCACCTTGTAAGATTAAAACATGTAATGAGTTTATAGTAATTCATTTATGTGGCGAATTTGGCCTCCGATACCATTTAACCTCAAATATGTGTTAAACCTTAGCTAACCAAATCTAGGAACACATGAGTGATCGGTATTCGGAGTTGACGGCCCAAACCTTGGGAACGTGCTAACCACGGCTATGTGTGAGTTAGTTGGACATTGTTGTTGTATGCAAGTGTGTGAACCTCCCTTGTGTGCTTAACTCGGTTATGATACCGTATGGTGTGTGGATGTGGTAGGCTCCATAATGGATCTCTAACTACTTATTATTAAGTGTATATGTACTAATGGGGGGTGAGGAGTCCGGTTGTTCCGGCCACGCGTGTGATGGACGGGAGTCGTTATCTTATCCGGTTCGGCTCTCTTGGTGTATGTATAGGTGGTATTCCAACTTGGTTTCTACCTTCCCTTAGCTTATCCAAAGCTAGTTACTGACTCACGTCGGGCCACAGGGGCATACGTATGTTATTTCGGTGTGCTTGGGATCACTATATCCGACACACCTTGGGTATAAGTTAACCGTTCTATATAACTGGACGGAGGTAACGAGGTTGGTAACGAGCTTAACATGGGATTGGCAAAAATCCCTAGGCTCACATGGTATACTAACTATGGTGGAAGGTTCCTTGTGAGAACCGATTTTATGGTGTTATGTAATGTTATGGTGCTATGCAAATTCCCTTGCTATGCTATGGTATATATATATAATTCGATGTTTTAAATGAATGCGATGTCATCATGTACGTTGAAACAAGAAAGGTGTTGTTATGTTTTATTATGTGAGAAATGAGATATGTTGTATGATATGGAATGTGTGGATCATGGAAATGAATCCCAGTTGTGACAAGAGGCGTTTAAGGATAACCCGATTGATGGGTACACGTCGTTCGTTAAGGAAGTAGCTCCGTTTAGAGGAGAGCCACTCTAGGGTTTAAGGAATCATTGGATGGTTGGTTAAGTGTGGATGTTGTTGGTTATAGGTTGAGCCCATTGAGGCGAAATGCTATGTGTTGTATGGTTATGGCTTGTATGCATGATTTAAATATAATCAACTGCATGCTAAGACGACAATTAGTTGTGCGTGGCCCGTAGCATGTGGGCTGCGGGATTACCATACCAGCAAAGGTGCTGAGCCCCTTGGGGGCCACCCTTTCTCTCCTTTTCTATTTCAGGTACAAGGAGCTGGAAGCCGTTCGAGAGTAGGACGGGGCAGATGTTTATACATGGGTAGCCATTTAAATGGCGTGAGTATGATAGGCGTAGTAAGACCGAAGTTGTTATCGGCATAGTAGTTTGTAAATACTCGGTACAGGGAGGGGGAGTGTATGTATTCTATAATGTTGAACATGGAATGAGGATTGTATTGTGTAGTTGCTCGGGAATCTAGTCCATCAGACCGATACAAATGTATATGTATTAGCCTTGTTAGCCACGTGGGTGGTTAACGGCGTGTAACACCATTGGAATAAGTAATGTGATGAGTTAAGTTTCCGCTGCAATGTGTTGTTAATGTATGGATGTAGTTGGGGGTGTTAAAAAAGTGGTATCAGAGCGAAGTATCGCTCTGATGACTGAATTACCGAGCTTAGGAAGTACCGAGTTAGGATTTAGGTACTTTGGGTTAAGGGTTGAGTGATAGCGTGAGAGATACGCTAGTAAGGAACTACCAGTGAATACTGGAAACCTACTATATCCATCCCACCCTCCACAATCCCTGTTTATAACTTGGGAAACAACGCCAGAGAGATGGGAGTCCACTCTCATACTCGGGAATACCCGATCTGGCTGTTATTAATACCTTTAGGGTACGGGAACCTGTCATACGGTAGATCCCGAAAACTGGGAATCCCGGAGACGGTCTCCATCTGAACAATGTTAACCGCATTTAATAGCGAAGAATGAAGAATCTTGTGTATAGAAGAATAGAATTTCCAGCAACCTGGGTCGACATGCCGAGCAGTCGAGAACAACCAGCTTGCAACGCACCAACCGTGCAACAGGCAAATGGATTGATAAAACCCGAGACGAATGTCTATGGGACCACAGTTGATAAAAAAACACCAACGGTATATCAACCGTCAAGGAACTACAACGTAGTGCCCAAACAAGAGACAAGTCTCAGTAACCACGACAAGTGCGTGGAACGGGCTATAAAGAGGATACGATACTAAGTAAAGGGGACTCCAAGAATGGGAGACACCCCAGTTGATAACTACTATGTGAATACAGTGAGAAGTCACCTATAGGAGTATTATCAAGGCAGTAAGATCAGTGGGGGCCAACAGGCCACTGATGACAATATGTGTCAAAACAATACCACAATCGGTATGTGTCAAACCGATAGCCAGTTAGCATGGCGCACTTGCCATAGCAAGTGCTGCTATAACAGGGCTGTTCGGGAAATTCATAACCACTACAAGTACTTGGAAAGTACCATGAGTTAAATGTGATCGTCATAACAGTGGAAGGGCTGTTAGCCTAACCTCTGTAATTGGAAACACACCAGTCAGCAAGAAGCTAGACTTGGCTAAGGTAAGAAGATGTTGTGAAACCATGGAAATTTTCTTTCAAACCCAAATTTATTCAAACCCTTTCTTTTCAAAACCAGATTTTCTTTCAAACCAACACTTCTTTCCAACCTTCTTTTAACCAAACCAGTGAAACCAGGGGCAATTGACAAGGATACAACAGTGGATAAACTTCCCTCGATTAAGTTCGGGAAGCAAGGAATGAATATTGTCACGGGACAATATAAGGGAGTTGACAACAGAATACTTCACCTAGGCGTGTGACGGACACTACAAGTGTACCAACTGTGTTGTGGGACGACCGCACTCCGATAGGAGCATGTGGGCCTGACAGACCTACTTATAGGTTAGTTGGGTAAGTAGTAATGTATCAGTATGATACCCCATATATGTATACGAGTAGAGTCCGAAACACGGGAAGTAGTCGACTCCGTCTACGGTCAGCAGTATAAATCAAACAGGAGCTAGAAAATACAAGGAATGCTTGAAGTTAAGGAACTCAGTTAGTTAACGAGACTAAAGGAATTAGTGAATTCCTTTCAAGGAAATGTTTAAGAGTCAGGAGGTGCGAAGTGCACTAACTGAATGTAAAGACAGCTTATATGACTTAAGGATCCCCAGGGATAAACATGATAGCTGGAAAGCAGGGCAAGGCAGATGCCTAATGTGGACACATTAATGTGCAATGGACGGGATGAAATCCCAGAAGAATGAGTACCTACATTATCAGGAAATGTTGACCTTCACAGAAGAAGATAATAACCAGTTAAGAACGCAAAAGGCGTGGCTAACTGAATGTACCAATAAATTGAACCAGATGTAAAGGCATAACTTAACAAACCCAGGAGAATCCTTGAAGGGTGTTCGCATCAACAATGTTGAACGAAATACATGACAGAAACACAAGGGTTGAAATTAACACCCAGTTTAGACATAAGTTGTCAGGAGACGGACTGACAAACCTAAGGGGCATCCCATGAAAGGAAACGGAATGCAACGACCTTGTCATGGAGCCCACTACAACCTCTAAACATGTAATGTTGTACAGAGAAGTACATATGTGTGGACAGCCTACAATGAGCCCAGCTCAAGGCAAATAAGGCTTTAAGCCATAAGAAGATATGTTATATAAATTGATTGATTGTAGAAGTTTATGTTGTATAAGTGGATAAAGTGGTAAGCGAACCACTGCATTAAGAGTGGGGATACCTCTCGATATTGTGAGACCGCAGAAGCGGTAGTTATGTGAATCAAGTTCAAGAAATATGTGGAGGATGGACCACGTTGTTACACCCCAGGATGATTTGAAATAAAATGATACGAAGGAAGTAAGTACTCGTCAGTTGAGTACACAGGAGGAATGATAAGTCTGATAGCAATCACCATAGGTGTGTGAAGCTAAATGTGTAGCGAACAACGCACAAGAAACATAAAGGTTCAAAAAAAATATAGTAGTATATTCAAAAATCAGCCAAATAAGTGGCCAGATAAACCCAGTGTAATGGCGGAAGCTAATATAATAGCGGATGCAGTATAAGTTGATGTTGTATAATGAGTAAGGATACGGTGCGCAATAAGCGACCGTTGTGTGAGTATTGTTAGATGATAAAATGGGGAATAAGCAGAGTTGTGAGTTAACCCCAGTGGAGATACAACAGTAAGTGATAGCAAACGAACCGAGCAGTAAGCCGGTGGCAAGTGTTATGTGATAAGGATTTAAGGAAACACAGTGAAAATTCCTATCGCAATCGCATGAGAGATTTACTGTCAAGAGTTTACGCCTCTGCACTCTGTATGACTGAGTGTTTTGGTATTGCTCTTGCGCAGTAATGATCAAGTGGGATAGCTAGGAATCAGAAGCATGGTAATTGTGGAGGAATAATATTATAATGGCCGATGCATAGGTAATGCAAGGCCGCAGGAATGAAAGAATACATGTACAAACCAAAGGTGGAGACATGATTAACAGTAAATAACTACAGTTACACTAAATACCAAATGTCGGTATGAGTATACCCCAGGTGTGGGAAATAATTGAGAGAGAGCACTACACATTAGGTAGTAGCTCAATCTCAACCGACAGTAAGTCGGTAGAAGCAAGTCAATCATTGTGAATTACATAGTAGTTTACGCTGTAAGCTATTGGAGAAGTGGATGGGAAATTGTGAAACTCACCGAATTCGCTCAGGGTAAGAGATACCATGCGTCGGTTGAGAAACCATTCTCCCAAGATAAGGGTAATACATTGGAGATGTACATACAGTAACAGTAACGAATGGGGCAAACTAGCTCTATAATTATCAGGGTTGCGCAACAGAGGCCAGTGAGCCATGCGTCAGATACCGGATATACATTGTGAATATGAATGGATGGCTAGTTATCAATGCCTAAAAGCCTCACAGGCCAGGACCGAAACCGGTTATGAGTTACGACTCCAATGCGAATTCTTGGTTTAGGGACTAACCGCCAATATGGTTAAATCCTCTAATCAGAATCCATTGTGTAATAGACCGCGTGGAAATTAAAATACTTCACGACGGCAGAACATTTTAAGCCAATGTCAGTGATTGATTACGTGGGCGTAATCCCTTTTAAGGGGGGGGGGTAGAGCGCAAACCACTTAGTGGTTTTACCGTACAAGTGTACGTGAACGGGTTGTGCATAGCACAAAATGATTTGTTATGATGGTTGGCGCGGTGTTATATAAACATACGCATTTATTTGTGGTTAATTGTGGTAATTGCGCACAAGAGATGCGAATACCATTGTGGGAAAAGTGTGTATTTTGTTAACAGTGGTGTGTGAGAGTACAAGTGGAAGGGAGTAAAGAAACTCCCGGGAACTAAAACCCCGACGGTGCATAAATGTAAACCATGTATGGTATTTTGATAAAATATATGTATATATATACAGTGTTGTGATTTATGAGGGGGTATGAGACCGACATAGAACCTAGTGAGAATTAAATTCTCTAGGTAACTTGAATTAAGTTGGTTGGATTGATGATGATATTGATAGACGGAGTTCTATCCCTTGGAGATGTTATGATTATGACTAGAAGGATTCAAAGATAGAAAATGGGATATGCTTGAATTATTGTTGGTTGAAAATGAAGTGGGAGGTGAAACTTGATTATCATGAGATCAAGGGAAGCCGAACACAAATTGGGGTGGAAAGATAGTTCAACACTGATGCTGATCACATCAGTGTTGGATGACTCTTGAAGCTCCCTGTAAGTGATTACAAATAACCATGTTAAGAAAATACAAGGAGCATAAATTGGACTTGGAGTTGTGTGGTGTTTCAAAAGGATTTCAATTGGTGTTTTCAAACAATCGATTAATATTTTGAATAAAAGATCTTCTTATACTTAACCTAGTAAAGAATATTTTTGTAGTACTTGCTCACGAGCTGAGGACGTATGAGCCTTTGTCTTCGGACCGGTGACATGAGAAGTATATATGTTAAAAATTAAGTGAATGTTTTGATCTCCCAAAGGAACGGGGACCAGAAGGTGTCCATCGCGACGGGTTCTGCGGGATCACATGTGTATATGTACTCAACGTGGGATTCGAACCCATGGAGAGATGGAAAAGGTATTTCTGTTTGATATACATGCTATGACATGTTGTTTGGTATGTGTGATAAAGGTTATGTTGACTTTGATCTCCTAAAGTGTATGCTATCAAGACCTATGAGTCTAAATGTGTTGTGTTACCCGGGCCTACGAGTCCAAATGTGGTTATGTCACCCAGACCTAAGAGTCTGAGGGATATTATGTTAGTGCAAGTGTGGTGAAGGTACCCGGACCATTAAGTCCGAGGTTACCATGTGAGTATGATATTTTATGTGTAATGTGGATATGTTGCCCGGACCATTAAGTCCGAGGTTGGATGTAAAGGGTGGTTGGTAATGGAAGTTTTATGGCTATAAGTAATTCCCGTATTCTAATCCAATGATGCGAGGAAATGTGAACTTCGAGGACGAAGTTCTTTTAAGGGGGTAGATTGAAATACCCCAAACCTTGGTAGTTGTGTAAATGTTAAACTATGGTATTTAAAGGCTAAAAAGTGCCTTAGAAACATAAATGAAACATTTAAACCATGGTAAAACACAATAAAACACTAAGACACGGTTTGAGACAAAAACATGCTCTAAGTTGGAGTGAACTTGGTTAGACCCAAAGAGCCTACCAAGACTTGATAATGTTAATTATGATTTTAGGGCTAAATAAGTCCTTAGGAAACTTGGTAGACAATGAAACCAAACAAAACACAAATAAATACCTTAAGGTCAATATGGGCTAAAAGGTGCTCTAAGCTTGGGATAAATGTGTATAAGGCCTAATGGTCATACTATGCCTTAATTATATGTTAATGAACAATTAAATCAATTACCAAAGAAAACCAAGCTTGAAAACAAGTTTAAAACGCAAAATGTGCTTTAAGGAGTCTTAAAGCACGTTTTTGAAAAAGGTCTTGTAAATGAGTTTTGAATGGCTAAATGTCCATCATTACTCTTTAATTAACATGTGTACTATATAGTATCACATTTGGGTGGCTATATCAATGGGAAATCAAAAATTTCACTTCTATGTGCCTTGTTTTTGGTGAATAGTGATTTTTATAACCTAGTTTGTAACATATATGTTATAAGTGAGACATTGACTAATAAAGTCTAAATGTACCCCTAGGTACTATTTGGGGCCGGTTTTTAAGGTGTTGTGTCACCACCCTTGTTAGTTTACTAAGAAAAGAAAGAATGACTAATTAGTATACTATTTGCTTTATAAGGATAAATATCTTAACAAAAGCAAACTATCTCCTCATTCTCTCTTCCCTTTCATTTCCCACGGTGGCCACTTCTTCCTCCTCTCTCCATCGGTTTCCAACAGAGCCATACATTCTCATCCTTCCTCACTTGTAACTTATGACTCCATGCTCCGAATTTAATTCCGAGACTACCGTTCTCTTAGTTGGAGCAAGCTCTACAACCTTGTCCTTTCAAATCCTCAAAACCACCATTTTGGTGCCAAGGAGAACTTCCATGGAAGGGGCTTGAGCTAATATTTTTATGCCTTGTTGATCACCTTTGCTTCAAGGTAAGGAAAAACCAAAGAAAACTCCATTTCCTCTCTTTTTAGTACATGGCCGAAAATTAACCTCACCATGGTGTCTTTACCTTGCTGTTTAGCTTCATTTGAATCTTCCAAGGGCTAGGAGGAGTCCTCTCTTGATATATATTCAAGCTCTCTTTCCATTCCAAGGTAAAACAATCATGTTAATACCTTAAGATAATATATGTAACTAGGGTTATAATGAGATGAAGCATAATGCTTATATACTCATTTCAATGTTTATTGTTTAGTATTGTTGTTGGCAAGGAACCAAATGCCTTACCGGTTTTACAAGGAAACAAGAAAGAAATTTGTGAGGAAAAGAGGTAAACAAGCTATCTCAATGTGGTTTAATGCCTTAGGAGAAATAAGCTTATAATGCTTGTTAAAACTACCTAAAGAGCAAATGGTGAATGACCTAGTAAAGTGTTCTCAAGGAGACTAGTAAAAGAACATATGTATTGGTGTATGTATTTGCAGGTCAAAGGCATTATTTATGTGGGAAATTCAGTGTTTAAGGATTATGCAATTAAGGGCCTAAGAGCCATGTTATTTAAGGGCCTAAGTGCCAAGCAAGTTTAATTATGCACTATATTGTGATGTAGTGTAAATTTGGTGAAGTTTTGTGAGTGATAATGTTTGATGGATCTAGGTGTTCTTGAATGTGTAGTGGTGAAAACTATGAGTTTTGGAATGATGATGTGCTAAGAGAACCCATGGCGAAATTTGTAAATGTATAAGGAGTTTTAGGTGTTTAAATGAACTGGGTGAACTAGGAATGGTAGGAATGGACACATGCTTCACTAAGGAAGAACACATGCATTAAGGTGTTCTAAGGTGCTATAAGGATTTAAGTGTTATCTTGAAAGTTCTAGGAATTCCATGTGTGTTTGGGATGCATTAAAGTCTTGGAGAGTTTGTTTAAGGTTTAGGTTATGTGATGTGCAAGGTGGGAATAAGGTATAGATAAGGTTTTGAGAAAGGAATTTAAGGAGTTGTGAAAGAGAAGGTTGGTTAGTAAGAGGAGATGCTTGGGAGATGATGTTAAGGTGTAGAGGAAACACTTGGTGTAGTGGTCATTATTGGTGAACTACCACTTAGAAATCTTAAGGAGAAAACATCCTAAGTGCTAGGAATTTTGTAAGAAATTTGTGAATGATAAGATGGTTTGGTGGTGATTAAAGAGTTTAGCACATGGCTAAAGGTGTGTTTGAAGTGCCCAAATGAGGTTGGGGTACTAGGTTATATGGGGTGAAGTTTGGAGTTGAATGTAAAAAGGAAAACAAAGGTCTGGGGCAGACCGAACTTGCGACCGGACTTGCAAGTTCGGTCGAGCCCAGTTTACCCTGCGAGAATTGGGTCTGGAAAAGGCCGACCTTGGGGACGGACTTGCAAGGTCGGTCGGGCTTGTATTCTGTGTACGGGTTGAGTTACTGGAACCGACCGAACATGGGACCGGACCTGGTAAGTTCGGTCGGGCTAAATTTCAAAGGGGAGAAACTCTCGGGAAAAGGCCGAACATAGGACCGGACTTGATAAGTTCGGTCGGAGGGAAAATTTTGACGGAAATGTGTTCTGGAATGGACCGAACTTGGACAAGTTCGGTCGGTAAGGTCGGTCGGACCAAAAATGTTGTTTAAGGTTATGAAATGATATGTAATGATGGGGATTGATAGGTAATGATGTTATAAGGTTGTTAAGGACATGTTAGGTGAGTTTAAATGGCAATTAAGTGGGTGAAAAGTTGTATCAAAATGTAAAGTAAAACAAGTTAAAATGTAAAGTTATGTAACTAAGTTAACGGGGAAAGTTAAAGCATTAGACATTAAATAATCAAGCAAACCCGATGTTAATAACAACACATGTGATGTTAACAGTTGTTCGAGAATCGCTCGAGGAACATAAGTGGACGTGGTAAAGTGGACTCCGGTGACAGGTATGGTTTTCTTGCAACCTGTGTCCTACCGGATTACACCGGCTTGTATGCCAATATGTTTTTTGAGTGTTTGCCACCTTGTAAGATTAAAACATGTAATGAGTTTATAGTAATTCATTTATGTGGCGAATTTGGCCTCCGATACCATTAACCTCAAATATGTGTTAAACCTTAGCTAACCAAATCTAGGAACACATGAGTGATCGGTATTCGGAGTTGACGGCCCAAACCTTGGGAACGTGCTAACCACGGCTATGTGTGAGTTAGTTGGACATTGTTGTTGTATGCAAGTGTGTGAACCTCCCTTGTGTGCTTAACTCGGTTATGATACCGTATGGTGTGTGGATGTGGTAGGCTCCATAATGGATCTCTAACTACTTATTATTAAGTGTATATGTACTAATGGGGGGTGAGGAGTCCGGTTGTTCCGGCCACGCGTGTGATGGACGGGAGTCGTTATCTTATCCGGTTCGGCTCTCTTGGTGTATGTATAGGTGGTATTCCAATTTGGTTTCTACCTTCCCTTAGCTTATCCAAAGCTAGTTACTGACTCACGTCGGGCCACAGGGGCATACGTATGTTATTTCGGTGTGCTTGGGATACTATATCCGACACACCTTGGGTATAAGTTAACCGTTCTATATAACGGACGGTAACGAGGTTGGTAACGAGCTTAACATGGGATTGGCAAAAATCCCTAGGCTCACATGGTATACTAACTATGGTGGAAGGTTCCTTGTGAGAACCGATTTTATGGTGTTATGTAATGTTATGGTGCTATGCAAATTCCCTTGCTATGCTATGGTATATATATATATATCATGTTTAAATGAATGCGATGTCATCATATGTACGTTGAAACAAGAAAGGTGTTGTTATGTTTTATTATGTGAGAATGAGTATGTTGTATGATATGGAATGTGTGGATCATGGAAATGAATCCCAGCTTGTGACAAGAGGCGTTTAAGGATAACCCGATTGATGGGTACCGTCGTTCGTTAAGGAAGTAGCTCCGTTTAGAGGAGAGCCACTCTAGGGTTTAAGGAATCATTGGATGGTGGTTAAGTGTGGATGTTTTGGTTATAGGTTGAGCCCATTGAGGCGAAATGCTATGTGTGTATGTTATGGCTTGTATGCATGATTTAAATATAATCAACTGCATGCTAAGACGACAATTAGTTGTGCGTGGCCCGGTAGCATGTGGGCTGCGGGATTACCATACCAGCAAAGGTGCTGAGCCCCTTGGGGGCCACCCTTTCTCTCCTTTTCTATTTCAGGTACAAGGAGCTGGAAACCGTTCGAGAGTAGGACGGGGCAGATGTTTATACATGGGTAGCCATTTAAATGGCGTGAGTATGATAGGCGTAGTAAGACCGAAGTTGTTATCGGCAGTAGTTTGTAAATACTCGGTACAGGGGGGATGTATGTATTCTATAAATGTTGAAATGGATGAGGATTGTATTGTGTAGTTGCTCGGGAATCTAGTCCATCAGACCGATACAAATGTATATGTATTGCCTTGTTAGCCACGTGGGTGGTTAACGGCGTGTAACACCATTGGAATAAGTAATGCGATGAGTTAAGTTTCCGCTGCAATGTGTTGTTAAATGTATGGATGTAGTTGGGGTGTTACAAGTGCGGTCCCGCTTTTTTTCCTCTATTAGGCAGCTAATTACGATACTAGTGCGAAATCGTCCAATTCATTAACCCGCTAGGCAGCATTCCGCTACTAGTGCGGTCTCGCCTTTTTTTCCTCCACAGGCTGCTATTACGCTACTAGGCGAGATCGTTCACTTCAAAACCCGCTAGGCAGCTATTACGACTATAGTGTGGTCCCATATTTTCCTCCACTAGGCAGCATTACGCTACTAGTGCGAATCGTCCAATTCATAAACCGCTAGGCAGCTATTCCGCTACTAGTGTGGTCTCGCCTTTTTTCCTCCACTAGGCTGCTATTACGCTACTAGTGCGAGATCGTTCCCTTCAAAACCCGCTAGGCAGCTATTACGCTACTAGTGCGGTCCCTATTTTTCCTCCACTAGGCAACTATACACACTACTAGTGCGAAATCGTCCAATTCATAACGCTAGGCAGCATTACGCTACTAGTGCGGTCTCGCCTTTTTTCCTCCACTAGGCAGCTATACGCTACTTAGTGAGGAAATCATCCAATTCATAACCGCTAGGCAGCTATTACGCTACTAGTGCGGTCCCGCTTTTTTCCTCCACTTGGCAGCTATACGCTTACTAGTGCAAAATCGTCCAATTCAGAACCAGTTAGGCAGCTATTACGCTACTAGTGCGGTCTCGCCTTTTTTTCCTACATAGGCAGCTATTACGCTACTAGTGCGAGATCGTTCACTTCATAACCCACCTAGGCAGCTATTACGCTAATAGTACGGTCCCAATATTTTTCCTCCGCTAGGCAGTATTACGCTACTAGTGCGAGATCGTCTCACATCCGCCTGCTAGACAGCTATTACGCTACTAGTACGGTCCCTCCATTTCCTAACTAGGCAGCTATGGACGCTACTAGTGCGAGATCATTTCACATCCGCGTGCTAGGCAGCTATTACGCTACTAGTACGGTACACAACCAAAGTATTATAGGCTCGTCATAAGTCCTATAACTGGATGTCAAGAGGTCCAGTGAGGCTCGTCATAAGCCCTCATGCCCAAACCCAACAATTGTTCATGTTCAAAATTCGTTTAGCAAATCCAACCATGTGTTCAGGGCTTTATCGCTCACCCATCAAAACCTTGTATTCTAGACTAACTGTAAATATTTTTGCATTCAATCTTTACGTCATAGGCTGGTCATGCACCTCCTACGTAGTTGCATCTCATAAACCGCAGTGAGAATTTTTGGCCCCGTCAACTTGATCCAATTCTGCAAGGGCTTGTAAAATTGAATCAAGGGGAGCCATCTATAGGACACCAAAAATTCTCACCCCATAAAGCAAAGTCTGAAATAGAAAATTAAAATAAGAGGGGTCGTCGCCTTTCTTTTCAAAAACACGTACACTGTGGTGGTGTCAAAATGAAACCATCGTTTACGACAAAATTTTAAACCAATTTTCAAGCATTTTAGAAAAACCCAATTTCCAGAAAATTTTCAAACAATAATTTGTTTTAGACTTAACCTTTATTTATTTATCATATTTGGTTGTTTCATTTTTTATTCCGTAATCGTGGGCACTTCACTTACTTTATTTACTATATCATTTTATCTTTTTTTTATGTTGTTATTTTGTAAGTAAAAACATTTTATTTTTATTGACTACTTTTTAGTCTTACCTTGATATATGTTCTAATGATTTTACTCATTGTCGAGTTATAGCTTTTATTTTCTCTCCCTCAATTTTGTATGAAGTTCTGTTGTGGTGGTCCTTTCCCTTTCTCAATTTTCAGTGGACCAAGTTTGGTCTTAGCCCAGTATTCAATCAAACTCAGCAGCCCAAACCCAAGCCTATTTTCTTCTTTTTAACCCTCATCCAAATAAAGCCCATGCCCACTTCAGAAAACCCCATTCTTCTTTATAAAACTGCATTCAAAACTGAAGATTTGAAGAGGCCAGCCGACACCAATCCCGGGGAATCAACCTCTCAAGCTCTGTTCTTCTTCCTCAAAAACATTCTTCCTGAAGCCAGACACTATCCCTTCTTCATCTTCTCGATACGCTCCCTTCATCCGACCGCCACCACCCTGTAATTCATCATCTTCATCCTTCTTCTCGTTTTTTTTCTCTAGAGAAATAAAACCCTAAGCTAAAAAAAAAAGAAGGGGAGCCGCCATCTTAATGTCTATATCTCGGTTGTTCATTCATCGTCTTCTCCCGGAACTGATCTTCCTCAAAAAAAACTGATGCAAACCAACCCTAACAATGGCCGTCTCCTTCAATGTCTCCTTCTTCTCCTGAATTCACACTAGACCTCCAGCGGTTCCTCATTCTTTCTGGAGTTCACTCCTCCATCCTCTAATCTAGCAGGCTCGATCCACAAAAAAAAGGAAGAAGACCGAACTCCTAAACTTCTGGAATGCAGTCTCGATCATCCCTAACTTCTTCATCTACAAAAAAAAACTTGAAACCCTAATCTATACACAACCGGCTAACTTCACACTCTATCTGCGGTTTTCTGTCTCTGAAATTCTAAAATCCTTAACTCATTTCTCTACTGGACCCCTTTCTCGATGGCTATGGCAGATCGAATCCATGAGAATCAATCTGCTCTTCACCAACTTCAAGAGGCATTCGCCTCAAAAGAGCCTTGTCCCTAAACTGGAACCCGACTTAGCACCCTCTAGTTAGGCGTGGGTCTGGTTCGGATGAACTTCACCCATCGTTCTCACGAATTGAACAAGCTATATGCTCCCAGTGAAATCATCAGCTCACAAATCTTCTCTGCATTTTTTTTTCTTTTTTTTTTTACCCTAGTGCTATTTCCTAATTTTATTTTATCTATTTGATTGTATGAGATTCTTACTCTCCGTTCGAAATTTTGCAGATCTGTTCGAGGATGTCTTCTAGTCTCTGTATGTTTAGAATTCGACTAGACTCAACGTGGGTTCAAGGAATTCAAATCAGTATTTTGGCAAGCGATTCGATCATGTATTCAGTTTGTCTTCAAAGATTGAACGGTATCATGGGCGAGAGTTTGCTACTTCTGTTTGGTCATTTTCTGAACTAACAGTCGCTTTCATTGTTGATTTGTGCCTGTGTATCTCTGTTTCACGGTAGGGATTCCTGGTGCTCTCATTTGTATATATTTGTTTCAGCTTTCTGATGTTGTTCGAATGTTTAGTGCTCGATTTGTAAGTCTCGTTCCGTAAGCCTGGTTCATGTGTATTAAACCTCTTTGGTCATGCTCTGCTTTTTTCTCAGTCGCAACTATAATCTAGATGAGAAGGGATAATATTCAGGCATGTTTTCAGTTGACTAGGAATCTACTTTTGCACTGTTTATTTCTTGCCTTTCCTTTGGGTTGAGCGTTGTAGTATTCATGATGCAAGTGAACTGATTGTTTGGTCAAGCTTTTAGGTTTGAATAGCAATAACAGTATTAATTTGTCAATCTGGTTTTAATAATCTCATGTCATTAGAAGAAGAATAAAACCTGACTAATGACCTTTAGTTTAGGCTTTAATACTTGATTAAGTTTTGTACAGCTTTTCTACTTTGTGTGCACGTTCGAATTTTGCCCCACAACTCCGATATAGGTTTGCTTCTGTAATCTCAAAATTGCTGCTATCGATTGCTATGTGTGTAGTTTATCCAGCAGATTCGTATGCTCTATTTCTGGTTGTTGTACATGATTTATATCCAGAATTTACTCGGTTTAGAAAAAAAAAGAAAGGTGACAGAGAAAAGGAAAGAATATGGTACTCGTTAGTTTCTTGTTTGTAAGCCTTTAATATCAACGGCATTTGTTTGGTGCGTGTATTCACCTCATATGCTCATGTAACTTATTTGCTACAGTTTCCTTCCGAATTGATGAGTTTGAGCCTGTTCGGGTACCTCTAATCTTGGACCCTAATTGTAACTCATTTCGGGCTCGATTCATTGCTGGCCCAAACTGGGCTGGACCAAAGCCCTAGACAGTCTTCTAAGTAACCCATTTTTTTTGGACTCATTAGCTTAGTTGGGCCTGCATCTTTCTGTGGGCCATTTTAGAAAAGCCCTAAGTTTATTCACGGATGAAACCTACATTAAGGTCGTAGTACCCGAGGGTCGTAGTACCTGTTTGTGGGGGACATCCTTCCTAGTGAAAAGTCTTTCCAAACCATCCTTTATATTCAGATTAAAACTCACAATCAATGATTCCATTCAAAAATCACATTTCTGAAGAAAAAAAAAGAAAGAGATCAATGCTGAATAACCCATCATAAAACAATCCAATCAATCCAAGTCACACCGAAACCTTGGTCCACAAAGTCAATCCATTGATAAAGCCATTTGTGGCCCATATAAATAACCCATTTCAAGTTGGTCTTAAGGCCCTATACTCGATCCAAGCTAGGCCCACTACCTAGGACCCACATCCAAGGCCCTTAGTATTCGCCCCAGGACCACGAAAGGCCCAAAAACCAAGTCAAGTCCAATGTTCAAATTCAAAAGCTCACTCTGCCCAAATAAAAAAATCAGCCCAAATTCAAAGGCCCACTCGGGCCCAATCAAAAATCCATTTCAGCCCAAATCAATAAGACCCAAATTAGGCCCAAGAATCAAAAGCCTAATCTAGCCCCGAATCAAAAGGCTCACTTCAATCCAAAAATAAAAAGCCAACCAAGGCCCAAGGCCCAAATCGGGCACCAAAATCCAAATCAAACCCAAGGATCATTTCAGCCCAAAAACATCTCTTAGCCCATCCAGATAAAAAAGCCCAACAATCAAAGGCCAAAATCAGGCAAATCCAAAACCACTTCAGCCCAAATCGAAAAGCTTGCTTCAGTCTAAATTGAAAATCCCATCTTTGGCCCGCTTCTAAAAATCTCATTCAAACCATTTCGAATCAAAGGCCCAAGGCCCAAATCGAAATCAAAAGCCTAAGGCCCATTTTTTCGGCCCAACTCCAAATGAGGCCCAATTTTCGGCCCAACTTCAAATGAGGCACAATTTTTGGCCCAACTCCAAATGAGGCCCAATTTTAGGCCCAACTACAATCAAGGCCCACATTTCAAGGCTTGTTCTGGCCCGACTTTCAAGGCCCAATTCTAGCCCAATCCCAAACTCATTTCAGCCCAATTCATTACGCCCACTTTGACCCAATTAATCATGGTCAATTTTGGTACGAATTTTGAGGTCCAATTCGGTCTGAATTTCAAGGCCTATTCCGGTCCAATTTTCAAGTCCCAAACTCAGGCCCGCATTCTAAGGCCCAAACCTGGCCCACTAGCTCAAACTTTGCCCATAATTTTAATTCAAAACCAATTCAATTCCAATCTCAATTCCAATAAAAAATCAATTCAAAAAATTCATTTCAATCCCAAATAATCCAAACTCTCATAGACTCAAAACCATCTACAAAATTCCAAATCCCCCACACTCTTAATGTCTCACAGACCCGAGCGTCTCACGGACTTTGTCATCCCAAGGATTCGAATGTCTCACAGACCCGAGCATCTCACAGACCCGAGCGTCTCACAGATCCGAGCGTCTCACAGACTTCAACATCTCAAAATGTCTCATAGCCCCAAGCGTCTCACAGACTTCGATTTCTCATTCATTCCACCATCCAAATATCTCAAATGTCTCATAGACCCGAGCGTCTCACAGACTAGCATCTCAAAACTGAAATTTCTCGAAACCCAAACTCCTATAAATCTCAAACACCTCAAAAAACCTTCAAAACAAATCCCAAAAAACCTTGAACTACGTAAGGTTTGATCTCAACAGGGAGTTGAGTACGTAGGCAACCCACACAGGGTGCGACCCCACATCAATCAAAATATCCTTTTGCACTCAGCTATCTCCCCTCCAAACAACCACTTCTAACCCTCGATCACCTCAAAAAGCCCAACCATCCTAAAGGTCTCATGAACTACGTAAGGTCTGATCTCAATAGGGAGTTGAGTACGTAGGCAGCCCATCTAGGGTGCGACCCCATTCCAATAAAAAAATCCCTTCCCCAACTCTAAGGTGGTATTCATGTCTGTCAAACATTCAAATCCCCTCTGACTCCCACAAACCCTCGACTTCTTTAACACTCAAAATCAGACTCATAATCTTCCATTCCATACTCATTCGAATTCATCAATTCTTCTTCTTGGCGCTAGCTTGGCAGAAAAGCTCGCCTCGTTCACTCGTTTTCTCTCCTCCTGTCCTGATCCTATCCTTGGCTTTTAAATAAATCTCTCTAAAAAGGTTTTGAAAGAAGGTAATCCTGACAATTGGAGACCGAGGTTTCCTCGGGCACCAATCCAAGGTGGTGGTCATCGCCACTTCCGAGGGGTGTAACCCAGTGCGAACCCAAATAGAATCTCTAGTATGATCAGATAAGTCCTATCCATAGGCAACAAATCACAGAGTCAATTAACGGTTCTTAGAACCCTTCTCCTCCCTTCCTAGTTCCTTAGGTCAAACTAGGTGGCGACTCTAGTCAATTTCCGCCCTTAGGGCATAAGTCCGCGTGGAGCCCATTGAGAGCGGGTGTAGTGCTCACTAGCATTCCCCGTATGCTTTTTGGGAAAGACGGATGATTTAGTAGGTATTTGAGGGATGCCAGATAACGGGTTTTCACCCTCCACAGAATGACATTTTCTAGGATCTCAGCTTTTCAGTCAGATCATATTTAGATAGACCCCCCTCATACTGAAAATCACCCTCCACACTACCAACCTCACCAAATGCATCAATGACCATACCAATTCATCCCTAGACAAGTACATTAACTAAACCCAAGCACAACTCTTGTTTCCAAGGTCTTGCACACTAGCTCATTATCTAGTTTTTCTAAAACATTTCCATACTCCATTGCTACAGATTTTCACACTCTTCCCCCTAGTTCTCTAAATACCATTTCAAGGCTATCAATCCTCTCCTCTCAACATTACAAACACCTAGGTTCTCCCATCTCATTAAACCACCTTAAAACACTTACTTTCTACCGAAATTTCGCCATAGTTTCCCCATAAATCTAACATCTCTCAATCCATCAACTCTCATCAATTTTCATTCCTAAACTAGCCACACCCACAAGGGGTCCTACCAGCACACAAACTCCATTCAAAATTCACCAAGCAATAATATAAACACAATTCCCAAATAACTTGGCTCCAAGGCCCTTAATTCAAACCAACATTTCACAACATCTTACTAACCACAATCAAGCACATTATTGCTCCAGATTTTATTTAATCTTTATTTTTTTCCAAACCCAACTCTAAAACTATTAATAAAGTCATTAAGGTAGTTTCTTACCTTAAATTCTCATGAGCTCCCATTTCAAGTCTTCTCCTCTCCTCTCTTCAATTCCGGTCAAGTTGGAAATAGAGTTACCGAACTCCATCCCAACACCCAAATTACACAACAAGCACATAATTAAAATTCTAACCCATGGAAATACATTAATCCAATTAAGGGCTTAAATCACCATAGTTAGGGTTTACCTTTTTGAAGCTTTTTAAAAGGGGTTCTCTTCCTTGAATCAAGAAGGGAATTATCCCACCATTGAAGGGGGTGAATTGGAGCTCAAAACAAGGAGAAAGCAAAGTGTGAGGATGGGCAAAATCGGCCAACAAGGAAAGATGAAGAAAGATGAGTTTTTCTTGAGACCTTTTTACCTTAGGAGAGAGAGGGGACTTCAAGCTTCAATTTGATGACCTTCTTCCTTCAAATGGGGAAAACCCATGGAGATGAAACTCATCCTTTTGAAATTCGAAAAGAGAGAAAGGTAGAGGAGGATGAGGGGAGTTCAAATATGTATTTTATTTTTGATTTGGAGCTTGTATTTAGCTAGAGCAAGAAGGAGAAGGTGGAGCATCCATGGAGCCCTCAAAATCTCCCAGCAAAAACAGAGAGGGGGAGAGAGACGGCTAGGGAAGAAGAAAGGGAGGAAAGAGAGGGAAATGAGAGGAGAGAGGTATTTTTTTTTACTTTTGTACTTTTCCTCTTTTGACTTTTTAACTCTTGAATTAATTAGCTAGTCAAGTGTGAGTGTGTGTGGGCTAATTACCAGCTAAAAAACCGGCCCCACTATATACCCATGCTGGAGCATTTTTCGTCTTTTACCGAAAACGCTCGTTATTTTGCCCGGTTTTAACACTATTCACTTACCGGGCCCGTTTTCCGGAATTTTCTCGTTCCTTTAATTTTAATGGTTATTATACTCCCATTAATGTTTATTCATAGTTATTTGATGAACTATAATTTTTACGGGTTCGTTTGACCACTTAAAGTCACGTTTTCGGGTTTTCTCGAAAAGCGCGTGCTAAAGCTTTATTAGCATTTAAATACATTATTTGGATTCGTTTTCTTCGGGAATTGTTCCCATATATTATTTAGGCATTATTAAGCCTTTAAAATTCATTCGATACCCTTTTAAAGATTATATTTCTCCTAGGGTCACTTAACGCTCCCTTTAGCGTTTTTCGCTTTTTAAGCGTTTTCTTGTTTCTTTTGGATTTGTTTTTTTACCAAAATTCATTAGGCACTAATAAGCCCTTAATATCATATTAGAGTAATTTAATCACCCTAATTAAGTTTGGGGTATTTCAAATGATAAGATTTGTAAGTCAATAAATCTTAGGAAAATTTCTAAACACTCCAACTATATTATAAAGATTTTAGGAAGTTTTGGAACATTGTTTTGAAACATAAAAGTCAATATAAAATTCTAGAAACCTTAAAGCTTATTAAGCCTTGCTAGGGTTGACTTTTTGAGAATGGTCAAACCAGGCCATGAAACCTATACCAATAAATAGCTTATGGAAAACCATGAAGATCGATAAAAGAACGTCAAAAACGGATCATCCTAGCCAAAGTTATGATCAAATGAAGTTTAGAGCCAAAATTTTGATAAAGGCTGATGTGGCATGGACTGCTGACTCATCGCCACCTCGGTAATCGCGCCCCAACACTTAGACAGATTTATCTCCTATATTTCCGGAACCGAAAATCAGATTTTTCCCTATCTTGTGACCTTCATAACTTTCTCAGCTTAAGGAATTTTTGAGTGCCGTCTTCTTTGTTGTCTTCTCCTACATTCCCTCTAAAAACCATATCTCATACAAACCCTAACTCGTTCTGAATCAACCGGAAAATCGAGTCAAAGTAGCCACCCTGCAAAAACCGAAACTGCAATTCCAGTTTTCTCTTCGAATCAGGTAACTTCGATCAGCCATAACTTCTTCGTTTCTCATCCAAATTCCATGTTCTTTAGCTCGTTTTGAAGAGCTCTAATTCCTCTAAAACTTTCATGTTTATGGCCTAATCCAATTCTCTCAACCGATTGGAAGGAAAAGGTGTCTAAAGTCTCGGTTTCACCATCACATAAAATCACAGTTTTCTTCCCAGAAAACGCAAGGTAAACTCGCAACTTCTAGCTTCATTTCTTTCTGTGTGATGCGAGTTAGGATTAGTTCTTGCTATCAATACGTAGATCTAAGTTCGCTCTTTCCAATGAGCCCTTACACATAGCCTAACTCGATTTGTACTGCTAGTTATAGATCCTCAAAGTTGGCCTCGTGAACTGCTCAAAGTTGAATTTTTCCAGATTTTCAGATTCGATTTCACCCAATTCGCACAACTCCGGTAAGTTTCCGATCAATTGCTCCTTTATTGTCATTCGAAAGTCAAGTTACCGGTCTAACCCATGTCTCAATTTAGTCAATTACGTGTTAGATTAGGAGAATTTGTTAGATTTGTTCTCGAATTGAATCCTGTACCCGATATGAACCCTAACATTCGAACTGAATTCGAATTCCATCAAATACTCCATTATAATTGGGGAAACCGGTATCATTAGAACCGAAATTTGATTTCGAAACTATAGAAACAAGAATCACTCGATTCGTTCTGTGGATTAGGAGAATTGGGATTTAGTACGCGGGTTAGGTTCTGTTTTCGCTGAAGAACACAGCGTTCAGGGGCCGTCCGATCTCGTTTTAAAAGATTGGACGGCCGAGATTAAAACGTTTCAGAATAATTTTATAAAAGTTTATAAATTTCAGTAAATAGCCCTAACTTGTTAAGTTAATTTAAATACCTTCCCGAATGTGTTTTGACTTGAAATTTTAACCATAGATTCCTTATTTAATCTAGTTTATTTTTTGTAAATTATTATGGTGTTGCAGTTTTTAAACGTAAGTTATGATTTTTGCAAGTTACTGGTTTTCTGGAATTATTTGGCTAAATTTAAAAGATATTTTTATGAAATAAAAATTTTATAATATGTCTAAAATGTTATAGTTACTGTGTATTAAATTTGGGAATTTTTGGGCAATGGTAAAAGGTTTTAAAATTGTGTTTATGAGTTTTTCATAAGAATAACCTATAATATAAGGTTTTTAATGTAACCAAAAATTAAAGTATGGTTTGTTATTAACTTTTAAGCTGGGGAAAATAAAGGAAACTAAATTAACATTTTATAACAGTAAGTCTATAAATGTTTTGGTATTAGCTTTTAAGAGAAGTGAAATTATTTACATATATGTTTATATACTTACTTAAGTAGAAACTTATATAAATTAAGGAATTTAATTATCCTACATTTTATTTACTATATTATATGGGAGTTAATATTTTTAATTAAACTAAGGGATAAATATATATATATTTTTATGCATTTATAAAAAGGGAATAAAGTAGTAACTTAGAGTAAAACAAGGAACTAATTAAATTAACACTTATAATAACTAAATATTATAAGAGCTAGAATCCTAAGATATAGTAAAAGAAAATACTTTATGAAATATACTTGGAATACAGTTTAAGGTTGTAGTAATAAGATAGTTTAAATATAATATACTCTCCTCCTCCTGAATTGACCGTCCGTTGTTTGCTTTATGGCACGTTTATCCACTTCAATATTAAACATATAAGATAAATAATTTTATAAAACTAAATTTTGTAACATATAGTTTATCATGTAAGGAATCATATACAAAACTTAAATTTTCAAAATTAATTTATCTTATATGTTAAAAATTAAAGTCAAACGACATGTCCAAATAGTAAACAGGACGGTCAATCAGGACGGAGGGAGTAAGTTACTTAGGGGATGTCTTGGTTAAATGCTAATATCGGTATACTTATATTTATAAATTAAGTAGGGGAAAACATTTTATTAAAAACCATATATCGGTTGTGGTATACCAAAAGTTATTAAACATAATTAAATACAATTAATGTAACACCCCTACTAATTCGGCTCCTAATTATCCTATAAATGCAGGGGCGGACCCAGGGGGTTCCGGCGGGGTCCCGGACCCATAGCTTTTCTGACAATATTTTTTAAAGTATAGTTTTAATAACATAAAATTGAGTAAAATACTAAAAGTTGATAATAATTTAGTAATAGAAACATGTTCATATATGTAAGGTTGTAATACTTAATAAATTTATAATCACACATTTATATTTAATATATGTTACTGTCAAAAAAAATTTTGGACCCCATGAGATTTTGCTTCTGGGTCCGCCACTGTATAAATGTCGCACATAATAAATAAATCACAGCGGTAAATAACAGACTGTCGCTCTAATGGTGTCACTGTTATCACTCGCCCATACGGGTGATAATGAATTACCTGATAATCAACTTGCGAAACGTATTCCCCCGCAGTGACCACAAGAGATAGATAGTAGTACTTAAACAATCTAAAACAAAAATCCAACAACAACCGAATATTACAGACCGTGAGCAACTAATCAAAATACACCTTGGTTACACAACCCGAGTTCAAAACAACATTAGTATCACACCGTACCGAGTCTAACCAACAGTAACACAATAGTCACGCCCCGCGTCGACCCACCAGCTAGTCTCCTGCAATAAAAATGTTTGTGGTATGGAATCATGAAATACCCCAAACTTGGATATGGTGTTTAAGTGATAAACTAATATATAAGAAGCTAAATATGCCTTAGAAACATTAAAAAAACCATTTTAACCAAAGAAAACATAAGGAAACACCAAAGAGTAGTTTAAGCAAAAACGTGCTCTAAGCTTGGAGAGACTTGGGTGAGCACCCAAATATTGTTCTAAGACCTTAGTAATATCCTAATGGTCATTTTAAACCAATTACCGAAGAAAACCAAGCTTGAAAACAAGTTAAAACACAAATGTGCTTTAAGGAGTCTTAAAGCACATTTTTGAAAAATTGTCTTGTAAATAGGTTTTGAGTGGCTAAATGTTCATCATTACTCTTTAATTAACATGTGTACTAATTAGTATCACATTAGGAAGTCTAAATCAATGGGAAATCAAAAATTTCACAATTATGTGCCTTGTTTAGTGAATAGTAACCAAATAATGCTAGTTTAAGACATTAGTCAAAGTAAGTCAATTAAATGGTCAACAAAGACCACAATACACCTTGTTTGACTAAGGGGGGCAGTTTTTAAGTTGTGACTCACCACACTTATCTATCTAAGTAATGAATAAAGCAAAAGTAAGTAAAAACACTATTTACCTTTTAACATAATATCTTACCTTTAGTAGTCCTCTCTCCTCCTTTCTTCATTTTTCACCATCTTCATCGATTTCTCTTGCTCTCTTTCTTCTCTCTCACGTAAGAAGCAACCTCCATGCTAGCTCCATCTTCTTTTGCCCACATCTTGCTCTCATTTAAGCTCCAAAATCAAAACCAAGCACATATATCTCTTAGTTAGCTCAAGCTCCTTCTTTCTATCTTTTCAAAACTTCAAGAGCCTCATTTTGGAGCCAAGGCAAATCGCCATTAGAGGAGGAAACTCAAGCTTGGAGACTCCATTAGCTTCTCCATTCTCTTAAGGTAAAGAATATGTAAGAAAATCTAGGTTTCCATCATTTCTTCCCTTGTCCGAAAATTTGTACTCGTGGGACTCCATGTTTATGTCTTGTTCTAGCTTGTTTTCTACTCTCCAAAGGATAAAGGAGGTCCTTCTTGCTTCATATCCAAGCTTGTCTTGAGAAACCAAGGTAAAACAATCACCTTAATACCTTAAAGCACATTTTAACCTAGGGTTTGTTCCTTAGGGTTAATGTATTATCTAGCACTCATTGGAGCCATTGGATATTGGTTAGAACATTGGCAAGGAGAGTTTAAGTGGTGACTGAGATTGAGCAAGGAAAAACCTAAGGAAGAAAGTTTGTAAAGCTTGAAAAAGAACAAGGTAAATTACTTACCTTAAGGTGTTTTATTGTTTAAGGGAATGGGATTTAGATATGTGATGAGTTTAGTGTAGAGTTTACATTAGAAAAGGGCTATATATAACCTAGGAGAAACAATGACTATGTTTGAGAACTTGTGACTAAGGAGCCAATGAGAAAAGAGATAGTCAAACAATGTTGAGATGAATTACAAGAAGCATTTTATTTTCAATGGGAGCCTTGTTGTGTGTATTCGCAGGTTAAAGGCAAATATATGTGGAAATTCAGTGGTTAAGATTATTGTCATTTAAGGGCCTAAGTGCCAAGCATTTTAAGTTTATACACTATATGATGATGTGGTGTAGTTTTGGTGTAAATTGTGTGTTAAGGTATTGTGATGAGAACTTAAGTGTTTAAGATGTTCTAAGGAGATTTCATGACTAAGGAAGTCCTAGGAAGTTTTAGAGGTTGTCTTGATGAAAAAGGGTGAGTTTAAGGTGTATAATGAGTTAGAATGACCTAGACATGATCATGGAGGGTTTAGAAACCAAATGAATGTACTAGTGTATTTAGGACTTAGGCACACGTTGGTAAAATAGTAGAAAAGAAATAATGTGTTAGATGATGGTGTCATAAATTTGTGTAGGAACTTTAAGTAGTTGCATAGAGGAATTTTAGGTGGAGAAAGATGCTTGGGAGATGATGTTATAGTGGTGAGGAAGCATTTTGGCATAGTGGTTATAATAGGTGTGAACCACCACTTAGAAACCTAAAGAGAAACATTACAAGTGTTGACATTATTGCAAGGAGATAAATAATGACTAAGATGGATATTGATGAGTGATTTAAGGAGTTTAGTGGAGGGCTTAAGGTGTGTTTTTAGATGCCCAAACAAGGTTAGACCATGTTAGGAAATGAGATAAGTGTTTAAGGATTTAGAAGATGGGTATTTTGGCATGTCCGAACTTCCGTCCGAATTTGGAAGCTCGGACATGCCCTGTTGTAATTTAACCTTCTGAGTCTCGGCCAGTGTCCGGACTTCAGTCCGACCTTAGAAGTTCGGACACTTGAAATTTTTCCTTTGGAATTTCCCTCGACCTATGTCTGAACTTAGGGAAGCTCGGACACATGTTCGAACACTTGAAATGTGATACCCAGTATAGGGGTCACCTCCCACATCGATCGGGAGAGAGCACGAACCACACCTTATAGGTGTGGGGATACTCTCCCCTTGTGAGACGCGTCCGGAGAGGTGTGTATATCCTCCCGGAACAAAACCCCGAGACTGGGGACAATATCCACCTGTGTGAGGGCTTCCGCTTCCGCTGGGCCACTCTGGTGAGACGCGTTTTGAGTGGTGTGAGTACATCACCCTCAGAAACAAATCCGTGGGGCTGTGGCCCAAAGCGGACAATATCTCACATGTGGGTTAAGACTGGGCTGTTACAATTGGTATCAGAGCCAGGCCCAGGTCGGTGTGCCAGCGAGGACGCTGGGCTCCCAAGGAGGGTAGAGTGTGATACCCAGTATAGAGGTCACCTCCCACATCGATCGGGAGAGAGCACGAACCACGCCTTATAGGTGTGGGGATACTCTCCCCTTGTGAGACGCGTCCGGAGAGTGTGTATATCCTCCCGGAACAAAACCCCGAGAATGGGGACAATATCCACCTGTGTGAGGGCTTCCGCTTCCGCTGGGCCACTCTGGTGAGACGCGTTTTGAGTGGTGTGAGTACATCACCCTCAGAAACAAATTCGTGCGGGCTGTGGCCCAAAGCGGACAATATCTCACATGTGGGTTAAGACTGGGCTGTTACAATTTTTTAATACCCCGGATCAAGAAATCGTGATTAAATTACTCTAATATGATTATTAAAGGCCTAATGGCTCCTAAAGAATATTGGTAAAAAAATAAAACCAAGAGAAAGAGGAAACGCTTGAAAAGCGAAAAAAACGCTAAAATGCGCGTTAAATGAGTATAAGAGATATATGATCTTGTTAGGGTCTGAGATGGATTCCTAAGGCTTAGTTAGGCCTAATTAGTATACGGGAATGATTCCTGAAGGAAACGGATCCAAATAATGGATTAAAACGCTAACAGAGTTTTAAAGCACGTTTTTCGAGAAAACTCGAAAACGTGACTTTAAGTGGTCAAACGGACCTGTAGAAATTATCTTTGATTAAATAACTATAACTAAGTATTAATGGAAGCTTAATAACCATTAAAAATAAAGAAACGAGAAAAACCAAAAAACGGGCCCGGTTAGTGAATAGTGCCAAACCGGGTAAAATAACAAGCGTTTTCTGTCAAAAACCGAAAACGCTCCAGCATGTATGTATACAGTGGGGCCGATTTTATGGGCTCAATTAGCCTTCCCCCTCTCTAATAATAGCAAGTAAATAAAAGAAGAAAGAAAAGAAAAGTAAAAGGGAATAGTAAAAGTGACTACTTACTCCCTCACCCTCATTTCACGTTCTTTTCCCAGCCTCTGCATATCTTCTTCTTCCTCTGTAATATTACCAATTCGAGAAGGAAGCTCACAAGCCCATCTCCTTCCTCCTCTCACTTGCTCATTTCTTCACCGAATCGCACAAAAATGCCACCGTTAGATTCGTATCGGCGAGGGCTACGTTTTCCACCCCTCAAAATCTTGATTCCTCCACCTTCACTTCCATGGGTGTTTTGCCTTTTGAAGCTTAAGGAGCTGATTTTGACTCTCCTCTCCTTCACACCTATGCCTTAAGGTAATACTAAGCAAGAGTTTCACTCACTTCAAACTAGTTCTTCCAATTTTGGAAAAATTCCTCCACATTGAATATTTACTCCATTTCAGCCGATGGCACCTTGCTCTTGTGGGGTGTTGGAAACTCTTCCAATTGATTGTCAAGCTCTCCTTTTGAATACCCTAAGGTAATATCTAGCTAGAGCCTAAAAACTAGTGCTTGAAATACTATGTTTGTATGGAGGGTTTGTATTATTAAGCTTGAAATGTGTGTATGGGGATATGGTTGTAGATGGCAATCTAGACCCCCTTGTGTGTTGTGAAAACAAGGAAGGAAGAGATGGAGCAAAAGGAAGAGGAAGAAGGAAGAAAGTGAAAGGAACCGAAAATAAACAAGGTAAAAGCTCACCTTGAGTTAGTTTTATTTGGCTTGTGAAACAGATTTTAGAGTTGAATTAATGCTCTTGGATTGGTGTAGTCTTGGTACTACAATATTGAGTGAATGAGAATTTTATATGTGGTTTGAGTGTGGGGAATAAGCTTGAGTCTAAACTAGCACATATGTGTGAACAAGTGGGAATTTAATGTAGTTGTTGGTGCTTGATTAAACAGGGGTGAAGAGTATGTTTATGAGTTGATTTGAGTGTGGTGAATATGCTAAAGAAGTAGACAAGTGCTGTCAAAAATTCCTAGGGAAGTATGGACTTGAGTGTTATATACAAAGGAAGAAAGTAGGTGTGCTTAAGAGGTTTAAGTGAGTGGTTATTGGTTTGGAAAACCAAACTTTGAAGGAAAGTGTGTTAGGAGTAAAAATAATGCCATGTGAGTGCTTGGAATGACATTGGTAAGGGAAGTTTGAATGGTATAATGAAGAAACCAAAATCTGTTACAAGTTTTAGAAAACAAGAAACTAGTTATGAAGTGAAGTTTAAGTGAAAATTAACTAGAGTTTGTTTGTGCACTTGGTGCTTGGTTTAAAGAGGTTTAGGTGGGTAATTAGGTGCTAAAACATGTGGAGTTTGTAAGTGGGGAAGATTGGGTAATTAAGGGACTAGAGAAGACCTTGAACAGAATTGGAAAATGCTAAGTTTGCAAAATCTGTAGCAGGGTCCGGGACTTAGGTCCAGGACCAAGTCCCGGACCACCCCTGATTTTACCCCCGAGACTGCACTACCTGCCTGGTCCGGGACTTAAGATGGGGACAAGGTCCCGGACCACCATCAAATATTGGCCGAGAGTTAGCTAGTGAATTGATCTGGGACTTAGGGTACGGACCAAGTCCCGGACCACCCCCAGAATCATGTCGTGAGTGTTTTTAAAGGTTTTAAATGATGGGGGTTTGAATGTTAATGATGTGATAAGATTAAGGTAGGCGTTGTTTGGTACATGTTAAGGCCCTAGGAAGTGTAAGAAAGTGTTATAAGTGAGTGTGAAGCAAGAACTCAAATTAATAAAAGTAAAACCGAGATAACGGGATAACGGGATAACGGGGAAAGTACGGGAATAGCATTTTATTATGTACCGTATGAGCCTAGTATTAATAATAATGTTTGAAACATTACCAGAGAATCGTGCGTGACCCGAGCATGGTGAGATGACACGGTAAAGTAAAAACCCCGGTGAAAGTTATGATTTTCTCATATCTCATACTCGCGTGCTAACCGAGTTACGTTGATTTGTGTGTTTGTGTGCTGGCTTAATCAAGAATAAAGCATGAAAATAATCCCTTGTTTGATTATGTATGTCTTGTTGTATGTTGAATGAGCTAAATACTTGTATGCCGGTGTGGTCTAACATAGAGTAAAGACCGACTCATAGTGAGTAACGTTTGGCTAGAGACCCATAGATCGGTCGATGCTTATGATGAAGAAAAGTGCAAACACACAAATTATCCGTTAAAGTACAACGATAACGCAAACATATGAACTCCCTAGAATGTGAGGAGTTGTGCGGGTTGAGTAGTTACCCGATAACGGTTAGTAACCATAATGACACAATCCACAAACAAATGAGAGTGGAAAGATAAGTGAACCTACCTCAAGAGGATTAAAGATAGTTGAAAGATATGAACTAGTAAAGAAGGTAAAAGAGACCTAAGGGATTAGTAGCTCCCTTGAGACATGGTCGACCTCCTATATGAGGATTTTACCCGGTATAAGAAAACAACCGAAAGTATGAGTAAATGAAACGTATGGGTAACTCTTAAAACCTAAGATTAACCGAACTTGTGTATTGTTCCCAAAGTCATTAGAACATCGAGAGTTGTGCTTCTAGACTAAACACATAACATTATTATAACTCCGAGAGAGGAGTGTATGGGAAGGGGAGTAGTCCGAGAGTAGTCGGACCTATGTAAAAGAGTTAGGAACTAAGAGAGAGTTTCGTGAGCTAGTTGAGCCTTCCCACCATGCTAGACCAGAGTAGGGTCGAAACCGGGGAAGTAGACTATGCCCAAGAGCCATGAGTTTTGGCCTGAGAATGTATTAGGAGTACAAGCGTGACGTAGGAGACATGTAGTGTCTCGAGAATCTACAATAGCTTGAGTATAAATAACCCAAGAGTGTGGGTGAGATAACGAGTATGAATAACCCTAGAGTGGGTAAGATAATGTGTATAAGTAACCCGAGAGAATGGGTGAGTATAAAATGAGTAGCCCAAGAGAATGGGTGTGTATATGAATAAGTAACCCGAGAGAGCGGGTGAGATATTGAATTAGTAAACAAGGCATAGCGAGGTATAACCCTCAAGGCTTAAGAGCAAACTGATACAACTAACAACCTTGTTATGTTAGTTAGGAATCGTGTTCCGTGATTGGTTGTAGATTCCTTGAGTAATATACATATATATTGTATTGCTATGATGCATGTTGTTTGACTAAAATGAACTCCATGTATATCCGACAAAGTAGTCGGCGTACCCCGGTTAGCGCTCGGGGTATGCGAATTTCATATGCAGCGTTAAGCTGAGCCCCTAGGGGCAACGTTTTATTTTTCAGGTACACCAAAGATGTTTCGAGAGTAGGACGGGGGTCGGTGGGTTGCATGGGTAGTTAGATTTAATTACTTATGTATTGAAGAGGGTAGTAAGACCGAATATGTTGTCGGCATCCATATATTTTGTAGACTCGGTATAGTAAAGGAATGATTTGAGTAAAGTATTTGTATTGTGTACTCGGTTGTTCCAGTCCATCAGACCGTTACTGTATGTGAGGTAGGCCTGGTTAGCCATATGGGTGGCTAACGGCGTTGTATCACCCTCTGTTGTATTTAGAGTTCCGTTGCGCGTTCATGGTGGTAATTTTGACAGTTTAAGAGGTAATGACAAGATTAGCAGTTGGGGTGTTACATGAAATTTTTCCTTTGAATTTTCCTCGACCTATGTCTGAACTTAGGGAAGCTCGGACACATGTTCGGACACACGTCTGTTTCACCCTTTTTGAGTCTTGACCTATGTCCGAACTTGGGAAGCTCGGACACAAGTTCGGACGCGGTGCTCTTTTGGCCAAAAACTTTGTTTAAGGTTAGGAAATGGTGGGGATGAATAGGTATTGATGTTATAAGGCTATTAAGGACATGTTTGTTGGGTGTAATGGTCATTAAGTGGGTGAGTAGTGTAATAGATAATGAGGAAATGTTGCACCTGGAGTTAAGTTAAAAACCATAAGGCTTAGTGAAAAACAATGAGTAAAAGTTGATGTCTAGGGAGGCTAAGTAATTGTATTGAGTTGAATTGAATAATAACCTAAAACTGAATGAATGTTTTAGGATTGGTGAATTGGGACTTGGAAGGATAAACCAAACAATCGTCGACGGTGAACGGTACAATCTCTCTGTGACCTGCTTGCTAACGAGGTGTCCTCGGCTGTGTGCTATCTGTTTACTTGCTATGACTAAGACAAGATAAAGCATGCAACCGGTTATATTTGTTCTCGTTGTGTATGTGTTTCTCTACACTAACCCACGAGACTTGAGATTGTTACTAACCAAGTTTAGTACTTACTAAGTTAAGAATAAGAGTTAAGTATTGGTGATTGTTGGTTAATACCCGATAAGGTTTAACTAACACATTGTGTTTTAAGATTTCTACTAACTAGAACTTGAGTGAGGAAACCCGGGACTGACTCCGGTCATGCATGCTAAGGAAAGGGGGACGGTATCTGAATCAGATCCGCCCTCTGCTTAAGGACTTGTCTTCGGACTGTAGCCTAGGGCCGGTTGCCGGCTCAGCTACGCTGGACTCCCATCCAGGGTAGGTGGCATTAAGATGGGCGGTGGGATCACCTAAATCCTAGGTTTGAGATTAAGCTACAACCATTCCCTTCTAGGAACGGTTTTGTATACTGAGAATAAGTTAAGGTTAAGATTGAGGTAAGATAAGGAACTGAGGTTAAGGAAATCAGGACTAAGGAGGGGGTTACTACCCGCTTGATAAGGGAACGCTTGTGTCGTTCATTGTGTGTGAACTATGTATGTTCATCTGTGGATTATTGTTATTGCACTTCATATCATGCTTGTGTACTTAATCAATCATTTCCATGCTATCGACAATTAGTCGTCGTAGCCCCGTTAGCTTGCGGGCCATGAGAGGGAGTACCAGCATTCGTGCTGACCCCTTTGGGGGCTGTTTTTACACTTGCAGGTAAGAGGCCCATGAAGTCACTCCACGAGAGTAGGAGCGGTTAGACTTAGGATGGGTTGTTTATTTTTGAGTACGGGTTGCGCTTGTGCCCCTTCTTTTATATTGAAACTGATGTAAGTTTGTGATTATGACTTAGATACTTACTACTCGGTTTGTTGGTGGTATTTTGGTTGGTGGTATTTTTGGTTGTTGGTGTTTGGTCGATTGTTTATTTTGGATAAGTGTTGTAATCGATAAGGCCGGTATATTCTAATGATCAGACCGTGGCAAGGTCCCGGTGTTTGTTATTTTTCCGCTGCGACGAGTTCGATTAAGTGTTAAGTTTTGCGATAACCACGATTGGCTTTGGACGGGGTGTTACAAATCACGCCCCTGCTGAGTATGTTATCACATGCCCCGTCATGCCTCCTCAAACCCCCAATTAATTGGTCGAGAGCAGAGATTTCGTTACTGCAATAACCGTTTTAATATTTAAACTGTACAACATTAACAGTAATATCCATACAATAACACAACCATCAACGAAAAAAAACATATACCACAAGTATAAACAATGAACAATAAAGCGAAATCTCGAGGGGGAGCACGAATCGTCACTAACAACAAAACAATTATTAATTGTTCAATACCTGGTATGTAAGACGACGAGAATAACAAACAAGTATTAATTCTCATCCATGGTGTAGAAACCAATATCGTTCGCCACTGTACAAGTCTCAACTGTATTAATTGTTCAGTTATACCTAGTGACTATGTCTCGTTAAAACGACATGTCTCTAATTACCCATATATTATGGTGGGTCACCCACGGCAGTAGCCACTCCAGCGGCAGAGTCTCCGACCAACGAGCCATTCTAGCTCACGGGAAATTTTCTTGATACTTACGGACCCGTACGCGGACATCCTGGTATCGTTTTTGTGATCACAGCGCGCGCACCAAGGGCCACATCCTCTTGGCTTTATTACCTTTCATTAATTAATTATACCATCACATCGCATTACCAAATTTTCTAACACAGCAGACTAAGGTCATTAGTCCAATCCGGAGTCTGTAAACTCGGGATCCAGTGTTAGATACGAGAGCGGCGTTTAGAAAGGCCAATGCTCCGTATAAAAGTCTCGGATAATATGTATCTTATTATCCTAGTGCTACAAACGTTTTTCTAACGATCCTTATATTTCATATAAGATAGCACCATAGCCGCTAGTTCGTTTTATATATATAGGTTCATATATACGAACCAATACTGTTAACTCAACAACAGTAAATAATAAGCAGCTATAAATATACAATTCATGCATATTAATTAACACATTCATACAAACAATCTTATCACAGATCACACAGAAGTCTGAACTGAGGAAGTCCTCAGAGACAATCAGAGACACATAACAACATACCGTTCACCCTGATTGTATTACGGTGGAGTATGAATCAGCAAGATCCTATGCTCCGTGTGTCGTCTCTAACAGTCTAAACAATACATAATGCTACTGGTTAGCATCCCGCATAACAACACAACTCTACGGTACCCCGTACCGTCACTAATACCTCCCGGTTAATCCCCCGTTATTAACTGTCAACGTTTGTCGGATTTTCGGCTTAACTCGAGATTTGGAAGAAACGTTATATTACATGCGTAGTCTTGCCTTGTATATTAATATTCTTAATGTTGAACTTGTTATCGCATGTAACTTAATATACCCTTGTATATCATATAGTTTGTTTCTATATTGCATGTATAATTCTTCATCATTTATTATGCAACTCACCTTAGTTTTTTATTTTTCTAAGGTTTATTTTTCCAAATTTAATGGAGTATAATTCATATGTAAAAGTACTTTGAATTATATAAATCCTTATTATCTCATGTATACTCTTAACATTAGAATTCCATATCTAATGTTTGTAATTCTTTTCCCTTTATCATATGTTATTTTAATTATGGAAATACATGGTTATTAAATCAAATTATATTTTTCCACTCCATAACATGTATTTATTTATATACATGTATTATGGAACTATTTATTATATGGTATGTCTTTATAATATATTCATCCTCTTTCAATGAATATTCCTTATACTATAAATGTTATAACCCTTATAACATTAAAACCATTTTATAATTTTATTTAAAAATGTCCATATTACCGAACAGCACTTATTTTCTTAAGTATTTACAAAATCCATCACATAATTAATATAATGTTATATTATAGCTATATAACATATATTATGACATTTAAGTTAAGCTCATTAAAACAATTATACCTATAGTTATATTTTGTTTAAAAATACCAAACAGCCCTTATATTATTTGGCTTTCACTACTAAACCACTAAACTCTATAAATAACAAATCCATCCCAAATTATATTTCATTGTTACACTTATAAATATATCTTATATTATAATCCTTAAACCTTAATATAATTATAACCTATAATTCTTGAAAGGCTATAATTTTCGAACAGACCCTAGGACTGTTTTAATTAAATTCCCACCACCAAACTTTGTATATTTACCAAATCTTCCCAATTTATAATACATAGTTTTCTAACATCATTAAAACTATATATTATACATATCTTTATAAAACCTTATATATAACTCCAAAAATTACCAAACTATACCAAAAGGTTATAAATATTATTCCTAACCTTATACTTCCTATAAATCTCGGTTTTTACCCATATGTTACCCATTTGTAACAATGTTATAAAATACCATATATTATACTTATATAATTCATATAAACTCCAAATTTAACCAAATAAACTTCTAAAAATTCCTAACAACTTAAGGATTGTTCTAAATTCCATTTAGTACCCCAAGTTTTCAGAAATCACAATATAACCCCATCTCTTATAAATCTTTTACATTTAATAACTATCTTAATATAAGGTAGTATTTTAATTTCTTAAATTCTCCAAACTTGGTCAAAGTCTCCTATATAGACAACTTTGACTTCTAATGCCAAAAGGGAACCAGACTTTCGGTAATCACTAGTTATACCCTATACTTTTCTATTTTTACAATTTTGACACAAAACTTTATAAAAGGTTATAATTTTTATTAAATTCATTTAAAAACCCTAAATTTCTCTAAATTAAGCCCACGACTTTATATTTTCCAGTAATTACGGTTTGGCCCCAAACTTAATTATATAAGCATAAATCTAGCTAAATAAACTTATAAACTTAAATTAAAATGGCCTAATGACATGGCCTTATTACAACCTTGAACTTGAAAAATAAATTACACTTTAAATGTCTCAAAATATAGTATAAAAACCACGGCCTCACTTTAGTTTAAATATTTTTCCACATAATGTCATAATTTGACCATTATGTTAATTAAATCACTTAAATGACTAGCTTAATTTATCTTAGTCATTTTTTCCATTCTTAGGTTAATTATAACCCATATTAATTACTCCACTCTCGGCATAATTTATATATATGCTAAGAAATCATAAAATCATAAGTTTTAAGGTTTTATACCTTGATTTCTCCTTGTATGAGCTCGGCAGCTTAGAGGAAAATTCACCACATCTTTTAGACATGTTTAATACACAAAAATAAGATATGGTTATACTCCAAGCTTGAGCTTAACCATAAGGAATAATTAATGTAAGATTTAAGGCAAAAATCACCTTAAAAATGCAAGGAAACTTCAAGAGGGTTTCGGCCTGAACAAAGCACACTAAATGGTGTTAAATTCACCATATCAACATAGGAAATAGCTAGACAACAACAAGCTGCTATGGTAATAGGTTTTTACCTTGGCAAAATGCCTTAAAAAGAGGGTATTTGCTTTAGATCTCGGCCACCCTTGCTCCCAATGACTAACCAACTGAATGAACATGTAAATATGAAGATTATGAGTGTATAAACTCATAAAAATCAGAAGAAAAAACCGCATGAAGGCTAGAGAAGCTTAAGGTATGTTTTTACCTTAAATGCAATTTTGGGAAACCTTGGTCCCTTAACTTGCTTCAGCCAAGTTTGGATGTTTTTATAACCTTAAAACACTGAGAATGAGCCATAGGAAGTGATGAGCCACGAGATCTAAGTGTAGGTATTGAAGAGATGAAGAAAAAGAGCTAAAAATGGCCTTAAAACCTTACCTTAGGAGCTTAAGAGTTTGAATTGTCTCCTAACTCAAGAACACAGCTTGAGAGGTTCTGGGAATGGAGGGATCTCGGCTGGAATGGGACAAGAATCAAGAGGAATGATTGAAATGGCTTATTTGATTAGAAAAGTTACTTTTTCAAAAGTAAAATGGTGTTAGGTAACTAATTAGCAATCAATGTTTTGTGAGCTGTCTCCCCTCCTCCTTGCCTGCCGACTGCCATGGTGTCAAATGGGTCAATTAGTTGACCATTGACCAAACTTGGTCAATTTGTCCAAAAATGCACTATTTGGGTTACTATTCATACTTAAATGGCATATTTTGATTTTTATTTTCAAACCTTGATTTAGACTTTATAAAATAGTCTATCATGTCAATTTAATGATTTAATGATAAACTCCAGTCTTTAAATGACAAAAAGTCATTATCTTAGAGCTCATACACAAAAACGTGCTTTAAGGTGTTTTAGTGCACCTTTTTGTGTCACAGGGTGTTTTTGAGCTTAGTTTTCTTTGAGAACGGTTTTGTTGTGTTTCTTACTTCATTATAATACTTGGGAATCCACTTTGGATCCTATTATGGTCATACAATCTTTATGGTGCTTTAAAGCACATTTTTTGGCTTTACCGATCTTAAGGCATGTTTTGCCTTGTTGAGATCTTTAGATTGTTCCCCAATAGTGTTTAGATGTTTATTAATCATCTTAGATCATTAGTAGATCATTTAATTAAGTTTTAAGGGTTAGGGGTATTTCAATTAAATTCTCTAAAAATGTTATGGATAAATCTTAATACATAAAAAAATATATAAGTATATATTTATATAAATACATACATTGGAATAGATGTGGGGAATAATATTCCTTGCGGTGGTTATAATAAGTAGGAAATATATATATGTTAAACCTTAGGTTTTAATCGGTGTGTGATTAATAGTCATTATTAACTTAAGGGTTTAGATATACACATAAACGTAACACAGTCTTGGGCTAACCTACTAAGCCCAAGTCTATGAACTCCAAAAGCCCATTTAAACAATTCAAAGAGAGTTTGGGCCACTCTCAGGAATAATTCTAAGTCATTCCAAACTAAACGAAATGGGCCTAACAAAGGATTTAGTTAACAAGTCAAGCCCAAACCTTTGTAAGAGAATAATGGTAAACCTGGAACTACTAGTCAGTAAGGAAAGAAGGTTGTTTAGTTTATAAGTCCCTTAACTAATCGGCACTTGGAACACCTTAATTATAGGTTACTATTGGGGAATCACTTATTCGAGTTATTTACTGTTCTTCACTTACCAGGTACGATTTCTCGTACTCCGTTACTTTTGCTGATTGACTTATGGGACGTTTTCGAAAAATGTTAACTGACTTTAAGAGGAATTTCTAAAAAGGAAATGGTTGTGTGACTAACTGAGCCTTGAATGTGAAACTCACCTGGGTTTTGGTTCCTTCTTTTTGGTTGTTCCATTGGACATTGACTGCTTAGGATTTACGCTTCTGCACTTTATAGGACTGAGTGTTTTGGTATTGCTCTGGGTATTTGGTGATCTGGTGGGAATTTGGAAAAGGTCAACTTTGGTAAATTCTTCTTTTGACTCTGGATATCGTTTCATCCATGAGCTGGTTCTTGAGGTTTCGACGTGCGCGCGTCTTTAATGGTAACAGCAGGGGGCTGTATATCCCTCGCCCATAGGGGCATTTATATTTGACAGCAAGGGGCTGTATATCCCTCGTCCACCAGGACATTTATATTTGCGGTGGGGGCCATCTCTCCCAGTTGAATTATTCCATTCTTGAGTTATTGGTTCTTGGATCTATTTTATCATTCCTAGTCTTTTGACTATCTGAGTCTTTCTACTCCTAACGGGATTGGGTTTTACTAAGGAAATGGACGTTCACTAACACATGATGTGATTTCATTTCACTAACTTTATCCTTCTTTATATAACCTTTATTCTTATCTTGATATCTTGATTTGGTGATTCATGAATGCTTTGTTCCTCTGAGTGTTTTAAGTGTCTGTTTTCAAGCTATTATTTATTTAAGAGTGTATTATATATAGTTTGTTTTTGGAGGATCGTACCAGTTCCATAACAGGGAACTGACCACCCCACATCGGGGTGGGCTGCTTGGTTTTATCTTGCAGGTACGAGTTATTTTACAGGTGACCACGAAGAGAACGAGTGTTGGGATGGGATTAGGTTTTGAGAGTTTTATGTTTTATTACTGTTTTACTTTTGTTAAGTTTTCTCGAGGTTCAGGCCGTGACAATTGTAATCATTAAGTTTGTATTTTTGTGAGGTTTGGTACCGGGTGTTTGGAACCCGATGATCTGTACGCCTTTAGTGTTTTATTTCCGCTATAAATATGTTAATATGGCGTTACAGAAAGTGTTATCATCGAGCGTAGTTACGCTCTGAACCCGAGAAAACAAGCCGAGTGAAATACTTGAGTAGAATATAGGTGCACTTAAACTGGGGAATTGGGGTAGAATTGGGAAGTGAGGATTCCAGTAAGGCACGACTCCTAACCCTTCTAAGATTAGTGAATGATTCCTTTACACACTTTTCTTTTATGAATGTCTGTTGAGTGTGATGTATTGTTATACCGTTCCAACAATAAACTACAGAAATATATATATATTATATATATATATACATATATAAGTTTGGAACGTCCTATATTAAGTACGATAAGATGTTGGTTGAGATAAATCATATATTAAGCTATTTTCACAAGCATACTTATGGAGAATACGTGGCTAAGAATACAATTCCTTAAGAGCAAGTACATATGCTCCTAGTAATTTTAAAGAATACTTTTGGTTGAAAACAATATACGAATAGAACTTTAAATAACTAAATTAGTATTGATATTATGTGAAAGTACTTCAACTCCTTTAAAGTTTGAAAATAAATCTCAAGAATTACTTGGTACAAATTGTTGCCTAAGGTAATGTTTGGATAAATCTTAAGTCTAGAAAATTATTAAGTTAACCAACACTAGTAGCATACACCCGAACCCAAAACCACACTAAAACTCTATGCTAACTTTAGAAAGAAAACACCTAAACCTAACACCCTACGGGAAGTGTCTGGTGCGACAAACTCCTAGGCTGAAAGTAGTGGGGGTGCACACCCACTTCTAGAAGTTTAGGGGCTAGACAAGCCTTGTCATCTAACCGTATATAATCTTCTACGCAGGTGATGGATTTGTTTGAACTTGAGGGGAAGTGG
Organism: Limonium bicolor; assembly: GCA_023374045.1. Taxonomy (NCBI): domain Eukaryota; kingdom Viridiplantae; phylum Streptophyta; class Magnoliopsida; order Caryophyllales; family Plumbaginaceae; genus Limonium; species Limonium bicolor. Next base: position 456,065,365 of record CM041776.1, on the reverse strand, counting down.
TGGTAAGACGTTACCATCATGAAATCTTGAGCTAGGCATATTTCATTACTAGCCACAATGAACAATTCAAAACTTATATATTAAGATCCAGTACTAAATTCATACATGTAAAGAGTTTACCGAGTTAACCCTGGTGAAAAATACTTACCTATGGAGTGAAAACACATGAGTAATAATAAACTAAATACTATTGAGCCTAAATACTTGGAGTATTGAGCGTCTAGTGAAAAAATTGAGAGTTACTTAAAGATTGGAAATTCTCATGTTTATTGGGAAGTTTAACATTATACATGTATAAAATTTTAGAAGCCACACTAAGAGTGATATTTACAAGAGCCACCATTGTCTAAGGGAGTACTAAGGTTTGATAATCAGGAGAATACTTACATAGAACAAACTTAAGAAAAATAATTACCAAGAGTGAGTGAGTTTTCACTAGACTAATTCATTTGACTTAAAATTTATATATAGAGTCCCTACCTTGAAAAATAAATTCTAAGATAAGGAAATCAGATTTTTGGAGCTACATTATAAGAACTTCCTAAAATTCTGTCGTGGGTGAAAATTATGTATATATATAATAACTAAATTTATGAAGTAAACACTGAATGAACCGCCTAAGATGCGATGGTTAATTTAAAAAACAATTGAAACTTGAAAAGTCACAGAAGTATTTATTTTATAGAGTTTTAGCATAGGGTTGACTAATAACCCTTGAAGATGATCTTTGAGGATTATTGAGGATTATTAAATGATCTGAAATATTATTTTAAACTACTCAAATACATTACACCTGATTTATAGCTTGTTAATATGATTGATATGATAAAATGAGCATATAATAGACATATAGTTCGTATCAGTCATAAAATGAATGGATAATAATCATAAGATAAGATTTTATAACAGTTAAGAAAATACAAATACAAACACAATCAAGAGATACAGCTATATATATCGATCGTAGATAAAATCAACGGTGCAATAAAATTTACAACAAACTGGTTAATAAGGTGTTGAATTCTTTGATGTGTCGTTAGTAGCGGTATGAGGGCGTACCTTAGCTATTTAAGGGGGAATATACTGCATACTCTTCCTTCGTCACCTCATCCAGATTATGCCATGTTGCCTTATTAGCAGAATGAGAGGTGTTTGTATGCGCTTGGTTTTTTTTCATTATGACACAGTGTGTGACTGTTGATTTTCATCATGCTATGTCTTGGTATATCTTGGTTCGTTTTGATTTTGAGTAATCTCGAGTGGAATGTTGTTATTGGAATGGGTGGAAATAAAGGATTGGAATGGTATGGAATTTCATTGGAATTATTATTGTCTCAGCACACCCGAAGCGGTGTGAGTGCCTATTAGTTGATTGTTAAACTTGAGGCGAAGTTTCTTTAAGGGGGATATACTGAAATACCCCTAAATTAATTTAAATTAATTTAGGGTTTTCTTTTATTTAAATATTAAATTATTATATGGAATTATGAATATTAAGTTATTATATGGAATTGTGAAATTTATTTAGGGGTTTTCTCCCATTTAACCCTAATTATTATATATTATTATATAGTATTATGAATTTAATGATAAGATTTGTAAGTCAATAAATCTTGGGAAAATTTCTAAACACTCCAACTATATTATAAAGATTTTAGGAAGTTTTGGAACATTGTTTTGAAACATAAAGTCAATATAAAATTCTAGAAACCTTAAAGCTTATTAAGCCTTGCTAGGGTTGACTTTTTGAGAATGGTCAAAACGAGGCCATGAAACCTATACCAATAAATAGCTTATGGAAAACCATGAAGATCGATAAAAAGAATGTCAAAACGGATCATCCTAGCCAAAGTTATGATCAAATGAAGTTTAGAGCCAAAATTTTGATAAAGGCTGACGTGGCATGGACTGCTGACTCATCGCCGCCTCGGTAATCGCGCTTCAACACTTAGACAGATTATCTCCTATATTTTCGGAACCAAATATCAGATTTTTCCCTATCTCGTGACCTTCATAACTTTCTCATCTTAAGGAATTTTTTAGTGTTGTCTTCTTTGTTGTCTTCTCCTACATTCCCTCTAAACAACATAACTCATACAAACTCTAACTCGTTCCGAATCAACCGGAAAATCGAGTCAAAGTAGCCACCCTGCATAAACCGAAACTGCAATTCCAGTTTTCTCTTCGAATCAGGTAACTTCGATCAGCCATAACTTCTTCGTTTCTCATCCAAATTCCATGTTCTTTAGCTCGTTTTGAAGAGCTCTAATTCCTCTCAAACTTTCATGTTTATGGCCTAAGACAATTCTCAACCGATTGAAGGAAAAAAAGGTGTCTAAAGTCTCAGTTTCACCATCACATAAAATCACAGTTTTTCTCCCCGAAAACGCAAGGTAAACTCGCAACTTCTAGCTTCAATTTCTTTCTGTGTGATGCGAGTTAAGATTAGTTCTTGCTATCAATACGTAGATCTAAGTTTGCTCTTTCCAATGAGCCCTTACACATAGCCTAACTCGATTTGTACTACTAGTTATAGATCCTCAAAGTTGGCCTCGTGAACTGCTCAAAGTTCGAATTTTTCCAGATTTTTCGATGTCGTTTCACGAGTCATTCGCAAACTCCGGTAAAGTTTCGATCACGTTGCTCCGTTATTGTCATTCGAAATCAAGTTACGGGTCTAACCCTGTCTCAATTTAGTCAATTACGGTGATTAGATTGTGTTAGATTAGGAGAATTTGTTAGATTTGTTCTCGAATTGAATCCTTTACCCGATATGAACCCTAACATTCGAACTGAATTCGAATTCCATCGAATACTGCATTATAATTGGGGAAACCGGTATCATTAGAACCGAAATTTGATTTCGAAACTATAGAAACAAGAATCACTCGATTTCATTCTGTGGATTAGGAGAAAATCGGGATTTAGTACGCGGGTTAGGTTCTGTTTTCGCTGAAGAACACAGCGTTCAGGGGCCGTCCGATCTCGTTTTAAAAGATTGGACGGCCGAGATTAAAAGTTTTCATAATAATTTTATAAAAGTTTCTATAAATTTCAGTAAATAGCCCTAAATTGTTAAGTTAATTTAAATACCTTCCCAATGTGTTTTGACTTGAAATTTTAACCATAGATTCCTTATTTAATCTAGTTTATTTTGATGTAAATTATTACGGTTTTGGAGTTTTTAAACGTAAGTTATGATTTTTGCAAGTTACGGGTTTTCTGGAATTATTTGGCTAAATTTAAAAGATATTTTTATGAAATAAAAATTTTATAATATGTCTAAAATGTTATAGTTACTGTGTATTAAATTTGGGAATTTTTGGGCAATGGTAAAAGGTTTTAAAAATTGTGTTTATGAGTTTTTCATAAGAATAACCTATAATATAAGGTTTTTAATGTAACCAAAAATTAAAGTATGGTTTGTTAATTAACTTTTAAGCTGGGGAAAATAAAGGAAACTAAATTAACATTTTATAACAGTAAGTCTATAAATGTTTTGGTATTAGCTTTTAAGAGAAGTGAAATTATTTACATATATGTTTATATACTTACTTAAGTAGAAACTTATATAAATTAAGGAATTTAATTATCCTACATTTTATTTACTATATTATATGGGAGTTAATATTTTAATTAAACTAAGGGATAAATATATATATATTTTTACGCATTTATAAAAAGGGGATAAAGTAGTAACTTAGAGTAAAACAAGGAACTAATTAAATTAACACTTATAATAACTAAATATAAGAGCTAGAATCCTAAGATATAGTAAAAGAAATACTTTATGAAATATACTTGGAATACAGTTTAAAGTTGTAGTAATAAGATAGTTTAAATATAATAAGTTACTAAGGGGATGTCTTGGTTAAATGCTAATACGGTATACTTATATTTATAAATTAAGTAGGGGAAAACATTTTATTTATTAAACCATATATCGGTTGTGGTATACCTAAAAGTTATTAAACATAATTAAATATAATTAAATTCTCTAAAAATGTTATGGATAAATCTTAATACATAAAAAAATATATAAGTATATATTTATATAAATACATTGGAATAGATGTGGGGAATAATATTCCTTGCGGTGGTTATAATAAGTAGGAAATATATATATATGTTAACCTTAGGTTTTAATCGGTGTGTGATTAAATAGTCATTATTAACTTAAGCGTTTAGATATACAACATAAACGTAACACGGTCTTGGGCTAACCTACTAAGCCCAAGTCTATGAACTCCAAAAGCCCATTTAAACAATTCAAAGAGAGTTTGGGCCACTCTCAGGAATAAATTCTAAGTCATTCCAAACTAAACGAAATGGCCTAACAAAGGATTTAGTTAACAAGTCAAGCCCAAACCTTTGTAAGAGAATAATGGTAAACCTGGAACTACTAGTCAGTAAGGAAAGAAGGTTGTTTAGTTTATAAGTCCCTTAACTAATCGGCACTTGGAACACCTTAATTATAGGTTACTATTGGGGAATCACTTATTCGAGTTATTTACTGTTCTTCACTTACCAGGTACGATTTCTCGTACTCCGTTACTTTTGCTGATTGACTTATGGGACGTTTTCGAAAAACGTTAACTGACTTTATAAGGAATTTCTAAAAAGGAAATGGTTGTGTGACTAACTCAGCTTGTGTGACTAACTGAGCCTTGAATGTGAAACTCACCTGGGTTTTGGTTCCTTCTTTTTGGTTGTTCCATTGGACATTGACTGCTTAGGGTTTACGCTTCTGCACTCTATAGGACTGAGTGTTTTGGTATTGCTCTGGGTATTTGGTGATCTGGTGGGAATTTGGAAAAGGTCAACTTTGGTAAATTCTTCTTTTGACTCTGGATATCGTTTCATCCATGAGCTGGTTCTTGAGGTTTCGACGTGCGCGCGTCTTTAATGGTAACAGCAGGGGGCTGTATATCCCTCGCCCATAGGGGCATTTATATTTGACAGCAGGGGGCTGTATATCCCTCGTCCACCAGGACATTTATATTTGGCGGTGGGGGCCATCTCTCCCAGTTGAATTATTTCATTCTTGAGTTATTGGTTCTTGGATCTATTTTATCATTCCTAGTCCTTTGTGACTATCTGAGTCTTTCTACTCCTAACGGGATTTGGGTTTAACTAAGGAAATGAACGTTCACTAACACATGATGTGATTTCGTTTCACTAACTTTATCCTTCTGTTATTAACCTTTATTCTTATCTTGATATCTTGATTTGGTGATTCGTGAATGCTTTGTTCCTCTGAGTGTTTAAGTGTGTTTGTTTTCAAGCTATTATTTATTTAAGAGTTGTATTATAAGTTTGTTTTTGGAGGATCGTACCAGTTCCATTCCAGGGAACTGACCCACCCCACTCGGGGTGGGCTGCTTGGTTTTATCTTGCAGATACGAGTTATTTTACAGGTGACCACGAAGAGAACGAGTGATTGGGATGGGATTAGGTTTTGAGAGTTTATATGTTTTATTACTGTTTTACTTTTGTTAAGTTTTCTCGAGGTTCAGGCCGTGATAGTTGTAATCATTAAGTTGTATTTTGGTGAGGTTTGGTACCGGGTGTTTGGAACCCGATGATCTGTACGCCTTTAGTATTTTATTTCCGCTATAAATATGTTAAATAGGGGCATTACAGAAACAAAAGACGAGTTGTTCTATTCTGTTGTCTGAAAATAATTATTTCATGATTCTTTTTCTTGAAAATCATTTTTTTGTGTTTTGTTTTGTTAAATGAATGCACAAGAAATTCACAAACGGAACTATGCTATATTTCACGAATGGAAAGATAACATCAAAAATTGTAATGTTAGGAAAACTACCTAAAATGATAAAGGAAGATAGCTACCATAAATGTTAGAAGAATGACTGAGAAAAGAAAACTACTAATCGAGAAAACTTCTAAAATAGTGATGTTGAACTGTCTAATGCCAACGTGCTGAAAGACTCGAGTTGTTGACCGTCGGGACGCCATTGACCATGATTGTCTTCTTTCTAAACTTCGAGTAGGCCCTATAAAATGTTTGAACTAGGAATGCCAATGGGTTATGTAGGAAGTAACTAGACCTGAGTCTTCGCCAAGCTGAGAGTGAAGTGCATAGATTAGAGTGATTCCTAGAGTAGAGCGAACATGTAGGCCCGAATCCCCTATCATCGAATCAAAATGAGCAAACAAGCTGAAGGAAATCACATGGACCAAATGGGCCACTGGGCCGAGGGATAATGTGAGCCTCGATTTTAAACCCTATCCTATGTTGATTAAAGCTGATTAGGACTTAACCGGGTTTTAGGTCCACTTATGACCTAAGAATAACTATATCAAACTACATTAATTATTAAAAATAATGCTAACTGAAGCTACTATGAACCTATAATGTTTGTCGCCACCTAATTAACGAGAGTAAATTAGGAAAGGTAGAGTTCGGGTTCGGGGGCTTGATATTCGACTTAATTAGGGTTCAAATTACTTTCATTACCCTTCCTAAGTCGTTTTTCCTCTACTTGGTTTATTTACGGCTTTCTACAAAGTTGTTTTTAACCTAGGGGGCGCGCTTCTGTTTTTTTTATTTTTTAGTGTTTTTTGATAGAAAATTAAAGTGAAATTAAAAGCTACCTAAACTAGGGTTTCGGAGGCAAAATTAGGTCAAATTTTATTACGTCCGTAGCCACGGACCTAATGTCCGAGACCACGGACCCCAATTAAATTAAATGATTTCGAAAACAGAACAAAAATAAAAACGCAAACTTGAAAGGTCCGAGGCCACGGACAGGGTGTCCGTGGGCCCGGACATGTATTGACAGAAACCCTAAAACTTGAAAAATTGAAAAATATAAAATCCTACCACCGTCCGTGGGTGTCCGTGGTCACGGACAACCCGTTCGTGGTCCCGGACAATGAGTCCGAGGTCACAGACAGCCCACGGACAGTGGGTTTTTGATGGTTCCCGAAGGTGTTTTGAGCTCAAATGTTATGGGTGTGTAGCCTGAAAGATTATAAACGTTAGCAATTGAAAGAACTCAATTTGAAATCAAAATTAATACGAAACTTAGCAAACAAGTAACAAGGCAGTAGCAAAAACAATTAGCGATACAGAAGCGAAAAAGAGTTAGTTTGAGCCCAAATTTTTGAGGCAAGACAGATAATATCATAGAGAATTAGGAAAGTGGAATTTCTTCATGTTTTACCTTCGGGTTCACAATGATTCTTCACACCGGGATTCGTCGAGTGCTCCGTTGATGGCAGACCCGAAAGGCTTTCGAACCAAGCTTCTGGTTGTTGGTTGTTCTTGCTGTTCTTCACATTTGGTGGTGTTTTTGTGGGGTTTTGATGATTATTGGTGCTTTAGGGATTAGAAAATGAGTTTAGATGGTGATTTCGGGGGATTTTCGGTATGATTCGGGTGGCCGGGTGCTGGAAAACGTGAGAGAGAGAGAGAGGAGGTTGTGCTTTCTGACTCCCTAGGGTTCTTGAGCTTGTGAGATTCTGATTTTATCAAAAAACCTATCCCCTTATATAGACTTTCTTAAAGATAAAGAAAATCTAGTAAAGTTAGATTTTTTGATATTTAATTAAATGACTTCCCAAAAGAAATTTAGCTATGAAATTTTAACCACATGTCAAGGATGGCAATTATGAATTTTCTGAAGTGAATCGAATTTTTTAAATGTTGGAATATTTTTAATTGAATTTCTCGTCAGATTCAGTCAGAAATTGCTAGAAAATATTGGAAATTCAAAAAATCAAAATTCCAACGCCATTATGCTTAGAATGTCATCCTCTATCATGGGTTAAAATATCAAAGCATCTCAAGCTGATTTAGGCATCTTTTGGAGGAGAGAGAAAGCCTATAGGAGGTCTCAGGAGCCTTAAGAATTACGAAAACGCCCCTGACAATGACGAAACTGCTCATCATGCCCTGGAATGCGCCGAACGAGCCAGAATCTCTCATTACTCGATTAAATGCCCCTCACAATACTAAACTCGTAGACCCTAACCAGGGGGTCAAAATTTTGGGTATAACAGATTGCCCCCCGTCAACTGGACTTTGTAATGGATGTGAAAAGTCTGGTTGATGCTTGAGTGACGCCCCAAAATTTTAGATTCCACAGGATTCTCCGTGTTGTGCGAAACCGCATTGACCACGTCCAGCTATTCGGAGGTGCTGACTACCTAAGCAACAAAACGTCGTCGAGCTGTTCTAAGGCAGTGACTACCTATAAGTGAAAATGTGTCAGGCTATTCTAAGGCGCTGACTACCTAGGTGACGAGAATGAAATAGTGTCAAGCGGTTCTAAGGTGTTGACTACCTATAATACATGAAATGATGTCAAACTATTCTAAGGCGCTGACTACCTATAATAAATGAAACGATACAATGTCAAGCGATTCTAAGGCGTTGACTACCTAGGATGTGAAAACTGTATGCAAATGCAAGAATGCTGAAATGCTGACGATGCTAATGATGCTGATGCCGATGATGATGCTGATGATGCTCGGATGCTTCTGGGGACCGAAACCCGTGCCAATGCTCCTGGCTGGACCCAATGTGGACTTATTGCCCATCATCCCAAGCCGGTGTGCAGGGATAACTCCTGGTAAAAACCCTGGGGACTTATTGCCTTTGCTCACCATTCGTTGATCCCAAAAATAAGTTGACATCGCAAAAGGAGGATTTATTGCCATCACCTCGCCAACTTTCTGTCGCCAGGTCTTGTGGCGCGCCTGGATAATGCAACTAGGTCTTATGACGAGCCTATATGAATGAGATGAATGCAATGTGTTTGATGAGAGTGGGTAAGCTAAAAGGTAATGCTAGGTCTTACTACGAGCCTAAGGAAATGCAACTAGGTCTTATGACGAGCCTAAAGGATGGTTCTAGGTCTTATAACGAGCCTAAAGGATGGTTCTAGGTCTTATGACGAGCCTAAGGAAGGATCTAGGTCTTATGACGGGCCTAAGGATGGTTCTAGGTCTTATGACGAGCCTAAGGAAGGATCTAGGTCTTATGACGGGCCTAAGGATGGTTCTAGGTCTTATGACGAGCCTAAGGAAGGATCTAGGTCTTATGACGGGCCTAAGGATGGTTCTAGGTCTTATGACGAGCCTAAGGAAGGATCTAGGTCTTATGACGGGCCTAAAGATGGTTCTAGGTCTTATGACGAGCCTAAGGAAGGATCTGAGCGAAAATGTGTTAGGTGCATGATGAATGTAGAAGGACTAAAGCTTATGGCAAACCTGGAGATGGTAGGGCTCATGACGGGCTTGTGGGTGTTTAAATGTGAAGGAAGGGCTTAGGTCGGGCCTAAGGATGTTTGAAAGTGAAGGAAGGGCTTAGGACGGCCTGAGTGATGTGAGAGGGTTTTTAAACCTTTAGGTTTCCAGGTTTTTAGGCCTCCATCGGTGTCGTTGTTGCAATTGTTGGGACCAGAAATTGCCCCCAGTATTTTCCTAGAGGTGATCTGAGTTTTCAGGGCTTCATGGCAATCGAACGGAACGATCGATTGCCCCCAGTATTTTCTTTTATTAATTGCGCAAGAACAAATCTCATCCTCACAAGGTCAAGGTTTACTTTGATGTGGTACCTTCTATCCTACACTCAAAGTGTTTGATGTTTGCACTTGTGCCCTCCTTTTGGTCAAGACATCTCAACATTGAATTTGACATTTGTTAGATTTACGCATTCAACTGTTACTTTCACGTGATTAGATACACAACTACTAAGTCGGAAGTCTTTTAAGCTTATAACGTGACCATGGGGTGTAATGAAAGACAATGGGACAATGGAGGAATGTTCATGATATGTGGGGCTATAAGGATGACCAAAGCTGCAACTTGCACCTTCTCCCAGACTTGCTTTCTTTGTCTTGAAGTCGTTTGGCTACTTCGTGAAGAATTCGCTTGCGAGCTTGGAACTTGGGACTTTTGGTTTGTTCCTTGCACCTTCTCTCTTTTTCTGATTTGGATTACTTCGAGGCTTTTCAGGTTTGCCTTTCTCTTTCCCTCGGGGTTATTGTGTTTCCCAGTTTTGAACTTCGAGTGCTATTTTTGATGTTAGCTCATTGGATCCTGTGCCGCGTCGGGACCATTTGTGGATCGCTTCGTCATGCTGGTAGCAGTTTCGCTTCTTTGGACTTGTGAAGTTGCTGTTCGGAAGTCGGGCTCCTTGCTTCCTTTGGTCAACGGGTCGGTTGTTCATCATTGGCTGGCTTGTTTGTGGAGTTTGTAGTGTTGTAAAAGAGGATGTACATGAAAAGCTCAGCGGGGTGCCTAGGGTTAATGTCAGGGTTCACAAGCTTTTTGGCTGTGTGGTGCTGTACCTAGGTGCTTCATCATCCCTAATAGTTGTGTATCCGTTCTTTGTTACTTTTCATAGGTTTAAGCGTAAATTTACAAATTATCTCCTTCGGTTGGAGATGTCGTTTTCTTACCTTTGAATGTGACCTCTCTGGAGTCGTGTAAAATGACACGCTCGTTCTTTCTTGGTTTTACCACTCCAAGACGCTCTCACGCAATGTTCGCTCAAAGAAGACTTGTTCACGCGCTTAAAGAAATAATCATCTTCGGTCTTAAACTCAGAATGCCCCCAGTATTGTGTGGGGTTTACTTAAAAACCTTTTGGATACCCAAGTTATTTGTGGAGGGTGATTGCATGTGTGACGGTAACGATGGTGGTGAGTGGTGATGGGGTGATTGCTGAATGATTTATTTTTGTTCTTTTGGCGGCGGCAGTCTTGGTTTAAGCTTTGGTGAAGTGGTGGAAATGATGGGATGCTGTGTGGTGACTGTAATGGAGGTGGTGAATGCTTGGATGGGAAAGTGATTTTGTACAAGAGGTTTCGCGAAAAACAAAGGTTTTTTTTCTTTTATATGTTTGCAGCCATGCTTTATGAGAGAGAGAGAGAGTTTTTTCCTTTTTTTTTCTTCCTCTTCTTTTCTTTTTTGGCACATGAACAAATGTATAAACATTAAAACATGAATAAAGAAGAAATTTTATTGATAACAAAAGAAGTAACAATGACATTGAGTACCAACCAAATGGAAAAGAACAACTAAACTAACTATGGTAAGAAAGAAACTATGTAAAACAAACAAAGGAAAATAACAATGGCTCCTAATGACCCCAAAGCGGGAAGTAAATGGCTAACTACCCCTAACCTACGACCTATTCTTCAAAGGAACATCCAATCGGGCATCGCCTCCTCCTCTACCACTCTTACCGTATCCTGTAAACATGGAGAACATGAGCATATGAGCAAAGATGATAGTTCAATTGCTGAAATGAAAGATGGGTCCATTAACGCACCGAGTCCTTGACGACCAGGATTCGCTGCCGGAGACAGGACGTCTGGGATTCCCTGAAGATCCTTGCCAAGACCCTTACCCTCTTGATAACCATACTTCTCCATGATAACCTTCCCTGGCCCCAACTTTAAGTTTCTGAAGAGAAGTTGGGTCAGATTGCTCTGGTACAACGCTGAACCTGTTTAGATGGGACAAACCCTCTCTTCAACCATGCAAACAGGCAACTCCTTCTGATGCGGTTCCCCCTAACGACATGAACCTTCCCGTCTCTTTTGAACTTCAAACACTGATGCACCGTAGAAGGGACGGCCTTCAAATCTTAAAGGAAATCCCATCCCAGAATCAGATTGAAAGAATGGGGAATTTGCAGAACCAAGAACTTCACTGGATGAATAACCGTCCCAAACTTGAGTGGAAGATCCAGTAGGCCGAAGATATGCCTTGGGTTGTCGTCATACCCTCGTAACACTATTTGGCAAGACTCAAACTTGTCGTAACCCATACCCTCTACCACTTTCAGAGGACATATGCTGACGTCTGCTCCTGTGTCAATGAGGACCTTTGGCACCTTGAAGGCCCCGCACCAAACAGTAATATACAATGCTTTTCCCGAGTGCTCGGAGATCTCGCTATCGTGAAAACTGATCTCCTCTTCCTGCTTTTCCCAAAGAACCGCGACCATCCTTTCCGGGGCTAAACTTTCCTCTGGCCCGCCCAAATGTTTGGCAATGGCCCGTCGGTGCTCTGGTGAGATCGTAAGCAAAGACCAGATTGCCATGGGGATGGTTGTTGCCTTCAGCTTTTGAAGCAATTCTCGTCCACCTGGGATTTCTTCAGCCACCAGGGGAGACAACATTCGCTCTTCCCCTTGCGACGGCTTTTCAGGTGATCCGTAGTGCCTGCCCGACCGGGTAATGTGAGCATTTGCTGGAACAAAGCTAACTGTGGATGTGGGCTTCCGTCCTGCCCCTCGTGTCGGCTTTTTGTCATCCCAGAAAATAGTAAGGGCAGCACACTGAACTTCGGATTCTGAAGTCTCGAGGTCATCCAAACGCTAATATCCCTGATCGATGAGGTCGATGAGGTCCGTGTTGAATCCGGTTCTCAGCACTTTGATCAATCGTATCATGTAGTTGGTACCTGCAAAATTGACTAAGCCTACTCCCCTTTCGTGTCTCTCCATGGCGAGGAATGAGTGGTCGTATTAGCCCTTCGTCCTGCAGCTTCTCAAAGGCCTGGCTTAAGGGACAACCGATGGGTGTGAATTCCATTTCGGCTTTGTGGGGACGCTCCGGTACTGGAGTTGCAATCTGGATTTTTCCTTCTTGGGCCAATAACAAAATTTTAGACTTCAAATTACGACAATTATCCGTGGAGTGGCCGTGAGTAGGTGGAAGCGACAGAACTGCTCAGGATATGCCCCTAGATGCCGCCCGCGAAACCGCGGGGCTTTGAGTTGGACTAACCTCCTAGAAGTACTCTCAGAATCTAACTCTGCGGCTGCTGCAGATCTACAATGGGCACCTGTGCGTCCTGCTCTTGTTGCGGTTTCTGGTTCTCCAGTGACTTGACCCCGTCTTCATTGGGGGCCAGATCTAAAGGGATGATTTCCCCGAGAGTATGAATGAGAGCTCTCGCTTCCCTTGCAGCCGACACAAATCCTGAGCTTAGCTCTTCCAAGGCACTCCTGTGGATAAATTCTAATTCGGCTAGTTTCCCTATCAAGTCCACAAGCTCAGCGAGCAGAGTACTTCGATCATTAACTCCAGACGTCATCCTAACTGCGAAGGGTGCTGCCTGTTTTAAACAAGAAGATTAGTCAGCATTGCGGGAGTGAGACTGGGACTAAACTTAGAAACACAGGCTGAAAATTAGTGCGCTGCAATGAATACCGGACCCTAAAATTTTGGAAGAATCTGCCCTGGACTAAACTTTTGGGTTGCAGGGTTCGTTGGTCTTACGAGTGGGTATTACAAGAATCAGGCTTGTAACAAGAATCATCCTAAAGGATTTTTTTTATCTTGGGGTGATAGAAGTATTTGGACTATCAGAACCCTTTAAATGTTTCGTCTGGGCTAGAAGAGATTGAAGGACTGATACAGATACAGGGCCTGAGGCCCAGGAGAAAAAGAACATATGCACAGAAGTCTTTCATAAGGAGGTGATGCAAATGTCCTCACGACTCAGTCCAACGGGTACGGATCGATCCGGAGAGGTTCTTGGGGCGCGAGCACAGGTCACCACAAAGGAATAGGGCTTGCACAATATTCTCTTTGGGCTTCCCCACTTCTTCACATCACCTAAAGGTGTGCGTCTACGGTCGGGTCTTTGACTGACCAAACAATGGGCTAGGTAAGGGTACTGCCAGGAAAATGCTTGGGGCTAAAGCCCAGGTATTAAGGGGGTGTGGTTAGACGACACCCTCCTCTTTTCCCCCACTTATTCACATCACCTAAAAGGTGAGTCCCTGACAGGGGCCCTCAAGCGGGTCCCGGGGTGAAATTGGTTTGCGTGGATCCTCGCTCTCATATGATGCAAGGGTGCAAAAATTAAAGCGCGCACAAAAGAAAATAAACAATGTAATAAAAAGCCATAAATAAACATTTTTCAAGTTAAGCCCTCTTTCTTAAAAATTAAACAAGTTAATATTAAGAATTTTGTCCCTAGCGGAGTCGCCAGTCTGTGAGCCTCGATTTTAAACCCTATCCTATGTTGATTAAAGCTGATTAGGACTTAACCGGGTTTTAGGTCCACTTATGACCTAAGATTAATAACTATGTCATAAAACATAATTATTAAACCTAAGCTAGCTCACTGGAACCTATTATGAGTCGCCACCTAATTTTAACCTAGAGTAAATTAGGAAAGGTAGAGTTCGGGTTCGGGGGCTTGATATTCGACTTAATTAAGGTTCAAATTACTTTCATTACCCTTCCTAGGTCGTTTTCCTCTACTTGGTTTATTTACGGCTTTCTACAAAGTTGTTTTTAACCTAGGGGAGCGCTCTGTTTTTTTTTTATTATGTTTTTTGACAGAAAATTAAAGTGAAATTAAAAGCTACCTAAACTAGGGTTTTGGAGGCAGAATTAGGTCAAATTTTTATTACGTCCGTAGCCACGGACCTAATGTCCGAGACCACGGACCCCAATTGAATTAAATGATTTCGAAAACAGAACAAAAATAAAAACACAAACTTGAAAGGTCCGAGGCCACGGACAGGGTGTCCGTGGGCCCGGACATGTATTGACAGAAACCCTAAAACTTGAAAAATTGAAAAATATAAAATCCCGCCACCGTCCGCGGGTGTCCGTGGTCACGGACAACCCGTCCGTGGTCCCGGACAATGAGTCCGAGGTCACAGACAGCCCACGGACAGTGGGTTTTTGATGGTTCCTGAAGTGTTTTGAGCTCTTTTTTAAATTTTATGGGTTGTGTAGCCTGAAAGATTAAAACACGTTAGTCAATTGAAAGAACTCAATTGAAATCAAAATTAATACGAAACTTGGCAAACAAGTAACAAGGTAGTAGCCAAAACAATTAGCGATACAGAAGCGAAAAAGAGTTAGTTTGAGCCCAAATTTTTGAGGCAAGACAGATAATATCGTAGAGAATTAGGAAAGTGGAATTTCTACCAGTTTACCTTCGGGTTCACAATGATTCTTCACACCGGGATTCGTCGAGTGCTCCGTTGATGGCAGACCCGAAAGCCTTTTGAACCAAGCTTCTGGTTATTGGTTGTTCTTGCTTTTCTTCACATTTTGGTGGTGTTTTTGTGGGTTTTGATGATTATTGGTGCTTTGGGGATTGGAAAACGAGTTTAGATGGTGATTTCGGGGGATTTTCGGTATGATTCGGTTGGCCGGTGTTGGAAAACGTGAGAGAGAGAGAGGAGGTATGCTTTCTGACTCCCTAGGGTTATTGAGCTTGTGAGATTCTGATTTTATCAAAAAACCTATCCCCTTATATAGACTTTCTTAAAGATAAAGAAAATCTAGTAAAAGTAAGATTTTTTGATATTTTAATTAAATGACTTCCCAAAGGAATTTTGCTGTGAAATTTTAACCACATGTCAAGGATGGCAATTATGAATTTTCTGAAGTGGAATCGAATTTTTTAAATGTTGGAATATTTTTAAATTGAATTTCTCGTCAGATTCAGTCAGAAATTGCTAGAAAATTATTGGAAATTCAAAAAATCAAAATTCTAACGTCATTATGCTTAGAATGTCATCCTCTATCATGGGTTAAAATATCAAAGCATCTCAATCTGATGTGGGCATCTTTTGGAGGAGAGAGAAAGCCTATAGGAGGTCTCGGGAGCCTTAAGAATTACGAAAACGCCCCTGACAATGACGAAACTACTCCTCATGCCCTAGAATGCGCCGAACGAGCCAGAATCTCTCATTACTCGATTAAATGCCCCTCACAACACCAAAACCTCGTAGACCCTAACTAGGGGGATCAAAATTTTGGGTATAACAGATAAGCCTTGAGGTCTAAGATTCGTTTGATGCTCTTGTTGGGCCTTGAAGCCGGAAAGTGAAATGAATGAGTTATGCAAACTATCTTGGATTCAAATGTTTTATGGGCCGAATTTCTGGATTGAGAGCGAAGCTCATGGGCCAAAACTATGAATTGGTCTATGGGCTCAAATGGAATGGGTTATGAGTATGGTACTTGGGCCAGAATGATTGCTCTATATGTGAACTGGAATTTGGGCCGAGTGATTTTGGTTGAGCCTAAAAGATGGCACCTAGATCTAGGGTTTTGGGTTAGGTTCATGATAAGAAGTCTACCTAGACTAGAATGAGCCCTTGGGCCGGAATGTGTTTGGCCTGAAGTAAAACGCATGAGCTGGAATGGTCCCTAAATCATGAATGGGCCTAACTTTCTTTGGGTCAGAGAAGATGGTTGCTAAGCCCAAGAAGGTTTTATTTTCAGGACTTGTGAGTAATTTCAAGTTCAGGTAAATTTCTTTTTTATGGGCCTAGAACTAATTGGATAATTCAAATTGGGCCAGAAGAGAAATCATCTAAACTTTTGGGCCGAAGCCCAAACAAATAACTCACACATTCAAATCAAGCAAGGCCTTTGGGCCGTAAACAATAAAGTCGCGATATCGGGTTGGGCCGAGTTGATGTAGGAAAAGTTCCTATCAATTTCTAGGCGCGGTAGTGGGCCGATCATGTAGGTAAACAAGGCCCACACAAATTCAACATGTCCTCACTAGACGTTAAAATCAAACCGGGTATGGATCGATCCGGAGAGGTGCTTGGGGCATGGGCCCAGGTCGCCACAAAGGAATAGGGCTTGCACGCTATTCTCTTTGGGCTTCCCCGTTTTTTCACATCACCTGAAGGTGTGCGTCTACGGACGGGTCTTTAACTGACCAAACAATGGGCTAGGTAAGGATACTACCAGGGAAATGCTAGGGGCTAAAGCCCAGGTATTAAAGGGGTGTGGTTAGACGACACCCTCCTCTTTTCCCCCACTTATTCACATCACCTGAAAGGTGTGAGTCCCTGACAGGGGACCCTCAAACGGGTCCCGGGGTGAAATCGGTTTGTGTGGACCCTCGCTCTCATATGATGCAAAGGTGTAGAAATTAAAGTGCGCACAAAAGTAAACAAACAAAGTAATAAAGCCATAAATAAACAATTTCGAGTTAAGCCCTCTTTCTTAAAGTTAAACAAGTTTAAATTAAGAATTTTGTTCCCCAGCAGAGTCGCCAGTCTGTGAGCCTCGATTTTAAACCCTATCCTATGTTGATTAAAGTTGATTGGGATCTAGCCAGGTTTTAGGTCCACTTATAACTTAAGATTAATAACTATGTCATATAACAATAATTATTCAAACCTATGCTAGCTCACTGGAACCTATTATGAGTCGCCACCTAATTTTAACCTAGGATAAATTAGGAAAGGCAGAGTTTGGGTTCGGGGGCTTGGTATTAGACTTATTTAGGGTTCAATTACTTTCATTACCCCTAGAAGGCGTTTTCCTCTACTTAGTTTAATTACGGCTTATTACGAGTCGTTTTAACCTAAGTGCGCGAGCTTCTGTTTTTTTTTGTGTTTTTTAGCATTTTTTGACTAGAAAATAAAAGTGAAAAATGAAATTACCTAAACTAGGGTTTCAAAGGCAGAATTAGGTCAAATTGTGTTTCCGTCCGTAGCCACGGACCTAATGTCCGTAACCACGGACCCTAGTTAACCTATGTGAAAATAAAAGTCGAATTAAACAGAAAACACAATTTTGAAAAGTCCGGGCCACGGACAGGATGTCCGTGGGCCCGGACATTATTTTAGAAAACCTAAATTTTGAAAATTTTGAAATACCGCCACCGTCGGGGGGTCCGGGCTTACGGACAAGGCGTCCGGGACCCCGAACATAGCGTCCGTGGGTGCGGACCGCCCTCGGACGGCGGCGTTTGGGAGGTTCCCGACGGTGTTTTGAGCTCAAATTTTATGGGTGTGTAGCCTGAAAGATGTACAAGACGTTAGTGATTGAAAGTTTTCAATTTGAAATCGAATTTAATGCAAAACTTAACGAACAAGTTAGAAGGTAGAAACACAAACAAACCTTAATTCAGAAGCAAGGAAAAATCAATTCGGTTTGCAATTTCAACCAGAAGTGTATTTAGGCCAGAAGGGTTAGAGAATTTGGTTTTTACCCTATTTTGATTTCGAAAATTTGATGTTCCTTCACGTCGGGAATCTCTGAAAGCTTCGTTGGTGGCCGATCCGGTTCGACTTTGACCCGAGCTTCTGACCTCTTCTTCCTTGTGTTGTTAAGCACGTTTTGGTTCTGTATTTGTGGTGTTTTGATGCTTGGAAGTTCAATGGGAGAAGAAAGAATGTGTTTTTGGTGATTTTGGGATGATTTCGGTAGAGTTTCGGTGTTGGGAGTGTTGAAAACGTGGGAGGCAAGTAGACGGGCTGTGTTTTCTGACTATGGGAATGTTCTCTTCTGCCCTAGGTCATTTTTGGAAGGTCTTTTTATAGAAAGAGCAAGGTGTGTTAATAGAACAAGATTTTGTATCTAAAACCCTGATTTTGTGCTCTAAGGGAATCTGATTTT
Organism: Limonium bicolor; assembly: GCA_023374045.1. NCBI lineage: Eukaryota > Viridiplantae > Streptophyta > Magnoliopsida > Caryophyllales > Plumbaginaceae > Limonium > Limonium bicolor. Next base: position 456,046,979 of record CM041776.1, on the reverse strand, counting down.
TAAAATATGTTGCAGGCCGAGGGAATTATGAAACTGTAACTGAAGATAAAGGATGATATTTAAGAATTTTTAGAGTTGGAATCAGGTTATTTTGATAAATAACCGATTAGATAAAAATCTCACAATCTGGAATCTCCCATAATTCATAACTTATTATTGGAAATTCGAAATAACAAAATTCCAACGGCATTAGTCTCTAAAAATAATCCTCTATCTTGTGTTAAAAGGTCATGACATTTTGTTTTGATTTCGGTATTTTCCAGTGGAGAGAGAAAATTGTAAAAATGATTGAATTTCTCTTTTAAATTTTGGGTTAAGGTTCCAAATAAAATAATTTCAGGTTTATGAATGTATGTAGTCATGCTAACCATGTGACAATTTTATTTTAATTTTGAAAACCTTTTTATTTCTATTTTGAGGCTATTTCATGTGTTAATTATTAAAGAAACTTGCTTATTAAAAGCTTAATTTCCTGAATAAATATTATCAGAAAAAATCATGAAATACCTTTCATAATGACTATGATATTTGGAGGTGTTTGGATATAATGAACAAGTCATATGAAAATAGAAAATCCCGAGAATGTCCCTGGAAAATCTGCATTGGTGCATTTTGACCATTTTGCCCTTTGTAACACGTATGCCTTTGAGACTACTCCGGGGGGGGTTGAAATTTTGGGTATAACACCAGGAACACGTCGCCTTGTGATTGAGCACGTCAGTGGCAGTTCCTTCGATTGGTGGAGCACCACTTGTGTGCTCAACTTGTCTGATTTTGTCTGGCTCATTAATGCTCATAAATGCTCTCTTCAGACTTCATTATGGCTACGTGATAATGTGTATTAGTAGTCCTTGACTTATCTTGTTGTCTTGCACATTAATGAGTTAAGCTTTTTGTTGTGAGCTAGTTGCTTATGTAGATGTGAAGATCTGCATAGGTTTTCGATTCTCTTGTAGTGTTTCATCCTTACTTTAAGTCTGATGTATGAGAGATATAGTCATGTGATGCTTGACTTCTTGTGTGTACTAGAAGTTCTAGCATGAGCACTTCTAGACAGATGCCCGACTGGTTGGGCACATGTCACGAACTGAGTGCGCTTGCAACCTTGCACGTGCTAAACTTAACTGTTTCTTAACCTGTTTATCTGAATCTTAAAGCTTAACAAACATACTAGATAAACAACACAGGTTTACTATCAGCAAAACTAAAGGATCTTGACTTAACAACTAGTTGAGGATCAGTCGCAGACTGCTGAGAGACTAGAGACTGATAGAGATCAGTCTGGGTAGAGAGGGGTTGGTGAAGTCCTAAACTGTCCCAAGTCCGTAGGAGGGGCAAGAGGGAGATTGAGTAATTACTAGTGTGTTAATTCTCAGTCGAATAAGAGATTCCAGTTTGAATTACTTACAATCTTCTACCCCCATATCAATCTCAAGGTAACACCGCATGACACGGCCAGGACCTGTCGAGGACGTGCCGAGGCGTACCAATCGACCCACAAGTGGTATCCGGGTGGTTACTTCTGAAGATCTATCCCTCCTGAAGCGATCAATGGCGTACTCCAATATGCTGGCTTCCAAAGTATGCGCAGCTCCCAACCGTCCACCACTCTTCAACAGCGAAAACTGCACACACTAGAAGAACAAGATGGATTTCCACATCAAATTCGAAGATCCTAGAATCTGGTGAGTCATAAGTGTAGAAGACTACACTTACAATGATGCTCAAGGAAATTCCCTTCTTAGTCGACATCATGAAAGATGAACAAGTGAAGAAGCTCATCTTCAATGTAAGAGCAGTGAAACTACTTCATTGCTCACTACTCCCGAGCAGTATTTGAAGATCTCATCCCTTCAAACTGCCAAAGATATATGGGAGACACTTGAAGTCACCTATGAAGGGAATGCGAAGATCAAGAAGACAAGGATCTAGCTGCTTCGACCCAATTGGGAAATGTTCAAGAAAGAGAAGATGTGGAGTATTTCCGAGTTGCACACAAGGTTTACAGAGCTCACCTACGAGGTGGTAATCCTCGAGAAAGCTATACCAAACGAGGACTAGATAAAGAATTTCCTTAGGTCTCTACTTGCCTCTCAAGAACAAGGTCAGCGTCATGCAAGAAGTGCATTACCTACATCCAAGATGTCAGCCGCTGACATGTTGGGGTCACTGATGGTGTTCGAGCTGAAGCTACAACAAAGAGAGAATGAGCCTGTCAAGAAGGAGAAAGGTGAGGGGTTGGCACTACAGGTTGCTGAGGAGAGGGATACGGGATCAGATGAGGATTAGAAAATGGTTCTCTATGCCAAAAGACATTAAAAAAGATATTCAAGCAACATCAATAGAAGAAGAGAGAGACTCTAGAGACTCTATAGATCAATAGAAGAAGGTCGATACATGCTTTGGGTGCTCTAAGAGAGGACACCACATCAAAGACTGTCCATAGAAGCCAAGAGAGGCCAACCACCGGTCCAAGAAGACTGTTAGACCACACTTCACCAGAAAGTAAAAGAAGAAAGCTCTGGTTGCCACATGGGGAGACACTGATTTCAGCACTGACAATCAAGACGTCGACAATAGCGATCTGGAGACGAGAAGGCCAACCTATGTGTTGAAAGAGCTTATATGAGGGAAGACTTAGACAATTTGTGTCTATCGTGGAAGGAGATGACGTTGAAGAGCTTGTTGAGGAGCAGTCAGAGAGCGAAGAAGACCAAAACAAGGTAAACTATCTCAAACTAAAGAAGAAAATCAATAGATTCGAGTTACCTGGCCTTAGAAAGTTTGCAAAATTCTTGTTTATCAACTAGAAGAGTCTGATAGAGCCAATCTAGAATTAGCTGAGGAGAATGAACGTCTTGAAAAATGTTTGGAAGATGAGTGCGTAGTAAACCTTAAGAAGGTTGTCAGGAAATTACAGGAAAGTAACAATGATTTGCATTAAACTCATGAAAAACTAAAATCCAAGTAGATGAAACCACAAAGAGCTTGACAAGAAAAGAAAAACAAATAGAGAACGTGACTGCGGAGATCTTATTGTTGCACTCAATAAAGCTGAAACAGAACTAGTGATGATGCAAGTGAAATAATCTAGACTACAAAGTGAGGATAAATAGAATTACTATATAAAGCTCACTGGAATGGTCATCAACCTGTCAGGCAGCCGTCAAGGACTAGTCAATGCGGGTTATGCTACCTCTGCTGATAGCCAGATCACCACATGTCCACGTGCTACAAGACACGCTTAGTACGGTCTTGGCAACTAGCCAAGGTAAGACTAAAGTGGATTGAAAAGGAAGATCACTTAAATAAATTTGTAGTTGAGGAAGGACCTGTAGCAGTAATAATATATGTTACTACACTTTTACTACCTAGGCAGTGTACCTATCATTTTTTGGAATAGTGAATTAAGTGGAGTTGTCGATCTCAGGGACCTCGTTCAATTGACTGACAATTTATTAATTAACTAAGAAACTAAATTAAACTAAGAAAAACAAGAAATATCACTTTTTAGGTTTTCTTAATCTATTCAAATACTGACTCAATAAACAAACATAAAATAATTAAATTAAACTAAATAGGAAATACATATTAAAACATTGAAACTTAAGAAGCGCCCTGGATTGTTCTGCATACATTCTCCTTCTAAATATATTAGTAAACCCTTCTTTAATCCTACAATAAACTTAGGAATCTTAAGTAATCCGTTAACTGGTTCCTGTACAACGAACCCTAACTGACAGAAATAACAAGCCTAAACCATGCCTAAGTCAGTTCGAACCTATCAAAATTTAACGAGTTCCTATTGGAGACAAAATTAACCTATAGGCAAACCATGCTTCTAGTCGATAATCCGGTTTAACTTCCTATGTCTTGTTAACTAATCTCATCACCACATTTTTATTAGAAAACTATAAACATTACTTTGATAATTAGCTAGAAAATCAAAGAGCATGAAGAACAAGAATTAAACTACTATATTTATAATTAGAGAGAAAGATTAAAAATAAATTTAAGGATCTGGTTTGCTACCCCAATCCGGGGAGCTAAACTAACTATGCTACCTTGACTTTAAAAATAAAGAACATAACAGAGAACGACATTAAACAAAATAAGAGAAAACTCAAGTTAGCAAGTTGACTCTAGATCTTCACTCCGCCTTCGTCGTCACGTGTCTCTACATTAATCTCTATCCAAAGTGTGTAGTGCTAAAAATGGTTGAGTTGTGGGTGTGGAAGAGATTGAGGATGCCAAAGCCTTTGTGTGGAGGCGCGGGCGTGGGAGTCCCTTTCAAGCTCTCTTCGATTATAAAGCAACTCCGTCCTTTGGTCTAACCGCCTTAATCTTATAATATAGGCATAGTTCACAGCCGACCTCTCCTTGTGAGTGCATGCATATCGTGGTGCAGCCATGAGTGGTACATGCTATTACGTGAGTGAATAAGTGCATCAGCCCATTTGTTGAATATGGGTGTGAGTCATGTGCAACAAATGATGATGATTGAATAACAATGAATGTTCAGTCATTATAAAGTAATGATTATTTAACCATTATACAACAATGAGTCAATCATGTGTGGTGTAAATGGAACATGTTTGTTGTTGAACACAAAATTGAATAGAGGGCTATATTAGTTCATTTAGCTCCGATTTACTCCCGTGTTGTTGCGTTCGAATCCTTCATGAGAAAATCTATGAATTTCCTAAACTTTTCCCTGCATTATATGCATAAAATGTATCATATCACATCAAAACATAAATATAAGGACAAATATATGATAAGTGAGAAATATGACATGAATTGTTACAGAAATAAGAAGAATTAAAGCCCTAAAAATAGATATATTTCACACTTATCAGCCCAGATACACATGGGTCACTTTCACATTGGTTAGTGAGTGTGGGAAAGAATGAGAGGATGTTTTCTTCTCTCTCATTCAGGCCCAAGTATAGAGGAACATGTTCCTCTAGAAAATAAAAGTCATTGTGCTTGAGTCAACATGCTTATGCTTTCTTATATTGGTACAAATAAAAGTTTTTTATCTATTTTGCATCATCATGCTTATGTTGTTTTTATATAGGTGTTTTTTTAGAGAAATCAATTTAGCTATAGATCAATATTTTTGTTACGTTTGAACGTGATTTCAACTAACAAGAATGTGCAGATATTTTTCATTAAGTCACTAAATAGGGAGAAGTTCATCAAGATCATTCATGATCTGGAGTTATGATTCAGAAATAAATTTGAGATTCAAGATCTCTTCGTGGTTCGACAAACACAGGCTTGTGACTATTTGGGCATACATTTTTAAAGCATATTTGGCATACATTTTTAAGCATTATTTGATTAGATTATGCATACACGATAGGTAACTGACTTTCGGGGTCAAATAAATCATGTTTTTAATTAGGTTAGAAATTTTAACGTAGTTTCAATGGTAAAATTTCATTCCTATATTATAATCTGGTCTCGACAACTAGTGTCGATTCACAGCTAAAATACTACCGTTGAACTAGCCGTAGGCACTCTTTCAATGCTTTGTCAACGCTGTAGGACATGTTAGTGATCGTCACCCAGGTAGTATAAAATGAAGTACGGGCGTCGAAACCCACTCATCACTTACTTCTTTCTCTCAAACCCTCTCTACTTTACTTTTGAAGTACTTTCATACTATCTAATCTGTGCGGGAGAGTTCAAAAGCCACAAAAACGATCCCTAAGTAGGTTACGATACATACTTTTCTCTCAATCAAAACTTCTGTCAATCATCACCGACCACAATGGCACACCGAAAAAGGAAATTCACTTGGAGCTCCAAAGCTCTACATAGGCAAATAATGAAATCTCATAAAACCTCTACCTCAAAAGACCCTCATCTAAGTACAAAGACTCATCTCCATCACATCTAGAGCTTTCAACAAGCTCGTCTACTAAAGGGTAGATATGACCCACTCCCAGAACTTCTCCCCAAACCACTTCAAAACCAAACAAAGGTTCACAAACTAAAGTAGAATCATCCACGAAGAAGAAGATTCTTGAGGTGATCTTGATAAGAAGTGATTTTACATCTCATGATTGGTCAAAACGAAAGATGTGCTTACTGACTTTGAGGTACACTCTGATGTCTTCAAACAAGCAAAATCCGACGATGTCACCTACTACAATAACGATCTTTCCACGTCGTTCTTCAGGTCGTTCTCAAGGATTCCTCAGGAGGTAGCGGAGACACCAAGCTGCTGTTGGATCACACATAAAAATGGCTTAGAGGGTCATGCCACTATGGCTAGATTGAGATCTGACTAGCAAAACAACTCCTAGACACATAACAGAGCGTGCTCAGACTGGTCACAAATAGGGCATAATACTATAGATCAAAGGGTGTTCCCCGCTTCTTAAAGGCCTGAACGACTACTGAAAGAGCCTAAAGTCTAGAATATATTTTTTATTGTTTTCTCTAATTTTGTACTCAATCTTCCTATCAGTTAATGCATCTTTTTATCAAATATTTGTCTGATTGTTTCATGTCTCTGACTAGCCCACTCCCCATTTTGTTGGATGGCAAAGGGGGAAAGATAGAATCCTTACTTATAGTTTTAATACTGCTTGTCTTTGGATAGCTTATCCTTACAAAATGACTACGCGTCTTTCATCTTGCAAAACCACTCAGTAACTTAGGGGGATGCTTTCTTAGGGGAAACCCTTTCTGAAGTTATGATTTTTGAACTTAAACTTGGTTTTAAAACACTTAGCTACATTGATTTTCTTGTTGATCGGTTGGTTGCCATCGTCAAAAGGAGGAAATTATTAGGTCAAGTTCCTTAAAATTTGATGATAGTGAACCATTCTTGCGATTTAGTATATTTGTTTTAAGCATTAAGCAAATAAAGATTATCAGGAGCGCTTGTATGCAAGGTTGCAAGCGGGTTCTACCTCTCTGACTGGTGCCTAACATCGGGCACCTTTCATGATTGCTTCAAGGGAGGCTCAATGACAGATGAAAAAGATACTACTCACTCGGAAATAAAGCCAAATACCAATGTTGAAGTTAGACACAATCTTCAGCATGCTTAGCAACGACAACCTGCACAAATTGATCTTCCAAGATCAATTGTGTAGACGCAAAGAAAGAAGAAGACAAATGACAGTGCAGAAAAAGCAGTTGTCGCTTTCCCTGCTTTCACACTGGATATAAGATAACCTAACTTCAAACTGAAGCCGGTGTGCTAAAGGGCCGAAAACTAAAAACGACGCTTAATATTTGCTAGAGAGCTTAGGCTTGTAACTTAGAGTCTTTAGTTTTTCTTTGTGAGTCTTTAAGTCTTGTAAAAAGAGCTACAGAAGTGAGCGAGTAGAAGGAAACTAACAGCACTACTTTGTTAAGTGTTAGCAAGGGGTTATTGTAGGCTAGTCCGGGAGCAGTTGCGGATCGTTGAGAGAGACTACAGACCGATAGGTATTGGTCTGGATAGAGAGGGCTTGGTGAAGTCCTAAAACGTCCCAAGTCCGTAGGAGGGGCGAGAGGGAGACACTGTTACAAAAAAAGACCTACCACAATTGTTAATAAAAGGTTAAGACAACTGTTAATAACAGTTGTATAGTTCCAGTTGTCTTAAGAGGTCATTCCTTTTGACACACAGTTTCAGTAACAATTATCAAATCCAGCAATACAATTACTGTTAAAGTCATCAAATACACTGTCAAAAACAGTTGTCATTAATCATATATAATATCAATTTTCGTACCATAGATAATTGTTTGTAATAGTTGTCTTTTATTATATTTGAACAAGAATTTTGATGCTTTTCAACAATTGTTGATCCAGATTCAAAAACATTTCATCATCCCCGTAGATTGGTATTCTACCTACATATTGTATCGTGCATGTGGACAATAGAGGTCTGCCACTCTTATATTTATAAAAAAAATCACTGTATATATAAACGTAACTTTAGATATCCAGATCTACATACAGCACAATGCTGCAGCAGATCAACATGTCTTCAACACCTCACATTCTTACAAACAACATATTCTCAATTTTATATATTTGTTCATTCTATAGTTGACTAATGAAATAAATACAAGAAAACTAAGCTTAAGTAGACAAACGATGCTAAACAGAACTACCCACTCTTGAATCTTTTCTTGGAAAACAAAACAGCAACATCTGACTCGACTCGTAGAAATCTTCAATCTCCCTGTTTAGAAGCGTTAACAATCTCCCAAACAAGCAAGGATGCAACAATAGACTTACATCAAAGTGGGGTAAATCTCTCCGATGCAAATCTGAAGCACAAAATAACAGAGAGTATATTTATATGAGAGTGACGAAAGAAAGGGAAGAAAATATCAAATAAAATCCTCAAATTAGGTTTGAGGAAAAAAAACAATACCTTTTGTCCTTCACTGCTTGCATAGCAAAGATTTAAAGAAGTCTCACCTGTTATCAGAATGAATTTGCCAAATGACAGGAAAAAAAAATCCAAGGGATGTAACTAGTAGACAAATTATGTTCAGTCATGTTATTCAAGAACCAATTCTTTTGGCTCATAGATACCTGAAGTTCGTCCCACAGACAACATAATCATTCAGCATCTACCCGCTGCTCAACATGCTACATGACAACAACATCAGAAACCCATAAGATGAACCAATGAGTATACTGCACAAATTGGTCAAAATTACGCTAGTCCAAATGTTGAAATCTATAGTAAAAGGTTAAAATTAAGAAATGTAGTAAAAATAGTTCTGTAACAGTGAGAGATCACTCTAGAGATTCGCAATGAGAAATCACAACTTTAGAAACTACCATCACTCAAGTATACAAAGACAAACATAATTGGAGGCACCTTTGAATAATGAATGGCGATGATAATTTTTTTTTTTTCTTTTCCTTTCGGCAAGGTAAATCATGTAATTTATGAGCCAACACTGAAGAAACTGAAATGTGCATGACTAATTTCACACTGATATTCAAATCTATATCTACTTGAATAGAAACCTTAAAACAACCGTATCGAACATCAGCTGAAACTAGTATCAGTTTAATATACCTTCACCTTCAAACAACAATTCCAGGGAAAAATATCGTTACTTCCATCCATTCCATTCTCTTCATTTGCCTCATTTTCCAGACATTGTAAACTCATCATGAGTCATAATGAAGTTGACACTATGGTAGGATTTCCTCTGGTTAACTGAATGGTAAGAAAATCAACATATTGTTGTTGTCTTGCCTGTCTTCTTTTTACAAGTCCAGAATGTTTATCTTGGAAGAAAAAAAATAAGCCTGCTTGAAAATAACTATATCAAAGCACATTACTACGTCAATACACATCACTCATCATACAAAAGAATTATCAGCTTACAGAACCAAAGATTATTACTCAAGAAAACAGAAGACGAGTTCAAATGAATCTCTAGTAATTAATTAGTGAGATGTAAAAGAAACATTTTAAAATCAATTTGAGAAGAATTGTGGCAAGTACATAATCAGCAGTACAAATCCACATTAAAAATGTAGTTTTCTACCTAAGTTGCTAAAATGTATGGTAAGCTGAGATTCTGGTTTCTTTTCCGTCCCCCAGAGGGGATCTGCACCAATCTAACATTACATTATCAATTCACAGTAGTAGAGTTGAAGTCTAAAATGAAAAATACTTGTACAGATCTGCATATCCAGACACACGAGTGCAAAACTTCCCTTCATTCTACAATCAGCCTACATTCAGTAAGTTAACCAAAATAATAATCTACAAAACAGCAATGCAGCTAGCGACTATAAGCATCCTCTAACTTTAATATGTAGTAGCATCTCCTTGGCCCATATGTCATAGTACACTCAGCAAAAGGTCAAATTATAGAGGTCACCCTTCTACTTGTAATATATTCACGATACTAATACTTTCAACTCTACCCACCTACATTGATAGATGCAAAGTAACACAAGACGAGCACAAACTGATATCTCAAACGTTGGGTAAGAGAACACATGAACTCAATTAGGGTTAGGAGAGGAAGGAGACTTACAGACCGCAACACACAATAGAGGATCGAGATTGTGAGCAGGAATGCTCACCAAGGAGCACGCCGATACTGCAGAGCATTGGAAAATCAGTACGCGGGGTAGGAAGTTTCTCTCTAGAGAAAAGCTTTGTTGTGGATGCAGAGAGCGTTGTTCGCCGTTCTTGCAGGAGGGACGAAGAAAAAGATATGGCATTGTATTTTATTTTCCTTCTTTTCAATTGCAAATGCTTTACGCAGGGTCGAACACAGACGTCGGGATTTAAGAAAGCGTTCCCCGTTCCCGCTTTTTTTTTATCCAGGGCATTTACAACTACTAGTATATTAAGAGGGCCCGGCAAAAAAGTAAATACAAAAAAAAATATACGACCTAGCATGTATTTGGTTCAAAAAAAAAAATTATACACGAAATTAATTTCATGTCGTGTATCGTATGTACATGATTTATTAACGTGCCGTATACCGTATCTTTATACATTACGTGTATACATAAAGTACCAAATACCTGTAAATAATTCATGTAGACATATAATTCGTGTACACATGTAATTCGTGTATAGACGGATAAATTTTGTGTTACTTATTTTTTCATTAATTCGTGTAGATATAATGTTTTGGTATTTCTTTTATACGTGTTAATTATTTATTTCATTAATTCGTGTATACTTGTGATTCGTGTTGAAATACCCCTAAATTAATTTAAATTAATTTAGGGGATTTCTTTTATAAAACAAATAATACCATTAATTATTATATTATAGTATAGGAATTGTGAATAATAAATCATTATATACTTATATGGAATTGTGAAAATTAAATCATGGGATTTCTCCCATTTAATCCTAAAGAATACTATTAAATATTGGATTACCATAATATTATATAGTATTATGAATTTAATAATAAGATTTACAAGTCAATAAATCTTGTAAAAATTTCTAAACACTCCAAGTATATTATAAAGATTTTAGAAAGAGTTGGAACATTGTTTTGAAACATAAAAGTCAAATAAAATCCTAGAAACCCTAAAGCTTCTCAAGCCTTGCTAGGGTTGACTTTTTGAGAATGGTCAAACCAGCCCATGAAAACTATACCAATAAATAGGTTATGGAAAACCATGAAGATCGATATAAAAAGAACGTCAAAAACGGATCATCCTAGCCAAGAGCCAAAATTTTGAAAAGATGCTGATGTGGCAAGTCTGCTGACTCCCCGCGCGCCTCGGGATACGCGCCCAACACTTAGTCAATTTTATCCCCTTGCTTTTCGCTAACCGATTTCAGATTTTGCCCTAACTTGTGACATCCATATCTCCCTCATCTTTTAGAATTTTTGAGTGTCGTCTTTTGCATTCTCTTCTCCCACAAATGCTCTTTCCAACCATAACTCATACACAAAACCAATTCATTATACATCAGCCGGAAAACCGCTCCAAAGTAGCCTACCTGCAAAACCGTAACAGTTTTCCAGAAAAAAACAGTTGAGTAGGTAGCTTCGTCTCGCCATAACTTTTTCGTTTCTCAGCCAAATTTCATTTTCTTTAGCTTGTTTTGAAGATCTCTCATACCTCTACACCTTTCATGTTGATGACCAAAGCCAATTCCCAACCGTTTGTAAGAACGAAGTGCCTAAAGTTCGTGGTCCGACATCACATAAAATCATATAGGAAAAAACGTAAGGTAAACTCGTAACTTTCGGGTCAGTTTTCTTTCTGTATCATGCAAATTAGAGTGAGTTCTTGCTATCATTGTGTAGAGTTGTTTCCTCTTTAGATTAAGCCCAAGAACAAGTTCTAACTCGATTCTTACCGAAACTTATAGTGTGTAAAGTTGGCTACTCAATCAGTTTTCGTAAAGGGGGAGTTTTTCCCAGAAAACCGAAATCGAATTCTTTCGATTCGTGCAATTCCGGTAAGTTTCGTCTTCAAATCCTTTCGACCTTTGCTAATCTATATTGCATTACCGGTCAAAACCATGTTCCAATTTCAGTGTTACACAGTTAGTAGGGTGAGAGAGATTTGCTAGATTTGTAATCGGAAACCCGAACTAAACCCTAACTCGAACCAGAATCTAAAACCACTGAATTCTGCATTTTAGCTAGCGAATTTGGTATCATAGAACCGGAATTGAATTTCGAAACCATAGAAAACAAAAAATCACGAATTTGGTTCTGATTTTGAGGAATTCGCTATTTAGTACTCGGGTATGTTCGCTGGGGTTGGGGATGAACTCGACACTCAGTGGCCGTCCGATCGTAAGTTGTATAAACGGACGGCCGAGATTGATCTGGGGAGTTTAAGTTAGTTATGAATTATAATATTTCCAGAATTAAACCCTAACTTGTTGAATTCATTTAAATACCTTCCCGAATGTATTTTGACTTGAAATTTTAACCATAGATTCCTTATAAAATCTAGTTTATTTTGATGTAAATTAATATGGTTTTGGAGTTTTTAAACGTAAGTTTTGATTTTTGCAAGTTACAGGTATTATGGAATTATTTGGTTAATTAAAAAGATATTTTTATGAAATAACAATTTTATAATATGTATAAATGTTATAGTTACTGTATACTAAATTTGGGATTTTTGGACAATGGTAAATGGGTTTAAAAATTGTGTTTATGAGTTTTCATAAGAATAACTTATAATATATGGTTTTTAATGTAACAAAAATTAAAGTATGGTTTGTTAATAAACTTTTAAGCTGGAAAAAATAAGGAAAACTAGATTAATATTTTATAACAGTATGTTTATAAATGTTTTGGGTATTATCTTTTAAGAGAAGTGAAATTATTTACATATATGTATATATACTTATATGGGAGAATTAAAATAGAAACTTATGTTAAATCAAGGAATTTAATTATTCTACACCTTATTTATTATATTATATGGGAGTTAGTATTCTTAATTAAAACTAAGGAAAAATATATATATTTACACATATATAAAAAGGGAATAAAATAGTAACTTAGGGTAAAACAGGGAGCTAATAAATCAATACTTATATTAACTATATGTTATAGGAGTTGGTATTCTAAGATGTAGTAGAAGAAATACCTTATAAAACATACATGGAATGCAGATAAATGTTGAAGTAATAAAGATAATTTAAATACAATAAGCTACATAGGGGATGTCTTAAATAAATTCTAATACAGGTACGTACGTATAAATATTAAATATTAAATAAATAAGGGGAACATAATTTATTTAGTAAACCATATATCGGTTGGGGATATGCCTAAAAGTTATTAAACATAATTAAATACGATAAAACTTCTAAAAATGTTATGGATAAATCTTAATACATAAAGATATATATATATATATATATATATATATGAATACATAAAATAGATGAAGGGAATAACATTCCTTGTGATAGGTATAATAAGAAGAATATATATATTAAACCTTGGGATTTTAATCGGTGTGTAATTAAATAGTCATTAGCAACTTAAGGTTTAATTACACAGCATAAACGTAACACGGTCTTGGGTTAACCTACTAAGCCCAAGTCTATGAACTCCAAAAGCCCACTTAAACAATTCAAAGAGAGTTTGGGCCACTCTCAGGGATAAATCCTAAATCATTCCAAATTAAACGAAACGGGCCTAACAAAGGATTTAATTAACGAAATCAAGCCCAACCTTTGTGAGAGTGTAATGGTAAACCTGGAACTATAAATCAGTAGGAATCGAGGATGATTAGTTTATAAGTCCCTTAACTAATCGACACTTGGAACACCTTAATTATAGGTTACTATTGGGGAATCACTCATTCAAGTTAATTACTGTTCTTCACATACCAGGTACGATTTCTCGTACTCTTATGCTTTGCTAACAAGACTTAAGGGATGTTGTGACAAACACTAACTGAGCTAAAGAGGAATTTCTAAAAGGAAATGGTTGTGTGACTAACTCAGCCTGTGTGACTAACTGAGCCTTGAATGTGAAACTTACATGGGTATTGGTTCCTTCTATTTGGTTGTTCCGTTAGACATTAACTGCTTAGGGTTTACGCTTCTGCACTCTGTAGGACTGAGTGTTTTGGTATTGCTCTGGGTAGTTAGTGATTTAGTGGGAATGTGGAGAAGGTCAATCTTGGTAAATTCTTCTTTTGACTCTGATATCGTTTCATCCATGAGCTGGTCTTGTTGTTTCGACGTGCGCGCGTCTTCAATGGTAACAGTGAGGGGCTGTATATCCCCTGTCCCAAAAGGGACGTAGTAGACAGTGAGGGGCTGTATATCCCCTGTCCTAAAAGGACGTACTTGGCGGTGGGGGCCATCTCTCCCAGTTGTTTTGATTCCACTCTTGAGTTATGGGTTCTTGGATCTCTTCTTTCGTTCCTAGTCTTTGTGACTACTTGGGTCTTCCTATTCCTAACTGAAACTGAATCTAACATAAACAATGGATGTACACTAACTTATGGTGTGAATCTTCTGATTGACTAACTTTAACTTTCTGTTAAGTATTACTTTCGCAACTTGTTATCTTGACTTGGTGATTTGTGGAATGCCTTGTTCCTCTGTGTGGTTTAAGTGATTGTGTTCAAGCTATTATTTATTAAGAATTGTATTATAAGTTTGTTTTTGGAAGATCGTACCAGTTCCATTCTAGGGAACTGACCCACCCTTCTCGGGGTGGGCTGCTTGGTTTTATCTTGCAGGTACGAGTTATTTTACAGGTGGCCACGAAGAGAATGAGTGTTTGGGATGGGATTAGGTTTTGTGGAGAGTTAATGTGTTTTATTACTGTTTTATTTTTGTTAAGTTTTCTCGAGGTTCAGGCCGTGACAGTTGTAATCTTTAAGTTGTAAATTAGTGAGTTTGGTGTCGGGTGTTTGGAACCCGTTGGTCTGTACGCCTTTAGTATTTTATTTCTGCTATAAATATGTTAAATAGGGGCGTTACAGAAATTGGTATCAGAGCGTAGTTACTCTCTGAACCCGAGAAAACAAGCCGAGTGAAATACTTAGATTATAGGTGCACTTAAAACTGGGGAACTGGGGTAGAATTGGGAAAGTGAGAATTCCAGAAAGGCGTGTGACCCTTACCCAATACTTACTTTACTACTTACGTTTTACTTCACGTACCTACGAACCGTCCTTAGTGATAAGTGCGAAATATATAGACTTTTAAGGGTTTAATTACCTTATAATTTGCAGTATTTTAAGTAATATTTCTCACTTATCTGACGATTTCCTAGGTTATGTTTTGATATGAATTGATATATTTTATGTGTTAAATGTAGGAAAAATCCATGTAAATGGATGATAATCCATGAGCTCTCCAACCACAAACGGGGACTAAAACGGAGTCCGAACGAAGATTTTAGAGTGTTTTAAAGTTGTGTCCGAGCTTGGAATGGACCTTCAAAACTTGGACAGCATATAAAGAAAACTCTCGGCTGATTTCACCATATGGTCCGGGACCTGTTCCAAGATTTAAGTCCCGGACCACTACCATAAATATTCTCTCGGGCATTCAAGACGCATGGTCCGGGACTCTAAACATTGCCTAAGCCCCGGACCAAAACAGAGGCGCAGTCTCGCGGTCTCATGTGAGACGTCCCCTGGTTTGGTCGCGGTCTCATGTGAGACGTCCGCCTGTTTGGTCGCGGACAAGTAATAGACGTCCGCCTGGCGGACAGATAAGAGGCGTCCGCCTCTTATCAGGCGGACAGCACATAGATGACCACGAGGCGGACGGGACCAAACGCGCGGACAAGCATAGATGACCGCGAGGCGGACTGAGCTAGGCGCGAGGCGGACAAGCGCATTTCAGCGCACGGAACGGAATTTCGAACAGAGTTTTCTTCTTCTTCTTCAGGCGCCGCAGTCGAACTACTTCATTAATTGCGATCGCCCACCTTAATTTGCGCGAGCGTGATGCCGGCTCTTCAATCAATGGCTGCTGCAGATCATCAATTAAATCTGTCTGAAATCAATTTCACTGCCCGATGAAATCTCAATCTTCACGGATCTGTACCAACTCCTCCGACTATCTTGATTCACCCTGTCACTTCTCCTTTGTCTGTTTCCCATGTCCTCCGCCTATATAAACCCACTACTGGAAGCTAAAACACACAATCCATCATCCAGTCATCCACGAATCCACCAATCCTCCTCTCCATTCACTCCATTCACTTCCAGCAAAAATCCATTCATCTATCACGTCCACGAAGAACCCATCCTCACGCTCCACTCATTCCATTTACCTTCATCAAAAATCAAACCCATCCACTCCATAAAATTCCCACGTAACCACATATCCCACTTTCCATTTTATTTCACTATTACGCACCAGCTCTACAGAAATAAATTAGCAGTCAGGGGCACGCAAGACGAAGTTGAAGCGAGGAACCGGAGTGAACTTCTAAACTGGAGTTATCTCTTACCCTTACTTTAATTTATTTAATGCATTCCTTTTCTGTTATCGTTGTTCCTGTAACGATGAGCGAGTAAGTATTTTAGCTTCCCGGGTTGGGAAGCGAACCTATTTCCTAAATTCTGTTATGTATTTCTTCAAATAAATTTAGTTAACTGCAACAGTTCAATTCCTGTCCTTCAAGTGTTTTAATTATTTGGCCGGTAGTTAAAACAACCCTTGTAGTTATTTTATTAAAATGCGAGAGCTGAGATAAATAACTAGACGAAGGAAGTTGAACCTAATTAACAGCTAGAAGCCTGATCCGGCCTATAGGTTAATTAGACTCCAATAGAAACTGCTCTTTATGCGATTAATTGTGTCCGGTCTAGAGCATTAGCCTGCTGCTAGGTCTAACAATTGGTTAGGATTCATTATACTTAGTCGTAAATGAATTAATTAAAGTTTCTGAGTTATTGCAGTAAAATTAAAGGAAGAATTTAGTAACAGATATAAAAGGAATAGGTAAGCAAACAACCCGGGGTGCGCTTTTCTATTTATCACATTCACCACTCTTTAAATCCCTCTGTGTTTATTTAAGTTATCTTAATTGTCCTTGTAGTTTAGTTTCTTTTTAATTATTAATCAAAACCGAAAAAGTGATATTTCCTGTTTTCTTTAGTTTAACTTAATTTCCCAGTTAATCAAATATTTGTCAATTAATTATACGAGGTCCCTGAGATCGACAACCCCATTTAATCACTATACCCCGCAAAACGATAGGTACACTGCCTATGTGGTAGAAGTAGTCACATATTTCTCCATCAAGTTTTTGGCGCCGTTGCCGGGGACCTCCGGCACGGTTAATTGACAATTATTATTTAATTGGGATAAGTTAAATTTTTCATTCTTTTATTTTTATTTTCTGTTTGAATATTTTCTCTTTATTTTTGCCACGTATATAGTTAATCTAGTTTTTCCATATTCATACCAACTCGTCTCTTATGCGTCGGACCCGATCTGCAGGAGAACCTATAGCTGAATTTCAGCCAGAGATCGAAAGAGTTCTCCACAGCAGGCGACAACTACAGTTTGCCATGACGACCAGACAAACTCTGGGGGAGTACCAGCAACCATCAGTAGAAGGACGATCTTCTGCTATCGTCCTCCCTCAAGTGACGCAAACTGAGCTCGACGCCTGGCAATTCAAGACGAGCTTCATCACCACGTTGTACCACCAGGGACAATTCAGCGGACTTGACTCAGATGATGCCCCACACCACATCTCTGCATTCCTGGACTTCTGCAATACATTCAACAAGACGGGGAACCTGAACGAGCGCATTCGTCTACAGCTGTTCCCCTATTCTCTGAAAGACGGAGCGTCCAGGTGGCTAAGGAGTCTGCAACCGGTAGCATCCACACTTGGGCTGACTTGGCAAACAAGTTCCTGGCGAAGTACTATCCACCGTCAAAGACAAGGGAAAAGATCGCTGAAATCACAAACTTTTGTCAAGAACCAGGTGAGTCCCTGTATGATTCTTGGGATAGATTCAAGGAGCTGCAGATTCAATGCCCACACCATGGTATGAGTAGCGAAGAACTAGTACTGTCTGTCATTCTTTAAGGGATTAAATGATTCAAACAAATGGTACTAAGTTCCTCATCTGGAGGAAACTTTATGGCAAGAACTGGGGATGAAGCGATGGAGCTTTTGGACACCATGACCGCTAGTACCAGACAGTGGTGCAAGAACAAGGGGAGAGGTGAGCCAAAAGCAGGTATGTATAATATTCCCCCACAGGATCATTTATCCGCTCAACTAACAGCTCTTACTAAAGTTGTGGAAAAGTTAGCTGTAAACCAGACGCAACAGCAAACCGCGAAGGCAGCTACTTCTTCGCCTTTCCTGAATCCTTGCTGTGAGAATTGTGGAGGAGCCCACGAAACGTTCAACTGTGAAGGTCCTAGCTTTGCAGGTAACCCCGAAGAGCTAAAATCGATCAACAACAGACCAGGTAACCCCTATCCTAACAATTTCAATCAGAATAATTGGAGGAACAATCAACAACCTCCATGGAGGGGTAATGATCAGTCTTTAGGTAATTTTGGGTTCAATCAAAATAGACCACCTTACTTTAGACAGCAGGAGCAATCCCAAAATTCTCAAGGAGGCAGTGGTAAAATTGAGAATATGCTGGCAGAAATCCTCAAACAAGGCCAAACTACAAACTCCAGGATTGCCGAAATAGAAGCTAAACTTTCTGAACAAGCCGCTAAAAACGCTGATCAAGCTTCTATCAACCTGAGCCTAGAGAGGCAAATGAGTCAAATTTCACAACAGCTGGCACAGCGACCGACGGGGTCACTTCCCAGTCAGCCTGACCCTAACCCAAGGGAGCATGCAAAAGCAGTAACTCTGAGAAGCGGCAAGGAACTAGTTTCTGATGTTCCAGAAGTTGAAGAAGATTTTAATAAGCCAGCTGAATCTCAACCTGAAGTGGAGGAAACAACAAATCCCAAGGAGAAGGAGTCTCCTGAATCTCTCACTATTAAACCTTCTCAACTCTCTCTATAATCCTCCTATTCCATTCCCTAACAGACTAAAGAAAAAGAACATGGACGAGCAATATGGAAATTTCTTAATATCTTTAAGAAATTAACTATTAATATCCCTTTTTCTGATGCTTTGTCTCAAATGCCTATGTATGCTAAATTTATGAAGGATATTTTGTCTAACAGGCGTTCTTTGCTAGAGTCTGACACAGTCAAGTTGACAGAAAGAGTATCTGCAGTTCTCCTGAAGAAACTGCCACCCAAGTTAGGAGATCCGGTCTTCCCATCATTCCATGCGCTATCGAGAAGGTTGATTGCGGTAACGGTTTATGTGATTTAGGAGCAAGTATTAATTTGATGCCTTTATCTATTTTCAAGAAATTAGGTGTAGGTCAATGTGCTCCCACTTCTGTTCAGTTACAACTAGCAGACCGTTCCATAATCTATCCTAAAGGAAAAGTTGAGGACCTGGTAGTTTCTATTGATAAATTTATCTTCCCTGCTGATTTTATCATCATTGATATGGAGGAAGATACAGATGTACCACTAATTTTGGGCAGACCGTTTATGAGAACTGCCCGCACTCTCATTGATGTGGAAGGAGGGAAGATTATTCTAAGATTTCATGATGAGCAGGTTGTTTTCGACATGACACGCAACATGAAGCGTCCTGCCACTGTTCAATCCTGCTTTGCTATAGATATTATTGACTCTTTAGTGCAGGAAACTATTTTAAGCAGAAGAAGAGAAGAAGTCCTGGAAAGATGTCTTATGGCATCTTGTGAAGCTGATGATGAGGATCCAGATATGGCCCTCATGGCTGAGGAGTTAAACAAAAGGCGGCCACACTTCCACAAGTACCAGCAGCAATTTGAGAAAGTTGAGCGAAGTGCTGACCGGCCAAGACCATCTATTGAAAAACCTCCTACAGTGGAGATGAAACCTCTTCCCTCTCATTTGAAATATTCTTTTCTTAATGAACCATCGGAATTACCTGTTATAATCTCTTCTGACTTGACAGGAACTCAAGAGAAGCAACTACTGGAGGTGTTGCGCAATCACACATCAGCTATTGGTTGGTCTATAGCAGATATTAGGGAATCAGCCCTCAGTTGTGTTCTCACCGAATCTATATGGAAGATAACTACCGACCATTGGCTCAGCCTCAGCGACGTCTTAACCCAGTCCTAAAAGAGGTAGTAAAGAAAGAGGTAATCAAACTACTCGATGCAGGCATTATTTACCCTATTTCAGATAGTAAATGGGTAAGTCCAGTTCAGGTAGTACCAAAGAAGGAGGAATAACTGTGGTTCCTAATGAAAAGGGTGAGCTGATTACCCAGCGTCCCACTACAGGATGGCGGGTTTGTATTGATTATAGAAATTAAATGATGCCACTCGTAAGGACCATTTTCCATTACCTTTCATTGATCAAATGTTGGAAAGACTAGCTGGACATGACTACTACTGCTTTCTGGATGGCTTTTCAGGTTATTTTCAGATCCCTATAGCTCCTGAGGATCAGGATAAGACAACTTTTACCTGTCCGTATGGAACCTATAGTTATAAAAGAATGCCATTTGGATTATGTAATGCTCCTGCCACGTTTCAACGTTGTATGATGGCCATCTTTGCTGAATATATTGAGAAATGCATTGAGGTTTTTATGGACGATTTTTCTGTTTATGGTCTAACATTTGAATCCTGTCTAGAAAACCTTGATCTTGTGTTGTCCAGGTGTGAAGAAACCAATCTGGTGTTAAATTGGGAAAAATGCCACTTCATGGTTCGAGAAGGAATCGTCCTGGGCCACAAAATTTCTTCAAAAGGTATTGAGGTAGATCGGGCTAAAGTCGAGGTAATTGAAAAGCTCCCACCACCATCTTCTGTTAGAGATATTCGTAGTTTTCTTGGACACGCAGGTTTTTATAGAAGATTCATCAAAGATTTTTCCAAAATCTCTAAACCTCTGTGTGATCTACTTGCGAAGGATGTCAAGTTCCATTTTTCTGAAGAATGTCTGAAAGCTTTTAATTTATTAAAAGAAAAGCTAATTTCTGCACCTGTCGTTGTGTCTCCTGATTGGTCACTCCCTTTTGAGATAATGTGTGACGCTAGTGATTACGCTGTGGGAGCCGTGTTATGTCAGAAGGTTGATAAAATTCTTCGGGTAGTATATTATGCAAGTCGAACTTTAAATGATGCCCAGAAAAATTATGCGACCACAGAAAAAGAATTACTAGCTGTAGTTTTTGCTCTAGATAAGTTTCGATCTTATTTACTGGGTGGCAAAATTATTGTGCATACTGACCACTCTGCTCTTAAGTATTTGTTTGCTAAGGCAGAGTCTAAACCCAGGTTAATTAGGTGGATTCTCCTATTGCAAGAATTTGATATTGAGATCAGGGACAAAAAGGGAACACAAAATGTGGTAGCTGATCATCTGTCCAGAATGGAAGCATCTGATGATGGACTCCCATCAACGAGTCATTCCCCGATGAGTCAGCATTTGCAGCTGAAGATGTTGAGGATCCATGGTTTGCTGATATCGCTAACTACCTTGTTAGAAAGATTGTTCCAGCTGATATGACTTATCAGCAGAGAAAGAGGTTCTTTTCCATTGTCAAACATTATTTTTGGGATGACCCTTATCTGTTTAAAGTCTGTGCAGATGGTATCATTAGGAGATGTGTCCAGAAGTCAGAGGTCAGAAATATTCTCTCTCCATTGCCATTCCAGAGAAGCCGGTGGACATCATGGTGCCACTCGAACCGCTGCAAAAATACTAGAATCAGGTTTTTTCTGGAACACCCTTCACAAGGATTGTCATATGTTTGTTTCGACATGTGATCGGTGTCAAAGGCAAGGTAATCTATCTCGTCGGAATGAGCTACCACTGAATAACATGTTAGAAGTTGAGCTATTTGACGTCTGGGGTATTGATTTATGGGTCCCTTCCCAAACTCTTTCGGTAATCTTTACATCTTAGTAGCTGTTGATTATGTTTCAAAATGGGCGGAAGCCCTTGCCTGTTCTACTAATGATGCTAAAATTGTTGTGAAGTTCCTGAAGAAAATATTTTTCACTCGATTCGGCGTTCCTCGAGCCATAATCAGTGACGGTGGCTCCCATTTCTGTAACCGCCAGTTTGAAGCACTATTAAAGAAATATGGGGTTCGACATAAGGTTTCCTTACCCTACCATCCTCAAACAAATGGGCAGGCCGAAGTGACGAACCGAGAGCTCAAGTGGATCTTGCAAAAGACGGTGAACTCTTCTCGAAAGGATTGGTCACTTCGATTAGATGAAGCACTCTGGGCCTACCGCACTGCTTTCAAGACACCAATTGGCATGTCTCCCTACAAGTTGGTTTTTGGGAAGGCATGCCACTTGCCTGTGGAATTAGAATACAAGTCATATTGGGCCCTGAAAGCTCTTAATTTTGACCTACAGCAAGCCGGTGATAAACGCAGTTCCAGTTGACAGAGTTGGAGGAACTCAGGAACGAATCTTATGAGAATGCTGTAATATATAAGGAACGTACCAAGCGCTGGCATGACAAGATGATTGCCAATCGGGAACTCAAGGTGGGGGACCAAGTTTTACTTTTCAACTCCAGGCTCAGATTCTTCCCAGGTAAGCTGAAATCATACTGGTCAGGACCTTACCCTATTATTAGCATTTCCCCATTCGGTGCGATTGAACTCGCCAATGCAAAGGGGGAAACATTTAAAGTCAATGGGTCAAGAGTCAAGAAATTTCTGGGTACTACACTGGATCAAGCTGCTACATATGAAATATCTCTTAAAGATCCAACTGCAGGTTAGCTACTTCACAAAGTCCAGCCAATGACTATAAAGAGGGCAGCTGACTGGGAGGCAACCCAGGGGTAATTTTCAAATTCATGTTTTATAAGCTACGCATCTATTTCTCTCTAATATTTTGTGATATATATATATATAAAAAAAAGGGGGCGAGGAAGAAGAAGAGGAAGGAGATAATTGTACCTGTGCTATTAACGCAACGCTTCCTAGCGTTATTTTGGTATTTGACAGTGTGTGTAGGTAAACCGTTTGTTGCAATCACTCCAAGCTGAACCCTTGCTTAGACTCAAGTGTGAGGAACATCGACCCCACCGCCAATGCTTTAAGTGTGAGGAAGGGCACCTTCCTCAATCTCACGATATCAGGGGAGTCTCAGTTCCTTTATTTTTAATATTTATGTTCAGCCACTCGAGCTTTAACTGTTGATTCATGAGTCTGGCATATTTTGAAAGGTCTTTTCTTGATTATTTTATGAACAATGAGGACATTGCTCCTCTTAAGTGTGAGGAAGTTTAGACCTTTCCCTGAAAATATGCCAGTAGTACCTAATGCCACACTTGATTTTTATTATGATAGTAAGCTTCTCTAAAGGCCAATACATGTTGAATTTTCGGGCTAAAATTTTTTGTGGAAGTTTTTGAAATCGAGCCTGATGACAACCTAAAGAATCGTTCTGCTTGACGTTGTTTGTATGTATCAATTTCTTTCTTCAAAATTAAATCTATTTTCACTGAAATCTGGTGGATAAGCTGATTGTGGAAATTGAGTTACCTTAGCTTGGCAATCATGGGACTAAGTGAAAGTTTGGTATGGAAAGGATAAGGCAAGGTACTCCTCTGATCATATAATGAAGTTTTCTGAACCAAAACAGGCCTCGTTCATTCGGTTATTAAGTCCTTGGGGTGCCTTATCACCCATCTACCTAAGGTCTTGTGATCTGGGATAGAAGGCCCAAAACCGCTACATGGGTGAAGAGAAAAGTCTGGGGGATGAAAACAATTGTGCAAACAATGAAAAAAAAAACAAAAGAGAAGAGAAAAGAAAAAAATGAACATGCAAAACTCTTAATGCTGAATAATTGTCACAATTTTTCATATTTTGATCATGAGTATGTGGTGTTGAAAGGTATCACGGAATAAGGTGTTACTTCACACCCCTTGTCATCCAAAGGTTAGAGAAAAGAAATTGGTGGAAGGTTCCAAGCTAATCTATGTTCAATTTTTACAATCTGACTTATCCATGCTCTTATTAAAAATTTTCTGTTTCACTGTTTACAAAAACCTACATCTAAGAGCAGGATTATTCTTTTGATTGCCATTTAGCTTGATTTCCTTCCACGATTGTTGAATCCCGGAGTTTGATACTGTAACCTTAGAGAAAGTTTGTTCTTTATTTGCTTGAGGACAAGCAAAAGATAAGTGTGAGGAAGTTTGATAAGTGCGAAATATATAGACTTTTAAGGGTTTAATTACCTTATAATTTGCAGTATTTTAAGTAATATTTCTCACTTATCTGACGATTTTCCTAGGTTTATGTTTTGATATGAATTGATATATTTTATGTGATAAATGTAGGGAAAAGTGTTGGAATCAAGTAGTTTACTTCACAAGCTTTCCAACGCAACAAACGGCGAGTCAAACGGACTTATAACGAATAATCTGGAGCCGATTCAAGATTGGACTACAATCGTGTATATATATACATATATATATATAGCATAACTGGCGGACAGGAGAGGCGCGGACACAACAGAGACTACCGCCTCTTATCAGGCGAACAGCACACAGACGACCGCGAGGCGGACGGGACCAGCACACGCGGACAAGAGCAGTGCACGGAACAGAATTGTAATTTCCACACCGAGTTTTCTTCTTCCACGGCGCCACAGTCGAACTACCTTCATTAATTGCAGACGATCGCCCACCTTAATTTGTGCACGCGTGACTGTAATCAATTATCAATTGCTCTGCCCGATGAAATCTCTGATTGAAATCTCCACGGATCTGCACCAACTCCACCGCCATCTACTCAGTAGCTCACAATTCCTGTCACTTCTCCTTTGTCTGTTTCCCATGTCCTCCGCCTATATAAACCCACACTACTGGAAGCTAAAATACAGGATCCATCCAACAATCCATCCATTTATCAGTCCACGAATTAATCCGTTCACCCACACAGTCTCCCACAATCGTACTCCATTCACTTCATCAAAAATAATCACCCATCCACTCCATTAAATTCCCACGTAATACATACACCCCACTCTCTATTTTATTTCCACTGTTACGCACCATGTAACACCCCATCCAACAACAAACACATAATAACAATCTGCAGCGGAAACTCAACTCATCACATTACTTATTCCTATGGTGTTACACGCCGTTAACCACCCACGTGGCTAACAAGGCTATTACATGTACATTTGTATCGGTCTGATGGACTAGTTTCCCGAGCAACTACACTAACAATCCTCATTCCGTTTCCAACATTTATTATATACATACATCCTCACTGTACCGAGTATTTACAAACTACTGCCGATAACAATTTCGGTCTTACTACGCCTATCATACTCACGCCATTTAAATGGCTACCCATGTATAGTCATCTGCCCCGTCCTACTCTCGAACGGCTTCCAGCTCCTTGTACCTGAAATAGAAAAGGAGAGAAAGGGTGGCCCCCAAGGGGCTCAGCACCTTTGCTGGTATGGTAATCCCGCAGCCCACATGCTACCGGGCCACGCACAACTAATTGTCGTCTTAGCATGCAGTTGATTATATTTAAATCCTGCATACAACCATGGTCATACAACACATAACATTTCGCCTCAACGGGCTCAACCTATAACCAACACATCCACACTTAACCAACCATCCAATGATTCCTTAAACCCTAGAGTGGCTCTCCTCTAGAACGGAGCTACTTCCTTAACGAACGACGTGTACCCATTAATCGGGTTATCCTTAAACGCCTCTTGTCACAACTGGGATTCATTTCCATGATCCACACATTCCATATCATACATCATATCTCATTTCTCACATAATAAAACATAACGACACCTTTCTTGTTTCAACGTACATATGATGACATCGCATCCATTTAAAACATCGATTTATATATATATACCATAGCATAGCAAGGTAATTTGCATAGCACAACAACAATAAATATCACCTCGAGAACGGTTCACATTAAGATCCTTCCACCATAGTTAGTACATACCATGAGCATAGAGATTGTTGCCAAACTCATACCAAGCTCGTTAACTACCTCATCACCATCCTGTTATTTGAACGGTTGACTTAAACCCAAGGTGTGTCGGATATAGTGATCCCAAGCACACCAAACCACACAGTATGCCCCTATGGCCCGACGTGAGTCAGTAAACTAGCTTTGGATAAGCTAAGGGAAGGTTGAAACCAAATTGGAATACCACCTAAACATACACCAAGGGAGCCGAACTGGATATGATAACGACCCCCATCCATCACACGCGTGGCCGGAACAACCGGACTCCTCACCCCCCATTAGCCCATAGACTCTTATAAATAAGTAGTTAGAGATCCATTATGGAGCCTACCACAACCACACACCATACGGTATCATAACCGAGTTAAGCACACAAGGGAGGTTCACACACTTGCATACAACAACAATATCCAACTAACTCATACATAGCCGTGGTTAGCACATTCCCAATGTTCGGGTCGTTAACCCCGAATACCGATTGCTCATGTGTTCCTAGATTTGGTTAGCTAAGGTTTAACACATATTTGAGGTTAATGGTATCGGAGGCCAAATTCGCCACATAAATGAATTACTATAAACTCATTACATGTTTTATCTTACAAGGTGGCAAACACTCAGAAAAACATATTGGCATACAAGCCGGTGTAATCCGGTAGGACACGGGTTGCAAGAAAACCATACCTGTCACCGGAGTCCACTTTACCACGTCCACTTATGTTCCTCGAGCAATTCTCGAACAACTGTTGACATCACATGTTCTTTTATTAACATTGGGGTAACATGTTTGTTTTAAAGTCTAATGCTTATAACTTTCCCCGTTAACTTGGTTAAATAACTTTACATTTTTAACTTATTTTACTCTCACATTCTAGTACAACTTTTAGCCACTTTATTGTCATTAAAAACTCACCTAGACTGTCCTTAACACTTATACATCATTACCTATCATCCCCATCATCTCATTCATTTCATAACCTTAAACCACATTTTTGGTCCGACCGACCCACGACTCCGTGGACCCCAGCTGGGTCGGTCCATTACAGAGCCGTTTTACTTCCTTATAAACATGCCCGTCCGACCCACGTCGACTCACTCGACTGGGTCGGACCATGTGCGAACATTTTCCTCCTTTGAAATTTGACCGACCGACCCATGTCCGACCCACCCTTTTGGGTCGGACCATTACCGAACACATTCCTAACATCTAACAGAGGCTCGACCGACCCAAAACTGGGTCGGACCCCTGGGTCGGTCGCCTTCTAAACTTACCCAAACTTTGCCAAATCTTCACCAAATTTCTCCTAAGGCCTCTTAATGTGTTCTAACATCATTTGGCACTTCAAACACACCCTTAAGATATTCTTAAACACTCATAAAAACTATTTTTTCCTAATTCCTTAAACCTTTACTTATATCTCAACAAAATTCCTAACACTAGGAATGTTTTCTCCTTAAGATCTCTAGGTGGTATTTCACCTATAATGACCACTATACCAAGGTGTTCCTCTACACCTTAACATCATCTCTCAACTTCTTTTCTTACTAACTAAATCTCCTTTTCACAACTTCTTAAAACTCCTTACTCAAAACCTTACCTAAACCTCATTTATTCCTTGAATATCAACATTACCTAAACCTTAGACAACTCCTCCAAGACTTAAATACATCTTAAACACCCATAGATTTCTAAAACTTCCAAGATAACACCTAAATCCTTGCATCACTCTAAATCACCTTAATACATGTTTTCTTCTCAAGTAAACATTCATTCACCTTTAATCCTTCCTAGTTCACCAAAACTCACTTACCACACTTAGAACTTCTTACACATTTCCCAAATTTGGCCATAGCTTCTCTAGTATATACCCACATCCAAACACTTAGGTTTCTACCTTATTTCATCAAGAACACCTAAAATCCATCAAACATTTTATACACAAACTTCACACATTAAGCACTACATCACAATATAGTGCATAACTTAAATTGCTTGGCACTTAGGCCCTTAAATGCATGGCTCTTAGGCCCTTAAATTGCATAAATCTTAAACACTGAATTTCCCACATAATAATGCCTTTGACCTGCAAATACACCCAACAATACATATTCCTTTAATAAACTCCTTGAGAGCATTTTACTAGCTCACTTACCATTTGCTCTTTAGGTAGTTTTAACAAGCATTATAAGCTTATTTCTCCTAAGGCATTAAACCACATTGAGATAGCTTGTTTACCTCTTTTCCTCACAAATTTCTTTCTTGTTTCCTTGTAAACCGGTAAGGCATTTCCTTCCTTGTCAACAACTAAACAATATACCAACATTGAAATGAGTATATAAGCTTTAAGCTTTATCTCATTGTAAACCCTAGTTACATATATTGTTTTAACACATCAAGGTAATTGTTTTACCTTGAATGGAAAGAGAGCTTGAATGAGTATCAAGAGAGGACTCCTCCTAGCCCTTGGAAGATTTAAATGAAGCTAAAACAAGCAGAGAAGACACCATTACAAGGTGCATTTTCGGTCAACACCAAAGTGAAGGAAATGATTTTCTTTAGTTTTTCCTTACCTTGAAGCAAAGGTGATCAACAAGGCATAAAATATTAGCTCAAGCTCCTTCCATGGAAGTTCTCCTTGGCACCGAAATGGTGGTTTTGAAGTTTTGAAAAGACAAGATTGTAGAGCTTGACTTAACTAAGAGAATGGTGGTCTTGAAATTGAATTTGGACCATGGAGCTAGAAGATACAAGAGATCAAAGATGGAGTTTGGTGTGGTACTATTGCAAACCGTAGAAGAGAATGAAGAAGAGAGGTTGGAGAAGGTTGGATACGTGTGAATGAGGAGGGAAATGAGAGAATGAGGTTTGCTTTTGCTTTTAGAAGATATTTGTACTAAAGTGAATAGTAACTTTTGCTTTATCATTTAGTTAACTCATTTGTTTGTGTAGGTGTGGTGAGTCACTAAGGAAAACCGGCCCCAAATAGTAGCAAGGGGGTATTTTAGACTTTATTATTCAATTGTCTCACTTATAACATTATATGTTACAAACTAGTTATAAAAATCACTATTCACCAAAAACAAGGCACATAGAAGTGAAATTTTTGATTTCCCATTGATATAGCCACCCAAATGTGATACTATATAGTACACATGTTAATTAAAGAGTAATGATGGACATTTAGCCATTCAAAACTCATTTACAAGACAATTTTTCAAAAACGTGCTTTAAGACTTCTTAAAGCACATTTTGTGTTTTAACTTGTTTCCAAGCTTGGTTTTCTTTGGTAATTGATTTAATATGTTCATTAACATATTTATAAGGTATAGTATGACCATTAGGTCTTATACACATTTATCCCAAGCTTAGAGCACATTTTAGCCCTTATTGACCTTAAGGTATTTATTTGTGTTTTGTTTGGTTTCATTGTCCACCAAGGTTTCCTAAGGACTTAATTAGCCTTATAAAGTCATAATTAAACATTATCAAGTCTTGGTAGGCTCTTTGGGTCCTAACCAAGTTCACTCCAAGCTTAGAGCATGTTTTTGCTCAAACCATGTCTTAGCGTTTTATTGTGTTTTACCATGGTTTAAATGATTCATTTATGTTTCTAAGGCACTTTTTAGCCTTTAAATACCATAGTTTAACATTTACACAACATACCAAGGTTTGGGGTATTTCAATCTACCCCCCTTAAAAGAACTTCGTCCTCGAAGTTCACATTTCCTCGCATCATTGGATTAGAATACGGGAATTACTTATAGCCATAAAACTTCCATTACCAACCACCCTTTACATCCAACCTCGGACTTAATGGTCCGGGCAACATATCCACATCATTTGGACACATAGGTCCCCATAACATAACAGTCTTTAGACACATAGGTCTATGTAACACCACACATTTAGACTCATAGGCCTTGATAGTATACACTTTAGGAAATCCAAGTCAAAACAACATTCATTACACATACCACACAACATGTCAGAGCATGTATAGCAATCAAAAATATCCTTGATATACACTATGATCCCGCAGAACCCGGTCGCGATGGACGCCTTCCGTCCCCGTGCCTTTGGGAAATTAAAACAATCACTTAAATTTAAAATTTCCTTGTGAGGTTAAGTATAAGAAGATCTTTTATTCAAAATATTAATCGATTGTTTGAAAATACCAATTGAAAATCCTTTTGAAAACACACACAACTCCAAGTCCAATTTATGCTCCTTATATTTTTCTTAACATGGTTGTTTGTGACCACTTACAGGGAGCTTCAAGAGTCATCCAACCCTGATGTGATCAGCATCAATGTTGAACTATCTTTCCACCCCAATTTGTGTTCGGCTTCCCTTGATCTCATGATAATCAAGTTTCACCTCCCACCTCATTTTCAACCAACAACTAATTCAAGCATGTCCATTTTCTATCTTTGAATCCTTCTAGTCATAATCATACATCTCCAAGGGATAGAACTCCGTCTATCAATCATCATCCCAAATCCAACTTAATTCAAGTTACCTAGGAATTTAATTCTCACTAGGTTCTATGTCGGTCTCATAACCCTTCATAAATCACAACATTGTATATATATACATATCTTTTTATCAAAATACAATATATGGTTTACATATGCACCATCGGGGTTTTAGTTCCCCGGGAGTTTCTTTACTCCCTTCCACTTGTACTCTCACACACCACTGTTAACAAATAAACACACTTCCCACAATGGTATTCGCATCTTCTGTGCGCAATTACCACAATTTAACCACAAATAAATGCGTATGTTTATATAACACACGCGCCAACCATCATAACAATTCATTTTGTGCTATGCACAACCCCATTCACGTACACTTGTACGGTAAAACACACTAAGTGGTTTTGCGCTCTACCCCCCTTAAAAGGGATTACGCCCACGTAATCAATCACTGAGCATTGCTTAAATATTCTGCCGTCGAAGTATTTTAACTTCCACGCGGTCTATTACACAATGGATTCTGATTAGAGGATCTTAACCATAGCGGTTTAGTCCTAAACCAAGAATTCGCATTGGAGTTGTAACTCATAACCGGTTTCGGTCCTGGCCTGTGAGGCTTTTAGGCATTGATACTAGCCATCCATTCGTATTCACAATGTATACCCGGTACCTGACGCATGGGCTCACTGGCCTCTGTTGCGCAACCCTGATAATTATAGAGCTAGTTTGCTCCATTCGTTACTGTTACTGTATTGTACATCTCCAATGTATTGCCCTTATCTTGGGAATAATGGTTCTCAACCGACGCATGGTATCTCTTACCCTGAGCGAATTCGGTGAGTTTCACAATTTCCATCCATTCTCCAATAGCTTACAGCATAAACTACTATGTAATTCACAATGATTGACTTGCTTCTACCGACTTACTGTCGGTTGAGATTAGCTACTACCTAGTGTGTAGTGCTCTCTCAGTTTTTCCCAACCTGGGGTATATCTCATACCGACCTTTGGTATTTAGTGTTACTGTAGTTATTTACTGTTAATCATGTCTCCCCTTTGGTTTTGTACATGTATTCTTTCATTCCACGGCCTTGCATTACCTATGCATCGGCCATTATAACATTATTCCTCCATAATTACCATGCTTCTGATTCCTAGCTATCCCACTCGATCATTACTGCAAGAGCAATACCAAAACACTCAGTCATACAGAGTGCAGAGGCGTAAACCCTTGACGGCAACTTTCTTATGCGATTGCGATAGGAATTTTCACTGTGTTTTACTGAAATTCTTATTACATAATACTTGTCACCGGCTTACTGCTCGGTTCGTTGCTATCACTTACTGTTGTATCTCCACTGGGGTTAACTCACAACTCTGCTTATTTGTCACCATCACTTAGCATCTTACAACGGTCGCTTATTGCACACCGTATCCTCTTCCATTATATAGCATCAACTTATACTGTATCCGCTATTATATTAGCTTCCGCTATTACGCTAGGTTTATCTGGCCACTTATTTGGCTGATTTTTGAATATATTACTATCTTTCCCTTGAGCGTTGTTCGCTACACATTTAGCTTCACACACCTACGGTGATTGCTATCAAACTTATTACTCTTCCTGTGTACACAACAGGTACGAGCACTTTTTTTTTGTGTTATTTTATTCAAATCACCCTGGGGTAATAACAACGTGGTCCATCCTCCACATATCTCTTGAACTTGACTCACATAACTACCGCTTCTGCGGTCTCACAATATCGAGAGGTATCCCCACTCTTAATGCAGTGGTTCGTTTACCACTCTATTTCTCTGTACCACATAAACTTCTACCATCAATCGATATCTCGCTTATGGCTTATAAGCCTTATTTGCCTTGAGCTGGGCTCATTGTAGGCTGTCCACACACATGTACTCCTCTGTATCATATTACATGTTTGGAGGTTGTAGTGGGTTCCATGACAAGGTCGTTGTATTCCGTTTCCTTTCATGGGATGCCCCTTAGGTTTGTCAGTCCGTCTCCTGACAACTTATGTCTAAACTGGGTGTTAGTTTCAACCCTTGTGGTTCTGTCATGCATTTCATTCAACAATTGTTGATGCGAACACCCTTCAAGGATTGCTCCTGGGTGTTGCTAAGGTATGCCATTACATTAGGCTTGCATCTATGGGTAAATTCACTAAACTACACCTTCCTATGTTCGTAGCTGGGTACTCATTCCAGCTATCATGTTTTATCCCTTAGGCTTATCAAGACACATGTGGTGTCTTTCATAATAGTCCGTGCTCTTCGCACTCCTTGACTCTTTACATTTCCTTGAAATAAACTCACTAGTTCCCTTAGTCCTTTTTAACTTAGCTGGGTTCCTTGACTTCAAGCATTCCTTGTATTTTCTAGCTCCTGTTTGATTTATACTTCTGACCGTAGACGGAGTCGACTACTTCCCGTGTTCTGGACTCTACTCGTATACATATATGGGGTATCATACTGATACATTACTACTTACCCAACTAACCTATAAGTAGGTCTGTCGGGCCCACATGCTCCTATCGGAGTGCGGTCGTCCCACAACACAGTTGGTACACTTGTAGTGTCCGTCACACGCCTAGGTGAAGTATTCTGTTGTCAACTCCCTTATATTGTCCCGTGACAATATTCATTCTTTACTTCCCGAACTTAATCGAGGGAAGGTTTATCCACTGTTGCATCCTTGTCAGTTGCTCTTGGTTTCACTGGTTTGGTTTAAAGAAGGTTGGAAAGAAGTGTTGGTTTGAAAGAAAATCTGGTTTTGAAAAGAAAAGGTTTGAATAAGATTAGGTTTGAAAGAAAAATTTCCATGGTTTCACAACATCTTCTTACCTTAGCCAAGTCTAGCTTCTTGCCGACTGGTGCACTTCCAATTACAGAGGTTAGGCTAACAGGCCCTTCCACTGTTATGACAATCTCATTTAACTTTATTGTACTTTTCCAAGTATTTTGTAGTGGTTATGAATTTCCTGAACAGCCCTGTTATAGTAGCACTTGCTATGGCAAGTGCGCCATGCTAACTGGCTATCGGTTTGACACATACCGATTGTGGCATTGTTTTGACCCATATTGTCATCAGTGGCCTTGTTGGCCCTCACTGATCTTACTGCCTTGATAAATACTCCTCTAGGTGACTTCTCACTGTTTCCACGTGATATTCATTAACTAGGGTGTTTCCCATTCTGGGAGACCCCTTTTTATATAGCATTATTTTCTCTTTGTAGCCCGTTCCACGCATCATCGTGGGTACTGAGACTTGTCTCTTGTTTGGGCACTACGTTGTAGTTCCTTGACGGTTGGTATACCGTTGGTGTTTTATTTATCAACTGTGGTCCCATAGACATTCGTCTCGGGTTTTATTAATCCACTTCTTGCCTGTTGCACGGTTGGTGCGTTGCAAGCTGATTGTTTTCGACTGCTCGGCATGTCGACCCAGGTTGCCGGAAATTCCATTCTTCTATACACAAGATTCTTCATTCTTCGCTATTAAATGCGGTTAACATTGCCCAGATGGAGACCGTCTCTGGGATTCCCAGTTTTCGGGATCTACCGTATGACAGATTCTCCGTACCCTTAAAGGTACTTACTAACAGCCAGATCGGGTATTCCCGAGTAAGAGAGGACTTTCATCTCTCTGGCGTTGTTTTCCAAGTTATACAACAGGGATTGTGGAGGGTGGGAAGGATACTGTAGGTTTCCAGTATTCACTGGTAGTTCCTAACTAGCGTATCTCTCACGCTATCACTCAACCCTTAACCCAAAGTACTTAAATCTAACTCGGTACTTCCTAAGCTCGGTAATCAGTCATCAGAGCGATACTTCGCTCTGATACCACTTTTTGTAACACCCCATCCAACAACAAACACATAATAACAATCTGCAGCGGAAACTCAACTCATCACATTACTTATTCCTATGGTGTTACACGCCGTTAACCACCCACGTGGCTAACAAGGCTAATACATGTACATTTGTATCGGTCTGATGGACTAGTTCCCGAGCAACTACACAACAATCCTCATTCCATTTCCAACATTTATTATATACATACATCCTCACTGTACCGAGTATTTACAAACTACTGCCGATAACAATTTCGGTCTTACTACGCCTATCATACTCACGCCATTTAAATGGCTACCCATGTATAGTCATCTGCCCCGTCCTACTCTCGAACGGCTTCCAGCTCCTTGTACCTGAAATAGAAAAGGAGAGAAAGGGTGGCCCCCAAGGGGCTCAGCACCTTTGCTGGTATGGTAATCCCGCAGCCCACATGCTACCGGGCCACGCACAACTAATTGTCGTCTTAGCATGCAGTTGATTATATTTAAATCATGCATACAACCATGTCATACAACACATAACATTTCGCCTCAACGGGCTCAACCTATAACCAACACATCCACACTTAACCAACCATCCAATGATTCCTTAAACCCTAGAGTGGCTCTCCTCTAGAACGGAGCTACTTCCTTAACGAACGACGTGTACCCATTAATCGGGTTATCCTTAAACGCCTCTTGTCACAACTGGGATTCATTTCCATGATCCACACATTCCATATCATACTCATATCTCATTTCTCACATAATAAAACATAACGACACCTTTCTTGTTTCAACGTACATATGATGACATCGCATCCATTTAAAACATCGATTATATATATATACCATAGCATAGCAAGGTAATTTGCATAGCACAACAACAATAATATCACCTCGAGAACGGTTCACATTAAGATCCTTCCACCATAGTTAGTACATACCATGAGCATAGAGATTGTTGCCAAACTCATACCAAGCTCGTTAATTACATCACCATCCTGTTATTTGAACGGTTGACTTAAACCCAAGGTGTGTCGGATATAGTGATCCCAAGCACACCAAACACACAGTATGCCCCTATGGCCCGACGTGAGTCAGTAAACTAGCTTTGGATAAGCTAAGGGAAGGTTGAAACCAAATTGGAATACCACCTAAACATACACCAAGGAGCCGAACCGGATATGATAACGACCCCCATCCATCACACGCGTGGCCGGAACAACCGGACTCCTCACCCCCCATTAGCCCATAGACTCTTATAAATAAGTAGTTAGAGATCCATTATGGAGCCTACCACAACCACACACCATACGGTATCATAACCGAGTTAAGCACACAAGGGAGGTTCACACACTTGCATACAACAACAATATCCAACTAACTCATACATAGCCGTGGTTAGCACATTCCCAAAGTTCGGGTCGTTAACCCCGAATACCGATCGCTCATGTGTTCCTAGATTTGGTTAGCTAAGGTTTAACACATATTTGAGGTTAATGGTATCGGAGGCCAAATTCGCCACATAAATGAATTACTATAAACTCATTACATGTTTTATCTTACAAGGTGGCAAACACTCAAGAAAACACATTGGCATACAAGCCGGTGTAATCCGGTAGGACACAGGTTGCAAGAAAACCATACCTGTCACCGGGGTCCACTTTACCACGTCCACTTATGTTCCTCGAGCAATTCTCGAACAACTGTTGACATGACATGTTCTTTTATTAACATTGGGGTAACATGTTTGTTTTAAAGTCTAATGCTTATAACTTTCCCCGTTAACTTGGTTAAATAACTTTACATTTTTAACACGTTTTACTCTCACATCTTAATACAACCTTTAGCCCACTTTATTGTCATTAAAACTCACCTAACATGTCCTTAACATCCTTATAACATCATTACCTACCAATCCCCATCATCACATATGATTTCATAACCTTAAACCATGTTTTTGGTCCGACCGACCCACCGTCCGACCCACAGCTGGGTCGGTCCATTACAGAGCCGTTTTACTTCCTTATAAACATGCCCGTCCGACCCACGTCCGACTCACTCGACTGGGTCGGACCATGTGCGAACATTTTCCTCCTTTGAAATTTGACCGACCGACCCATGTCCGACCCACCCTTTTGGGTCGGACCATTACCGAACACATTCCTAACATCTAACAGAGGCTCGACCGACCCAAAACTGGGTCGGACCCCTGGGTCGGTCGCCTTCTAAACTTACCCAAACTTTGCCAAATCTTCACCAAATTTCTCCTAAGGCCTCTTAATGTGTTCTAACATCATTTGGCACTTCAAACACACCCTTAAGATATTCTTAAACACTCATAAAAACTATTTTTTTCCTAATTCCTTAAACCTTTACTTATATCTCAACAAAATTCCTAACACTAGGAATGTTTTCTCCTTAAGATCTCTAGGTGGTATTTCACCTATAATGACCACTATACCAAGGTGTTTCCTCTACACCTTAACATCATCTCTCAACTTCTTTTCTTACTAACTAAATCTCCTTTTCACAACTTCTTAAAACTCCTTACTCAAAACCTTACCTAAACCTCATTTATTCCTTGAATATCAACATTACCTAAACCTTAGACAACTCCTCCAAGACTTAAATACATCTTAAGAACACCCATAGATTTCTAAAACTTCCAATAACACCTAAATCCTTGCATCACTCTAAATCACCTTAATACATGTTTTCTTCTCAAGTAAACATTCATTCACCTTTAATCCTTCCTAGTTCACCAAAACTCACTTACCACACTTAGAACTTCTTACACATTTCCCAAATTTGGCCATAGCTTCTCTAGTATATACCCACATCCAAACACTTAGGTTTCTACCTTATTTCATCCAAGAACACCTAAAATCCATCAAACACATTTATACACAAACTTCACACATTAAGCACTACATCACAATATAGTGCATAACTTAAATTGCTTGGCACTTAGGCCCTTAAATGCATGGCTCTTAGGCCCTTAAATTGCATAAATCTTAAACACTGAATTTCCCACATAATAATGCCTTTGACCTGCAAATACACCCAACAATACATATTCCTTTAATAATCTCCTTGAGAGCATTTTACTAGCTCATTACCATTTGCTCTTTAGGTAGTTTTAACAAGCATTATAAGCTTATTTCTCCTAAGGCATTAAACCACATTGAGATAGCTTGTTTACCTCTTTTCCTCACAAATTTCTTTCTTGTTTCCTTCTAAACCGGTAGGCATTTCCTTCCTTGTCAACAACTAAACAATATACCAACATTGAAATGAGTATATAAGCTTTAAGCTTTATCTCATTGTAAACCCTAGTTACATATATTGTTTTAACACATCAAGGTAATTGTTTTACCTTTGAATGGAAAGAGAGCTTGAATGAGTATCAAGAGAGGACTCCTCCTAGCCCTTGGAAGATTTAAATGAAGCTAAAACAAGACAAGAGAAGACACCATTCAGGTGAATTTTCGGTCAACACCAAAGTGAAGGAAATGAAGTTTTCTTTAGTTTCCTTACCTTGAAGCAAAGGTGATCAACAAGGCATAAAATATTAGCTCAAGCTCCTTCCATGGAGTTCTCCTTGGCACCGAAATGGTGGTTTTGAAGTTTTGAAAAGACAAGATTGTAGAGCTTGACTTAACTAAGAGAATGGTGGTCTTGAAATTGAATTTGGACCATGGAGCTAGAAGATACAAGAGATCAAAGATGGAGTTTGGTGTGGTACTATTGCAAACCGTAGAGAGAAGAAGAAGAGAGGTTGGAGAAGGTTGGATACGTGTGAATGAGGAGGGAAATGAGAGAATGAGGTTTGCTTTTGCTTTTAGAAGATATTTGTACTAAAGTGAATAGTAACTTTTGCTTTATTATTTAGTTAACTCATTTGTTTGTGTAGGTGGTGAGTCACTAAGGAAAACCGGCCCTAAATAGTAGCAAGGGGGTATTTAGACTTTATTATCAATTGTCTCA
Organism: Limonium bicolor; assembly: GCA_023374045.1. NCBI lineage: Eukaryota > Viridiplantae > Streptophyta > Magnoliopsida > Caryophyllales > Plumbaginaceae > Limonium > Limonium bicolor. The sequence goes on along the minus strand of CM041776.1, from coordinate 456,008,629 downwards.
CTTATAACATTATATGTTACAAACTAGTTATAAAAATCACTATTCACCAAAAACAAGGCACATAGAAGTGAAATTTTTGATTTCCCATTGATATAGCCACCCAAATGTGATACTATAGTACACATGTTAATTAAAGAGTAATGATGGACATTTAGCCATTCAAAACTCATTTACAAGACAATTTTTCAAAAACGTGCTTTAAGACTTCTTAAAGCACATTTTGTGTTTTTAACTTGTTCCAAGCTTGGTTTTCTTTGGTAATTGATTTAATATGTTCATTAACATATTTATAAGGTATAAGTATGACCATTAGGTCTTATACACATTTATTCCAAGCTTAGAGCACATTTTAGCCCTATTGACCTTAAGGTATTTATTTGTGTTTTGTTTGGTTTCATTGTCCCCAAGTTTCCTAAGGACTTAATTAGCCTTATAAAGTCATAATTAAACATTATCAAGTCTGGTAGGCTCTTTGGGTCCTAACCAAGTTCACTCCAAGCTTAGAGCATGTTTTTGCTCAAACCATGTCTTAGCGTTTTATTGTGTTTTACCATGGTTTAAATGATTCATTTATGTTTCTAAGGCACTTTTTAGCCTTTAAATACCATAGTTTAACATTTACACAACTACACAGGTTTGGGGTATTTCACACCAGCTCTACAGAAATAAATTAGCAGACGGGGCAACGCGGGACGAAGTTGAAGCGAGGAACCGGAGTGAACTTCTAAACTGGAGTTACCTCTTACCCTTTCTTTAATTTATTTAATGCATTCCTTTTCTGTTATCGTTGTTTCTGTAACGATGAGTAAGTATTTAGCTTCCCGGGTTGGGAGCGAACCTATTTCCTAAATTCTGTATGTATTTCTTTAAATAAATTTAGTTAACTGCAACAGTTCAATTCCTGTCCTTCCAGTGTTTTAATTATTTGGCCGGTAATTATAACAACCCTTGTAGTTATTTTATTAAAATGCGAGAGCTGAGATAAATAACTAGACGAAGGAAGTTGAACCTATTTAACAGCTAGAAGCCTGATCCGGCCATAGGTTAATTAGACTCCAATAGAAACTGCTCTTATGCGATTAATTGTGTCCGGTCTAGAGCATTAGCCTGCTGCTAGGTCTAACAATTGGTTGGTTCATTATACTTAGTCGTAAATGAATTATTAAAGTTTCTAGTTATGCAGTAAAATTAAAGGAAGAATTTAGTAACAGATATAAAAGGAATAGGTAAGCAAACAACCCGGGGTGCCTTTTCTATTGATCACATTCACCACTCTTTAAATCCCTCTGTGTTTATTTAAGTTGTCTTAATTGTCCTTGTAGTTTAGTTTCTTTTTAATCAATCAATCTAAACCGAAAAGTGATATTTCCTGTTTTCTTTAGTTTAACTTATTTCCCAGTTAATCAAATATTTGTCAATTAATTATACGAGGTCCCTGAGATCGACAACCCCATTTAATCACTATACCCGCAAAACGATAGGTACACTGCCTATGTGGTAGAAGTAGTCACATATTTCCCCATCAGCTGAGTGATACAAAACCATTTTGTTCTCCTCATGTCACCGATCCGAAGACAAGGGCACATACGTCCTCGGTTCCATGAGTGAGACTTAGTATAGAAAATACATGTCAACTCCAATTCCACTTTATGTTACTGCATCTACTCTTAACGTGGTTAATTATGACCACTTGTAGGGAGTTTCAGGAATCATCCGACCCTGATGTGATCAGCATCGGTGTTGAACTATCCTTTCACCCCAATTTGTGTTCAATTTTCCTTGATCTGGCCAAGATCAAGTTTTACCTCCCACGTCAACTTCAAACAACCAAATAATTATTCATGTAGCATTTTATATCTTTTATTCCTTTTAGTCATAATCATAAATCAATACATTTCCAAATTATTGAACTCGGTCCATAAGTCATTCTTAATTCACCTCTCAGCAATTACTTAGAGAATTTAATTCCTACCAAGTTCTACATCGGTCTCATACCGATTCATACCTCATAACATTACTATATTTGGTCTCATATCAATACATATCATAGGGATTTTATTTCCCATGGAGTTTCTACTCCTCTTTTCCTGAATTCTCACACCGAAGTTAACGAGATAAGCCTCTAATATATCTGGTATTTGCATCTAATTGTGCGTAATTAGCACAACCACATAAGAATAAATAAATGTGTTTATATAACATATGTATCAAACATCACAACTAATTGTATTGTGATATGCACACTGTAGTTTACGTACTCAATACGTGAAACATACGTTAAGCGATTGTGCGCTCTACCCCCTTAAAATGGATTGCGGCCACGTAATCAACATTATATCACCCTTGAACATAGGTTCAAGATGTTTAGGTGTCATGGAGCATTCTAGCTTCCATGTAGTCTATCTCACATTATGATTCGGTCAGAGGGTCTTCACCATGGTAATTGCTTAGTCTTTATATCAAGGATTCTTATTGGTGTTTATACCAATCTTACAACTGGGTTCCAGTGTAGCCTCTAAGGCTCTAAAGTATTTGATAGATAAGTCGTATTTTTTATTCTACTGGAAGATGTGAGACACATCCTTCCTTCTTCTCTTTTGTTAGGTATATCAAACCTTTAAGATACAGTCCACTAGCTTTTGCTGCGTGACTCTGAAAATCTTGGGGCTTAGTTTGCCCTTCCTATCCTCTTCAATATGTTTTACAACTCCTTTGTATCCTTAGAATTTAGGAATAGAGGTCTCTTAATGGACGCGTGGTATCTTTATCTATACATGGTCTCTATGAGTTATAGTTTGTCTATCCAGTTCTTTGAAGATCTGATGTTCATACTCTTATTATGCCTTCCAGCGTCTGAATTGTTTCTTACTAACTGACCTTTGGTCTGAGATTCCTATGTAATCTGGACTTACTGTTCTGTGCTTATTGCTCTTCACAATTTCCTTCATAAATCTTGAGACATACCAACTGTTCATACTTACTAATTAGTGCTTCTCGCACTTTATATTCTTAATCATTGACCTCCTAGAATGAGTTCTCTGACTCTTTAAATCTCATTGGTTTAACTGAGTTCTTCCTCCTTAATTGTTCACGATAACTTGCTATTCTGGTGTGAGTTTGCATCGCTGACTGTCGTACGAAGTCGACTACTTCTCGCATTCCTTACACTACTCGTTTACATATATGGGGTACCTTATTGATACATGGCTACTTACCCGACTAACTTATAAATTAGTCCATCAGGCCCACAAGCTCCTTTGGAGTGCGGTTGTCCCACATCTCGTTTAAGTATACTCTTAGTGTTCGTCACACGCTTAGTTACAGCTAATTTGTGAAGTATTCTGTTGTCGATATCCTCTTTCATCAATCCATGATAACGCACATGTCATTCTTTTTGAACTTAATCAAGGAATATCCATCTACTGGATTCATAACTACATTATACCTTCTGTATTTAGTACGGACTCGATCGCTTAGTAATTTGAGGTCTGTTTCCTTAGAGCCTCTTATCTTATTTCTCATGTCAATCTACTAGGAATGCACTTCCAGCTCTTTACGGAATGGGCAGTGTGCTTCCTATGAAACCTTTCATCACATGGTCCAGACTACTGGTGTTACTGCACAGTCTGTCTCCCATTTCATCACCATATTTACATCGGGTTTTAATTCATAAATCTGATTGCTTTCATGTCAATACTTGACGGTTTATATATAGTGGTTGCTTTGCTGCGCATCGTAACTTAATCTACCTGACAGGTATTATTCTCACGGCCTCCACTACCGAAGTAGCTTTAACTGTCTTATATTGCCCATTGTGGCACGATTCTTCAATTGTTGACTTCAACGTCATGTCTTATTTTCAATCCCTTTCATGGTGTAAACATACTAGGAGTTCCCCAGGTTTAATGTAAGGTGGTTGTCGCATCATACTGTAAGATTGTAATCACTTAGCTCGAAGATAATTGCTTCAAATTTCAGGTTTATTTGCAGGTTGTATTCTAACTCTAATAAGTGAAAGCCAATTTCGTGGGGTTTATTCCCACTCAAGGCCTCACAACAAGGAGAGGTATCCCCACCCTAAAAGGAGTGGTTGGTTCTCCATCTCTGTCATTGTATCATCTCTCTATTCTCATTGGTGCCCTTTTCTGGCAATTCCTCCTCAATTTTGTATAAGTTTTCATAACCACTCGTATGTACGAATTGTAGTTCATTCATGGCCTAGATAAGCCTTTTTATGTTTTCATGCGCCTCGAGCTCTGATGTATTTAACATCCTTGGCTCATAGGCCCTTAATGCTTGATTAGTCTCAAGTGAGATCCGGTGTTCGGTTCACTGTTGTATTCTTAATCGTCTGTAGGTTATCCACATAATTCTCTTGTTCTCTTAACTCGGTTAATGTTGGGTCACATCATTGGATGTACTATTGGGTTTAACAATAAGTTGATGTATCTCGCTTCCTGCTGTGGACGTTAGCTTAGGTAATCCGATGTTAATCCGTGTCTGTGACAACATCTTCGCTCTCATAGACTTGCGTCTTTTAGCAATTATGAATTCGTTTTCATTAGGCCTCTGCCTTCCGGTGTCTAAGTCGGATATTTACCCTGGCTAATGTGCTGCCATGTCAATACTTTGTTCAACTTGCATTGACTACACCACCCGTTAATGACCTATCATACTTGGGTGTTAATGAGTTAGGCAAACATTACTAACCACCGTTTAAGGGTCTTTTTTTGTTCAACTATACCAACTCTATGGTGTAGTCCTTTTGAGGTTCTCTCTTTCGGGATTGCACGTCTTTGATCCTAGGTAGGTCATTACTTAAATTTGTTTTCTCTGATTCTATTTCTAGGGTTTATCACCATCTTCAATGAAGAGTGTTGTTAATGGTATTATTCTGCGAGTTCATCCCGTTTTTATTGAAAGTTGTTATGTCATCCGTCTTCATTGTATGTCGTAATACCTTCCTTGTACGTTATTACTTACATCTGGTCTTCTCACATTGTTGAGTAATCTCTTCGGTTCTTCCATTCAAGGTTAGGCTTGGTTTTAGGTTGATGTTCTTACCTGTAGTGTCGGTTGTCTGTTGTTGATGCTCACGTCGTTTAGTTTCCTGACCAAGTCCAGCTCCCTACTGACTGGTGTATCAATATAGTTGCCATGGTCAGGCCGTTAGGCCCTTCCAATGTTTCACTTTTCTGTCCTTATGGATTTGTAATCCAGTGTTAATATGCATTTTATATGTGGTTTTTACCATTTAGTCTTCACGGCATTCCGTATAGCTTCATTGCGGCAACACTTGCCAAGGCAAGTGCGCCATGCAAGATGGGCTATTGGTACTGTGTATGTCGGTAATGGTACATTCTTCTAAACTCCATGTAGGTGGTAGTCCATGGGACTCCTTCTTTGCCATTTTTGGCTTTGGTTAATTGATTATCTGGGCAGCTTCCTGACTGCTTTTGTTAGTATTGTTACTTATCAGGGTATTCCTCTTTCCGAGGGGACCCTTTTTCTTTTACTTTCGCCATGGTTCTCACTCTCATTTCCACACCTTCGTCGAGGTTATCGAGTATTGACTCTCCTTAGGCACTATGTTGTAGTCCTATCTTGGAGTATGACTTGCATATGCATTGGTAGTCGTCTGGGCTATTGCAGTTAGGTCTTTGCAAACCTTTTTTTTTGTAGGTTCGGAGTTACCCGCTGCATAATTGACTTTTAGGTAGTCCCTATGCTCTTGCGCGGTTTATCCCACGGTTATTGCTCCCTTGGACTGTTGTCCGGTGTTTCTGTCGCTTCTCTTGTCCTCCCATTGCACTCGTAGTACTTTCTTTCTTACTGGTATGGCGGGGTTATATCGACTGCGTAGCATGTCGACCCAAGTTGCCGGTAATTATTATTCTCTCATTGGTAGGATTCCGTTGGCAGTGCCTGTTTTAACGTTGCACTTCAATTAGGACCTTCAAGTCTTGAAAGACTATTGCATAACGAGGTGCTTCTCATATTGCATAATGCTAAGTAATTGCAGATCGAGTTTTCCCGAGTAAGAGAAAGCTTGTCATCTCTCTGGCGTTCATTTCTGGTATCTTAGAACCAGGGGTGCGGAGGGCGGGTCAAGTATTATGGATATCTGATACACATCGGGAATCCTAACTAACGCACCTCTCGCACTAATACTCAACCCTTATCCCAAAGTCTACTATTCCTAACTCGATAATTCCTAAGCTCGGTAATTCCCAGTTATCAGAGCGTAACTACGCTCTGATACCACTTTTTGCAACACCTCATCTCCAAATACAGTGATCGTCGCCCTAAGTCCATCTCGTTCATTAACAACGCAGCGGAAAAGTTCTACTAAATTGGTGTTACCGCCGTTAGTCACCCACGTGACTAACTAGGCCTATTCTCGTACAAGTCACGGTCTGACTGAAATACCCCTACTTAATTAAACATGATTTTAACATATAATTGATTACATTAAGGCCTAAACAATTAAGCATATAAAGCCTTTTGGCGTAAGGTCTAAATTAAGGGGGATATGTTACATTATTATGAGCATGTAACAATTTGTGAACAAACAAACAATTAAATTTAGTACGAGCATATACATGTCCGAAAATATGATGGCGTTACATATTAATACGGTCACGTATATATATATATGTACATATACACAACGTTACAATATTATAACGTTGTATATATAACTAAAACGCGACAAATAAAATAGTCGTACCCACATATGTGTATAACTAGTAACGTGACATAACAGATAGCCGCATATACATATGTACATATAACAAATAGTGCGACATATTAATACAGTCGCATACATATACAAGAAATAGATACAAAAGAGGCTGAAACAAAAAAAAGGGAAAAGAGAAAACATGCTCTAGTCGGGATTTCAACCCGAGACCTCTCGTACCCTTCCCGAAGCCTTAACCATTTGAGCTATGCTCGAACTCAGTAACATATACTAACAGTTTAGAACTAGTAGCTAGACTACTAAGGTAACTGCACACACACAAAAAAAGAAGAGAAGCAGGCGGGTCAGCTTCACCTAACACCACTATCCGAAGACCTGTAATGCCAACGGGCTCAATTTGCTCCTGATTTGACTCGTCAACTCCAAAACATTCTCTTTGGGAACTGCAGACACTAAACTATTTGTACACGCCCATACTTCCTTGTAATCGAGACAGCTCTTCATTACCCAGGCAGCAATCTTCATTCTCTCCTCCTGCGCTCTGTAATACCGTAGATCAAAAACAAGAACAACTTGAGCAACAACATCTGCTCCCTGTTTCAAGCCCCAACATCTCAGAATTTGAGCACTTTAGTTCTTCACAAACTCCTCCTGGATCTTGCAACTGGTAGCAGTTCGTTTGATACCCCATCTCAGTCCCTCTTCCCTTCGCAACTTCAGGCCACGACATGCAGAAGCAAACTTGGAAAAAGTGGTTGTTCTCTTACACGATGGTAAGCCAAATGCCAAGACTACTTCCTAGTTTTCTCGATTCTCTTCCTTCCTGATCAACGAAAAACTCTACCTCTTCAGGGTAGTAAAGCCTGCTGTACTACACCGAAATCACATCTCAAAAAAAAAAGAGACTGATGAGAACCAGTATCGCACTGGTGCGAATGTCAACTCAGGTAGGCCACGAAGCTACTGATATAAGTACCTCTCTAGTTGTTGTCGCCTGGGACTCCGAGGCACTAACCTCTGTAAAACTTTATCCGCATGAATCCTTGTAGTACCCTCCAGAAAAGGACACTAAAACCCCACGAATGACAACCCCTGCTACACCATGATCAGAGGGTAACAATTTCTTCTCTTTCCAAAGCAAGCCAGTTACTTCCACCCATTACTGTTTTCTTTCTCCTGTTTTGACAAGTCTAGCCGTGGGTACTCTTCAGTGCTAGGCCCTGAGAGTTTCACGCTTTGTCAAGAGTAGATCAGAGAAAACCAACACTGAAACAAAGGGAAAAGAAAACCAAGGTATTCAGCTACATGAGTATTCTGTACAGTTTTTTTTAAACTGATTTCGTTTCTGTGCAACTAAACTCCGGAGGAGTTATAAAGGTCTTAGTGAATTAATGATGTACTTAATACATTTCCAATGCACCTAACTAAGTAGTAGCTGACCTGAGAGTGTGAGAAAAACAGTCAGCCTATTGAAACATAATTGAAACAACAGAAGAAGATGCAAGAGTAAATATCAGTTTTGAATCTTTGGAGTTCTGTATAGATACGTTCCAGTAGTGTAGTCCTTTAATACTTTGGGATGTCTTAAAATTTACACTGTACTAAAACATAGGGCTAAGTGGGCAGACGGGTGGATAAGAAAGTTGAGAATCAACTGGTGAGCAAAACAAAAACGAAATAGAAGGAAGGAACATCAGTTTCAGTTCCTGAAACTTAGTGTTCTTCTGGAAATTAACTTCTTAGGGTATAGCTTTGATGTTGTGAATTGCTTTGGAGTTAAACTACTGAAAAAACTCTTAGTAAGTGGAGTAACACTTAGGTATAAGTAACAACCTGGTTAATGAGCAATAAGAAAAACTAAAGAGGAAGAAGACAGATGTGCAGGAGCTAAAAATCCGGTTCTGTGACTGGTGTTCTGTAACATTGGTTTCCAGTGGTTATATGAGGTCTGTACTGGCGTGATGATTGGCTCGAAAGGTTTCTCACACACATGACTAATGCATAAACAGGCTAGGAATGTGGGAGAAAACAATAGCGCATTAAAGAGTAGCAGAAGTAGTAGAGGGCAGAAGCTTAGCTTCAGTTTACAGATTCTCCTGAAAATTTTGAACTTCTGTATAACCATGTCACCTAAGGTTATAAGGGGTGGCATTGAATTATTAATGGACCTAAAACATCTATAACACACTTAAGTAAGTTATAAACACTTGGGAGGAAAATTCAATGTCGAAATGGTGAACATACAGAAAGGAAAGAAAGAGAGGATAGCAGGTTTTGATGTTTCAGTTTCTAATCCTACTGAAATCCTGAGTGTCTGTATAACTGAATTGCTAATGGAATGAGGGTGTTTTATTAGCTTATTAATAAACCCAACATATGCCTAAGTAGATCTGCAAAGTAAGAATTTTTGAGGGAGGACTGAGAAACTGAATGGTGGATAACCAGAAAGAAAATTGAAATAACCATTTTCAGATTCCTGCATCTGTTGTTTCAGTAACACTAGCACTATTATTTTGGGTTCAGTAACAAGCTTAAAATCTGGACTAAACAGATAACTAAGTGAATACAATTAAGGAGAAACTACAAACTCAACTTCGTGAACAACCAGAAAGAAGTCTAGGTAAAGTTATCAGGAACATGTTTCAGTTTCATGATGGCAGTATATCAGTTTTTGCCTCTGTATAATGAAGTTCAGTAGTGTTCTCAATGTTGTCCTGAAGTTGTCTTGGATTCAAACTCTTACTAAACCACTTGACTAGGTGGGTAAACAACTTGGGGAGAAGTTAGAAGTCACACTAATGGATAAAAAGAAGGATGGAAGAGAAGATACAGTTCTAGTGATTCCAGTTTTTCTGTTGCACCAGTTCTGTGCACAGAAGTTCCAGTGGTGTTATCCAAACTGCTTGACTTAGTTTTAAGTTTACAAACCTTGACAAGACACCAAACCAAGTGGGTAAATACCTAGTGGGGGATTAGAAGCCAGTTAAGAAAATTAAAACTGAAGTTCGATGAGGTAGAAGGCGGGGTTGTGTGTACCAGTTTTGTCTCTATAACATGGGTTCTGTAAACACGAATTTCAGATAAGATATAAGGGTTGTATTGAATTATGAATGAACCTAGGAAACTCCTAATACACCTTACAAGGAAGCTATACGATATGGGAAAAATTTAAAGGCCAGACTAGAAAAACAGGAAGACAACGACAAGAAGAGATTGCGTTAGTTTTCAGTCTTCAGTTTTCAGGTTCTGTATAACAGATTCCTTTTTTTTTCAGAAACAGAGCCCTTACTGCCTTGAGTCTGTCTAGGAATTTAAAACTATACTATGACACCTAACTAAGGGGACTAAATAGACTGGGAGAATAGAAACTCAAGTAGGGAACTGAAAAGAAAGACAAAACAGAATCAGACCATATCTCAGTTCTTATCGGTTTTGGATTAATTTCAAGTTTCAGTTTTTTTTCCTTGCTTCTGTATAACGTATCTTCAGAGGTTTTAACTGGATATTTTGAGCTGGCTCTAGTTGAGGACTGGCCTAATACCCTTAACTATCTGGTAATTAAGTTGGGGAAAAACAATGGGGGTCAAGTTAGTGCATAACCAGAAAAGAAACAGAAGGAAACGAATCAGTCATGTTTTCAGTATTTCAGTCTGAGTCAGTTCTGTGTAAGTGTAATACAGTCAGGTTGTGAGGGTTGGATTGGCTTGGGGAAGAACTCAGAATCTTGCTAACATACCTAACTAAGAGTGTAAGTACTTGGAACAGGATTAGAATCAGTTTAATGCTTTAAAACAGAAGTAGGAAGGATTAGATGCACACACAGTTGCTTCAGTTTTCTGCAAAAATTATGTCTTGTAAAACGCAAATCCTGTTTTGGTTTTGTCCTTCTCTCGGTAACCATGTTTCTGTGCAGCTGAAGCACTAATGGAATAAGAGCCTTGTACTGGTTATTACTAAACATAAAACCCAGCCATTTTACTTAAGTAAATCTGTAGGAAATTGGGATGAGATTAGAAACTGACAATCAAGCTGCAAGGGGAAGAGGGGAGAGGCATATCACCGGATGTGATTTCAGTTTCAACTGGCTACTGTCTCTGTATAAGGGAGAACAGTAGAAGGATGAGTGTGTAAGTGAGGATTAAGATACAATATAGTTGCAAAGCTTATAATGTATGATGAATGCAGTAGGATATAAGGTAAGTGGTAAAATTGGAATGTTGAGCGTATGGGATTTGATGAGAAATGGAGACAATATATATATATATACACTACCGGAAATCATGACAAGGTTTATAAAAACCTTGAGTTATAATCTGTTACAAGTTTTTGTGTTATAAAATTAAGTATCTACGACTTGTGATTAGTATATGATGATATCATAATCAATGAGAAATATGTGAGTAAAGGAGCACAAGTGTAATATATGTGCGTGCCCATTATTTTCGGTACATGCATATAGTTACCCAAAACTATATGTTATAAAGTTGAATGACACATAAAATATCATACTATAAAACATCGAGAAATAAGTGTAACGCTAAACAATATTATGTGAGCAAACCATAGTTTAATAGAACCGTCATACTGAGAGCATGTGTATATGTAAACACAAGTCAAGAATAAAGATACAAACTATAGTATACAATTACATGAAAACACTATAGTTAACATATGATTCTAGTATGATAAACAAACCTTGAATGAAAGATAACAAGCGTATAATGGAAGGTTCCATACTCCAAAGTAAACCGAGTATTAACTCACACTACGAGTAAAAAACTTAAAGTCAACAATACCAAAACTCATAACAGTTGTATTACTGGGGTTACTGACATTATTCGGAAATACCGAAACATAATGTCATGTGGATTGACACTTAGCGTTCTCTGTATTGTTAGATCGCCCGTCAGACGTGTGCGCGCTCGAGGAAAAAAACTTAGTGGTCTACACACGCGACCTTGACACGGTGTACAGTATGTAAAGGGATTTGATCCGGGTTGTCCTGAGGAATTCCTCGGGCTTGGATTTGTTTGATAAATAACTTGTGTGAATGTATGTATGTATGTGATTTATGTGTGTGTGTGTAGTTATGTTCACTGCATTATGTATTTATGCACGAACGTCCTACGGGACTAATACTACGTCGACTATATATCGACTTATACGAAACTACATATGCGAAATGTGTGATTGTGACCCCTGTTGCTTGAACTAATACGCTAAGTATTACAAGTATGTAGTTATAACCTAAGTAAAATACTTAGGAACGGGACACGACATTGTCGGTCTCTAGAGCTTTGACTCAACGTGAATGTTACCTAGAACAATTCTAGGCATGCGTAAGACCCGTAGGGCAGCCAACAAATTAAGTGATGTACTCCATAACTAAAACCGTAACTGACTATCTAACTAACAAAGCTAACAGTGGAGTGTGAATGAATGTGATGATGTACCTTAATCCAGACAGTCACTGGCTGCTGGTCGCGCAGAGATCTCTTGGGTTATCCCGTATCGGGTTTTCCCTAGTTAATCCTGATCGAGCCTAGATAGATCGTCAGGAGGAGTGTGCTACCGTTGGCACCAGGCCCTTGGCCACCTAAATGGACGCCTTTACAAAGGCAAAGTGAATAAGTCCCAGAGTCTTCGGATGATCAGGGCAGTGAGCACCTTTGTGTACGTGGGACTACTGTCCAAGTGAGTATATTTCGGGTTGTCCTAACTGACGCCCGACTGTGCTAACTAAACAAACGATATGTGAAGGCCCGGAGGGCCGAGTGATGTACTATGTGATGATGTTACATACGATGAATGAGTTCTCAATGCCATTTTTATTATATGATTAATGACAGTAATGTGTATATCGCTGACAAAGCATGAAATGAATCTAATATCAAGTCGGTTAAAAATGACAAGTGACCAATAGGGTCCAGATCCGGCATACTCAGCGTCTATCGCTGAGACTACACTTATTGTGCAGGTTGCTGAACACGTTGAAGCCGAAGTGCGGGACTGGGTAGTTAGGATTTGGATTATGTTAGATGCTCACAGTAGTTGTGCTTTTGATACTTAGATAGAAATGTAGGTGGTATCTCGTTGTCACAGCGGATTGTATTTTTAAGTTTAATTTTGTTAAGATGTTGTACTGCTACATCACTCGTATGGGCGAGTGGTGGCAAGTAACACCCATGTGAGTTCTATTACTGTAATTCCTTCCGCTGCGAGACGCCTTTAATTCCAGTTCACGTGAGCGATTATTACGTATTTGTTATGAGGGGTGTTACAAAAGTGGTATCAGAGCGGAGTACCGCTCTGATGACGAGATACTAGGTTAAGACAGTGAGCTTAGGATTTGGGAAACTTGGGAAACGTTTGTGAGGTACGAAACGTCTGTGTCTTAATGAAAGTATGTGTTGGTAGAGCCTTTGGCCTGCAAGTGTTAGCCCATGGGGCAAATAAATGAGTTGACTGTATTATGGTGCGTTATTGAGAAGACGAACGGTAATACCGACATCTAGTGGTGGTGGGAGCCAGGAAGCTGACCAAGTGCATAAAGGCCCGGGAATATTACCCCTGTTAAGGTTCAGCTGAGAGCGCAGCCAGGAGGAGACACAAACTTCATGAGTACATGGGCGACAGTCCACTTTCATGTGGAAGTCCATTACGAACTACCGCCGACAGTACCCCTCCCGCCACAACCCAATGAGTATAATGCAACTAAGAAATATAATCCCCGAAGATAGGGAAAAAGGGCTACCAAGCCCAACGGACTGTCTAAACACTCTCGCAGCGAATGAATAATTCCTGCCCCTGTAACACTGATACAACCTCAATGTCATACCCCCATTGACGACCAAGCGCCGTAGCATTAGGCACCGCCAGAGGCGAGCACCACTACTACTACAACGTCGTGGAAATGATCACCCAAGAACAGCAGGGCGAGCGGACCGAAGCGCCATGAACTCCGCGAGACCGTCGCCCGCACCTTTTGACCTCCAAACTGTAAAAAGGAGTTATCTTGAGAATGTGGAGGAACTTTGTGAGACCGTCCTGTTATGCTCAACTTCAATCCTAAACTTGTGTGCGCACAATACAGTGACACTAGGACCCTGTCGTGACGGTACCTGTAGGGAGACAAAGTCCAAACGTTTACACTATTATAAATATAATGTGAGGGAGGACTTGATTATACTAATGACAATGTGGTCAGGAAAATTTCCCAAATCCAAATATCATCGTATTCATGAACAATCTTTCTATCAGTACTTAATCAACTAATGCAGCAGTGAGACAAACAAGTCGGAAACCGACAACTCTACTTGCATGGTGCGCTTGCAACTGCAAGCGCTGATTTGAACAATGTACTAATAATTTCGTCTACCCCGCGCACTTGCCACTGCAAGTGCTGCAAATAATTACTACTGCAGTTACCACTGCTATTATCGTACAAACGAATACTGTAAACTGCGTAAACCTATGGTACGACACCATGGCTACCAATAATCACCAAACAATTGTACACCTCTAGTATAAACTACATAACTACAATTGTTACAATAAACCTCTAAGATACGAGGCCTACAACCTCTGAAGAACCCGACGAGTCCGAATAACGCAATGAAAATGGCACACCAGCCCATTACAATTATAACTATTAAGCAAGACGAGTCAAATGACATGGGCTGAGAGCCAAGATAACATAATTTAATTAACAAACCATTAAATGGCTGAATTGGAAGTGGACGGTGAAACCTGATTCCCGGGGATCAAGGGAAAGCCAACCACAAATTGGGGTGAAAGGCTAGTGCAACACTGGTGCTGATCACACCAGAGTCGTATGACTCCTGAAACTCTTCACAAGTTGTCAACATTAATTACAGTAAGGATAAACAAAACTGCAGTATCCTAGTTACAAACAACTAGCAAAGGAAACTTGCGATTAACAGTTACGTTGTATATATTTAAATCATACAAATAAAACTACGAAGGGAATACGACCGTATAACGATCGCTGCCATACAGTTTCCAACTATATCGTATGCGCAATGTTTATATTTATTCACTTACATTTAATCTCATGATTTATTCTCTTATATTTTATGTCACATTTTCATCATCATCTTGATGTACGATGATTATTTGATTGATGCATTATATTATGCAATATATTAAGAACTTTATCTTAATATTATGTAACATTTCAGGACATATATATTGATAATTCCTAAGGTTTATATTATATCAACCTTAGCCTATAAATTCAATTTTCTCATTAAATACTGTAACCCATACCTTAATAAATATTATACACATCATATGTTATAACATTCTAACTTTATAATAAATGTAACTTATAGGTTACTAACTATATTCGTGTATACGCCAACCCGTGATGAACACAAGAGAATTAGAAAAATGTATCAGTCCACAGATGGACCAAGAGTGAAAAGAACAACTCTACCGTAATACGGCTATTACCAATACCTTCGCAACAAGGAACGTGAATCAACGCTGAACGCGTGAGTAATTACCACCTCTGAGCACCACCTTTACCAAGGAGTGCCATATACTGTAATGTACAATTACAACTAATCAACATCAAGATTAAAGTAATATGTATTATCAATATCATACCGATTATGAAACAAGTTCTAAGTAGAAGAAGGGCTACCGCAATGGGCGTCCCGCCATGTAAAGAAAACGAAAAGTATCAATATATGTTAAAGACATGTCGTTTACTACTATGACGACTGTCAGTGACGAAAAAAAAATATATATATATATGTAAATTGAACCAATGACAACCACCTAAATCGATATCATAGAACACACAAGTCAAACGCTAAATAGCGTAAATAAGCAAGCATCTAATGTACAAATAAGGGGCATAAGCTCAGGAGACCGGGAACACCGACTCCAATTACCTTTCAAGGTATATTACTAACATAACAATGTCTAAGTTAATATAATGAAGCAATGGAGCTACGGTACATACCGTAAGCAATGTGAATAACAATGATGAATTACTAACAGGCGCCAAACCGCACACTTGAAAAAATAAATAACTGCAGTTACAAGTAACTAGCACTAAACAATAAGTAACAACAAAGACAGTACTTACTAGCTGAATACCAGGAGTATATACCAGCATGTAATGTTAATCACTAATAGTGATAAATGTTCAGTCCTAATGGACGAACCTGATCTTAGGAGAAGTGGCATACAAGGATTCACTTATAGTATTTGTAAAAACAACTCATTTGCAGTACCATCAATGAGAATGGTTGAGAAAATAAAGAGCCAAGATGCTCAAGCAATCATGCAATCTACAATACACCCAATTAAACGGAACAGTGAACGCGTATAAATACCCAAGTATGAGAACTTACCCTACGCCATATCGGGAAGCAAAGGTAAGATATGATAATGATTAAAATTGGAGGAAAGAATTATGTATATACTCATGGAGAACTGACATTGCTACCTCAGCACCAATATTTCATAAACGATTGCAACCATACAGACGAATCAACGTTCAACGTTCAACTGGTTAGCGACCAAGTGCTACCAATAATATGTTACTAAGGACATGAGTCCAGGGAACAAAAATAATATTCCAACCACCTTACCACCATACTGCTAGAACATTAGAGTCTATGACAAGATAACCAACATTGCGGACCAATCAACATCAAACTACAACAAGGACATCCATCAAAAGGGAGATTGACAATAGAATACTTCACAATAGTCGTGTGACGGACACTACCAGTTTACTAAACGAGACATAGGACGACCGCACTCCGATAGGAGCATGTGGGCCTGACAGACTTATTTATAGGTTAGTCAGGTAAGTAGTAATGTATCAGTATGGTACCCCATGCATGTAGACAAGTAGTGTTAGGAACACGAGAAGTAGTCAACTCCGTACTACGGACAGTGATGCAGATTACCTCGAAGATGGACGAGAAGAGCCGCAGCTAACCAACGGGCTAGAGAAACCAAGAACCTACAACACAGAGACTTTTGTAACACCCCTCATAACAAATACGTAATAGTCGCTCACGTGAACAGGAATTAAAGGCGTCTCACAGCGGAAAGAATTACAGTAATAGAACTCACATGGGTGTTACTTGCCACCACTCGCCCATACGAGTGATGTAGCAGTACAACATCTTAACAAAACTAAACATAAAAATACAATCCGCGGTGACAACGAGATACCACCAACATTTCTATCTAAGTATCGAAAGCACAACTACTGTGAGCATCTAAACATATTCCAAATCTTACAACCCATTTCCAGTGGAATCATTTAATACATAATGAGGTATGAACGGTAGATCCACATCAACAACGTCCTAACTACCCAGTCCCACACTTTGGCTTCAACGTGTTCAGCAACCTGCACAATAAGTGTAGTCTCAGCGATAGACGCTGAGTATGCCGGATCTGGACCCTATTGGTCACTTGTCATATTTAACCGTCTTGATATTAGATTGATTTCATGCTTTGTCATTTTACAGATATAATAAACACTGTAACAACATGCATGATTATATAATCATTCATCCAATCCAAACAGTCATATATGGATATACACATTACTGTCATACATCATACAATACAATGGCATTGAGAGCTCAATCATCGTATATTAACATCATCACATAGTACATCACTCGGCCCTCCGGGCCTTCACATATCGTTTGTTTAGGTTAGCACAGTCGGGCGTCAGTTAGGACAACCCGAATTATACTCACTTGGACAGTGGTCCCACGTACACACAAAGGTGCTCACTGCCCTGATCATCCGAAGACTCTGGGACTTATTCACTTTGCCATTGTAAAGGCGTCCATTTAGGTGGCCAAGGGCCTGGTGCCAACGGTAGCACACTCCCCTGACGATCTATCTAGGCTCGATCAGGATTTACTAGGGAAAACCCGATACGGGTTAACCCAAGAGATCTCTACGCGCGACCAGCAGCCAGTGACTGTCTGGATTAAGGTACATCATCACATTCATTCATACTCCCCTGTTAGCTTTGTTAGTTAGATAGTCAGTTGTAGTTTTAGTTATGGAGTACATCACTTAATTTGTTGGCTGCCCTATGGGTCTTACGTATGCTTAGAATTATTCTAGGTCACATTCACGTTCGAGTCAAAGCTCTAGAGACCGACAATGTTGTGTCCCGTTCCTAAGTATTTTACTTAGGTTATAACTACATACTTGTAATACTTAGCGTATTAGTTCAGGCAACAGGGGTCACAATCACACATTTCGCATATGTAGTTTTGTATAAGTCGATCTATAGTCGACGTAGTATTAGTCCCGTAGGACATTCGTGCATAAATAAATAATGCAGTGAACATAACTACACATCACACACATAAATCACATACATACATACATTCACACAAGTTATTTATCAAACAAATCCGAGTCCGAGGAATTCCTCAGGACAACCCGGATCAAATCCCTTTACATACCGTACACCGTTGACTAGATTCGTGTAGTGCAGACCACTAGAGCTTTCGAGCGCGTACGTCGGGAATGCGATCTAGTAATACGAGGAACACTAAGCGTCAATCCATATGACAACACAATTCGGTATTCCCGAATAACGTTTGAAATCCTAGTACTATGTCCCTAGACTTAACATTTGTTACTAATTAAAGTATCGTTATTAATATTTTATAAACCCCTAACTGGTTGTGTGGGTTAGTTCTCGGTTTTCATTAGAGCATGAAACCTTACGTTATACACTTATGATACTTCACTAGGGTTTATTTATCAAACCAAGGTCCTATACTAACCTTAGTATTTTATGTCGTTATAGTGTAACTTTATTTCTTGGTACATTTTTATTTATGTAAGTATGCATTTAGCATAACAGCTTGAATAACTATATCCCTAGTCACATAATATTATTTGTGTTACTTCTTTTCCATAATGTTATATGGTACGATATTTTATGTGCCACTAGACTTTATTACATGTGGCTTGGCAACTTAGGAATGTATCGAAAATAATATACCATGTGTCACGTTTGAGCTCCTATATTATATACTTTCATTATTCATAAAACTACCACATAACTTATAATATATTGTAGGTATTTAATCTTTATAACACCAAAACCTTGTGGTATAATATAACCCAAGGTTTCTTCCCACTTGTTCACTATCGGTTACATATATACATGTACCACTAATTTCTCTTTACATCACAAAACCACCATCCTACCATTTCCCCAATACAGACTAATAGATTTAGACTGCATCACCCTTCAACTAAATTCCATCCTTAGTATGCCTCTGTAACAGATCTGTACAGGAAATTATTCATTTCAGAACACCCAGAACTGATGCATTAAGTTTGTTAAACCTTTCCTCTTCTGTTTTGTTCCTCTTTTCTCGATTTGCTCTCTGTTTCACTCCCTCTTTTCTCATCTGTTTAGTTACTCATTTCATGGTGTTTTTACAATTTCATTTCAATCTGTTATAGACACAGAAACAACTCTACAGAATCTGAAACAGCAAGGCCAGAAAACTGGAACATCATTTGTTCATCCCTTCCTCAATCCTTGATTTAGGTTTACTGGTTGGTTTCCAAACCTTTCAAGCTATTATACCACTCGCTGCTTGCATTGGAGAAAGGTTGGACTCAAAAACAACTCAAAAACATGTTGTTATCACCTCAGAAACTCACTTTACCGAAATCAGTCAAAACTGTACTATAAAACCAAAACCATAACCTGACAATCCATCTTGTATCTTGTACTTTGCTCACGGTTCTGGTTTGAATTTTCCCTAGGTTGTTTAACTACCTAAGTAAGTACCTCAGTATAGTTTTGACCTCAAAACAGATTTACCAACACAATGTTTAAACTCATAAAGGTTCCTATATAGAAGATCAGAATTGCAGAATTTAGTTCAGAACAGATATGTGTTCTATCTGTTTTTCTTCTGTTTCATTCACAGTTGAATTATAGTTTGTTTCTCTATCCTACCGATGGGTTTACACACTTAGTTAAGTTAGTTAGCAAGGTTTAAAGCCCTTGAATCGCTCAATGCCTCCCGCCTATATCCTTTGCAATTTACTATACAGAAACAGAAGATTCCCTGCAACTGTAACTGAAGTTGTAAACTGATATATGCTCTCATTTTGTTTTCTGCCCATTGTCTAAACTGACCTACCACTCTTTCCTGTATTCGTGAATCAACATTTTAATTTTTCTTTCATTACACTCAAGTAGTTTAGGGTGTGATATTTCTGTTAAGTACCCTCAGACCCGAAACACAGACCACTACAAAACAGAAGTCTGAAATCTGAAACTATAACACTACTATATTCTCCTCTGTCTTTTTTCTTTGTTAAGAGAATTGACTTCCAACCTTCAGATGTACATATCCACTTAGTTCAGTATATTAGCAATGTGTTGGATTCCTTGTAAGTCCCTAAAACCTCTTTAACACCTGTATGGTTCGATTATGCAGGAACCGAAGTTTCTGAAATTACAACCGAAACAGAAACTGGTTTATACTCTTATTCTCACTCCTGTCTGTTTCCTAAACTGAGCTACACGCTCTTCATTTCCTTACTCATTTAGCTAATGATTACCGAGATTCTTAGATTCAAGGGTAACCCAAACAACTTACTGATGCTTCTGTAATTGTGTTCACTGAACTGAAACAGCAGGACAGAAACTGTAACAGCTGGACTTTCTCTTCCATTTTATTTTCTGTTTAACTTACAGTTTGATCCTCAATCCTCACTAAATAACTTACCCAGTTACTGAAGCATCTCCATCAAGCTTCTTTTTAAACTCAACAAACCCGAAACAGTTCTGTTACAGAGACATGGGAAATGACCAGACAGCTATCTGCTAAGAAGAACTGAAACTCAAACTGTAATAAAACTGGTGTTTCATCATTATAATGTTTGTCTTTCTGTGATCATCCATTTATCCTCTCTCTTTCTCCGAATTCATTACCCAATCAACTAGTTGTCTGGCTAGGTTTATTCTCATAACAGTCCTAGATTACCCATGTCACTCTTCTGGAATTCTTCTACTCAGAAACCGATATTTTTCATTGTCACAGAAAACAGTTTCTAGCACCAGTTTTTTTTTCTTTCTTCTTCTCCTTCTGAGTTTAATCCCAAGGTACTAGTTGATTCACACTCTTCTCTAGAGGTTTAGTTGTTCCTAGGTTTACAGATATCTAAAACACGTTTCCTAGTGTTACTGAACCAAAGTTTCCAAAACAGAAACTAGCCTCTTATATCATCATTCTCCTTATCTCAGTGTTGGGCATCAGGTTGAGTTTTAAATCTCCTCAAGGTGTTCTTTCCCATACTTAGGTGTGTTAGAAGTCTTAGATTCATTACTCATCTCGTGAGTCAGTTGTACAGAAATACAGAAACCCAAAACTAACAGAAACATCAACACTGTTAGACTTCCTTCGATCTATTTTTCTGAGAATCTTCAGTTTTGTTTTTCTTTTCAGTTCCCCTTCATTACTAACCTAGATGGTTATCTGTTTGATAGAGTTTTAAGTTTCTAACCTAGTCTTTCTATCCTCACATTTCCTCTGCCAAGCAGATACATAACACACGGTCTCATCAGTTGTAAATTACTCAGCAATCAAAGAAAACAGAAACTGCTACATCTGTTTTCTGTTTTGTTTTCTTTTCTTTGGTTAGGATCTGGTTTTACTTCTTTCCCTCAACATCCTCACGTATAGAGACATAGTTAGATGTATTATAGGGTGATAGTGTATTAGAAGCTCAAAACTACCCAAAACAGTAAGAATCCACCCACAGGAATTGGTGATACAGAACTGAGTATATATAAAAAAAAAGATGGAACTGCTACAGATTCTTCTGTTAATTCCTATCGACTGATGCATCAGTTTAGTCTCTGTCTATAGGATTTACTCACGAATGACTCACCTTCTTATCTTTTGTCTCTCCTAGTAGTGTTTGGCACGGTATGAGTTCTCCAGAATCTCCTTTCAGCTAGACAGAAAACCTACAAGTTATTCAGTTAATACTTGCTTTAGTTTCGGTAATCAGCATGAAGGAACACAGGCCTCATTCTTTAGTAGCCTTTCTTACCGAGACCAAAGGCTAATTGGCTGGGCTTTTGTTCGATCTCAAAATGGACTCAGCAAGAGAACTTCACCCACTGGAATGGAGAAGACAGAGGAAGCAGTTACAGGCTATAACATCAGTATACACGAAGGTAGAGTCGAGGAGATCGCAGTAACTGAAACTCCCTTGCTTACCTTGTTGATTGTTAGGATTGTTTTAGTGCGCAAGCTTAACCACACCAAACAGAAGTGCTGGGAGTAGACAGGTGCGTGGGCTACTGGATTAAGGGTGGAGATTAGTGTACCATAGTTGAGCAGTGGGTCAGTGAAAGGGAATCCAAAATACGAAGAAAACAATCGAGGAGCTGGAGTTACCTTCACGTAGGAACAACCACAGTGTTCTTGGCTTGCAGTTGGTGTGGGCATGCAAGCGAGGAAGAGTTTGGCTAGGATAGAGGTTTAAACTAGTGGGTCGGGACAAGGAGGTATGGCTCTGTGGATAAACAACGTTGCTGTGAATTTCCAGGGGCTTGGGAACAGCCACTGTGTACGAGTTACAAGAAGGTCATGGGTGGAAATGAGAGAATAGAATCCTGTCGCCTAACAGTGGGGATAAGGGAAATTCGTTTTCTGTTTTCCTGTTGATCTGTTTGAACTCCCTGTATCGAGAAGAATGAGAGGTACCGACACTGTGTCTGGCTTCTCCTTTTCATTTCTGTTACCTCAGTGCAGTTGTTACTAAACATAAATCGTGTGCATTATCTACCAAATCCAAGAACAGCTCAATCGGTTAAGGTTTCAGGTTAGGTACGAAAGGTCTCGGGTTCGAATCCCGGCTAGAGCATATTTGCTCTTTTATTTTTTTCAGCCTTATTATACCTATATATTGCATATAAGTGACTTGTATTAACATGTCACGTTATTAGTTGTATGTACATATATATGTACGACTATTTTTTTTTGTCACGTTTCGGTTATATGTACAACGTTATAATCTTGTAACGTTATGTACATTTACATATATATCTGTATGTACATAAATACGGTAATAATAAAATGTTCGTTATGTCACGTTTTTAATTACATCATTATACGGGTACAACTATTTATAGTAGTGTTCTCGTTATATACACAACGTTATAATTTTGTAACGTTGTGTATATGTACGAAAAAAAATCGTTTTATGCTTTAATGTTGTAAGTTATATATTTAAAAAACGTTTAATTATTTAGGGGTATTTCAGTCTACCCCCCTTAAAGAGACTTCGTCCCGAAGTCATCTTTCTCGAATGCTTTATAGTAACTACCCATATAGTCGTGGTGCACATCTATTTGATGTGGCGATACCTAAGCGGTACAGTATAACTGAATTCATAAGGAGTGTACACATATATATAGATAACAATAGTCAACCATTCATACATGTTCACAACATACACGTGTGCGCAATGCGCCAACAATTCATACATCCGAGTATCTCGTAGGATACTTACATACACGTTCACAACATACACATATGCGCAATGCGCAAACAACCTACCAACAAGACAAAAACACGTATGCCCCGCATACAAACACACATACAGACACACATGATAATCAATTAGTACACGTATGTCCCGAAGTTGCTTTACTTAATAGGTGTATTAATAACTACCCTTACAATCCCATAATGTATATCTATGTGATATATCATTTACGCATATTGTGTTGTGCTAATACCGCACATAGCCCTCAATTGTGGTGTTAATTCAAACACATATGGATATAGGTGATCCATCAGCACCATCATTTCCTATCAGTTCTACCAACCCTGACAACCTCCCCGAGGTGTCATACCATATCATCCTTCCACATTTCGTATCTAATTATTCGTTTCGTATCTAAGCGATATCCTAAGTAATCAATCTACAAGGTACAACAATATATATATATATATCACAGTATCATAAAGAAAGTACTACACCTGGGTGTAAACACGCCATTAGGTATTTCATAAAATTCATACCTACGAGTGCACATCTCACACAAACAAATCAACCACGTTCTCTAGATACTTCTCGTTACAGTTTGGTGGCTAAAGGTCCCTTCACGGGCGACGGTCTCGCGGAGTTCATGGTGCTCTCGGTCCGCTTGTCCTGCTGTTCTTGGGTGATCCTTTCCACGACGTTGTAGTAGTAGTGGCGCTCGCCTCTGGCAGTGCCTAATGATACGGCACTTGGTCGTCAATGGAGGTATGACAATGAGGTTGTATTAATGTTACAGGGGCAGGAATTATTCATTCGCTGCCAGAGTGTTTAGACAGTCTGTACTAACAAGAGCCAATGTCATATTATACCTCAAACTGAATATCAGTGGGAGAAGACACACGAATGTATGCTAGTGATCCAAATAAGAAGATGCACAGTAATGAAAAGAGGGAAATTGAGCCTATGTTCATGGGTCTGCACCTCATACAGAGCGAGTGGGCCCATTAGAACGAACTTGGGAGAGAGCACAGATATGTGTCTCACCCTTTAGATATATTTAAAAGCCGAAGGGGCTAGAGTCATACCCGTCTCTCTGATATGAGAATAATCTACTCCAAAGGTGAAAACATCACATGAGAGTTAGAGAACTCTATGAAAGCCAAGTATCCAGCGCTCCTTGTGGAGCAGCTGTCGAATACTTGTGGGGTACGGGGGCGTAACCCTTTTTAAGGGGGTAGAGCCTCTTGGCAGTGCACATGT
The DNA here is from genome assembly GCA_023374045.1 of Limonium bicolor. NCBI lineage: Eukaryota > Viridiplantae > Streptophyta > Magnoliopsida > Caryophyllales > Plumbaginaceae > Limonium > Limonium bicolor. The sequence continues at coordinate 455,984,106 of CM041776.1, read as the reverse complement.
TTGCACTAAATTCTGTTATTTGTGCACTAAATTCTGTTATTTCGTATGCGGGGCATACCATAGTTGTAGGTGTGCGAGGCACACGATGTTGATTGTTGGATGTTGTTTGTGATGTTGTTTGTTCATTTGTTGGTGTTGTTGGGTATGCGGGCCGTACGTGGTTGATTTGTTTGTGTGGAATGTGCACTTGTTGTATGTATCATATGAAATACTTGTTGAAATGATGTGTCTACATCCATGAATGTAGTACTGTTCCTTATGATATGCGGGATATATATTTATAGTACCTTGTAGATTGATTACACATGGTATAGTCTGGATACAAAATAAATCCTTAGATATGGAATGTGTAATGATGGCATGGTGTGGACACCTCGGGGAGGTTGTCAGGATTGGTAGAACTGATAGGAAATGATGGTGCTGATGGATCGCCTATATCCATATATGTTTGAATTAACGCCACAAATGATGGCTATGTGCTGTATAAGTGCAATACAATGTGTATAAATGATATATCACATAGATATACATTTTGGGGTTATATGGGTAGTTTTAATACACCTATTTAAATAAAGCGACTTCGGGACGAAGTCTTTTTAAGGGGGGTAGATTGAAATACCCCTACTTAATTAAACATGATTTTAACATATAATTGATTACATTAAGGCCTAAACAATTAAGCATATAAGCCTTTTGGCGTAAGGTCTAAATTAAGGGGGATATGTTACATTATTATGAGCATGTAACAATTTGTGAACAAACGAACAATTAAATTTAGTACGAGCATATACATGTCCGAAAATATGATGGTGTTACATATTAATACGGTCACGTATATATATATATATATATGTACATATACACATCTATGAGCCTCAATTTTAAAACCCTATCCTATGTTGATTAAAGTTGATTAGGATCTAACCAGGTTTTAGGTCCACTTATAGCCTAAGATTAATAACTATGTCATATAACAATAATTATTAAAACCTAAGCTAGCTCACTGGAACCTATTATGAGTCGCCACCTAATTTTAACCTAAATCAAATTAGGAAAGGAGAGTTCGGGTTCGGGGGCTCGATATTCGACTTAATTAGGGTTCAATTACTTTCATTACCCCTCCTAGGTCGTTTTTCCTCTACTTGGTTTAATTACGGCTTTCTACAAAGTTGCTTTTTAACCTAGGTGCGCGCTTCTACTTTTTTGTGTTTTTTAGCATTTTTTGACAGAAAATTAAAGTGGAAATTAAAAACTAAACTAGGGTTTCGGAGGCAGAATTAGGTCAAATTTTATTTCCGTCCGTAGCCACGGACCTAATGTCCGAAGCCACGGACCCCAGTTAACCTACATAACAATAAAAGTCGAATTAAACAGAAAACAGAAAATTGTAAAGTCCGGGGCCTCGGACAGACCGTGGGCCCGGACACTATTAAAAAAACCTAATTTTTAAATTTTAAAAATCCCGCCGCCGTCCGTGGGTGTCCGAGCTTACGGACAGGGAGTCCGGGACCCCGGACACGACGTCCGTGGGTGTGGACAGCCCTCGGACGGCAGCTTTGAGGCTGTTCCCGAAGGTGTTTTCGGCTCAAAAGGTTATATGAGGTCTGTACTGGCGTGATGATTGGCTCGAAAGGTTTCTCACACACATGACTAATGCATAAACAGGCTAGGAATGTGGGAGAAAACAATAGCGCATTAAAGAGAGTAGCAGAAGTAGTAGAGGGCAGAAGCTTAGCTTCAGTTTACAGATTCTCCTGAAAATTTTGAACTTCTGTATAACCATGTCACCTAAGGTTATAAGGGGTGGCATTGAATTATTAATGGACCTAAAACATCTATAACACACTTAAGTAAGTTATAAACACTTGGGAGGAAAATTCAATGTCGAAATGGTGAACATACAGAAAGGAAAGAAAGAAAGGATAGCAGGTTTTGATGTTTCAGTTTCTTAATCCTACTGAAATCCTGAGTGTCTGTATAACTGAATTGCTAATGGAATGAGGGTGTTTTATTAGCTTATTAATAAACCCAACATACGCCTAAGTAGATCTGCAAAGTAAGAATTTTTGAGGGAGGACTGAGAAACTGAATGGTGGATAACCAGAAAGAAAATTGAAATAACCATTTTCAGATTCCTGCATCTGTTGTTTCAGTAACACTAGCACTATTATTTTGGGTTCAGTAACAAGCTTAAAATCTGGACTAAACAGATAACTAAGTGAATACAATTAAGGAGAAACTACAAACTCAACTTCGTGAACAACCAGAAAGAAGTCTAGGTGAAGTTATCAGGAACATGTTTCAGTTTCATGATGGCAGTATATCAGTTTTTGCCTCTGTATAATGAAGTTCAGTAGTGTTCTCAATGTTGTCCTGAAGTTGTCTTGGATTCAAACTCTTACTAAACCACTTGACTAGGTGGGTAAACAACTTGGGGAGAAGTTAGAAGTCACACTAATGGATAAAAAGAAGGATGGAAGAGAAGATACAGTTCTAGTGATTCCAGTTTTTCTGTTGCACCAGTTCTGTGCACAGAAGTTCCAGTGGTGTTATCCAAACTGCTTGACTTAGTTTTAAGTTTACAAACCTTGACAAGACACCAAACCAAGTGGGTAAATACCTAGTGGGGGATTAGAAGCCAGTTAAGAAAATTAAAACTGAAGTTCGATGAGGTAGAAGGCGGGGTTGTGTACCAGTTTTGTATCTATAACATGGGTTCTGTAAACACGAATTTCAGATAAGATATAAGGGTTGTATTGAATTATGAATGAACCTAGGAAACTCCTAATACACCTTACAAGGAAGCTATACGATATGGGAAAAATTTAAAGGCCAGACTAGAAAAACAGGAAGACAACGACAAGAGATTGCGTTAGTTTTCAGTCTTCAGTTTTCAGGTTCTGTATAACAGATTCCTTTTTTTTTCAGAAACAGAGCCCTTACTGCCTTGAGTCTGTCTAGGAATTTAAAACTATACTATGACACCTAAATAAGGGGACTAAATAGACTGGGAGAATAGAAACTCAAGTAGGGAACTGAAAAGAAAGACAAAACAGAATCAGACCATATCTCAGTTCTTATCGGTTTTGGATTAATTTCAAGTTTCAGTTTTTTTTCCTTGCTTCTGTATAACGTATCTTCAGAGGTTTTAACTGGATATTTTGAGCTGGCTCTAGTTGAGGACTGGCCTAATACCCTTAACTATCTGGTAATTAAGTTGGGGAAAAACAATGGGGGTCAAGTTAGTGCATAACCAGAAAAGAAACAGAAGGAAACGAATCAGTCATGTTTTCAGTATTTCAGTCTGAGTCAGTTCTGTGTAAGTGTAATACAGTCAGGTTGTGAGGGTTGGATTGGCTTGGGGAAGAACTCAGAATCTTGCTAACATACCTAACTAAGAGTGTAAGTACTTGGAACAGGATTAGAATCAGTTTAATGCTTTAAAACAGAAGTAGGAAGGATTAGATGCACACACAGTTGCTTCAGTTTTCTGCAAAAATTATGTCTTTGTAAAACGCAAATCCTGTTTTGGTTTTGTCCTTCTCTCGGTAACCATGTTTCTGTGCAGCTGAAACACAAATGGAATAAGAGCCTTGTACTGGTTATTACTAAACATAAAACCCAGCCATTTTACTTAAGTAAATCTGTAGGAAATTGGGATGAGATTAGAAACTGACAATCAAGCTGCAAGGGGAAGAGGGGAGAGGCATATCACCGGATGTGATTTCAGTTTCAACTGACTACTGTTTCTGTATAAGGGAGTACAGTAGAATGATGAGTGTGTAAGTGGGGATTAAGATACAATATAGTTGCAAAGCTTATAATGTATGATGAATGCAGTAGGATATAAGGTAAGTGGTAAAATTGGAATGTTGAGCGTATGGGATTTGATGAGAAATGGAGACAATATATATATATATACACTACCGGAAATCATGACAAGGATTATAAAACCTTGAGTTATAATCTGTTACAAGTTTTGGTGTTATAAAAATTAAGTATCTACGACATGTGGTTAGTATATGATTATATTATAATCAATGAGAAATATGTGAATAAAGGAGGACAAGTATAATATATGTGCGTGCCCATTATTTTCGGTACATGCATATAGTTACCCAAACTATATGTTATAAAGTTGAATGACACATAAAATATCATACTATAAAACATCGAGAAATAAGTGTAACGCTAAACAATATTATGTGAGCAAACCATAGTTTAATAGAACCGTCATACTGAGAGCATGTGTATATCTAAACACAAGTCAAGAATAAAGATACAAACTATAGTATACAATTACATGAAAACACTATAGTTAACATATGATTCTAGTATGATAAACAAACCTTGAATGAAAGATAACAAGCGTATAATGGAAGGTTCCATACTCCAAAGTAAACCGAGTATTAACTCACACTACGAGTAAAAAACTTAAAGTCAACAATACCAAAACTCATAACAGTTGTATTACTTGGGTTACTGACATTATTCGGAAATACCGAAACATAATGTCATGTGGATTGACACTTAGCGTTCTCTGTATTGTTAGATCGCCCGTCAGACGTGTGCGCGCTCGAGGAAAAAAACTTAGTGGTCTACACTGCGCGACCTTGACACGGTGTACAGTATGTAAAGGGATTTGATCCGGGTTGTCCTGAGGAATTCCTCGGGCTTGGATTTGTTTGATAAATAACTTGTGTGAATGTATGTATGTATGTGATTTATGTGTGTGTTGTGTAGTTATGTTCACTTCATTATGTATTTATGCACGAACGTCCTACGGGACTAATACTACGTCGACTATATATCGACTTATACGAAACTACATATGCGAAATGTGTGATTGTGACCCCTGTTGCTTGAACTAATACGCTAAGTATTACAAGTATGTAGTTATAACCTAAGTAAAATACTTAGGAACGGGACACGACATTGTCGGTCTCTAGAGCTTTGACTCAAACGTGAATGTTACCTAGAACAATTCTAGGCATGCGTAAGACCCGTAGGGCAGCCAACAAATTAAGTGATGTACTCCATAACTAAAACCGTAACTGACTATCTAACTAACAAAGCTAACAGTGGAGTGTGAATGAATGTGATGATGTACCTTAATCCAGACAGTCACTGGCTGCTGGTCGCGCATAGAGATCTCTTGGGTTATCCCGTATCGGGTTTTCCCTAGTTAATCCTGATCGAGCCTAGATAGATCGTCAGGAGGAGTGTGCTACCGTTGGCACCAGGCCCTTGGCCACCTAAATGGACGCCTTTACAAAGGCAAAGTGAATAAGTCCCAGAGTCTTCGGATGATCAGGGCAGTGAGCACCTTTGTGTGTACGTGGGACTACTGTCCAAGTGAGTATATTTCGGGTTGTCCTAACTGACGCCCGACTGTGCTAACTTAAACAAACGATATGTGAAGGCCCGGAGGGCCGAGTGATGTACTATGTGATGATGTTAACATACGATGAATGAGTTCTCAATGCCATTGTATTATATGATGTATGACAGTAATGTGTATATCGCTGACAAAGCATGAAATGAATCTAATATCAAGTCGGTTAAAAATGACAAGTGACCAATAGGGTCCAGATCCGGCATACTCAGCGTCTATCGCTGAGACTACACTTATTGTGCAGGTTGCTGAACACGTTGAAGCCGAAGTGCGGGACTGGGTAGTTAGGATTTGGATTATGTTAGATGCTCACAGTAGTTGTGCTTTTGATACTTAGATAGAAATGTAGGTGGTATCTCGTTGTCACAGCGGATTGTATTTTTAAGTTTAATTTTGTTAAGATGTTGTACTGCTACATCACTCGTATGGGGGAGTGGTGGCAAGTAACACCCATGTGAGTTCTATTACTGTAATTCCTTCCGCTGCGAGACGCCTTTAATTCCAGTTCACGTGAGCGATTATTACGTATTTGTTATGAGGGGTGTTACAAAAGTGGTATCAGAGCGGAGTACCGCTCTGATGACGAGATACTAGGTTAAGACAGTGAGCTTAGGATTTGGGAAACTTGGGAAACGTTTGTGAGGTACGAAACGTCTGTGTCTTAATGAAAGTATGTGTTGGTAGAGCCTTTGGCCTGCAAGTGTTAGCCCATGGGGCAAATAAATGAGTTGACTGTATTATGGTGCGTTATTGAGAAGACGAACGGTAATACCGACATCTAGTGGTGGTGGGAGCCAGGAAGCTGACCAAGTGCATAAAGGCCCGGGAATATTACCCCTGTTAAGGTTCAGCTGAGAGCGCAGCCAGGAGGAGACACAAACTTCATGAGTACATGGGCGACAGTCCACTTTCATGTGGAAGTCCATTACGAACTACCGCCGACAGTACCCCTCCCGCCACAACCCAATGAGTATAATGCAACTAAGAAATATAATCCCGATGATAGGGAAAAAGGGCTACCAAGCCCAACGGACTGTCTAAACACTCTCGCAGCGAATGAATAATTCCTGCCCCTGTAACACTGATACAACCTCAATGTCATACCCCCATTGACGACCAAGCGCCGTAGCATTAGGCACCGCCAGAGGCGAGCACCACTACTACTACAACGTCGTGGAAATGATCACCCAAGAACAGCAGGGCGAGCGGACCGAGAGCGCCATGAACTCCGCGAGACCGTCGCCCGCACCTTTTGACCACCAAACTGTAAAAAGGAGTTATCTTGAGAACGTGGAGGAACTTTGTGAGACCGTCCTGTTATGCTCAACTTCAATCCTAAACTTGTGTGCGCACAATACAGTGACACTAGGACCCTGTCGTGACGGTACCTGTAGGGAGACAAAGTCCAAACGTTTACACTATTATAAATATAATGTGAGGGAGGACTTGATTATACTAATGACAATGTGGTCAGGAAAATTTCCCAAATCCAAATATCATCGTATTCATGAACAATCTTTCTATCAGTAATTAATCAACTAATGCAGCAGTGAGACAAACAAGTCGGAAACCGACAACTCTACTTGCATGGTGCGCTTGCAACTGCAAGCGCTGATTTGAACAATGTACTAATTTTCGTCTACCCCGCGCACTTGCCACTGCAAGTGCTGCAAATAATTACTACTGCAGTTACCACTGCTATTATCGTACAAACGAATACTGTAAACTGCGTAAACCTATGGTACGACACCATGGCTACCAATAATCACCAAACAATTGTACACCTCTAGTATAAACTACATAACTACAATTGTTACAATAAACCTCTAAGATACGAGGCCTACAACCTCTGAAGAACCCGACGAGTCCGAATAACGCAATGAAAATGGCACACCAGCCCATTACAATTATAACTATTAAGCAAGACGAGTCAAATGACATGGGCTAAGAGCCAAGATAACATAATTTAATTAACAAACCATTAAATGGCTGAATTGGAAGTGGACGGTGAAACCTGATTCCCGGGGATCAAGGGAAAGCCAACCACAAATTGGGGTGAAAGGCTAGTGCAACACTGGTGCTGATCACACCAGAGTCGTATGACTCCTGAAACTCTTCACAAGTTGTCAACATTAATTACAGTAAGGATAAACAAAACTGCAGTATCCTAGTTACAAACAACTAGCAAAGGAAACTTGCGATTAACAGTTACGTTGTATATATATTAAATCATACAAATAAAACTACGAAGGGAATACGACCGTATAACGATCGCTGCCATACAGTTTCCAACTATATCGTATGCGCAATGTTTATATTTATTCACTTACATTTATATCTCATGATTTATTCTCTTATATTTTATGTCACATTTTCATCATCATCTTGATGTACGATGATTATTTGATTGATGCATTATATTATGCAATATATTAAGAACTTTATCTTAATATTATGTAACATTTCAGGACATATATATTGATAATTCCTAAGGTTTATATTATATCAACCTTAGCCTATAAATTCAATTTTCTCATTAAATACTGTAACCCATACCTTAATAAAATATTATACACATCATATGTTATAACATTCTAACTTTATAATAAATGTAACTTATAGGTTACTAACTATATTCGTGTATACGCCAACCCGTGATGAACACAAGAGAATTAGAAAAATGTATCAGTCCACAGATGGACCAAGAGTGAAAAGAACAACTCTACCGTAATACGGCTATTACCAATACCTTCGCAACAAGGAACGTGAATCAACGCTGAACGCGTGAGTAATTACCACCTCTGAGCACCACCTTTACCAAGGAGTGCCATATACTGTAATGTACAATTACAACTAATCAACATCAAGATTAAAGTAATATGTATTATCAATATCATACCGATTATGAAACAAGTTCTAAGTAGAAGAAGGGCTACCGCAATGGGCGTCCCGCCATGTAAAGAAAACGAAAAGTATCAATATATGTTAAAGACATGTCGTTTACTACTATGACGACTGTCAGTGACGAAAAAAAAATATATATATATGTAAATTGAACCAATGACAACCACCTAAATCGATATCATAGAACACACAAGTCAAACGCTAAATAGCGTAAATAAGCAAGCATCTAATGTACAAATAAGGGGCATAAGCTCAGGAGACCGGGAACACCGACTCCAATTACCTTTCAAGGTATTTACTAACATAACAATGTCTAAGTTAATATAATGAAGCAATGGAGCTACGGTACATACCGTAAGCAATGTGAATGACAATGATGAATTACTAACAGGCGCCAAACCGCACACTTGAAAAAATAAATAACTGCAGTTACAAGTAACTAGCACTAAACAATAAGTAACAACAAAGACAGTACTTACTAGCTGAATACCAGGAGTATATACCAGCATGTAATGTTAATCACTAATAGTGATAAATGTTCAGTCCTAATGGACGAACCTGATCTTAGGAGAAGTGGCATACAAGGATTCACTTATAGTATTTGTAAAAACAACTCATTTGCAGTACCATCAATGAGAATGGTTGAGAAAATAAAGAGCCAAGATGCTCAAGCAATCATGCAATCTACAATACACCCAATTAAACGGAACAGTGAACGCGTATAAATACCCAAGTATGAGAACTTACCCTACGCCATATCGGGAAGCAAAGGTAAGATATGATAATGATTAAAATTGGAGGAAAGAATTATGTATATACTCATGGAGAACTGACATTGCTACCTCAGCACCAATATTTCATAAACGATTGCAACCATACAGACGAATCAACGTTCAACGTTCAACTGGTTAGCGACCAAGTGCTACCAATAATATGTTACTAAGGACATGAGTCCAGGGAACAAAAATAATATTCCAACCACCTTACCACCATACTGCTAGAACATTAGAGTCTATGACAAGATAACCAACATTGCGGACCAATCAACATCAAACTACAACAAGGACATCCATCAAAGGGAGATTGACAATAGAATACTTCACAATAGTCGTGTGACGGACACTACCAGTTTACTAAACGAGACATAGGACGACCGCACTCCGATAGGAGCATGTGGGCCTGACAGACTTATTTATAGGTTAGTCAGGTAAGTAGTAATGTATCAGTATGGTACCCCATGCATGTAGACAAGTAGTGTTAGGAACACGAGAAGTAGTCAACTCCGTACTACGGACAGTGATGCAGATTACCTCGAAGATGGACGAGAAGAGCCGCAGCTAACCAACGGGCTAGAGAAACCAAGAACCTACAACACAGAGACTTTTGTAACACCCCTCATAACAAATACGTAATAGTCGCTCACGTGAACAGGAATTAAAGGCGTCTCACAGCGGAAAGAATTACAGTAATAGAACTCACATGGGTGTTACTTGCCACCACTCGCCCATACGAGTGATGTAGCAGTACAACATCTTAACAAAACTAAACAAAAATACAATCCGCGGTGACAACGAGATACCACCAACATTTCTATCTAAGTATCGAAAGCACAACTACTGTGAGCATCTAAACATATTCCAAATCTTACAACCCATTTCCAGTGGAATCATTTAATACATAATGAGGTATGAACGGTAGATCCACATCAACAACGTCCTAACTACCCAGTCCCACACTTTGGCTTCAACGTGTTCAGCAACCTGCACAATAAGTGTAGTCTCAGCGATAGACGCTGAGTATGCCGGATCTGGACCCTATTGGTCACTTGTCATATTTAACCGTCTTGATATTAGATTGATTTCATGCTTTGTCATTTTACAGATATAATAAACACTGTAACAACATGCATGATTATATAATCATTCATCCAATCCAAACAGTCATATATGGATATACACATTACTGTCATACATCATACAATACAATGGCATTGAGAGCTCAATCATCGTATATTAACATCATCACATAGTACATCACTCGGCCCTCCGGGCCTTCACATATCGTTTGTTTAGGTTAGCACAGTCGGGCGTCAGTTAGGACAACCCGAATTATACTCACTTGGACAGTGGTCCCACGTACACACAAAGGTGCTCACTGCCCTGATCATCCGAAGACTCTGGGACTTATTCACTTTGCCATTGTAAAGGCGTCCATTTAGGTGGCCAAGGGCCTGGTGCCAACGGTAGCACACTCCGCCTGACGATCTATCTAGGCTCGATCAGGATTTACTAGGGAAAACCCGATACGGGTTAACCCAAGAGATCTCTACGCGCGACCAGCAGCCAGTGACTGTCTGGATTAAGGTACATCATCACATTCATTCATACTCCCCTGTTAGCTTTGTTAGTTAGATAGTCAGTTGTAGTTTTAGTTATGGAGTACATCACTTAATTTGTTGGCTGCCCTATGGGTCTTACGTATGCTTAGAATTATTCTAGGTCACATTCACGTTCGAGTCAAAGCTCTAGAGACCGACAATGTTGTGTCCCGTTCCTAAGTATTTTACTTAGGTTATAACTACATACTTGTAATACTTAGCGTATTAGTTCAGGCAACAGGGGTCACAATCACACATTTCGCATATGTAGTTTTGTATAAGTCGATCTATAGTCGACGTAGTATTAGTCCCGTAGGACATTCGTGCATAAATAAATAATGCAGTGAACATAACTACACATCACACACATAAATCACATACATACATACATTCACACAAGTTATTTATCAAACAAATCCGAGTCCGAGGAATTCCTCAGGACAACCCGGATCAAATCCCTTTACATACCGTACACCGTTGACTAGATTCGTGTAGTGCAGACCACTAGAGCTTTCGAGCGCGTACGTCGGGAATGCGATCTAGTAATACGAGGAACACTAAGCGTCAATCCATATGACAACACAATTCGGTATTCCCGAATAACGTTTGAAATCCTAGTACTATGTCCCTAGACTTAACATTTGTTACTAATTAAAGTATCGTTATTAATATTTTATAAACCCCTAACTCGTTGTGTGGGTTAGTTCTCGGTTTTCATTAGAGCATGAAACCTTACGTTATACACTTATGATACTTCACTAGGGTTTATTTATCAAACCAAGGTCCTATACTAACCTTAGTATTTTATGTCGTTATAGTGTCTAACTTTATTTCTTGGTACATTTTTATTTATGTAAGTATGCATTTAGCATAACAGCTTGAATACTATATCCCTAGTCACATAATATTATTTGTGTTACTTCTTTTCCATAATGTTATATGGTACGATATTTTATGTGCCACCAGACTTTATTACATGTGGCTTGGCAACTTAGGAATGTATCGAAAATAATATACCATGTGTCACGTTTGAGCTCCTATATTATATACTTTCATTATTCATAAAACTACCACATAACTTATAATATATTGTAGGTATTTAATCTTTATAACACCAAAACCTTGTGGTATAATATAACCCAAGGTTTCTTCCCACTTGTTCACTATCGGTTACATATATACATGTACCACTAATTTCTCTTTACATCACAAAACCACCATCCTACCATTTCCCCAATACAGACTAATAGATTTAGACTGCATCACCCTTCAACTAAATTCCATCCTTAGTATGCCTCTGTAACAGATCTGTACAGGAAATTATTCATTTCAGAACACCCAGAACTGATGCATTAAGTTTGTTAAACCTTTCCTCTTCTGTTTTGTTCCTCTTTTCTCGATTTGCTCTTGTTTCACTCCCTCTTTTCTCATCTGTTTAGTTACTCATTTCATGGTTGTTTTTACAATTTCATTTCAATCTGTTATAGACACAGAAACAACTCTACAGAATCTGAAACAGCAAGGCCAGAAAACTGGAACATCATTTGTTCATCCCTTCCTCAATCCTTGATTTAGGTTTACTGGTTGGTTTCCAAACCTTTCAAGCTATTAACCACTCGCTGCTTGCATTGGAGAAAGGTTGGACTCAAAAACAACTCAAAAACATGTTGTTATCACCTCAGAAACTCACTTTACCGAAATCAGTCAAAACTGTACTATAAAACCAAAACCATAACCTGACAATCCATCTTGTATCTTGTACTTTGCTCACGGTTCTGGTTTGAATTTTCCCTAGGTTGTTTAACTACCTAAGTAAGTACCTCAGTATAGTTTTGACCTCAAAACAGATTTACCAACACAATGTTTAAACTCATAAAGGTTCCTATAGAAGATCAGAATTGCAGAATTTAGTTCAGAACAGATATGTGTTCTATCTGTTTTTCTTCTGTTTCATTCACAGTTGAATTATAGTTTGTTTCTCTATCCTACCGATGGGTTTACACACTTAGTTAAGTTAGTTAGCAAGGTTTAAAGCCCTTGAATCGCTCAATGCCTCCCGCCTATATCCTTTGCAATTTACTATACAGAAACAGAAGATTCCCTGCAACTGTAACTGAAGTTGTAAACTGATATATGCTCTCATTTTGTTTTCTGCCCATTGTCTAAACTGACCTACCACTCTTTCCTGTATTCGTGAATCAACATTTTAATTTTTCTTTCATTACACTCAAGTAGTTTAGGGTGTGATATTTCTGTTAAGTACCCTCAGACCCGAAACACAGACCACTACAAAACAGAAGTCTGAAATCTGAAACTATAACACTACTATATTCTCCTCTGTCTTTTTTCTTTGTTAAGAGAATTGACTTCCAACCTTCAGATGTACATATCCACTTAGTTCAGTATATTAGCAATGTGTTGGATTCCTTGTAAGTCCCTAAAACCTCTTTAACACCTGTATGGTTCGATTATGCAGGAACCGAAGTTTCTGAAATTACAACCGAAACAGAAACTGGTTTATACTCTTATTCTCACTCCTGTCTGTTTCCTAAACTGAGCTACACGCTCTTCATTTCCTTACTCATTTAGCTAATGATTACCGAGATTCTTAGATTCAAGGGTAACCCAAACAACTTACTGATGCTTCTGTAATTGTGTTCACTGAACTGAAACAGCAGGACAGAAACTGTAACAGCTGGACTTTCTCTTCCATTTTATTTTCTGTTTAACTTACAGTTTGATCCTCAATCCTCACTAAATAACTTACCCAGTTACTGAAGCATCTCCATCAAGCTTCTTTTTAAACTCAACAAACCCGAAACAGTTCTGTTACAGAGACATGGGAAATGACCAGACAGCTATCTGCTAAGAAGAACTGAAACTCAAACTGTAATAAAACTGGTGTTTCATCATCATAATGTTTGTCTTTCTGTGATCATCCATTTATCCTCTCTCTTTCTCCTAATTCATTACCCAATCAACTAGTTGTCTGGCTAGGTTTATTCTCATAACAGTCCTAGATTACCCATGTCACTCTTCTGGAATTCTTCTACTCAGAAACCGATATTTTTCATTGTCACAGAAAACAGTTTCTAGCACCAGTTTTTTTTTCTTTCTTCTTCTCCTTCTGAGTTTAATCCCAAGGTACTAGTTGATTCACACTCTTCTCTAGAGGTTTAGTTGTTCCTAGGTTTACAGATATCTAAAACACGTTTCCTAGTGTTACTGAACCAAAGTTTCCAAAACAGAAACTAGCCTCTTATATCATCATTCTCCTTATCTCAGTGTTGGGCATCAGGTTGAGTTTTAAATCTCCTCAAGGTGTTCTTTCCCATACTTAGGTGTGTTAGAAGTCTTAGATTCATTACTCATCTCGTGAGTCAGTTGTACAGAAATACAGAAACCCAAAACTAACAGAAACATCAACACTGTTAGACTTCCTTCGATCTATTTTTATGAGAATCTTCAGTTTTGTTTTTCTTTTCAGTTCCCCTTCATTACTAACCTAGATGGTTATCTGTTTGATAGAGTTTTAAGTTTCTAACCTAGTCTTTCTATCCTCACATTTCCTCTGCCAAGCAGATACATAACACGGTCTCATCAGTTGTAAATTACTCAGCAATCAAAGAAAACAGAAACTGCTACATCTGTTTTCTGTTTTGTTTTCTTTTCTTTGGTTAGGATCTGGTTTTACTTCTTTCCCTCAACATCCTCACGTATTGAGACATAGTTAGATGTATTATAGGGTGATAGTGTATTAGAAGCTCAAAACTACCCAAAACAGTAAGAATCCATCCACAGGAATTGGTGATACAGAACTGAGTATATATAAAAAAAAGATGGAACTGCTACAGATTCTTCTGTTAATTCCTATCGACTGATGCATCAGTTTAGTCTCTGTCTATAGGATTTACTCACGAATGACTCACCTTCTTATCTTTGTTGTCTCTCCTAGTAGTGTTTGGCACGGTATGAGTTCTCCAGAATCTCCTTTCAGCTAGACAGAAAACCTACAAGTTATTCAGTTAATACTTGCTTTAGTTTCGGTAATCAGCATGAAGGAACACAGGCCTCATTCTTTAGTAGCCTTTCTTACCGAGACCAAAGGCTAATTGGCTGGGCTTTTGTTCGATCTCAAAATGGACTCAGCAAGAGAACTTCACCCACTGGAATGGAGAAGACAGAGGAAGCAGTTACAGGCTATAACATCAGTATACACGAAGGTAGAGTCGAGGAGATCGCAGTAACTGAAACTCCCTTGCTTACCTTGTTGATTGTTAGGATTGTTTTAGTGCGCAAGCTTAACCACACCAAACAGAAGTGCTGGGAGTAGACAGGTGCGTGGGCTACTGGATTAAGGGTGGAGATTAGTGTACCATAGTTGAGCAGTGGGTCAGTGAAAGGGAATCCAAAATACGAAGAAAACAATCGAGGAGCTGGAGTTACCTTCACGTAGGAACAACCACAGTGTTCTTGGCTTGCAGTTGGTGTGGGCATGCAAGCGAGGAAGAGTTTGGCTAGGATAGAGGTTTAAACTAGTGGGTCGGGACAAGGAGGTATGGCTCTGTGGATAAACAACGTTGCTGTGAATTTCCAGGGGCTTGGGAACAGCCACTGTGTACGAGTTACAAGAAGGTCATGGGTGGAAATGAGAGAATAGAATCCTGTCGCCTAACAGTGGGGATAAGGGAAATTCGTTTTCTGTTTTCCTGTTGATCTGTTTGAACTCCCTGTATCGAGAAGAATGAGAGGTACCGACACTGTGTCTGGCTTCTCCTTTTCATTTCTGTTACCTCAGTGCAGTTGTTACTAAACATAAATCGTGTGCATTATCTACCAAATCCAAGAACAGCTCAATCGGTTAAGGTTTCAGGTTAGGTACGAAAGGTCTCGGGTTCGAATCCCGGCTAGAGCATATTTGCTCTTTTATTTTTTTCAGCCTTATTATACCTATATATTGCATATAAGTGACTTGTATTAACATGTCACGTTATTAGTTGTATGTACATATATATGTACGACTATTTTTTTTTGTCACGTTTCGGTTATATGTACAACGTTATAATCTTGTAACGTTATGTACATTTACATATATATCTGTATGTACATAAATACGGTAATAATAAAATGTTCGTTATGTCACGTTTTTAATTACATCATTATACGGGTACAACTATTTATAGTAGTGTTCTCGTTATATACACAACGTTATAATTTTGTAACGTTGTGTATATGTACGAAAAAAAATCGTTTTATGCTTTAATGTTGTAAGTTATATATTTAAAAAACGTTTAATTATTTAGGGGTATTTCAGTCTACCCCCCTTAAAGAGACTTCGTCCCGAAGTCATCTTTCTCGAATGCTTTATAGTAACTACCCATATAGTCGTGGTGCACATCTATTTGATGTGGCGATACCTAAGCGGTACAGTATAACTGAATTCATAAGGAGTGTACACATATATAGATAACAATAGTCAACCATTCATACATGTTCACAACATACACGTGTGCGCAATGCGCCAACAATTCATACATCCGAGTATCTCGTAGGATACTTACATACACGTTCACAACATACACATATGCGCAATGCGCAAACAACCTACCAACAAGACAAAAACACGTATGCCCCGCATACAAACACACATACACACATGATAATCAATTAGTACACGTATGTCCCGAAGTTGCTTTACTTAATAGGTGTATTAATAACTACCCTTACAATCCCATAATGTATATCTATGTGATATATCATTTACGCATATTGTGTTGTGCTAATACCGCACATAGCCCTCAATTGTGGTGTTAATTCAAACACATATGGATATAGGTGATCCATCAGCACCATCATTTCCTATCAGTTCTACCAACCCTGACAACCTCCCCGAGGTGTCATACCATATCATCCTTCCACATTTCGTATCTAATTATTCGTTTCGTATCTAAGCGATATCCTAAGTAATCAATCTACAAGGTACAACAATATATATATATATCACAGTATCATAAAGAAAGTACTACACCTGGGTGTAAACACGCCATTAGGTATTTCATAAAATTCATACCTACGAGTGCACATCTCACACAAACAAATCAACCACGTTCTCTAGATACTTCTCGTTACAGTTTGGTGGCTAAAGGTCCCTTCACGGGCGACGGTCTCGCGGAGTTCATGGTGCTCTCGGTCCGCTTGTCCTGCTGTTCTTGGGTGATCCTTTCCACGACGTTGTAGTAGTAGTGGCGCTCGCCTCTGGCAGTGCCTAATGATACGGCACTTGGTCGAATGGAGGTATGACAATGAGGTTGTATTAATGTTACAGGGGCAGGAATTATTCATTCGCTGCCAGAGTGTTTAGACAGTCTGTACTAACAAGAGCCAATGTCATATTATACCTCAAACTGAATATCAGTGGGAAAAGACACACGAATGTATGCTAGTGATCCAAATAAGAAGATGCACAGTAATGAAAAGAGGGAAATTGAGCCTATGTTCATGGGTCTGCACCTCATACAGAGCGAGTGGGCCCATTAGAACGAACTTGGGAGAGAGCACAGATATGTGTCTCACCCTTTAGATATATTTAAAAGCCGAAGGGGCTAGAGTCATACCCGTCTCTCTGATATGAGAATAATCTACTCCAAAGGTGAAAACATCACATGAGAGTTAGAGAACTCTATGAAAGCCAAGTATCCAGCGCTCCTTGTGGAGCAGCTGTCGAATACTTGTGGGGTACGGGGGCGTAACCCTTTTTAAGGGGGTAGAGCCTCTTGGCAGTGCACATGTTTGCACTAAATTCTGTTATTTGTGCACTAAATTCTGTTATTTCGTATGCGGGGCATACCATAGTTGTAGGTGTGCGAGGCACACGATGTTGATTGTTGGATGTTGTTTGTGATGTTGTTTGTTCATTTGTTGGTGTTGTTGGGTATGCGGGCCGTACGTGGTTGATTTGTTTGTGTGGAATGTGCACTTGTTGTATGTATCATATGAAATACTTGTTGAAATGATGTGTCTACATCCATGAATGTAGTACTGTTCCTTATGATATGCGGGATATATATATTTATAGTACCTTGTAGATTGATTACACATGGTATAGTCTGGATACAAAATAAATCCTTAGATATGGAATGTGTAATGATGGCATGGTGTGGACACCTCGGGGAGGTTGTCAGGATTGGTAGAACTGATAGGAAATGATGGTGCTGATGGATCGCCTATATCCATATGTTTGAATTAACGCCACAAATGATGGCTATGTGCTGTATAAGTGCAATACAATGTGTATAAATGATATATCACATAGATATACATTTTGGGGTTATATGGGTAGTTTTAATACACCTATTTAAATAAAGCGACTTCGGGACGAAGTCTTTTTAAGGGGGGTAGATTGAAATACCCCTACTTAATTAAACATGATTTTAACATATAATTGATTACATTAAGGCCTAAACAATTAAGCATATAAAGCCTTTTGGCGTAAGGTCTAAATTAAGGGGGATATGTTACATTATTATGAGCATGTAACAATTTGTGAACAAACGAACAATTAAATTTAGTACGAGCATATACATGTCCGAAAATATGATGGTGTTACATATTAATACGGTCACGTATATATATATATATATGTACATATACACATCTGTGAGCCTCAATTTTAAAACCCTATCCTATGTTGATTAAAGTTGATTAGGATCTAACCAGGTTTTAGGTCCACTTATAGCCTAAGATTAATAACTATGTCATATAACAATAATTATTAAAACCTAAGCTAGCTCACTGGAACCTATTATGAGTCGCCACCTAATTTTAACCTAGATCAAATTAGGAAAGGAGAGTTCGGGTTCGGGGGCTCGATATTCGACTTAATTAGGGTTCAATTACTTTCATTACCCCTCCTAGGTCGTTTTTCCTCTACTTGGTTTAATTACGGCTTTCTACAAAGTTGCTTTTTAACCTAGGTGCGCGCTTCTGCTTTTTTGTGTTTTTTAGCATTTTTTGACAGAAAATTAAAGTGGAAATTAAAATACCTAAACTAGGGTTTCGGAGGCAGAATTAGGTCAAATTTTATTTCCGTCCGTAGCCACGGACCTAATGTCCGAAGCCACGGACCCCAGTTAACCTACATAACAATAAAAGTCGAATTAAACAGAAAACAGAAAATTGTAAAGTCCGGGGCCTCGGACAGACTGTCCGTGGGCCCGGACACTATTAAAAAAACCTAATTTTTAAATTTTAAAAATCCCGCCGCCGTCCGTGGGTGTCCGAGCTTACGGACAGGGAGTCCGGGACCCCGGACACGACGTCCGTGGGTGTGGACAGCCCTCGGACGGCGGCTTTGAGGCTGTTCCGAAGGTGTTTTCGGCTCAAATTTTATGGGTGCGTAGCCTGAAAGATGTACAATACGTTAGTGGTCGAAAGTTTCTCAATTTGAATTCAAATTAGCACGAAACTTGGTAAACAAGTTATTGGACAGAAGCTTGAATAAACAGCAATACGAAGCGTATGAAGGTTAGTTTGAGCCCAAGTTTGAGGCAAGACAGATATACCGTGGTGAATTGGGGAAGTGGAGTTTCTACCTGTTTTACCTTTGGATTCACAACGTTTCTTCACACCGGGATTCGTCGAGTGCTCCGTTGATGGCAGACCCAGAGATTTCAAACCCAAGCTTCTGGTTGTTGGTTGTTCTTGCTGTTCTTCACGTTTTGGAGGTGTTTTTTGTGGGGTTTTTATGATTCTTGGTGCTTTGGGAATTGGAAAACGTGTTTAGGTGGTGATTTCGGGGGATTTTCGGTATGATTTGGGTGGCCGGGTGTTGGAAAACGCGAGAGAGAGAGAGAGGAGGCTGTGTATTCTGACTCTCTAGGGTTCTTGAGCATATGAGGTTCTGATTTTATCCAAAAACCTATCCCTTATATAGACTTTCTTAAAGATAAAGAAAATCTAGTAAAAGTAAGATTTTTTGACATTTTAGTTAAGAGACTTCCCAAAGGAATTTTGCTATGAAATTTTAACCACGTGTCAAGGATGGAAATTATGAATTTTCTGAAGTGGAATCGGATTTTTTAAATGTTGGAATATTTTTAAATTGAATTTCTCGTCAGATTCAGTCAGAAATTGCTAGAAAATTATTGGAAACTCGAAAATCAAATTCCAACGCCATTATGCTTAGAATGTCATCCTCTATCATGGTTAAAATATCAAAGCATTTCAAGCTGATTTGGGCATCCTTTGGAGGAGAGATAAAGCTTATAGGAGGTCTTAGGAGCCTCTAAAGATTACCAAAACGCCCCTAAAATGACGAAGCTGCTCCTCATGCCATGGGATGTGCCGCTCGAGCCGGAATCCCTCACTACTCGATTAAAACGCCCCTCACATCACCAGGACCTCGTGGACCCTTACCAGGGGGGTCAAATTTTGGGTATAACAGATTGCCACCCGTCAACTAGACTTTGTAATGAAAGTGAGAAGGCTATTGATGCTTGAGTGATACCCCAAAATTTCAAATGTTTCCAAGACCCTGCATGTTATCGAAAACTGATAATTGTGTCGAGCTATTCTAAGGCGCTGACTACCTATAAGTAAAATGAGTAATGTCAAGCAATTCTAAGGCGTTGACTACCTATAATGATGATATGATGTCAAACTATTCTAAGGTTGACTGCCTGCAAGTAAAGTGAAATGAAGCAATGTCAAGCGGTTCTAAGGCGTTGACAACCTAAAATGTGGAAATGAGATAATGTCAAGCGATTCTAAGGCTTGTGAAACCTAAAATGTGGAAATGAGATAATGTCAAGCGATTCTAAGGCATTGACAACCTAAAATGTGGAAATGAGATAATGTCAAGCGATTCTAAGGTGTTGACAGCCTAAAATGTGGAAATGAGATAATGTCAAGCGATTCTAAGGTGTTGACAACCTAAAATGTGGAAATGAGATAATGTCAAGCGATTCTAAGGCGTTGACAACCTAAAATGTGGAAATGAGATAATGTCAAGCGATTCTAAGGTGTTGACAACCTAAAATGTGGAAATGAGATAATGTCAAGCGATTCTAAGGTGTTGACAACCTAAAATGTGGAAATGAGATAATGTCAAGCGATTCTAAGGCGTTGACAACCTAAAATGTGGAAATGAGATAATGTCAAGCGATTCTAAGGCATTGACAACCTAAAATGTGGAAATGAGATAATGTCAAGCGATTCTAAGGCGTTGACAACCTAAAATGTGATAACTGGGTGGTATGCAAATGCATAAATGCTGAGATGTTGATGACGCTAATGATGCTGATGATGTTGATGATGTTGATGATGCTGATGATGCTGATGATAATGCTGATGATAATGCTGATGATGCTGATGATGCTGATGATAATGCTGATGATGCTGATGATAATGCTGATGAACGGATGCTTCTGGGGACCGAAACCCGTGCCAATGCTCCTGGCTGGACCCAATGTGGACTTATTGCCATCGCCCCCCAAGCCGGTGTGCAGGGATAACTCCTGGTAAAAACCTTGGGGACTTATTGCCTTCGCCCACCATTCGTTGATCCCGAAAATAAGTTGACATCGCAAAAGGAGGATTTATTGCCATCACCTCGCCAACTTTTCTCTCGCCAGGTCTTGTGACGCGCCTGGATAATGCAACTAGGTCTTACGACGAGCCTATGTGAATGAGATGAATGCAATGTGTCTGATAAGAGTGGGTAAGCTAAAGGGTAACGCTAGGTCTTACTACGAGCCTAAGGGAATGCAGCTAGGTCTTATGGCGAGCCTAAAAACGGTTCTAGGTCTTATGGCGAGCCTAAAAATGGTTCTAGGTCTTATGACGAGCCTAAAGGGATGCAACTAGGTCTTACTACGAGCCTAAGGGAACGTGACTAGGTCTTATGGCGAGCCTAAAAATGGTTCTAGGTCTTATGGCGAGCCTAAATATGGTTCTAGGTCTTATGACGAGCCTAAAGGGATGCAACTAGGTCTTACTACGAGCCTAAGGGAATGTGACTAGGTCTTATGGCGAGCCTAAAAATGGTTCTAGGTCTTATGGCAAGCCTAAATATGGTTCTAGGTCTTATGACGAGCCTAAAGGGATGCAACTAGGTCTTACTACGAGCCTAAGGGAATGTGACTAGGTCTTACTACGAGCCTAAGGACGGACCTAGGTCTTATGACGAGCCTAAAGGGATGGATCTAGGTCTTATGACGAGCCTAAAGGTTGTGAAAGTGAGTAAAATGTATGATGGGTTTAAATGGATGTAGAAGGATTAGGGTTTATGTCAAATCTGGAGATGGTGGGGCTCATGATGGGCCTATGAATGTTTGGGTGTGAAAGTAGGGCTTAGGACGGGCCTGAGGGAATTTGATGTGGAGGTAGGGCTTAAGGCGGGCCTGGGGAATTTTTTGTGGAGGTAGGGCTTAGGACGGGCCTGAGGGAATTTGATGTGGAGAAAGGGCTTAGGACGGGCCTGAGTGGTATGAGAAGGGTTTGAATCCTTTGGGTTTCTGGCTTTTGGGCCTCAATCGGTGTCATTGTCGCAATTGTTGGGACCAACAATTGCCCCCAGCATTTTTCCTTAAGGCAATCTGAGTTCTTTGGAATTTTTGGCAATCGATCGGAACGATCGATTGCCCCCAGTATTTTCTTTGATTAATTGTGCAAAACGAGTCTCATTCTCACAAGGTCAAGGTTTATCTTGTTGTGGTGCTCTCTATCCTACACTCAAAGTGTTTAATGCTTGCACTCATGCTCTCCTTTTGGACAAAACATCTCGACCATTGAATTTGACATTTGTTAGATTTACGCGTTCAACCTGTTACTTTCACGTGATTGGATACACAACTACTAGGTCGGAAGTCTTTTAAGCTTATAACGTGGCTATGGGGTGTGATGAATGACAACAGGACAATGGAGGAATGTTTAGGATATGTGGAGCTATAAGGGTGACCAAAGCTGCAACTTGCACCGTCTCTCGGACTTGTCTTCTTTGCCTTGAAGTCGTTTGGCTACTTCGTGATGACTTCGCTTATGAACTCGGGACTTTTAAATTGTTCCTTGCATCTTCTTTCTTTTTTGATTTTGGATTTCTTTGAGGCTTTTCAAGTTTGCCTTTCTTTGAATCTCCTTTCCCTCGGGGTTCTTGTGTTTCCCGGTTTTGAACTTCGAGAGCTGTTTTTAATGTTAGCTCGTTTGGATCCTGTGTCACTTTGGGACCATTTGCGGATCACTTCGTCATGCTGGTAGCGGTTTTGCTTCTTTGGACTTGTGAAGTTGTTGCTCAAAAGTCGGGCTCCTTGCTTCCTTTGGTCACCGGGTCGGTTATTCATCATTGGTTGGCTTGTTTGTGGAGCTTGTAGTGTTGTAAAAGGGGTCATACATGAAAAGCTCAGCGGGGGTGCCTAGGGTGTAATGTCAGGGTTCACAAGCTTTTTGGCTGTGTGGTGTTGTACCTAGGTGCTTCGTCATCCCTGATAGTTGTGTATCCGTTCTTTGTTACTTTTCACAGGTTTAAGCGTAAATTTACAAATTATCACCTTCAGTCAGAGTCATGCCGTTTACCTCACCTTTGAATGTGGCCTCCCTAGAGTCGTGTAAAAATGACACGCTCTTTCGCTCTTGGCTTTACCGCTCAAGGCACTCTCGCGAAGTGTACACTCAGAGACTTGTTTGCACATTATAAACAAACGTTATCGTTCCTTAACTCAGATTGCCCCCAGTATTGTTGTGGGGTTTTTTGACAAGCCTTTCAAATACCCAGGTTATTTGTTGGAGGTGGCTATATGTGTGGTGGTACATGGCGATGAAGTCTTGTTGTTTTGGTGGAGTGATGTAGTGATGAAAGTAAAACATGGCAGTGGGATGCTTTCAGTGTACGGTGAAATTTTCCATTGAGAGGTGATGAGTGGTGGAAGCCAACAAGGTGGTGAGATATTCCTTGTGCAAGAATGAGTTTCATGTGGAGAGAGGAGTGTGGTGAGACACATGGGATGTATGTGATGAAGGTAGTGGATGTGGGTGAGATGACGTGATGACTTATTTATTTTTTGGTGTTCTGGTCTTGTGAATAAATGCACAAAAAATAATGAAAATGGAACTATGCTCTAATTCATGAATGGAAAGACAACATCAAAAATTGTAATCTTAAGAAAACTACCTAAGATGAAAAAGGAAGCTAGCTACCACAAAAGTTGGGAGAACGACTAGGAAGAGAAAACCACCAAATCGAGAAAACTTCTAAAATAGTGATGTTGGGTTGTCTGATGCCAACATACTGAAGACTCGAGCTCTGGGCCGTCGGGACGCCATTGAGATGATCGTGATTGTTTCCTTCTGAACTTCGAATAGGCCTCATAAAATGTTTGAACTAGGAATGCCTATGGGTTATGTAGGAGGAACCCGGGTCTGAATCTTTTCCAAGCTGCGAGTGAAGTGCATGAGCTAGAGTGACTCCTAGGATAGAACAGATTTGCGGGCCTGAATACCCTTAATCTAGAAGTGAAGCAAACGGGCTGAAGGAGGCCACACGAACCGTGAATGGGCCACTGGGCCGAGAGGGAAAGCCTTGAAGTTTGAGATTCGTTTGATGTTCTTGTCGAGCCTTGACGCTAGAAACTGAAATGAATGAGTTATGCAACCTATCTTGGATTAAAATTGTTTTGTGCTATGGGCCGAACTTCTGGATTGAGAGCGAAGCTTATGGGCCAAAACTATGAATTGGTCTACGGGCCCCAAATAGAATGAGTCATGAGTGTGGTATTTGGGCCAGAATGATTGCTGAACAAAACCCTAGGTTGGAATTTGGACTGAAACCTGAATGAGTAGTATTGATTGAACCTGAAAGATGATGCCTAGATCTAGGATTTTGGGTTAAAGCCCAAGTGAAGAGTTTTCATATACTAGAATAGGCCCTGGGTCGGAAGAATTTTAGTGGAAGGCTTGGTTGGTTTACATGTCTCATGGGTTACTTTTAGGTGGACTTTTATGAGCCTAGAACTAAATGGATAAACCAAATTGGGCTGAAAAAGAAACCACCTAAGTCTAAACTTTTGGGCCGAAGCCCACATGACTCACATGTTGAACCAAACAGAGCCTTTAGGCTGCAAACATATAGAACTGACAATTTGGGTTGGGCTAGGTTGATGTAGGAGAAATTCCTATCAGTTTCTAGGCTGGGTAGTGGGCCGATCACACAAGAAAACAAGGCCCACACAGATTCAACATGTCCTCACTAGATGTTTAAATCAAACCAGGTATGGATCGATCCGGAGAGGTGCTTGGGGCATGGGCCCAGATCACCACAAAGGAATAGGGCTTGCACGCTATTCTCTTTGGGCTTCCCCACTTTTTTCACATCACCTGAAGGTGTGCGTCTACGGTCGGGTCTTTGACTGACCAAACAATGGGCTAGGTAAGGGCACTGCTAGGAAAACGCTTGGGGCTAAGGCCCAGGTATTAAGGGGATGTGGTTAGACGACATCCTCCTCTTTTCCCCCACTTATTCACATCACCTAAAAGGTGTGAGTCCCTGACAGGGGACCCTCTGAAATACCCCAAACTTAGATATGGTGTTTAAATGATAAACCAAGAAATAAGAAGGCTAAATAATGCCTTAGAAACATTAAGAACTATTTCTAATCAATGAAAATATAAGGAAACACCAAAAGAGCAGTTTAAGTAAAAACGTGCTCTAAGCTTGGAGAGACATGGGAGAGTACCCAAATATTGTTCTAAGACCTTAGTAATATCCTAATGGTCATTTTAAGTCAATTACCAAAGAAAACCAAGCTTGAAAACAAGTTAAAATACAAAATGTGCTTTAAGGAGTCTTAAAGCACGTTTTTGAAAAATTGTCTTGTAAATGTGTTTTGAATGGCTAAATGTCCATCATTACTCTTTAATTAATATGTGTACTATATAGTATCACATTTGGAGGTCTATATCAATGGGAAATAAAAAATTTCACAACAATGTGCCTTGTTTTTGATGAATAGTGAATTATTAAGCTAGTTTATAACATAAGTCTATATAAGTGAGACATTTGGTCAACAAAGACTTAATTACCCTCATTAATAAAAGGGGGCCGGTTTCTTAGGAGGTGAGTCATCACCCACATGATTCATTAAGCAAATAAGAGCAAATGAGAGTTATAAAGTAAAAACACTATTCACCTTTTACATAAATATCACTTTATTAGTTCTCTCTCCTCACTTCTTCATTCTTCTTTGCTTTCCCATGGTTTGAACTGCTCTCTTTCTCTTCTCCATTCACGTAGAGCTTGACCCCCATGAAAGCTCCATCTCCCCTTGGCCACATCTTGCTCATTTTAGCTCCAAATCCAAAACAAAATACATATTCTTCGTAGTTAGCTCAAGCTCCTCCTTTCTATCTTTTCAAAACTTCAAGAGCTTCATTTTGGTGCCAAGTCAAACCACCATTAGAGGAGGAAATTCAAGTTTGGAGACTCCATTGACATCTCCATTCTCTTAAGGTAAAGAAAGTGTAAGAAAATCTAGGTTTCCACCACCATTTTCTTCACATAACCGAAATATATACTCATGGGACTCCATGTTTATGCCTTGTTCTAGCTTGTTTCTACTCTTCAAAGGGGAGAGGAGGTCCTTCTTGCTTCACATCCAAGTTGTCTTGAGAAACCAAGGTAAAACAATCACATTAATACCTTAAAACATATTTTTAAACCTAGGGTTTGTTCCTTAGGGTTAATGTGTTATCTAGTACTCATTGGAGTCATTGGATATTGGTTAGAACATTGGCAAGGAGAATCACATTGGTGACCGAGATTGAACAAAGAAAACCTAAGGAGAAAAGCTTTTAAGCTTGTGAGAAAACAAGGTAAATTACTTACCTTAAGGTGTCTTGTTGTTTAAGGGAATGAGATGTGGGTATATGATGAGTTTAGTGTAGAGTTTATATTGGGAAGGTGCTATGAAACCTAGGAGAAACAATGACTATTCTTGTGAACTTGTGACTAAGGAGCACATGAGAAAAAGAGATAGTTTAAGAATGTTAAGGTGAAGTACAAGAAGCATTCTATTTCAATGGGAGCCTTGTTGAGTGTATTTGCAGGTTGAAGGCATATATATGTGGAAATTCAGTGGTTAAGATTATTGTCATTTAAGGGCCTAAGTGCCAAGCATTTTAAGTTTGAGCACTATTTGATGATGTGGTGAAGTTTTAGTGAAAATTGTGTGATAAGTGTGGTGATAAGAATTTGTGTGGTATTGGTTGTTTGATTGAGAAAAACCATGTGTTAGGAGGTACTATATACTAGAGAACCTATGGCAAAAATTTAAAGGAGAGTTTAAGTGTTTAAGATATCCTAAGGGAATTTAATGACTAAGAAAGTACTAGAAGTGTTCTATGGGTTGTCTTGGTGAAAAAGGGTGAGAATAAGGTGTTCTAAGGACTTATAATGACTTAGGCGTTACTAGCAAGGATTTAGAAATCAAGAGAATGTATCTGAGTATTTAGGACTTGGGCAAATGTTGTTGCACAACTAGGAAGGGAATAGTGTTGATGATGAAAGTTTAAGCTTGGGAAGGAACCTTAAGTAAATGCATAAAAGAGTTTTAGAAGGAGAAAGATGCTTGGGAGATGATGTTAAGATAAGGAGAAAACATTTTGGGATAGTAGTTATCATAGGTGAGAAACACCATTTAGAAACCTAGTACAAATGTTGTAAGTGTTAAGGAAATTCACAAAGAAATAAGTAAAGGCTTAAGGAATTAGAAAATGAGTTTCATGAATGTTGTATGTGGATATAAGGGTACCAAATGTTGTTAGGAAGCATTAAGAGGCCTTAGGAGAAGATACTATAAGGGTTGGAGGCTTTGGAGGAATTTGGTTAAGTGTTTAAAGGCTTAGAAATTGAGTATAATGGCACGTCCGAACTTCCGTCCGAACTTGGAAGCTCGGACATGCCCTGTTACGCTTACAGTTTTCTGGATTTTAGGTAGTGTCCGAACTACCGTCCGAATTTGGAAGTTCGGACGCACCTGTTATTTCTTAGGGATTATCCTCGAACTGTGTCCGAACTTTGGAAGTCCGGACACATGTTCGGACGTATGGATTTCTGGTTAGGATTTTCCTCGTCTCATGTCCGAACTTCCGAAGTCCGGACACAAGTTCGGACATGTGTCTCATTTCTGTCTAAAGTCACGGCTTGTGTCCGAACTTGGAAGTCCGGACACAAGTTCGGACAGGCCACTGTATGGACCAAAAACCTTGTTTAAGGTTAGGAAATGATGGGGATAATTAAGTATGGATGTTATGAGATTGTTAAGGACTTGTTTGGTGGGTGTGATGGTCATTAAGTGGGAGAGTAAGTGTAATAAATAATGAGGAGCTGATGTACTTAAGAGTCAAGTTAAAGACCATAAGGCTTAGTGAAAAGCAATGGGTAAGAGTTGATGTCTAGGAAAGTTAAGTAATTCTATTGAGTTGGATTGATAATAACCTAAAACTGAATCAATGTTCTAGGCTTTGTGAATTGGGACTTGGAAGGAGATAAACCAAACGATCGTCGACGGTGAACGGTACAATCCTTTTCGTGACCTGCTTGCTAACGAGGTGTCCCTCGGCTTGTGTGCTATCTGTTTATTTGCTATGACTAAAACAAGATAAAGCATGCAACCGGTCATATTGTTCTCGTTGTGATTGTGTTATATTTACACTAACCCGCGAGGCTTGAGATTGTTACTAACCAAGTTTAGTACCTACTGAGTTAAGAATAAGAGTTAAGTTGATGGTTGTTGGTTAATGCCCGATAAGGCTTAGCTAGCACATGGTGTTTAAGATGTCTACTAACTGGAACTTGAGTGAGGAAACCCGGGACCGATCTCCGGTCATGCATGCTAAGTGAAAGGGGACGGTATCTGAATCAGATCCGCCCTCCGCTTAAGGACTTGTCTTCGGACTTGTAGCCTAGGGCCGGTTGCCGGCTCAGCTACGCTGGACTCCCGTCCAGAGTAGGTGGCATTAAGATGGTGCGGTGGGATCACCTAAATCCCAGGTTCGAATTAAGCTACAACCAATCCCTTCCAGGAAAGGTTTGTATACTGAGATTAAGATTAAGGTAAGGTAAGGAACTGAGATTAAGGAAATGAGGACTAAGGGGGGGTTACTAACCCACTTGTTAAGGGAACACTTGAGCCGTTCATTGCTTGTGAACTATATATGTTCATCTGTGGTTATTGTTATTGCACTTCATATTATGTTTGTGTATGTAATCAATTTCCATGCTATCGACAATTAGTCGTCGTAGCTGAAATACCCCAAACCTTGATATGTGGTTTAAATATCAAATTATGGTATGTAAAGGCTAAAAAGTGCCTTAGTAACATCAGTGGACAATTTAAAATATAGTAAAGTGCAATAAAGCATTAAGACACAGTTTGAGCAAAAACATGCTCTAAGCTATGAGTGAACTTGGTTAGGACCCAAAGAGCCTACCAAGACTTGATAACATTTAATTATGATTTAATAAGGCTAAATAAGTCCTTAGGAAACTTTGGTGGACAGTTAAACCAAATAAAACATAAGGTAATACCTTAAAGTCAATATGAGCAAAAATGTGCTCTAAGCTTGGGATAAATGTGTATAAGGCCTAATGGTCATACCAATACCTTATGTATATGTTAATGAACATATTAAATCAATTACTAAAGAAAACCAAGCTTGAAAACAAGTTAAAACACAAAATGTGCTTTAAGGAGTCTTAAAGCACGTTTTTGAAAAATTGTCTTGTAAATGAGTTTTGAATGGCTAAATGTCCATCATTACTCTTTAATTAACATGTGTACTATAGTATCACATTTGGGTGGCCATATTAGTGGGAAATCAAAAATTTCACTTCTATGTGCCTTGTATTTGTGAATAGTAATTTTTACAAGCTAGTATATAACATATGTTATGTTAAGTAATTAAATTGACAAACAAAGACTAAAATACCCTTGTTATATTAAAGGGGGCCGGTTTTTGTAGTGAGGAGTCACCAAGTATGTTAACTTGTTAAGTAAATAAATGTGACTCATAGTTACTATTTGCTTTAAGACTTAAATATCTTCAAAAGTAGTTCTAATTCTATCTTCATTCTCCCTTCCTTTCCTTCATTTCCCACGGTTCCAAACACCACCACCAACCTCTCTTCTTCATTCTCTCTCGGTAATACCACTACCTCCATTAGAACTCAAGCTTTGAACTCTTGTCAAATCTTGCTCTCTTGTCCAAATCAAAAACAAACACCACCATTCTCTTAGTTAAGCCAAGCTCTACAATCTTGTCTCTTCAAAACTTCAAAACCTCCATTTCGGTGCCAAGAGAAACCACCATGGGAGGAGCTTGAGCTCACCTTTTCACATATTCATGCTCTCCTTTGCTTCAAGGTAAGGAAACTCAAAGAAAATCCATGTTTCCTCCATGTTTTGTTGTTGTCCGAAAATTCACCATTAATGGAGCTCTTATATTGCCTTGTCCTAGCTTCATTTGAATCTTCCAAGGGCTAGGAGGAGCCCTCTCTTGATACTTATTCAAGTTCTCTTCCAATTCCAAGGTAAAACAATTACCTTAATGTGTTAAAACAATATATGTAACTAGGGTTTACAATGAGATGAAGCTTAAAGCTTGAATACTCATTATGTTGTTTGTACAATGTATAGAACTTGACAAGGAATCAAGTACCCCACCGGTTTGTAAGGAAGCAAGAAAGAAATTTGTGAGGAAAGAGGTAAACAAGCTATCTCAATGTGTTTTAATGCCTTAGGAGAAATAAGCTTATAATGCTTGTTAAAACTACCTAAGGAGCCAATGGCAAATGAGTTAGTAAAATGCTCTCAAGGAGATTAGTAAAAGAACATATGTATTGGTGTATGTATTTGCAGGTCAAAGGCATTGTTTATGTGGGAAATTCAGTGTTTAAGGTTATGCAATTTAAGGGCCTAAGAGCCATGTTATTTAAGGGCCTAAGTGCCAAGCAATTTAAGTTATGCACTATATTGTGATGTAGTGCTTAATGTGTGAAGTTTGTGTATAAAGATGTGTTTGATGGATTTTAGGTGTTTTGAATGAAATAAGGTAAAAACCTAAGTGTTTGGATGTGAGTATATACTAGAGAAGCTATGGCCAAATTTGGGAAATGTGTAAGAAGTTCTAAGTGTTTAAAGTGAGTTTTGGTGAACTAGGGAGGGGCAAAGGTGAATGAATGATTACTTGAGAAGAAAACATGTGTTAAGGTGATTTAGAGTGATGCAAGGATTTAGGTGTTATCTTGGAAGTTCTAGGAACTCAATGTGTGTTTGTGAATGTATTAAAGTCTTGGAGGAGTTGTTTAAGGTTTAGGTAAGGTTGGTGTTCAAGGAACAAGTGATGTTTAGGTAAGATGTAAAAAGGAGATTTAGTTAGTAAGAAAATGATGCTTAAGAGATGATGTTAAGATGAGGAGAAAGTGTTTTGGGATAGTAGTTATAATAGGTGAGAAACACCATTTAGGAACCTAGTACAAATGTTGAAAGTGTTAAGGAATTTTACAAGGAAATGGGTAAAGGCTTAAGGAGTTAGAAAATGAGTTTCATGGATGTTGTATGTGGATATAAGGTTACCAAATGTTGTTAGGAAGCATTAAGAGGCCTAGGAGAAGTTTGGTGAAGAATTGGTAAAGTTTGGGTAAGTTTAGAAGGCGACCGACCCAGGGGCCGACCCAGTTTTGGGTCGGTCGAGCCTCTGTTAGATGTTAGGTAAGTGTTCGGCAATGGACCGACCCAGAAGGGTGGGTCGGACATGGGTCGGACGGTCAAGTTTCAAAGGAAGAAAAATGTTCGCACATGGACCGACCCAGTCGAGTGAGTCGGACGTGGGTCGGACGGGCATGTTTGTATGGAAGTAAAAGGGTTCTGTAATGGACCGACCCAGTTGTGGGTCGGACGGTGGGTCGGTCGGACCAAAAACATGGTTTAAGGTTATGAAATGTTATGTGATGATGGGGATTGGTAGGTAATGATGTTATAAGGATGTTAAGGTCATGTTAGGGGAGTTTTAATGATACCTAAGTGGGTTAAAAGTTGTATTAAAATGTGAGAGTAAAACAAGTTAAAAATGTTAAGTTATGTAACTAAGTTAACGGGGAAAAATTAAGCATTGACATTAAATGATCAAGCAAACCCTGATGTTAATGAAAACACGTGTGATGTTAACAGTTGTTCGAGAATTGCTCGAGGAACATAAATGGACAGGATAAGTGGACTCCGGTGACAGGTATGGTTTTCTTGCAACCTGCGTCCTACCGGATTACACCGGCTTGTATGCCAACGTGTTTTTCTGTATGTTTGCCACGTTGTAAGATTAAACATGTAATGAGTTTACAGTAATTCATTTATGTGGCGTGTACAACTCCGATACCATTTAACCCCGAAAGTGTTAACCTTAGTTAACTGAGTCTAGGATCACATGAGAGTTCGGTATTCGGAGTAAACGACCCGTACCATGGGACGTACTAACCACGGCTATGCGTGTGTTAATTGTGTGATATGTGTATGTGAATGTAGGGATCTCCCTTGTATGTTTAACCCAGTTGTAATACTGTATGAGTTGTTATGTGACAGGCTCCATAGTGGGGTCCTAAGTATTGTCTAAAGTAAGTATGTACTAACAGTAGTGAGGAATCCGGTTTGGCCGGTCGCGCGTTGTTTGGGAGAGGGTATCCTTCCTAGCCTTACCCTTCTCTTTGTTATGGTTGTTTCCCTCACGGGTTATGATCTCCCATTAGCTTACTCCAAAGCTTGGCTATTCTGACTTATGATCGGTTTAGGGGGAACATGTGTTTGTGTGGTGTGTTCGGGCCTCCAAACCCGAACCGCCTTAACTTAAGTTACTCGTCCAACTATTAGGACGGTAATGAGTGTTGTTGTTATTGTATAACGAGCTTATCATGAGACTGGCAACATTCTCTAGGCTCACCAGTGTATAAACAATGTTTGGGTCGGTTCCTAAGAGAACCACTCCCGTTATGTTATGTATTTTGTTGTGATGCATTATCTTTTGCGGTATATATTGTGCACGTGGAAACGTGCAAAGTGTTGTTAAGGGTTGTTATGTAGTGTATGTTTATGTTGTAAAATGTGGAGTGTGTGGATCATGGATATGATTCCCAGTTTGTGATAAGAGGCGTCTAGGGATAACCCGATTTAAGGGTATGTGTCGTCTATTAAGGAAGTAGCTCCGTTGGAGGAGAAACACTCTAGGGATGATGAATACCATGGGTGACTTGTTAGTAGGATGTATTATCCGATTGCTGAGCCCATTGAGGCGAAATGTTAAGTGTTGTGTGTTTATTGTCACATGCATGATTTAAATATAATCAACTGCATGCTAAGACGACAATTAGTTGTGCGTGGCCCGGTAGCATGTGGGCTGCGGGATTACCATACCAGCAAAGGTGCTGAGCCCCTTGGGGCCACCCCTTTCTCTTCTTTTCCTATTTCAGGTACGAAGTGCTGGAAGCCGTTCGAGAGTAGGACGGGTAGTCATTGTACATGGGTAAACATTTAAGTGTATATATACAGTAGGTGTAGTAAGACCGAAATTGTTGTCGGCATCAGTTTATTAATACTCGGTATAGTTGATAAGGTGTATGTTGTTGTTGTTGTTGTTAATGTAAAGGAATATCAATGTATAGTTGCTCGGGAATTTGGCCCATCAGACCGGTACATTGTGTATGGATTAGCCTTGTTAGCCACGTGGGTGGCTAACGGCGTGTAACACCAACAAGTTAAGTAATGTGATGAGGTTGTTCTTCCGCTGCAGTTTGTTGTAAGTATGTTAATGTTGGATGGGGTGTTACAAAAAGTGGTATCAGAGCGAAGTATCGCTCTGATGACTGGATTACCGAGCTTAGGGAATACCGAGTTAGGATTTAAGTACTTTGGGTTAAGGGTTGAGTGATAGCGTGAGAGGTACGCTAGTAAGGAACTACCAGTGAATACTGGAAACCTACAATATCCATCCCACCCTCCACAATCCCTGTATCTAACTTGGGGAAACAACACCAGAGAGATGGAAGTCCACTCTTACTCGGGAATACCCGATCTGGCAGTTAGTAAGTACCTTTAAGGGTACGGAGAATCTGTCATACGGTAGATCCCGAAAACTGGGAATCCCGGAGACGGTCTCCATCTGAATAATGTTAACCGCATTTCATAGCAATGAATGAAGGATCTTGTGTATTGGAGAATAGAATTTCCGGCAACCTGGGTCGACATGCAGAGCAGTCGAGAATAACCAGCTTGCAACGCACCTACCGTGCAACAGGCAAGAAGTGGATTAGTGAAACCCGAGACGAGTGTCTACGGAACCACAGTTGATAAATAATACACCAGCGGTGTACCAACCAATAAAGGAACTGCAACGTAGTGCCCAAACAAGAGATAAGTCTCAGCAACCACGACAAATACGTGGAACGGGCTACAAAGAGAATACAATACTAAGTAAGAGGGGTCTCCCAGAATGGGAAAACACCCTAATTGATAATTACCATATGAATACAGTGAGGAGTTACCCAGAGGATTATTATCAAGGCAGTGAGGTCAGTGAGGGCCAACAAGGCCACTGATGACAGTGCGGGTAAAAACAATACCACAACCGGTATGTGTTAAACTGATAGCCAGTTAGCATGGCGCACTTGCCATAGCAAGTGCTGCTATAATAGGGCTGTTCGGGAAATTATAACCACTACGAAGTACTTGGAAAAGTACAGTAAAGTTAAATGTGATTGTCATAACAGTGGAAGGGCCTGTTAGCCTAACCTCTGTAATTGCAAGTACACCAGTCAGCAAAGCTGACTTGGCTAAGGTAAGAAGATGTTGTGAAACCATGAAAATTTTCTTTCAAACCCAGATTTATTCAAACCCTTTTTCTTTCAAAACCAGATTTTCTTTCAAACCAACACTTCTTTCCAACCTTCTTTTAAACCAAGCCAGTAACACCAAGGACAATTGACGAGGATACAACAATGGATAAACTTTCCCTCGATTAAGTTCGGGAAGCAAGGAATGAATATTGTCACGGGACAATATAAGGGAGTTGACAACAGAATACTTCACCTAGGCGTTGACGGACACTACAATGTACCAACTGTGTTGGGGATGACACGCACCGTCCGATAGGAGCATGTGGGCCTGACAGACCTACTTATGGGTTAGTTGGGTAAGTAGCAATGTATCAGTAAGATACCCATATATATATACGAGTAGAGTCCGAAACACGGGAAGTAGTCGACTCCGTCTACGGTCAGCAGTATAAATCAGACGAGAGCTAAGGATTACAAGGAATAGTTGAAGTTAAGGAATTCAGTTAAGTTAGCAAGACTAAAAGGATTAGTGAACTCCTTTCAAGGAAATGTTTAAGAGTTAGGAAGTGCGATGGGCACAAACTGTTAGGTAAAGACACCACATATGTCTTAAGGATCCTTAGGGATAAACATTATAGCTGGAATGGTGACCCAGCTTGTACATGGCAAGCAAATGCCTAATGTGGACACATTAATGTGCAATGAACGGGATGAAATTCCCAGAATAAGTACCTACACTACTAGGAAATGTTAATCTTCACAGAAGAAGATAATAACCACTAAAGAACGCGAAAGGGCGTAGCTAACGGAATGTACCAATAAGTGTGAGCCAAATGTAAAGGCATAACTTAACAACACCCAGGAGCAATCCTTGAAGGGTGTCCACATCAACAATTGTTGAATGAAATGCATGACAGAAGCACAAGGGTTGAAACTAACACACAGTTTAGACATAAGTTGTCAGGAGACGGACTGACAAACCTAAGGGGAATCCCATGAAAGGAACGTGATGCAACGACTTGTCATGGAGCTCAGTATAATATCCAAACCATATAATGTTGTACAGGGGAGTACATGTGTGTGGACAGCCTACAATGAGCCCAGCTCAAGGCAAATAAGGCGTATAAGCCATAAGCAAGATATGTTATATGAATTCGATTGATTGCAGAAGTTTATGTGATATAAGTGGATAGAGTGGTAAACAAACCACTGCATTAAGAGTGGGGACACCTCTCGATATTCTGAAACCGCAGGAGCAGTAGTTATGTGAATCAAGTTCAAGAAATATGTTAAGGATGGACGATGTTATTACTGGAAGAGAGCAATTAGCTTAGTAGTATGTGTATAAAGTGAAACACCGAGCTGAATAATGTCGGCCTGTGACTCGAATGATCGATGCTCAAGGAGCATTTAGTAGTCATCCAAAGGAGGGATGAACCAAAATGTGGAAAAAATGTAAGTTTATGTGTGGAAGTTGAGGTGACAGCAGATACGATATAAGTTGATGTTATACAATAAGTAAGAGCACGGTGCGCAACAAGCGACCGTTGTATAAATGTTGTTAAACGAAAACGTAACAGATAAGATCAGTTATGAGTTAAACTCAGTGGAGATGCAAGATAAGTGATGTTAAACTAACTGAGCAATAAGCCAGTGGTAGGTACTGTGTGATGAGGAACTCAGTGTGAATTCCATGGCGAATCGCATAAGGGATTTACTGTCAAGAGTTTACGCCTCTGCACTCTGTATGACTGAGTGTTTTGGTATTGCACTTGCGCAGTAATGATCGAGTGGGATAGCTAGGAATTGGAGACATGTTAATTATAGAGGAATAATGTTATAATGGCCGATGCATAGGAAATGCAAGGCCGCACCAATAAAGAGTGCTTGTTCAAAACCAAATGTGGAGATATGATTAACAGTAAGTGACTACAGTAGCACTAGCTGCCAAATATCGGTATGGAATATACCACAAAGGTTGTAAATAGCTGAGAGAGCACTACACACTAGGTAGTAGCTCAAACTCAACCGACAGTAAGTCGGAATGAAATAAGTCAATCATTGTGAAATACATAGCTGTATACACAGTAAATTATCATGGAAGTGGATGGAAAATTGTGGAACTCACCGAATCCGCTCAGGGTAAAAGATACCGTGCGTCGGTTGAGAAACCATTGTTACCAAGATGAAGGTGACAATTGGGGATGTACAATACGGTAAGAATAACAAAAGGGAGCAATTAAGCTCTACAGTTATTAGAGTTTCGCAGCAGAAACTAGTGAACCAGTGATTCAAGTGTTGAATGTACATGGTGAACATGAGTGAATGGCTAATTATTAATGCCTAAAAGCCTCACAGGCCAGGACCGAAACCGGTTATGAGTTACAACTCCAATGAGAATTCCTGGTTTAGGAACTAAACCGCCAATATGGTTAAGATCCTCTAATCAGAATCCATTGTGTAATAGACCGCGTGGAAGTTAAAACACTTCACGACGGCAGAACATTTAAGCCAATGTTTAGTGACTGATTACGTGGGCGTAATCCCTTTTAAGGGGGGTAGAGCGCAAAACCACTTGGTGTATATTACCGTACAAGTGTACGTAGTGTGTGTGATTTATATTGTGCATAGCACAAAATTATATTATTGTTTTGATGATTGGTGTGTGTGTTACGTAAACATACACATTCATTCATGGTTTAATGGTGGTAATTGCGCACAGAAGATGCGAATACCATTGTGATAAGTGTGTGTGTTTGTTAACAGTTATGTGTGATAGTACAGTGTGGGGAGTAGAGAAACTCCCGGGGGAACAAAAGCCCCGACAGTGTATAAATGTAAAACCAGGTGTTGTATTTTGATAAAATACATGTGTACATATATATATACTTTATAGTGATGCATGAAAGGGCATGATACCGACATAGAACCTAGTGAGAATAAGATTCCCTAGGCAACAGGATTATAAGTGAATGGAGGCAACTGATAGACGGAGTTCTATCCTTTGGAGATGTTGTGATCATGACTAGAATGATTCAAAAGATAGAAAATTGGAAATGAGTGACTTACTTGATGCTTGAAAATGAAGTGGGAGGTGGAACTTGATTTGCATGTGATCAAGGGAAGCCGAACACAAATTGGGGTGGAAGGATAGTTCAACACTGATGCTGATCACATCAGGGTTGGATGACTCTTGAAACTCCCTATAAGTGGTCACGAATAACCACGCTAATAAAAGAAGCAAAGAGCTTAAGTTGGACTTGGAGTTGTGTGTGTTTTCAAAAGGATTTTAAATTAGTATTTATAAAACGTCGATGGATACTTTACATAATTAAAGTCTTCTTTTACTTAACCTCACAAAGAAATTTTAAATTTAAGTGATTGTTTTAAACTCCCAAAGGCACGGGGACGGAAGGTGTCCATCGCGACCGGGTTCTGCGGGATCACAGTATATATCAAGGATATTTTGATTGCTATACGTGCTCTGACATGTTGTGTGGTATGTGTAATGAATGTTGTTTTGACTTGGATTTCCTAAAGTGTATACTATCAAGGCCTATGAGTCTAAATGTGTGGTGTTACATAGACCTATGTGTCTAAAGACTGTTATGTTACCAGGACCTATGTGTCCAAATGTTGTTATGTACCCAAGACCAGTGAGTCAAAGGGGTTGTTATGTATGTGTAAGTGTTGTTAAGATACCCGGACCATAGAGTCCGAGGTTATCATGTGGATATGTTATGTTATGTGTGGATGTGAATGTGTTGCCCGGACCATCAAGTCCGAGGTTGTGATGTAAAGTGTGTTTGGTTAAGGAAGTTTATTTCCAAGTGATTACTGTGTTCTAATCTAATGATGTGTGAAAAGTGTGAACTTCGAGGACGAAGTTCTTTTAAGGGGGGTAGATTGAAATACCCCAAACCTTGATATGTGGTTTAAATATCAAATTATGGTATGTAAAGGCTAAAAAGTGCCTTAGTAACATCAGTGGACAATTTAAAATATAGTAAAGTGCAATAAAGCATTAAGACACAGTTTGAGCAAAAACATGCTCTAAGCTATGAGTGAACTTGGTTAGGACCCAAAGAGCCTACCAAGACTTGATAACATTTAATTATGATTTAATAAGGCTAAATAAGTCCTTAGGAAACTTTGGTGGACAGTTAAACCAAATAAAACATAAGGTAATACCTTAAAGTCAATATGAGCAAAAATGTGCTCTAAGCTTGGGATAAATGTGTATAAGGCCTAATGGTCATACCAATACCTTATTTATATGTTAATGAACATATTAAATCAATTACTAAAGAAAACCAAGCTTGAAAACAAGTTAAAACACAAAATGTGCTTTAAGGAGTCTTAAAGCACGTTTTTGAAAAATTGTCTTGTAAATGAGTTTTGAATGGCTAAATGTCCATCATTACTCTTTAATTAACATGTGTACTATATAGTATCACATTTGGGTGGCCATATTAGTGGGAAATCAAAAATTTCACTTCTATGTGCCTTGTATTTGTGAATAGTAATTTTTACAAGCTAGTATATAACATATTTATGTTAAGTAATTAAATTGACAAACAAAGACTAAAATACCCTTGTTATATTAAAGGGGGCCGGTTTTTGTAGTGAGGAGTCACCAAGTATGTTAACTTGTTAAGTAAATAAATGTGACTCATAGTTACTATTTGCTTTAAGACTTAAATATCTTCAAAAAGTAAGTTCTATCTTCATTCTCCCTTCCTTTCCTTCATTTCCCACGGTTCCAAACACCACCACCAACCTCTCTTCTTCATTCTCTCTCGGTAATACCACTACCTCCATTAGAACTCAAGCTTTGAACTCTTGTCAAATCTTGCTCTCTTGTCCAAATCAAAAACAAACACCACCATTCTCTTAGTTAAGCCAAGCTCTACAATCTTGTCTCTTCAAAACTTCAAAACCTCCATTTCGGTGCCAAGAGAAACCACCATGGGAGGAGCTTGAGCTCACCTTTTCACATATTCATGCTCTCCTTTGCTTCAAGGTAAGGAAACTCAAAGAAAATCCATGTTTCCTCCATGTTTTGTTGTTGTCCGAAAATTCACCATTAATGGAGCTCTTATATTGCCTTGTCCTAGCTTCATTTGAATCTTCCAAGGGCTAGGAGGAGCCCTCTCTTGATACTTATTCAAGTTCTCTTCCAATTCCAAGGTAAAACAATTACCTTAATGTGTTAAAACAATATATGTAACTAGGGTTTACAATGAGATGAAGCTTAAAGCTTGAATACTCATTATGTTGTTTGTACAATGTATAGAACTTGACAAGGAATCAAGTACCCCACCGGTTTGTAAGGAAGCAAGAAAGAAATTTGTGAGGAAAGAGGTAAACAAGCTATCTCAATGTGTTTTAATGCCTTAGGAGAAATAAGCTTATAATGCTTGTTAAAACTACCTAAGGAGCCAATGGCAAATGAGTTAGTAAAATGCTCTCAAGGAGATTAGTAAAAGAACATATGTATTGGTGTATGTATTTGCAGGTCAAAGGCATTGTTTATGTGGGAAATTCAGTGTTTAAGGTTATGCAATTTAAGGGCCTAAGAGCCATGTTATTTAAGGGCCTAAGTGCCAAGCAATTTAAGTTATGCACTATATTGTGATGTAGTGCTTAATGTGTGAAGTTTGTGTATAAAGATGTGTTTGATGGATTTTAGGTGTTTTGAATGAAATAAGGTAAAAACCTAAGTGTTTGGATGTGAGTATATACTAGAGAAGCTATGGCCAAATTTGGGAAATGTGTAAGAAGTTCTAAGTGTTTAAAGTGAGTTTTGGTGAACTAGGGAGGGGCAAAGGTGAATGAATGATTACTTGAGAAGAAAACATGTGTTAAGGTGATTTAGAGTGATGCAAGGATTTAGGTGTTATCTTGGAAGTTCTAGGAACTCAATGTGTGTTTGTGAATGTATTAAAGTCTTGGAGGAGTTGTTTAAGGTTTAGGTAAGGTTGGTGTTCAAGGAACAAGTGATGTTTAGGTAAGATGTAAAAAGGAGATTTAGTTAGTAAGAAAATGATGCTTAAGAGATGATGTTAAGATGAGGAGAAAGTGTTTTGGGATAGTAGTTATAATAGGTGAGAAACACCATTTAGGAACCTAGTACAAATGTTGAAAGTGTTAAGGAATTTTACAAGGAAAGGGTAAAGGCTTAAGGAGTTAGAAAATGAGTTTCATGGATGTTGTATGTGGATATAAGGTTACCAAATGTTGTTAGGAAGCATTAAGAGGCCTAGGAGAAGTTTGGTGAAGAATTGGTAAAGTTTGGGTAAGTTTAGAAGGCGACCGACCAGGGGCCGACCCAGTTTTGGGTCGGTCGAGCCTCTGTTAGATGTTAGGTAAGTGTTCGGCAATGGACCGACCCAGAAGGGTGGGTCGGACATGGGTCGGACGGTCAAGTTTCAAAGGAAGAAAAATGTTCGCACATGGACCGACCCAGTCGAGTGAGTCGGACGTGGGTCGGACGGGCATGTTTGTATGGAAGTAAAAGGGTTCTGTAATGGACCGACCCAGTTGTGGGTCGGACGTGGGTCGGTCGTCGGACCAAAAACATGGTTTAAGGTTATGAAATGTTATGTGATGATGGGGATTGGTAGGTAATGATGTTATAAGGATGTTAAGGTCATGTTAGGGGAGTTTTAATGATACCTAAGTGGGTTAAAAGTTGTATTAAAATGTGAGAGTAAAACAAGTTAAAATGTTAAGTTATGTAACTAAGTTAACGGGGAAAAATTAAGCATTGACATTAAATGATCAAGCAAACCCTGATGTTAATGAAAACACGTGTGATGTTAACAGTTGTTCGAGAATTGCTCGAGGAACATAAATGGACAGGATAAGTGGACTCCGGTGACAGGTATGGTTTTCTTGCAACCTGCGTCCTACCGGATTACACCGGCTTGTATGCCAACGTGTTTTTCTGTATGTTTGCCACGTTGTAAGATTAAACATGTAATGAGTTTACAGTAATTCATTTATGTGGCGTGTACAACTCCGATACCATTTAACCCCGAAAGTGTTAACCTTAGTTAACTGAGT
This sequence comes from Limonium bicolor, assembly GCA_023374045.1. NCBI lineage: Eukaryota > Viridiplantae > Streptophyta > Magnoliopsida > Caryophyllales > Plumbaginaceae > Limonium > Limonium bicolor. The sequence goes on along the minus strand of CM041776.1, from coordinate 455,942,499 downwards.
CTAGGATCACATGAGAGTTCGGTATTCGGAGTAAACGACCCGTACCATGGGACGTACTAACCACGGCTATGCGTGTGTTAATTGTGTGATATGTGTATGTGAATGTAGGGATCTCCCTTGTATGTTTAACCCAGTTGTAATACTGTATGAGTTGTTATGTGACAGGCTCCATAGTGGGGTCCTAAGTATTGTCTAAAGTAAGTATGTACTAACAGTAGTGAGGAATCCGGTTTGGCCGGTCGCGCGTTGTTTGGGAGAGGGTATCCTTCCTAGCCTTACCCTTCTCTTTGTTATGGTTGTTTCCCTCACGGGTTATGATCTCCCATTAGCTTACTCCAAAGCTTGGCTATTCTGACTTATGATCGGTTTAGGGGGAACATGTGTTTGTGTGGTGTGTTCGGGCCTCCAAACCCGAACCGCCTTAACTTAAGTTACTCGTCCAACTATTAGGACGGTAATGAGTGTTGTTGTTATTGTATAACGAGCTTATCATGAGACTGGCAACATTCTCTAGGCTCACCAGTGTTTAAACAATGTTTGGGTCGGTTCCTAAGAGAACCACTCCCGTTATGTTATGTATTTTGTTGTGATGCATTATCTTTTGCGGTATTATATTGTGCACGTGGAAACGTGCAAAGTGTTGTTAAGGGTTGTTATGTAGTGTATGTTATATGTTGTAAAATGTGGAGTGTGTGGATCATGGATATGATTCCCAGTTTGTGATAAGAGGCGTCTAGGGATAACCCGATTTAAGGGTATGTGTCGTCTATTAAGGAAGTAGCTCCGTTGGAGGAGAAACACTCTAGGGATGATGAATACCATGGGTGACTTGTTAGTAGGATGTATTATCCGATTGCTGAGCCCATTGAGGCGAAATGTTAAGTGTTGTGTGTTTATTGTCACATGCATGATTTAAATATAATCAACTGCATGCTAAGACGACAATTAGTTGTGCGTGGCCCGGTAGCATGTGGGCTGCGGGATTACCATACCAGCAAAGGTGCTGAGCCCCTTGGGGCCACCCTTTCTCTTCTTTTCCTATTTCAGGTACGAAGTGCTGGAAGCCGTTCGAGAGTAGGACGGGTAGTCATTGTACATGGGTAAACATTTAAGTGTATATATACAGTAGGTGTAGTAAGACCGAAATTGTTGTCGGCATCAGTTTATTAATACTCGGTATAGTTGATAAGGTGTATGTTGTTGTTGTTGTTGTTAATGTAAAGGAATATCAATGTATAGTTGCTCGGGAATTTGGCCCATCAGACCGGTACATTGTGTATGGATTAGCCTTGTTAGCCACGTGGGTGGCTAACGGCGTGTAACACCAACAAGTTAAGTAATGTGATGAGGTTGTTCTTCCGCTGCAGTTTGTTGTAAGTATGTTAATGTTGGATGGGGTGTTACAGTAGCCCCGTTAGCTTGGGGGCCATGAGAGGGTGTACCAGCATTCGTGCTGACCCCCTCGGGGGCTATTTTTTTTACACTTGCAGGTAAGAGGCCCATGAGGACGCACTACGAGAGTAGGAGCGGTTAGACTTAGGAGGGGACATTTATTTTGAATTCGGGTTGCGCCTGTGCACCCGACTGTTTATATTAAATTGTTGTAAGTTTGAGATTGCGTTTGAGATGCAAGTACTCGGTTGGTTGTGGGATTGTGTATGTTAATGTTTTGAGTTGGATAAGTATTTTGGTTAAGTATTGATATATTAAGCCGGTATATTCTAACGATCAGACCGTGGCAAGGTCCAGGTGTTGTTTATTTCCGCTGCGACGTTTTCGATTAAGTGTTCAGATTGTGATAACCACGATAGGCTTTGGATGGGGTGTTACAAAAAGTGGTATCAGAGCGTAGTTACGCTCTGATCAAGAAATACCGGACATGAGTAACCACCGAGTTAGGATACAAGTTAAGGATAAGTATTGGGTTAAGGGTGTGAGAAGTTAGAGTGAGTAGAGTCAGATGACCACTAATAAGTGTGGATTGTCTTTACCGTCTACGGACGTTATAAATTTACTAACCAAACAGTGGTGAATGTGAATCTAATGTAAGTTATGCTTGTTCAGATGGCAGGACGCCCTAGAGGAGGCCGAGGTCGCGGCCGGGGTGAGGACATTCCAGGGATACCTGGAGGGCAGACGATCGCAGAGATCGTAGCTGCCGCTTTAGGGCACATGGGCTATCAGCCCGGTGTGGGTGCACCACCTCCACCGCCACAGCCTAGGGAACCAAACTGGGTGAAGAGTCTTGCTGATCTTCGACCCGCTCACTTCAAGGGGGAGACCGATCCCGCCAAGCTTGAGGCGTATATCTCCGAGCTGGAGACCGCCTTCGAGACCCTTGATGTCCCTGCTGGGATCAGGTGCGCTTAGCTGCTTTCTACCTGAAGGGGGCGGCGCGGCGATTGGTGGGAAGCTGGTGAGGGCCGAGCATGTGGCCAACCCAGAGTTCGGCTGGGGCAGTACACCGCCTTGCTACGGGCAAAGTACTACCCCGCCCATGTCCAGACGAAGAAGCGCTTGCAGTTGGATGCGCTTAAGCAGTCGGACAAGATGACAGTGGACGAGTATACTCAGAGTTCACTGCCTTGCTCCGTCTTCTGCCAGGTCTAGGGTATTCTGACCAGATCTTGGTGGACCGTTCTATGGCGGGCTTAGCCATCGACTCCGCTACGGCATGGGGCCGACGAGTTACACTACCTTGGCAGGTAATAAGAATGATTGAAATTTGAGTAAGTGGTGAATAAGATTTAGATTATGAGAAATAAGTGAGACTAATACTATGGAAAAGCAGGAGTGCTATCATGCCGCTGCTAAGGTTGAGATTACGTCCAGCTGAGGGACGAGGAGAATGCGAAGAGGAAGAGTGCTGGGAAGAGCTCAGAGAGTAAAGGGCAAGGAGGGTACAAGAAACAGAAGTACCAGCCTCAGGCCCAGAAGAATTAGAACCCGAAAGGGAAGGAGGAAAAGGAGAAGGCTTCGGAAGAGCCATTTAAGCTGACCTATGCTATTGCAGCTACACCATTGCGCTCTAAGGCGCCAAAGGGTGAGAAAAATTGATATTGAATGAGTTAAGAAATAAATTAGTAACCATTTGAGATATGAGAATTGACCAATATGAATCATCAGGATCTGAGACTGAGAGGGGAGCGGTGGTGGCTACCAGCGACGCTTCATCTGTAGATGGTGTCACAAGGACCACCCCGGGCTCGACTGTAAGGGAAACAAAGTGGAGTGCAACTTCTGCGGAGGTATGGACACCGGGCATACGAGTGTTACGGAACCCTGCTAGCAGAGCCTATAGGCCCGACACCAGGGGCAAGGGCAAAGACCGATCAGGGCTGATCTGACGGTCAGAGAAAGGCAGCAGCGGCGGACAAGAACCCACGGGCGACCCAGAAGACGGGGCCCACTCTACACATGGTGGACCGGACGATGAGCCTGAGCCCTCATCGAGGCCAGGTACCACTATAATCATTTAGTAATAAAACTACCTGCTTACCGCATTATCATGCATGTTTGGTGAAATATATGAGTTAAGTAAAGATAAGATGAGATTAGAACCTAAGTAAGACATAACCTACTACCACTTTAGGAAGATTCAACATCTGCTACCCCATACCATCTTCATCTAACCCGGAGCACACCGACATCGAAACCACACACTTTCCAACCGAACAATGTCAGGTTATCCGCCCAGGTATGATTTTATTAAGGGGATACCTGACACCCGACGCACAAATAGCCATCATCAGGAGATGCAATCAACTAGGAATGGGACCGGGAGGTTTTTACACACCGGAGTACCCAGGGGGAGCAAGGATGAAATTAAAGATGATGAGCTTGGGCAAGGATTGGAATCCGTATGCCAAGAATTACCAAACCACAAGGGAGCAAGATGGAGTCTCACCACCGGGGATACCCGAAGAGTTCCATCCAGTTACTACACAAGTCGTGGAAATCGCTCAGCAGTTGGAAGCTGAACCGATTCCAGACATCCAGCCAGACATTTGCATTGTAAACTTCTACGAAAAAGATGGGAAACTGGGACTACCCAGGATAAGGACGAGACAACGGAGTCTCTCGAAAGAGGGATACCCGTAGTGTCTTGGTCCATTGGAGATGATGCGGAGTTTTTATACGGCGAGCAGAAGCGTGCGGACCGTGCAAGATAAGATAATACTTAAGTCAGGTGATGTATTAATTTTGGGAGGAGAATCAAGGATGTTGTACCATGGGATTAAGAGAATCAAGCTGAATACAGCACCGTCAGCAGTAATCAATGCGACGCATATGAGGCCAGGAAGATTAAACCTAACCTTTAGACAATATTAGCCATGTAATGTTAGAATGAGATGAGAAATGAGATAAGATTGAAGCACATGTTGTAAACAGGATGGTCATGAATAAAATAACAGTGTTGTTCATATAAATTGTTACGACTCTTGTTATACCATCAATACTCATGGAGCTTGTGAATACAATTAGGTTATGGACTCGGTACGGAAGGTGCATTAAGCATACTCACAGAGGCACAGGCCGACGCAAGCGGTACTATCCTCACCGGCACCTTTCCGATCAATGGAATTGAGGCATCAGTCCTCTTCGACTCAGGGGCCTCGCATACCTTTATCTCTGCATCATTTGCGAGCAGGTTTGGGGCTAGACGCTGATGAGCTACCCGACTTCACGGTTACGCTCCCGTCTAAGGAGAAGGTTCGTTGCACTCGTTATTACCGAGGAGCCACCATCAGAATTAAGGGGGAAGACTTCCCAGTCAGTTTCATTGAGTTCAGCAAGCTAGGATTTGATGTTATCTTCGGATGAACTGGTTGGAGCGGCACAAGGGACGTATCCTCTGCGCCGAGCATAGATTGCTGCTCAGGAGTCCGTCTGGGGTAACAATATCATACCGCCAGAGGCCCAGAGCCTTCGACTAAGATCATCACCGCCATGGCAATGCATAGAGAATTAAGGAGAAAGGAAGAAGTATACCTCTGCTATGTACAGGACATAGAGAGAGACCCGAGTTCGACCCCGACTTACCGGTAGTGTCAGAGTTCCCCGACTTATTCCCACGGGAACTGCCCGGCATGCCACCCACTCGGGAGGTAGAGTTCACCATTGAGCTGCTACCTGGTACCGGACCGATAGCCAAAGCACCTATCGTATGGCTCCGGCAGAAATGACTGAGTTAAAAGAACAACTGAAAGATTTGTTGGATAAGGGATTCGTAAGACCAAGTGTGTCACCATGGGGAGCGCCAGTCCTCTTCGTGAAGAAGAAGGATGGTAGTCTCCGCCTCTGCATCGACTACAGAGAGCTGAATGCAGTGACAGTGAAGAATAAGTACCCACTACCCCGCATTGACGATCTGTTCGATCAGTTGAAGGGAGCATCTGTGTTTTTCCAAGATGATCTCAGATCGGGGTATCATCAGATAGCCATTAAGAGGGAGACATTGAGAAGACGGCATTCCGGACACGATACGGCCACTACGAGTTTACAGTGATGCCGTTCGGTTTGTCGAACGCGCCAGCGAAGTTTATGGATCTGATGAACCGCTTGTTCCGGGAGCAGCTGGACAAGTCGGTGGTGGTTTTTATTGATGATATTTTGATATATTCAAAGTCTAAGGTTGAGCATGAGGAACATTTGAGGAGGGTGTTGGAAATATTAAGGGAGAACCAGCTATATGCTAAGTTCTCCAAGTGTGAGTTTTGGCTTGACCAGGTCTCTTTCCTAGGTCATGTTCATCTCAGATGCTGGGATCGCAGTGGATCCAGCAAAGATTGATGCCGTACGTACCTGGCCAAGGCCGAAGACTGTTACCGACATCAGGAGCTTTCTCGGTCTGGCAGGTTACTACAGGAGATTTGTTAGAGATTTCAGCAAGGTCGCGAAGCCGATGACCAGTCTGATGAAGAAATGCACCATTTCTATGGACAGTTGACTGTGAGAGATCATTTCAGCGCTTGAAGGACTCATTGACCACTGCACCGGTATTGACTATTCCAGACGGTACAGAGGGCTTTGAGGTTTATTGTGATGCATCCGGCAGAGGGCTGGGTTGCGTGCTCATGTAACATGGCAAGGATGTGGCATATGCCTCACGCCAGTTGAAGAAACATGAGGAGAACTACCCCACACATGATTTAGAGCTGGGAGCTGTAGTCTTCGCTTTGAAGATATGGCGCCACTACTTATAACGGGGTTAGTGTCACGATCTACACCGATCACAAGAGTTTGAAATACATATTCACTCAGAAGGAGTTAAATCTTCGACAGAGGAGATGGTTAGAATTTCTGAAAGACTATGACATTGACCTCCAATACAAAGAAGGGGGCCAATGTTGTGCAGACGCCCTGAGCCGTCGAGCACACTCACTCCATTCGCTAGTTTCTTTCTCCAGCTTGGTTGATGAGTGCGAGAGGCTCAGAGGACTGATGAGTATATGAGAGAGGTCAGACAGAAGCTGACAGATGGTACCTTTGAGAGTCAGAAATACGACTTCAGACTTCATGATGATGATCTGATCAGACTTAAGGGCCGATTATGCATACCACGAGGTAACACGGATCTGAAAGACCGTATACTTAGAGAATCACACTGTTCTTCAGTTTCCATCCATCCGGGAGCCTCTAAAATGTATAAAGACATGAAGAGATACTTCTGGTGGTCGGGATGAAGACAGATGTTACCGAGTTCGTCTTGAGGTGTCTCACATGCCAGAAGGTGAAATTCGAGCACAGACGACCGGGCGGAATGGTACAGTCGATGCCAGTTCCGGAGTGGAAGTTCCATGATATCTCCATGGACTTCGTAGTTGGGCTTCCACCTGCTAGGGGAGGTCTCAACATGATATGGGTGGTGGTGGATCGCCTTACCAAAGTAGCCCGATTCATACCGATGAAGGATACTTGGAAGGTGACCAAATTAGCTGAGTTATTTGAGAAAGAAATCATGAGGCATCACGGCACACCAAAGACCATAGTGTCAGATAGAGATACCAGATTCCTTTCGAGGTACTGGAGAGCTACCAGAGAAGCGTTGGGTACAGAACTCAAGCTGAGTACCGCGTTCCATCCTCAGACAGATGGTCAGACTGAGCGTACTATTCAGACACTCGAGGACATGCTGAGAGCATGTGCCTTAGACTTCCAGGGCAGTTGGATTGACAGATTGCATCTGATCGAGTTTTCATACAACAACAGCTATCACGCTTCGATCAAGATGGCACCTTTTCAAGCGTTGTACGGTAGACCATGTCGTACACCGCTCTGCTGGGATGAGTCGAGTGAGACGGTCATCATAGGACCAGAGTACTTAGAACAAGTTAAGGCTGAAGTTCAGCAAATCAGGGAGAACATGAAAGCTGCTCAAGATAGGCAGAAGTCGTATGCTGATGTTCGACGACGAGACCTGAGTTCGCAGTGGGCGACCGGGTATTTCTGCGAGTATCACCGATGAAGGGTGTATTCAGGTTTGGGCAGAAGGGCAAGTTAAGCCCGAAATTTGTTGGTCCTTATGAGATTACGGAGCGGGTGGGCCCGGTTGCTTACAGGTTGAATTTACCTGCTGAGCTGGGTAAAGTGCATGATGTCTTTCATGTTTCACAGCTGAAGAAATACATGCACCACCCCTCCCATGTGTTAGAACCTGAGAGGTTGACTTTAGAACCAAACATGAGATCCGTGGAGACTCCTCAGAGAATCTTGGACAGAAAGACTAGGGACACTCGCCACAAGTCAGTGCGACTGGTGAAGGTTCTCTGGTCTAACCAGGATGTCGAAGAGGCCACGTGGGAATTAGAGGATAAGATGAGGGCGAAGTACCCTTCTTTATTTACTGACTAGATCGTCTGTATAGGGTACGGGGCGTACCCCTTTTTAAGGGGGGTAGAGCTTCCTCGCTTTTGAGTTAGGAAACGATCATGTTTGTCGTTTGTTTGGTTGTTTAAGATGTGGATTTGTGTAAGTTGCTACACTTCGGTGTAAGTTTGAGTTATGTATGATACTTATGTATTGTATTTGAGATTGACCTTTGAGTCTTGAGATGTATGAATGTGAATATAAGATGTGGTATTAAGATTAAGAGATTGTGTACCGTGAATGGTTAAACACATGTGTGAACTTTGAGGACAAAGTTCTTTTAAGGGGGGTAGATTGAAATACCCCAAACTTAGATATGGTGTTTAAATGATAAACCAAGAATAAGAAGGCTAAATAATGCCTTAGAAACATTAAGAACATTTCTAATCAAAGAAAATATAAGGAAACACCAAAAGAGCAGTTTAAAAAAAAAGTGCTCTAAGCTTGGAGAGACATGGGAGAGTACCCAAATATTGTTCTAAGACCTTAGTAATATCCTAATGGTCATTTTAAGTCAATTACCAAAGAAAACCAAGCTTGAAAACAAGTTAAAACAAAATGTGCTTTAAGGAGTCTTAAAGCACGTTTTTGAAAAATTGTCTTGTAAATGTGTTTTGAATGGCTAAATGTCCATCATTACTCTTTAATTAATATGTGTACTATATAGTATCACATTTGGAGGTCTATATCAATGGGAAATCAAAAATTTCACAACAATGTGCCTTGTTTTTGATGAATAGTGAATTATTAAGCTAGTTTATAACATAAGTCTATATAAGTGAGACATTTGGTCAACAAAGACTTAATTACCCTCATTAATAAAAGGGGGCCGGTTTCTTAGGAGGTGAGTCATCACCACATGAGTCATTAAGCAAATAAGAGAGCAAATGAGAGTTATAAAGTAAAAACACTATTCACCTTTTACATAAATATCACTTTATTAGTTCTCTCTCTCTCTCACTTCTTCATTCTTCTTTGCTTTCCCACGGTTTGAACTGCTCTCTTTCTCTTCTCCATTCACGTAGAGCTTGACCCCCATGAAAGCTCCATCTTCCCTTGGCCACATCTTGCTCATTTTAGCTCCAAATCCAAAACAAAATACATATTCTTCTTAGTTAGCTCAAGCTCCTCCTTTCTATCTTTTCAAAACTTCAAGAGCTTCATTTTGGTGCCAAGTCAAACCACCATTAGAGGAGGAAATTCAAGTTTGGAGACTCCATTGATCTCCATTCTCTTAAGGTAAAGAAAGTGTAAGAAAATCTAGGTTTCCACCATTTTCTTCACATAACCGAAAATATACTCATGGGACTCCATGTTTATGCCTTGTTCTAGCTTGTTTCTACTCTTCAAAGGGGAGGAGGTCCTTCTTGCTTCACATCCAAGTTGTCTTGAGAAACCAAGGTAAAACAATCACATTAATACCTTAAAACATATTTTTAAACCTAGGGTTTGTTCCTTAGGGTTAATGTGTTATCTAGTACTCATTGGAGTCATTGGATATTGGTTAGAACATTGGCAAGGAGAATCACATTGGTGACCGAGATTGAACAAAGAAACCTAAGGAGAAAAGCTTTTAAGCTTGTGAGAAAACAAGGTAAATTACTTACCTTAAGGTGTCTTGTTGTTTAAGGGAATGAGATGTGGGTATATGATGAGTTTAGTGTAGAGTTTATATTGGGAAGGTGCTATAAAACCTAGGAGAAACAATGACTATTCTTGTGAACTTGTGACTAAGGAGCACATGAGAAAAAGAGATAGTTTAAGAATGTTAAGGTGAAGTACAAGAAGCATTCTATTTCAATGGGAGCCTTGTTGAGTGTATTTGCAGGTTGAAGGCATCACTAGTAAAAAACGGGTCTTTTTCGGCGGCTTATTTTCGGCGGTTTTATCTTTGTCGCCGAAAAAGATAACGTAACAGACAAATTTTCGGCGGTTTATAGGTCAAAACCGCCGAAAATTGTCATCTTAATGAACAATATTCGGCGGTTTCTACCAAAAACCGCCGAAAATGTTACATTAAGAAGACAATTTTCGGCGGTTTTGACCTATAAACCGCCGAAAATTTGTGTTTTAATATCACCCGCGCCGAGTCGTCTTCCCCATTCATTCGCGCGCGACTGAAAATATTTCGACTCTCTCTCTTCGTTTCGCCTCTGTATCGCCGCCCTATTTCTCCCCTTGTCCATGCGCCGTCTCCGGCTCTGAGTCGCCGCCGTCGCTGCCGTCGCCGCCTCGCCCAAGTCGCGCCCAAGTCCCGCCCAAGTCGCGCCCAAGTCTCCGCCCAAGTCCCGCCCAAGTCGCCGCCTGCAGCTCGTATTGTCAATTTAGGTTTGTTTTTTTCAGATTTCTAATGTATGGTTGATAAATTTGGTATTAATTCATTGTTTATAGGTGATTGTTGACTGATTTATGTGATTTGGAGTGTAATTGAGTAATTGTTTTGGTTGGAACTATTAAATTTGTGTTAATTGTACAAAATTGCTAGTTTTTGATCATTTGTATAAATTTGGTATTAATTCATTGTTTATAGGTGATTGTTGACTGATTTATGTGATTTGGAGTGTAATTGAGTAATTGTTTTGGTTGGAACTATTAAATTTGTGTTAATTGTACAAAATTGCTAGTTTTTGATTTGTATAAATAGGTTTTGTCATTTATAAAGAATAATTGACATGTATTTATATGTGAAGGTTGAATCATTATTCCTGTATCTGCTGCATCAGTCGGATACTAGTTTGCAGTCGGGGCTAGTCTCTTCACTCACGGTAATTAAAATGCATTGTAGTTTTAAGTGTTAATTGATTTATATTATTTTTTGATTGAGATATTGTTGATTCATAATTATTATTTTTGATTAGATAACCAAATAATAACTAGTTTAAGTGTTGAACATTGTGTTAATTATACAAAATTGCTAGTTTTCCATTTGTATAAGTAGGTTTTGTCATTTATAAAGAATAATTGACATGTATTTATATGTGAAGGTTGAATCATTATTCCAGTATCTGCTGCATCAGTCGGATACTAGTTTGCAGTCGGGGCTAGTCTCTTCACTCACGGTAAAATGCATTGTAGTTTTAAGTGTTAATTGATTTATAATTATTATTTTTTGGTTTAGATATTGTTGATTCATAATTATTATTTTTGATTAGATAACCAAATAATAACTAGTTTAAGTGTTGAACATTAAAGAATAATATTATTCATTTGTCATTGTCAACAGACAAGACCAGACCACCGTTAATCAAGACACTGTACCAGTTGTATCTGACTCAGCAGGTTAGTTTTATGTTTTATTTGTTTTATTTTTAATTCTTCATAAATTTACATGTGCCAGTTGTTTGAATGTTTTCTGGTTGTATGAGTTGGTCAGTGCTCAATAATAAGCACGGAAGAGTAACATTATTCATAGGTCATGCCAAATTTTTTCTAGAAATGCATTAGTTATTGATAATTCTCCCAAAATAATAAGAACCACTTAGTTGTAATGTATAATACGATCACATACCAAAGTTATGATGATTATTATCTGCACAATTATTAGTCATTGTAGTGTGGATGAAAATAAATCTAAAATATTTGTTTTGAACTTCATCTAATGTGGATAGAATGGACCGTGGATGGATGTACGGTCAAAGAGGGAACTATTTTGAAAGTAAGGTGGATAACGAATTTTGCAAAGTGGCACTCGAACATCAGAAGAGGATGAACGAGACACATATTCCTTGTCCTTGTGCTCAGTGCGAACTTCGAAATAAGTTCCCTAGCTTACACACAATCAGATTCCACCTTTCAAGGCGTGGGTTTATGCCGAACTATAAAATATGGTTCTTACATGGCGAGTGTGCAGAAGCTAGTAGTAGAGTACAATCTTCAAGTCAGTGTAATAGCGACGTAAGGACGGAAATCATTGTTGACACAATCGCCAACACCGAGCGTGATCAGACTGACATTGAAATCAGCGATGACGGTGATAATGTTGAACAATGTGACCCAATACTCCAAGATGTTGAAGATAATTTCACTGACAAGCCAGCTGTGTATCAAAGATTGATTGACGCATCACGGATGCCTCTGTTTCCCACATGTGGCAAATATACGAAATTGACATCCGTGCTGTAACACCCCATCCAAAGCCTATCGTGGTTATCGCAATCTGAACACTTAATCGAAAACATCGCAGCGGAAATATACAACACTTGGACCTTGCCACGGTCTGATCGTTAGAACATACCGGCTTAATATATACAATACTTAACCAAAATATTTATCCAGCTCAAAACAATAACATCCACAATCCCACGACCATCCGAGTACTAGTATCTCAATCATAATCTCAAACTACAACATTTTAATATGAACAGTCGGGTGCACAGGCGCAACCCGAACTCAAAACAAACGTCCCAACCTAAATCTAACCGCTCCTACTCTCGTGGTGCGTCCTCATGGGCCTCTTACCTGCAAGTGTAAAAATAGCCCCCGAGGGGGTCAGCACGAATGCTGGTACACCCTCTCATGGCCCCCAAGCTAACGGGGCTACGACGACTAATTGTCGATAGCATGGAAATTGATTACATATGCAAACATAATATGAAGTGCAATAACAATAACCACCAGATGAACATTTATAATTCACAACCAATGAACGCCTCAAGCGTTCCCTTAACAAGTGGGTTATAATCCCCTGCCTCAGTCCTCAGTTCCTTAATTTACCTTAATCTTAATCTCAAACTTATACTTGCCAACCTCTCCACTATTAGATTGGTTAGCCCTTAATTGGTTGCTTATCTTTGTAGGGCTTGGTTAACCCTAGCCGGTAGCAGTGCACTATCCGACGATAAGCTACCTTCCTTAACTTAATAGGGATGTAGGCTTGATCCCTCCACGCCTTCCTTAATGTGCCTCCCACCTCGAACAGTAGCCCTGGTGGTCGGGTCAATTTGTTGACCCTAGGCGACGAGTCTAATGACCAGTCTATTTGGAAGTCGGATCTGATTCAGATACCGACCTCCCCCAATACACATGTGCCGGTACCATTCCGGATTCCTCACTCCCACCCCAAGTTATGGTTAGTGAAAGCCTTATTTACCAAGTGTTAGTTAACCTTGAAGGGTAAAACCAACAATCAACGATACTTAGTTCTCCACCTTAACTCAATAGGTACTAACCTTGGTTAGTAACAATCTCAAGCTTCGCGGGTTAGTGTAAATGTAACACAATCGCAACGAGAGCAATATAACCGGTTGCATGCTTTATCTTGTTTTAGTCATAGCAAATAAACAGATAGCACACAAGCCGAGGGACACCTCGTTAGCAAGCAGGTCACGAAAAGGATTGTACCGTTCACCGTCGATCGTTGTTTGACTAATTTCTTCGGGGTCCCAACTCACAAACCTAAAACATTCATTCATTTTTAGGTTATTAGTTATTTGCACCTTACTTAACTCACTTAGTCCCTAAGGACTCCCATTCACTAACCTCCCATGTCTTTATCACCTAATCTTACGAACTTAGCTTTAAACATTAAAGTCTTTTCCTTACTTAGTCCCCTAGGTCTTTAGGTTTCTAATCATTGCCCTCTTAATGGTGTACCATTACTACCATTAGGCATTCTTAAAATTTCTTTTTTTTTTTTTTTTTTTAAGTGTTAAGGGTCGACCGACCCACCGACCGACCCAACCTTATGGGTCGGTCCATTACCGAAACTTTCCCCTCCTTTGGAAATTCCCCGACCGACCAACGCTAAATCGACCGACCCAAAGCCCTCTGGGTCGGTCCTCTGCCGAGACATTTTCCTTCGTTAAACCTTGCCGACCGACCCACCGACCGACCATCCTTATGGGTCGGTCTATTACCGAAACATTTCTGCTGGGTTAACAAGGTCCGACCGACCCAGAACTGGGTCGGTCCCTGGGTCGGTCCACTACAGATTCTTCATTAATATGTTCTTTCAACTCCAAACTCTTCCCATGTATACTATTATGTTCCAACCTCATTTAGGTCCCTCAAATACATTTAAACATTCCTCAAAAAATCAAATCACCAAATCCACCTGATCATTATGCATTTTCATTGTAATAATGCCAACTTCTTATAATGTTTTTCACTAGGTTTCTAGGTGGTGGTTCACACCTAATGTAACCTCTATGCCAACGCTTCCTCATCACTAAACCTCATCTCCCAAGCATCTCTCACTTATCTAAACTCTTTTAAGCATTCACTTAAAGTCCTTACACAAGTCTAAACTTCCATCATCATCACATTATTTCCTTCCTAGATGTACACCAACATTTGCCTAAGTCCTAAATACCCAAATACATTCTTTTGATTCCTAAATATTCCATGGTGATACCTAAGTCATCATAAGTCATTAAAACATCTTAACTTCACCCTTTTCATCAAGGCAACCCATAGAACATTCCTAGTACTTCCTTAGTCATTAAATTCCTTAGGATATCTTAAACACTTAAACTCTCCTTTAAATTTTGCCATGGGTTCTCTAGATATAGTACTTCCTAACAAATGGTTTTTCTCCATCAAACAACCAATACCACACAAATCTCATCACAACACCTTAGCACCCAATTTACACTAAAACTTCACCACATCATCATATAACGCTTGAACTTAAAAATGCTTGGCACTTAGGCCCTTAAATAACAATATCTTAACCACTGAATTTCCACATATATATGCCTTCAACCTGCGAATACACTCAACAAGGCTCCCATTGAAACAAAAAATGCTTCTGTACTTCACCTTTATATTCTTAAACTATCTCCTTTCTCATTTGCTCCTTAGTCACAAGTTCACAAGTATAGACATTGTTTCTCCTAGGTTTTATAGCACCTTCCACACAAAACTAAACACTAAGCTCATCATTTACCCACATCTCATTCCCTTAAACAACAAGACACCTTAAGGTAAGCAATTTACCTTGTTTTCTCACAAGCTTACAAGCTTTTCTCCTTAGGTTTTCTTTGTTCAATCGGTCAACCAATGTGATTCTCCTTGCCAATGTTCTAACAATATCCAATGACTCCAATGAGTACTAGATAACACATTAACCCTAAGGAACAAACCCTAGGTTTAAAAATATGTTTTAAGGTATTAATGTGATTGTTTTACCTTGGTTTCTCAAGACAAAACTTGGATGTGAAGCAAGAAGGACCTCCTCTCTCCTTTGAAGAGTAGAAACAAGCTAGAACAAGGCATAAACATGGAGTCCCATGAGTATATATTCTCGGTCAAGTGAAGAAAATGGTGGAAACCTAGATTTCTTACACTTTCTTTACCTTAAGAGAATGGAGATGCCAATGGAGTCTCCAAACTTGAATTTCCTCCTCTAATGGTGGTTTGACTTGGCACCAAAATGGAGCTCTTGAAGTTTTGAAAAGATAGAAAGGAGGAGCTTGAGCTAACTAAGAAGAATATGTATTTTGTTTTGGATTTGGAGCTAAAATGAGCAAGATGTGTGCAAGAGAAGATTGAGCTAGCATGGAGAGGTGCTTCACGTTAATGGAGAAGAAAAGAGAGCAAAAAACCGTGTGAACAAGGTACAATGAAGAAGTGAGAGAGAGAGAGAATCACTAAAGGTGAGATATTATGTAAAAGGTGAATAGTATTTAGGCTTTAAAAGACTTATTTGCTTCCTAATCACTTAATGAGTCATAAAGGTGGTGACTCACCCCTTAAGAAACGGCCCCCTTCTAGTGATGAGGGTAGTTTAGTCTTTATTGACCAAATGTCTCACTTATATAGACTTATGTTATAAACTAGCTTAAAAATTCACTATTCATCAAAAACAAGGCACATTGTTGTGAAATTTTTGATTTCCCATTGATATAGACCTCCAAATGTGATACTATATAGTACACATATTAATTAAAGAGTAATGATGGACATTTAGCCATTCAAAACTCATTTACAAGACAATTTTTCAAAAACGGCTTTAAGACTCCTTAAAGCACATTTTGTGTTTTAAACTTGTTTTCAAGCTTGGTTTTCTTTGGTAATTGACTTAAAATGACCATTAGGATATTACTAAGGTCTTGGAACAATATTTGGGTACTCTCCCATATCTCTCCAAGCTTAGAGCACGTTTTTGCTTAAACTGCTCTTTGGTGTTTCCTTATTTTTCTTTGATTAGAAACGTTTCTTAATGTTTCTAAGGCATTATTTAGCCTCCTTATATCTTAGTTTATCATCTAAACACCATATCTAAGTTTGGGTATTTCAATCTACCCCCCTTAAAGAACTTTGTCCTCAAAGTTCACACATGTGTTTAACCGTTCACGGTACACAGTTCTTTAATCTAATACCACATCTTATATTCACATTCATACATCTCAAGACTCAAAGGTCAATCTCAAATACAATACATAAGTATCGTACATAACTCAAAGCTCAAACTTACACCAAAGTGTAGCAACTTACACAAATCCACAACTTAAACACCCAAACAAACGACAAACATGATCGTTCCTAACTCAAAAGCGAGGAAGCTCTACCCCCCTTAAAAAGGGGTACGCCCCGTACCCTATACAGACGATCTAGTCAGTAAATAAAGAAGGGTACTTCGCTCTCATCTTATCCTCTAATTCCCACGTGGCCTCTTCGACATCTTGGTTAGACCAGAGAACCTTCACCAGTCGCACTGACTTGTGGCGAGTGTCCTAGTCTTTCTGTCCAAGATTCTCTGAGGAGTCTCCACGGATCTCATATTTGGTTCTAAGGTCAACCTCTCAGGTTCTAAACGTGGAGGGGTGGTGCTGATTTCTTCAGCTGTGAAACATGAAAGACATCATGCACTTTACCCAGCTCAGCAGGTAAATTTAACCTGTAAGCAACCGGGCCCACCCGCTCCGTAATCTCATAAGGACCAACAAATTTCGGGCTTAACTTGCCCTTCTGCCCAAACCTAAATACACCCTTCATCGGTGATACGCGCAGAATACCTGGTCGCCCACTGCGAACTCCAGGTCTCGTCGTCGAACATCAGCATACGACTCTGCCTATCTTGAGCAGCTTTCACGTTCTCCCTGATTTGCTGAACTCAGCCTGAACTTGTTCTAAGTACTCGGTCCTATGATGACCGTCTCACTCGACTCATCCCAGCAGAGCGGTGTACGACATGGTCTACCGTACAACGCTTGAAAAGGTGCCATCTTGATCGAAGCGTGATAGCTGTTGTTGTATGAAAACTCGATCAGATGCAATCTGTCAATCCAACTGCCCTGGAAGTCTAAGGCAATGCTCTCAGCATGTCCTCGAGTGTCTGAATAGTACGCTCAGTCTGACCATCTGTCTGAGGATGGAACGCGGTACTCAGCTTGAGTTCTGTACCCAACGCTTCTCTGGTAGCTCTCCAGTACTCGAAAGGAATCTGGTATCTCTATCTGACACTATGGTCTTTGGTATGCCGTGGTGCCTCATGATTTCTTTCTCAAAAACTCAGCTAATTTGGTCACCTTCCAAGTATCCTCATCGGTATGAATCGGGCTACTTTGGTAAGGCGATCCACCACCACCCATATCATGTTGAGACCTCCCTTAGCAGGTGGAAGCCCAAACTACGAAGTCCATGGAGATATCATGGAACTTCCACTCCGGAACTGGCATCGACTGTACCAGCCGCCCGGTCGTCTGTGCTCGAATTTCACCTTCTGGCATGTGAGACACCTCAAGACGAACTCGGTAACATCTGTCTTCATCCCACGACCACCAGAAGTATCTTCATGTTTATACATTTTAGAGGCTCCCGGATGGATGGAAACTGAAGAACGTGTGATTCTCTAAGTATAACGGTCTTTCAGATCCGTGTTACCTAGTGGTATGATAATCGGCCCTTAGTCTGATCAGATCATCATCATGAAGTCTGAAGTAGTATTTGACTATCAAATGGTACCATCTGTCAGCTTTGTCTGATATCTTATATATCATCAGTCCTCTGAGCCTCTCGCACCTCATCGACCAAGCTGGAGAAGAAAGAAACTAGCGAATGGAGTGAGTGTGCTGCGGCATCAGGGATCTGCTACAACATTGGCTTCCCTTCTTTGTATGGAGGTCAATGTCATAGTCTTTCAGAAATTCTAACCATCTCCTCGTCGAGATTTAACTCCTTCTGAGTGAATATATTTCAAACTTTGTGATCGGTGTGTAGATCGTGACACTAACCCCAGATAAGTAGTGGCGCCATATCTTCAAAGCGAAGACTACAGCTCCCAGCTCTAAATCATGTGTGGGGTAGTTCTCCTCATGTTTCTTCAACTGGCGTGAGGCATATGCCACCACCTTGCCATGTTGCATGAGCACGCAACCCAGCCCTCTGCCGGATGCATCACAATAAACCTCAAAGCCCTCTGTACCGTCTGGAATGGTCAGTACCGGTGCAGTGGTCAGTGAGTCCTTCAAGCGCTGAAATGATCTCTCACAGTCGACTGTCCACAGAAATGGTGCATCTTTCTTCATCAGACTGGTCATCGGCTTTGCGACCTTGCTGAAATCTCTAACAAACCTCCTGTAGTAACCTGCCAGACCGAGAAAGCTCCTGATGTCGGTAACTGTCTTCGGCCTTGGCCAGGTACGTACGGCATCAATCTTTGCTGGATCCACTGCGATCCCAGCATCTGAGATGACATGACCTAGGAAAGAGACCTGGTCAAGCCAAAACTCACACTTGGAGAACTTAGCATATAGCTGGTTCTCCCTTAATATTTCCAACACCTTTCTCAAATGTTCCTCATGCTCAATCTTAGACTTTGAATATATCAATATATCATCAATAAAAACCACAACCGACTTGTCCAGCTGCTCCCGGAACAAGCGGTTCATCAGATCCATAAACTTCGCCGGTGCGTTCGACAAACCGAACGGCATCACTGTAAACTCATAGTGGCCGTATCGTGTCCGGAATGCCGTCTTCTCAATGTCTCCCTCCTTAATGGCTATCTGATGATACCCCGATCTGAGATCAATCTTGGAAAACACAGATGCTCCCTTCAACTGATCGAACAGATCGTCAATGCGGGGTAGTGGGTACTTATTCTTCACTGTCACTGCATTCAACTCTCTGTAGTCGATGCAGAGGCGGAGGCTACCATCCTTCTTCTTCACGAAGAGGACTGGCGCTCCCCATGGTGACACACTTGGTCTGACAAATCCTTTATCCAACAAATCTTTCAGTTGTTCTTTTAATTCAGTCATTTCTCTGCCGGAGCCATACGATATGGTGCTTTGGCTATCGGTCCGGTACCAGGCAGCAGCTCAATGGTGAACTCTACCTCCCGAGTGGGTGGCATGCCGGGCAGTTCCCGTGGAAATAAGTCGGGGAACTCCGACACTACCGGTAAGTCGGGGTCGAACTCAGGGTCTCTCTCTATGTCCTGTACATAGCAGAGGTATACTTCTTCCTTTCTCCTTATTTCTCTTTGCATTGCCATGACGGTGATGATCTTAGTCGAAGGCTCTCTGGGCCTCTGGCGGTATGATATTGTTACCCCCGATGGACTCCTGAGCAGCAATCTATGCTCGGCGCAGAGGATACGTCCCTTGTGCCGCTCCAACCAGTTCATCCCGAAGATAACATCAAATCCTAGCTTACTGAACTCAATGAAACTAACTGGGAAGTCTTCCCCCTTAATTCTGATGGTGGCTCCTCGGTAGTAACGAGTGCAACGAACCTTCTCCTTAGACGGGAGCGTAACCGTGAAGTCGGGTAGCTCATCAGCGTCTAGCCCCAACCTGCTCGCGAATGATGCAGAGACAAAGGTATGCGAGGCCCCTGAGTCGAAGAGAACTGATGCCTCAATTCCATTGATCGGAAAGGTGCCGGTGAGGATAGTACCGCTAACGTCGGCCTGTGCCTCTGTGAGTATGCTTAGTGCACCTTCCGTACCGAGTCCATAACCTAATTGTGTTCACAAGCTCCATGAGTATTGA
Organism: Limonium bicolor; assembly: GCA_023374045.1. Classification (NCBI taxonomy): domain Eukaryota; kingdom Viridiplantae; phylum Streptophyta; class Magnoliopsida; order Caryophyllales; family Plumbaginaceae; genus Limonium; species Limonium bicolor. Next base: position 455,922,691 of record CM041776.1, on the reverse strand, counting down.
TGGCATAACAAGAGTCGTAACAATTTATATGAACAACACTGTTATTTTATTTATAACCATCCTGTTTACAACATGTGCTTCAATCTTACATCTCATTTCTCATCTCATTCTAACATTACACGGCTAATATTGTCTAAAGGTTAAGTTTAATCTTCCTGGTCTCATGTGCGTCGCATTGATTACTGCTGACGGTGCTGTATTCAGCTTGATTCTCTTAATCCCATGGTACAACATCCTTGATTCTCCTCCCAAAATTAATACATCACCTGACTTAAGTATTATCTTATCTGCACGGTCCGCACGCTTCTGCTCGCCGTATAAAAATTCCGCATCATCTCCAATGGACCAAGACACTACGGGTATCCCTCTCTCGAGAGACTCCGTTGTCTCGTCCTTATCCTGGTGTAGTCCCAGTTTTCCATCTTTTTCATAGAAGTTTACAATGCAAATGTCTGGCTGGATGTCTGGAATCGGTTCAGCCTCCAACTGCTGAGCGATTTCCACGACTTGTGTAATAACTGGATGGAACTCTTCGGGTATCCCCGGTGGTGAGACTCCATCTTGCTCCCTTGTGGTTTGGTAATTCTTGGCATACGGATTCCAATCCTTGCCCAAGCTCATCATCTTTAATTTCATCCTTGCTCCCCCTGGGTACTCCGGTGTGTAAAAACCTCCCGGTCCCATTCCTAGTTGATTGCATCTTCTGATGATGGCTATTTGTGCGTCGGGTGTCAGGTATCCCCTTAATAAGATCATACCTGGGCGGATAACCTGACATTGTTCGGTTGGAAAGTGTGTGGTTTCGATGTCGGTGTGCTCCGGGTTAGATGTAGATGGTATAGGGTAGCAGATGTTGAATTTTCCTAGAGTGGTAGTAGGTTATATCTTACTTAGGTTCTAGTCTCATCTTATTTTTACTTAACTCATATATTTCACCAAACATGCATGATAATGCGGTAAGCAGGTAGTTTTGTTACTAAATAGTTATAATGGTACCTGGCCTCGATGAGGGCTCAGGCTCATCGTCCCGATCCACCATGTGTAGAGTGGGCCCCGTCTTCTGGGTCACCCTTGGGTTCTTGTCTGCAGCTGGTTGCCCCCTCCTCTGACCGTCTGATCCAGATCCCTGATCAGCCTTGGCCTTAACTTTGAAACTGGGTCTGAAATTCTTACTCTCTGGATTCCCGTAGCACTCATATGCTCGGTGTCCAAGTACTCCGCAGAAGTTGCACTCTACTTTGTTCCCCTTACAGTCGAGCCCGGGGTGGTCCTTGTGACACCATCTACAAATGTAGCGTCGTTGGTAGCCACCACCGGCTCCTTTCTCGGTCTCAGATCCTGATCATTTACAATGTCAATATTCACATCTCAAATGGTCACTAGTTGTTTCTTTAACTTATGTAATACCAATTTCTTACCCTTCGGCGCCTTAGAGCGCAGGGGTGTAGCTGCATAAGCATATGTCAGTTTCAATGGCTCTTCCGGAGCCTTCTCCTTTCCCTCCTTCCCTTTCGGGTTCTGATTCTTCTGGGCCTGAGGCTGGTACTTCTGTTTCTTGTACCCTCCTTGCCCTTGACTCTCTGAGCTTTTACCGGCACTCTTCCTCTTAGCATTCTCCTCGTCCCTCAGCTGGACGGTAATCTCGACCTTAGCAGCGGCATGATAGCACTCCTGCTTTTCCATGGTATTAGTCATACTTATTCATTATAATCTAAATCTTATTCACCACTTATTCAAATTTCAATCATTCTTGTTACCTGCAAGGTAGTGTAACTAGTCGGCCCCATGCCGTAGCGGAGTCGATGGCTAAGCCCGCCATAGAAGCGGTCTACCAAGATCTGGTCAGAATACCCTAGACCTGGCAGAAGACGGAGCAAGGCGGTGAACTCTGAGTAATACTCGTCCACCGTCATCTTGTCCGACTGCTTAAGCGCATCTAACTGCAAGCGCTTCTTCGTCTGGACATGGGCGGGATAGTACTTTGCCCGTAGCAAGGCGGTGTACTGCTCCCAGCCGAACTCTGGGTTGGCCACATGCTCGGCCCTCACCAGCTTCCACCAATCGCCCGCCGCCCCCTTCAGGTAGAAAGCAGCTAAGCGCACCTTGATCCCAGCAGGGACATCAAGGGTCTCGAAGGCGGTCTCCAGCTCGGAGATGTACGCCTCAAGCTTGGCGGGATCGGTCTCCCCCTTGAATTGTGCGGGTCGAAGATCTGACAGACTCTTCACCCAGTTGGGTTCCCTAGGTTGTGGCGGTGGAGGTGGTGCACCCACACCGGGCTGATAGCCCATGTGCCCTAAAGCGGCAGCTACGATCTCTGCGATCGTCTGCCCTCCAGGTATATCTGGAATATCCTCACCCCGGCCGCGACCTCGGCCTCCTCTAGGGCGTCCTGCCATCTGAACAAGCACAACTTACATTAGATTCATATTCACCACTGTTTGGTTAGTAAATTTATAACGTCCGTAGACGGTAAAGACAATCCACACTTATTAGTGGTCATCTGACTCTACTCACTCTAACTTCTCACACCCTTAACCCAATACTTATTCCTTAACTTACATCCTAACTCGGTGGTCACTTATATCCGGTATTTCTTGATCAGAGCGTAACTACGCTCTGATACCACTTTTTGTAACACCCCATCCAAAGCCTATCGTGGTTATCGCAATCTGAACACTTAATCGAAAACATCGCAGCGGAAATATACAACACTTGGACCTTGCCACGGTCTGATCGTTAGAACATACCGGCTTAATATATACAATACTTAACCAAAATATTTATCCAGCTCAAAACAATAACATCCACAATCCCACGACCATCCGAGTACTAGTATCTCAATCATAATCTCAAACTTACAACATTTTAATATGAACAGTCGGGTGCACAGGCGCAACCCGAACTCAAAACAAACGTCCCAACCTAAATCTAACCGCTCCTACTCTCGTGGTGCGTCCTCATGGGCCTCTTACCTGCAAGTGTAAAAATAGCCCCCGAGGGGGTCAGCACGAATGCTGGTACACCCTCTCATGGCCCCCAAGCTAACGGGGCTACGACGACTAATTGTCGATAGCATGGAAATTGATTACATATGCAAACATAATATGAAGTGCAATAACAATAACCACCAGATGAACATTTATAATTCACAACCAATGAACGACTCAAGCGTTCCCTTAACAAGTGGGTTAATAATCCCCTGCCTCAGTCCTCAGTTCCTTAATTTACCTTAATCTTAATCTCAAACTTATACTTGCCAACCTCTCCACTATTAGATTGGTTAGCCCTTAATTGGTTGCTTATCTTTGTAGGGCTTGGTTAACCCTAGCCGGTAGCAGTGCACTATCCGACGATAAGCTACCTTCCTTAACTTAATAGGGATGTAGGCTTGATCCCTCCACGCCTTCCTTAATGTGCCTCCCACCTCGAACAGTAGCCCGGGTGGTCGGGTCAATTTGTTGACCCTAGGCGACGAGTCTAATGACCAGTCTTATTTGGAAGTCGGATCTGATTCAGATACCGACCTCCCCCAATACACATGTGCCGGTACCATTCCGGATTCCTCACTCCCACCCCAAGTTATGGTTAGTGAAAGCCTTATTTACCAAGTGTTAGTTAAACCTTGAAGGGTAAAACCAACAATCAACGATACTTAGTTCTCAACCTTAACTCAATAGGTACTAACCTTGGTTAGTAACAATCTCAAGCTTCGCGGGTTAGTGTAAATGTAACACAATCGCAACGAGAGCAATATAACCGGTTGCATGCTTTATCTTGTTTTAGTCATAGCAAATAAACAGATAGCACACAAGCCGAGGGACACCTCGTTAGCAAGCAGGTCACGAAAAGGATTGTACCGTTCACCGTCGATCGTTGTTTGACTAATCTTCTTCGGGGTCCCAACTCACAAACCTAAAACATTCATTCATTTTTAGGTTATTAGTTATTTGCACCTTACTTAACTCACTTAGTCCCTAAGGACTCCCATTCACTAACCTCCCATGTCTTTATCACCTAATCTTACAAACTTAGCTTTAAACATTAAAGTCTTTTCCTTACTTAGTCCCCTAGGTCTTTAGGTTTCTAATCATCATTGCCCTCTTAATGGTGTACCATTACTACCATTAGGCATTCTTAAAATTTCTTTTTTTTTTTTTTTTTTTAAGTGTTAAGGGTCGACCGACCCACCGACCGACCCAACCTTATGGGTCGGTCCATTACCGAAACTTTCCCCTCCTTTGGAAATTCCCCGACCGACCCAAAGCTAAACCGACCGACCCAAAGCCCTCTGGGTCGGTCCTCTGCCGAGACATTTTCCTTCGTTAAACCTTGCCCGACCGACCCACCGACCGACCCATCCTTATGGGTCGGTCTATTACCGAAACATTTCTGCTGGGTTAACAAGGTCCGACCGACCCAGAACTGGGTCGGACCCTGGGTCGGTCCACTACAGATTCTTCTATTAATATGTTCTTTCAACTCCAAACTCTTCCCATGTATACTATTATGTTCCAACCTCATTTAGGTCCCTCAAATACACTTTAAACATTCCTCTAAAACCATCAAATCACTCACCAATATCCACCTTGATCATTATGCATTTTCATTGTAATAATGCCAACTTCTTATAATGTTTTTCACTAGGTTTCTAGGTGGTGGTTCACACCTAATGTAACCTCTATGCCAATGCTTCCTCATCACTATAACATCATCTCCCAAGCATCTCTCACTTATCTAAACTCTTTTAAGCATTCACTTAAAGTTCCTTAACAAGTCTAAACTTCCATCATCATCACATTATTTCCTTCCTAGATGTACACCAACATTTGCCTAAGTCCTAAATACCCAAATACATTCTTTTGATTCCTAAATATTCCATGGTGATACCTAAGTCATCATAAGTCATTAAAACATCTTAACTTCACCCTTTTTCATCAAGGCAACCCATAGAACATTCCTAGTACTTCCTTAGTCATTAAATTCCCTTAGGATATCTTAAACACTTAAACTCTCCTTTAAATTTTGCCATGGGTTCTCTAGTATATAGTACTTCCTAACAAATGGTTTTTCTCCATCAAACAACCAATACCACACAAATTCTCATCACAACACCTTAGCACCCAATTTACACTAAAACTTCACCACATCATCATATAACGCTTGAACTTAAAAATGCTTGGCACTTAGGCCCTTAAATAACAATAATCTTAACCACTGAATTTCCACATATATATGCCTTCAACCTGCGAATACACTCAACAAGGCTCCCATTGAAATAAAATGCTTCTTGTACTTCACCTTTATATTCTTAAACTATCTCCTTTCTCATTTGCTCCTTAGTCACAAGTTCACAAGTATAGACATTGTTTCTCCTAGGTTTTAATAGCACCTTCCACACATAAACTAAACACTAAGCTCATCATTTACCCACATCTCATTCCCTTAAACAACAAGACACCTTAAGGTAAGCAATTTACCTTGTTTTCTCACAAGCTTACAAGCTTTTCTCCTTAGGTTTTCTTTGTTCAATCTCGGTCACCAATGTGATTCTCCTTGCCAATGTTCTAACCAATATCCAATGACTCCAATGAGTACTAGATAACACATTAACCCTAAGGAACAAACCCTAGGTTTAAAAATATGTTTTAAGGTATTAATGTGATTGTTTTACCTTGGTTTCTCAAGACAAACTTGGATGTGAAGCAAGAAGGACCTCCTCTCTCCTTTGAAGAGTAGAAACAAGCTAGAACAAGGCATAAACATGGAGTCCCATGAGTATATATTCTCGGTCAAGTGAAGAAAATGGTGGAAACCTAGATTTTCTTACACTTTCTTTACCTTAAGAGAATGGAGATGCCAATGGAGTCTCCAAACTTGAATTTCCTCCTCTAATGGTGGTTTGACTTGGCACCAAAATGGAGCTCTTGAAGTTTTGAAAAGATAGAAAGGAGGAGCTTGAGCTAACTAAGAAGAATATGTATTTTGTTTTGGATTTGGAGCTAAAATGAGCAAGATGTGTGCAAGAGAAGATGGAGCTAGCATGGAGAGGTGCTTCACGTTAATGGAGAAGAGAAAGAGAGCAAGAAAACCGTGTGAACAAGGAACAATGAAGAAGTGAGGAGAGAGAATCACTAAAGGTGAGATATTATGTAAAAAGGTGAATAGTATTTTAGGCTTTAAAAGACTTATTTGCTTCCTTAATCACTTAATGAGTCATAAAGGTGGTGACTCACCCCTTAAGAAACCGGCCCCCTTCTAGTGATGAGGGTAGTTTAGTCTTTATTGACCAAATGTCTCACTTATATAGACTTATGTTATAAACTAGCTTAATAAATTCACTATTCATCAAAAACAAGGCACATTGTTGTGAAATTTTTGATTTCCCATTGATATAGACCTCCAAATGTGATACTATATAGTACACATATTAATTAAAGAGTAATGATGGACATTTAGCCATTCAAAACTCATTTACAAGACAATTTTTCAAAAACGTGCTTTAAGACTCCTTAAAGCACATTTTGTGTTTTAACTTGTTTTCAAGCTTGGTTTTCTTTGGTAATTGACTTAAAATGACCATTAGGATATTACTAAGGTCTTGGAACAATATTTGGGTACTCTCCCATATCTCTCCAAGCTTAGAGCACGTTTTTGCTTAAACTGCTCTTTTGGTGTTTCCTTATATTTTCTTTGATTAGAAACGTTTCTTAATGTTTCTAAGGCATTATTTAGCCTCCTTATATCTTAGTTTATCATTTAAACACCATATCTAAGTTTGGGGTATTTCAAGAAGTGTATTGAGATTTGGGGAGTTAAAGAATTCGAATTCCAACCTGTTTTGACTTCGGGATTTGATTGCTCCTTCACGTCGGGAATCTTTGAGACTTCATTGATGGCTAATCAGGTTCGACTTTGCCCTGAGCTTCTAACCCTTTTTTCCTTATGTTGTTAACCACGGTTTGGTTATGCATTTTTTGTGTTTTGGTGTTAGGAAACTCAATGGGAGAAGAGGGAATGTGTTTTTTTGGGGATTTCGGTATAGATTTGAGACTTGGGAGTGCAAAAATGTGGGAAGAAGGTTGATGGCTGCCTCTTCTGACTTTAGGAATGTTCTCTCTGCCCTAGGCCGTTTTTGGAAGCTCCTTTTATAGAAAGAGAAAGGCCATGTAGATAGATTAAAATTTTTTATCTAAAATCCTGATTTTATGCTCTAAGAGTGTCTGATTTTTTAAAAAATGCTAATGGTCGATAAAAATTCGAATATTTTAACCAAAGATAAAAGAAGATTTTTAGGAATTTTTAGAGTTGGAATCAGATTATTTCGATAAATAACCGATGAGATAAAAATCTTACCATCTGAAATCTCCCATAAATCATACCTTACGATTGGAACGTCGAAATAATGAAATTCCAAGAGTGTTAGACTTTAAAAATCATTATCTATCTTGTGTTAAAATTTCATGACATTTGTAATTGATTTGGGTATTTTCCAAAGGAGAGAGAAAATTACAAAAATGATTGAATTTCTCTTTTAAATTTCGGGCCAAGGTTCTAAACAAAACAATTTCAGATTTACAACTGTATGTGGTCATGCTAACCATGTGACAATTTTATTTTAATTTTTGGAAACCTTTTTCTTATTTCTATTTTGAGGCTACTTCATGTGTTAATTATTAAAGAATTAGCTTATAATATGAATTAAAAGCTAAATTTCCAGAATAAATATTATCAGAAAATCATGAAATACATAATGACTATAATATTTGGAAGTGTTTGGAGATAATGAACAAGTCATATGAAAAATAGAAAATCCCGAGAATGTCCTTGGAAAATCCCGCCTTGGTGTTTTTTAACCGTTTTGCCCTTGTCTTTGCATTTGTGTGCGTAAGCCCTTTCCCGAGGGTTAAAATTTTTGGTATAACAGATTGCCCTCCGTCAACTACGCTTTGTAATGGAAATGAAAAGGCTAGTTAATGCTTAAGTGATACCCCAAAATTTTGGATCTTAAAAGACCCTGCATGCAGTTGAAAACCGACAAATTGTGTCGAGCTGTTCTAAGGTGCTAACTACCTAAAATGAATGAAAAGATAATGAATGAAATGATGTCAAGCTATTCTAAGGCATTGACTACCTATAATGAAATGATGAAGTAAATGTCAAGCGTATCTAAGGCGTTGACTACCAAAACATGAAATGATGAAATAAATGTCCAACGATTCTAAGGTGTCGACTACCTAAAAATGAAATGATGAAGTAAATTTCAAGTGATTCTAAGGCACCGACTACCTAAAAATGAAATAATGAAGTAAATGTCAAGCGATTCTAAGGCGTTGACTACCTAAAAATGAAATGATAAAGTAAATGTCAAGCGATTCTAAGGCGTTGACTACCTAAAATGAAATGATGAAGTAAGTGTCGAGCGATTCTAAGGTGTTGGCTACCTAAAAACGAAATGATGATAGTGTCAAGATGCAGGAATGCTGGTGGTGCTTCGGATGCTGATGATGCCGATGATGCTGATGATGCTAATGATGTTGATGATGTTGATGATGTTATGGAGACTAAGATCCACCTAACTTAGGTTCTTAGGGAGACTGAGGTCCATCTAACTCAGTTGCTTATGGAGACTGAGATCCGCCTGACTAGTTGCTTAGGGAGACTAAGATCCATCTAACTCAGTTGCTTATGGATACAGAGATCTGCCTAACTCAGTTGCTTAGGGAGACTTAAATCTGTCTAACTTAGTTGCTTATGGAGACTGAGATCTGTCCTGCTCGGTGGCTTATGGAGACCGAGATCCATCTAACTTAGTTGCTTATGGAGACTAAGATCCATCTAACTCAGTTGCTTGTGGAGACTGAGATCCGCCTAACTAAGTTGCTTACGGAGATTGAGATCCGCCTAACTCAGTTGCTTATGGAGACTAAGATCCGTTCTGCTCAGCTGCTTATGGAGACCGAGATCCATCTAACTTAGTTGCTTATGGAGACTGAGATCCATCTAACTCAGTTGCTTATGGAGACTGAGATCCGTTCTGCTCGGTTGCTTATGGTGATCGAGATCCAATCTACTCGATTACTTCTGGAGACCGAGATCCGTTCTACTCTTAACTAGGCTAATTGAGGAATGCAGTATGTTTATGATGAGTCAAAGATGCGAGTATGTTTACGCAAATGATGTGGCAAAACGCAAATTGTCAAGTCCCCACATGGAAATGAAGGGTTTGCGCGGGTATTGCAAAACGGAAATTGAAGTGCTTGTAAGGGATGATGTTGGTTTGAAAACGCCAAGCAAGAATGGCGATGATACAGATTGCCCAAAGCAGATTCTAGGAATATGCCAAACATGGAGATGATGAAGATTTGTCCAAAGCAAGAAATTGCTAGGAAATACCAAACATGGCGTTGATGCAGATTTGTCTAAAGCAAGAAATTGCTAGGAATATCCCAATCATGGCGATGATGTAGATATGTCTAAAGCAAGAAATTGCTAGCAATATGCCAAACATGGCGATGATGCATATTAAAAATTGTCCAAAGAAAGAAATTTGCTGGAAATATGCCAAACATGGCTATGATGTAGGTTGAAAATTTTCCAAAGCAAGAATGGCGATGATGCAGATTTGTCCAAAGCAAGAATTGCTAGGAATATGCTAAACATGGCGATGATGCAGATCTGTCCAAAGCAAGAAATTGCTAGGAATATGCCAATCATGGCGATGATGCAGATTTGTTTAAAGCAAAAAATTGCTACATGGCGATGATGCATATTAAAAATTGTCCAAAGAAAGAAATTGGCTGGAAATATGCCAAACACGGCCATGATGATATCTATGAAACCGAAGTGTTTGAAGGAAAATTGTCCAAGACAAGAAGTTGCTGAAAAAGGTGCCAAACATGGCAGTATTTAAAGAAAATTCTGCCTACTAAAAAGGAAAGTGAAATTATCGTTTCCTGACTAAAGATTTAAGACTCGTAATTTATCTCCTAGGAGATGAACATGCCACTGGTGTGGTGTGATGTTTGATGTGGAGATCTCTTGAGTGGTGATCAAGGCTTATGATGGACCATGAAATTTATGTGGAGGTGAAGGCTTATGAGGTGCCCGTGGTATATGATGTGGAGGTAAGGGCTTATGTGGGCCTGTGTGGTATGATGTGGATGTAAGGGCTTATGTGGGCCTGTGTGGTATGATGTGGAGGTAAGGGCTTATGTGGGCCTGTGTGGTTTGATGTGGAGGTAAGGGCTTATGTGGGCATGTGGTGTGATGGTGTCGGTGGTCCTTAAGGTTTGGGTTTCGATTGGTGTTGTCATAGCAATTGTTGGACCCAACAATTTCCCCTAGTATTTTCCTTTAAGATCTACAATCTGAGCTAGAGTTCATGGCTAACAATCGGAACGATCGATTGCTCCCTGTATTTTCTTTGATTAAACATACGAACAAGTCTCATCCTCACATGGTCAAGGATTATGTCTTGATGTGGTGCTTCCTAACCTACACTCGATGTGTTTGGTGTTTGCACTCATTTCTCGTTTACGGTCACAACTTCTAGACCATTGAATTTGATATTTGATGGATTTACACATTCGATCTGTTACTTTCACGTGATTAGATACACAATTACCAAATCAGAAGTCTTTAAAGCTTATAACGTGGCCATGGGGTGTGATGAAAGACAACGGGGCCATGGAGGGATATTTGAGGTATGTGGAGTTAAAAGGGTGACCAAAGCTGCACCTTGCTTCTTCTCTCGGATTTATCTTCCTTGTCTTGAAGTCGTCTAGCTGCTTCTTGTTGATGTTGTTTTTGAGCTTCTGGACTTGGACTTTTGAAGTTGTCCTTTATACCATTTCTCATCTTTTTGTCATTTGGATTTCCTCGAGGCACTTCGGGTTTGCCTCTTTGTTTTATCCTTTCTTGACTTTGCCTTCGGGGTTCTTGTGTCTCCCGGATTTTGAGTTTTAAGTGATGTTTTGATATGAGCTCTTTGGATCCTGTGTCATTCTTGGACCATTTGCGGATCACTTTATCATGCTGATAACGGCATTGCTTCTTTGGACTGATGAGAACGCTATCTGAGAGTTGGGCTCCTTGCTTCCTTTGGTCACCGGGTTAGTTATTCATCACGGGCTGGCTTGTTTTGTGAGCTTTGTAATATCAAAAGGGATATATAAAGGCTCAACGGGGGGGGGGGTGCCTAGGGTTTAATGTCAGGGTTCACAAGCTTTTGGCTATATGGTGTTATACCTAGGTGCTTCGTTATTCCTGATAGTTGTGTATCCGCTCTTCGTTACTTTTCACAGGTCTAAAGTGTAAATCTACAAATTATCTCCTTCTATTGTAGTTATGCCGTTTACCTTACCTTTGAATGTGGTCTCACCGGAGCCGTGCAAAGATGACACGCTCATTCGCTCATGGTTTTCTACTAAAGACACTCTCGCAAATCTTCACTCGAATACTTGTTCACATGTTTAAATTAAAGATGACAAACTTAACCTCAAATTGCCCCCAGTATTGATTTGGGGTTTTGTGACAACACTTAAACATATGTAGAATTTGGACCACTATGTGGATTGTTTTGGATGTTCTGTGGTGGTGTTTGGACGGATATGTTCACCCTTTTGGAAGCAAAAAGACAAATCGTCTTGTTCTATTGCCAGAAGATGATTGTTTCATGTGCCTTTATCAAAAGACATACTCAAACCATTTGTTGTTTTGTTAGAGAAAAAGCATTTATTTACGAAACATTTGTACATGACTTTCTTAAAGATGTAAAGGATGCAAAAGCTTTATTAATGGCAAATAAATTGAACAATACTAAGTACATACATCGAAAAGCTAGTCAAAGTATTCTAAAAAGGAAAACTGAATGGAAACTAAATATCCTAAAGTCTAAACAAAGAACTTTGAATTTAAAGTGATTTCTAACAAAAACATTCTCCTAAATATTGTCTCATTGAAATCCCTGGTCAAAGAGGTCCTGGATCGTGTGCTTCAAAGCCTTGCAATCATCGGTGTCGCGGTCGGTAATTGGTGGTACTGACAAAACTGACTTAGATTCCTTCCTTTTTGAGGGACCCCAGGCCGAGGGATGAGAGGTTGTAGCATGTTTCGCTCTTGAAGGTTTTTAAATGTCTGGCTCAATGGCAGGCTGATGTCTGTAAACTCTCTCTGACGGAATTTCTTTCTAGGTGGCTCTACTGCTCCAGTGGCCCAACCTGACTCTCTTAGCCGTGGAACGGTGTTTACCTCATGCTGCCTAGTTCTCTTGTGGGTGCTACTTTGGATGTAAGCTGCTGTCCTTGAACCATTTCTGGTGTTTTTCGAGTTCCCAAGCTTTAATTTTCCCTTATCGATCATTTCCTCTAGAACACCAACTTGTCCCATCAGCATGTCAAAATTAGGAAAGTGTGTGAATTTCGGCTTGTCATTATATTGCTTCTGCATATTCTCGATTACCATTTGGATTTGCTCCTGCTCGTCCATCATTGTGAGCATAGCGGCTGCCTTCATCCTCCAACGCTTGACGAAGTCGGACATTGATTCACCTTCTGTTTGTCGCATGCTTGCAAGATCAGCCCTGGTGACTCCAAAACTTCTAGCGTACTCAAAATGATGTAGAAAAGCTTCATAGACCTCGTCACAGGTCTTAGTATTCATCCTTCGAGTTATGTACCAACGCTGAAGAGTCTCATCAAGATAGGGAGCAAATACCTTGGCCTTCTGCATGTCGTTCAGCATAAGGATAGACATCTCTCTATCGAACATTGCCAAATGAAGTTGTGGGTTGGAGGAACCCTTGTACAGAGGAAGTGTTGGCAACTTCAACTTTGGCGGGAGATCAACCTTGGGATACAATCCAGTGGAAAAGTAATCAAAACCGGCTGGCTTGTTGGCCTTCTCCATGCACTCAATCGTTTTCAGCATCTCATCAAATTCTTTGGCCAACTGGGCATCCATATTGATTGGAATTCCTCCTTCTGCCATTCTCGGGATTTGGGCCTACCTGTCTTCAAAGTGTCATCTATCAGAAAATGAAAGAGGACTGGGCTGAAAGGGCCCTAATAAAGTTTTAGGTTAGAACTTGTTTGGGCTGTGAGAAAAACACATGAGCTAGAATGTTTTTGAAGATTGTGGGTAGGCACTAAGGCCCGAATGAGTTGGAAGAGAGACACATGGGCCGGAATGATTCATAAGCTGTGAACTGGCGCCTTGGCCGAAATGTTTGAAGAGTGTGCCTCTCGGGCCAGAATGTTCTGAGAATTGGACATTTGGGCCAGAATGTGTTTGGGCTAGAAATAAGGCGTATGGTCCAAAATGATTTATAAACCATGTTCTAGGTGTGAATTGGTATTTGGGCCGAGTTATTAAGGTTGGGCCTAAAATATGGTACCTATGTTTAGGATCTTGGGTCAAAGCTCGAGTGAAAAGCCTTCATAGACTCGAACGAGCCTTGAAATGAAAGGCCTGGTGAATTTTCATGGATTGCTTTAGGTGAACTTTTTTCGTGGGCCTGGAACTAAACTGATCATTCAAATTAGGTCGAAAGAGAAAAATCACCTAAATCTAAACTTTTGGGCCGAAGTTCAAATGACTCACATATTAAATGAAATAGGGCCTCTGGGCCGCAAACAAATAGAGCTGCCAATTTAGGTTGGGTAAGTTGATGTAGAAGAAGTTCCTACCAATCTCTAGGCTGGGTTGTGGGCCGATCATACAAGCAAACAAGGCCCACACAAATTCAATATGTCCTTACTAGATGCTTAAATCAAACCAGGTATGGATCAATCTAGAGAGGTGCTCGGGGCATGGGCCCAGGTCACCACAGAGGAATAGGGCTTGCACGCTATTCTCTTTGGGCTTCCCCACTTTTTTCACATCACCTGAAGGTGTGCTTCTACGGTCGGGTCTTTGAATGACCAAACAAGGGTTGGTGAGGACACTACTAGGAAAAAGCTTGGGGCTAAAGCCCAGGTATTAAGGGGATGTGGTTAGATGATATCCTTCTCTTTTCCTTGCTCATTCACATCACCTAAAAGGTGTGAGTCCCTGACAGGGGACCCTCAAACGGGTCCCGGGGTGAAATCAGTTTATGTGGACCCTCGCTCTCAGATGATGCAAAGGTGCAGAAAAATAAAGTGCGCACAAAAGTAAACAAACAAAGTAATAAAGCCATAAATAAACAATTTTTCGAGTTAAGCCCTCTTTCTTAAAATTAAACAAGTTAAAATAAAGAAGTTGTCCCCAGCGAAGTCGCCAGTCTGTGAGCCTCGACTTTTAAATCCAATCCAATGTTGATTCGAGTTGATTAGGATCTGATCGGGTTTTAGGTCCACTTATAACAGAAGTTTAATAACTATGTCATATAACACAAATTATTAAAACCTAAGTTAGCTCACTGGAACCTATTATGAGTCGCCACGTAATTTTAACCTAGATCAAATTAGGAAAGGAGAGTTTGGGTTCGGGGGCTTGATATTCGACTTAATTAGGGTTCAATTACTTTCATTACCCCTAGAAGTTGTTTTTCCTCAGCTTAGTTTAATTATGGCTTATTACGAGTCGTTTTTAACCTAAGTGCGCAAACTTCTGTTTTTTATTTCTGACCTCTTTTTTTGACAGAAAATTAAGGTGAAAATTAAAACTACTTAATCTAGGGTTTCAGAGGCAGAATTAGGTCAAATTTTGATTTCGTCCGTGGTCACGGACCTAATGTCCGAAGCCACGGACCCTAGTTAATCTAACGTAAACAGAAAAGTTGAATTAATAAGAAAACACAATTTTGAAAAGTCCGGGGCCACCGACAAGGCATCCGTGGGCCCGGACATAAGTTGAAAAACCCTTGATTTTAAAAATAAAATTGTCCCGCCACAGTCCGGGGGCGTCCGGGCTTATGGACAGGGCGTCAGGGACCCCAGACATAGCGTCTGTGGGTGCGGACCGCCCTTGGACGGTGGTATTTGGGTGGTTCGGCGGTGTTTTTGGCTCAAAGTTTATGGGTTTGTAGCCTGAAAGATTATAAACACGTTAGTAATCAAAAGTTTTCAATTTGATTACGAATTAAGGACGAAACTTATTGAACAAGTTAGTGGATAAAAACATAAATAAACCTTAATTTAGAAGCAAAGACAAGTCAATTTGATTAGAAATTTCAACCAGAAGTGTATTGAGATTAGGGGAGTTAAAGAATTCGAATTCCAACCTGTTTTGACTTCGGGAGTTGATTGTTCCTTCACGTCGGGAATCTTTAAGAGCTTCGTTGATAGCCAATCCGGTTTGACTTTGATCCGAGCTTCTGACCCCTTCTTCCTTGTTAACCACGGTTTGGTTCTGTATTTTTCGTGTTTTAGTGCTAGGAAGCTCAATGGGAAAAGAGGGAATGTTTTTTTTGGTGATTTCAGTATAGATTTGAGACTTGGGAGTGTAAAAACCTGGGAAGAAGATTGACGGCTGCCTCTTCTGACTTTGGGAATGTTCTCTCTGCCCTAGGTGGTTTTTGTAAGGTCCTTTTATAGAAAGAGCAAGGCCATGTTGATAGAACAAAATTTTTATCTACAATCCTTATTTTGTGCTCTAAAAGAATCTTATTTTTTAAAACATGCTACTGGCCGATAAAAAATCTGAAATTTTAACCAAAGATAAAAGAAGTTTTTTAGGAATTTTGATAGTTGGAATCAGATTGTTCGATAAATAACCGATTAGATAAAAATATTACAATCTGAAATCTCCCATAATTCATAACTTACGATTGGAAAGTCAAAATAACGAAATTCCAAGGGTGTTAGTCTTTAAAAATTATTATCTATCTTGTCTTGTGTTAATATTTCATGACATTTGGAATTGATTTGGGTATTTTCCAAAGGAGAGAGAAAATTGCAAAAATGATTGAATTTCTCTTTTAAATTTCGGGCCTAGGTTCCAAACAAAACAATTTCAGATTTACAACTGTATGTGGTCATGCTAACCATGTGACAATTTTATTTTATTTTTGGAAACCTTTTTTTATTTCTATTTTGAGGCTATTTCATGTGTTAATTATTAAAGAAATTAGCTTATAATATGAATTAAAAGCTAAATTTCCAGAATAAATATTATCATAAAATCATGAGATATCTTTCATAATGACTATGATATCTGGAAGTGTTTAGTGACAATGAACAAGTCATATGAAAAATATAAAATCCGGAGAATGTCCTTGGAAAATCCCGCCTCGGTGTTTTTTGACCGTTTTGCCCGTGTCCTTGCATTTATGCGCTTAAGCCCTTTCCCGAGGGTCAAAATTTTGGGTATAACAGCCACCTTTTTGAAAATTAAGGTACGTCGAATTTAAAAGACGAAATTCTTTTAAGAGGGGAAGGTTGTAACGTACAAAAAAAACATAAAGATATATATATATATAATTGGAAGATAAAGTTCTATATGTTTTTACCGTGAGACAGTTAGTAACTTAATTAAGTGACCCATTATTATTCAGGTTTATAAAAGGAAACTAAACCCTATAGGACATCTATCAGAGAACCTTCTTTCTCTTCTCTTCTCCTCTTTAGTGTCGTACCTTGCTTCTCTTTTCAGTGGTGACCGAATTGATGTGCGTCCCTTTAGTTGTTGCCGAATAGAAGTTACCGTGAATTGCTTTGAAAGAAAGGTAACAACGATTATCCTAAATACATTAATGAGGCTTCACTGATTATGTATACGTCAAATTCAAGGTGGCCAATATCGTACGGTGGTGTATAGTTCCAATTTGACTGGTTGTTGCTCTGTTCTTACGATTGTTAGGATTTTGGGTCAGTCAGATTAAAAACCTGGATTTATCACCAGCAGGGCTGTCTCGGTGATTTTCGGGGCCCCGTGCTAAAATCTAAAATGAGACCCTTTATAAAATTAAATTATATAAATAGAAAAATTATCTTATCAAATTATGCATTTATATTTATAATGTTTAAATATCCCAAATATAAAATTAAAATATGTTTCATTCAAAATAAATTTAGACACTTGTATAATTTTTTTATGACAAAAATCTAAAGGGAACAAGTAAAAATCGGGCCCCCATAATTAGGGGGCCCTGTTCCGTTGCCCTGACCGCACAGGCTCATAGCCGGCCATGATCACCAGCTCGACAACCAAGATCTTCTGTTATGCGTTGTTAGTTAGTAATCAGTATGATTAGGGTTTAGATTTTGATAGATTGTTTGTCTGTTTTGACATCCATTATATTTATAGAATTATTTCCTGCAGTTAGGAAGATACAGTTGATCCATTAAGGATCTCAACACCATTTTTGGAGGGTAATTAAGGTGATCTCTGATTGTCATGTAGGTGATAAACTGACATGATTTGAGTATATTCACCCAAATATTATATTTATTAATATGTATTGTTTCTTTGAATTCTAGTTCTGACCAATGGTTTATTAGATTTAATCGTATATTTTTATACACGCTAATAGTTTTGTTTGTACTCTTATCTTCACACCGTATATATGAGCGATTTGATTTGGCATCATTGTTTTAATTGTCTTTGTTCTTACGGTATGTCTGTTTTACAATATAACAAAGTATTTATATTCTAAAAAATTACGAACCTTCGTATTGATTTTGATCCTTCTATAAACATATATTTCGACGCATTATTTTAATATATTATTACTTGAATTCAGATGTTATATGCATGTGTTTCCTCTTATGAGCATTTGAAAAGTATTTAACTAGATTAAATACATGTACTTTTAGACAATGATTCACCGCTATATTTCTTATCATTAATTTGATTATATCATTATATATATATATATATACCACCACACCGAGCGACATGTACATTGTTTTGCTGATAATATTTTGATTCCGTGACTCGCATGTGAATAATTATTAATGTTTTATTCAATAGTATTTGATTAATGAGACAAGTAAGTTTTAACTTGCATATGCAAATACTTATATTAGCTATGCGTATGCACGTCTACATACATTTGCGATTTGTAATTTGATTTTGTAATAGAAATTAAGCGATTATGGCTTTGAGAAATGATATGATTTGTGACCTAGTTTATTGTTTTCTGAGATGGATAACTGAGTCAAGTTATCCTGTAGCGTGTTATGTAGGACGTCCTTTTGTATCTGTATCACGGGCATCCCCGTTCTGTTATCTGGAGTCGACGGACTCATTCTGTTATTTATAATCGATAGACTTATTTTGTTATCTGGAGTCGACAAAATCATTCTTTTATCTGGAAGGCTCGTTTAGTTCCTGCATGGCCAGCCCATTTTGCATCATAGAATTCCCGCAATAACTCTACGCGGATTCTACCAGCAGGGACCACCACGCATCTCTGCTCATCGACCAACATATCGTCAAGTAGGTGGAAACGCTTGGACTTTCCCAACCGCACCTCATTGCAGATTTGCTAGTATGAAGGATCTATCTTAGTCGCTTCCCGGATTCGACCCACCAAGTCAGTTTCAGCTCGTGACACTGACTGGATCACCGCAAGGCACCGCCGACTCAAGGCATCTGGGACAACATTGTGCGATCCCGGTCTATGAATCCATTCAAAGTCGAATTCACCAAGAAATTCTTACCAATGAGCCTGCTTGGTGATAGCTTCTTTTGGGTCGTAAATTAAATGTTGTCTACGTTGTCCGTTACCATGACAAACGTAGATCCCAGCAAAAAATGGATTCAAATCACGAGGCAATGAACTACCGCCAACATCTCTTTCTCATGAGCTGAATAGCGCATTTCAGGATCTTTTAGCTTCCACTCTCAAACGCGCACGGATTACCATCTTGAACCAAGACCTTACCAATCGCTCTACCGGATGCGTTGGTGTGCACCTCAAATAGTTTGTCAATCTCTAGGAGCTTCAACACCGTTCAGAAGAGATAGCCCTCTTTAACCATTCAAACACATCTTGCTGCTCCTTCGACCATACCCATGATTTTTCCTTCTTCAACAAATCACTCAAGGGCACCACCTTGTCAGTGTATCCCTCGATGAACCGACGATAATAGTTTGCAAGTCCAAGGAACGAACATAACTCAGAGACATCATTGGGTGCGGGCCAATCAAGGATAGTCGAAACTTTATAGGGGTCCATGCAGATTGTTCCTTTGGAGACAACATGACCGAGAAAAGTGATACTCTATTGGGCAAAGGAGCGCTTTTCCTTCTTGATATAAAGTTGATGCTCATGAAGTCTATCAAACACCAGTTTCACATGGCGCAAGTGGTCATGGGGAGTGTTGCTATATATAACAATATCATCAAGATAGACAACCACAAAATCATCGATATACCCAAATAGAACATTGTTCATTAGATTAAAAAAAGTCACCGGAGCATTACATAACCCAAAAGGCATCAAAATTCAAAGGATCCATAACAAGTTACACAAGTTGTCTTTTCTTCATCTCCTTCTGCTATCCGGACCTACCACTAGCCAGAGTGCAAATCTAGCTTGGTGAAGAACGTGGCCTAAAAGAGACGGTCGAACAGGTCATCCTGACAAGGAATCGGGTACTTATTCTTCACCGTCACCTTATTCAGTGCCTGATAGTCAATACACAGCCGTAGAGACCCATCAGCTTTCCTTTGGAATTGGACTGGCGCTCCATAAGGTGCTCGAGACGGACGGATTTTCCCCGTTCCCAGGAGCTCAGTCAACTGAGTTCTTAATTCATTCAACTCCATCAGTGACATACGATAAGGATCCAGGGTAGGGGGCACTGCAACAGGAACCAGCTCGATGTGATGGTCGATGGGATGTCGTGGGGGCAGTCCCGGAGGCAACTCTCGGGGCATCAACTCCACATTCTCAAGGAGCAAGTTCTGCATTTCTGCTGGTATGGCTTTCGCAACTAAAGGTTTCTCTTGCCGCACCACGGCAAGAATCGCCAAACACCTTCTATCTTTCACTCCGGAACTGGATGGGTCCCCAAAACCTTTTGGGTAGCTTCATGAGGGGGTACTCACACCTGGTACAACGTCAACAAAACAAGGGCAACGCTCATCAGCCACCAAAATGCCTCGGAGGTGCACCCGTGGCTCGGCCCTGGCCGCATCTATGAACAAGCTTCCCAAAATCATTGGAAAGTCAGGCATATCCATCACGTCAAAAGTCTGATCCCCGAACCATTTGTCCACTTCTATGTACACTCTACAGCTACCGTGAACAACCATTACTCCACGATTTGCCGATGTTGCTGCAGACTCGTTTGGGGTCAGTAAAAGTCCCAGCGCCTTGCAGGCGCCGAGATCTAGATAGTTCTTGGTGGCTCCAGTGTCAACCATAGCAGTTATAAGATGCTTTCGGTTAACCCTCATAGAAATGAAGAGAAAATGAGGATGTACGCTAGAAGCAGGAAGCTCTAAGCCACATACCTTCGACGGAGCCAAAATCAACCCCGCGAATTTAATGGGCACCAAATCAATTGACTTCTATTGCAGCTCAATCTGAACTCCCTCAACCAATGGGCTAGAGAGTGTGGCCGCAGCCACACTCGCCTTTTTTGGGCACACGGTCACATAATGGTTTCCACCACAGAAGAAACAAGCTATTCTTCCCTTTTTCCCTTTCAGCTTGGAAGCCTTCGCCCCAAAGGGACTAGGGTTCGAGGCAACCTGGTTTCACACCAAGGGGAAAAAACAACATTAGATACAAGAGGAATGGGGGGGGATGAGAAACAAAGGGAATATAGACCACGAGTGTAGGAGTGACCCACCTCTTCAGAGGACTTCGTCCTAGAGTTCCTTCACTTCCGCTTCCTTCCTGATTTGGCAACACCATCCTTCTAGCTAGGCACATTTACCTTGCTAGCAGGTGGCTCCACTCTAAAGTCGTTCAATTCCTCTGCAGCCAGGATAGCTTGCTGGACGATGGTCACCGACTTCCTTCGGAGTTCATTCTGGATCCACAACTTCAGTCCTCGTTGGAAATGATAGACCTTGCATTTCTCATGCATGTCGGTAAGTCTCTCATGATTGAGTTGAACTCCATAATGTATTCACGAATGGACCCCGTCTACGTTAGAGCCATAAGACGGTTTTGAGCTCGCCAATCAGTATCTTACGGAAAGAACTGTGCCTTGAGGGCCTCCTTGAGTTCACCCCAAGTGCTCATGACAGGCAAGCCATTCACGCATCATGATCAAGTTTTGTCCTCAACCATTTCTTTGAGTGACCATCAATATAATTCTTCACTACGGTGAACTTCCGATCCTCAGGAGTTGCCTTTGCCTTAAACCATTCCTCCATGTCATAGAGGAAGTTCTCCAACAGCTCAGAATCCCTGTCACCCAGTTACGGTGTTGGATTGCGAATCTCACCCTTCCCAGGAGCTCCCAAGTGCTTATAGAGAAAAGCTTTAAGCTCTAGGTTCTCTCTTTCCAGCCGCTCTTGATGAGACGCCTCTTCTTGTCGGACTGGCTCTTGTTCAAGATTTACCTCACTAGGGCCTTCTCGAGTAGAAGTAACCCTTTGAGACACATCTTGACTTGATTACATTCGACGTATCAAGTCACCTAGGGCCATGATCAAACCCTCCATCCTAGAAGCCCCCGCCGTCAAGCTCTGAAGAGAGCCCAAAACATTGGTGTTCACTCCGAGACTGAGAATCAAGACCATGAATCCCCAGGACTCGATTCACGAGGTCCATGTCGCTAGCAAGAGCAGCGGTCCGAGAACTAGCCTTACTTCCAGAGGCCATCTTCTTGTGCAGTTTGAGTTAACGTGGGCTCTAACTCTTCACGGAGTCACTTCGGCTCTCACACGTTGGGTGGACATTTAAAAGTCAAACCTGCACAAGTAATGAAATGACCCTTAGCTCTAATACCAAAATTGAATGGAAGAAGACAACAGAACTTCTCAACCCCCTGCCTGTCCCGGATAAACATTGGGAGTCAATTTCTATGGATTTCATCTTGGGTTTCCCTTCGGTGGAAGGGAAAACTTCTGTCCTTGTTGTTGTGGACCGGTTCTCCAAATATGTAGTGTTTATACCAGCACCCTCGAACTGCCCCGCTGACTTGACAGCAAGGTTGTTCCATGCCCACGTCGTTAAGTACTTTGGTCTCCCCCGTGATGTGACAAGTGATCACGATACAAGATTCATGGGACGGTTTTGGGTGACGCTCTTCGGCCTTATTGGCTCTGAGCTGAAGTTCTCTACTATGAATCATCTGCAGACGGATGGCCAAACTGAGAGGGTGAATGCACTCTTGAAGGAATACCTTAGGCATTATGTCAAAGGTTCCCAGAAGAACTGATTCATTTGCTTGATACCGCGCAAATGTGCTATAACCTGCACAAAAGCTTGGCTACTGAGCGAAGCCCCTTTGAGTTGGTCATGGGTTGACAGTGAAACACCCTAGAAAATCCTAGCTACAAAATATACCTTCTTTATAATTTTATATGTGTATGTGTTTGCTTGAAATTGATATAAGCTAGTACAATGGAAATTAGCTGTGATGATTTGTGTTAGGAATATATAAATGGAGTTAAAAGACACTTATACATTATAACAACTATATATTACCGCTAACAATGTTATGTTACAACCATGTCAAATGTCACATGTTACTTGATTAAATATTTATATAATCATCACCAATAATTTATTTAGTGTCTAATAGTTTAATCTTGCTGTAACTACTCTTCCTAATACAAGAAGATAGCATACATATTACTAACCCAACTTATAATAATATTACCGGTTACAAATTATTTTTGCAACAACTTACGTTTTGTCCCATGTAATCATTATAGCCGACTGATTCACATATGCAGCAGGTGACTTTCTTTAGCAAAAAGCAATCGGTGGCATGATTAGATCAAGCCAACAAGATAAACCAATGAGAAGTTAGCACATAATTAGCTAGGTGTCATCGCATGTATAACCCCTTTGGCTGAAATGAAATTCTACCCTATTTCTTCTAGTGTGTGTGCCGATGGCTTATTCTTCCAGTTTGGTAGCTCTCTTTTTTGTCAACATGCACTTACGTATATCACCTAGGCAGTAGTAGTAAGCATCAAAATAATATTACCGTGGGAAGTTGAATATTACCGTAAAAAGGGTGCTGGAATTCTATCGAAGAGAAACTGCTAGTTGGAGTTGCTATTCT
Organism: Limonium bicolor; assembly: GCA_023374045.1. Classification (NCBI taxonomy): domain Eukaryota; kingdom Viridiplantae; phylum Streptophyta; class Magnoliopsida; order Caryophyllales; family Plumbaginaceae; genus Limonium; species Limonium bicolor. The sequence continues at coordinate 455,899,565 of CM041776.1, read as the reverse complement.
TGCGCCAGTCACAAGGAAGAAGAAGGAGGATTAATAACCAGTAACAATCTCAAGGAATTTAGCATTTCATGGATAAAGGAAATCAGGTAGCTCTCATGTACAATCAAGATGTCAAAACTAGTTTTCTTAGTTGTTGTTGTAATCGGTTTTTGCTGTCCCAGTTTATTGCTGACATGTAGCTGATTGTGAAGCTGAGTTTATCTAGATTGATAGATTAAAAATCTTCTTTGATTCAGCATAGGCCACGGCTGATATTAGATGGCAAAATGGACAAGGATAAATTGACATAGAAGAAGGAAGTAAAGGTGTTGTGAAGTTATTTATGTAACTGGTGGTTAGTATTAGAGTTATTTCTGTCCAGCAATTGCTATGTCTGATTATATGAATTTGGTGATGCTATAACTTGTGTTATACTGATGTGGAAGTGTGGGGTGAGGCAAGGAAGTGCCTAAACATTTGGTAAGCTGACTGTTGATTAGTTACCTTGGAAATCGACTGTAAAACTATAACTATTTATCATTGTTGTTATGTTTGGCCAAGAAGGGTGTGCTTGCATGTGGATTGATTTTCTTGTGTCTTAAATACCATTGTGGTTTGTATTGGTTATGCGAAGCTAGATGATTACTTGGCTTGTTTCTAAGTATTTGTTAATTAAGGCTATGGTTAGCCTGGGCTATGGTTAGCCTCATTACTTATTCTAAATCATCATTGATTTATCAGTCGGGTTATGTACACCTCTATCCCATAAAAGGAAGCGACCTATAATCTACTCTAATTGTTATGTTAACATAGGGGGTGTGCACACTTAAGGGTTATATGGTAAGGTGGTGGAGGTGGTGGTGGTGGAACTTGTATCATGTTGTTGGATGTTGTACTTGGTGAATTTTAACATGGGCTATACTGCCTACTAGTTGATATTAATTATTTGAGTGAGTGGTAATTCATAATATCTTGAACCATTATTAATGTACCTTATGCTAAGGTAAGTTACAGGAAGTGCGGTACTATGATTTTTTATGTGCTAATCTTGTTATGGAGTTGCTACTATCTTTGTTGCTATGATTATGTGTTCTTGCGGTTTTACAAGGTAAAATGTATTTAACATGTTGTGATGGGAGTTACTCAGCGTTGCTGATTTTGGCGTTATGCCCTGTGGTCTTTTCTCTGTGATTGTTTGACTGACCACAGGTACAGGAAAGGATGGTGTTTCTCCCTAGTCATGAAGTTGTACAAGAGTGTGGAGCTAAAGGAGGACTAGGATCAGACATTAGAAGGCGTTGTATTAGATTCCATAGAGTTCGTGAGTAATGTGTTGAGAGAACCTTTTGAGTGTTGATGTAAACTAGCATGAAGATATCAATCGATGATAGTAAGTAAATGTTGTAAAGTTTAGAAGATGACTTTGGAAGTTCAAGTTGTTTAAAGTTATATTCTGAATATATATGGTTTAAAGTATAACTTAATTAGGATGTGATAGTGGTAGTTAGCCTTAGCACTCACTAGTGAGTAAGTGTGGCGGTAGCACCCCCGGGTTGAGTTTGTAGTAAGTCTTACGCTGTGTTGTTCACAAAAAAAATAGGTCTGAAAATCGGGGTGTTACAAACAGCCCTTGACCCCGGCCGAAGTTGCGAAGCAGGCGGCCACGGGTGAATGTCCGGCGGCCTATCGGTTCGTACACGATCGTCAAGCGATGTTGAAGGCAGCAAGAGAAAGCTTGGAGCTAGCTAGGAACCAAATGAAAAGGTTCGCGGACCAGAAGCGGTGCCCCCTCGAGTTCAAAGTTGGTGACAAAGTGATACTGAAATTGACACCTCAGATTCTGAAGCATATTAAGCGTCCTAGACACAGGGGTTTAGTCCAGCGCTTTGATAGGCCGTTCGAGGTGATCCGCCGAGTGGGTAACTCCGCCTACCGGTTTGAACTCCTTGAAAGACTGAAAGCTCACCCGACTTTCCATGTGAGTTACTTGAAGCCATTCATTGCAGATGCCGAAAAGGTTCACGTGGAAAGAGCTAGAGCCCCACCTGTCGTGGTAATGGAATACACGAAGGACATAGATGAAATCCTTGATCATCAAATGTGGGGATGGAGATCGAATGGTTCGATGGAGTTCCTGCACCATTGGAGGGGCGAAGCTAGGGAAGATGCCACTTGGGAAAAGCAGAAAGATTTGTGGCAATTTCAGGATAAGATAAAAATGTATCTAGACGCTTTGCCGGGGACGGTTAAGGAACAGGTGGGGGTGGTTTGTCATGCCCCATTTTGGAATGTAGCTTGAGGCGAGAGTCATTTGTACTTAATGTAATGATACCGAATGTAATCAAGTTACTTAATAAATAAAAGAAGTAGCCACATTCTATTCAGCTGTCCCAATGTTGCAATATCTTCAGTCATCCATGTATTACGCCTTTGAGTTCTCTTACAGGTATGCTGAGGATGAGAGGCCCTTGTCGGACGAAGCATTTCAGCAAAGACCTAGACCCGGCCGTAAGGCTAGGGACTAGTACCACTTGTCAATAGCATGTGGTGTTAACGACGAAGATTGTGATCATGAGATGGAGCTGACAAGATGCATGGCACCTTGTTGGCACCCTGTCCCTCATACTTGTGGCGCGATGGGCGACGCGCCTGTGAGATCCGATATAGGGTTAAGACAGGGATGGTTTGGATTAGGGAGGAGACGGGTGTCCATCATTGCCCACATTGGAACGCTCCGCCGACGGTCTGGGGTTCCCCCTCTATGGCAGGCTTTGGGTCAGCTCATTTCTTGGAGTTTGAGTTACCATGGATCCGGCTTGAGATTGAATTCTATTGTTGGATAGTTGTTTGGGTGTTGATGCCTCTGGACCTGGGCCTGGGTCCTAGGGATGGTGTTGATTAAACAATCGGGACCCAGCCCCACTAGTCCCAAAGTATAGTGTTAGGATAAGTGATTCGGTGTTGAGAGCTCATTGTTGGGTGGTTAAAGTCCACTCCTAGTCCCTGTCTGGCTATGGTGGTGGCTCTCTTGAGGCATGAGCCTAGCCCTGCTCGGGATAGGCATGCATAAGGCTGGTCGGGCCTTGTGCCTGATGCCGGTGATGTTAACCTTGTCAACTTGCATGCTTGTTTGCTTGTATTCTTGCGAATGCTTGTCTGTGTGCTTGCGTGCTTGTGTGATCAATGGAATGTTTGTCTTGTGATGTCTTGTCGCGAGAAAATTTTCCATTTTAGAGGTTGCGCATTATAATTTTGGTGGTCATTCTGTTATCTGGGGTCTTCTGACCCATTTTGTTATCTAAGGTCTTCGAACCTATTCTGTATGCTATGAACTAGGGTTCCTTTAAAATTCTGTTTTTGATATATTCTGACGTGTATACAATTCTGCACCGCTACGGTGTGATTTGAATTCCGGTTTCTGCGTTTGTGCATACAATACTACTTTCGCATATATATATGTACACAATTATGTTCAGTAAAACGTTTTGGGCGCTGCTCATTTTGTTGACCTTTGTTGCTTACTAAGCGTGTGGTTGCTTATCCCTTTCCACTTCAACATTTTGCAGATTAATAATTAACCAGCAGGAGGTCCTTTGCTCTTATTTTCCTTTCGAGTTCTACTAATGTCTTCTGCTATTTTGAACTGGTCGTATGATCTTATTTCTTAGACTTTATGTTTTGATATTTTGATTTATTTGGCCTATATTGTATTGGGCTTTATTAGCTTTCAAACTTGATTATTCACTTATACTTTATTGAACAATATCTGTAATCTGAATTTTGGAAGCCTTGGGTGCTCCTAGTTGTTTATTAGCACGCGGCGTGTCTTGACCTTAGACCTAGACAGGTTTTGGGATTGTGACAATATTAATGACCAATCTTTACTAAGTTCCCACCTAATCTTAAAATTTTTTTTCCCAAATATTCACATTATTTATGTGAATTATACAATTCCTGTTATGCCCTTGAGTTTTTTTATTTTCTTTGTGATTCGTAAAGGAAGTTTACATTAATTTTTTATCTTATATTTGTATGTCTATGACATTCTCCTATTGTTAATAAGTTAGCTTGAAGAAGGAGGGCTACAAATTTCCTTTTTGTGTTTTGTTATTAATTAAGAAGTTAAGAAATTAATTTCCTTTCTTATTATTCCTAACTCTTCTTTTCTCCTTTTCTATTTCACGTTCTTTCATTCATGCTTCCTCATTTCTAATTCCCATTCGTTCTCTGTCACTTTGTTCTTCAGAGGTAAGCTCCATTTTCTCCTTCTCTTCTTCATCTCCCCCTCTCTATAATTCAATCATTCAAGTGTTTCGATCTGGTGTCCGTGGTTGAGTTTGGATGATCTCTGGTTCATGATTTCGGGTGTGGTAGCCATTGTCATTATTGTCTCCATTTCCTTTCCGGTGTTGGTCTTATTCCAATTGTTCGAGTGTTCATCGTTCGAGTGGAGAATCAATGAGGGCGTTTCATAGAGTCCGTTGAGATTGCTTAGCTTCAGATGTGAGGTAGGTGGTAGATGGATTCATTTGTGTATGCTCATCCACATGAGTTTCGATAATTGTTTCCATATACAATTGTTTAATCTCTGATTTGTGGTTTTTTGTTTGTCTTTGATCTGCGTTATCTGTGTGTTAAAACCGAGTGGGAAGTGGTTTTGATTCGTGTATTTTGGTATTAAAGATTAGGCTTGGATATTAGTGATTTGTATACTGTGTTCTGGTTTTAATTCACAATTGAAAATTGGAGGTTTTGATGTGTTCGGACATCCGTCCGGACTTGTAAGTTCGGATGGGTGCCACGGATGTGTGTTTTAGTCGCCTGTTTTGTTGTGTCCGGAAGCGATGTAAAGACGAGATCAAGATTTACATTTCGGCATGTTTAAGGCCTCGTAATGTTTTTTTCTTGGACTTTGTCTGGACAAAAGTTTAGACGTCTCTTGTTTTTGAAACTGACTTGCGTCCTGACTTGTGACCCGGATGTAAGTCCGGACCTGAGTATTTCAGCGTCGGCATACGTCCGAACATGTATGTTTAGACACATGTTCAAACAACCCTCGGTTTTCACGTAACTTCTTTGTTTGACCTCTGTTTTGAGTGTCGTTTGCGGCGTTGCGTTCCTCTCTTTGAGTAATATTTGTTATAATATGCTTTAGCACGTGTTCATGTGTATTTTGATTTAAAACGCTTTGATAATCCTTTAAACTCTAATTTGCTCTGAAAGTGTGTTTCAACTTCTGACTTCAGTTTGACCTTCTGTATATCATTGGTCTTGGGTACCTAGTTTCTATGCAATCTGACCTATGGATGGTGGGGTCAAGCTATCCTGTAGCATGTTGCGTAGACGTTGTTTCTGTATGTGTTTGGTCATGCCCATTTCTATTCTAGGGGTCGACGGGCCTTTTGGTCTTCGGGTCATTTCTGCGTTGTCGAGGGATTTGTTAGATCCATGGGTCTTTGATCCTTTTTGAGTATTTGTGTTCAGTACTAGTGTCTCACCTTTGTTTGTGAATTGATATGTTTCGGTCATCTTTGTCTGCTATTGAATTCTGACAGACTGTTCTGTGCCTTCTGTCTTTCGAAAGCCTCTGATTTGTAAGGTGCTCTATTATGTCTTCTCTCTCTATTTTTGTTTCAGACGGGTTACTGTGTGCTTTCCGTCTTCTGACAACTTCTGATTTTGTTAAGCTTCTGTTTATGGTTAAGCTACTGACTTTGTTAAGCTTCTGGTTTATCAACTTCTGTTTCTGCTTTCTTCCTCTAAGGCCTCTATTTTTTATTTCGCTATGCTTTTGCATAAGTATAAATGTATGCTCAGTATTAGTTTTGAGCATGCTCAGCTGATGAAGTTTATCACCTGTTGAGCTATAGTGTGGCTTTGTACCCCTATTTTTGTCTGATTTGCAGGTTTTAGCTCCTAGTTGGAGCCTCAACTTTTGTGTTTGGGTGTAGCTTCTCAGCTTTGTATTCTGTAACGATGGCTTCGAGGCCCTTTCGCAATTAGCTATCATTTTGTAATTAGTTTCAGTTTTGGATTTAGCTTCCGCTTGTGATTTGTAAAGACAAGTTGTACATTATTTGATTAATATAGAAGTATTTGGTTCTATTTTGGGGATTCGCTAGTGTAGCCTTGCGTGTCTTAGGTAATAAGCGCGCAGCGTGTCACGGTCATTCAACCATGGTAGTTTTGGGGTCACTGGGGTCGTTATAATTTCTTATCGTATATTAATTTCCTCCTTAATGAATAGTAATACCTATATTTAGTGTAACACCTATGTCATTCTCCACCATATACAAAACTCGCCCCCATCCTTAACATTCTCGCATCAGCCCCTCTAGTTTCCTTAAATTACAATCTTACCGTACTGAGTTTTATAATGTTACATTTATATTCCATATATCATATGTTACGATATTTCTACTCTTATATTATTTCTAACCCAAAGTTTTCCACCATATTATATTAACCATATCGCCCCTTTACTGTCCAGTATTTATTTACCTCACGACATACTTTTTTTAATTGCACAATGGCCCACATTATTTCCTAAACTTTATAATATCATCCTTAAACAATATATTATACAATATTATCAATTTAACTCCAAATTCAACCCCAAAAATTCCAGAATATTTCCTAACAGCCCCTGGACTGTTTTTAACTCTTTTTCACCCCAAACTTTTGATAATTACAAAGTGACCCCATATAAGTTTTCCAAACTTACAATTTATTCCTACACTCCTATAAAAAATTCTTCTTTAATTATTCTCTCATATAATTTGGTCAATACCCCTAATATAGTTGAGGTTTACCTCAAATAAGCTTCCTTGACCATAACTTTCCATAAATTACGAATTGTCCCCAGATTTTTCCTAAAAAATCCATTTAGGCCCTTAACTTTTCAAAAAACTTATATTTTTCATCAAAACTTCAAATGAAGCACTAATTTCGGCCTTATATCATTCCAACACCTTAAATTTTATTTAATTACTCTTAACCACTCATACTTTACCCCTTTGTTCACTAGAACTTTTATTTAGTTTATAATTACTTTTAAAACCTATTTTAACCTTGTACTTAATTTAATTATCACTTAATTTGTAGGTAATTTATCCTCAAAATTTTTAGGTGATTAAAACTCACCAAATACTTAACTTTTAAAGCATAAAACATTAAATAACATAATAAAATGGCCTAAATACATGGCCTTATTACAACCTTCAAATACAATATAAAAATGACATAAAATACTTTAAAGGGCGTATTTGTCATGGCTTTTTTCATGTTATACCCTGTAACTTTTTATAATTCATTTTTAACCCCTTTTACTTATATTTATGACATTATACTCATTATACACCTAGGTAACTTAGCCAAATGAGTTACCATAATTTTTAAGTGCATTTATAACTTCAAGTAACCCATTGTAACCACCATAGTCTCACCCTTATTTGTTTGAACATTAATAAGTATTTTAAAGATTTAAAATCTAATTTAAGCCTAACTTACATGTTCAAGGCTCCAAAATCAATCTTTATCAGCCCCACTTCATTGAACTGACTTAGACATAAGGTTAGGTTAGATTCTTGCTCAAAACATAAGCTTAAACATGCTTAAGGAGTTCTTATGACTTATTTAAATCACCTACCCTCCAAGAGTTGATTTTTCAAGTTGTTTTCCACCTCCATGGTCAGGGTCAGCTCTAAAAATTAGAAGACCCGTTTGTTCATGGATTACGCATGGAAGAAAATATCTAATTAGGATCTTTTAAATAGCTTAACAAGATAAGGAATGTGAAGGCATTAAAATAAGCTTAAGATTATTAGCTTTAACTTTGTGTTCAAAGGTGATTCTTGTCTTCAAAATTTTGGTCAACTAAAGAGGAATAGCTAGGAGTTAGACCACTTGTAGATATAAGGTTATAAGGTAGATTCAAGTACATAGAAACCTTAAAGGTGACTTAGTCTTGAATCTTTTGGAAGATGATTCCTTGGGGAGATTTTGCCCAAAAAAAGAGCAATAATATTCTTCATTTCAAACATAAAAGATGAAAAAATGGGTATTATAACTCATGATTCTTGACTAAAAAAATTAGAAAGGAAAAGAAGATTCTTAAGGTAACATTTTATACCTTAAGCTTGAAAAGATCAGCCTTGTTTCATTGTTTATTGAATGCCAAAATTTTATCTCCAAGAACACTTGATTTTGAGCTAGGTTGCTCAAGGAAAGAGCTTGGAATGATCTCTTGATTGATTTGAAGTGAAAAGGAGAAGATTTGGAGGTATTTTGATGTGAGGGTTCAAAACGCCATTAGTGTTCTTGGTCTTCATGATGTTCTCCAGCTCAAGAACAATGAGAAGAAGATGAAGGTGAAAGGAGAAGGAGAGCTTGGCAGTAGGAGAGAGGAGGGAGGGAGGAAGGTAAGATATTTTGATGACTTAAGTGTAAGGTAAGGTAAATGAAAGGTGTCCACTTAATTTAGTCTTATCAAATAGTGAGTCATGACTTAAGAGGGGTGAGTCACCCTCCCTAGCTTCTAACTTCAAGGAGATATTACAGGATTAACATTCACCATTGACCATGCTAGGAGAATAAGGCCGTGTTTGGCACTATTTGGGTACTATTCATAAATCAGTTCCATATTTCTGATTGTTTTAAATTCTTTGAAATAGGCTTCCGAATGTGATAATATATATCAAACATGTTGATTAAGGTGGATAAAAGCCTAATTAACCACCCAAAGTCAAATTCTAGACACTTTTACAAAAATGTGTCTTAAGGAGTTTTAAGACTCCCCTTTGTGTTTTAAATCATTTTTGAGTTTGGTTTTCTTTGGTAATGGTTTTATGTTGTTCATACCTTATATATAAGGCTTAGGGATCCACTTTGGACCCTGATTGAGGTTACACAATACTTAAGGGTTCTTAGAGCACATTTTTGCTATAAGTGATTTTAAAGCCTAATTTTGATTGTTTTTGATCTTGGATTGTTATACAATACTATTAAGGCACATTTTAGCCTTATTATATCATGATTATATGTTTTAATTATCATTTATAAGTTAGGGATATTTCATATACACTAGTTTAGATGATCTACATATTCTAAATTTATTGTAGTTATTAATTTCAAATTTAATATGCACTTAATAACAAATTAAGTTTAAGAAAAAAATTCCACCTTTAACAACAATTCTACCTTGTTTTCATGTGATTATACACAAAAATACATTTTATTGACATTATTAATTTTCAAAAAATATTATTAGCAATTAAAAATGCATTTAATCAATTGCTTACTTTCAAAAAATTAATTTACACCTATGAAAACTTGTCTTATAGTTTTAGGGACTTATACACTAACTTAGATGATCTACGTATTCTAAATTAACTGTAGTTATCTATAACACCACTAACTCGTAAACTCACCATAATCATAATCTCGGTATAACACGTCGAAACTTAATATAGTAGTGTAGTGGAAGAATACAACAAAACACTAACTCGGGTGCTACGGCCATTACTCACCCACATGAGTAATGAAGCGTCCAATTACCACGTAAAATATAACCACTGTGATGACAGAGATAAAAAGCCGATATGTGTAATACACCTTTGCATAACCAAATCAGTACAAGTGAGCAATCTAATTAATTTCAAAACACAATACAACCATGGTATGTAATGTGAAAAAATTCCATAAGTACGATAGCAAAATACTGCTAACTACCCAAAGGTATCCCACACTCCGTTTTCGATCTCGATCGAGCACCAGTAATATGTATGCCACAACGGGCTCACACTGTTATGCCCCAGTTTTTTTATTTCATATCTAATTTGCAAAGGGAGTTTACTATTCTCATCTTAATTTAGTGACTCATGTCATATGTGACATATCATTCTGAGCTTGTAAGAAGGATGGTCAAATATGTCACTTTAATTATGTTATCTATTTAATGAGTTGGGAATTATTTCCTCTTTTACTAATGCCTAACTTCCCTTTCTTAATTTTTATTTCTCGTTCAATTGTTTATCTTTCCTTCACTTTCTTCTGGTTCATTCTCCCGCTTAACATCACAAACTGTCACTTTGCTAACCTCCCTCCCTTTGCTCTTCTTCTCCCCTCTCTCTCTCTCTCTCTCTCTGTACAATGATCATTCATGTTCTGGTTTCGTTGTCGCTGATCTAAGTCCGTAGAATCCGAGATGGGGATTCAAAGTTGGTTATCGTGTTTTGTCTCAGTTCTTCACCCTCTTCAGATTCCGGTCTCCTTCCAATTTGATCTGGTGTTTGTAATTTTGAGCGGAGATTCAAGTGGAGTGATGTGTAGAGTCCGTAGAGATGGCTTTGCGTTAGTTGTAAGGTAGGAGGTTGACGGATTCAGGTGTGTGTGATCACCCACGGGGATTTTTGATTTGCTTCGTTCTCGTGTATATTTAATTGCTACTTTCATTGTGTTGTTTTTGATCTATTTCTCAGTTGAGTTTTTGATGTGCTAAAACCTCATGCTTTCGTGTTTTGTTTCGAGTATTTTGGTATGTAAATCTATACTATGAAATTGATGATTTTGGCTATCTGGTTTCCATCTGTTTCGACATTGTTTTATGAGCATTATGCTGTGTCTCGACTTCCGTCCGGACTTGTAAGTCCGAATGGGTGCCTTAGACATGTGTTTTGGACGTCATTTATGTTGTGTCCAGACATCCGTTCAGACATGTAAGTCCCAACAGGATGCAAGGACAAATTTTGAGATCACTGTTTGATTTGTGTTCGAACATGTAAGCCCGGACACAAGTTAGGACACGCGTATACTGTTTTGCGGGCTTTGTCCGGACAGATGTCCAGACGCCTCTTGTTTTCGAAATCGACTTACGTCCGGACTTGTGACCTGGACGAAAGTCCGGACGTGCGTAAGTTTGTCCTCGGCATGTGCTTGGACATGCAATGTCGGACGCATGTGCAGACGTTATAAAGTGAGTGGTTAAACTGGTGTTAAATTAAAAGAAAAGAAATTTAAAAACTCAAAATAAACGTCGGGCTGCAAACAAATCCTGGTCGCAGTAGTATAGTGAAAATGTAAGCGACCGGATATCGAACCACGGGACTAATGTACATATTGTAGTACCTAAGCGTGTCACAGGAGGGGGGATTAATTGACTTGTTTTTATAAATTAAAAGAAAGATAAATAAACTAAATTAACAGATAAACAAATGGAACTCTGGGTCAGGTTAATATCTGCATAATTAAGCTATCTCTACTGGTTTAATAATTTGGCAAGGTTCCTGTAATTATCTTAAGGACTAAGTCATAGCCTCATAAGAACTCGTTCACCTGTAATGCAAGGTTCTAATCAAGGTTCAAGCAAAAGCCTGCGAACGGCAGAGGAGTATTGAGGAATTACATTTGCAACTGAATACTAACTTATTAAATCATAACAAGTTTCCTCCAGTTTTACGCCTTAATTAACCTGTCTATTTATCACCTGGTCTGATCAAAATAGACTTAGGAAAGCAATTTAATAAACTCATGACATTTATTAAAAAGGTGCGTGATAACCTTTAAGCGTAACAAACTGTATATAATTAAAACCAGTAAAAATATAGCATAATTAATACAAACATATTAACCATTCCCAGAGCGTACGTAAACTAGCCTAACATATTAAATAGAATAACAGAAACAAGAATGATAGAAATCATCCGTAATCACTCCGTCTCGCTCTGCTATTTTGTATACGTAGGCTAGAGGTGGATTTTGTGGAATGAAGAGAAAATAAAATGGATAAGACGGGAGGAAGGGATAATGGATCGGTAGTGTTTCTCGTGGAAGGGACTTGTTGATGGTGGATTTATTGGGTGAAGCTCGTGGGTTTATATAGAGAAAAGAAGAAAAGGAAGGAAGAGGCAGCAGAGAAGATAGACAGACGCGTGAGCAAATGATTGAGGCGGTGGAAGAATCGTTTGATTGCAGCTCACTGATTGCAGGGGACAACACAGGCGTGAATTAAGGTAGGCGGAGTAGATAGATATGGTAGTGGACGAGTTGCAGACAGTCGGCGGAGCCAAGTTGCAGAGACGACGGGCGCAGAAGAAATCCGGGGCGGCTTCACAACCGCCTCCTTGACCGCCTAATAAGTGGCGGTCTCCCCTTGCCGTCCGCCTCCTCTACCGCCAGCTACGGGGCGGTCCTCTCCTATTGTGTCCGCCAGGCGGTTGCGCCTGTGGTGTCCGCTAGTTATTGGGCGGTCGTGCCCCTCTCTTCCGCCTGGCGGTTGCGATCACTCACGTCCGCCTGATGGGTGCGGACCCCTTCTCCATGCGATATTATATATATATATAATATATATAACAATCTTCAACCGGCTCTACATTCTTCGTTATAAGTCCGTCTTCCGACCCGTTTGCGTCTATGCGTTCGTCTCTTTGTCTACTTTACTTCCAGCTTGGTTTTCCTCATGTTAAACCAATAAATTTGTGAGATAAACAATAAAACATAAACTAGAGGAAAACTAACCGAAGTGGAGAAATGAGCAAGAAAATGCTAATATATATATGAAATACACCTATAAAACATGCTCATTTAGACACTTATCAGCATGTACGGACACATGTCTATTTTTGCATAACATTTGCATTTTAGCTCCGTTTTGACCGTCGTTCGCGGCATTATATTCCTCTTACCGTGTACTATCTGTTTTGATATGTTTTAGCTTATGATTTTAGGTATTTTTTCCTGGAAATCCTTCATTAAGTTCCGACCTCTGTCTTACTTTGAAAGAGCATTTAAGCTTCTATATTTTATCTGGCTTTTGTATATGTTAGTCAGTTTACGACTTCTGCTCTACAAAGACATCCGATCTATTTGGTAAGCTTTTGTCTTCTGTTCTGTTAAAGTATTCTGCTCTGTTTTTGTAAAGCTTCTGTTTTGGAGACCTAGATGTTTAGCTTCTAAGCCTTAGATAGATGGGTTTGACTATCTCATAGTATGTTGTGCAGGAATTCCTTCTATTTTGTTCCTCGGGTTCCCTTATGTTCTTTCTCTCAAGGTCCCTTGGATGTTTAATAACCGATGGGTCCATAACTGCCTCTACGACTTCTATGAGGGATCTTCGGATCCATAGGGCCATAGCGAAGCCCTTCTGATCTGTCAGCTGGTGTCTAGGGTCCCACCTATTTTGGTTAAGAGTTCTATTCTGAACCTCTGTGGTTGCTGTCAGTGCTACTCTGGTTTATGATTCTTGTTTAGTTTGCTCATCTTCTCCTTTTCCTTTCTGATTTGACAAGCTTCTACTTCTGCTTCTATTTTGGATTTGTCTCTCTTCTTATTTGGGAAAGCTTCATCCTCTGTTTGATTTCTGCTTCAACTTCTAGTATGTTGCTAAGCTTATGTATATGTATATGTTCAGTATTAGTTATGATCATACTCAGCTGATGAAGTTTATCACCTGCTGAGCTATACTTTGGCTCACCCCTTTTTTCGTCTCATTTGGACATTTAAGCTCTATTTGAAAAATCGGCCCTTGATATTAGTTTGGCTTTCGTTTTGCTTTTTGTTGTTTTTGTAATTTTGGCTTTAGGCCCCCTTCTATAGGCGGTGTTCGTTATGTGTTATGATTTGGCTTCCGCTCCGCATTTGTAAATCATATAATATACACACATATCACTCTTGTCAACCATATACATGTCCGAACCCAAGGAAACCCTTAGGACATTCGGACCACAAAATAACATACCATACATTTGTCGGGGGAGAGAGAGTAAACGTCTGAACCCCGCATCCGTCCTATATGCACGGCCTCTAATGTTCGTCATGTAAATCACTCAGCTATGGAAGACGGGGCTAAGTATTAGCTCTCTATAACATTAACTAAGTCGGCATCCTGATTAGTCGCTAATCCCCCAGTAATTACCCCGTGATTGTTCAATGTTATCATTCACATTTTAAACAGTTCGAGATTAGTTATTTAGTCATTTAGTTATGTTAACAATAACATGGTGTATTAATTTACCACTTAGGATTTAATCCTAATAACCTATCTTCTTTATTCATAGGATTATTATATATACATATATATATATATTTCCATATAGTTTGTTACTATATGTTACAGTTGATCTTGTAGTATTATTAAACTTTAAACCGTCATTTAATTTATGAGTTGGTCAACTTGACCCTCTTTGATCAATTAGGCTGACTTGGTCAATTGGGTTGGCATGGTCAATACAGTCAACATGTTTATATAATTACAATAAAAATCCGTTGAATTATGTAATTCCTTTATTGTTTAATTCTTTATACCTTAACATTAGATCTTATGCCTAATGTTTTATAATGAAATCCTCCACTTATTATTATACCACACCTTAACTTTATATGATTACTCAATCATATTATATAACTCACTAACTCCAAGTATTCATATACCCTTATATGAATTATAAAATTTCATGATACTCATAACAATTCCATTATTTTTATATGTACAAATTCCATTTGTTTAGCTTCTCACATATTAACACTTAGAACATATATCTAATGTTATTTAATATGGTTCATAACCATATAAATATACCATTGTTAATTTATAACATTCTAAACCTTGGTATATAATTTATAACACCTAATAATATATTCCCATATGAATTATAAAATTCATATAATTAATACTAACTCCATAAATTGACATTAAGATCATAGTCTTAATGCTATGTCGCATATTCCTCAACCTTATAATAAAATGATCCCTAATATTTCTCTAATTTTTGGCATAACACTCTAATTTCCCTTAATTACACTTTTACCCACAAATGTTATCTAAACTAACAATATCATTATAAAACATATATTATAATCCTAACTCCTTATTTAAATCAACTCAAGTTTCTATGCTAACTTATAATTTATTACCGAATAGACCCTAATGTCATTTTATGACTTTCACCACATTTTTCTTAAGTTCCAAAGTGGCCTGCATTACTTTTTTAACTTTACAATTTCATCCTTAATGCATATATTATACAATTTTACCAATTTAATTCAAACTTTAACTCAAGTTTTTTTTACTATAATTTCCAATTAGACCCCAAAAATCTGTTTTAATTCTTTTTCCACCCTAAACTTTCCAAATTTACGGTTTGACCCCATGTTTTTCTAATCTTTACATGTTACCACCAAATCCTTCCAAATTCACATTTCACCACTTTCATCCTTAACTTCATGGTCAACACCCTAATTACACCAGGTTGGATTATATTGCAACCAATACCTGTATTTTTTAGAAATTACATTTTGAGCCCTAAAGTTTCTTAAAGTTTACACTTTATTCCTTAAACCTTAATGACTTTACTCCTTTCACTGAAATTGAAATACCTCAAACCTAGCTATGGTGTTTAGATGCTAAACTAACATATAAGAAGGCTAAAACATGCCTTAGAAACATTAGGAAAAATTTAAGCAAAAGAAAACACAAGATAACACCATAAAGGTAAATTGAGCAAAAACAAGCTTTAAGCTTTGAGTAACTATGGTTAGCACCCAAATATCATTATTAGACCTTAGTAACATGATATTGGACATGTTAAATCAATTACAAAAGAAAACCTAGCTCACAAACAAGTTAAAACACAAATTATGCTTTAAGGACTCTTAAAGCACATTTTTGAAAAATTGTCTTACAAATGGGTTTTGAGTGGTTAACTGCCCATGATTACACCTTAATCAACTTTTTTACTACTTAGTATCAAATTAGGAAGCCTAAATCAATGAGAAACCAAAAATTTCACAAATTTGTGCACTAATTGTGAATAGTGCCCAATTTAAGCTTTAGTCAACTTTGTTTAATTAGTTGGTTAACAAAGGCCATAAATATCTCATTTAGAAGGAGGGGCTGGTTTTGAAGGTGACGAGTCACCATGGACTTCAACAAAATCAGAAAAGAAAAGGGAAAAGTAAGTAAGGTACTATTCACCTTTTAAGAAAAATATCTCACATAAGACATACCCCTATCCTCTCTTCTTCATTCTTCCCTTCTCCACCGTGTTCTTCTTCTTATTCCTCTCTATGAAACCGTAAGTTGCAGCCCTCACATTCCTCCATCTTCACTTGCTCACCAAATACTCATTACTGCTCCAAATCAAAAACCAAGCATAGATTACTCTTAGTTGGAGCAAACTCTTCCATTCTATCTTTTCAAATCTTCAGATGCTCAACTTTGGTGCCATGGGGAAACTCCATTGAAGGGTGGAAAATTCAGTTTGAAGAGATCTTTTGCTTCCCTATTCATACAAGGTAAGAAAACTTAAAGAAAAACTAAGTTCCTTCAAATTTTACCTATGGCCGAAAATCATCTTCTCATGGAGCTTTGTTTTACTCTTTGAACTAACTTTGTTTCATTCTCCAATAACTAGTGGAGGTCTTCTTTGATTCATTGCCAAGTCTATCTTGAGATTTCAAGGTAATCATCAAATTTTAATGCCTTAAAACACTTTTTAACCTAAGATTAAATTCTATGAGTTTAGGCATGTTGCATAGTACTCATTAGTTTATTTGATTGTGGATTAGAACATTGGCAAGAGAACTAAATTTTATTGCCGAAAATCAATCAAGGAAACCAAGGAGGAAAGTTAGAGAAGTTTGAGAAAAAAACAAGGTAAATTACTTACCTTAAGGTGGTTTATTGCTTTAAGGAATGGGATTTAGATAGATGATAAGTGTAGCCTAGAATTTACATTATGTAAGGGCTATGAAACCTAGGAGAAAGAACATGATCATATTTGAGAACTTGGGACTAAGGAGCAAATGAGAATTGAGATAGTTAAACAATCTTAAGGTGAATTACAAGAACACTTATATTGCTATGGGAGCATTGTTGTGTGTATTTGCAGGTTGAAGGCCATTATATGTGGGAAATTTTGTGTTTAAGTTTATGTCATTTAAGGGCCTAAGGGCCAAGTCACTTAAGGGCCTAAGAGCCAAGCAATTAAAGTTTATGCACTATATTATGATGTAGTGTAGTTTGGGTGTAAATTGTGCGTAGAGAAAGTTGTATGAGGATTTGAGTGTTCTTGACTTCCTAAGGATAGAAAAACTTGATGTTTTGGTTTAAGAACATGTTAGGGAGACCACGTCAAAATTTGGTAAAGGAACAAGATGTTTAAGAGTTTAAATGAACTTTATGACTTAAATTGTCCTAGGAATGAATAAGGGCGAATATGGTGGAATAAGGGTGAGCTAGGATGTTTTTGAGTGTTAGGATGACCTAGAGGTGTCTAGGAGGAACTAGAGGATAGCATGGTGAATTTAAGGTACCAAAACCATGGTAAGAGAAGTTGCAAGACTTGTGCAAGATTGAAGGAAAAATAAGAATAATGACTTGTGAAAGTGTAAGTATGGACTAGAGTATACGACTTTGAGAATGTTTGGGAAACTTGAGTAAAGGAAAGATGGATTAGTAAAAATGCTTAAGGAGAAGTCATGTAGGTTAAAAAGGAACACTTTGGTTAGTTGAAGTTTTAGACAAGTTGAGATGTTGGAAGTGTAAGGAGTTAAGTGTTAGGAATTTTTGTAAGAAGTTGAGGAAATGATCAATGGGTTAAATGGAAGGTTTATCAATGAGTTGATGGATGATTTAAGAGGATAATAAGTGCCTAAATGAAGTTAAAACATATTAAGGAACTTGTGGAAGTGTTTGAAATGGATTGGACATTTAAAGATGAGGTTCTGCAGTGGACCGACCTAGGGGACCGACCCTGTCTGGTTCGGTCGGACTGTAATAAATCAGCCGGGAATGCTTCTGCATTCGACCGTCCTTGGGGACAGACCCTATATGGGTTGGTCGGGCAAAAATTAGAGAACCAAAATGTTTCTGCAATGGACCGACCTTAAGACCGACCCTGGCTGGGCCAGTCGAGTAGGAATTTTTCAGTCGGAGAAGTTTTTGTCTCCGACCGACCCAAGGGGTTGGATCGGTCGGTGGGTCGGTCGGTCGGCCCTTATAAAATAAAAAGAAAAGAAAGAGTGGCATTAGTAGTCCACCATTAGGAGGGTAATGATGATTAGAAAGGTAAGCATATAAGAACTTAAGAAATTAAGCCAAGTAAATTAAGTAACTTGGAACTAATTAACAACCTAAATTGGATGAATGTTCAGGATTTGAGAGTTTGGACTCAGAATTGGATTAAATAACCGAACAGCCGACGGTGTATGGTATGGTTTTGTTGTAGCCTGCTTGGTAACGAGGTGTCCCTCGGCTTGTGTGCTATCTATTTAAATGCTTCAACAAAAACAAGATAAAGCATGCAACCAGTATATTGTGCTACTTGTGTGTTTTGCATTATACTAACACATTTGGTTTGAGATCATTTACTTACTAAATTTAGTAAACAATGGAATGAGTTAAAAATACCCTCTTATATACTGGTTGGTTAATACCCGAAAAAGGTTTAACTGATACTTTGTCTTTGAGACTTTCACTAACTCGAACTTGGGGGGAGTGAGGAATCCAGGACTGACTCCGGTCATGCATGTTAAGGAAAGGGGGTCGGTATCTGAATCAGATCCGACTTCTGCTTGAGACTTGTCTTTGACTTGTCGCCTAGAGTCGACATATAGACTCGACCACCTTGGATTACAGTTCATGGTGGGAGGCTAGATTTAGATGGTGCGGTGGGATCACCTAAATCCCAAATTTAAGAAATTATGTTTGTTTAAACCAATGGAGTTAATAGCTCATTGGCTAGGGTTACTTTTGACCCGATAAAGACAAACATCAAGTTAAGAAACAACCAATTCTAGTTAAAGATGGTTGGTGCAATGAGACTGAGATAAGACTTGAGATTAGATAAGAACGGACTAAGATTAAAATAATTCATAACTTAAGGAGTTAAGAGTTAACTCACTTACTTAAGGAATGCTTTTAAGTCGTTCATTGTGTTTGAACTACAATTGATCATATGTGGTTTCACGTTTATTGCACTTCTTATTTATGTTGTGTATTTAATCAACCGCATGCTATTGACAAGTAGTCGTAGTAGCCCCATTAGCTTAGGGGCTATAAGATTATCGTACCCGCAAAGGTGCTGGCCCCCTCGGGGGAAACATATTAATTTTACAGGTAAGTGCCCGCAGAAATCTCACCTTGAGAGTAGGAGCAGGCAGACTTAGGATTGGTTTTATTTTGACTACGGGATGTGCATGTACACCCGTCAGTCAATATTAGAACTTGTGATAAATTATGTTAGTCTTCGAGATACGTGGAAACTCAGTTGGTATGTAATTTGGATAAATGGTTGTAAATTTTTAAGTTCAGTGTATTCTGGTAAATCAGACCGTAGCAAGGTCCTGGTGTGTATTAAATTCTACTGCGATGTTTATATATATGTTGTTAAGTTGCGATAACCACAATTGGATTAAGTTGGGGTGTTACAAAAAGTGGTATCAGAGCGTAGTTACGCTCTGAACAAAGAAATACCGAACTTAGGTAGTCACCGAGTTAGGATATGAGTTTAGACATAAGTTATGGGATAAGGGTGTGAGAAGTTAGAGTGAGTAGAGTCAGACGACCACTAATAAGTGTGGATCGTCTTTGCCGTCTACGGAAGATATAAACCGTGAACCGAGGCCTTTGTAAACACAAGCCTAATGTGCTTTATGCTTGTTCAGATGGCAGGTCGTCCACGTGGAGGGGGTCGTGGCCAAGGTGATCAGGCTACTGAGATACCGGGAGGGTAGACGATTGCTGAGATCGTGGCTACCACTTTAGGGCATATGGGCTATCATCCTGGTGCACAACCACCACCACAGCCCCGGGAACCGAACTGGGTGAAGAGTCTTGCTGACCTTCGATATGCATCATTCAAGGGGGATACTGATCCCGCCAAGCTCGAAGCATACATCTCCGAGATGGAGTCAAGGTTCGACTTGCCGCGTTTTATCTGAAGGGAGCGGCGGGCGATTGGTGGAAGCTGGTAAGGGCCGAGCATGTGGCTAACCCAGATTTCGGCTGGGAGCAGTACATGGCTTTACTACGAGCCAAATACTACCCCGCCCATGTCCAGACGAAGAAGCGTTTACAGTTGGATGCGCTGAAGCAGACAGACAAGATGACGGTGGACGGGTACTACTCGGAGTTCACCGCCTTGCTACGTCTTCTACCGGGACTAGGGTACTCGGACTAGATCCTGGTGGACCGCTTCTATGACGGGCTGAGCCATCGACTCCGCTATGGCATGGGGCCGACGAGCTATACTACCTTGCAGGTAATGAGAGAGGTGGAGATACTTATAAGTGATTAAGATTTTATACCAAGAGAATGAGAGAAAGCAACACCTAGAAAGCAGAAGTGCTATCATGTCGCTGCTAAGGTGGAGATAACCATCCAGCTGAGGGATGAAAACAATGCTGCTAAGAGAAAGTCTGGTGGTAAGGGTGCTGAGAACCAAGGGCAAGGCGGGTACAAGAAAGCAAAGTACCAGCCTCAGTCCCAGAAGGGCCAGAAGGCAAAGGTGGAGAATGAGAAGGATGCTGAGGAGCACTTAAGCTGACTTATGCAATAGCTGCTAAGCCCCTGCGCTCGAAAGTGGCAAAGGGTGAGGAAGAACACCTTAATATGAATTGGTGAATTATTAGTAACTTTGAGATATAATCACTAATAATGTGAACAATCAGGGACTGAGTCTGGGAAGGGAGCCGGTGGTGTATACCAACGTCGCTATATCTGCTCAGGGTGCCACAAGGACCACCCCAGACTTGACTGCAAGGGCAACAAGGTGGAGTGCAACTTCTATGGGGTACTCGGACACCGAGCTTATGGGTGCTACTGAAACCCCGAAAGTAGAGCCTTCAGGCCCTAGTAGAAGGGCAAGGGTAAGACCGATCAGGGCGCTGGATCCGACGGCCAGAAGGCGACACAACCAGCCACCAACAAAGGACCCTGGGTAGTCCAGAAGTCAGGACCTACTCTCCACATGGTGGACCGGGATGATGAGGCTGAACCCTCATTGAGACCAGGTACCGTTATAACCCATTAAGTGATTAAATTGCCTGCTTACCGCATTTCAAGCATGCTTGGGTGAATGACTGAGTTAGATAAGACTTTAGTATATGACTAGAACTTAAGTAACATATAACCTATTACCACCTTAGAAAATTTCAACATTTGCTATCCCATACCTTCAACGCTTATCCCGGAGGAGACTGACATCCAAACCCGAGAGATCACACAAGAGCAATGTCAGGTTATCCACCCAAGTATGATTTTATTAAGGGGGATACCTGACACCGGAGGCACAAATAGCCCTCATTAGGAGATGCAGCCAGTTAGGAGTGGGACCGGGAGGTTTTATACACCGGAGTACCCTGGAGGAGCTAAGATTAAACTAAGGATGATGAGCTTAGGCAAGGATTGGAATGCGTATGCCAATCCATACCAAACCACGAGAGCACAGGATGGAGTCTCACGACCAGAAATACCCGAAGACTTCCTTCCGGTTGTTACACAAGCAGTGGAGATCGCTCAGCAACTGGAAGCAGACCCGATCCCAGACATACAAGCATATCTGTGCATCGTTAACTTCTATGAGAAAGACGGGCGACTCGGATTACATCAAGATAAGGACGAGACAGCGGAGTCTCTCGAAAGAGGGGTAACCATAGTGTCTTGGTCCATTGGAGATGACGCTGAATTCCTATATGGCGAGCAGAAGCGTGTGGACTGTGCCAAGGAGCTGGTATTGAAGTCCGGAGATGTGTTAGTCATGCGTGGAGAGTCAAGAATGTTATACCATAGGATTAAGAAGATTAAACTGAACACAGCACCGTCAGCGGTAATCAATGAGACGCACATGAGACCAGGACGGTTGAACTTAGCTTTTAGACAGTATTAGACATGTAATACTTTAAGTATAATGTAAGAGAACAAAGGCACATGATGTAAAAAGGATGGTTATCAATAAAATAACAGTGTTGTTCATATTAATTGTTACAACTCTTATTATACCATCATTACTCATGAAAGCTGTGAAATACAATTAGGTTATGGACTCGGTACGGAAGGTGCGCTAAGCATCCTTACAAAGGCATAGGCCGGTGAAAGCGGTACTATCCTCACCGGCTGCAGAAGGTTATTTTCTGAGTGGTTAAACTGGTGTAAAATTAAAAGAAAAGAAATTAAAAACTCAAATTATAAACGTCGGGCTGCAAACAAATCCCGGTCGTAGTTAGTAAAACAAGTGTCGTATCCACAGGGAGATTATTCAATTTATCCTAGTCTTGGTAGTTACTTAAAAACTGTAAAAAGGGGTTTAGCCGGAGGCAAGCTTGATTTGTTGTTTGATCAGTGCAAATATAATAAAAACAGTAAAAAGGTGAATTAATTGATGTGAATGGAAAAATGTATCCTAGGATAGCGGGGGAACTTCTTAAATTACTTAAATATATTTATAACCCTATCTCAATTATTTATTGCCTATTAGAGTTAATAATTGTCAGTTACGAACTCTTAATAATAGCCTTAATATTTTCCTGCTCAGTCCGGAGTGTAAATATTAAGATTAATTCCTTTGTGGTACCTAGACAATCTCAAAATCATGTGTTGATAGTTACCAAATAAATGCAGTCGTTTGTCGCGCAAAGCATTTAGCAATATTAGTTGAAAGGAATTAAAACAAGTTAACAAGTGAGGCAAGTGATAAATATTGTTTACGTAATATTAGAAATAAAACCCCATCCTAGGATACAAAAAGAAGATTACTCAGACATTAACGGAGATAAGAAGATAGCACAGAAAGATTTTGGCATTATTTCAGAGGAAGAACCGGTCTGCTCTCGCTCGTACTACTGCTCTTCTATTTCTTTTGTTACTGCGTGAGTATGGACTGTTGTAGTGTTACGGGAGGAAATTAAATGAAAGGGAATGGATGAGTGTGGTGAGCGAATTCTTCAGACTCCCGTCGTGCGTGGTGTATGTGGTGTGTTTGTGCAGTTATGGTGCTGAGTTTATATAGAGGATTGGAAGAAGATTGATCCGTACGAATTTGATTGCAGATGAAGAAGAGCATTGATTGAGCACTGATTGCAGACTGATTGCTTCATTTAATGCAGGGGACAGAGCCGACGCGTGAGCGATTTAAGGTAGGCGGTGCGGGAGTAGATGGATAGCAGAATCCATTTGCAGAACAACGCGTCGCGAAGAAGAAGACTAGCGGCGTCTCTTGTCCGCCTGGAGTCCGCTTGTAGTCCGCATGCGTACATCACTGAAATTGGTCCGGGACTTGGGCAAGAGTTAGGTCCCGGACCATAATGCAAGCAAATCTTCTCGGTTTTCAAATTACATGTGGTCCGGGACTTGGGCAAGGATATAAGTCCCGGACCAAGCTGGCAAATCTCTCGGTTGTCGTCTGTCTCTCGTCCGCCTTGACTACCGCCCACAATTTAGGCGGTTGTATGTTGTTTGTCCGCCAGTCTTGTCCGCCTGAAACACATGCGGACGCCATGAGTGTTGTCCGCCTTATAACAAGGCGGTTGCCTCTTTTTATCGTCAATGTTGTTGGTCCGGGTCCTTGCACATGAGTCAAGTCCCGGACCCTTTCTTACAGAATCCCTCAGCCATTTTTCAAGGGGTGGTCCGGGTCCTTGTATGGGACCTAAGTCCCGGACCACCCACGGCTATCTATTCTCGGCCTGTTTTAATATGCTGGTCCGGGACTTAGTTCTGGATTTAAGTCCCGGACCCTTCTACCGGCTCCAGATTCTTCGTTATAAGTTCGTTTTACTCGCCGTCTGCGCCGATGCGTTCGTCTCTTCATGTACTTTGCTCCTAGCTTGGTTTTTCCTCATGTTTAAACCAATAAATTTGTGAGTTAATCAATAAAACATAACTAGAGGAAAAACATACGATAAGTGAGAAATGAGCAGAAAAGTGCTGATATAATATATGAAATACACCCATAAAACATGCTCATTTAGACACTTATCACACCCCCACACTTACCTTTTGCTTGTCCTCAAGCAAAACCATGTACCCAAACAAGTAGGGAATGCTCAATACTAACAAATATTATTATGAAGGGTAGGATAAAGAAGTCAATAGTACATGATCTTAAACTTTTTAGAGGAGTGTGATCCATCACCTACTGGTGGCATAGGTGTACTCAGGGCAAAAATAAAAATTAGAGTTTCGGGGTATGATCCGGAGTACTTCAATGCTTCTTAGTTTAAGGTGACTTTGAGAACTTTTACAATGGCCAACTTCTCTCAAGAATGGGCATTGAGGAGAAAACAAAAGGAAAAATAGATTTATGCATTTGCTTCACTTTTGCATAAGAGATGAGAAGATAATATGTAGGCATTAAGCCTTCGTTTTTAAGAACACTCAACTCTCTTTGTTGGTTACCAATGGTGTCTCGCAAGTCCCTTATTTATTATTATTTTTTTCTTTCTTTTGACAGAGAAGCACCCCTTAGCAATCCCTAAGAAAGAAGACAGAAAGAACCCCTGAGTAATAAAAATCCATCCATTTCAGATCATTTGGTCACACCGCATAAAAATGCTCCTCAAAAGTAATCAAAATTTTAAAATTTTTGTACATTTAATACCATTTATCCCACAATTCATAACAGTATTTATTCTTAAAGAGAACAACCCACATATAAAAAGGGTCCACGATATTGAATTTGAACAAACGCAAGATAAGCAGAGAGATTAAGCATTTTAGCATAAAATGTCACCGAAAAGGGCACACTCCCCCACACTTAATTTGAACAATGTCCTCATTGTTCACTAGAAAAACAAGGGAAAGTTTCAGAAGACCTTCTCGGTAAGTAGATAAAATAGAGAGAACACGAAGCTCACGAATATTCATTTAAGCACATAAAGTCTCCTCTGCAGATTTTATTCTAAGAAAAGCATAATTAAAGAAACTGGTACTCCCCTGAGATTATTTTTGCTTGCGTGTATTGAACTTCCCCCACACTTGAGCTTCAGCCTCAAGTAGCGTAGCTTGGTTGCGGTGTAGACATGAAGTTGTACCTGCATAAGACACTAGAAGCAACCATACTACAAACGGGGTTAAGAGTTAGCAAAAACAAAATTTAAAGGGAACCTGAAAATTAAAAACAGCATAAAAAGCATATAAAAGAAGATAAATTCGTCCGGGTTGCCTCCCGGAAAGCTGCCCTTCTTTAACGTCTTTGGCTAGACGCTTTGTCGTTAGATCGATCCTGGGGGGGTGGTTATGAGGTGTAGATCCAAAGCATGACTCGATGGTATTTTTAAGAGTCCACCTGGATGCATGTTTTCTTTTCTTATCCCGCTCTTCATCCGGGATTTGTGGTGGTATCTCTGTAATAGACATGCCGTCTGGAAGAGTGATAAACAGAAGTGGGGATGATGATGATTGAGTATCCCTTACGAACTTGAGATCTTTGGATTTGCTATCTGGAGATCTTCCTGATGCAAACTCCAGTTTTTCATTATAAGCTTGAAGGGTGATTTTCCCCTGGGCTACCCAAATGTGCACATCGGCTGTGGCAAGGAATGGTCGTCCAAGGATGAGAGGTGTAGTGGAGTTTTCTTCGATGTCTAGAATGACAAAATCGCATGGGAAGTATAAGTGTTCCACTTTAATGATAACATCCTCCACCACTCCGCTTGGGTATGTTACCGAGCCATCTGCCAGTTGCAGGGTCATCTTAGTCTTTTTCATCTCTCTAATTCCCAGCTTTTTGAAAGTGGAGAGGGGCATCAAATTTATGGAGGCACCCAGATCGCATAAGGAGTATGGAAATGAGGTGCTACCAATTGTGACTGGAATAGTGAAGCTGCCCGGATCATTGCATTTGGAAGGTAGTGGTTGTTGCAGAATAGCTGAGCAAGCTACATTGAGAGGTACCGTACCGACTTCGGCCAATTTAGTTTTGTTGGATATGAGGTGTTTGAGGAATTTGGCATAGTTTGGCATTTTGGCAATGAGGTCTACAAACTGTATGTTGACGTTTAGCTGCTTCAGCATTGCCAAAAACTTACCATATTCATTATCCAATTTCTGCTTCTGGAGTCGGTGGGGAAATGGTATAGGCGGTTCTGGTGAAGAAGGTTTTGAAGCTGATGGAATAGTGAGGATGGTAGGAGATGTTTTTTCTACTGGGGCCTCAGTTTTTTCTTTACTATCCTCTTTGGATTCTTCTGATCTTTGCGGGATGTGAATCTCGTCAGTTTTCTTACAGCTTCTCAAGGTTATCGCCTTAACCTCTTCTTCTTCTTCTTCTTCAAAGTCGAGCTTTTCATTTTCATAACCGGCCACCAAGTGCTCAAGGTAGGTATTTTCTGATTGAATGCGATTATTATAGACTTTGGCGGTACTTTAAAGTTCAGCTACATTCTTTTTGGAAGTTTCGATTGCTATAACCCACTCTTGGAGGGAAGGGTGTAGTTCTGGAACCGTAACTGTTTTAGCCACCTCCATCCATCTTTTCTTCATCGTGCTCCTTCACATAGATGCACTTGGCTTGCTCTCTTGGATTTGGTTCATTTGACTGGGGAGAGCCCTGGCGGTCTTCGAGCAAGATGTTCTGCAAGTTGATTGAATTTACCTTCGATTTTCTGGTAGAAGGCTTCTTGTGCAGAGAGCTGGTTCTGAGTTATGGACATGAATCCCTTCATCATCTCTTTGAGTTCTGCGTTTGGATCAACAGAGGATGAAGATGGTTGTTGTTGTTGCTGTTGTTGGAAACCTGGAGGGGCACCTAGTGCTCTATAACCCATATTAGAGTTTGGTTGGGGTCGGTTTCCCTGATAGGTATTGGAATTGTTGTTTGCCCTCCTTGGTTCTGATCATTATTTTTCCATGAGAAATTCGGGTGATTTCTCCATGGATAGTTGTTGTTGATGTTATTGTTGTAGGAATTACCGGGGCGGTTTCCTATGAATTGTACTTCCTCGTACTGGCCTTTGCCTTCGCATTGATGAGTTTCATGAGGACCGGCGCATATGACACATCCTTCTGTAGGTGGAACTGGTGGTGAACTTGTAGGTGGGGAAGCTATTGTTTTTACATTTCGTTTTGTGATGTTGTTAGCTTTTCCACCATCTTTGCAAGGGACGAGATCTGGCTGATAAATGATCTGTAGGCTCAACGTGGAGTAGGCCTGCTGCTCGTGGCGTTCTTCCTTGGATCTCGTCCACTGTCTTGTATTGCTCGTCATGGTTTCGAGAAGGTCCATTCCTTCTTTAGGAGATTTCATCATGAAACTTCCTCCTGCAGAGGAATTGACGAGTAGTCGGTTCCCATCATCCAGACCGTTGAAGAATGACAGGCAGAGGGATTGATCGTCAAGACCATGGTGGGAACACTTCATTAGCATATCTTTGAATCTGTCCCATGCGTCGTACAATGTTTCTCCTGGCTCCTGACAGAAAGTGTTGATTTCACCGATCAATTGCCTTGTTCTACTGGTTGGGTAGTATTTGGCAAGGAATTTTTGGGCCATTTGCAGCCATGTGGTGATTGATCGGGAGGGAAGGCTTCGGTACCACCTGTTTGCTGAATCCGACAACGAGTGAGGAAATAGTTGTAGACGGATTCTTTCTTTGACGTTGCCGGTCTGACCAAAGGAATTGCAGAAGTCTAGGAAGAGACTCAGATGATTTGGGGCTTCATCTGGGTTCGCTCCACTAAACTTGCCTAGATCCCGGACGGCGGTGATGTAGTGGTTTTGAAAACCCATCGTCCGGCTTCTTCTGGTGTTAGTTCGGGGAGAACTATGGCTGATGCTCTTCCTTCGGTATTGGTTGGTGGTAATCAGAGAGGCACGGTGTTCTGGTTGATTTGCATGGTCATTTCATTTATAACTTCGTTATTGGCCATGGCTTGGTTTCTCAGGTTTCTTTGTGCTTGTAATAAAGTGCGCTCGGGTTCGGGGCTCGGACTG
Organism: Limonium bicolor; assembly: GCA_023374045.1. Taxonomy (NCBI): domain Eukaryota; kingdom Viridiplantae; phylum Streptophyta; class Magnoliopsida; order Caryophyllales; family Plumbaginaceae; genus Limonium; species Limonium bicolor. The sequence continues at coordinate 455,871,663 of CM041776.1, read as the reverse complement.
ATTGGTGGAGAGCCTCGGGTTCGAGTATTTGGCATGCACAGAAGATAACTTGTGGGTGAGAAACTGCAAAATTAATTAGTAAATAGATAAGAAAGCAAAGATATTGGTTAGGCTGATAAACGTTAGTTAAACAACACTGATATATTTTTTTTGTTTTTTTTAACAAGAGTAAAATGACAGAATATTAAATGACAAGGGAAAGAAATGACAGAAAATTAAAGTTAGGAGTTAGTATACTGGAAATTATAAGTTAGTAGTTAGTATACAGAAATTTGAAGGACAATGGAAATGAAATGTTAAGGACAATGGAAATGAAATTAAGGACAATGGAAATTAAATGTTAAGGACAATGGAAAGAGATGACAGGAAATTTTAAGTTAGTAGTTAGGGACAATGGAAAGAAATGACAATGGAAAGAAATGACAGAAATAATAACAATAATATTAAGATGTCCGAAGTTAGATGTCCAAGTCAGATGTCCAGATGTCCAAGTCAGATGTCCAATTCAGATGTCCAGATTAACAATTTAATAGTATTAACAGATTATTACTATATAGCGAGTGAACTACCGGAAACTAGGGAAATTGATGGAATCAATCTCCCCGGCAACGGCGCCAATTTGCAGAAGGTTATTTTCTGAGTGGTTAAACTGGTGTAAAATTAAAAGAAAAGAAATTAAAAACTCAAATTATAAACGTCGGGCTGCAAACAAATCCCGGTCGTAGTTAGTAAAACAAGTGTCGTATCCACAGGGAGATTGTTCAATTTATCCTAGTCTTGGTAGTTACTTAAAAACTGTAAAAAGGGGTTTAGCCGGAGGCAAGCTTGATTTGTTGTTTGATCAGTGCAAATATAATAAAAACAGTAAAAAGGTGAATTAATTGATGTGAATGGAAAAATGTATCCTAGGATAGCGGGGGAATTTCCTAAATTACTTAAACATATTTATAACCCTGTCTCAATTATTTATTGCCTATTAGAGTTAATAATTGTCAGTTACGAACTCTTAATAAAGCCTTAATATTTTCCTGCTCAGTCCGGAGTGTAAATACTAAGATTAATTCCTTTGTGGTACCTAGACTATCTCAAAATCATGTGTTGATAGTTACCAAATAAATGCAGTCGTTTGTCGCGCAAAGCATTTAGCAATATTAGTTGAAAGGAATTAAAACAAGTTAACAAGTGAGACAGGTGATAAATATTGTTTACGTAATATTAGAAATAAACCCCATCCTAGGATACAAAAGAAAATTACTCAGACATTAACGGAGATAAGAAGATAGCACAGATAGATTTTGACATTAATTCAGAGGAAGAACTGGTCTGCTCTCGCTCGTACTGCTGCTCTTCTATTTCTTTTGTTACTGCGTGAGTGTGGAATGTTGTGGTGTTACGGGAGGAAATTAAATGGAAGGGAATGGATGAGTGTGGTGAGCGAATTCTTCAGACTCCCGTCGTGCGTGGTGTGTTTTGTGCAGTTATGGTGCTGAGTTTATATAGAGGATTGGAAGAAGATTGATCCGTACGAATTTGATTGCAGATGAAGAAGAGCATTGATTGAGCACTGATTGCAGACTGATTGCTTCATTTAATGCAGGGGACAGAGCCGACGCGTGAGCGATTTAAGGTAGGCGGTGCGGGAGTAGATGGATAGCAGAATCCATTTGCAGAACAACGCGTCGCGAAGAAGAAGACTAGCGGCGTCTCTTGTCCGCCTGGAGTCCGCTTGCAGTCCGCATGCGTACATCACTGAAATTGGTCCGGGACTTGGGCAAGAGTTAGGTCCCGGACCATAATGCAAGCAAATCTTCTCGGTTTTAAAATTACATGTGGTCCGGGACTTGGGCAAGGATATAAGTCCCGGACCAAGCTGGCAAATCTCTCGGTTGTCGTCTGTCTCTCGTCCGCCTTGACTACCGCCCACAATTTAGGCGGTTGTATGTTGTTTGTCCGCCAGTCTTGTCCGCCTGAAACACATGCGGACGCCATGAGTGTTGTCCGCCTTATAACAAGGCGGTTTCCTCTGTTTATCGTCAATGTTGTTGGTCCGGGTCCTTGCACATGAGTCAAGTCCCGGACCCTTTCTTACAGAATCCCTCGGCCATTTTTCAAGGGGTGGTCCGGGTCCTTGTATGGGACCTAAGTCCCGGACCACCCACGGCTATCTATTCTCGGCCTGTTTTAATATGCTGGTCCGGGACTTAGTTCTGGATTTAAGTCCCGGACCCTTCAACCGGCTCCAGATTCTTCGTTATAAGTTCGTTTTACTCGCCGTCTGTGCCGATGCGTTCGTCTCTTCGTGTACTTTGCTCCTAGCTTGGTTTTTCCTCATGTTTAAACCAATAAATTTGTGAGTTAATCAATAAAACATAACTAGAGGAAAAACATACAATAAGTGAGAAATGAGCAGAAAAGTGCTGATATAATATATGAAATACACCCATAAAACATGCTCATTTAGACACTTATCACCGGCACCATTCTGATCAATGGCGTTGATGCATCTGTGCTCTTTGACTCAAGAGCCTCGCATACCTTCATCTCGGCATCATTTGCGAGGAGGCTGGGGCTAGATATTGATGAGCTACCCGACTTCACGGTTACGCTCCCGTCTAAGGAGAAGGTTCGATGCACTCGCTACTACCAAGAAGCCACCATCAGAACCAAGGGTGAAAACTTCCCAGTCACCTTTATTAAGTTCAGAGATGTTGGGTTTGATGTGATTTTTGGGATGAACTGGTTGGAGTGGCGCAAGGGTCGTATCCTCTATGCCGAGCATCAACTGCTACTCAGGAGTCCGTCTGGGTTACAATATCATACTGCCAAAGGCCTAGAGAGCCTTCGACCAAGATCATCTCCGCCATGGCAATGTATAAGGAGTTGAGGAGGAAATAAGAGGTATATCTCTGCTATGTTCAGGACATAGAGAGAGATCCCGAGTTCGATCCCGACTTACTGGTAGTGTCGGAGTTCCCCGATCTCTTTCCACAGGAACTGCCCAGCATGCCACCCACTACGGAGGTAGAGTTCACCATTGAGCTACTACCTAGGACGAGACCAATAGCTAAGGCGCCTTACCGCATGGCGCCGGCTGAGATGAATGAATTAAAAGAACAACTACGAGACCTGCTTGATAAAGGGTTTGTGCGACCTAGCGTTTCACCATGGGGAGCGCCAGTTCTCTTCGTGAAGAAGAAAGATGGCAGTCTCTGCCTATGCATTGACTACAGGGAGTTGAATGCAGTGACTATGAAGAATAAGTATCCACTACCTCACATTGATGATTTGTTCGATCAGTTGAAGGGGACGTCTGTGTTCTCCAAGATTGATCTCAGATCGGAGTACCATCAAATAGCCATTAAGGAGGGAGATATTGAGAAGACGACATTCCGGACACGATACGGCCACTACGAGTTTACAGTGATGCCGTTCTGTTTGTCGAACGCACCGGCAAAATTCATGGATTTGATTAACCGTTTGTTCAGGGAGCAGCTGGATAAGTCGGTTGTGGAATTCATCGACGACATATTGATATACTCAAAGTCGAAGGCTGAGCATGAGAGTCATTTGGGAAGAGTATTGGAGATACTAAAAGAGAACCAATTTTATGCTAAGTTCCTCAAGTGTGAGTTTTGGCTTGACCAGGTCTCTTTCCTGGGTCAGGTCATCTCAGATGCTGGGATCTCTGTAGATCTAGCAAAGATAGATGTCGTACGCACCAGGCCAAGACCGAAGACAATTACCGACATCAGGAGCTTTCTCTGTTTGGCAGGGTACTATCGGAGGTTTGTTAAGAAATTCAGCAAGGTCGCGACGCCGATGACCAGTCTGATGAAGAAGGATGCACCATTCGTGTGGACGGATGACTATGAGAGTTCATTCTAGAGCATGAATGACTCATTGCCTTCTGCACCGGTTCTGACCATTCCAGACGGTACGAAGGGCTTTGAGGTTTACTGTGATGCATTCAGCAGGGGGTTGGGTTGTGTACTCATGCAGCACGGAAAAGTGGTCACTTATGCCTCTCGCCAGCTGAAGAAACATGAGGAGAACTACCCCACACATGATTTAGAATTGGGAGCAGTGGTCTTCGCGTTGAAGATATGGCGCCACTACTTATACGGGGTTAGTGTAACGATCTACACCGATCATAAGAGCTTGAAATATATATTCACTCAGAAGGAGTTAAATCTTAGACAGAGGTGGTGGTTAGCATTTCTAAAGACTACGACATTGACCTCCAGTACAAAGAAGGCAAGACCAATGTTGTAGCTGACGCCCTGAGCCGTCAAGCACACTCATTTCATTCGCTACTTGCTTTTTCGAGCTTAGTTGATGAGGTGCGAGAGGCTTAGAGGGCCGATGAGTACATAAGAGAAGTTAGACAGAAGCTGACAGACGGTACCATTGAGAGTCAAAAATACGACTTCAGACTTCATGTCATGATGATGATCTGATCAGACTTAAGGGCCGGTTAAGCATACCATGAAGCTGCGCTGAACTAAAAGAGCGCATACTAAGAGAATCGCACTGTTCTTCAGTTTCCATCCATCCGGGAGCCTCTAAGATGTACAAAGACATGAAGAGATACTTCTGGTGGTCGGGGATGAAGGCAGATGTTACCGAGTTCATTTTGAGGTGTCTCACATGGCAAAAGACAAAATTCGAGCACCGACGACCGAGCGGAATGGTACAGTCAATGCCAGTTCCGGAGTGGAAGTTTTATGACATCTCCATGGACTTCGTGGTTGGACTCCCGCCTACCAGGGGAGGTCTGAACATGATTTGGGTTGTAGTAGATCGCGTGACCATGGTAGCCCGATTCATACCGATGAAGGATACCTAGAAGGTAACTAAGCTAGCTGAGTTATTCGAAGGAGATCATGAGACACAACGGGGTACCGAAGACCATCGTATCTGACAGAAATACCAGAATCCTTTCGAGGTACTAGAGAGCGACACGGGAAGCGCTGGGTACAGAACTGAAGTTGAGTACCGCGTTCCATCCTCAAACAGATGGTCAGACTGAGCATACAATTCAGACACTTAAGGACATGCTGAGAGCATGTGCCTTGGATTTCTAGAGCAGTTGGATTGAGAAGTTGCATATGATCGAGTTCTCATACAACAACAGCTATCATGCTTCGATCAAGATGGCACCTTTCCAAGTGTTGTATGGTAGACCATGTCGTACACTGCTCTACTGGGATGAGTCGATTGAGATGGTCATTATAGGACCAGAATACTTAGAGCAAGTTCAGGTTAAGGTTCAGCAAATCAGAGAGAACATGAAAGCTGCTCAAGATAGGTAGAAGTCATATGCTGATGCTTGACGACGAGACCTGGAGTTCGCAGTGGGTGATCAGGTATTTCTACGAGTCTCACCGATGAAGGGTGTGTTTAGGTTTGATTAGAAGGGCAAGTTGAGCCCAAAGTTTGAGGGTCCTTATGAGACTACGGAACGGGTGGGCCCAGTTGCTTACAGGTTGAACTTACCTGCTGAGCTGGGTAAAGTGCATGATGTCTTTCATGTTTCACAGCTGAAGAAGTACATGCACCACCCCTCCCATGTTTTAGAACCCGAGAGATTGACCTTAGAGCCAAATACAAGATCATTGAAGACTCCTCAAAGAATCATGGATACTAAGACTAGGGACACTCGCCATAAGTCAGTGTGACTTGTGAAGGTTCTCTGGTCTAACAAAGAGATCGAGGAGGCTACTAGGGAGTTAGAGGATAAGATGAGATCGAAGTACCTTTCGTTATTTACTGACTAGATCTTTTGTATAGGGTACTGGATGTACCCCTTTTAAGGGGGGTAGAGCTTTCTTGTTTTTAAGTTAGTAAACGAATAATGTTTGTCGTTTGCCTGGTTGGTGTAAGATATGGTTTTGTGTAAGATATGGCTTTGTGTAAGATATTACACTTTGTGGTAAGTTTAAGGTATGTATAGTACTTATGTATTGTACTAGTGGCAGACCATTTGAGTCTTGAGATGTGTGAATGTGAATATAAGATATGGTATTAAGAAATTTGTGTTTTGTAAATGATTAAGTATATATATGAACTTTGGGGACAAAGTTCTTTTAAGGGGGGTAGATTGAAATATCCCAAACCTAGATATAGTTATTAGATGTTAAACTAAGATATAATAAGGCTAAAACATGGCTTAGAAACATTAGGAAACAATTTAAACCAAAGAAAACACTATAAAGGCAAATTAAGCAAAAACATGCTTTAAGCTTTGAGTAACTTTGATTAGCACCCAAATATCATTCTTAGACCTTAGTAACTTGCTAATGGACATGTTAAATCGATTACTAAAGAAAACTGAGCTCAAAAGCAAGTTAAAACAACAATTGTGCTTTAAGGACTCTTAAAGCACATTTTTGAAAAATTGTATTAGCAATGGGCTTTGAGTGGTTAAATGCCCATGATTACACCTGAATCAACTTGTGTACTAGTTAGTATCACATTAGGAATCCTAAATCAATTGTAAACCAAAAATTTCACAAATTTGTGCACTAATTGTGAATAGTGACCAAATAGTGCCCAATTTATGCTTTAGTCAACTTTGTTTAATTAGTTGGTCAACAAAGGCCATAAATATCTCATTTAGAAGTAGGGGGATGGTTTTGAAGGTGATGATTCACCATCGACTTCAACAAAATCAGAAAAGAAGAGGGAAAAGTAAGTAAGGTACTATTCACCTTTTAAGGAAAATATCACACATAAGACGTACCTCTCTCCTCTCTTCTTCATTCTTTCCCTTATCCACCATGGTCTTCTTATTATTCCTCTCTAAGAAACCATAAGGTCCAGCCCTCACATTCCTCCATCTTCACTTGCTCACCAAATACTCATTATTGCTCCAATTAAAAAACCAAGCATAGATTACTCTTAGTTGGAGCAAGCTCTTCCATTATATATTTTCAAATCATATAGCTCAAGTTTAGTGCCATGGGGAAACTCCATTGAAGGGGGGAAATTAAGTTTGAAGAGCTCTTTTGCTTCCCTATTCAAACAGGGTAAGAAAACTTAATGAAAAACTAAGTTCCCTCCATTCTTACCTATGGCTGAAAATCATCTTCTCATGGAGCTTTGTTTTACTCTTTGAACTAGCTTTGTTTCATTCTCCAGGACTATTGGAGTCTTCTTTGATTCATTACCAAGTCTATCTGAGACTTCAAGGGAATCATCCAATTTTAATGCCTTAAAACACTTTTAACCTAAGATTGAATTCTATGAGTTTAGGCATGTTGCCTAGCACTCATTAGATTATTTGAATGAGGATTAGAACATTGGCAAGAGAACTAAAGTTGCTTGCTGAAATCAATCAAGGGAACCCAAGAAAAGTTAGAAAGGTTGAGAAAAAAACAAGGTAAATTACTTACCTTAAGGTGGTTTATTGCTTTAAGGAATGGGATTTAGATAGATGATCATTGTATCCTAGAATTTAGATTATGTAAGGGCTATAAAACCTAGGAGAAAGAACTCGATCATATTTGAGAACTTGTGACTAAGGAGTAAATGAGAATTGAGATAGTTAAACAACTTGTGATGAATTACAAGAACACTGATATTGCTATAGGAGCATTTTTGTGTGTATTTACAGGTTGAAGGCTATTATACATGGGAAATTCAGTGTTTAAGTTTATGTCATTTAATGGCCTAAGAGCCAAGTCATTTTACGGCCTAAGAGCCAAGCAATTTAAGTTTATGCACTATATTATGATGTAGTGTAGTTTGGGTGTAAATTGTGTGTAGAGAAAGTTGTATGAGGATTTGAGTGTTCTTGATTTCTTAAGGATGGAAAAACTAGATGTTTTGGTTTAAGAACATGTTAGGGAGACCATGTCAAAATTTGGTGAAGGAACAAGATTTTTAAGAGTTTAAATGAACTTTATGACTTAGATTGTCCTAGGAATGAATAAGGGTGAATATGGTGGGAAAAGGGTGAGCTAGGATGTTTTTGAGTGTTAGGATTACCTAGAGGTGTCAAGGAGGAACTTGTGGATAGCATGGTGAATTTAAGGTACCAAAACCATGATAAGAGAAGTTGCAAGACTTGTGCAAGATTGAAGGAAAAATAAGGATAATGACTTGTGAAAGTGTAAGTATGGACTAGATTATTTGACTTTGAGAATGCTCGGGAAACTTGAGTAAAGGAAAGATGGATTAGTAAAAATTCTTGAGGAGTAGTCATGTAGGTTAAAAAGGAACACTTTGGTTAGTTGAAGTTTAAGACAAGTTGAGATGTTGGAAGTGTAAGGAGTTAAGTGTTAGGAATTTTTGTAAGAAGTTGAGGAAATGATCAATGGGTTAAATGGAAGGTTTATCAATGAGTTGATGGATGATTTAAGAGGATATTAAGTGCCTAAATGATGTTAGAACATACTAAGGAACTTGTGGAAGAGTTTGGAGTGGATTGGAAATTTAAAGATAAGGTTCTGCAGTGGACCGACCTAGAGGACCGACCCAAGGAACCGACCCTGTCTGGGTCGGTCGGACTATAATAAACCATCCGAGAAGGCTTCTGCATTTGACCGACCTTGGGGACCGACCCTAACTGTGTAAGTTAGGAAAAATTAGAGAACCAGAATGTTTCTGCAATGGACCGACCTTAGGACCACCCCTTGCTGGGTCGGTCGGGTAGGAATTTTTCAGTCAGAGAAGTTTCTGTCTCCAACCAACCCAGGGGGTTAGGTCGGTCGGTGGGTCGATCGGCCCTTATAAAAAAACAGAAAAGAAAGAGTGGCATTAGTAGTCCTCCATTAGGAGGGTAATGATGATTAGAAAGGTAAACATATAAGAACTTAAGAAATTAAGCCAAGTAAAATGAATAAAGTGTTTAAGGTTAAGTATATAAGAACTCAGTAGTTATTAGTTGGGGATCATTAGTGGCTAAGTAAATTAAGTAACTTGGAAGTAATTAACAACCTAAATTAGATGAATGTTTAGGATTGGAGAGTTTGGACTCCAACCGAACAACCGGCGGGATACAGTATGGTTTTCTTGTAGCTGGCTTGCTAACGAGGTGTCCCTCAGCTTGTGTGCTATCTGTTTAAATGCTTCGACTAAAACAAGATAAAGCATGGAACCGGTATATTGTGCTACTTGTGTGTTTTGCATTATACTAACACACTTGGTTTAAGTTCATTTACTAACTAAGTTTAGTAAACAATGGAATGAGTTAAGAATACCCTCTTGTATGTTGGTTGGTTAATACCCGAAAAAGGTTTAACTGACACTTTGTCTTTGAGACTTTCACTAACTGGAACGTGGGGGGAGTGAGGAATCCGGGACTGACACCGGTCATGCATGTTAAGGAAAGGGGGTCAGTATCTGAATTAGATCCGACTTTCGCTTGAGACTCGTCTTTGACTTGTCACCTATAGTCAACATATAGACTCGACAACCTTGGATTACAGTTCAAGGTGGGAGGCCAGATTAAGATGGTGCGGAGGGATCACCTAAATCCCAAATTTAAGAAATGATGTTTGTTTAAACCAATGGAGTTAATAGCTCATTGGCTAGAGTTACTTTTGACCTGACAAAGACAAACTTCGAGTTAAGGAACAACCAATTCTAGTTAAAGGATGGTTGGTGCAATGAGACTGAGATAAGACTTGAGATAAGATATGAATGGAATGAGATTAAGAGAATTCATAAATTAAGGAGTTAAGAGTTAACTCACTTACTTAAGGAACGCTTTTAAGTCGTTCATTGTGTTTGAACTATGATTGTTCATATGTGGTTTGATGTTTATTGCACTTCTTATTTATGTTGTGTATTTAATCAACTGCATGCTATCGACAAGTAGTCATAGTAGTCCCGTTAGCTTGGGGGCTATAAGATTATCGTACCAGCAAAGGTGCTGACCCCTTGGGGCAACAAATTAATTTTGCAGGTAAGCGCCCGCAGAAGACTCACCTTGAGAGTAGGAGTGGGTAGACTTAGGATTGGTTTTATTTTGAGTACACGGATATGCATGTCAACCTGTCAGTCGATATTAGAACTTGTGATAATTATGTTTAGTTTTTTGGATACTTGGAAACTCGTTGGTATGTATTTTGGATAAATGGTTGTAAATTTTAAGTTCGGTGTATTCTGGTAAATCAGACCGTAGCAAGGTCCTGGTGTATATTAAATTCCGCTGCGATGTTTATATATGTTGTCAAGTTGCGATAACCACGATTGGATTAAGTTGGGGTGTTACAGAAATCCATTTAAACACTTTTTCCTTAACCCTTTTAGGCCATATACATTCTGTCTATAACTTTTTACCCTTTTCATATTCTTGCTCATTCTTTTCAATCTATAGTTACTGACTCACCTTTAGAAGTTATAATTTCATCTTAACTTCTTTTCTTTCAAACTTATGATTTTGTAGGCATTCTTTCAGCCCCTTTCTGGAGTGACTATTACACTAGATCAGTCCCTAAAATACTACAACTTACACCATATCTTATACCATATTTATAACAACTCTTGGAAGCACTTAAATTACTTAATGCTTATTAAATTTATCCCATAACTTGTCTACTATGACTATGTCTCAACACATGACATTTTCAGACCTATATATCCACAATAAGTAAAGTCCATTTCGAACATATTCAAAATAATAATCAATCCACATTTCCACCTTCACAATTATGTACATCAAGCTTAATAATAATGGCATTTAAGCCCTTAAATCAACAAGAACATAATCACTAATGTTAATATAGATTTATGTTCATTTCCTAGGTTATTTAAACCATTTTTCAAGTCTGATTTGCGGCCATAATCAGACTACCCAACATACACATCTTAAGGTATGAAAATAAGTTTTAAAATGATGATTAACCTTATGTTCCAAGCTTGGTTTTCTCCCCTTGTTTCTTTTGATTGCCGGCCAAGTCAACCAGGTTGATAGGCTCTATTTTCAGCCACAATCAGATGAAGAAAGGAGAAGCAAGGCTAGGTTATTTAAGGCTCCTGAACAAAATGAAGGAAAGGATTAAGCTTAAAGCACCAAAATGAGTGCTAGGAAGAACTCTACCTTAAGTCTCCTAAGGAGGTCTTTCTACCCAGATTTTTGGCTAGCTCAAAGGGCTTGATGAAACTTGATATTCATGTGGAAAGATAAAGGAAAAAGGAGCTAGATAATTGCCATTTTTGGACAGCAGAAAACAGAAGAGAAAAATGGAGTTTAAAGCTTTTTTTTCTTACCTTAAGCATTTTTTACAAGATGGATATTTCACCCTTGATACCCCATGGTTTTGGCTCCATAAATATGTTAAAATTTCATCCCTAGCTCAAGGAGAAGAGGTGTTGATGGTCGTCTTGTCTTGGTGATGAAGAAGGGAAGAAAATGATGAAGAAAGCAAGGTGTTTGGTGGAGTTATTTTGCACTAGCACTTGAGGTCTGCCATGAGAGCTTGGAAGAAGAGCAGCAAAGGCTGGAGGGAGGAAGTGAAATCGCCAGCCAAAAGAGAGAGAGGTGAGAGGTGTGTAAGGGAATTAATGAGTGAATAGTGAAGTAAAGACTTTTTGTCACTTAAGTAGACTTTGTTAAGCAAATATTATCTAGTGTGCAAGGTGGAAATGCCACTTTACCTCTATAATTCCTGGCCCGCTTTAGGACAGCCTCCAAGGTTGTTTTGTTCATTTCCAAGATAAATGAAATAAGACCTTGTTTGGCATTATTCACAAATTGGTGCACATTTCAGATTTGTTTCTTTGAACTAGGCTCCCTAATGTGGTACATTATAGTACATAAATTAAATATGATCAATCCTTATTAACCATCCAAAGTCAATTTTCTACACTTTTATAAAAATGTGTCTTAAGGAGTTTTAAGACACCATTTTGTGTTTTAACTCATTATAGAGTTTGTTTTTTTTTTTTTGTAATGGTTTGATCTTGTTCTTACCTTACATATAAGGTTTAGGATTCCACTTTAGACCCTAATTGAGGTTACACAATCCCTAGGTTTCTTAGAGCACATTTTTTTCCCTAAATGATCATAAAGCATATTTTTGCTTGTATGTGATCTCAAATTGTTCCTCAATAATCTTAATTAAGGTATATTTTAGCCTTATTAATCAATAACTAACCACTGATTAACTCTTCCATTTAATTAGTTCATGATTAATTAATGTAATTAAGGTTTAGGGCATTTCATTATCAATTTTGAATTTAATATGCACTTAATAACAAATTAAGTTTAAGAAAATAAATTCAACCTTTAACAACAATTCAACCTTGTTTTCATGTGATTATACACCACAATACATTGTATTCACACTATTAATTTCCAAAAAATATTAATTACGAATTTAAAATGCATTTAATCAATTACTATCTTTAACAAAATTAATTTATTTTGTAGACGAGGAGATGAGATAAGGAAAGTTTGAGATTTTTGGTTATGGATGAAGAAGAAGGCACAACCGGAGGCGGCTGTTTATATGAACAATTTCACCCGGTAGAAACCATCCTAGGGTGAGGCGGTTTCTGTGCAATTTTCCTTATAACGTGATCCACACGATCTAGGAAATTACGAAATCTAACGACTCTGATTGGATTTCCATATTTCGGATAGGAATAAGCAGATGGAAAAAAAAGTTGTCTTGCTATAGGGCGGTTTCTGCTTGACAGATCTGGAAGCCGCCTCGATCCAGGGCGGTTTGTGGACAAATTACCCTGAAACCGCCTCAGGCTAGGGCGGATTCTGCTCGCTTTCCAGAAACCACCTCATTCCAGGGTTGCTTCTTTGCCAACATTTGGTACATTCTCATAATTTTCTAGAAAAAGGCTGTCGCTAGTAGTTTTTATTTTTTAAAAAAATGATGTATTTGCGAATTTTTTTGACAATTGTACATACTACAAAATAAAAGTAAAAAAGATAATTGATGAATCGTGAAACGGTGAGATAGATTTATTTTTTCTGGTGTGTGGTCAGTCGAAGCCCACAGATAATGACAATGAAATTTCTTGTTAATAAAAAGGATGATAGAAATAACAATAGCCATAATCCCGTTTTTAAAAAAAAAGGAAATTTCATGATGTGTCACTATATTTTTGAGGAATTCATGAAATACCCCAAAATAAAAAGAAATTCACAAAATACACTATATTTTTGCAAAATTCCATGAAATGTCACTGACAAGAAGAGAAAAAAAAGACAAAAATACCCCTACAAGTTAACAAAGTATTTTTAAAGTTCACAATATGCTCTTATGTGTTAAAAAATTCAATAAAATTCAGAATACTTTCAAAATATAACTATAAAAAATATATATTTAAAATATTATAAATATTGAAAAAAAAATAAATATATTATTATCATAAAATATTAAAAAAGTAAATATTTCTAATATTTTTTAATTATTTCATACCATAAAAAAGAATATGCTATTATGAAGACATAAATTTTACCAATTTTCTACTAAATTATACCAATGAAGTACCATAATTTCTACTTAGTAAGTACCAAAATTTTTTACATACATTTTCTAAAAAAATCTACCAATTTAATTTTTTATTAATCAATATAATTTTTTTTATTTTTAACTAATGTTTAGAAATTTTATTTTTTAAAATATATATTCTTTTTTATAGATATGTTAATGACCTAATATTTGTAGATGTAACACCCCACCTCATTCCAAATGTGGTCTCGCAACTTAACAGCTTATACATATACATGTCACAGCGGAATTCTTTACACTCCAGGACCTTGCCACGGTCTGACTACAGAATATACCGAACATTAGTACAACAACCTTAACCAATTACATTTCCTTCTTACAATCCCCTCATATCCTATACATCTTACTAACTCAATTGCCATACGAGTGTACATGCACAACTCGTAGGCCACACTTAACCCTTCACACTTGTACCCCTTCTTACTCTCGCGACAGCCGCCTCCTGATGTTCACCTGTGTAGTAAAAACAGCCCCCAAAGGGGGTCAGCACGAATGCTGGTACGATCCTCTCATGGCCCCCAAGCTAATGTGGCTACGACGACTAATTGTCGATAGCATGGAGGTTGATTAGATGCACAACATAATAGAAAGTGCAGTAAACAACAACTCAGATATGAACAATCAAAGTTCACACACAATGAACGACTTAAATGCGTTCCCTTAATTAGAGAGTTAATTATTTAACTCCTTAAGTAATGTTCCCTCTTAATCTTAGTCCATCCTTATCTCACCTCAATCTTAGTCTTATCTTAATCTTAGAAACAACCATCCTTTAATAAGGAGTGGATGTAGCTTATCTTAATCTTAATAATACAAACCATCCTTTAAAAGGAATGGTTGCAACTTATCTTAACCTTACCTTAATATTAACCTTAACTTATTCTCAGTATACAAACCGTTCCTGGAGGGGAATGGCCGTAGCTAAATTTCAAACCTGGGATTTAGGTGATCCCACCGCACCATCTTAATGCCACCTACCCTGGACGGGTGTCCAGCGTAGCTGAGCCGGCAACCGGCCCTAGGCTACAAGTCCGAAGACAAGTCCTTAAGCGGAAGTCGAATCTGCTATAGATACCAACCCCCTTTCCTTAGCATGCATGACCGGAGTCAGTCCCGGGTTTCCTCACTCAAGTTCCAGTTAGTAGTAGTCTCAAGACCATGTTTGTTGGTTAACCTCTTTCGGTTTACATCAACCCATATTAGGGAGCGTTCCTTAGTCTCACTCAATTCCTTACTAAACGTTGGTTAGTAAGTTCTCACGGTATGTTGTGTTAGTTTTCAAACGTCACACAACAATACAATAAACATAATATTCCGGTTGCATGCTTTATCTTGTTTAGTGAGCACAAAAACAAATAGCACACAAGCCGAGGGACACCTCGTTAGCAAGCAGGTCACAAGAAGAACTGTACCGTTCACCGTTGGTCGTTCGGTTGCTTACTCTTCTTTGGGGTCCAAATTCTCAAACCCTAAAACATTCATTCAATTTTAGGTTGTTAATTACGTTTCCAATAAAACTAACTTACTTAACTCACTTAGTCACTAATGATCCCCATCTAACACCACTTAAGTTCTTATAAACTTAATCTTAAGTGAATCACTTCTCCTCATAACTTATACTTATTCACCCACTTAATTATCATTGTTACCCACCAAACATGTCTTAAACAACCTTATATCATCATTACATATCAATCCCCACCATTGGATATCATTTCCTAACCTTAAACAAAGTTTTTGGTCAAAACAGCACCGTGTCCGAACTTGTGTCCGAGCTTACCAAGTTCGGACGCAAGTCGAGACTCAAAAGGGTGCAACCAGACGTGTGTCCGAACATGTGTCCGAACTTCCCTAAGTTCGGACATGGGTCGAGGAAAAATCAAAAGAAGAATTTCAGGTGTCCGAACATCTAAGTCCAGACGGTAGTTCAGACCCTAGCCGAGACTCAAAAATTCTAATCGCAACAGGGCATGTCCGAGCTTCTAAATTCGGACGGAAGTTCGGACAGGCCAGAATATTCATCTTCTACACCCTTAAACACTTATCTCCTTTCTTGCGAAAATGCCCAACTCTTCCACAAGTGTCCCATTATGTCTTAATACCATATAGGCTCTTAAACTCACCTTAGAACATCCTTTAAAACCTCCTTAACCATTTTCTCAATCCTTACAAGAATTTCTAACACTTGTTACTTATTTCATTCTTTTTCCAACATGTAATTTTTGTCTAAAACTCTAACTATCCAAAGTGTTTCCTTCCCAATCAATATAACTCCTCCTTAACATCATTACATTCCATCTTTGCTTCGTTAAACCTTCCAAGGTCATCTTGCATGTCCATGCACAATTTCTCTTCTTTTCATTTGTTACTCATCACTCCTAAACTCTTGAGCTTATACACACTTCCCATTACCTTAACACCTTGACATGGTTCTTCATTTACCTTGACCATGTAACACCCTTCTTAGACATTTCCACCT
Organism: Limonium bicolor; assembly: GCA_023374045.1. Lineage (NCBI taxonomy): Eukaryota > Viridiplantae > Streptophyta > Magnoliopsida > Caryophyllales > Plumbaginaceae > Limonium > Limonium bicolor. Next base: position 455,855,703 of record CM041776.1, on the reverse strand, counting down.
CTTTTATGCATCTTATTCACCACCCTCATGATCATACTCTCTTTTACATTCCTAGTCATTTTCCTTGACATTTGACAACATTCTCCCACACCTTTCTCTTCCATCACCTAAGTCCACTCATTAACATCTAAACTAAACCTCATTAGTCCACTACTAGCGTCATCACACTTACACAAACTATCCAAACTCCTCATTGTTTTATTCTCTAGTTCATACCTAAATCACCTTAAAGCATTATACACCTTTCCATCCAAATCTTTGCTCAAGTCTTAGCATTCCTCATCACATGATTTCGGTGTGTTTAATACACCCACCTAGCCTCTAATTCCTCCTAGACAACTCTAGGCCATTCTAAGCCTCAAGAACTCCTTAATTAACTCATTTCCACTCTAGTTCCTTCTAATGACTCCTAGTGAATCCTAGGTCATATCAGCTCACCACCACCACCTAAACACTTAGTTTTCTACTCAAATTTTGCCATAGCTCCTCTAGTATATTCTCATGCCCAAATGCATTGTTTTTCTCACACACACCAAGTCCTTTCTCATCTTATTTTCTCACCCAAATCAACTCATTCACAACAAACTCAATATAGTGCAATAATCTTAAATTGCATAGCACTAAGGCTCTTAAATGACATGGCTCCTAGGCCCTTAAATGACTTAAACTTAAACACTGAATTTCCCACATATAAAAGCTCTCAACCTGCAAATACACCCATCAATATCATAGTAGTTATAATGCCTTTAAAACTCATCTTAAACTTATAGTATCAACTCGTTCCCATTGGCTCCTTAGTCACAAGTTCATAAGCTTGTTCAAACTGTTTTTCCTAGGTTATATAACCCATTGCATAATGTAAGCTCTAAGCCACATTGGTACTCATCTAAACTCATTCCTTAAACCTTAAACCACCATTAGGTAAATAATTTACCTTGTTTTCTCAAGCTTATCTTAACTTTCTCCTTAGACCTTCTTCTTGCATGAATCTCGGCCACCACTTAAACTTCCTTTTCCAATGTTCTAACCAATATTCAATGACTCGCATGAGTACTAAACAATACACTAACCTCAAGGAATGAAACCCTAGGTTAGAAATGTGCTCTAAGGCATAAAAGTGGATGATTACCTTTGAAGTCTCAAGATAGACTTTGGCATTGAATGAAATAGTTCCTCCACTAGTCCTTGGTGAATAAATCAAGCTAGAACAAGGCATAAAAACAAGGCCCCATGAGTAGTAATTTTCGGCCATGTAAGGAAGTGATGGAAACTTGGTTTTTCTTACATTTTCCTTACCTTGAATGAATGGAGAATGAATGGAGAACCAAATGGGCTCTTCAAACTTGATTTTCCTCCATCAATGGAGTTTCCTCTTGGCACCAAAATGGAGCTTTGAAGGGTTTGAAAAGATGGAAAGATAGGTCTTGGCCTAACTAAGAAAAATATGTGTTTAGTTTTTGATTTGGAGCTAAAATGAGTAAGTTGTTGCCAAAGCAAGGTGGTGGTGCCATGGTTGCTGCTCCTACGTGAATGAAGGGAGGAAGAAGATGGTGAAACTGTGGGAAGAAGAGAAATGAAGAGAGAGAAGAAGAAAAGGTAGCTTATAAGAGATATTTTGTTTTTATAAAGCAAATAGTAACTTTACTTATTTCCCTCTTCTTTTCTTTAATTGAATGACTCATGTGGTGACTCACCACTCTCAAAAATCTGCCCCCTTATTAAATAAGGGCATGTTTGGCCTTTATTGACCAATTAACTAAACTAAGTTGATTAAAGACTAAACTAGTCACTATTTGGCACTATTCACAAATTAATGCACATATTTCTGAAATTTTTAATTTCCCATTGATTTAGACTTCCTAATGTGATAACTAATTAGTACACATGTTGATTAAGATGTAATCACGGGCATTTAGCCACTCAAAACTCAATTCTAAGACAATTTCTCAAAAATGTGCTTTAAGACTTCTTAAAGCACATTTTGTGTTTAACTTGTTTTCAAGCTTGGTTTTCTTTGCTAATTGATTTAAAATGTCCATTAGCATATTACTAAAGTCTTATAATAGTATTTGGGTGCTAATCAAAGTCCTCCAAGCTTAGAGCACGTTTTTGCTCAAATGGCCCTTAAGGCACCTTTTGTGTTTTCCTTGGTTTAAATTGTCTACCAATCTTTCTAAGCATATTCTAGCCTTACTACATTAATTTGATGTTTACTTAGCATACTTAGGTTCGGGGTATTTCAATCTACCCCCTTAAAAGAACTTTGTCCCCAAAGTTCCCATGCACCTTATCTTATTAGTATACATATCTTACCTTATTCCTCAGATCACAAAATGCTTAAGCATGTATAGCACTCAAAATTCTCCTTGTCTTTTGATGATTAAAAACATTCACATAATTTCCAACGTATTCTCCCATGTCACCGTCCGTAGACAATGGCTCATTCGTCCTCGTCACCATGGGCCAGCATACAAACACTCTGCTCTCCCCATGTCACCGGTCGAAGACAAAGGCTCATGCGTCCTCGACTTCATGGGCGAGACTCAGTAAAAGGTAATCCTTTTTACGAGGTCAGTGAGGAATACTTCCTTCATTGAAATACAATAAACTCCAGTTTCATTTTATCCTAAGGCCTCTATCCATAGTGTGATTTAATTGTGACCACTGGTAGGGAGTTTCAGGAATCATCCCACCATGACGTGATCAGCATCAGTGTAGAACTATCCTTCCACCCCAATGTGTTCGGTTTCCCTTGATCCCTAGAAAATCAAGTTCCACCTCCCACGTCATTTTCAAACATCAGATAATTCACTCATGTCCAATTTTCTATCTTCTTAGTTCTTCTAATCATAATCAATACATCTCCAAAGTGTGGACTCAGTCCATCGAACATTCCCGATTCATCTCTTAGTAATTACCTCAAGATCTAAATTCCTACTAAGTTCTATAACTGTCCCATACCAATTCTCACCATCTTATATCTCATAGCATTACAATTTCCTTCCTCATACTCATATCAAATTGTATCTTATAATGTTATCTTATTCTTATCTCACACATAGTCTCATATCGACTCATACCTCATATATTCCTTATTCCTTAAATCTCCTTAATCCTCTTCCTTAATTCTCTTAACTTGTACTCACACCGGAGTTAACAAGATAGGTACTTAACGTGTGTGGTATTCACATCTTCTGTGTGCAATAACCATAATTTATCTCAAAATGTTTATGTAAAACATATTCTCAAATTATTTTGTGCTATGCACACCGTAGTTTATGTACTCAGTACACAAACATACGCTAAGCGGTTTTCGCTCTACTCCCCTTAAAATGGATTACGGCCACGTAATCAACACCACATCATTCTTGAACATAGGTTCAAGATGTCTAATTCTCACCAAGCATTCTAGCTTCCATGTCATCTATCTCACTTATTATTCGATCAGAAATGACTTAGTCTCTGTATCGAGGATTCTTACGGTACTTATACCGTTTTCTTAACTTAGTTTGGTCTAATCTTAAAGGTAGTGATCTGCTAGCTTCCGCTGCACAACTCTGATGGTCTTAGGCTGAACTGCTTTTCTTATTCTTCATAGTATTGTATATCCTCATCCTGTATGCTTATGATTTAGTACTAAAGGTCTCTTAATGGACACGTGTTATCTTTATATATATACACGACCATGATAAGTTGTAGCTTGTCTATCCAGTCTCTCTAGGGATCTAATGTTCATATTCTTAGCGTTCTTTTAAGTGTCTAAATCGTTCTTTCCATCTGACCTTTGGTCTGAGGATGATCTTTAATCTGAAACTACTGTTTAGTGCGTATTGCGCTTTACAGTCTAATCTCTTACAGCTTAAGACATGCCCAATGTCTGTACTTAACAATCCGTGTTCTTCGCATTTCATAGTCCTTAATTATTTGTTCTCTAATTTCTTTGTGTTGTTGGTTCAACTGAATTCTTCTCTTCGACTTTTGTGGTAGTGGCTGCTCTTGACTGATCTTGGGTCGTTGTCCGTGGTATGGAGTCGACTACTTCCCGTGTTCCTTACACCACTCGTCTACATGCATGGGGTACCTTACTGGTACATTACTACTTACCCAACTAACTCATAAATGAGCGTGTCAGGCCTGCAAGCCCCTGTGGGGTGCAGTCGTCCCACGTCTCGTTTTAGTAAACTTATAGTGTCCGTCACACGTTTAGCTATTGCTAATTATGAAGTATTCTGTTGTCGATCTCCTCTTTCATCGTTCCATAATAACATTTATTGTCCTTCTTGAAATTAATCAAGGGAAGTCCATTTACTGTGTTCTTGGGTATGGTATGCTCCAGCTCCTTTCTGTATTCCGTATTGATTCTATTTCTTAGTAGCTTAGGTCTCTTTCCATAGAGCCTCTTATCTTCTTTCTCATATTCATTCTATTAGGAATGCACTTCCAGTTCCTTAAGAAATGGGTAGTGTGCTTCCTGTGTAATCTTACCAAACCAGGTCCAGACTACTGGCATCAATGCACAGTTCATTTACCATCTTATTTCCTTACTTATATTGGTCTTAACTCATAAATCTAATTTCCTTAGTGTCAATATTTGACGGCTCATACATAATGGTCGCTTTACTGCGCACCATGACTTAATCCCTCTTATATAACTATTTTACTCACGACCACTACTACCGTGGTAGTTGGCCCTTACCATGTTGCCCATTAATGGTGCAACCTCTTACTCACTTATTCTAATGTCTTACCTTATACTCAATCCCTTCTTGGTGTAAACACACTGGGAGTTCTCTCATTCCGGTGTATGGCGATTGTCATACCGTGCTGTAAAATAGTTGACTCTTAATACAAAGGTGTTCTGCTCCAATCTCAGATTCGTAAGTAGGCTAATTTCTCTCGCTTTCTTTCATCCTTATGATGTTGTTTACCATTTAATTTAACCGGTTACTGAAGAAGTCATCCACTGAATCACAAGCTCTTCTGAGCATTGGTCATTTGATGTGTCATTATGTGCACTCACAATGTTTATCTCTGACGATTGCTGATTCTTAAATCATGGGTGTTGGATATGAGGTCTGTCTCTGCAGCCTTCCTTCTACTCAAGTGCATCTGGTATGTTCTAAGGTAATCTCAAGGTTTACAATTTCCATTCTCTAACAAACGTATTATTTCTCTAATAAGTGAAAGCCCTTTTGAGGGGTTCATTCCCACTCATGGCCTCACAACAAGGAGAGTCATCCCCACCCTAAAAGGCATGGTTCGTTCTTCGCCCCTGTCCTTAGCATTATCTCAATATTCTCTTTGGTACCCTTTCTTGGTAATGTTCTTCCCAATCTAAGTTATAGGTTTGGTAACCGTTCATATCTACAAATTGTAGTTCCTTCGTGGCTTAAACAAGCTCTCTTATAACTTACTGAGCCTCGGGCTCTGATGTGGTTAACATCCTTGGCTCGTAGGCTCTTAATGCTTAATGTCTCAGTTCATTACTTATATTCCTACTCATCCGTAGGTCATCCTGATAGGTTCTGATCCTTTGAACACTATCTACCGTTAGGTTACATACTAAATGTAGTATTGGGTTTCATGGTAAGTCGCTGCATCCTGCTTCCTGCTATGGAAGTTTATTCAGGTATTCTGAGGTTACTTAGTGTCTTTGACAATAATGTCGTTTTATTAGACCTATGTCTTTTAGCAAATAAGGATAAGTTCGTATTAGGTGTTTACCTTAAGGTGTCTAAGTTGGATATCATCCTGTCATCTTATACTTCCATCTCAACGCTTCGTTCAACTTCCGTTGACTATGCCACCCGTTGATGATCAATCATACTTGGGTGTTAATGAGTTAAACAAACAGTATTAACTGTCATTCATCAGTTGTTCGGCTCAACTATGCCCGCTCTGTGGGGGTAGTCCTCTGAGCTTTCCTTTTCCAGGGTTGTACGACTTTAATCCTTAGTTGGTTATAGCTTACGTTTATTTCTTTTATCCTTGTTTTCTGGGTTTTCCAACATCTTCATTGAAGAATGTTGTTATCGGTATTCTTAATGGTCACCCTGGGAGTCTTATCCAGTTTTCGTTTGAAGTCGTTGCTTCAACAATCTCAACAGTATCTTATATTACATCCCTTGTATGTATTTGGATACATTGTATGTGTTATGTTGTTATGTTGTTACCTTGTTATGTTACGGACCGTTGAGTCTGAATGATGTTGTGTTGTTATGTGGTTTGGACCTTGTGTCCAATGTTATGTAAGTATGTTGTTAATGTTGTTATGGAAGTATTGTTTATATGTGTTCCCGTGTTCTAATATTTAGGATATGTGAGAAGTATGAACTTTGGGGACAAAGTTCTTTTAAGGGGGGTATATTGAAATACCCCAAACCTAGGTATGTTGTTTACACACTAAAATAAGGTATATTAAGACTAAAAAGAGTCTTAGAAACATTAGTAAACAATTTAAACCATAGAAAACACAAACAAATGCCTTAAGGTCAATAAAGGCTAAAATGTGCTCTAAGCTTGGGATAAGCTTGGTTAAGACCTAATGAGCTTACCAAGACCTCATTTATACATTAATGAACATATTAAACCAATTACCAAAGAAAACCAAGCTTGAAAACAAGTTAGAACACAAAATGTGCTTTAAGGAGTCTTAAAGCACGTTTTTGAAAAATTGTCTTGTAAATGAGTTTTGAATGGCTAAATGTCCATCATTACTCTTTAATTAATATGTGTACTACTTATTATCACATTAGGGAGTCTAAATAAATGGGAAATAAAAAATTTCACAACTATGTGTCTTGTTTTAGTGAATAGTAACTAAAATAAGCAAGTTTATAACATATGTCAATATAAGAAAGTTAATTGGTCAACAAAGACTAAAACACCCCTTACTACTTAATGGGGGCCTGTTTTTATAAGGGTGAGTCATCTCCTCCTTGTTATTTTATCAAGTAAGCAAAATTAATAAAGCAAATCACTATTTACTTTTTACTTTAAATATCAAAAACTAATTACTTATCTTCATTATCTTCTTTCCCTCTTCATTTCCCACGGTTCCAACCTCTCTTCTATCGCCTTCTTGCTCTCCATTCACGGTTTTGCAATAGTACCACCACCATATATGATCTTCAACCTGTTGTAACTCCTAGCTCACTTTGCCAAATCAAAAACAAAGACCACCATTCTCTTTGTCTTGCCAAGCTCTTCATTCCTATCTTCTCAAAATTCCAAGAGCTCCATTTCGGTGCCAAGAGGAATCTCCATGGGAGGAGCTTGAGCTCATCTTTTCACATATTACTGTTCTCATTTGCTTCTAGGTAAGGAAACTCAAAGAAAAATAACATTTCCTTCATGTTTGTATGTTGTCCGAAAAATACCATTACTGGTGCCCTTTACCTTGCTTGTTTTAGCTTCATTTGAATCTTCTAAGGGCTTGGTGGAGTCCTCTCTTGCTACATATCCAAACTCTCTTTCATATCCAAGGTAAAACAATCATCTAAATGTTCTAAGGCAATCTATGTATTTAGGGTTTACAATGAGATGAAGCATTAAGCTTGTATACTCATTTCATTATTTGTATATTGTTTAGAAGTTGACAAGAAACCAAACACCCTTACCGATTTTTAAACAAGGAAACAAGAAAGTAGTTGTGAGGAAAAGAGGTAAATATGCTAACCTAATGTAGTTTAAAGTCTTAAGAGAAATGAGTTTATATTACTTATTAAAAACTACTTAAGGAGCCAATGGTGAATGACTTAGAAAAATGCTCTCAAGGGTATAGTAAAAGGCATATGTATTGTTGAGTGTATTTGCAGGTCAAAGGCAAATATATTGTGGAAATTCAGTGTTTAAGGTTTATGCATTTTAAGGGCCTAAGTGCCAAGCAATTTAAATTATGCACTATATTGTGATGTAGTGTTAAATGAGTAAAGTTTTGTGTACAAGAATGTTCTTGATGGATTTTAGTGTTCTTGATTGTTTAATGGTGAAAACAATGTGCTTTGGTTTAGTAATGTTCTAGGAGAGTTCATGTCAAAATTTAGGTAATGTACAAGAAGTTCTAAGTGTTTAAATAAGTTTTGATGAACTAGGAAGTGTTAGAAATGTTTAGGTATTTTACTAGAGGAGAAGTAATGTCTTAGGTGTGCTAGGAAACAAAAAGGACTTAGACATCAACTAGAAGTTTTGGTTAGGAAGGAAAGATGTTTGGAGATGATGTTGTAGTGGTGAGAAAACATTTGGGAATAGTGGAAGTTGTAGATATGAAACACCACATAGAAACTTAGTGAAAAACATTACAAGTGTAAACCTTTTTATAAGAATTTGTGTAATGGTTGAGGAGGATTTTGATGAATGATTTAAGGAGTTTAATGGAGGTCTTAAGGTGTGTTTGAAGTGCCCAAATGAGGTTAGAACATACTAGGATATATGAGGTGAAGTTTGAATTTAGATGGGCAATTAATAACAAGGGTCTGGAGCAGACCGACCTTGGGGACCGGACCTGGAAGGTCGGTCGAGCCCAGTTTACCCTGCGAGAAATGGTCTCTGGAATGGACCGACCTAGGGGACCGGACTTGCAAGGTCGGTCGGGCATGGATTTTTAGTACGGATTGAATCTCTGGAATAGACCGACCTTGGGACCGGACTTACAAGGTCGGTCATGCCTAAATTTTTGTACGTGAGTGAGTCTCGGGAATCGACCGATCTTGCGACCGGACTTGCCAAGATCGGTCGGGCCTGAATTTTCAAAGGAAAGAAACTCTCAGGAATAGACCGAACCTGTGACCGAACTTGCAAGGCCAGTCGGAGTAGAATTTTTGACGGTAATATGTTCTGGAATGGACCGACCTTGTGTAAGGTCGGTCGGTAAGTTCGGTCAGACCAAAACTTATAAAAAAAAACAAACAAAGAGTGGCTTAAGTAGTTAACCCTAGGAGGTATAATGTAGGTAATCAAGGATAAGTTTGGACATTAAAACATGTCATATAACCATGTTAAACACTTAGCAAATTTGAAGTTAAGTAAGTTAATTAACCGACATTCTTAAATCATGTATAGGAGTGACCTACGGTGGAAACCAGTCGAAGCAAGGTCTAAGGTATGGTTTTCTTGCAGTCTGTTGCCTACTGGTTTACACCGGCTTGTGTGTTGTTTGTTTTTCTGTGTGTTTATGACCTTGTAAGACTTAAGTCATGTAATGAGTTTACAGTTGTTAAATATTATTGTATTGTTAAGTGTGACTCTCTCTTCCCTTGTGTGTGTCTAACAAGACTTAACCAATTGCTGGTGAGTTGTTTATTGAGTTCAATGTTGAACTTCTAACAAGTGCTAATGGGGGAAGTGAGGAGTCCGGTCTGTTCTGGCAACGCGTGTGAGTATCTGGAGTCCGAGGACTCACCGGCAACGTCGAAAACACCTATGTTTTAACTTTTGCCAGCAATGGCAGGGGCAAGAACCTATGTCAAACACTTTACTCGGTCAATCCTTGGTTGCAACCGTTAAGCCAAACCTCTGTTGACCATCTAAAACCTCAACACGATTCATATCCATAAATGAACTGAAAGGCTAAGATTGACCAGCATGTCTAAAGGTTCATCAAGCGACTCTAGCAACGTTCCAACGATGTCCTTTAAGACCTGCTAGTCTTCAAAACCCTCGTCACTGATCAAGAGACGAAGATGTTTGAACATCGGATCGTGCTAACGTCCTAACAACGGAGCGATGCTCCTACGGCAGCTTGGCCCTCACCCAGCAGCCGACAAATAGTCATCCGATTTGACACCGCTAGACCAAGCCCAAGATCTGAATCGTTGACCTCTAAGAGGACAAGGCTCAGCTCAGGCCTTCGGTCTGAACGGCCACAAGCCATTCTGCGAGACTGGGTTTGCAGCCAGCACCTAATCCAGGTCGGCTCCAACAAGCTCATTTACAGCAACATGAGATCAAACTTCTTTCATTGCAGCTTCAGGCGAAGGCAAGAAAGGAGAACTCAAGGTAAGCCCATAAGGGTTGTACCTAGGTGTGAAAGTACACACGATCGGCATGTTGCAAGAGACTACCATCCCTACTCGCAAGGTCATACGGACAACTTCTCTTCCGAACATGCGACAGGTCTCAAACCCACGCTTGTTCGAACCAACTTGACATCTAACACCGCACACCTGACCTTGTCATTGGGCAAACACTCTCGTAGAGTTTGCATGACACTTCAACGTACGAGCAAGTTATCCCGATCCCATCAAGGATTGAACAGAATGAGCTAACCTTCAGAAGAAGGATCTTTTCCGACTTAGACAAATGAGTCAACCTACAGAAGTAGGGTCTCTTTGCTAAAGGCATTCAAGAACCCATTTGCAGTCTTTGACTAAGGATTAGTAAACCTTCAATCGAAGGATCTTTTCTAACTAAGTCCATCGCAAGTCGGGCTAACTCATAGCTTAGCCTCGTCCTAACCCTTTCCCAATGAGACCATTACATCAAGGGTATTTGACCAAGCCTAACTTGAGTTAACTCAACCCACGAAGTTAAGTCACAACGGCAAATAAACAGGATCCATCAAAGCCTTCATCCCAAACTAACCATCCGAATGGAATCAACGACAACAACCCGCCTTGGACAGGCGGCAAGCGAAAGACATCAACGAGCCACTCTCATGAAGTATCAAGAAACTACCTTTGGCTCAGAATGGGACTTGAGACCCAATGTGGCTTCGTGCTACCAAGTGTTGGGTGCACTTGCAAGTTTCCTTGCGGTGCCGCGATAGTTACTATATTGCGAAGTTTAACAGGAAGTGATGCGGTCCCTTGGGGGCCCCATGCCTGTGGGAAGTCCCAGAGTTTTAGTGGAAGTGTGGCTTCGGCCCAGGGATCCACTAAGGTGGAACCTAGGGAATTTTGTTATAGTACTTGGATATAGTTGAGACGCACTTGCGTCCCAGGACCGGTGGGAAAGTTCCTTTTTATGGCTTCGACGTTGCCCTTCATCTCGTGGTTAGGTGCTTAGCACTGAAACTACTTGGTTCCTTTGAGGTGGTTGTTTCTCAGGCATAGCCTAAGAGGAAACGACCCATCTGGCGTGCAGACGTTGACCTGTCAAGGTCTTTGTCACTCGTGCAATTTCTGCACAGGATTAGGCACAGCCAGCTAAGACTCGGCTTCTTAGGGCTGATGTCGCCGATGACGGATAGTGCAGTAAGTGTCGATGCGAATTGAAGGACTAAGGACATTGACATTGAAGAGACATGGGGAACCTATTACTGCACAACATCGGAATGTTGCCGCGCCACGAATGGAAGGACTCAGGATGTCGCAGCAGCGTGTTCGCTGTTCACTTGGTGTCGTTGTGACGTGAATGGAAGGACTCAGGACATCACAACAAATTGAGCATCAGGGCACCAAGTGGCGATGTGTCGCGAAGAAAATGACACAAAAGGCCACCGACGCTGAGGTGCTCTTTAGATCGGTGACCCATTCAAGTAGAACGTGGAAGAACTCAAAAATATTTGAGCTCTGGGGAAATGTGCCGGTTAACGGTTCAAGGCAGTTGCCTATGTGTGGTGGTCAAAGACATTGTCTATGGGTTGTTATACCTTCAAAGTAGGTAAACTGTTGGAGCATGATAAAATCTACTTAGTTGAGCTAAGACTCATCGTTGTATCTTGCCGGGGACGGCAAGAGCTTCGGTGGGGGAGGTTTGTCATGCCCCTTTTTGGCGAGCTGCTTGGTTACAAGTAGCTCCATGCCAGTTTGCCCTTTGGTTGGTGCCCGTTAAGACTTGTGTTGGGATTGCTTGTCAACCCCATACTTGATTGTCGCTTTGACCTAGCCCCTTAAGTTCCACGGTCCTTGAGACCCCCGAGGACGAAGGTCCGAGGGATGGGCATCAGTTGAAGGGCACGTTGCGTTGGTGTTGGCCGAGCTGAGTTGCGCCAGCTTGTGACTCGAGCGAGGGCCGAGTTAGCGGGTGTTGTGGAGGACACCCGTCCGGGACTAGTAAGGACCGGGTATGCCTTCGGGTATGCACACTGCCAGGGTGGCTTGGCAGTGACTCCAGTAGCTTGAGCACGTTGTGCTTAGAGCTGTCCTCAGGTAGCGAGTGCCGGTGTAACCACAGGCACGAAGCAACTAGAGGTTGTCTTGGCCGAGCTGAGTTGCGTCAGCTTGTGACTCGAGTGAGGGCCGTGTTTGCGGATGCTGTGGAGGGCATCTGTCCGGGCCCAATGAGGACCGGATGTGCCTTGAGCATGCATGCTGCCAGGGTGGCTTGGTAGCGACTCCAATAGTCTGAGCATGTTGTGCTCAGTGCTGACCCTTAGGTCAGTTAGCGAGTGCCGTGGAAGGCACTTGCCTGGGCCTGAAAGGGACCGGGCAAGCCAGTGAGCATGCATGTCCCCAGGATGGCTTGGTATCGACTCCAAGAGGTAATGACCACTTTGTGGTCAATGCCGCCCTTAGGTTGCGAGTGCTAGTGTGACCACTGGCACGAGGCAACTAAGGGTCATCCTGATTGTATGACTCCTGCCACGAAAGGTGCAAGGGGCATTGCACATCAGAGCCGTCTTACGGTTCGGCAAGTGTTGAGTCCTGGAACAGGGCGGAGACAGGGTGCGACGTGGTCCGCGTTAGCACACCTTACTGATTCGTACTAGTTGGGGTCTTTGGCTGTTGGACTGTTGGAGGCCCGACGGTGCCGAGGACGAGTGTGGCCGCTAAGGGACGCACATGTACTCGGGCTGCAGGGAGAGGGACGGAGTTGACTCAGTCTAAGCTGCAGCCTGGCATTCGACCGAGGCATCTGGGCCACGGGAATGTGAGTCAGTGGTTCGATTCTCTTTGTATGTTATGGTTGTTTTCCAATTTGGTTTCCAACCTTCCCTTTAGCTTAACCAAGGCTATTTTACTGACTCACGTCGGGCCACAGGGGCATACTATGTTTTGTTTCGGTGTGCTTGGATCACTATATCCGAGGCACCTTGTGTTAAGTTATCCGTTCAATCTAACAGGACGGTAACGAGTTATGTAACGAGCTTAGCATGAGTTTGGCAACATTCTCTAGGCTCTCAATGGGAACTAATTGTGTTGGTTCATCTCCTAAAAGGAATTGTTCTTGTGTGTTATGTGTGAAGTTGTATGCAATACTCTTGCATTGATATATATATGTTGCATGTTTAAAATGAATGCCATGTCATCATGACAATTACTTGCGTGTATACCGGTAGCCGATGGGCTGCGCGTTAACCATACCAGCCAAGGGTTGCTGACCCCCTCGGGGGCTCCATATTTTTACTACAGGATAAGGATCGAAGAAGCAGAATGGCTTTAGATTCTAGGATGCAGGATTACTTTTGATTATTTTTTGATGTTAAGCCCGGGATGCGCCTGTGCTCCCGTGGCGTTATTTTGGTACCGTTGTAGTACAATGATGGTCGTTAACAGTTTGCAGTGACAGTTGTGGTGTACAGTTTACAGTTATGGATGTAGTTACAAACTCGATATTATGTTAATGTATTAAAGGTTATTAGTTCTATGCTCGGGAGTCTGATCATCAGACCGGTACGCTTGTATTTATTCTGCCTTGTTGACCACGTGGGTGGTTAACGGCATTGTAGCACCGAATCGTTTAGTTATTGGTTAGTTGTTATTTCCGCTGCGATTACGATTATTGTTAAGTACGTAATAGGGGTGTTACAACCTCGATTGGTACGTCACTTGGACACATCCGAGGCTCATCCCTTCTAGTGGAGCCACATCCCCACCTCTTGCTCCGAATGTAAGTGGTTATATCATTTTATCTGCATAATATAGCAATCAATGGTTACAAATTAATCTATAATGTTTCATATTTTTATATCCATAGGTTACGCTCACGACTATTGCACAGATGATGGAACCATACTCGCCCCTAGACCCTGTTGGGTGGCTAGCACAGTGTCTCCTTATGACTTGTACCAGTTTCTACATTCGTTCGATCAGATGTTGGGATAGGTCCCACACTTCAGAATCACAAAACAGACTCAGAGGGGGGTGGTAGAGGGAGAGGTCATAGAGGGGGTGGCTATCAATGCCACCATTCCAGAGGGTGGTAGATAGTGTTAGATGTTTTTCTTCTGAGACTGACTATTGTTTAGTTTTTGCTTTTGCTGCAGTTATCTTTTATTTTACTCTTGTGGTATTTAACTTTTTTTTAAACTCTTGTTATGATAATTGCTTTGAGGCTGTTACTTTGTTTACCTACTACTTTAGTTAAGAACGACATTACTATATGATTCTATTATCTTCCTACTAATAGGAAAAGGGAACCCCTATAGTGTACAAAATAAAATTTGTAGCTGAGTAAAAGGTCACGAGAATAAAATAATGCTAGTTGACGGTTGTACATTGCTAACACTAAGAAATTGAATAGTTGACAATATTGAGTAACTGGCAAAGCTGCTATAGTTGTGATGAATAACGTTAGTAAAATTAGGTCCAACAGAAATCTCATCTATTCCTAATCTCCAGTGAGAATAAATAAATAAAAAAATCCATTTATAATCTTTTGTTAGTGTGATTAAAGGATCATCTGGTTGAATATTATAACATCATACATAGGTTGTCACTAACTACAAAATTGGAATATGCACTTACATTAGATGACTAATGTGCTAGAATGTAAAATTTACAATAGGAGGTGTTATAACCCATATTTTGTAACATTATACTATGTCCGGTTATAACGTTATTCTAAGTTGGATTACATTTCTTATTGTCAGTTGGGACATCAGCGACATTATTATAAAAGCTAAGGGCAAGGGAGTCCTTTCCTCTCATTAATTTAAGGTAATTAATTGAGATATTAAATAAGGAAAAGAATCCTTATTTTTCTTCCTTTTTCTGATCGTTGTTATTCACGTCAGAACATCGTGGGTGTGTTGTCAGTTGAGCCAAGGTTTGAACGAGCGCTCTCCCTCTCTTTCTCTCAATTTCCATCGTGCTGAGGTTGTGCCCCCTTCCACTGCAATCAGATTGAAGATCCCCGTGGCTGGGTAATTCTCTTGTCCGTCTTCGGGTTTGGCTATTAGATTTCGGATTTGTATTTGGAGCAAGTTCTTCTCCTCTGTAGTTCTGAATTTTGTTGCTGCTGTGATGAATTCAGCGATTCCGTTTCTACGTTTGGGTTCGTGAATTGTGTGAGATTGCTACTTTACGAAGCGTTGGGGATTCTGCACTCTTGTATTCAGGTTCAGGTTACGAATTTTGTGGAACTTCGATATTCTAGGTTTCCTTGTTTTGGTTGCTGATTGTGGATTGTCAAATTGTGCGAATTCAGTGGCTTAAATTCGTTCTTGGCTGCTGGTTACCGGATTGCATTCCCTGGTTCAGACCTTTGAATTCTTTTACTAATCGAGGTACGTGGTGGCTTGATTCAATTTGGAAGTTCAGCCATAGGCAGTTTCAATGGTTTACATTCTGAATTGTGGTGTGATTCTGATTGCGTTTGGCGTTTTGTAAATGGATAAACCCCTATGGTGTTCTGTGTTTGAATTTGATTTGGTGTGAGTTTAGTTTTGACAAATTAGGTGGTGTTTTTGTTCGTTTTCTGCTCCGTTTGATAATCTAGAACTGTTGTTTTCGCCTTGTCCGAGCGCCTGTCCAAGCTTCTAAGTTCGGACAGTACGTTTGGGCGGTTCTGATTTCAGAATTTCAAACCGTGCCCGAACATCTGTCCAGACTTTGATGTTCGGACAGAATGCAAAGATGGCTCCGGACTACAAGTCTCGGCATGTTTATGAACTTGTATGTCCAGACACATGTTCGGAAACCTCGGTTGCCTTTCTCTGATTTTACTTCGACTTGTGTCCGGACATTAATGTCCGGACACAAGGTCGGACACCCCGTGTAACTTTTCTCGCAAACCCGTCCGAACATCGGTGCGAACTTTGATGCTCGGACATTCGGAAACTCCTCAGTCTGATTTCAAATCGACTTGTGTCCGAACATTGATGTCCGAACCCAAGTTCGGACGTTTGGCAATTTTGGTTTCTGAGTTTCGACTTGCGTCCGAACTTCTACGTTTGGACATAAGCTCGGACACTACACTGCTTTTAGTATAACTTCTCCGTTTGAACTCCGATTTAAATGCCGTTTGTGGCGTTGGACTCCTCTAAGTCCCTACTTCGGTATTATAAGTGTTTGGCATATGAAATGGAAGTTTGTTTTAGATTTTGCCAACCTTCTGTTTTGGGACACTATACTGTGTTTGTAAGCCGTGAATGGCTGGGTTGAGCTATTCGGTGGTATACCATGTAGACGTCATTCTGAGTGTGGTTTATTCCCTTTCTGTTTTGTGGGGTTGACGAACCCTTTGACTCTTTTAAGTCATTTTAGCGTTACTGAGAGATCTGTTATGGTCTATGGGTCTTCGACCCTTCTGAGTGTGTGCATTGTATATTGTCCCTCTTTGTTTGTGAACACTGATTATTTCTGGATTGGGAACTCTGGTGTTCCATTCTATATTTGATTGTGTAACCTTCTAACTGATTTGGATCTATTGATATTCTGCTGCTCCTCTGATTTCTAATGTTTTGAGCGACCTTATTGATGACGGTCACTGCTTACTAGGCATAGTTGTGTGCTTATCCCCTACTCTTACTGTTTCTGCAGTTGATCAGCGAGGATCATCCTTACTTTCTGGAGCCATACATATTTAGTCATGTTAATTGTTAGACTTTTGACTTTATGATTTGTAGCCTTTGAGCCTTACTCTTTTCTGATTTCTGATTCGGTTTTGAGGATTACTTTGTCGTTTTATATAATTTGTTGCAACTACTAATGGAAGTAGCATTTTGGGCCTTGATTGTGAACTTTGGCTTTGGAGCCTTACGTTTTAGGTAGTAATACGCGGCGTGTAATGCCTTTAACTCTTATGCCCGTTTTAGGGGCGTTACATTTAGTGGTATTAGAGCCAGGTTTGGCTATCTTTAGGGTCTGTGGATGTGTTTGCTTATGTGAGGTTCAGTTGTGACGGTCGCTTGAAGTTCGAGTTAGTTCTGATGGGTTTTGGATTTGTTTGTCTTAGAATGCCTCCTTGTAGAGCGCCTGTGATCCCTCAAGGAGATGCTGCAAAGGCAGCGCAGCAGTTTATGCCGCAGCTGATGCAGACGGTGGCTGCTGCTGCTGGGGGAGCTGGTGGCGCAGACCCAGCTGGGGCGCATGCTGTAGGAGGCCAAGTCAGGGTTCTCCAGGAGTTTATGAAGCTGAAGCCGCCATCCTTCGACGACTATGGTTACCCTCGGGAGGCGAGCCACTGGATTACTAAGGTGGAGGATCTGCTCAGGGTGATGGGTTCGGAGGAGGACCAGAAGGTAGACTTCGCCACGTTCCTCTTTACGGGGGAGGCGAAGGAGTGGTGGCGGATGGTGATGGGTAAGCACCCTCAGCCTTGGACCTGGGATCAGTTCTGCTTAGAGTTCAACAAGCAGTTCTACCCGGATGTATATAAGGACCAGAAAGATTAATGAGTATAATCGGCAGCATTCGGGGAGAGATATGTCGGTCGAGGAGTACGTGAGGAAGTTCGTGAAGTGGGGTTCCACCACGCGTAGTAACCAAGTGGCTAGCGAAGGGTACATGCCACCTGCGGAGACAACAGAAGAGTCTCCTACCAACTCCAATGATCGGACCCTAATGTCCAGAGAACCATTCTTTGGATAGCCTGCGGAAGAACGATAAGCCATATGGTCTTCCCCGCCTCCGAAGCAAAGCGAAACAAGGCCCTCTCCGATAGATTGGAAGTAACTATTCGACAAAAGGAATAAATTATAGGAAAACCTTGTATATTGGAGAATATTCTAGAATAGTGTAGGCCCACATGAACGGTTATACTTTATAGGGGGCCTATAAATAAGAGTCATAAGCTATGTAATTGGACAGGCTCAAAACAAGACATCGTTAGGCGTTCTCTTTGCAACCTTTGTCCAAACATTAATTCTACTCTATTTCATTTAGCGCCGTCTGTGGGAAGCGAACATCGAAAGACAGCCACGATCCAATCCATAGAGTCACATTTCTTGTCTCTTGATTCGACCATGGCACCACGATCTAGCAAAGGGAAGGGGAAAATGGCTGCAATCGGAGAATGCTCGTTCTCAAAGGAAGACCTCACCGATCTGATGAGGAGTTTTGCGCAGGAAGTTAATGAGAAGATCACTAAAAGCAACGAACGGTTCCAACAAGAGCTGATGGATAGAGATCTAGAGCATCAGAAGAAGATCTATGAAATGGCGAGCGTAATTGAGAACCTGAAAGCGAAGAGCGGATCAAAGAGTGAAGAAAGCCGGAAGGAGAAGTCACCACCAAAAGATGCAGAGGAAGACCTCATCGACATGTCGCTATATCCCTTCACTGAAAATATTCGGAAGGCGAAGCTCCCACCGTTCTTTGTCGCTCCGACAATTGAGAAGTACGATGGAACCGGGGACCCTGCTCAACTTATCAAGAAGTTCATCTTCGCGATGAACACTCAAGGGATCAGCTCCCAGGCACTCTGCAATTTGTTTCCGGGAACACTCGCTAAAAGAGCTCTAAATTGGATCTCATCTCGGAAACCACAATCCATCTCAAGCTTCAAACATCTTACAGAGGAATTTCAACTTTACTTTGCAGTGAGTAAAAAGATCCAGAAAAATACGATCGAACTGATGGACATCAGGCAGAGAAGGGGAGAGACGGTGAAGGAGTACAGCGAGTGCTTCCATAAGCAAGTGGCTGAAGTAGACGATGTGGATGAGAAAATACTTGTAAAAGCTTTCGGGAATGGATTGGAAAATCCAAGGTTGGCAGGGAAAATTGCTACCAAAGCACCGCAAACTCACTGAGAGTTAGCAGAAATGCTGCACGATTTCTTGAAATCGGAGATTGCGGAAAATAAAGCAAAAGAATTGGCCAACAGTTTCAGGCTGGCTAATGAGAAGAAGCAAGGAGGAGCGCTGTCTGTTGGCGCGAGTTATGGGGAGACGTCTGCTTCGAAACCTTGGGGATCAAGATACAGGCCGTATGGGAAGGATCCAGTCACAACTTCCCATACTGGAGGCAAGTCGACATATGGAGCAAAAGTTATTACTATCGCTCCAGGGAGGTACGCAGCCGCGGTAAGGGAAGGCTATCTTCCGCCCCCTAAGAAGCCTGCCTCAGGAGAGAACACATTGGCGTATTGTGAATTCCACGGGCAATACCACCACAGGACGACCAATTGTGTGACATTGTCAAGAGAACTGAACAAAATTGATGAGCAAAAGAGGAAACAAGAAAAGCAAAGACATGAAGCTTTCAAACAGCAAAAGAGTAACAACGACTACCAGAACAGATCTCGTTACGGGCATAGCGGAGGTAGCATGAGGAACGAGGATCACCCCGAGTTAGACCATAGCAAATCTTTCGATTTTGGGGTCATAACTGGTTTGTTCTTAGAAAAGGGGCCATTCACGGCAAAAGAAAAGAAAAGGCATGCACATGAGATCCATGAAAAGCTACCGGAGAAGAAGATCCAAAAAAGGGAGCCCTTACTGCCTATCTACTTCATGGAGGAGGACGAGATGGGAGTCTACTACCCCCATAATGACCCCCTCGTCATTCGGGCTCAAATCAATGATAGGATGGTAGGAAACATCCTTGTCGACAGCGGAGCGGGAGCAAACGTGATCTTTCTAGCGGCGTTCCAGAAACGGGAAATCCTGGACGAAAAGGTCAAACCATTTACTGCTACTTTCGGAGGGTTCATCGGAGGAATCACGGCTCAGGCCAACGGAAGTATTGATGTCACAATGACGTTAGGCCAAAAGGATGACCGGAGAACAGAAAAAATAACTTTGTACATCATGCGAGACCTGTCCGGGTACAACATCTACTTGGGGCGACCCGGAATCAATGCTTTCAGAGCTGTTTGTAGCACCTACTATCTCAAGCTCAAATACTTGACAAGGGGTGGAAGGTTGGTATCCATCCCCGGGAGCCAGAAAACAGCAAGGGTGTGCGAAGTACGGATCACCGAGGACTTTCCGGAAGAGGATGTAGTCAAAGAGGTCGGCTCCAGTCGAGAATACGGAGAGGGAGATGTAACGCCCCTACTTATCATAAATGCAGCGGAAATAAAATACTAAGGCGATTACAGATCATCGGGTTCCAAACACCCGGCCCAAACCTCACCAATTACAACTTATGACATTACAAATGCTACGGTCTGAACTCGAGAAAACATAACATAAAAGAATAATAACAAAATACAATAGCTCTCCAAAGTTCCTAATTCCCATCCCATACACTCATACTCTTCGTGGCTACCGGTATAGCAATTCGTACCTGCAAGATGAAACCAAGCAGCCCACCCCAGGAGGGGTGAGTCAGTTCCCTGGAATGGAACTGGTACAACTCTCCAAAACAACAGTTTTAAAAGAAAAACACAACTCTTAAAATAACAATAACTTGAAGTCAAATGCTCAAAACATATAAGAAGAACAAGGCACACCAAAACACCAAGTCAAAGATAACAAGTCAAGGATAAAGATAAATAACGTGAAGGTAGAGTGAGCCAACATAAAAGAAACCACGCCAGAAGTTAGTGAACATCCATTGCTTAAGTTAGATTCAGTTCCAATTAGGATTAGAAAGACCCAAGTAGTCACAAAGACTAGGAATGAAAGAAGATATCCAAGAACCCATAACTCAAGAGTGGAATTAACCCAATTGGGAGAGATGGCCCCCACCGCCAGTCAGTTGTCACAAGGACGAGGTAAACAGACCTCCGCTGTCAGTTGTCCATATGGACGAGGTATAGCAGACCTCTGTTGCCACCGACCCGTTCTCGGTCATCGGTGAAAAGTGAGTGCACCACTTATTAGAAATAATCCATACCCAATACCAAGTTTGACATTTTCCATATTCCCACTAGACTATTAACTGTACAAGTGCAATACCAAAACACTCAGTCCTACAGAGTGCAGAGGTGTAAACCCTCAACAGTCAATATCTAATGAGATAACCAGATAAAAAGGAACCAATGATCATGTGAGTTGTACATCCAAGGCTCAGTTAGTCACAACAGCTGAGTCAGTCACACAAACAATTTCCTTTCAAGATACATTCATACTCATTTAGCGTTTCTCAAAACGTTCCATAAAATTCGTCACCAAAAGCATCTGAGTACGAGAAATCATACAAAACATTCCATCAAGTCCTTAACACATCAAGCTGAGTACGAGAAATCGTACAAAACATTCCATCAAGTCCATAACACATCAAGCTGAGTACGAGAAATCGTACCTGGTAATCGCTGTAGCAGTTCTAGTCGACTTGTGCAAATAATCAAAAATACTCTGAGGAATATTAAAGGTAGTCTAACATCAATAACTTGTAACCTAAGTTAAACTTAAATAAATTCCTCACTCTTATTTCTAAGTCTCAATTGTCTTTTAAGCCCTCGCTTAAATGTTATGTATAACCTTTGACTTAAATTAGAATGTTGGATAACCCAAGGTTGTAAGACCAGGGAATGTACTTTTATTGACACTTGCTAATTGTTCCACTCTTATCCACTTTACTCATACTTAACCATAATTCCCACATTCAAGAGTTTTGAGACCCTTATATCATAAGTGCATTTTATATTATTCATCTATCTTAGAATCTCATAATAATTTTTAAGCTTAATACTTTTATTCCTAATTTAGAATAAATATCGGGTTATGACCTATAATAGGTTTATCTTAGAATATTATACTATTATTTCACAATGTAATGATTATGTATTTTATCAGTATTACCAAATAATCCATTATGATTAAGTTTTCCCCTCAACTTAATTAAGATCTACATCCTGTATATTGGAAACATGGTGTTATAGATGCATTTATGATAACCTAATTGAGTTACTACACTCATTTATCTTTAGTTAGTTAGGATGACTTTTATTACAACCATCTAATAATCTTATCATAAGATGTTAAATTGCTTCTCATCTTGAATAACTATATTATAGTTAACTTAGATTTATCGAACTCTTACATTTAGTATTTCCAAGGTATATTATTTACTTTATCATTAACTATATAATAAGGCACTTTAACACAACCTTTTATTTATCCTTGCTTACATTTAATTTCCCAAATGTTTTATTTTTACACACATTCCCGCTATAGACTATGTATAATCCTTTTATACTAAATTTTAATAAACTTACGTCTTAAAATACATTTTTCATATTGTTTACAAAACCTAAGGTTTCAAAGGAATAACTTAATAAATTAATCTCCTTTATTATGTTTTAGGATGAACATTATATCTTAACATAAGGTAGAATTTATCTAAGAATTAAACTCTCATTCACAAGTGAAATTGTCAATTACTTAATAAGATAATATGTTCTGAAAAATCCTCATACCTTATACTCAAATGACACATTAATATTTTTAGCGTCGTAAAGTAGATCAATATAATCTCTTATGTAACTTAGTTTTATCTAATAAAAGGTTCAAAGGTTTTAAGTATCAAATTCCTATTTATAAACCTTTCTATAAATTCTAACTACTAAATACCTCACTTAATTGTAGACTCACATCCTAAGTATTGGTAATTAATGCTATAAATGTATTTCATATGGCTTATCTAATTCCAAGAAACTTAAGGATTATATTTAGATAAATTTCCAAATCATAGTTTAATGTAGTTTATATCATAATCCTTTTAATGATTTTAACTTAAAACATTAAGTTATATTTCAATACCTTAAATGTTAAGAAATGATTAAATCTAGACTTACTAATCCACCTCACATTCATATGTAAAAGTATTTTATTTACTTTATTATTGTTTATATATTAAGAACATTTAGATGTAAAAGTATTACATTTATTTAACATTAATTATAGAATAAGATCTATTTGTGTAACATTTTATGTAATCTAATCACAATTCTTCCTAAGTTTTAACTTATTAATTACTTAACCCAATTATAGACTTACACTATGGTCGTTGACTAATACTATACATGTATTTTAATACGGTTTATATAAATCTTAGAAATTCAAAGATAACTCCTTAAGTTTAATAATCTTAATTTAATACCGCCTCATATAATATTCTTTTATTAGTATTATGTAGAGGTTTAGTTTATCTCATTAATTCCTTCATATTATATTTTCTATAAGGCATTTTATTTCTTTTATTTAAGTAGTTTTTTATGTGTATATATTAGGATTTATTCAAGACATTCCTTGTGTAATTTTATTGCACTTAATTATTTATACTTACTTTTACACATAGCTACATCCAATATATGGTTTATATAAAGTATTTCCCTTAGTTTTCGTTAAACATATTAGCTTCCATATTATATATAATAAATAAAATGTAGTTTAGTTAAATTCCTTGATTTAATATAAGTTTCTATTTATTTCTCTCATAAATATATATATATATATATATATATATATATATATATATATATATATAAATATATGTAACAATTTTTACTTCACTTAAAGTTAATACCCAAAATATTTATAAACATACTGTATTAAAAGTTAATTAGTCTTATTATATTTTCCCCAACCTATAAAGTTCATTAATCAACTATACTTAAATTTTTGATTACATTAAAAACCATATATTATAAGTTATTCTTATGAAAAACGCATAAACACAATTTTTAAACCCATTTACAATTGTCCAAAAATCCCCAAATTAAATATATAGTAACTATAACATTTTAGACATATTATAAAAATTTATTTCATAAAAATTTTATTTTAAATTATCCAAATAATTCCATAATACTCGTAACTTGCAAAGATCATAACTTATGTTTAAAAACTCAAAACCCATATTAATTTACATCAAAATAAACTAGATTTTATAAGGAATCTATGGTTAAAATTTCAAGTCAAAAACATTCGGGAAGATATTTAAATTAACCAAACAAGTTAAGACTATTTACTGGAATTTATAGAACTTAATATACTCTTATATTCCCACGATCTAATATGGGTCGTCCGTTCCTTTAAACTGCGATCGGACGGTCCCTGTGTCTCTAGTTCATCATCGAACTCAATAGCCCATTCGAGTACTAAATCCCTATTTTCTCCTAATCTACAGAACGAAATCGAGTGATTCTTGTTTCTATCAACTCGTAATCAAATCCCGGTTCTAATGGTATCAATTTCCCCAATTATCATGCGGAATCGAGCAGTTTCGAATCTGGGTTCGAAGTTAGGGTTCACGGTTTGAGTTCGAATTCAATTTCGACAAATTCTCCCATTGTAATGCATAATAGACTAAATTGGTATGTGGGTTTGATCGATGATGATATTTCGAATGGAAACCATGGAGAAATTTGATCGGAAACTCACCGGAATTGCATTAACGGGGTGAATCAAAATCGGGAATTCTGGAAATCGGTATTTTATGTGCGGTTCAGGTATGCCTCTTCTCTAATCAACTCGCACCAACTGAGAGTGATTTGATTCATGGAACCTATCACAATCCAAACTAGACATGTAACTCTAGATGTTAGTGGAAGAATCATTGAATTTGATGAACTAGGGAGAAAGTTACAGATCTCACAAGATCCGTGTTTACCTAGTTGGTTTCGGGATGAACTGGGCAGATTTCCGACCGTGATCGAGTAGGCTACTTTAGACAGATTTATCTCCCTAACCAGTGAGAATCAGCCTTGGCCATCAACATGAAAGTTGTAGAGGAATTTTAGATCTTCAAAACAAGCTAAAGAACACGAAATTTGGATGAGAAATAAAGAAGTTATGGCTTGACGAAGTTTACCCGATTTCAGGAAAAACTGCAGTTCTGGGTTACGAACTCACGAGGAGGTAACTTTGGATCAACTTTCCGATCATTGTAGAAGGAGTTAGATGGTGTGTAGTAATGGTTGGAAAGAGGAAAGATAGGAGAATCGAATGAAACAAACGGCATACCAAATGGTGGAGTAGGGAAAAAGATATAGGTGTCTAAAGATCGCCTGTTGACATGCCAAAACCGCTGGAAACTCAACTGATTGAGTTACTCGGTGCTGACTGGGCGCGACACGTGTCCTGGACACGTCAGCATCCTTCAAAATTTGGCTCTAAACTTCAATTTATCATAACTTTGGCTAGGATGATCCGTTTTAACGTTCTTTTATCGATCTTCATGGTTTTTCATAACCTATTTATTGGTATAGGTTTCATGGCCAGGTTTGACCATTCTCAAAAAGTCAACTCTAGCAAGGCTTAACAAGCTTTAAGGTTTCTAGAATTTTATATTGACTTTTATGTTTCAAAACAATGTTCCAACACTTCCTAAAATCTTTATAATATATTTGGAGTGTTAGAAATTTTCCCAAGATTTATTGACTTATAAATCTTATTATTAAATTCATAATACTATATAATAATGTATAATAATTAGGGTTAAATAGGAGAAAACCCCTAAATAAATTTCACAATTCCATATAATAATTTAATATTCATAATTCCATACCATAATTTAATATTAATAGTATTATTTATGGTTTAATAAAAGAAATCCCCTAAATTAATTTAAATTAATTTAGGGGTATTTCAGAAGAGGCCAGAGCGCACATGAAATACCCCTACTTAATTAAATATTTATTAAGCATATAATCAATTAAATTAAGGCCTAAACATGCCTTAAAAATAAATTAAACCCAACAAAGTTGGACTGGACACAAGAATTACACCCTTTGACCTTTTAGGGTGATTAAATATTCAAACGAACTCCGTTTGACCTAAAGTTTTAACCTGAGCCTTATAACACATAAATGAACACACTAAAACCATTTCCAAGGGAAATCGAGCTCAGAAATGCACTAGAACATAAAACGTGCACTAAGCTTCCTTAAAACACGTTTTGTGATATTATCTCCAGAATGAGTCTTATTTAATTTTAGGGTCTTAAATACCCTTAAATATACTAGTGTGACATAGTGTGCCAAATTAAAATTCTTAACTCAAAGTTTTTCAAAAACCCAAAAATATGGGCATTGTTTTGTGAATAATAACCAAATGTCGCAAAGTAACATTTAATCACTTAATCTAGTCTATGGTCAACATATTTCCTTGGCCTTGGTTATTAACCTCCGCCAGTTTAAGGATTGTAACCCCAGAACATTACGTTACCAACTGGAGAATATATGTATACCGCTCATGAGTTCCACTTTAATAAAGTAACATGATTACAATGTTATAATACTAACTAAACATACTTTTTTTTCTACCTTGGTGTGCTACTTCCGACGCCTGCCTATGAAACCACCATACCCACTTGCACAACCTGCTTCCACCGAATTCAAACATCAAATATGAACACCCCATGACATACATGAACATATAATAAATATATTGGTAAATCAAAGCCTATGTACCGAACTACTACTACTTACTTACCGATCAACAGGGACGTGCTTTCCATGGTGTGTGGCCGGTTACCTAATAGAGAAAAGTGGATCAACATCTCAATGTATTAACATGAGCAAAGGTATACTTTGATTATAATATGCCAATGAGCCCATCTCTTATTGTCTCATCCGACAGAAGTATAATCGACTATTTCGATTTGAGGAAATTCTCGTTTGACACTCTAGCTATACTAGCACCCACTACTACTACCTACCCTACCGACTCCACCTGTAGCCGGTTCTTTCTTTTTCCATTTCCGATACCAAATCTCCTTCTTCGCACGCGAGCTCCAGTTCCTCCTTTTTTCTGAGTCCAAACCGAGAGTCACCATCTTCCATGGCTGCTGCTACTGGCAGTGGGTAAGTATTCTTTCTCGACTCAAAAGAAAATGCCATTTTCTTTCTCTTACTCTCCTTTCTTCAAAGAGCTAAACATCTCCATTTTTCCTCCAGCAAACCAAGGCTGGGTTGGGCATGAAGTCGAGCTGATTCACGCCTGAAACCAGAAGGAAAAAAAAAGTTAGTACCTATAGCTTCTTAAGGTAAAAACATGCTAGGAGACTAGCCATTCTACCTTCTTTATTACCGGTAATATACTTCAGCATACCCAGCTCTATCTAAGCCTTGCTCTCTGATTTCTTCACGTTCAAAACCAAAGGAAACCCACACAACTTTGTGAAGGAGAGGATCCAAGCTTGAAGCCTTCTTTCTTGACCACGTTGGTGAGCTCCATCCACTTTTTTCTTCCATGTCTTACCGGTAACATACCTAGCTTCTCATGAGCTCATTCTTCTACTTTCTTCACGTAAAAACAGAGGGGAATAACCAGCTTTGGGAAGGAACACAACCCATGCAAACTACCCTACCGCAACAAGCTCTCGGTAAGGTTTTCTTCATGTATACTCCTTGCTCTTCTACCGCTAATATACACCAGTTTCCAAACTTAAACCTTGCTCTTTTCCTACAAAAAAATAGAGGACAATACCCAGATTTATGTAGCAACAATGAGCCAAACAAACCACTCTATTTGAGCATGCTTTCAGTAGGAAAACCATGTCCATTTCCTCCTTGTCTTACCGCTTATATGCGCTGGTATGAGTAGTACCTTGACGCTTTCTTTTGCCCATTTAAAACAGGCGTACATAGCCTTGTGACCAGCATCAAAGGTAAGGTATAAACCAAGCATTAAACTAACACATCATCTTCCTCCTTAGTTCCGATTTGTTCCTTATTCCTTCAGCTTACCTGCTTCATTTTCATGTGCTTATTCAGCTCATATAATCACACCTCGAAGTGCTAGCAAGATGCAAGCAAAATCTCCAATTTTTCGTGACTCTCGGTAAATGAACTTACCACATTTCCTTACTGATTTCTACCAGTTTTATTCTATGCCTTGGATGGTGTTTAACACCTTTTCTTGCCTCTGGAAAAATAGGCGTGAACGACTCCCTAAATAAACCAACCCAGCAAGGTAAAAATCTGGGCTAATGAGATGATTGTACCCCTTAAGCTGTCGGTTATATATTAAGACTAATACACCTTTTTTTTTCTTCTTCCATGCATAAATTACCGGCGCAAGTATATGTCTAGCTTGGGAAGATTCTGCACAAAGGTGGGAATCAATTTAAGAATGAACCTAGCAACCGTGAGTATTGAAGTGTGTTTGGCTGGGTTAAATTGCTTAGAAAACCAAGTAAGCATGTTAACCCTACATAATGTGAAGTTTTCATATGGTTCTGTTATTTTGTGATGCAGCCGTGGGTTACATGGGTGGTATAAGACCCAACCATGTAATGGAATAATAATTAACACTTTTGGCTAGGTTGCTATATTTTAAGATGGCTTATAATGCCATGGAGACGACTAAAAGGGGTTAGTATATAGTTTATATAATTTATTGGGTGTCAATGGAATAAACCGAGGGGGAATGAGAGACTTTATGATCAAACTAAGCATTAAAATGCTTTACAACATTTTGGGAAATTAACCTAATGTTTATGTGACATATAATGTCATATGAATTAATTAAGAGTTAAAACACAATTTATAAAATATTATACAAGTATATAAATCAAAACCGTGGGCAGATATGTTGTTAATGACATTTATAGGTAATTTATATTATATATTAAGGTTTATACTAAAGCCATATAATTTCGGCCACTTAATTTAATTATTATATTAAGTTAAAAATGAATTTTAAGCAAAAATGAATATTACTGTAAGGAGTTGGGGTTGAATTGCAATTTAGATAAAATTTAGAGGCTGGACATTAATAAAGCCGAAAACTATATATATTAAAAGAGTTATTTTATGAATTATATAAAATTTGATAAAGTTTTGAGACAAAAATGTAATTTATGAAAATTATAGGGGTCAAATTGTAATTTTTGAGAAAGTGTGGTCAAAACCGCAAAGACATGAACCTATGGTCAAACTAGTGTTTAATGGTTCAACATTGACCAAAATAAAAGCCTTGACCAAATTTAATGTCATAAATAATTAATTTAGGAGCTTATAGTAACATTAAAGGTGGAATGTTGAATTTATAAAACCCTTGGGGGGATAAAATGCAAATACCGAAAAGTAAGGGTATAGTTTGGTTAATATAGTGATTTATATCCTAAGTATAAAATTTAAGAATTTTTGGATTTATATAAGTGGGTATATTGATAAAAGAGTATAATATATGATTTTTGTGACATATAAGAGTATATAATATAATTTGGGTCAATATGTAAATAAGAAGAAAATGTGGGCGGAAATAGAATTTAGAAACAACATGGGGGCTGTTTGGAAATGAGTAACAAGAAACTATTGGTTATATTAACAATAAATATTAAAACCATATAATAACCTATGTGTATAACTTGTTATAATGTATGTGGTTTTTATGTAAATAAGGAAAGTATTGTGGCTGGAAAATAAATATACCAAACAGCTATGGGCTGTTCGGTAGTATGTGAGAAAATAACATATAAAAACTATATGTTATAATTATTGTAATGTTGGATGATATGACAAATGTAGGTAAAAATATTAAGAGGTTTGTGATAAAAGAATAAATATGAAAAGTTGAAGGGTAAAACAGAAACAAACAGAACCTAAGGGACTGTTTGGTATTTTCGGAAATTTCAAACCATATAATATATTTACCCTATACGATTTAAATGATATAGCATATGGTAAGTTAAGTATGCTATAAGAATTGTGGTGAAAATGTGATACTTGGAAAGTATAGGGTTGAAAGGAATAGGATTAAAAAGATATGCATTTCTGGTAATTATAACAAAGTGTTATCAAACCTTGGAGTATATATTGATTACAAAGTTTTGATGCTATAAAATAAAGAATTTATAACATGGTATAATAATGTGTGGTTAAGTTGTAATTTATGAAAACTATGGGGAATGAAGAATTAATAATTGTATAACATGTATGCCTTACGGCAAACATAAATATATATGGTTTAAAAACTATACACTGTAATGTTGAATGAAATATAAAGTATCATGTTATACAATATAAGGTATGAGTGTAACATCGTATAGATGTATGTGGTTAAAACATAGTTTATAAAACTATATACTGTTACCGCATGAATATCATGCAAGAAATGAAATTGTAAACTATAGTATACAATGACATAAATACTATGGCTAGAATATGATGTTATAATGGTTAAATAAACCTTGCATAAGGAATAACATATACACAATATAAGTTTCCGATTTCATTAAGAATCAATGTACCTATATACATATATGCAAACTGGCACCAACAACATGCATATATATTATGGTTTACGAACCATATAATAATAATAATGAATATTGACTTGTTGGTGTAAATACATACTACAAAGTCATAAGGTCTTAAATAAATGCAATTGGTTACATAATTGGGAAGTTGTATAATATAAGGTATATTAAAGAATGGTAATATACTATGTCATCTAAACTAACGTTGCATGGAACACATACAATTATAGGTTATAAATTATAACCGTGCATGCAACTATAGGTTATAACATATACCTATGCATGCGTTATGACATTCGAATTAATTATACGAGAACGAACAAATTCGTATTAAGTATAACACTTATAAATATGACGGGATGGGAAAGTACAACCCTTATGTCTGAAACCGTTAACCATGACGTTCGAATAAAAACCGACGTCTATGTTAAACCGAATATTAATACTTACTACGAGTTAGGAATTTTTAAGATAACTATACGTTAACTAGTAACGGTTGAAAATCTGGGGGCGTAGTACCGGGATTACAGACATTATTCAGAAATACCGAATCATACTGTCATTTGGATTGACATATAGCGTTCTTCGCATTGTTAGATCACCTGTTAGACGTGCGCGCTCGAGAAAGCTTAGTGGTCTACACTGCGCGACCTCGACACGGTGTACGGTATGTAAAGGGGTTTGATCCGAGTTGTCCTGAGGAGTTCCTCGGGCTCGGATTTGTTTGATAAATAACTTGTGTGGATGTATGTATGTGATTATGTGGGTGATGGATATCTGTGTTACTGCATTATTAATTTATGCACGAACGTCCTACGGGACTAATACTATGTCGACTATAGATCGACTTATATAAAACTACCTATGCGAGACGTGTGATTGAAATTATCGTAGCCTGACCTAATACACTAAGTATTACAAGTATGTAGTTATAACCTAAGTAAAACACTTAGGGGCGGGACACGACATGGTCGGTCCCTAGAGCTTCGACTCAAACTTAAATACTACCTAGAATCATTCTAGGCATGCGTAAGACCCATAGGGCAGCCAATAAATAAGTGATGTTCTCCATGTTTAAAGCGGTAACTGAATTACTAACTAACGAAGCTAACAGTGGAGTGTGAATGGAAGTGATGTGAACCTTAATCCAGACAGTCATTGGCTGCTGGTCGCGCGTAGAGATCTCTTGGGTTATCCCGTATCGGGTCTACCCTAGTTAATCCTGAACGAACCTAGATAGATCGTCAGGCGGAGTGTGCTACCGTTGGCACCAGGCCCTTGGCCACCTAAATGGACGCCTTTACAAAGGCAAAGTGAAATAGTCCAGAGTCTTCGGATGATCAGGGCAGTGAGCACCTTGTGTGTACGTGGGACTACTGTCCAAGTGAATATATTTTGGGTTGTCCTAATTGACGCCCGACAGTGCTAACTAAAACAAATGATATGTGAGGGCCCGGGGGGGCCGAATGTTGTAATACATGATGATGATAACATACGACGTATGATTTACTAGTGTTGTCGTATTGCACGATGTGTGACTGTGCTGTGTATATTTATAAATGATTGTTTGGATTGGATGAATGGTTATATAATCAAGCATGTTGTTACAGTATTTATTTTACCTGTAAAACTATAAAGCATGAAATCAACCTAATATCAAGACGATTAAAAATGACAAGTGACCAATAGGGTCCAGGCCCGGCATACTCAGCGTCTATCGCTGAGACTACCCTTATTGTGCAGGTTGTTGATCTTCGTTGAAGCCGAAGTGCAGGAACAGGGTAGCTAGGGTTACTTTAACTATTACGTAAGAAATTTATTGTATAACGACATCGGTCTGTAGATGTATAACAATACATATGTATTCATGTGGGATTTGGGTAGATGCTCACTTGTCGACTGTTATGGATGTGGACTCAGTATGATGTATAGGAGATGTCTCGTCGTCACTGCAGTTGAGTAGTATTGTTGTTTAGCGTTAAATTTAATTACTGCTTCGTTACTCGCGTGGGCGAGTAATGGCAGGTGACACCCGAGTGAGTTTAATGTCGTTGTTTATTTTTCCGCTGTGAGACGTTCTACTTTCTGTTAACGTGAGCGACTATTACGCATTTGTTTATGAGGGGTGTTACAGCGCATGCCCGGAGAAACCTCAGAGAAGGTAGTGGTGCCGGCGGAGCAACCAAAAGAGGTACCCCTAAACACCGATCCTTCTAAATTTTTCAAAATTGGGAATGCTTTTCACCATGATGAGCTGATTTGCTTAATGAGATTTTTGGAAAAAAGAAGAAAGACGTTCGCTTGGAGTCCAAAGGACATGCCCGGAGTAGACGCCAGCATTATCTAGCATAGTCTGAACGTCGATCCGAAGTTTCCTGCCATCCGACAGAGGAAGAGGATTGTAGGAAGAGAAAGGGACGAAGCTGCCCAGGCGAAGGTCGAAAGGTTGCTGGAAGCCGGTTTTATTAGAAAAGTTTTTTATCCAAAATGGCTACCAAATGTAGTTTTGGTTAAAAAGGAAAACGGGAAATGGAGGATGTGTGTGAATTTCACAAATTTAAATAAAGCCTGTCCGAAAGATTTCTATCCTTTACCGTCCATAGATAAACTCGTAGCGGCAACAACGCAGAGTAGTGTGATGAGCTTTTTAGATGCGTTCTCCGGGTATAACCAAATAATGATGAACAAAAATGACCAAGAGAAAACATCTTTTGTCACCTCGACTGGTAATTTTTGGTACAAGGTCATGCCATTTGGATTAAAGAATGCAGGACCAACTTTTCAGCGAATGATTGACGAAGTATTCCGGGAACAGTTGTCCCGAAATGTGGAGGCATATGTGGATGATATAGTAGTAAGGAGTGATTCTATAGCCCAGCACATGGAAGACCTTGAGGAAACCTTCAACACCCTGGATAAATATAAGATCAAGTTAAATCCTGAAAAAAGCGTCTTCGGAGTCACTCAAGGAAAGTTTTTGGGATTTATAGTCGGACAGAGAGGAATCGAGGTTGATCCGGAAAAGTCTCAAGCAGTTCTCAACCTTCCGCAGCCAAGAAATATTAAGGACGTACAAGCCCTGAATGGAAGGCTCACTGCTTTAAGTAGATTTTGCTCCAAGCTTCAAGAAAAATCAATCCCATTTTTTAATGTCCCCCAGAAAAATTAAAAGTTCCAGTGGGATACGGAGTGTGTAGACGCCTTCGAACAAACCAAGAAAATGCTTCAGGAGCTTCTGAAGCTTGGCGTTCCGTCACCAGGCCAGGATTTATTCTTATATTTGTCAGTTTCAGAATGGGCGGTGGTAGCGGTCCTAGTCATGGATGAAGAAAAGAAGGAAATCCCTGTCTATTTTACCGGAAAGATCTTAACCGCCGCGGAAACAAGATACTCTAATATCAAGAAAGTTTTGTTTGCTCTTGTAATCGCATCCAGGAAACTGAAACCATACTTCCAGTCGCACCGAATCACCGTCCGAACCAATTGGCCATTGAAACAAATCACCAAGAGCCCGAACGCCTCAGGAAGGATGATTACTTGGACAGTAGAGCTTACTCAGTTTGAAATCCATTATGTTCCGCGGACAGCAATAAGAGCCCAGGCCCTGGTTGATTTCATCACCGAGGCAAGTTTCTTCTGTCAAGAAGAGCGGGAAGTCCCGTACAAGATGTGGGTGGACGGAGCTAGGGTAAAAACCGGTGCGGGGGTTGGGGTTGTAATCCAGACTCCCGATGGAAGGAAAATGAATCATGCGGTAAGGTTGGAATTTGAAGTAACAAACAATGAAGCAGAATATGAGGCATTAATACAGGGACTGGAAATAGCCTGTGCCCTAGCGGTGACGGAGCTGGAAATACAATCAGATTCCTTGCTTGTGGCAAGGCAAAGTGAGAACATCTTCGAAACAAAGGAGGAAAAACTGAAACTCTACTTGTTAAAGGTACACGATCTAAGGGCAAGATTTTCGAAATGCAATCTCTGACATGTATCCAGAGGCCAAAATTTGGAGGCCGATGTACTGGCTAAATTAGCAAGTATAGCGAAAGGAATACCGGCGGAAGTCCAGCTGCAATTAAAGAAATTCTCGAGTATAGGAAAAATGGAGACAATGGCAGTTGAAATAACGGATTTGAGTGAATCATGGATGACCCGATTGTCGCGATACATCAGCAGCAAGGGACACTACCGGAGGAAGAAAAAGATGCCAAAACAATAAAAAGAAGGGCAGCATCGTTCTTTTTTGAAAACGGCCAACTGTACAAGCGATCTTTTGGCAGACCATCACTGAAGTGTGTGACAGAGAGTCAAGGACTAGAGCTTGTCAACGAAGTCCACAACGGGGTATGCGGCAATCACCAAGGAGGAAGAGCGATAATGTAAAATTTTAAGGATGGGTTACTTTTGGCCGGCAATCCAAAAGATGTGTGGAGACTATGTCAAAAAATGTGTGCAGTGCCAATTAACACGGTCCGAGGGTTGGAACCCACCTGCGGGAGACGAAGTACCTATCCGATCCTTTTGCGAAATGGGGATGGATATCGTCGGACCATTTCCAGAGGCTTCTCCCGGAAGGTATAGATACTTGTATGTAGCGGTAGACTATTTCACCAAATGGGTAGAAGCTCTCCCGGTGGTAAGTATAACTGCGCAAAAGACAGAGGAGTTTGTTTGGAAGAACGTCGTGTGTCGGTTTGGCGTACCGAGGGTAATCATAACGGACAACGGCGCACAATTCAATTGCAAAAGCTTTAGGGAGTTTTGCGAAGAATGGAAGATTGACTTGAGATTTGCGTTTGTAGCTCATCCACAAGCAAATGGCCCTGTTGAAAATACTAATGGACAAATCGTGAAGGCTCTGAAAAAGAAAGTTGGAAGGTAAAAGGGGAAGGTGGGCGGAGGTGCTACCGCAAGTCCTATGGGCTAACAGAACGACTGTCAAGGGGCCTACCGGAGAAACCCCTTATAGACTGACGTACGATCTGGAGGCGGTGGTACCGGCGGAAATTATGATACCATCGAAAAGGATTGAAGGGTACGAAGAAGAAGAGAACGACGAAGGCATCCGAGATGAGTTGGATGTCTTGGATGAAAAACGAATGATCGCTGATTTAAAAAATCAAAATGACAAATTGAGAATTGAACATCATTTCAATAAAAGGGTAAGGGAACGGTCTTTTTCTGCGGGTGACTTGGTACTTCGGGAGGTAAAACAACCAGCGAAATTGCACCCTCAATGGGAAGGCCCATATATCGTTCAGGCTAAGACAGATCGAGCATCTTATAGGCTCCGAAATGTGGATGGGAGTGATCTGCCACATTCCTGGCACGCTGAGTGCATCAAGAAGTTCTATGTGTAATATATTTTTTTGGCTACAAGATTATGAATTGCTTGTTAAAAGCGCAGGAATGATCTCATATGGATGTCCGAAGATCTCACAAGCAGTAGCAATGAAGCGTTTTACCTGACGATCTCAGTTGTCTTGTTTTCAAAACGTTTTACTCTCCGGTAATAATGTATAAAGTTTTCAAACAAAAACAAAAAACATTACAAAAACAATTTTTCTCTTACTCAAAGACAAGGAACAAAGAGTTTTAAGAAAAGAAAAGAAAGACAAAGAATATGGCCGACGATCTCACCATCAGCGATGGTAGAGTGTTTTGTATAAGACGATCTAACCATCAACGATGGTAGTGTATTTCATCCGACGATCTCATGTCTTGAACACAAAAGAGTGTTAAACCGACGATCTCACCGACTCGAAGTCGGTAGAGTGTTAAATCGATGATCTCACCATGTGTACAGTGGTAGAGTGTGTGTAACTAAAAGGTTACCGAAAAGAAATCTTGGCAAAAGTAAAAAGCAGTTTAAAGGTTCCACATTAACAAAAGTCTCCGACTTTCGGGAGACCGGTCGCTCCAGTCATACCCGAAAGATCTGACTGATTCATTTAAAAAAGGGGGATGTGATTTACAAAGCAAAAGTACTCCGGAACAAAGTATATGATGACTGTAACAAAAAATATAGTTTATGACGCAGGCCCTGTAGGATCTTCCGCAAGCTTCTCGGATTCTTGTGTCCGCTTCTGAGGGGTTGAGGTGCTTCCTCCGGAGTCTTCCTTGTTCTCGCCTACAGGAGTGAGAGCAGCATCACTTTGGGCCCGCACAATAGCTGATCCCATAAAAGATGGGGCAAAACAAGTGTTCCCTGCGGGCCGTGAAAACCTCGCCAGCTCTTCGTGATATCCGGTGGAACGGGCAAGAGCCTCAAACTCTAAGCTATCATAAAGAGCTTCGTCCACGGATTGTTGCTTCTCGGAGAAGAACTCGGATACAACTCGTTGGCTCTCCCCGGCAAGTTTACGGCACTGAGAAGAGAGTGTCTCTTTAAGACCTGAAACAGTACGGTCCTTCGTTTGGAGTTCCGACCGCGTCTCTTTAAGAGCCCCCTTTAACTTCGCAACCTGGCTCTCATAGGATAAGGTAAGACTCCGATATCGTTCCCTCTCCGACTCCAAAGTGATTAATGAAGCTTTAAGCCCAGACACCTTTTTAAGCCAAAAGTCGGAACTTCTAGCGGTCTCCGACCAAGGACTTGGATTTTCTGCATAAATTGCAAAGGATTAGCAGAATAATATGAAAGAGAAAGGAAAATGGAAGCTTTCGGTAATATGAAAAATTCCGAAAGTCTTTTTCTTCCGTGCTTCCAGCTCTTCCTCAAGCTCTTTAATTCGGAAAGTTGCATGCGCAAGCTTTTCCCTCTCCGTTTCAAGGCTGGCTTGGAGATCATTTTGTTTGGCCTCAGCCGCTTGCAAGAGTTGGTTCCTTTTTTCCAACTCCGACTCAAAGGAAGACCGAAGATCCTCAATAGATCTCCGGATCTCTTCAGCAACCTTCCGAATGTCTTCAGCTTCCTCTTCCAACACCCGCCTCTGATCATCAAAAGAAGCCTGCAACCTGTTGATACCGTCCTCTTGGTCGATGGATGCAGCTTCTTGAAGTTCCCCCCAGAGGGCGGCCTTTTCAGCCTTAAATTGAGCCTGCGCTTGTGTAAGGATTTCTTGAGCCTTAGCCTTCTCTTCATCGGCAGCTTTCTTGTATTTCTCCGCACGGGCCTCGTAAGAGCGAAGGGCTTGGTAAGAGTATTGAGACTGGGTCTCAACGCACTGAGCCATCGCCATGGCCTAAAAGGGAAGAATATTAGAATTAAAAACAGAAGGTATTACAAAGTAAATATATATAAAGAAGTCAAACCTGAATTAAGGCACTCCAGTGGCGGTCAAAAGCCTCTCTCTTCGGAAGAGAGTGGCGGACGATAGCGTCAGAGGTACCCTCCCCGATCCGGAGTTTTTGTTTTAAGGGAGTCGGATGAGAAGCAGGGGCAAAAATGCCATATCATTTTGGCCGTCTCCGCAGCAGTAGACCAGAGGGTCTTGTACCCCATTCCGCGAACGTATGGAATGCGAGGGATCGGGTTTCCTCGGTGATAGCCCCAGTCTGGTTTTGAAGAGGTCCGCAGACCGAAGGATCAGCTCACGATGGAGGAGAGGATCTGTCGCTCGCATGCTTGCTCCTGGCTCCGGACTGAGGGGCCTCCTGGGAAGGGGCGTCGGACGACTCCGAAGAAGAGCTTCCCTCCGCACTACCCTCGGCAATACCTTTGCCTTTACTGGACGGGATTTCGCGAGCCTTTTTTCCCTCCGGGGCACCACCTTCCTTTATTACAACACCGCACACGGGTCGACGCGCCCGTTCAGGCTCAGGGTCTCCGGCAGGAGGAGCAGTAGCTGCGAGAGGCAAAGTCATAAGTAATCAAACAAATACGAAGTTAAAGCGAAAAAGAAAAAAAAGAGGCTGTGAAAAGGTATACCAGTGGAAAAAATGGAATCGGTATTTTGAGTTAAAGCTTCATCTACGCAAAAAAAGCCATGCAGATCAGGGAAAGGGATGATATGGGAGTTAAATCCACATCTTTTTTAACTCCATCCGGACTACTGGCAGGAGTGGACATGGGAGTACTTGTTTCCGAAGGGACAACAGTAAGGGGACCGGTGGAACCAGTTTCGGTAACAAGCTTTTCCCTTCGTATTAATTTTATTTTTGACCGATCAACTTTCTTAGGCCCCTCGAGGGCTTTCCTCTTAGTACCAGCGGTTTTGCTACCTGAAGGACTCCAAGTTTTTCCGCTAGAAGGAGCAGGAAGGGCTCCTTTTTTCTCTTTGGTGGCCCTATAGTCAACAAGCTCCCAGTTGTACCGGAGGGATAATTTTCCGCCCGATTGAACAAAAGATGTGGTACAAGGAGGAAGTAAGAAAAACATCCAAAAACTAATAAAGAAAGAAGGCACTCATGGAAACACGTACTGTCAATCTTCGTCCGAGTTTTGTTCAGCTTCTCTTCGGAGAGGAAGAAGGTGATGGGATGGAGCGCTGATGAACTCAGCTTCTTAAGTATGTCTCCAATTGGAGAAGAATTGGCTGAAGAGGGTAACGGAGTGGCAAGCTGCCCCTTGGCTATGTCTCCGATGTGGGAGACTCCGATAAAAGTCCCCCTCGGCGGATAAAAAATGAACCAGTTGGATGACCAGCCGCTCTCCAGGCTCACACGCTTGAAAAAAGAATACCTGGACACGGCCAGGACGGATATTGAAAATGTATAATTGGTTCCTCAGATCTCACCAAAGAACTAAACACCGAGAGTTATAGTGGTTCGGCCAATGATCCGGCCTACATCCACTTCTTGACAATATCTTTATTCCTTTTATTTGGTATTACAACTTTAGAGAGCTTTCTAGTGTTTTCTCTCTCTTCTAATGATGTCTCTTTAACAAATGAGCCCCCCATCTCTATTTATAGACTTTCTAGGGTGAAGTCTATCTCTAAACCTTTGAACATGTAGTATTGCTTTATAGGAGCTGCATTGCTTTATAGGAGCTGCCTTCCTAACTTTGACACTTCCCTCCTTGTAAAGCATTCCGGTCCAAAAGTGTGGGGTACGGGGTATGATGCCCGGATGCGGAATATGAGACGCGGGATGTGGCGCCCGGACGTAGAGTGCCGGGTGCGGGATCCTGGACCTAGTTATGAGGTCTAGTGCCTGAACTTAGTACCGTTGTGGGATCCGGATTGACGCTTGGTATCTAGATTGGAGCCTGAACAGGGTCCTGAAGGGGGCCTGGGGCCCGAGCCGGGATCTAAGGTTTGGACCGCCTTGGCTCTTCAGTCTCGTCATATTTTTGCCCTCTTCATCAGTCCCACAAGTTCTACTTTTTGGTACTCAAAAAAGTGGAACTTACAAAAAGAAAGATAAAACTTTACATTCCTTCTACTTTTCCTTTCCCTATCTCCTAGTCCCACAAGTTCTTTTTCTTTTGCCTTTACAAAGAAAAAATGAACTTACAAAAAGTTTGGTAAGAATAGTACAATCAAAGTCCCACTAGTACATTGATAAACTTGGATATTTTGGGACATATATCTTTGAGATAGTATATCCTTCATGGGTAAATCCTCTAAGCTTTGATACGCAATAATTAAAGACCAGAAATCCAGAAGTCCAGAAGTCCATAATAAGATTTTCATAAAGAAAACCAATGGTTCTTTTAATAAGAACCATTCCCTTTTTGAAAGGGTAAAATAATATGATTAAACCTTTGCTTATACTGGCCAAGGATGATAATTCCCTTTAAAGGGAAAAAAGAGGTAAAATATTTTCCCAACTTTGCTTATGCTAGCCAAAGGATGGTACATATGATTCAAGTATGGTGTGGCGTCCCACACCTAACAATTCACCCATTATAGGCGACCAGAGCTCCTGATGGATCCAGAGATGGGTTTTTGGTTGGCACGATGGCCGGGCATGATAGCCCAAATTGGCACGATGGCCGGGCATGATAGCCCAAGGTGTTACTTTCAAGAGGCCTGAATCCTGTAGGCACTCTGGCCGGATGTTACTTTTCTCCATGGATATGCAACTTTATGCAGAAAGTCCATAGGTAGGTGTTACTTTCAAGGCGTGATAGCCTGTAGGCACTCTGGCCGGATGTTACTTTTCTCCATGGATATGCAACTTTATGCAGAAATTCCATAGGTAGGTGTTACTTTCAAGGCGTGATAGCCTGTAGGCACTCTGGCCGGATGTTACTTTTCTCCATGGATATGCAACTTTATGCAGAAAGTCCATAGGTAGGTGTTACTTTCAAGGCGTGATAGCCTGTAGGCACTCTGGCCGGATGTTATTTTCTCCATGGATATGCAACTTTATGCAGAAAGTCCATAGGTAGGTGTTACTTTCAAGGCGTGATAGCCTGTAGGCACTCTGGCCGGATGTTACTTTTCTCCATGGATATGTAACTTTATGCAGAAAGTCCATAGGTAGGTGTTACTTTCAAGGCGTGATAGCCTGTAGGGTTATTTTCTTGGCTCGATGGCCTTTGTTTGCTTTCTTGAATACTTCAGGGGTGATCAGTCCCCTGGTAAAAAGTACCTGCGCTTCCTTTAAATATGTATTAGTACCTTTGAAATCATATTCTAGTAGCCATATACTTTCTTTTTGACGAGTGGAAATAAAATGAGAGTATTGAGCTTATTTAAAGCTAAGTTAAGCATATTATGATAAGAACTTGTGCACACCTATTACAACCTTATCATGCAATAGTTATAATTCATGACATAGAAGGATGGCACTAGTGTTTCCTTTAAAACAGCAAGTAAATTGTTGTCTCACGCAGACTTTATTATGCTTGAGTTATTTGTCCATACTGGACAGAAGATAGTGTAGAGGCATATGCAAATCATTTATGGATCAGTCTATGCCATGAGTAATGCAAACAGTGGCCATTCACAACAGCACAAAGTAGGAGCAAAGCATAATGTTGTTACCATGGACTGCTGAAAATAATCTTTATGAAGAAGTAGAATTCAGACGCAGCATGGGTTTGTTATTCATGGTATCACAGGTTAATCATTAGCACATGATCAAGGGTTAAAAGGCCAGGCTAGAACAGGAACAGTCATGGTTATTTCTCAGATTTTAAGCATTTCATGATAAGGGTCAAGTGAAACAGCAGCAAACATCAGGTTTGATTTATACAAAAGTAATAGAATAGATGTTATCATTCGCTTTAGAAGAATTTTTTAGACAGTTGAATTAAGCTCAGTATTACACGTTATTCATAACAACAAGGAATGTATAAAAACAGACCATAACTATAAACGGTTGTCTACAAACCTCAATCAGATGACAGTTTCAGCTTCATAATGTAGAAGTCTTTTTAGTAAATTCTTAGCTTAGGGAACGTCTCTCATGCGAAGAACAAAATCAGCAAGTAACTGACCGTATGAACACAACATAGCAGTCTTAATCTGCTAGATGACAGACTGTCCAAACCGTAACAACACATTTAAAACCCGTGATAAGGTAGATTATGGGTATGTCTACTGTTTTGTACTGCATTTTTATTATCAAACAAAAATATTTATCAAAAGGTTAACCCAAGATGAACTGAAGCTCTATTTTTGATAGAAAAAATCAGAAGCAGAGAATTTGTAATGAAGACAGGTAGGAAGTAAGCATGATGAGTGATGTAGATAGTAAGGGCTCGAGCATTTAAACAGACCTGGGCAGGTAACGACTATTACTGCTTAAATCCAAATTGTTCAACCGGAACCTGCTAAAATAGCTTGCTCTGATGGCTGAGATCAGTTTGCCTCATTTGTGACAGATAGATGAAAAGGTTGAAACAGAGACTCTTTTTCCGTGCATTCTCCTGACATAGGTAGTAGCTCGTGCGTGGGGCCGCGCCGTAGTGTTGTGCGAGGTTGAATCACAATTATGTGGTACCTTGGAAAAAATCTGCTCTTAACCACTGTGCCATTCCTTTTAAAATTTGCATCAGATATTTTGAAGGGGCTCTTCGTCCCGGTCCATGGTTTATGCAGCTCCTCAGATAATAAAAAACATGCAATTGTGTTCAGAGAGTTTTTAGAGAAAATTTTGAATAAACAGCAGCAATTTAAGATAAGTGAATTTATCACTGAAAAATGTATGCTGATTTTCCTTCCAGACAAGTGGACATAAATAGCCACAGCTCATGCTTTTAATGTTCAGGGAAAAGCTTCAGGCAATGAGCAACTTAGTACCGTAAAATTAGAGAAAAGAAAACAATCTTGTATTTTCAATTTGAATAGAATATTTGTCAGTTTCCTAAATTTCAATCTTGCGTAATTTTAAAGCAGTGCAGATTAACACAGGGATTCATATCAGTCAGCTATAGAAATAGAAGCAAAGATAGCATTTAGTCTTTGCTGGAGGAATCTAAAAAGGAGCAAAAAATTTATAGTCTTCAAGGTAAGATCCATAAAAATAATTTGATAATGCTGGGGTAATAATGCTCGAATGTGGAAAAGCAAGTCTGAATGGAAGTTTTTCAAAGCAGATGAGGTTTTCTCATAAAATTGTTCCAGTAAGTAACATTAAAATGTAACACTTTGGGTGGCTACTTTCAACAGAAAGTTAATTCACATTAAAGGAAATTCAGTATTACAAAAAACAGTTTCATCATAACAATGAAAGCAGGAGTAATGTGGCATGTTTTTAGAGGGTATAAACATGTTGAATAGAGAAGCGGCAACAACATGGACAAAGTTTAGATGATATAACTATTAATGAAGACCTTGAAACATCCAAACAAAATCCACTTCTAGGCTTAAGTATCATGCGTTTAGAAAAATTGTTAAGAAATCATGTGAAAGCTGGAAGGTCTGCTGAATTAAAAATAGCACGATACTTGAAAGGTCGTTAAAAGTAGTACAATTCTTGGCAGTAAAAGAGGGCAATAATTCAGTTTTTAGCAGAAACAATTGAAGGCATACATTGATCATAAGAAATAGCTGCACGTAGCTACAGTAAAAAACAGTTCCAACCATCCATGAGTCACAGCAGCAAGTATATAACCAGAATCGAAGTTGGCTAACAGCAGCAACATAGACAGTAGTACACAGACAAATTCTGGAAAAATCAGCTAATAGAGAGGATTCAGCTTGGTTAACTAATCAGATTATGCCCTTTTATCGGCTGAAAGTGCATTTATTCTTCACAGAATTTCTGCGATTTCTCAGATTGAAAAACATGCAACCCTGCACCACAAAGTTATACAAAATGTATGATTTTTGAAAATTTCAGTGCATCGAGTCTTGTACTTTATACAGTTTGCAGTAATGGAAAACTGCAGCAAAGGTTTTTGTATTTTGTCAAAGGAAGCGCCAAAAATTTGCTTCAGGAGTTCAAAAAACTAAGGTGTAGCAGTCGGAGAGAAGAATTATACGAAGTTTCAAAGTTAGACCCTTGTTTTTGACAGAAACAAATTTTAATTATGAAAGTAATTACTCAAAACAATAACAATTACTGCTTATGCTCGTACTATGGCACTGAGTTCCCGTAGAAATAAGGAAAATAAGGTCTAGGTTTGCAAAATTGGAGCCTTATTTGCAGTAACACTTGGGAACTCATGCTGAAAGTTAGAAAGAAGTTGTAAGACTGTCGTACAAATACAAACACAAAAAGTGTGATATCAATTCAGAAGAAGAGGTAACTTACAAACCTCTAGCTCATCATCCTCTGACTTTTTACCTTTCAAGATTGTTACGAGCGTGACTTAGGTTTAGAATCGCACCTTGAATCTTTGAGAAGAAAGGAAATTATTGAGAATGTTTCTTTGATTGAAGTTAAGCTCGCATTCTGGGCTCCTCTCGCGGCGCCTTTTTCCTCTTCTTTGCGGCGTTGCCTTTGTTATGCTTCCGGCGCAGCAGTCTCGTGCCCGGTCAAGGAGTTTCCGGTCGTTGTCATCCGGCTTCCGGTCAAGGAGCTTCCGGCTTCCGGTCGAGGAGCTTCCGGTCGTTGTCATCCAGCTTCCGGTTAAGGAACTTCCGGCTTCCGGTCAAGGAGCTTCCGGTCGTCGTCATCCGGCTTCCGGTCAGCCTTGTTTTTGAGAAGAAAAGAGGAGATGCGTATACCTTCCAAGGTTGCGTTGAACTTAGGCATTCTTACTCTTTCTTTCTTTGATTTAATCAGCGCTCGACTTGACTTGACTCCAAGCTCTATCGATCATTAATGTCTGAAAAATGAATCTCAATCTTTGCTTGGAGGGAAGACGTCGCTTGGCATTGGACTGAGGACAACATCCGGTTGAGTGTGTTGTGAGGGAGTTTTGCAATATGTGGCTTTCTCGCTCCTTGCTTGTTATCAAAACTTCGATACTGGTTTAGCTCTTCAAAGACTGGACAGGGGACCTCTGGACGAAAGCCTCCCTACTTATCAAATTGCCTTTGTTCCATGGTTGTCAAACTGTAAAGCCTTTCTTAGAGGCAAGGGTTTCTGTTCTGTTGATCGTCATTGCCCCCTGCGATTGAAACAAATTTGATGAAAT
Organism: Limonium bicolor; assembly: GCA_023374045.1. Taxonomy (NCBI): domain Eukaryota; kingdom Viridiplantae; phylum Streptophyta; class Magnoliopsida; order Caryophyllales; family Plumbaginaceae; genus Limonium; species Limonium bicolor. The sequence continues at coordinate 455,811,081 of CM041776.1, read as the reverse complement.
AGGAGAACAACACATGAGCTTAACAAATCTGATCGATCATATAAGGGGGAAATGAGTTTCCCTTTCGTAGATTCAGATTTAGAAGGAAACGCTATCGTCAACTGAGATTTGTCAGTTAAATCTCGATTTGAAGTCTGAGAGGTCGCCGTCTCCTGAACGAAGGACAATTCACACTCCTTCTTGATGAGTTGTAGACCTAGATCTGAGATCGCTTTTAACCATTTCTTTCTTGATCAAGAATTGGTTCTCCGTACATGGACTCATTTCGTTTATCACTTCTCGAATATTTACTCGTATCGTGCATCACCAACGGATGAACTTTATTTTAGATCTGAATAAGCTCCGGCGTTTGAGAATTCGTTGCTCGCTTTGACGAATTTCCCGAGTGCTAGTGAAATTCTTGACGGCTGATGGATCGATCGACTTCTTGGATCAATCGGCTCTGGAAGCCAATCGATGGTGATAGTATCCTTCTTCAGATTTTTCAATCAACCGACGAATCGTTCATCTTCCTTTAAGAGCAAACTCATCCTGCTCATGATAGAATTATGAACTTCGGTAGTCCAACCCGTACTTCAAGATCCTTGTTCGCTATTTCCTTCAAAGACGCAAGTTGATTTTCTGAATTCCGTGGATGAACCAACAACGATTCAATCTTTGAGGTCGATCTTTCGTAGATGGATCTCTCAATTTTTTCGATCTGATTCCCCTTGCGTGGTGTTTCTTTTGGATTACGGTGGTTTCGTGGTTGTCGTTTCCGACCATTCGTTTCCCACGTCGAATTCATCATGGCTTTCTGTACTCCGAAGCAACAAACAGAATCGTGAATAACCGTGGCTTAATCGTGGTTGCTTTCTTGCAGTTCGATTCCCACAGACGGCGCCAAATGAAAATGTATAATTGGTTCCTCAGATCTCACCAAAGAACTAAACACCGAGAGTTATAGTGGTTCGGCCAATGATCCGGCCTACATCCACTTCTTGACAATATCTTTATTCCTTTTCTTTGGTATTACAACTTTAGAGAGCTTTCTAGTGTTTTCTATCTCTTCTAATGATGTCTCTTTAACAAATGAGCCCCCCATCTCTATTTATAGACTTTCTAGGGTGAAGTCTATCTCTAAACCTTTGAACATGTAGTATTGCTTTATAGGAGCTGCATTGCCTTATAGGAGCTGCCTTCCTAACTTTGACACTTCCCTCCTTGTAAAGCCTTCCGGTCCAAAAGTGTGGGGTACGAGGTATGATGCCCGGATGCGGAATACGAGACGCGGGATGTGGCGCCCGGACGTAGAGTGCCGGGTGCGGGATCCTGGACCTAGTTATGAGGTCTAGTGCCTGAACTTAGTACCGTTGTGGGATCCGGATTGACGCTTGGTATCTAGATTGGAGCCTGAACAGGGTCCTGAAGGGGGCCTGGGGCCCGAGCCGAGATCTAAGGTTTGGACCGCCTTGGCTCTTCAGTCTCGTCATATTTTTGCCCTCTTCAGATATGTCTTCCTCCGTAGTAGTGGTGTTCACCCAGGTTGTAAAGAAATTCACAATCTCCCGCGCGTCGGGAAGGCGTGCAGACAGCTTAGGGCGTTGGGGTTCAGGTGGGCAAGAGTACATCGTCGACGCAAAACAAAACCAAGAACAAAGGGGTACGGAGGAAAACACAAGCCACGGTGCAGATGCTCCCGGTACACCACGGAACCATCCCCGAAGTAGTTAAAGGGGAGCGCCGTCGGCTCCGGCACGTGAATCTTCGACCCCAGTGGGACTTGCACACCTTTCATGAGTTTTCTCAAATCTTTCACGGAAAGACTAGAACTGGTGCCATGGCGAGGGTAGTCCCCGTTGATATCTTCGGCAGGAATGGCAGAATCTTCTATGACACAGTTTTCCCCGTCAATAAAAAGTGTCGATCCCACCGGCGCCGGGGCGGAAAAGCTTGGGTTTGACAGGTCCATTGCGAACAGAGAAAGCCGAAAGATCCAGGCGAACAAAAAGCAGGGAAGGACGCGAAGGGGAGAAGATGCAAGAACGGAAAGCACGAAATTGGGGAGCAGGGAAGAGAAGAAGAAGAAGACTAACCGCCATATAAGCAAGAAAGCGAAAGATCGTGGTCAGGAAGCAAGAAAGGAAATAGAGAACAAATGCGTGAAAACTCAGAGAAGTTCAAAAGTTTGAAGAAATAGAGGGAAGGGAAGAAGGGAGGAGAATGGGCTTAAATAGGCGGAAATTGGGCACGCTCTACCAAAAAGTAATCATAGCCTACTACTGCAAGTGTCTCAGGGGGGTAGCTTCAGAAGATGAGGAGACGATAGTTGAAGCGAGGCGCGTTGCTGAGCCTCCGATAGATCTCCAGCGGTAGGAAATCCAAACAAAAAGGAACAATTCCAAGACCTTTTTCCTTTTATTTTTTTAAAAAAAGAGGTCTTGTGGGACTAGCAGGAGTGGGGCAGAATAATACCAAAATAAAAAAAAAACGACAAGAAGATCTTTCCTTGCAGAACAAGAAAAGATCTTGTGGGACTGATGAAGCGGGGTTCCACCACGCGTAGTAACCAAGTGGCTAGCGAAGGGTACATACCACCTGCGGAGACAACAGAAGAGTCTCCTACCGACCCCAATGATCGGACCCTGACGTCCAGAGAACCATTCTTTGGATAGCCCGCGGAAGAACGATAAGCCATATGGTCTTACCCGCCTCCGAAGCAAAGCGAAACAAGGCCCTCTCCGATAGATTGTAAGTAACTCTTCGACAAAAGGAATAAATTATAGGAAAACCTTGTATATTGGAGAATATTCTAGAATAGTGTAGGCCCACAGAAACGGTTATACTTTATAGGGGGCTTATAAATAAGAGTCATAAGCTATGTAATTGGACAGGCTCAAAACAAGACATCGTTAGGCGTTCTCTTTGCAACCTTTGTCCAAACACGAATTCTACTCCATTTCAGTTCGTGACTCTCTCGAAGTATGCACCTAAGCCGGATGAGCACAGGAAGGCTCGGAAGTTCGAGAGCGGACTGAGACTAGATATTAGGTCCGCTGTGACACCTCTTCATAACCGGACCTTTAGAGATGTGGCAGATGTCGCCCCGCTGGTAAAGACTGACATCAAGGGTAGACAGGTTGGTAAGGACCACAAGGGGAAGAGATGCGCTGAAGATTCTTAGAAGAAGGAGGCTCCTCCTCCTCAGAAGAAGCAGTCGTATGGGGATCGCCGGGGAGCCTATCAATCTTCGTCAGCTGGGGCGAAGTGTGGGTCTTGTGGCCACTTCCATCTTGGTAGGGAGTGCTACAACAAGACCGGTGCGTGTTTTAAGTGCGGGTCGATGGAGCACAGGATTGCTCAGTGCTCTCAGGCGACTGGTAGGGGCACGAGAGATAGAGGCACCGGCTCAGATTCAGGGGCGAGATCCGATCTGAAGAAGCCTCAGGCTCGGGCCCGAGTATATGCCCTGGCCGGGGAGCGTGATCGTGCCGGTGATCGCGTCATCTCAGGTATCCTCCAGATTCATTCTCAGGATGTGTTTAGTCTGTTTGATTCTAGAGCTACACATTCATTTGTTTGCTCTGACTTGTTGGGTAGTCTTCGATTGGCTGCGGTACCTAGTGATGTAGATTTATGTGTGAGTAGTTCCTTGGGTGGGATTGCTCCTTATGTTCTTGACTCTGTGTGTAAGGCTTGTCCCATAGTAGTGCGGGACAAGACTTTTTGTGCTGACCTCATCCCGATGCGGATGGCCTGCTTTGATGTTAGTTTGGGCATAGACTAGCTAGCAGAGCACCATGCCCATATAGACTGTGCAGCAAGGAGAGTAGTGTTTGATCTGCCAGGCGGGAGCTGTTTTGTCTTCTCTGGGAATGCAATTCCAGGTGCGCCAGTGTTGGTGTCGGCGTTGCAGGAGGCTACCTACTTGAGGAAGGGCTGTCAGGGCTTTTTATGCTATCTGTTGGAGGTACGCTAGGGATCCATCTTGGAGAGCATCCCGTTTATCAGAGAGTTTCCCGAAGTCTTCCAGGATGACGTGCCCAAACTTCCACCAGAGAGGGAGGTGGAGTTCACCATTGATTTAGCTCCAGAGACTCAGCTCATCTCCAGGGCCCCTTACCGTATGAGTCCGGCAGAGCTGAAGGAGCTAAAGGTTCAGCTACAGGAGTTGCTTCATAAGGGCTTCATCCGCCCTAGCGTTTTGCCTTGGGTAGCGCCAGTGGTGTTTGTGAAGAAGAAGGATGGAACCTTCAGGCTGTGCATCGATTATAGAGAGCTGAATAAGGTGACCATCAAGAATCGTTATCCCTTACCTCGTATCGATGATTTGTTTGACCCGTTGGCGGGCACCACAGTTTTCTCGAAGATAGATCTTTGCTCGTGATACCATCAGTTGAGGATTAAGGCCAAGGATGTGCCTAAGTCCGCCTTTAGGACTCGTTATGGTCATTATGAGTTCCTAGTCTTGCCGTTTGGGTTGACTAATGCTCCCTCAGTTTTCATGGAGATGATGAACTGGGTGTTTAAACCCTATTTGGATCATTTTGTAGTTGCATTCATAGAGGACATCTTGGTGTACTTTAAGAGCGCAGAGGAGCATGAGGAGCATCTAAGGGTTGTGCTGCAGACGTTGAGGGAGCGTGAGCTTTATGCTAAGCTTAAGAAGTATGACTTCTAGCTAGATCGTGTAGTATTCTAGGGGCATGTGGATTCGAAGGACGGTATCTCGGTGGATCCCGGGAACATTAGAGTTGTAATGGAGTGGGCGAGGCCCACAACTGTTGCTAAAATCCGTAGCTTCCTTGGGCTAGCTGGGTACTATAGGAAGATTGTTGAGGGGTTTTCTAAGATTGTATTCCCGCTGACTCGTCTGTTGAGGAAGGAGATTAAGTTCGAGTGGAGTGAGGCTTGCGAGCAGAGCTTCCAGGAGATTTAGAAGAGGCTAACTACCGCATCGATTCTGACGTTGCCATCTAGGACCGAGGGCTTCGAGGTCTTCTATGATGCGTCCCATAAGGGACTTGGATGTGTCTTGATGCAGCAGGGTATGGTAGTGTCTTATGGCTCTCGGCAGCTTAAGCCTTATGAGATGAACTACCCTACCCACGATCTGGAGTTGGCATCTGTAGTGTTTGCGCTGAAGATCTGGAGACATTACTTATATGGAGTGTCGTGTAAGGTTTACACGAACCACAAGAGTCTCAAGTACTTGTTCACTTAGAAAGAGTAACTTGAGACAAAGGAGGTGGTTGGAGCTACTTCATGAGTACGACTTGGAGATCCTTTACCACCCTGGTAGAGCGAACGTGGTGGCAGATGCGTTGAGTCGGAGAGGAGCTCCGGGTGTAGCTGGTGCCTTGACGTGAGTTCAGAGATCAGCTGCAGAGCTATAGTGTATGGGCATCTGGGTAGCTAGACCAGATAGTGCCAGTATAATAGCAGCACTTCAGGTTCAGGCTTCGTTGGTCGAGAGGATCAGGGTTGTTCAGGAGACAGATTCAGCGCTATGTCGGATCATAAAGGGGCTGTCTACAGAGTAGAGTTCATACTTCAGTATCTCTAGTGGCGGTTTTCTGCGTTTTGGAGGCCGAGTGTGTGTGCCTGATGATGTAGTTCTACGTAGAGTGATCCTTCAGAAGGCTCATGGAGCTCCACACTCGGTACACCCAATAGGGGTGAAGATGTAATGGGACCTCAGGGAGTCTTTCTGGTGGTCTGGGATGAAGCGGGACATCTCTGAGTTCATTTCGAAGTGTCAGACCTGTCAGTAGGTGAAGGTTGAGCACCAGAGGCTAGCAGGTTTGCTTCAGCCCCTTCCCATGCCTGTGTGGAAGTGGCAGAGTGTGGGGATGGACTTTGTCATAGGGTTGCCTAGGACTTCTTCACGCTTTGATGCTGTGTGGGTGATAGTAGACCGACTGACGAAGTCTGCCCATTTTCTACCTGTAAAGAAGACCTTCAGTTTGGAGTGTTTGGCTCGTCTGTACCTTGATGAGATAGTGAGGCTTCATAGGGTGCCTACTTCCATAGTGTCTGACCGTAATCCGCATTTCGTGTCTAGATTCTGGCGTAGTTTACATAAGGCCTTGGGCATGAATCTAGCTTTTAGTTCAGCCTACTATCCTCAGTCGGATAGCTAGTCGGAGAGGACTAATCAGGTCCTGGAGGACATGCTTTGCGCATGTGTTCTAGATTTTGGAGGTAGCTGGGATCAGCATGTGACCCTGATCGAATTTGCCTACAACAATAGCTTTCAGACGAGCATTGGTATGGCTCCGTTTAAGGCATTGTATGGTAGGAGGTGCAGGTCTCCCATCAGCTGGGATGACCTGAAGGAGAGGGTTGTGGTTGGACCCGAGCTGGTGCAGGGAGCAGTAGAGAAAATCAGGAAGATTCGGGAGCGGCTGCTTGTTGCTCAGAGTAGGCAGAAATGCTATGCGGATCAGAGGCGCAGACCCGCTCGAGTTTGAGGTCGGGGACCATGTTTACCTGAAAGTTTCTCCAGTCAGGGGAGTTGTCCGGTTTGGGAAGCGTGGGAAGCTCATTCCGAGGTTTGTGAGCCCATTTGAGATACTATAGAGGATTGGCCCAGTGGAGTATCAGTTAGCTTTTCCCCCTTTTTTGTCAGCGGTGCACAATGTCTTTCACGTTTCGATGCTGAGGAAGTACCTACATGATCCGTCCCATGTGACCGACTATAGTCCGCTCCAGTTGAGAGGGGACTTCAGTTTTGAGCGGTGCCTACCCGCATTCTAGCCAGAGACGTGCTTTGACTTCATAGCAAGACCCTGCCCATGGTTAAGGTCCAGTAGTCTGACCAGACAGAAAGTGACGTGACTTGGGAGCCCAAGGATGAGCTACGTGCCAAGTTTCCCTCTCTTTTCGATCAGTGAGGTGAGTCAATTTCGAGGACAAAATTCTTTTAAGGGGGAGGTGATGTTATATCCCATATTTTGTAACATTATACTATGTCTGGTTATAACGTTATTCTAAGTTGGATTACATTCCTTATTGTCAGTTGGGATGTTAGCGGCATTATTATAATAGCTAAGGGCAAGGGAGTCCTTTCCTTTCATTAATTTAAGGTAATTAATAGAGATATTAAATAAGGAAAAGAGTCCTTTTTTTTCTTCCTTTTTCTGATCATTGTTATTCACGTGAGAACATCGTGGGAGCGTCGTCAGTTGAGCCGAGGTTTCAACGAGCGCTCTTCCTCTCTTTCTCTCAATTTCCATCCTACTGAGGTTGTGCCCCCTTCCACTACAATCAGATTGAAGATCCCCGTGGCTGGGTATTTCTCCTGTCTATCTTCAGGTTTGGCTTTCAGATTTCGGATTTGTATTTAGAGCAAGTTCTCCTCCTCTACAGTTATGATTTTTGGTTGTTGTTGTGATGAATTCAGCGATTGTGCTTCTATGTTTGGGTTCATGAATTGTGTGAGACTGCTACACTAAGAAGCGTTGGGGATTCTGCACTCTTGTATTCAGGTTCGGGTTACAGATTTTGTGGAACTTCGATGTTCTAGGTTTCCTTGTTTTGGTTGTTGATTGTGGATTGTCAAATTATGGGAATTCGGTGGCTTATATTCATTCCTGGCTGCTGGGTTACCGGATTGCATTCGCTGGTTCAGACCGTTGAATTCTTCTACTAATCGAGGTAGGTGGTGGGTTGATTCAATTTGGAAGTTCAGCCATAGGGAGTTTCAATGGTTTAGATTCAGAATTGTGGTGTGACTCTGATTGCGTTTGGCGTTTCTAAATGGATAAACACCTATGATGTTCTATGTTTGAATCTAATTTGGTGTGAGTATCGTTTTGACAAATTACGTGGTGTTTTTGTGCATCTTTTCAGCTCTGTTCGATAATCTGGAACTGCTGTTTTCGCCTTGTCTAAGCTTCTGTCCGAGCTTCTAAGTTCGGACAGTACGTTTGGGCGGCCCTGATTTGTGAATTTCGAACCGTGTCCGAACATCTGTCCGGACTTTGATGTTTGGACAGACTGCGAGGACGGCTCTGGACTACAAGTCTTGGTATGTGTCCAAACTTGTATGTCCGGACACACGTTCGGACACCTCGGTTGCCTTTCTCTAATTTTAGTTCAACTTGTGTCCGAACATTAATGTCCAGACACAAGGTCGGACACCCCGCGTAACTTTTCTCGTAAACCAGTCCTAACATCGGTCCGAACTTCGATGCTCGGACAATCAGAAACTTCTCTGTCCGATTTCAAATCGACTTGTGTCCGAACATTAATGTCCGGACACAAGTTCGGATGTTTGGCAATTCTTGTTTCTGAGTCTCGACTTGCGTCCGAACTTCTATGTTCGGACATAAGCTCGGACACCGCATTGCTTTCAGTATAACTTCTCCATTTGAACTCCGATTTGAATACCATTTGTGGCGTTGGACTCCTCTAAGTCCCTACTTCTGTATTATAATTGTTTAGCATGAGAAATGCAAGTTTTCTTCTGATTTTGCAAACCTTCTATTTTGGGACACTATACTCTGCTTCTGAGACGTGAATGGCTGGGTCGAGCTATTTCGTGGTATACCATGTAGACGTCATTCTGAGTGTGGGTCATTCCCTTTCTGTTCCGTGGGGTTGACGAACCCTTTGACTCTTTTGAGTCATTTATGCGTTGCCAAGAGGTCTGTTATGATCTATGGCTCTTCGACCCTTTTGAGTGTGTGTATTGTATATTGTCCCTCTCTGTTTTTGAACTATGATTATTTATGGATTGGGAACTCTGGCGTTCCATTTTGTATATGATTGTGTAATCTTCTTACTGATTTGGATCTATTGATATTCTGCTGCGCCTCTGATTTCAAATGTTTTGAGTGACCTTATTGATGATGGTCGCTGCTTACTTGGCATAGTTGTGTGCTCATCCCCCTACTCTTACTGTTTCTGCAGATGGATCAGCGAGGATCATCCTTACTTTCTAGAGTCATACATATTTAGTCATGTTATTTGTTAGACATTTGACTTTATGATTTGTAGCCTTCGGGCGTTACTCTTTTATGATTTGTGATTCGGTTTTGAGGATTACTTTGTCATTGGTGCTTTTTATATAATTATTTTCAACTACTAATGGAAGTGGCATTTCGGGCCTTGATTGTGAACTTTGGCTTTCGAGCCTTGCGTTTTAGGTAGTAATACGCGGCGTGTAATGCCTCTAACTCTTAGGCCGGTTTTAGGGTCGTTATAGGAGGCCCGTGTGTATCCCTTTCCTTAAAAACTAAATTTAACCAAAAACTCACACCATAGAATTACGTGGACGGTACAAATACTTCGCCCTCAAGAATGTGATCCAGTGAAGATATGGCTCATGCCAACCATCAGTTGAGTGATCTTTAACTCTCTCCCATGTTAAATAAAGGGGACGTATAGGTGGATAATCTGTCATATTGACACGTATGTAATGATTACCGACATGACATGTGTAAAGCACCTTTGAGGACGTACGACCCCATCTATTGTTATCTCTGAATGGTAGGAATGTGAAACCGTTGCCGCTCTCAGCATCAATATATATGATAACAAGGTTGTTTCTTGTGCATACCACTAGAATAATCATGGTGCAAAACAATTTGTTCATCGGTGTGAAGCCATCCTCTCTCCATAAGACTGTGTCTGACTCTTTCTCAACTTTAGAGAGACCACCAAGTCTATTATTCCACCAAATTTTCCTCTCTGGAAAAGTTAGCTCCTCGTAAATGGAGGCACGTACTCCTTTCCATTCTTCTTTAATTGTTGCCTCCAATCTGTAATCACTCTAAAACTGTAGTTGTCGTCACCCGACACGTTTTTGTAACGTGCATATTGCTCATGAATTGTGGTTTGGAATAGATGGGAAAGTGGAAATCCGCCCTTTATATTACGCCATTGTGCCAAGGCTGACTTGTTCGGTGGAGTCGAGTTCTCATCGGCACCAGGTTTCTCGTTTTTGTTTTTTTGCATGCGCTAATGGGTTGATTTGAACCTGCTACTGATGGTAAAAAATGTTTAAAAAATCATTATAAATATTGATAAAGTGTGGAAACAAATATTATCAAATGTTAACCTTCGAGTGGTTGAACTATGTTGCCTTGGTTTTCCACATGGAACTTGAACAGGTGCCTCATCAAGATCGAACGATGAACTAGGGTGAATCACTGACTGCATGATCCTAACACAACACTGAAGAATCAAATGGTTGTCCAGACGCAGAACTTCATTGGTTATCGATTACAGATATCTTTGTTATCCTCATGTTGTGTTAGAATTTCTTCCTATATTGGCTTTCCCAGATCCAACCCCAATGTCTTCCACAAGTCGTAAATGGCATCTAGTGTAAGTTTGTCATTCCTTTCCATCACATCGTATAAGAAGTGTGCACAAATAAGACCATGAGTATTTGGTAATGTGCAACCCCACTACTGCTCATTCATCTTGAATTCTTTGCCACGCTCAAGTTCCTCTTGAAGTATCACCAAAAATTTGTGGCTGACTCGTTCTTGTATTGTTCAAAATAGAATGTAGTAGTCTTCGTATGCCATCTTGTCATTGGACATCTCCGTATCCGTCAAGAACCCATTGTATGGACGTTTGAGAAGCCCATCAATCCTGAAGAATATGGTGTCCAACTTCATTTGGGAAGACTAAAGCCACACCTTGAGTGCTGCGTGTGAGCTCCCAGCTCTATGACATTAAATCTTAAAGAGCTTCATTTATTGTGTCATTGGAAATGAACAACACACCAAAATAATAAACAAACATATGTATATCACACATACCAATTTGTTGTGTAGTTTCCAAAATGTGGTACTGAATTTGTCTAACATTCGATGAACTTCTCTTTTTGTAATTGTGTCAAGTGTCATCCAGATAATTTATCCAGTCAAGCTTCCCTTTCCCTTCTTAGACCTTCCTCATGTGTGCATACTTGAAACTGTATGTCGTATCTCAAATATAACCCGATTTGATTTACTATCCTACGTTACCTGGTCTCGGTTACAGAATCTCATAAGAAAGGGAGAGAGAGAGAATCTTTTGCTAGAGTCAAGTGCGAGTTTTACTACCAAATGTTACGTGTCTTATTCCATGGGGGTACACTCTTATTTATAGAGTCTTGGGGCCTAGTTTTATTTTGCCAGCCTGTATTTTACATGTATAAGTACGAGTTTGCCCTCCCTAACATCTTTTGACTGACCACAGGCGGCCGACCACACTATATTTCGTCTTGCCTAAGTCCTACTTCCGTCCACCCGGGGGCGGCCAGATGTTTTTTGTATTCTTAATCCCATACGGTTGGAAGCGGCCGGATGCTCCACATGTCCTGTTTGGCTTGGTACCATTTCTTCCCTTCTCATCTGTCCCACAAGTTCTATCTTTCTGAATTTTGGTGAACAAAATAGAACTTCTGTGTCTTGTGTTTCGGCGAAAAATTTTGCGACTGCGATCAACCCTGAGGCTTTTTGGTCTACCTATGCTTCGTCTTTTCCTTATCCCAGTCCCACAAGTTCTTTTTCTTCATATTTGGAGAGAAAGAACTTTTTATTGGTCATGTGCGAAGCTCTTGACCCGAACTCACCCTTTACCGCTTATTTTGAATTTTCCGCATGTCTTTAGTGTGGAATTCGGAGGGTCCTTCTTTCGACCAAACGTCGGAACCGTCTTTAGGAAGCGTGTGGCCCTTCCTTTTTCCCTTCAAAAAGGTGCTTTTTGTTCGCACATATATATATATATATTATTTATTTGAGCGGGAGAAAACTTTCCTTAAAGTCTGAGTTTTTGAGCTTCTTTCTCTTTCTCCTTTTGCCCTTTCGCTTTGACTGTCTTCTTCTCTCGTCACTCTGTTGTCGCGCTCTATCTAGCCTTTTGTTGCCGTTGTCCTTCGATTTCGTGCTTTGCCCGACAATGTCTACCTCCGCCGCAAAAAAGAGTAAGCTTGCTGCAAATTTTCCGCGTGCCATCGAGGCGATTCAGGGCTCTCGCTCCCCAAATGGCTTTCGCCCCACGCTCCTGAAGTTCTTGAAGCCATTTTTGCCCGGGCGTGAGCCCTCTCCTTCCTCTCTTGACTTCTCCACCCTTTGTGATTGCCTTAGGGTCGTCGAAGCTCCACTTGGTACTCAAATTTACGTACCGTCCGCTGATTCTCACCCCAACGACGACTTTGGCCGTGGGTATATGGTCTACGCCGATTTTTTCCGTTCCGGCCTGACCATTCCCCCACACCCTTTTGTCTTGGGCTTCCTTCTCCGTCGTTGTTGTTCTCTCGCCCATCTTCACCCAAAGGCCATTTCGCATCTCCATGCCTTTGTTTCTCTCTGCGAAGAAGGCAAGATTCGGCAGGAAGGTACTGACTTTGCCCGCTTCTTCACGGTTAGGGTTGATCCGGATAGCTTAACCCTAATTGCGAAAGCCGGATACTCCCTTTTTGACTACAAAAAGGTTCATGAGTGGGGCTCACGGTGGTTCGTCATCGTTCCTCCATCCGGCCGAATCTTGGGTGTCCCATTCTGTGCTAAAGTCGCCAAAGGCCCGTTGGTCTGTCCCCCAACCCCTCCGGCGGAGTTGCCTATTTCGAAGATTCTGAGGGCGCAAAACAAGAAGCCGCCAACTGTCGAGGCATTTTTCATAAAAGCGCGCTTATCTTCTCTAAAGACCTATCACAGTAAGTGCTTTTAATTTTTTGCGCAAGTTTTGCTGTCTCCACTGGTTCTCTTATCACTTTGGTGTGTTGTATGTAGACTTCTTCCAGAAGGGGGATAAGATCAGTCCCTTCTACAGCTGGAACCTCGTCACCTTCAAGAGTGGGGACGAGAAAATCAATTATTACGACATAATGGATGCGGCTGTCGACGCAGCCGAACAGCTCTTGGGAGATGCTTCTCCTTCTACGAAGCGCTCCAGGCAAGAAGCCAGAGATGACCAAGCTGGTCACTTGAAGAAAAAGAAGAGCTTGGAATCTCCTGAACGTGCTGATGCTGGATTGTCAGGGACATGGCACGTGGGCCCCGAGTCTAGGCGCCGTGTCTTCCTTCCTCTTAACCCTGGTTCGGGTCTAGACCTTGGTTCTCGCTTGGGGCGGGAGTCTGGTCATCCGACTCCGATTTACGAGCATTTTCCGGACTTGTCGGGTTACTTTTCTTCAGATCCTACCCAAGGGAACACTTTGGAGGCCACTGAACCCCGCACTGACCTTCCGGCCAAACAAGGTTTTGATTGTTTCCCTCGTTTTCCTCATTCTTTTTCTTTTTTCAGTACCCTTCTGTTTCCAGCTCTGTATACACTTGGACCTTCCGGTACTAACATGGTGTTTGTCTTTATTACTGCGGTAGCCCCTTTTCCTGTTAAGCAAAAACTAAAAAAGAAAACCACATCAAAGCCGAAGGCTGCACAACCAGGGACATCAAGAGAGGGACAAACCTCTGACGACCTTGAGGCCTTAACCTCATTCTCCATTGACGTTGCTGCGGCCAAGGCTGCAGCGCGGGAAAGAGTGACGGAGTATCGGCAGGTGCCTGAAAATCCCGAGCTCCGGAGTAAGCAAAGAGAGGACATTATGGCCTCTTCTTCTTCCTCGCCTCCTCCTCCTGCTCAGGAGTCCTTTACCGGCCCCTCTCAAAAGGAAGGATGGTTTTATCACTGCGGGCACCCCCTTCCTTTAATATCTTGTGACTCTGCCAAGTATTCCTCCGTCTGGAAGGAGGCAATAAGGAGATCCGGTCATCCAGATGGGATCTTTGCTCCTCCGGCAACCATTACTGCCACTAAACAAAGGTTACAGATAGGAGATGGGGGGGGGGCAGATGCTATCATGCGGCATTCCCTCCCAATAAATGACGTGTTTGACTTGATGTGGGGGGGCATCTTTCAGGTTGGCGTATACTCTTCTTCCATATCTTTCTTTGTGTTTCTTTCCTGATTTGCTTTGCTTTTTCCTTAATTTCGTAAACTATGTTGTTTTTAGGTGATGTCCATGGCCCAAAGTGCTGAGGTTCACTTTGGCAACCTCCAGTCCAAGCTCCGTTATGAGGAAAGCCGAGCCAATAACGCTCAAGAGGAGCTGAAGCGGAGCCACTCTTCTCACGATGCTTATATTGACCAGATTGAGTATGAGATCGATGTCAAGGTAAAGGAGAGGACTGCGGCAATAAACAAGGATCTACAGCTGTCTCGGCAGGAATGCGTCCGCCAGCGTGACGAATATGAGTCACAACTGAAGAAACTTCGAGAAGAAAATTTTTCTTTAAAAAGCCGGATTCTGGAAGCTGACAATACTCTGATAGAGGTACGAAACCATCTTGTTTCTGAGAAAGATAAGCTGGCTCGGGCCTTTTCTGACCTAGACGCTTTGCTGGATCAGGTGCGCTCTGCTCACCGGAATGTGGTAAATTCCCTTCAGGCCGACAAGGCTTTTTTGTATCAGGAGAGGAACTCTTTTAAGCAGGAAGTTGAAGCGCTTGAACTGGAGAAGCAAGCTCTTCATCGGGAGAATGAGGCCCTTGTACAGGAAAAGGGGAAACTCATGCAGGAGCTTAACGGTCTGTCGGAGGAAAAGGCCGCACTGGAAGAGCAGCCAAGGTTTTCCTTCGAACAAGAGAAGCAGTCTTTGCTCCGGGATTACTCTTCTTTAGAAGAGGCGAAGAAAGCTCTTGCTGCGGACAAAATTGCCTTGACAAATGAGAAAATCAGGCTGGAAGAGAGGGTGAAAGGCTTGGAGGAAGCTATGTCTCGTCTCCAGGTTTAGAGTGCCGAATCGTCGAGCCAAGGTAAACCTTTAGATCTTGATTTTTTCGCTTCTTCTTTTTACTCCCTCTATTTCTTACTTTTCTTGTGTTCCGGTCAGGCTTGAGCTCTGCCCATCTTCTGAAGCATGTCAAGCAGCTGAATGGTCGGGTAATTAATGTTAAAGAGGAGCTATCTCAAGCCTACGCTCAACGTGACAAATATCGAGCCCAAGTCCTGACCCTTGAATCCCAGGTGGCCAAGCTTATGTCGTTTTCACGGCAGTCTCAGGAGGAGATACAGAAGCAAGGTACAATTAATGCTCATCTTAAGGAATCCTTCGCCTCCCAGTGTCGCAGGATAGTCGATATCTGCCAGCAGATTACTTCGGAATACTTTCTTGAGAAGGGAGAGTTACTGGACGACGATCTGTACAACAGGCAGGAGTTTAAAACCGTCACCCAGAAGTCTAACTTCTTTTCGGAGCTTGAGAGATTTGGCCGCAGTCCTGGAGAGATATGCTTTGGTGCTGGCCAAGCTTCCTTTCTTCCGGCTAGAAGCAATGTCCAACCATCAGCCGGAGGGGTGCAGCGTCTTTCTAAGAGATCCAAGTCTTCTGAAAGCGTGGCCGGTAGCGGTGATAGATTAGCTGCAGAAAAAATAGAATAGAAGTTTCTTTGTTTTTAGAGGGTTTTTTTTTGCATGTATCCTTTGTGTTTGCCGAATCTTTTGTAATGACTACACTTTTTGTAATTGTTTTTACCCCACTCTTGGGAGGAATATAAGTTATACATTTCATCATCTTTATTCATTTGTCTGCCGGAGTACTTCCTTCTTTTTTTTAGCCAATTTGCTTATCACTGTTGCATTTTCCCACCCTTTTCGAATGGTGTACACATGGTCACCTTACGCAAGCCATGTTAGTTAAGTGTTTGCCCTTACAGTATAAGAAGCTAGTGGCTTATTGACAGAAATTTTGTTTTTAGTAACCCAATCTTTTCCTTTCAAAGTATGGCCGTCCGACTGGATTTTTCTTTCAAGGTATGATAGCCTGCGGCTCATTGGCCGGTGCTTACTTTCAAGCCATGATAGCCTGCGGCTCGTTGGCCGGTGCTTTCTTCTTCTTTCAAGGCATGATAGCCTGCGGCTCGTTGGCCGGTGCTTTCTTTCTCTTTCAAGGCATGATAGCCTACGGCTCGTTGGCCGGTGCTTTCTTTTTCTTTCAAGGCATGGTAGCCTACGGCTCGTTGGCCGGTGCTTACTTTTACTTTCAAGGCATGATAGCCTGCGGCTCATTGGCCGGTGCTTTCTTTTTCTTTCAAGGAATGATAGTTTGCGGCTCGTTGGCCGGTGCTTTCTTTTTCTTTCAAGGCATGATAGCCTGCGGCTCGTTGGCCGGTGCTTACTTTTATTTCAAGGCATGATAGCCTGCGGCTCGTTGGCCGGTGCTTTCTTTTTTTCAAGGCATGATAGCCTGCGGCTCGTTGGCCGGTGCTTTCTATTTCTTTCAAGGCATGATAGCCTACGGACTCGTTGGCCGGTGCTTTTTTTTCTTCAAGGCATGATAGCCTGCGGCTCGTTGGCCGGTGCTTTCTTTTTCTTTCAAGGCATGATAGCCTGCGGTTGGCCGGTGCTTTCTTTTTCTTTCAAGGCATGATAGCCTGCGGCTCGTTGGCCGGTGCTTACTTTCACTTTTTCTTTGAAAAACAATACCTCTTTATTGAAGATTCATGAATTTTATACATAAAATTTTTTCAAACATTCTCCATGCCATGAATGTGGCAATTCGTACCCCTCACCATTTTTTAGGCGATATGAGGCCCGCCCCGTCTTTTGGTGTATGACATACGGTCCTTCCCATTGGGGCTCTAGTTTTTTAGGTTGTTTAACTTCCCGGAGGACCAACTCTCCTGGAGCGAAACTCCGCTCTCTTATCCTTTGATTGAAATATCGCTCTACTTTGGACTTGTCTTTTGCCATCCTTATTGCGGCGGCCACCCTGGTTTCCTCGAGGAGATCTAGATGGTCTTGTATTCCCTGATTGTTGACATTCATCGTATGATTCCCACCTTACCGATGGTACCACAATCTCCGCCGGAATGACAGCCTCTAAACCATATGTTAGCCTGTAGGGTGTTTCACCTGTTGGCCCCCTTTCTGTTGTTCTGTACGACCAGAGGACCTGGGGTAACAGCTCTGCCCACTTTCCCTTTCTTTCATCGAGTTTTCTCTTTATTGCTTTTACTATCTGACCATTCACATTCTCGACTTGCCCATTCGCCTGAGGGTGCGCCACTGATGCGAATCTTAAGTCAATCTTCCACTCTTCACAGAATTCCCGGAAGCTCTCGCAATTGAATTGCGTTCCGTTATCAGTTATTATTGCTCTCGGTATACCAAACCTGCATACCACATACTTCCAGATGAATTCTTGTGATTTTCTGGCTGTGATGGAGATAGTAGGCATTGCCTCGACCCACTTTGTGAAATAGTCGATGGCGACATATATGAATTTGAATCTCCCTGGCGAAGCTTCTGGGAATGGTCCCACAATATCTAATCCCCACATAGCAAAGGGGATTGGGCAGAGGATAGATTTTCGTTCTGCCGGAGGATTGTGTATTTTGTTTCCGTGTTCTTGACACTTGAGACACTTTTGTATGTATTCTTTGCAATGTTCCATCATTTTGGGCCAAAAGTATCCGAGCCTCAAGATTTTGTGCGTTGTGGTTCTTTCTCCTTGATGATTTCCACAGAGTCCGTCATGCACCTCTTTTATTAGCTTTGTCCCTTCGGCTATGGTAACACACTTCAGTGCCGGTCTTGCGAAAGATCGCTTATATAGCTGGTTATTCTCAATGAAGAATGATGCGGCCCGCCTTTTTATTGTCCTGGCCTCCTTTTCCTCTTCCGGCAACTTCCCTTGTCGTATGTAATCTATGATTGGAGTCATCCAGGATTCTGTCTCATCATTTGACTCTATTGTAAATACTTGAGCCTCATCTATGCTTGACGTAGTTTTGACCTCTAGCCAGATTTCGCTGGGTACTCTTTCGGCCATACTTGCCAATTTCGCCAAGGCATCTGCCTCGATATTCTCTTCACGAGGGAGGTGTTTTAGTTCGCATCTTTGGAAATTTGCCTTTAACTCCTGGACTTTGAGCAAGTACCTCCACAGCTTTTCCTCTTTGACTTCATAGATGTTGTCGTTTTGTCTTGCTACCAACATAGAATCCGAGTATACCTCTTTCTGTGAAAAGTTAAATTTTATAAGCTTTATTTTTAACAGGATTTCACAGGAACGAAAAAATAGAGAGGGTATCTTCCTATGGAACCTGTTGCCCCTAGGGCGGTAGCCACCTCCAAACCCTGGATAAGAGCTTCGTATTCAGCCTCGTTATTGGTAACATCAAAATCTAGCCGGAAGGCGTAGTTCAAGCTTTGTCCATCCGGCGCTTGTACTACTATTCCAGCCCCCCCCTTTTGCACCGGGCTCCGTCAACCAAGACGACATATGGGTTCTGGAGCTGTTTCTCTTCTTCTGCAAAGTTTGTTTCTATTATGAAGTCTGCCAAGGCCTGTGCTTTAATCGCTGTCCTGGGTAAGAAGTGAATTTCATATTGTGTTACCTCTACCGTCCAGCTCACCATTCGGCCAGAAGCATTTGGATTGTTAGCTATTTGCTTGAGTGGCCAGTTGGTCCTGACGAAGATTCGATGCGACTGAAAGTAAGGCCGTAATTTCCTTGACGTCACTACTAATGCAAACAGGATTTTCTCTATGTTCGTATACCGTCCTTCCATCGGGCTCAAAATTTTGCCAGTATAGTAGACTGGTATCTCTCTTTTCTCTTCCATGATCAAGACAGCTGCAACTGCCCAATCTGTTGCGGATAAGTAAAGGTAGAGATCCTGGCCTGGGGCAGGCACGCCCAGTTTAGGCAGGTCCCGGAGCATTTCCTTGATTTTTTCGAACGCATCCACACATTCTTGCCCTCACTGGAATTTACTGTTCTTCCTTAGAATATTGAAGAACGGGATTGATTTTTCCTGAAGTTTGGAACAAAACCTGCTCAATGCTGTGAGTCTCCCGTTCAAGGCTTGAACATCTTTGATATTTTTCGGAGGAGAAAGGTTGAGGATTGCTTGACTTTTTTCCGGATCGACTTCGATACCTCGCTGCCCAACAATGAAGCCAAGAAACCTCCCCTTAGTTACACCAAATACACACTTCTCCGGGTTCAGCTTGATTTGGTATTTGTCCAGAGTATCGAACGTTTCCTCTAAATCCTTCATGTGTTGCTCTTTTGATGGACTTTTTACGACTATATCGTCAACGTAAGCTTCCACATTCCGGGCAAGTTGTTGACAAAACACTTTGTCAATCATTCGCTGAAAGGTAGCTCATGTCTTCTTTAGTCCAAAAGGCATTACCTTGTAACAGAATGTTCCGGCTGAAGTGATAAAGGATGTTTTTTCCGAATCGTCTTCTTTCATTTTTATCTGATTATAGCCGGAGAAAGCGTCTAGAAAGCTTAACACAGAGCTCTGGGCAGTTGAAACCACCAATCTATGTATTGGTAGGGGATAGAAATCTTTAGGACATGCCTTATTCAAATCTGTGAAATCCACACACATTCTCCATTTTCCGTTTGCCTTCTTACCATGACAACATTAGCCAACCATCATGGGTATGCTACTTCCCTGATGAATCCAGCCTTGAGGAGTTTCTGGACCTCGGTTCGTGCAGCCAAATCTCTTTCTTCCCCTATTACCCTTTTCCTTTGCCTAACTGCCGGATGCTTTGGGTCTACCCTGAGCTCATGCCGGATAACGCTTGGGTCTATTCCAGGCATTTCGTCCGTGCTCCAGGCGAATGTTGTCCTTCTTTTTTCCAGGAACCTCATTAAGTGAGTTTGCTCTTCACTGTCAAACACGGTTCCTATTTTAAAAAATTTAGAAGGGTTAGATTTTAAATGTACCTCTCTGGGGGAGTCCTGAGTTGTTTGATATCCTTCCTTTTCTTGACTTGGCTCCGGGGAAGAAGGTAACTTTCCTTTGAACTCCTTTTCTGACCCTACAGTTTTGACCATCTTCTCACTAGGAAGGCTGTCCATGATGCGGACTTCACACATTCGGGCCATCTTTTGGCTTCCTCTTATCGTAACCACCTTCCCGTTTGTGCTTAAATATTTCAATTTTAAGTGATGAGTGTTGTGTATGGCTTTGAAAGCATTGATTCCTGGCCTTCCAAGGTACATGTTATATCAGATAGACCTGCACAATAAAAGCCGTGAGTTTCTCGTTCTCCTTTCGTCCCCTTGACCCAGGGTCATTGTAAAATCTATACTGCCGGAAGACGTGGTAGAGACTCCTCCTACAAATCCTCCTAGAACCGCCGAATATGGCTTGATCCGGTCCTCAGGTACTTCCAACCTTCTAACTGCTTCGGCTGATATGACATTCGCTCCAGCCCCACTATCGATCAGGATTCCCTCCATCATTCGATCGTTTACCTGTGCACGAATGACAAGTGGATCGTTGTGTGGATACAGCACTCCATCTTCATCTTCGTCGGAGAAGAAAATTGGAGGAAAACTTTCTTTTTTGGCGATCTTCCTCTCCGGGAGTTCCTGATGCACTTGATGAATGTGCCTTTTTCTTTCATTAGGGGTTAGTGGTCCTACCTCCGAAAAAAGTCCTGTGAGTTTTCTTAGAGAAAGTTTTGTTAGTCTTCTTTTTTGGGAGAAAAAAGGGGGGTTTGCTGTAAAAAAATGCATAAAATGGAAATTCTATTCTCCTTTCTTTTTGGTAACGTGATACTTAACAATTTTACTCCTACATGCCCAATTTTTGGGGAGACAAGTGATATAAGATTCTCAGCTTAAAGCAGATTACAAAAGGTTATACTAAACTTATCAGGAGAATGATCCACTTGGAGTAATACAAAGGCAAATTGTCTGGATTTGTAATTCCGAATGCTATCTGAATGAAAAGAGAAAGAACTTTTACTTTCCTTCCTCACAGACCTGTTATCATACCCACCGACTTGCCAGGGTCAAGCCTGGGGTGAACCTCCTCCTCTTGCCGTCCACGTGGTGCATTCTGGGCACCGCCCTGCTGACCGCCGTATTGCCTTTGTGCTCCGGCTGATTGCTTTCCCTTCCTCTTATTTTCCTCAATGACTCGAAGCTCTTTGGCCAGGGTAGCGAAGTTTACAGTCCGGTGGCTGCGGTTCCCATGGTACTCGCAGAATGCAACTGGAATTTCTCCCTGCGGCGGCTTTCTTGGCTGAGGAAGGTATCCTTCTCTTACTGCAGCAGCATACTTCCCTGGGTCAATGTAGACAATGGTCCTTGCCCCCTGATGCTGCGGCCCCTGAGAGGAAGATCCGGCGGTCGACTTGTAATAATATGGTTTGTATCTTGACCCTCCTTTTCCGGCATTCCTCGTGCCCCTCTTTCTTTTCTGGTGCTGCCGCGCTTTGAAGCTATCTGCTAGCTTTAGCCTTGTTTTCTGCTATCTCAGATTTTAAAAAATCATGGATCATTTCAGCTAATTCCCCATGAGTTTTCGGTGCTTTTGTTGCGATCTTTCCAGCAAGCCGAGGCTGGGCCAAACCGTTACCAAAGGCTTTAATCAAGATTTTCTCATCGATATCATCGATTTCTGCGACCTTCTTATGGAAGCGCTCACTGTACTCCTTCACAGTTTCCCCCTTTCGCTGCTTGACGTCCATCAACTCTATTGTCTCTTTTTTCACCCTCTTGCTCGCACGAAGTATTGTTGAAATTCCTCGGTTAGTTGCTTGAAGCTGGTGATGGACTGCGGCGGTCTTGTGGAGATCCATCCCAATGCTCTCTTCGAAAGCGTTCCAGGGAATAAATTGCAGAGAGCGAGGGAGCTGATCCCTTGAGTGTTCATGGCAAACATGAATTTCTTAATATGTTGGGCGGGGTCTCCTGTCCCATCATATTTCTCAATTGCCGGAGCAACGAAGTGCGGCGAGAGTTTTGCTTTTCTTATCCTTTCTGAGAAGGGGTACAAGCTCATGTCTATCTGGTCGTCCTCTTCCATTTCCTCCTCACTAACGACTGAATTGTATTTTCGATCTTTACTTTCTTCGCCATTACTACATCCGGAATCCTTGTTTCTCAACTGTTCTATAGCCTCAGTCATTTCGTCCCACTTCTTTTGATACTCCTCATCTCTTTGCATTAATTCCTGTTGTAGAGTCTCGTTTCCCTCCACAATCTTCTCGTCAATTGATCTGACTAGTCCCTTCAGAATTTCCTCGAGATCTTTCTTGGAGATGGCTTCTGGCATCTCCGAACTCATTTCTTTTTCAACGCGATCGCTATTCTCGGTAGTGCTCTTCGGTGTCTTCTTAGATCTTGGAGCCATTTCTCATATACAGAACCTGTAAAAGATTTCATTAGTCATTTCTAAATTCCCATTACGAATCGTCACAGATTACTTCCCTGTTTCTATGTGGTCTCATGGTTGCTTCTTGCTGTTCGTTTCTCACAGACGGCACCAAATGAAACTGTATGTCGTATCTCAAATATAATCCGATCTGATTTACTATCCTACGTTACCTGGTCTCGGTTATAGAATCTCATAAGAAAGAGAGAGAGAGAGAATCTTTTGCTAGAGTCAAGTGCGAGTTTTACTGCCAAATGTTACGTGTCTTATTCCATGGGGGTACACTCTTATTTATAGAGTCTTGGGGCCTGGTTTTATGTTGCCAGCCTGTATTTTACATGTATAAGTACGATTTTGTCCTCCCTAACATCTTTTGACAGACCACAGGCGGCCGACCACACTATATTTCGTCTTGCCTAAGTCCTACTTCCGTCCGCCCGGGGGCGGCCGGATGTTTTATGTATTCTTACTCCCATCCGGCTGGAAGCGGCCGGATGCTCCACATGTCTTTTTTGGCTTGGTACCATTTCTTCCCTTCTCAATACTCCTCCATGAAATGCACCTCCATCTGGCTCTTGACTACCTTGGACCAATACTTTATAGCCTCATCCACTTCTCTCGTCTTATGGAAAAACCTCTTTGAATTCAAATCAACGTTGGTGTTAATGTGACAATGATAGAGTAGATGAGCGTGTGCCGGAAAACAAAAGGGAGAGATTTCATAAGACCATGCTCCTTGTCGGTCACAAATGCTAATCACTCACATCTTTCAATCAGTAGCTCCCTCAAGTTCATTAGGACCCAAGTGTACCTTGCTTCATCCTCACTACATAAAAATGTGTATGCAATGTTAAAATTCATTCAAGGAGAAGTCATTCCAACTATCTCTAGAAGCGGCACATTGTACGCATATTAGTCTTGTTTGTACGATCAATAATGACGACATATGAAAATCCATAGAAAAGCTTCACGGATGTTGAGCTAGCAAACATGACATACCCGATGACATCCTTATCATCTATATAAAATAAAAACATATACTTTAATACTATGAAAAGTTTAAAATGTTAAACAACAATAAAATGATATGGTCACAGGAACGAACCTCGACGACTGTTATAGAATATGTGATACTTGTGCTCCTTAAGGTCATCAACAAACACTTGCACAATTGAGCGTCCTCCCTTATGCTCCTTCGTTAACTGCTTGTTCAAATTGTAGATGAAGTTGATACCAATGGATAAATCAGAATTTTAATCCTTTAGTCACTACCACTACTCACGTGGGGCAGTACCTACCTTGTGAAAGTGATGGACCGCTTTCAACTCATCACCTGTCAATGGATGTCTAGCAAAATGTCCCTCTGGTCGCTTAGGCAAGTAGTGGTTGTGTCGTCCATCCTTCACAACCAATTTCTATCCTTTATGAGTGCGCTTATCGCTTATATGTGTTGTTCAAAATAGTGATTAAACTATCTTACGAACTAATGGGCAGTGAACCCAGTCATTGTAGTCCAACAAGGTCATATCCACAAGGACTTCGTAACTATCTCATCAATTATAAGCTTAGTGTTTCTGCAAGTATATAAAGAAATGGGTATATATGTAAATTAGGGTATTTTGGGGTTTTTGGTTATGATAGAAGAAATAAAAACTAAACTAACTAATCTAGGATAGGTGTATCTTGGGATAGGAAATTGCACCCGTAACCCTTTACTACCAATTGTGGAATCTTCAATAAATAGCTAACAACGGGAATTTAATTAATAGCCAATTATCTTGATCTATTAAATCTAACCAACTTAGATGGAAACCGACTGTTAGTTCGAGTCTCTAATTTAATCAGAAGCATTAAGCATAAATCTACCTTAAGTTGCAATAAGAACCTCATCTCAAAGTCATTGAAAATCGACTAACATTGATATAGTCCCAACGATATAGATTTCTACTTCCAAAAACCCATCCATGGAAATCCACACTAATGCTAAACTAATCGACGATATCAAACCAACCAATTTAACATAATGACAAAGCAAAACCTAAGCAAATCCTTAAATTAACAAAGACAAGCTTAAAGGCTATAATCACTCAAGAATCATCTTCAATTAAGAACAAGGACTAAAACATAGTATAAACATCAATCCAAGAGAGAAATAGCCATGGATAAGGTGTGGAGCTTCCATGGAGGTGGAGCTTTTACTTTCTCCTTCTTCTTCCTCTTCCTCTTCTCCTCTTTTCTCCTGTTCTGCTTTTCTTTTCCACACTACTACTTTGCTCCAGGCTCCCCCTATCTCTCTTTTTTCCGCATTTTTGAACATGAATCTACTGCATCTAGGGCTTGGTCTAGGTTTCCGTCCAGTGATTAAACCCGGACCACTCTCAAAATCATCCAGACTATCGCGCCCTCCTTTGGTCCGGGTTTGTATACCCAGACACAAACTGGGACCACCCTCGAATTTGTCTAGAAGCATGCTCGCTACTTTGGTCTAGGTTTGTATACCCGGACTCAAACCTAAATCACTTCTGATGATTAGTAGAAGCTATATCACTGCTCTGGTCCGGGTATAAATACTCGGACACATACCTGGACCATTCTTAGAAAAATGGTCCAAGCTCATTTTTTCTCCAGCTTCTTTGTTTTAGCTTTGATTTTGGATCTGTTTGCACCTACGCATTCCTCTCTTTGTCTACTTTATTTCTATATATGTTATTCTTCCTGTTTAAGCAATAAATGTGTAAATCACCAATAAAAGACAAAACTAGAGGAAAACTAGCTAAAGTGGAGAAATGAGAATAAAAAGTGTTGATTTAACATATGAAATGCACCCTTGAACATGTTCATTTGGACACTCTTCATACCCCCACACTTAACTTTTTGCTTGTCTTCAAGTATAACCAAGAACCCAAGCAAATAAGGAATGTGAACCATGCCTTATTAGTGGCATGGGTGTGCTCAGGGAAAAACAAAATATAGAGTTTCAAGGTATGATCCGGGTTGCTTCAAAGTTCTAAAGATTATGTGACTTGGAGAACTCTTACCATGGTGAACTTCTCTCAAGAATGGGCATTGAGAAGAAAACAAAAGGAAAAATAAAATTATTGAGTTTTTTTCACTTTTGCATAAAAGATGAAGAGATAAATGTTCGTATGTAGCCTTTGCATTTAAGAACACTCAACTCTCATTGTTGGTTACCAATGGCATCTCACAAGTTCCTTGGAGATTTTCATAATGAAACACTCCATAGCAATCCCTAGGAGAGAAGACATGAGGGTCTACCGCCGATGCTAGGGACCAGTCCGAGTAGAGGAAGTCCCAGCCCCAAGCCCAGGCCAGAGTTTATTCGATGGCTGGAGAGAGAGACCAATCTACAAACTGTGTGGTCACAGGTATTCTACAACTATCATCTCATTCTATTTTTTGTTTGTTTGATTCTAGAGCGACCCACTCTTTTATTTTAGCTGAGTTAGTGGGTGAGCTCGGTCTGCCTATTATACCTTTGGGTGTGGAATTATGTGTGCATAGTCCGCTAGTTAGAAACTCTTCCATGCTTCTAAATTTTGTTTGTAAAGATTGTATTGTGGTAGTGCAAGATAGGATTTTGTGTGCTAACCTCATCCCCATGAAGATGACAAGTTTTGATGTGATTTTGGGCAAGGATTAGTTGGTTGCCCACCATACTCATATTGACTGCGCTGCTATGAGAGTGAGATTTAAGGAGCCGGGTAAACCCCAGTTGACTATAGCGGGGAATGAAATCCCTTGTTTGCTGCCGATTATCTCAGCGAAGCTAGCATTCAGCCATTTACGAAGTTTCAGGACATCCCTGTGGTCAGAGGCTTCCCAGATGTGTTCCAGGATGACGTGCCTGGGCTTCCCCCTGTGGAAATCCCTGTGGAGTTCCCGATCTAGGAGGCAACACCTTGATTGACGAGAAACAAGCTGCATAGGACAATGATCATTACATGCAGAGTATCAGGTAGAAGCGAATTGAGGGTAGTTTTAAGGGTCAGAAGTGTATGACTTTGGATTGAGCAACGACGGCATGATTCGACTGAGTTGCGGTTGTGTATCCGTGAGTCTTATCCCAATCTGAAGGAGAAGATACTTCAAGAGGCTCATTTCTCAGCCTTATCCGTCCACCTTGGGTCGTCGCAGATGTATAAGGACTTGAAGGTTCATTTTTGGTGTAGCGGGATGAAGAAGAATGTAGCTGACTTTGTGACTAGATTCTTGACCTGTCAGAAGGCTAAGTTCGAGTATAGAAGACCCAGCAGATTAGTGTGGCCCAAGCCTATTCCTTGCTGGAAGTTCAAGGACATTTTTATGGATTTCGCTATCGGTTTATCACCGACTAAGGGAGGACTGAACAAGATATGGGTCATAGTTGACCGTTTGATGAAGGTGGCAAAGTTTGTGCCAATGAAGGATACCTGGAAGGTCCCTAAGCTAGCGGACTTCTTCCACAATTCCTATCTAGATTTTGGGGGCGGATTCCGGAGGCCTTGCGTACCAAGCTAAAGATGAGTACGGCTTTCCATCTTCAGACCGACGGTCAGAGTGAGTAGACCATCCAGACCTTGTAGGACATGCTTCGGGTATGTGCTTTGGATTTTTAGGGGAGCTGGGTTGAGCGGCTACTTGATAGAGTTTGCATTCAACAACAGCTTCCGCCCTTATGCTGGGACGAGGCTAGTGAGACAAAGTTCTTAGGGCCTGAGTACCTAGAGCAGAGGATGTCCTACAGATCCATAGGAACATAAAGGCAGCCCAAGATAGACAAAACTCCTACACCGACATGAAGAGGAGAGACACAGAGTTTACTATTGGTAATAGAGTGTTCCTTAGAGCGTCACCCATGAAGGGCGTCTACCGATTTGGGCAGAAGGGCAAGTTGAGCCCTAAGTTTGTTGGGTAGTATGCTATCACAAAGCAAGTGGGCCCATTAGCTTACATGTTGGATCTGGCTGCTGAGCTTGGGAGAATGCACAATGTCTTTCATGTTTCTCAGTTGAAAAGGTATGTGCCTCACCCTTCACACATTCTAGAGCCCGAGAGGCTAGAGTTAGACCCGATTCACAGACATGAGGAAGTACCGCTTCGCATCCTCGATATGAAGAAGAGGGAGACCAGAAACAAGACTGTTAGCATGGTCAAGGTTCTTTGGTTGTAACACCCCTACTGCTAATCCTCTAATTATTGTCTAATCGTCTCAGTCACCTTACTATCGCAGTGGAAATACAAGTACAAACGGCGGGTTATACAATGCCGTTAGCCGCCAATACGACTAACAAGGCCTACTCTACATACCGCGACGGTCTGATAAATAGAAATACAACGAGCTTCCATAAATACTTCCCATTACATCTACATCGTTTACTTACAACATTTGATTACTGAGTATACAAAAATGATAATCCGAATATATCCCTTCTTGCAAGTCTAAACATAACTATTAGTTTATCAACCTACTCATTCTACCAAGTTCACAATTCCAAAATATCCAAAAGGGTATACCACATGGTACACCGGCTACTCAAAAAGGCTATAAGCCGTGTACAACTCAGTACACCATTCTCATTCTACTAACTACACAAAAAGTATTCATCTCGATCTCAACACGACCATCATCCTTCACGAGTACCTGGAAGAAATAAAAACAATGCCCCAAGGGGCTCAGCAAATAGCTGGCATGAAATTCACATACCCCGCGTGCTAACCGGGGTACGCCGACTACTTTGTCGAATACATGAGGTTCATTTTTATAAATGCATACATGCTACTACGAATAACATCATAGTCATACAAGGCACATACATAGAAGAGTACCATACATACAAATGGAAGATGATTCACAAGTCAACCAAACATAGTATTACACATCTCAAGTTCTTACTTCATTCTTTGTTAGTCAATTACCCATCCGGGTTATTCGGATGTTCTTTACTCTTTTACTCGGGACCATACCATTTACACTAGTCTTGGTCTTCATCATACATTTACTTCCTTTCTTACATTATACTCAAGTCAAGTCGGTGTGACCTCCGGGCAGAGACTACGCCGTCTCACTACCGGTGTCTCGTCATC
This sequence comes from Limonium bicolor, assembly GCA_023374045.1. Lineage (NCBI taxonomy): Eukaryota > Viridiplantae > Streptophyta > Magnoliopsida > Caryophyllales > Plumbaginaceae > Limonium > Limonium bicolor. Next base: position 455,782,879 of record CM041776.1, on the reverse strand, counting down.
CTCACGTGTGGCTGAAACTATATCGGACTTCTTACATACTCCAATTTACCAATTTACTTAAGGTTAGAAGGGTTACATAGTTTGTGAGTTAGTGAGAATCATTTCACAATCACTAAGTCAAGGTTAGCACATTTGCACAATCACAATCAAACACTTCATCAACAATCATATCTTTCATGAATTATACAAACTTTAAAGTTCAAGCATAATTCAAAAGGTAGAAACAGCACAAGCATAAGGAAGTGCAGTAAATCCGATTCGTGCATTTTATCTTGTTTAGGTGATAGCAGGCAACACACAAACACACAAATCAGAGTAACTTCGGTAGTATACAGGGCATGAGAAAATCATACCGTTCACCATCGTACCTGGACTGCCGACTTTCCTTCGTGCTTCAAGTATTCGATTCCTATACATTCATGGAATTGTACGGTTAATTATCTATCGTTAACCTAACGTTCATTAATGTTTCCTGATTTACAATTGCTAGTTCCTTACAACTCGTACTTAATCACACAAATCATTACTTCTAATTATTTCTTAAGCTTGTGTTCAAAGGTTCATATGTGCATATTTTTTCTTCTCACAATCATTACTCTCCTAATGGTTTACTACTTAAGCCCCATATTTTTTTTATTGACCTGACCGATACCAGGGTCGGTCGAAGTTAGTAGGTGGGGTATCAAAAATTCAACTTTGACCGACCTTTGCAAGATCAGTCCTAAAGTCATTTGAAGTCAGAAGACTCCCGTTCTGAAAATTATGACCCGGCCGATCCTACCAAGGTCGGTCCTAGGGTTGGTCGAAGTCAATAAGATTTCTGGGTTGACGATTTTGACTAGACCGACCTTCCCAAGGTCGGTCGAAGTTAGTAGACTTCCGGCTTTAAAGTTCTAGCTCGACCGACCCTCCCAAGGTTAGTCCTAGGGTCAGTCAGAGCCAGTACTACTCATTTTGACTTTGTTTCAAGTCCTTTCTTCTACCTATTTCTTTCCTAATCTTTTTCAAAGTATTCTAAACATGTTTAACACCAATTTGGAACCCTAAACCTTCCTATATCATCTATTTACTCAATTTCTCAAGTCTTGGTTAAATTACACAATTCCTCTACTCTTAATCTTCCCTCTTAAGTCCTTACTACAGGTTTTGTTCCCTTTCTTTTCACTAACTTAATGGTTCTTCAACTAATGCATTACTAGTGTTCATAGCATTGTGTTCACCTCACATGCTACTCCATTACCTAACTCTCCCAATTTAGTTTCCAAAGTGGTTAACCACTCACATTAAGCCTAGAACACATCTAGTTAATCCTAGGTTATTCCTTCTCCTTAAAACACTTTAGCCTTCTGGTTTCCTAGGACAATTTTGATCGAGTTTCCCCTAGTATTTTAACATTGCCCACACACAATTCAATTCACCTACTCCATTTCCAATATCCACATCAATTTAAGCACTAACAACACTTTTTATTCCTGCACACACATACACTTATTCCAGCACCTAAACAACTTGGCTCTAAGGCCCTCAAGCATCTTGTACACAACACTAATATACCCCATTACTTTGCTCAACATTGCAGTAGCATTAAAAAGCTTTAAACAAGGGAAATTTCCACGTACACAACATTAAAAATCTGTACAAGGTAAATTCATTACCTTAGTGCTCTAGTTTCTTTTCTTTCTTCTTTCTTTTTCTTGCTCTTCCTTTCACAACCGGTTCAAAGGGGTTAACTCCCCAACGCTACAGCTTTGCCCAACAAAAAAATACTACTTAATAACTAGCTCTTAAATTAATCTAGAATGTAGAGCATGTTTAAGGCATTAAAGGGCATTACCTAGCCACTTCTAAGTTAAAGAAAACGGCTAGAAAAATGAGTTTTATGGTTCTTTTCTTACCTTAAAACAACTAGAGAATGAATTGGCTTCAAATGGTCTCCTTTAGTCTTCAAATGGAGCTCTAGGCATGGGAATTAAGTTCATGCTTTTGGATTTTTGAAGGGTGGAAAATGATCCCCAAGGAGAGAGGGATTCAACGGTGCGGTTTGTATGGAATTTGACTAGTTTTAAACCTTCAAAGATGGGAGAGAATGAGCTTGATGAAGAAGGATTCTCAAATCTCCATGTCTGGCCAAGGGAAGAAGAAATGGAGCTCCAGGAAGAGGGGGGGGGGGGGAGGGGAAATCGTAAGAGAGGTTGGGAGTAGAAGAGAGAGAGACAAGGTAAGTAGTCTTGTACTTTATCTTGCTTTTACTTTTATTCTTTTCGTCCTTTTACTAACTAATACACATAAAGTTTGGGAGAGGGGCTGGAAAATCTTCCACACACACACACACACATGGGTTTCAGATTTTTTTTTATTTACAAACGGGGAGGTTGTTTTGGTCTTATTACAATTAACACCCCGCAAGTTCTCGTTTTTTTCACTATTGACTAACCGGAACCCGTTTTCCAGAATTTTTCCGTTTATTTAATTTTAATGGCTCTAGGCCTTTACTAACATTTAATTATAGCTTATGGTTGAGTATAATTTATATGAGTCTATTAAACCCGCTTAAAGTCACGTTTTCCCGGTTTTCTCGAAAAACGTGCTTTAAGGCTTGTCTGCATTTTTACCCATTTATGGATCTGTTTTCTTCAGGAATCATTCCCACATATTTATTTAGACATAATTAAGCTTCTAAAATTATCATTAGCCTAATTAATCACTATTTTTAAGTCCAGGGTATTTCAATCTACCCCCTTAAGAAACTTTGCCCTCAAAGTTGGTCAAAGTTAGTGAGTTCCTATCTTTACTCCTTTGACATCTCAATTGTCAACAAACATACATTACTACCACCTTACAAGATGTTCACATTCCATACACTGCAAGCAGAGCACAATGCAAGCGCAATACAATCCACTACAAGCATATACCATGCAAGCACAATACAACCATACCATTCAATACACTACAAGCGCAATACATCCATACTCCACAACTACACTCCAGTTGCTACATTCTTTTTCAATATAATGCAAAAGCTAACTCGAAGCAATGCAAAACAAAATGGATCTACCCCTCTAAAAATGGGTACGCCTTGTACCCGCTACACACTAGACAATTTAGTCCACAAATAACTGTGGGTACTTCACTTTCATGGCGTCTTCTAATTCCCAAGTTGCTTCTTAAACATCGTGGTTAGACCACAAGACCTTCACCATTCGCACTCTCTTATGGCCAGTCTCACTAGTCATAGTATCAAGGATTCTCAATAGAGTCTCGACGTAGCTCATCGTCAGCTCAAGGGATAGATGTTCGGGCTCTAGGACATGAGAAGGATTGGCTAGGTACTTCTTGAGTTGTGACACATGAAAGACATCATGAACACGCCCCAACTTCTCAGGTAAAGCTAACTTGTAGGCTACAGATCCAACTCTCTCCGTAATCGCATATGGCCGTACAAATTTCGGGCTCAGCTTTCCCTTCTAGCCAAATCAAAACACGCCCTTCATCGGTGAAACGCGCAAGAGCACTTGATTGCCCACGGTGAACTCAAGGTCACGTCGTCTCACATCCGCTAGGATTTCTGTCTATCTTGGACTACTATCATATTCGCTCGAATCAACTAATCTTTGGCTTGTACTTGTTCAAGATACTCCATTCCAATAATGACCGCTTCACTCGACTCATCCCAACACAAAGAGGTACGACAAGGTCTACCATACATGGCTTAGAATGATGACATCTTAATCGAAGCGTGATAGCTGTTGTTGTAGGAAAACTTGATTAGATGAAGCTTATCAATCTAGCTCCCCTGAAAGTCCAAGGCACATGCTCTAAGCATGTCCTCTAGGGTATGGATGGTCCTTTTTGTCTGACCGTCAGTGTGTGGATGAAACGCAGTGCTAAGCTTCAACTCAGTACCCGACGCTTCTCATGTAGCTCTACAGTATCTCGATAGAAATATGGTATTACGGTTAGATACTATATTCTTCGGGACTCCGTGGTGTCGAATGATCTCCCGGTCGAATAGCTCACCAAGCTTCGCCACCTTCCATGTGTCCCTCATCAGAATGAAGCGGGCAACCTTGGTTTGGCGATTGACTACTACCCAGATCTTGTTGAGTCCTCCCCTGGCAAGTGGGAGTCCTATAACAAAATCCATGGAGATATCATGGAATTTTCATTCTCGAACTAGCATAGATTGTACCATTCCGCCCGGTCGTCGGTGCTCAAACTTCACTTTCTGGCAAGTGAGACACCTCAAAACATACATAGTAACATATGTTTTCATCCCTGACCACAAAAAGTATCTCTTCATGTCTTTGTACATTTTAGAGGCTCCCGGATGGTCTAGATAATGAAGAACAGTGTGATTCCCATAGAATGCGATCCCTCAGCTCAGCATTGCTTCGAGGAATGCATAGTCTGCCATTCAGCCGTATCAAACCATCTTCATGTAGCTTGAAGTCATACTTCCGGCTCTTAAATGTACCATCCTCGATCTTCTGTACGATTTTTTGCATATAAGGGTCGATCATCTAAGCCACTCGCACCTCATCAACTAAGCTAGAAGAAGTGAGTAGCGAATTGAGTGAAGACGTAATCTACCACCTTGACATGCTGCATGAGTATGCATCCCATGCCTTTACCAGATGCATCATAGTATACTTCGAATCCCTTTGTGCCCTCAAGAATGGTGATAATGGGCGCTGAGGTCAACGAGTCCTTCAAGCTCTAAAAGTATTTTGCACAGTCGTCCGTCCATACAAATGGTGCATCTTTCGTCATCAATGTTGTCATGGGCTTTACGACTTTAGAAAAGTCCTTCACAAATCTCCGGTAATAACCGGCTAGACCAAGAAGCTCCGGATGTCGGTAACAGTCTTAGGTCTAGGCCATGAATGTATTGTTTCAATTTTTGCCAGATCAACTGAGATGCCCGTGCTCGAGATGACATGACCAATGAAGGATACCTGATCAAGCCAAAACTCGCATTTGGAGAACTTCACACACAGTTGGTTCTCGTGTAGTGTCTCAAGTACTTTTCTCAGGTGGTTTTCGTGCTCTTCTACTGACTTTGAATACACAAGTATGTTGTCGATGAAGACTACTACTAAAGTATCCAACTAATCACTGAATAACCGATTCATCAAGTCCATGAACTTTGCTGGTGCATTCGACAAACCGAGTGGCATCACTGTGAACTCATAGTGTCCATATCTAGTACGAAATGCCGTTTTCTCAATATTTTGCTCTTTAATGGCAATCTAATGATACCCTAATCTGAGGTCAATCTTGGAGAAGACTGAAGCTCCCTTCAACTGATCGAACAGGTCATCAATGCGTGGCAAAGGGTATTTATTCTTTACAGTGACCGCATTTAGTTTGCGGTAGTCGATGTAGAGGTAGAGGCTAACGTCCTTCTTCTTCACAAAGAGGATCGGTGCTCCCCTTGGTGATACGCTCGGGCGTATAAACCCCTTGTCGACTAGATCACGTAGCTGCTCTTTAAGCTCTGTCATTTTTACCGGTGTCGTACGGTATCGTGCCCTAGCAATGGGACTAGTACCAGGAATGAGGTCAATCTCAAACTCTACTGCCCCTTGTGGTGGTATACCAGGTAGCTCTTTCAGAAACACATCTGGAAATTCTGATACAACTGGCACATCGGTGCTGAACTCTAGGTCTCTCTCTAGATCTTGCACATAGCACAGATCTTGGTTTTAAAATGCGCGTATCAGGCGCATCTGATGCCTTTGGATGCGATGCAAGCATCAAAACACATCCATGCCAGCGAGGCGAGTTTATTCTGGGTGCGCCTGTGATGCGCTCCGATGCGCTCTGATGCGCCCGATGCGACCCCGATGCACCCCAATGCGCCTTGAGCTTGTTTTTACCATAATTTCTTCGTTTGAAGTCCGTTTTTATTCATGATTGTACCTACATGCTTAGATATCAACCTAGTTTGACCCTATGCACTTATTGCTGGGTTTAGAGTAATAAAAAACTCAAGAACATCTAAAATTACCTTAAAGTAAGAATGAGCCTTGTGTGTATGTTTGATGTCTTTCTTGTGTACAATTAGTGATATGGTATGATTATGAGACTCATAGGGGTTAATGATCCAATCTAGAAAACCTATATCATTAAGGATTGGAAGAGAAATCCTTCAAGCTCTAAGGAAAAATTGTTGTTTTTTCATCTACTTATACTAGGACGAACTTGAGTGATGAGGAGGTAGAACTTGAAGAGTATATTGGCTCTTCTAATGTTGAAGATGATTTAGGATCTTGTGCGGATGACATCCAATAGGTTCATGTGGTTATATCTAAACGTAGTCTAATAATAAGTTTTGTTATAGTTAAAAGTTATTATTCTCTTGTGTGGATTGATTACTTTATACTTGTGTTTGGATGTTTTGTTCTCTTATGTTGTTTGGATTGAATACTTTGACACTTGATTACATTAGACTTGTGTTTAGAAGTTTTATTCCATTGTATCATAATATTACTTCATATGTATAAAATGTTGTCTACAAAAATTTAGATGTGATTTTTTAGTAATCTTCACATCAAAAACGGGATGCGCTCGCATCGACGCCTCGTGCATCACACATCACTTCTAGAGCCTAATCGCATCGGAGCACATCACACATTTTAAAACCAAGGCATAGATACACATCGTGCCCCTTTCTGAGATCCCAGTACATAGCCATAGCGGAGATGATCGTAGTCGAAGGCTCTCTAGGTCTCTAGCGGTATGAAATTGTAACCCTAGATGGACTCCAGAGCAGCAATCTATGCTTAGCGTAGAGGATTCACCCCTTATGCCACTCCGACCAGTTCATCTTGAATATCAAGTCGAATCGTAGCCCATTGAATTCAATGAAGGAGATAGGAAACTCTTTACCCTTGATTCGAATCGTGGAAGCATGGTAATACTTGGTACATCTTACTCGCTCCTTCGACGGGAGTGTAACCATGAATTCTGGCATCTCATCTGTGTCTAGCCCCAACCTTTTTGTGAATGATGGTGAAACAAAGGTATGAGAGGCGCCGGATTGAATAATACAAAGGCATCAATGCCATTTACCGGGAAGGTACACGTTAGGATGGTGCCGCTCTTATTGGTTTGTGCTTCGGTGAGTATAGTTAGGTTACCTTCAGTATCGAGTCCACAACCTAATTATTTATAAGTTTTATAAGTATTGATGGTATAACGCAAGTGGAAATTAATAGCCAACACTACTTTTATTGATAAATCATCCATCATACATATTGTGTCTCTAGTACACATCACTAATGCATTACATACCATTACAAGGTCAATGCTTTCTAAAGGTAAGGTTCAGGCGTCCTGGTTTCATGTGCGTGGCATTGATTTTTGTTGGTGGTGCCATATTCAACTTGATCTTCTTGATACCGTGATACAACATTCTCGACTTTTGACCCATGATCAAGACATCTCCTAACTTAAGTACAATCTTTTCTACGAGGTCCAAACGCTTCTGCTCGCTATACAAGAGATTCAGATGTCTCATCCTTATCTTGGTGTAAGCCAAGTCGTCCTTCTTTCTCATAGAAGTTGACGATGCGTAGGTCTGCTTCAAGTGTAGGGACTAGATCATCTTCTAGTTGTTGTGCAATTTCCATGGTCATGTAACAACCGTTTGAGATTCTTTTGGTATATGTGGTGGTGTTGCTCCATCTTCCGCTTGCGTCTTCTGGTATATCTTGGTAAAAGGGTTCCAGTCCTTTCCCTGCACATCATTTTCAACTTCATCTTTGCTCCACCGGGGAATTCGGGTGTATAAAATCCTCCTGGACCCGCTCCTTGCTGCTTGCAACGTCGGATGATGGCAATTTGCGCTTCAGATGTTAGGAATATTTTAAATAGTATCATACCTGGTCGGATAACCTGACACTACTCGTTGGTGATGTGTTAAGTGGTGATGTCGGTATCTTCAAGGTTTGGGTCGTTTGATGGTATTGGGTAGCAGATATCAAATTTTCCTAAGGTTGTAAGGTTGATCTAACATAAGTTTAAGGTTTACTAGCTCAATTCATGCTCAAATTCATACTTTAATTCTACTCATTCATGCATTCACATAAACAGGTAATTCAATATTTTGACATGCTCTTCAAGGATTAAAGGTATTAGTTAGTACCTAGGCCTGTCTTCAGACCGGTCCCATCACGATCAATGATGTGCAAGGTTGGCTACCTCTGTGGTGTGCCCTTCTGAGCACCTCGGGACCCCTGTCCCTAGGAGGTCTGCTGGGCCTGAGCATCGCCAGATGCAACCTTCTTGCCTTCTCTCTACTTGTAGCCCTGGTAGTTGCCATTAGGCCTTGGGTTGGTAGGGCATTCAGACACTCGGTGTCCAGTCTTCTAACAACAGAAACATCGGATCTCTCTACCTTGGCAATCTGTGCCGGGGTGATCTTGGTTGCATTTTCTACAGACGTAGCTACGACCATCGGAGTGGTTCTTACCATAGCCGAAACCAGAACCTGAGACTTTGAGAGTTAGCACATTCCGTACGATAACACTAATTATGAATTTCACACATGTACGAGTTTAAATTCAGAATCTTACCCTTGGGTGTCTGAGATCTCAGTGGCTTTGCAGCCACCGGTGCAGAATAAGCAAGCTATAACGGCTCAGTTGTTTTGCCCTTCTCAGCATGGGCACTGCTCTCCCTGGGTGTATTCTTTTGTGACTGCAGGAAAAACTCCCCTTTCTCTTCTTCCAGTTCTTACCCTGACTCTGCTCCTTTTAGCTGGTGTTCTTGTTGTTAGCCTTGCGCTTAAGCGCTTGCTCTTTATCCCTCAGCTGACATGTGATCTCAAACGAGATGCAGCATGACAGCACTGCAGAAGTTTTCAGGTATTAGATGGTATTGTTAAATATCGAGGTATTAATTTATGTATTGATAGTGGTACTAAGGGTTCAAACTAATTTTTACCTGAAGGGAGGTAAATCGGGTGTACCCCATGCCATACCGAAGGTGATGGCTTAGACCGCCATAAAAGTGATCGACCAAGACCTGGCCGATGTACCCAAGGTCGGGCAGTAGTCGTAGAATAGAGGTGGAGGTACAGTAGTATTCATCAACTAAAATCTTCTTCGTCATCTTCTAGGCGTCGAGCTCTAGACGCTTCTTTGTCTTGACGTGCTCTGGATAGTATTTTGATCGGAGAATAGCGGTGAAGGATTCCTAATCAAATGTAGGGTCATCAACATACTCACCCTTTACAAGCTTCCACCAATCCATAGAAGCATCTTTGAGGTAGTAGGTGGCTATCCTCACTCGAACTCCAGTAGGAGCCTCGAGAGTCTCGAAAGCCATCTCCATCTTGAAGATGTAAGCTTCAAGTTTGGTGGTCGCTCTCGCCCCTAAAGCACGGAGGTCGGAGATCTGCGACTGCCTTTACCCAATTCACGTCTCTAGGCGGTGGGGTGGGATTGGTCCTGCCTCACTTTGCTGGTTCTGCTGTGTCTGCTGTACAACCGCAATTACTTGTGGTAGCATCTGCGCAACCATGGCAGCGACGATCTCAGCTATCGTCTACGTGCCCAGCTCCTCAGCCGACTCTCCACGACCTTGACCTTGACCACGGCCTCTTCCCGACATCAGAACAAGTAACAATTATATTAGGCACTACGACCATGTGGTCTTAAGTTTAAGCAATGGTATTATCCTTGAAGACGTTAAAGGGTATCCATTGTCATTAACGGTCATTCACAGTTAGGTTCCTACTCCTCTGTCATAAGACGGGTTATAATCCTTACTCGGTAATCCCTATGCTCGGTAATTGCTAGACATCAGAGTGTTACTATGCTCTGATACCACTTTTTGTAACTGAAACTCGTAAGCGCTCCTGATGTGTCCCCGACGTGTCATGGACGTATCGTGGACTCTTAATAAAACTTGATAGTAACACATTTTGATTGAGAATTTACACACACAAAATTCACTCAACCTCTCTTGCCCCACACACGGACTCCCGGGACAGTTTTAACTTTACCCCTAAAGTCGTCAACCCTCTCCTGACTATCAGCCTACGGTTCACCGACCGTTCCTCGACCGGTCGTCCTGTCAAATACCCAGTGCATTGACACTCTAAACCAGCCCTCCCTAGCTCACCAACTCTAGAGCACTTATACACACTCCTAAGTCTGGTCCACACTTGCCCAGATTATCTCTATCTTTTCTCTCGTACAAGGCTTGTGTATCAAGGAACATTAAAGCACGTATTTATACAAGTTAGTTGGGATGCCAACTAACAACCTAGGAGTTGTAGACTCTAAGAGTAGAATACTCATTCATCTACGAATATAATAGCCGCACCCTACTACAGATTTTCTTTCAACTTGATTTGGAGCTACCAGCACACACGTGGCCTTGTGAATGGGAAAGTTGGCGGCGCGTCCCCCAAGTGGTCTATCACCACTTGCACACTTCAACTTGTATGAACTTGTCTGGCTCATTAATGATCACAAATGCTCTCTTCTAAAGTATTACGGCTATGTAATGATGTTCATCAATAGCCTTTGTTTATCTTGTTATCTTGCACATTAATGAGATACACCTTTTGTCATGAGTTTGTCATGAGCAAGTTGCTTGTGTGGTTGTGAATAATCTGAGTGAGTTTGTCGATGTTGCTAACTCCGTTTGGTCTTTGTTTAATGTCTAATGTAAGAGATATGTGATGGTGTGGTTCTTGACTGCTTGTGTCTTGCTAGAAGTTCTCCGGAGCTCTCGCCGACAGGTGCCCGACTGGTAGAGCACATGTCATGGATTGAGCGCGCTTGCATCCATGTGTGCTAAGCCACTAATGACTTGAGTGCGCTTGCAACCTTCTGTGCTAAGCCACTTATTCACCTGTCTATCTGAAATCATGAATCTTGACACACGCATTAGATAGACAACACAAGGTTTGCTATCATCAAAACTAAAGGCTCTTGTCTTAATAATTTCCCCCTTTTTGATGATGGCAATCTATACACTTATATGTACTTGGCAAACAAAAATTGAGAGATTCCCCCTAAGAAGGATTCCCCTTGAGTTTATTAAAGGTTTTTAAGAATGAAATTTTTTAACAAATGATAGCAATAAGTGACAGCTTTTATGTTATATCACAGATAAAGTTTCATTCAGATGATACATAATACAAGGAGGATAGACATAGTCACAGGTATTCTCACAAAGTATAAATACTTTTCTTTCCCCCTTTGCCATACAGCAAAATAGGGAGCAACTACACGACGTAAGATGTTGTGAAGGCCATGACATTCCATAGATTACAAACTATAAAATATGATCAAGGTAATCTAGATGGAGTGACGTAGTTGAGGATCCCATTCATAATCCTCTGAGCAAGTAGGCTCTTCCTCCGAAAAATTGGCTTTGATCCAAGAAGGTTTGGCTTTAGTTGGGTTGATCAAAGGTGATTCAGCTGTGGTAGAAAGGTCAGACTCGTCTAAGTCTATGAAGAACTTCATGCAGTCTGGTTGAACATAGTTGTGGGCGACGTATTTCTTTGGGTGTTTGGTGGTCATAAACTTGCCAATGGTGGAGTGAATGGTTTGCTCATTCCAGCTGGTTGAGCTTTGTGGGTATTGAGCCATTTCGTCAGATGATTGTGAGTGGTAAAAGGAGTAAGCAAGTTTTATAGACACTTTGGATGTGCTCAACAATTGATTAGTGAGTGGCATTTAATGAGGTACTACATCTTGTGGGCTATGTTTGTAGGTTTTTTAGGTGTCAAGGTAAGAGATTGGATTAATGGAATGGATGGGACTAATATCTCATATCATTATGTAATTTTTAATCAATGAAGAAGCAACCAAGAAAATAAATTATTTCGTACCCATTATAAGCATTCAAGTAACAAGAACCTATTGCATTTGCATTGATACTTTGAAACAGATAGTCAACAGCAATTAAAACATTTGAGAAAAAAATCTAGTCCTAACTTCTAACTCACAGTTTCACTTAAGTCTTTAGGAGACAAAGAACGCTCAGGCCTATGTGAGAATCTATAAAATCTATTGCTCCTTGAACCATGTGATGAACACTTGGTTCAGCGGAGACAGCCTGCACACCTGTGAGAGTGACTCTCACTCGCTGAAGAACGTCCCGAGTTGAAGTATCCAGACTGGACCCCGACCTGTTGTGTATCGGTGAGAGACTTCTCCTCCTTTTAATTCCTGAAGCTCTTGCCATCGGTCTAGGCTCTGACCTTGCATCTTTGGTCTTCGTGGGGTTATGGACAGCCATGAGCTTATCTCCCTTTGTCTTTATCCCCATTTTGGATAGCATCTCAGAGCAGATGCAGTCCTGAGCGGTGCGCGCGTACTCGTGGAACCTGTCGGTGTACACTCCACTCTCTACAAGTGCCGTGGTGACCACTCCCCTATGCACCAGATCTTGGTTTACTTGACGACTCTCATCTAGAGTGGGGAGAATCATGGCTGGTAGATCGATTTTCTCCTTGATCTTGAGTGCGAACAAGAGCCTTACATCCCGAGCATTGACAATGTGGGTGCGCTGGTTCCTTGGGGTGATATTGTGGGTGACTAAGTTGAAGAGGACTCTCTCGGTGATGGACATATCCACAGCATTTGAAGTTTTTCATCATTGCTCCTTTGTTGAGCATGTTTACCATCTTTCCTCCTTGGTGTCCTAAGTCATGCCAAGTTGTATCCTTGGGGATGATCAGACCTTCTGGATTTAGGTTGTAGGTCTTGGAAATCCAAGACTTAGAGACAGTGACTTGAGTTGTTTGAACCATTGAGTTGAGGTAGTCGTCATCTTCATCACCCTAGAGTGGTCCAAGTGTAACACCCCTACCGCTAATCCTGTGCTTACCGTCCAATCATCCCTTAATTCTATCAGTTCGCAGCGGAATACTACTACTTATTACGGCGGGTGGTACAACGCCGCTAACCACCCATACGGCTAGCTAGGCTTACCTTACTTACAGTAATGGTCTGATGATCATAGTATACCGAGCTACTAAAACATTGCTTACTGAATACAAAGGTAACATTCTTACATTCCTGGATCACCGAGTATTTTAAAGTATCGAATTACATCCTTTACCAATCTTCCCAAAAGAATGAGTTTCTACCAGCTACTCATCTATACCCAATCTCCATCCTATCAAAATCCAAAAAGGTGTACCCCATGGTACACCGGCTAATCAAAAACTACAGCCGTGTACTACTTAGTACACCATTCATCATTCATTGTTTACAATCCGAAAAGAAATCAAACTACACACTTCGTCTTCTTCATCCTTCTCGAGTACCTGCGTGTAGTAAAAACATCGCCCCAAGGGGCTCAGTAAAAGCTGCGCATAAAATCCGCATATACCGTGTGCTAGCTAGGGCACGCCGACTATTTGACGTCCACTAAACATGTGGTTCATTAATTTCATACATACATGCTTTACATACAACATACATGCATATACAATACATTATACAATTCAAGGCAACCATACAAATAGTGCACAAAATGCTTACCTTCGCAGTGTTAGCCAAGTTACGCATCCAGGTTATTCGGAATGCTATTTACTCTTTACTCATTACACATTCTTACTCGTACTTTACTTAATTACTTCCATTTACTTACTTACTCATTCTTATTTACTTACTCATACTCAAGTTAAGTCGGTATGACCTCCGGCCCAGGGACTACACCGTCCCACCACCGGGATTTACTTGACTCACCAATCCGGGATGCTACCCACTTAAGGGATTTAGGCCGCGGACCAGTTTAAAAGTCAGGAATTGGAGCCAACCTCTCGTGACTCCGCATCCTCACGCGTGGCCGAAACTATATCAGACTTCTACTCATTCCAATTTAATTACCAATTTAAGTTAGATTGGTTAGCTTGTTAGGAATCAGTTAGAAGTCCAATCACAAACATATTCGGTCACAATACAGTATATCATACATACACACACTCATTGTCATCCATACATTTCATGAATTATACAAACTAAGATTTAAGAAAAGTATTCACCACATACAACACTACATATTCACAAGTAAGCATGATAACTCCGATTCGTGCATTTATCTTATTTGGTGATCAATTAGCACACTACACACAAATCAGAGTAACCAAGATAGCATACGGGGCATGATGAATTCATACCGTTCACCGTTGTACTTGTATCCCAACGTTCCTTCGGTGCTCACAAATCAAGTCCTATAACATACATATGTTCGAGTGATTAATTTAGCTATCATTAACTTAATTCGATTACTCTTGCGTTTCCTAAGTCATACTAATTAAGTCCTTTCCATCCTTACACTTACTCATTACTTACTTACTCTTCTTTACTTTAAGTTTATTCCCTTAACATTGGTACATTGATACATGTACACTTATATATATATATATATATATAATATATATATATATATATATATATATGTATGTTATTTATTTTTAATTTTTTTTGTATGACTCGACCGACCTTACCCAGGGTCGGACCCAAGGTCGGTCGAAGTCAGTAAGGTACTACGCTGGAAAATTACAGGGCCGACCGACCTTGCCAAGTCCGGTCCCAAGGTCGGTCAATTCCAGTGAGTTTTGGTTTCGAAATTCTGGAGTCGACCGACCTTGCATGTCCGGTCCCAAGGTCGGTCCATTCCAGTAAGTTTCGTTACACGCGAATTTTAGGCTGACCGACCTTGCAAGTCCGGTCCCCAAGGTCGGTCCATTCCAGAAGGTTTTAAGACGGGAATTTTCTGGCCGACCGACCTTGCAAGTTCGGTCCCCAAGGTCGGTCCATTCCAGAAGCTTTCCGCCCTTTGTAAATCTGGGCTCGACCGACCTTGCAAGTCCGGTCCCAAGGTCAGTCCGGCCCAGTATTTGCATTTTTATTTCTGTTTTCAGTTCTATCTTTCACCCATTACTTCCCCATTGTTCCTACACTTATTCCCACATGTTTTATCACTAATTACCCACTCTAAACCATGTTGTTTCATTCCTTAATTCATTACACAAATCCTATACTAGCTTACACTCTTGTTCTTCCCAAATTCCATTCCAACACTCACATAGTTTCTTCTCTAGTTGCATTTTGCTACAGATTTCTACTCTAACTCCCTCCATCCATAACTCCCTCTTCTATTGTCGTTTCAAGAGTTTCTAATGCATTATACACTTCTCCTAAATTACCCCCTAAACTAACTCAATTAAAATCTGTTACAACCCTATACTTTCACCTAGTGTCTAGTTCATTAAGTGTTCTATTCTTAGGTAAATTTTGACATAATCTCAACTATATTTTTACACTCTCACCACATTGTTTATCCACACATTACTAACCAATTCACCTGTTTTCAATAACACCAATATACATAGCTCTCATACACAATACCAAGCACTAAATACTCTTTAAAATTCCTGCACTTAACAACTCAATCCCAATCTAGTTTGTGACAGTTTTTACACTCTTTCAAAGCTACAACACAACTCAATTCTTCCTCTACACTAAACTATTGTTCATTACCATTTTACAATACAAATTTTACTCTTTTAAACACTGTTACACAAGCACATAAAAGACTACACAAAGGTAAGCACAATTTACCTTGTTTCTCCTCTAGTTTTCTTTCTCCTTCTTTCTTGCTTCTTCCATTCCTCTTCCTCTTCTCTTCCCACCGGTTTGTAAATCAAATTCTTACAGTACAGCCCACACACATACACACCATTTTAATACACTAAAAACTAACCTTAACCATCATTCAAGTTTTAATGTAGGTTTTAGGGTTTAGAAATTATATTACCTTCCAAGGGTATGAGTGATGCTTGGAATAGCTCAAGAACAATATTCCTCACCCTCAAAGAGTGCCAAAATTGGCTAGAGTACAAAGGAGCAAGCCAGAGTTTAGCTTAAATTTTGTTTTGCCCTTAAGGCTAGAAAAACAATGGAGTTTCAAGAAGATTTTTACCTCAAAAGAACAAGGAGAAAGAGGTGGTTCTAATGGTAGTCTTGAAGCTCCAAATGCTCCATACCCATGGAGATGAAAGTTCTTGTTTTCGAATTTTGGAAAGATAGAAGTGTTGCTCTTGATGAGAGGATGACAATGGTGTAATGTTTACAATTTTTGGAGAAGGTTTAAGGGAGTAACAAGAGGAGGGAAGTAGAGGTTTTTTGTGGGTTCTCTCAATTCACCATGGATGTCACATGGGAAGAAGAAAGGAAGAAAAGAGAGTGAGGGAGGAGGTGAGTACGTGAGTGTGGGAGTTGTGAGGGTAGGAGAGAGAGTAAAGTGAGAGTGGGGGTTTACTTTATTATTTTGTTGTTTTGTAAATAAGAAGGGGTGAGTGAGTGTGTGAGAGAGAGGGGTAAGGGCCGGCTGGCACTAGCACACACACACACAACTTTACTTTTTATTTTAAAAGTGGACACATAAGTTTTGGTTATTTATATTTCTACCCCACAACTTCCCGTTTTTGACAGTTTTTACTAATTTCTCGTTTGATTGATTTTATTGGTTCTAAAGCTTCACTAATATTTATTAATGATTATTTAGTTGACCAAAATTGTTACGAGTCTATTTGACCCGCTTAAAGTCACGTTTTCCCGGTTACCTCGAAAAACGCGCTTTAAGGTTCGTTAGTGTTTTTAATCCATTTTAAGGATCCGTTTTCTTCGGGATTTGTTCCCTCATGTTTATTTATGCATAATTAAGCTTCTAAATTATTCATTAGCCTAATTAATCACTATTTTTTAATTATGGGGTATTTCAATCTACCCCCCTTAAGAAACTTTGCCCTCAAAGTTGCTCAAGGTTAATAGTTTAAGTAATTCTACTCATTAGGCAACCAATTGACTTAATGTGTCTTTCTACCACCTATAAGGTGTTTACTTCTTTCACATTGCAAGCATACACTATTCAAGCACAATACGCATTCACACACACCATACACCATTTCCATACATACCATCACACAGTACATCGATGTAATTCACATTACACATTACACATACATCATCCATCATACATACACATCCATACGCTACACATTACACATACATACATTCACATACCCAAACACTACACCTTACACATACATACATTCACATACCCAATTCACTTGCACTACATGTGCCATACAAAAATCTATTACAATACCTACACATTATGCAACGCTTACCCCGAAGCAATGCAAAAGCAAAAAGGCTCTACCCCCCTTAAAAGGGGTACGCCCCGTACCCGTATTACTAAATACAAGACTCTCTAGTCTATGAACAACTGTGGGTACTTAGCCTTCATGGCATCTTCCAACTCCC
Source organism: Limonium bicolor (assembly GCA_023374045.1). Lineage (NCBI taxonomy): Eukaryota > Viridiplantae > Streptophyta > Magnoliopsida > Caryophyllales > Plumbaginaceae > Limonium > Limonium bicolor. The sequence goes on along the minus strand of CM041776.1, from coordinate 455,765,570 downwards.
ATGTCGCTTCTTCGACATCATGGTTTGACCATAGGACCTTCACCATTCGTATAGACTTGTGGCGAGTGTCTCTGGTCTTCCTATCAAGGATTCTTACCGGGGTTTCAACATATCGCATAGTCGGCTCAATGGAAAGTCTCTCGGGCTCTAAGACATGAGAAGGATCGGCGATGTACTTCTTAAGTTGTGACACATGAACGACATCATGTACACGCCCCAAGTCCTTAGGTAATGCTAACCTGTAGGCTACAGATCCAACTCTTTCGGTGATAGCATACGGCCCTACAAACTTTGGGCTCAACTTGCCCTTCTGACCAAATCGGAAGACACCCTTTATAGGTGAAACGCGCAAAAACACTTGGTCGCCCACGGTGAACTCAAGGTCGCGTAGTCTCACATCCGCATAGGATTTCTGTCTATCTTGGGCTGCCTTCATATTGGCTCGGACTTGTTGCACTTCCGTTTGGACTTGTTCTAGATACTCCGGTCCTATGATGACCGCTTCGCTTGACTCATCCCAACACAAGGGTGTACGGCACGGTCTACCGTATAGAGCTTGGAAAGGCGACATCTTAATCGAAGCATGATAGCTATTATTGTAAGAAAATTCGATAAGATGATGCTTATCTAACCAACTCCCCTGAAAGTCTAAGGCACATGCCCGAAGCATGTCCTCCAGTGTCTGGATGGTCCTTTCTGTCTGACCGTCGGTCTGAGGATGGAAGGCGGTACTCAACTTCAATTCTGTACCCAACGCTTCCCGTGTAGCTCTCCAGTATCTTGAAAGAAATCTGGTGTCGCGGTCAGATACTATGGTTTTAGGGACTCCGTAATGTCTGATAACCTCCTTGTCGAATAGCTCTGCGAGCTTCACTACCTTCCAGGTGTCCTTCATCGGTATGAATCTGGCAACCTTGGTAAGGCGATCGACTACAACCCAGATCATGTTGAGTCCTCCCCTAGCAGGCGGGAGTCCTACAACAAAATCCATGGAGATATCATGAAATTTCCACTCCGTAACTGGCATCGATTGTACCATTCCGCCCGGTCTACGATGTTCAAATTTTACTTTTTGGCATGTCAAGCATCTCAATACAAATTCCGTCACATCTGATTTCATTCCAGACCACCAGAAGTACCTCTTCATGTCTTTGTACATTTTGGAGGCTCCTGGATGGACTGATAATGTGGAACTGTGTGACTCCCGCAGGATGCGATCCCTTAGCTCAACATTGCTTCGGGGGACGCATAGCCTGCCATTCAACCGAATCAAACCACCTTCGTGTAGCTTGAAGTCATACTTCTTCTTCTCAAATGTACCATTTTCGATCTTTTGTCTGATTTCGGTTAGGTAAGGGTCGCTCAACTAAGCGTCTCGCACCTCGTCAACCAAGCTAGAAGAAGCGAGTAGCGAATGGAGCGAGTGTGCTCGACGGCTCAGGGCGTCGGCTACGATGTTTGCCTTCCCTTCCTTATACTGTAGGTCGATGTCGTAGTCTGAGAGAAACTCCATCCACCTTCTCTGTCTTAAGTTCAATTCTTTCCGTGTGAATACATACTGTAAGCTCTTATGGTCGGAGTAGATGGTGATGCTTACCCCATAGAGATAGTGTCGCCATATTTTCAATGCGAAGACAATGGCTCCTAACTCTAAGTCGTGAGTCGGGTAGTTCTCCTCATGCTTTTTCAGCTGGCAGAAGGCATAAGCTACAACCTTGCCATGCTGCATGAGTACGCATCCCAATCCTTTGCCTGATGCATCGCATTATACCTCAAATCCCTCTGTGCCCTCTGGAAGAGTAAGAATGGGCGCTGAGGTCAATGAGTCTTTAAGGCTCTGAAATGATACTTCGCACTCGTCTGTCCATACAAATGGTGCATCTTTCTTCATCAGTGTAGTCATGGGCTTAGTGACTTTTGAGAAGTCCTTTACAAATCTCCGGTAGTAACTGGCTAGACCAAGAAAGCTCCGAATGTCGGTAACAGTCTTAGGTCTAGGCCATGATCGTACGGCTTCTATCTTAGAAGGGTCAACTGAGATACCTGCGCTCGAGATGACATGACCAAGGAATGATACCTGATCTAGCCAGAACTCGCATTTGGAGAACTTCGCATATAGCTGGTTCTCGCGCAGTGTCTCTAGTACTTTCCTCAAATGAATTTCATGTTCTTCTGCTGATTTTGAGTATACTAGGATGTCGTCGATGAAGACAACAACCGAAGTGTCCAACTGTTCCCTGAATAGTCGATTCATGAGGTCCATGAATTTTGCCGGTGCGTTTGACAAACCGAATGGCATCACCGTGAATTCATAGTGGCCATATCTGGTACGGAATGCCGTTTTCTCGATGTCTTGCTCTTTAATTGCAATTTGATGATACCCAGAACGGAGGTCAATCTTGGAGAAGACCGATGCTCCTTTAAACTGATCAAATAGGTCGTCGATGCGTGGCAATGAGTATTTGTTCTTGATTGTGACCGCATTCAGCTCGCGGTAGTCAGTGCAAAGTCGGAGGCTACTGTCCTTCTTCTTCACGAAGAGAACCGGTGCTCCCCAGGGTGATACGCTCGGGCGTATAAACCTTTTGTCTAGAAGGTCTCGTAGTTGTTCTTTCAATTCTGTCATTTCAACAGGTGCCATGGGGTACGGTGCCCTAGGGATGGGACCGGTACCTGGCAAAAGATCAATTTCAAATTCTACTGCTCTTTGAGGTGGCATGCCGGGTAGCTCCATAGGAAATACGTCGGGAAATTCGGATACAATCGGTACATCTTCACTGAACTCTAGATCTCTGTAACACCCCTGCTATCAATACAGTCATTAACGTCCAATCTCCTTACTCATTAGATGCACGCAGCGGATACCTACTTACAAACATTGGGTGATACAATGCCGTTAGTCACCCACGTGACTAACAAGGCTACTGATTCTACATACAGCATCGGTCTGATGGACCGGAATCCCGAGAACTACAAATCTACAATGCATTCTCCATTTACCAAATGCTACTACAATCTCCATTCAATACAATACTCCAAGTACAATACAATATAATCTATATACCGAGTTTACTAAGATCCTTATACAATGTACTATCTCTTCAAAGTTCATACATACTCACCAAGAGACTACTTACTACCCGTTCCTCACACGCTACTTACTTCCAAATACCAGGGTGTGCCTCCGGTCTCTTCCTTGACCATATTCGTTTCGGGTACCTGCACACTAAAAAAATGTCCCCCGAAGGGGTCAGCTTTCGCCGAGCATGATAACCGCATACCCCGCGTACTAGTGAGGGTACGCCGACCACTTGGTCGAATACATGCGGTTCATTTCATACAAGCATACATGCATACATGCTCTTACACACAGTACCATAATACTTACACAACATACATACATACAATTCAGTTCATACAAGGGATACGATATAAACCAACCAATACATACTTACCTCTTCCGAATTACACATACTCATTACATACAATATACAATTCTTGTTAGCTTCATTGGTCCACCCGGGTTAATCGGGTGGAGATTACTCTTTTACTCGTTACTTCATACACATACATACTCATACACATACTTACTTACGGATCCATACTTACTTACTCTTACTCTTACTCAAGTTAAGTCGTCGGGACCTCCGGCCCTGGGGACTACACCGTCCCACCTCCGGGATTTACTTGACTCACTAATCCGGGATGCTACCCATTTAAGGGATTTGGGCCGCGGACCAGTTTAAGAGTCAGGAATTGCAGCCAACCTCTTGTGACTCCGCATCCTCACGCGTGGCCGAAGCTATATCGGACTTGTACTCATTCCAATTTACTCACTTAAGTTAGGAGTTAGATAGTTAGGAATTAGCACAAGTCAACATCCAAGCCACAATAATACAATACAAATATACACATACATACGAGGTACAATACTTTACACAAGTACAATACGAGGTTCGAATACCATTCATCATCATTCATATATTTCATGAATTATACAAACTAGTGCTCAAGACAATAAATTTCAAGCACAACATAAGTCAAGCACAGGTAAGTGCATTATAATCCGATTCATGCATTTATCTTATTTAGGTGGTCAAATAAGCACACAAATCGGGGTAACCAGATTAGGATACAGGGCATGAAGAAATCATACCTTTCACCGTTGTACTTGTATCCCAACGTTCCTCCGGTGTTCACAATCACAGCCTAGGATATGCATACAATTGAATGATTAATCTACCATTATTAATCTTAACTCGACTACTTTTGTGTTTGCTAATCCGTACTTACTAAGGCTTTACATTCCTTACTCTTATATTTCATTTTACTTACTTTCCATTACTTGCCCATAATTTACATACCCATATATATACATATGTATAGGTGGGTATACATATATATATATAGTTATATAACTATGAACGAATACTGGAATGCCGTCCGACCCACCGTCCGACCCAAGCCCTGGGTCGGACCATTCCAGTAGGATTCGTTCCCAGAAAATTACCTGTCCGACCCAGCACTGTTCCGTCCGACCCATACTCTCTGGGTCGGACCATTCCAGAAGGTTTTGGTCCTGTCGTCCAAGCTCCGTCCGACCCACGTCCGACCCAACGTCTGGGTCGGACGAAGTCAGAAACTTCGACGACGGAAAAATTTTAGCCTGTCCGACCCACGTCCGATCCACGGCTCTGGGTCGGACCATTCCAGAAAGTTTACATCTCGTTGTTTAAGCCCTGTCCGACCCACGTCCGATCCAGACTCTGGGTCGGACGGTTCCAGAACCTTGTTACAGATTTTGTTTTTCCTTCCCAATTTCACCCATTGTTTCCCCAATCTTCCTACATACATCCTAACATGTTTTAGTACCATTTAAACATTCTAAATCACCTTAATTCATCCACCAACCCATTACTAAATCCATCAAACAACTTACACAATTTCCCTCACTTCCTTTCAACACTTACAACAGTTTTTCATTCTCTAATGCTACGGATTTTTCTACAACTCCTACCATTCGATATTTCCTCTACCAATGTCACTCCTAGCATCCCAAATACATCTCCTATTACCATGCCAATTCATTTCTAAGCAATTATACCACCTATGCCCAAGTCCAACATTCTTTTTACCAATTCTTGCACACTAATCTTTCCTAGTCCTCCTATACAAATTTGATACCCCTTTGCTACAGATTTTGGTTCCTACTTCCTCCATACATAGTTTCCTCTCCTAATGTCATCTCCAAGGCCTACAATGCATTGTCTCACCTCTTCAAGTCCAACACTCTTGTCACCAAATTCTTACACACTAATTCTTCCTAACTTCTCCAATGTATTTCTATACACTTTGTTACAGATTTTACATTTCTTATTCCTCATACTACAACTACCATTCCATTGCCACTAAACATCTCTACTAATCCAAATACATACCTTGGTTCTACCATTCACCAAGTCATTTCTACATGTACATATTCCTACCAAAATTTTGCCATAGTTCCTCTACATTTCTTACTTCTCCACACATGTGTTTTCTCATCAAACTCCTTCCTAATCTAGCCAAACCACAAGGGTTCTACCAGCACACATACAAAATCTTAGTACACCATTACTTCCTCAATCCACATTACTAATGCACATACACAATACACTTGGCTCTAAGGCCCACACTTCACATACTAGTTCACAAATACTCAAACTTCCTCAATTACATTACTAGTACATTATTTGGTTTCTTTAGATTGGTTTACCCATTCCCATTACTCTGATGCACCAAAATTTAACATTAGTAAAGAGCTCTTACCTTGAGCTTTTAATTCCTTCTTTCTTTCTCATCTCTCCTCTTCTCTTCCTTGTACAATTCGATTTTGTGGGGAATGGGGTTGCCAAACTCCATTCCCATCACCCAAAGCATACAAAACAAGTATAATTAATATACTAACCCATAGATTTATACTAACTCATTGAGATATTTTAAACAAATTTCTAGGGTTTACCTTTTGAAGCTTTTAAGAGGGGTTTTAGCCCTTGGTTCAAGAAGGTGAATCCACCACCATTGCAAGGTTGATATTATGCTCAAAAGGGAGAGAGAAAACAAGGCATTACAAAGAGGCAAAAATCGGTTATGAAGCAAGGTGGAGAAAACATGAGTTTTTCATGTAGATTTTTACCTTGTTGGAAAGAGGAGACTCCAAGCTTTACATTGGTGCCATTTTCTCTTTGAATGGGGAAAACCCATGGAGATGAAACTCATCCTTTTCGAATTTTGAAAAGAGAGAATGATAGAGGAGGATGAGGGGATTACAAATATGTAATTATTTTTGTGATTGGAGCTCAAATGGAGGTAGAGCATGGGAGAGAAGATGAAGTGCCATTGTTGTTGTTGGGGGAGCTCCAAAATCGCAGCCCAAGGGAGGAGGAAGAGGGAGAGTACGATGGAGGGGGAAGAGGAAAGAGAGAGGTGAGTGAAAATGTGAGAGTGAGGTGAGAGGGAAGGGAAATAAAGTAACCTTTTACTTTATTGTTTTTGCTTTTGGCTCTCTTATTTTATTAGCTAGTTACATGTGTGTGTGAGGGAGTTATTTGACTGATGAAAACCGGCCCCCTTACTGTCACACTAGCTGGAGCGTTTTTTGTCTTTTACAGAAAACGCTCGTTATTTTACCCGGTTTAGGTACTGTTCACTAACCGGGCCCGTTTTCCGGAATTTTCTCGTTTCTTTATTTTTATTGGTTATTAAGCTTTCATAAATGCTTAATAATTATTATTTAATGATTTATAATTTTTACGGGTTCGTTTGACCGCTTAAAGTCACGTTTTCGGGTTCCCTCGAAAAACGTGCTCTAAAGCTCTATTAGCGTTTTAATTCATTATTTGGATCCGTATTCTTCGGGAGTTGTTCCCATATATTATTTAGGTCTTATTAAACCTTTAGAATCCATATAACACGCTAACCGAGGTCTCATTCCTCCTATGGTTACTTAACGCTTATTTAGCGTTTTCCGCTTTTTAAGCGTTTATTTATTTCTTTTGGATTTATTTTTCCTTACTAGTATTAATTGGGTACCATTAGGCCCTTAAATACATATGAGATTAATTTTAATCCCTATATTTAATTTCGGGGTATTTCAATCTACCCCCCTTAGGAACTTTGTCCTCAAAGTTGTTCGAGGTTACAGGTTTACAATGCTTACTTATTCTTACGTGTCTAATACCAAAGCCATACCTTCTTCCTTCTTACAATTCCCAAATCCATTACTCAGTGTCTCTACATACCATACCATACCAATGTACTATAGTTATTCCAATCCGCATTACTACCGACCATCCGGTTCCTCATTACCAAATTTATACATACATACAATGTAAGGCTATCCCCAAAGCGATGCAGTACACATTCCAATCCCGTAGGCGCTCAGATCATCTAGACACGGGACTCCTCTATGTCCCGCCGCCCTTGGAATAATACAACATAATATATTACTATCTTCTCCCGTACCAGCTTCCAACAAATACTCTAGTCTCTAGTCTAAGGAAAATCCTTCCTCACGGCTACATAGAAATCCTTCTAAAACATACAACTCCAGATTCCAATTTATGTTCATTACTTCTATCCTATGTGTGATTCTTGTGACCACTTGAGGGGAGCTTCGAGAATCATTCGACCCTGATGTGATCAGCATCAGTGTTGAACTATCTTTCCACCCCAATTTGTGTTCGGTTTCCCTTGATCTGATCAGGATCAAGTTCGACTTCCCACATCAGGTTCAACCAAACAAATAATTTAATTGTTTTCATCTTCTATCTTTTTATTCTTTCTAGTCGTGATTACGAATCCATACATCTCCAAAGGATGGAATCAGTCCATCAATCATCCTCACTCTATTTCCCAAATGCTTTACTCCATGGTTCAATCCTAATGCTCATTTCATCAACCTTCACTACTTCCGTCCATTACTCACCATCATATCCTATATTCTAACTAAGGAATACTTCATTTCTAAGATTTAGTTGTCTTCAATTGTTTCAAATATTTTACTTACGATTCCACTACTCATAAACTTCATTCATCTACTATCCTCATTCATTTCGTACTACTTCTTCAAAGGTTACAATACTTGTGGAGCTCCGTCCACTACTCATTACTCTTCTTTACCAATACTCTTACACTGGTGTTACAAGATGGGTATATTCACCCTATGGTATTTGCATGTCTAATGCTTAGTTACCACAATTCAATATGAATGAATACGTATGTTTATATAACGTAAGTACCACTCATCGAATAATTTCTCATTTGTGCTATGCACATTATAGTTTTATGTGTTTTATTTATAAAACTTGCATTAAGCGGTTTTCGCTCTACCCCCCTTAAAAGGGATTACGCCCACGTAATCTACCATATGTTATTATTATTAAACATTGGTTTAATCAATTTGGGCAATCTGAAGCGTTTAGCTTCACTACGGTGTACTATAGAATATGCTCTGGTCAAAGGGTTTTAACCATACCAACGGTTTAGTCTTTGCACCAAGAGTTCCTATATGAGTTTATTTAACTCATCGTTAATTCGGTTCTAGCCTATCAGGCTTCAAGGCATTAACACCATTGTATTATACTCACTAGGTATATTGTCTCCTAGCTAGGGCCCACTAGCTTCTGCTGCGCGACCCTGATAACTTGGGTTATTCACCCTTCTTGTTATCCTTAATGTGCTATACATAACCTTTTATCCATCTATTATGGGAATAAGGTTTACTAAACAAATTCGGTATTCTTTTACCGTGTTTGAACTCGACGAGTTAAGATTTATAACCAGCTCTCTGGTACTCTACTGCACATGCTATTCGTGCTTCTACGATTATTCATTAAGTTCCTCCGACTTATTGTCAGGCGAGGTTAAGTCACTACTTAGTTGTAGTGCTTCCTCTGGTGTCACTAGCTTCTGAATTCTACCAGTTTCCCTGGTTCAGTACAAGTGTTCTTTACTTGTATGGCCTTGCATTTCTATGCGTCGGTCCTAGTGACTTTCTTAAGCCTCCCTTCACCTTTTATTCCATTGGAATTCACATCCGTGATTGTTAGTGTGTTTCGCACTCTTCGTGCTTCTTTGGCCTTAGGCCGCACGGTTTGTTGCTAAGCCTGCTTGACTGGCTTATGCCATGTTTGTGGTGAAAGGAAAGATTTACTACGGTTTACATTCTTCATATCCCTAGCCATCTCATTAGATCATTAGCTGAACAAGTGCAATGCCAAAACACTCAGTCATACAGAGTGCAGAGGCGTAAACGCTTGACAGTAAGTCACTTATGTGATAGGAAGGAATATTTCTGCTTGTCATTTCGTACTTATACTCCGTGTCATTATCTGCTACTTCCTCATATCGGTCGCTTGTTGCGCACCGTATTCTTACTCATTATACAACATCGTTTTTACTGTCTCTGTTACTGTGATAGTTTCTCTTTACTCATTGCCATTGTCATTGGCACCATTCCCTTATGGTATGAATACCCTGGGGTTTCCAATGTTCGTGTGTATGACGGTTGTCGTAGCATACCACAATATTAATATCTTCCCAATGTGGAGATGTTCTTCCATTTTAGGTTTCATGTGTAGGTTAGCTTACCTCACATTCTATCATCATTCATGATACGGCTTACCAAGTATCTTGGTTGACCAAGGGTGAGATAACTCATCGGGTTATAAGCTCTCTTGAGCGTTGGTCATTCGTGATGTTCAATGTGTGTTCACATTAATTGCTTTGATAATTATTGCCTTTCGATGCTGAGCATTGGTTTAGGCTCTGGCTGTGTAGTTTTGCTTGTATATATATTACCAGGACATCCCACGAAACTTCAAGGGTTTTCTGGTCCCGTTCTCCAATTGAAGAGTACTCTGTCATTGATAAATGAGAGTTCTTGTTGAGTGGTTTGTCTCCCCTCATAGGTCTACTGACAAGGTTGGCTATGTTGGTGTTTACACAATGGTTTACCACATGCTTGGGTGCATATGGAGTATACTTACTCCTTTAAGTCGTAATGGTTTGGAAATCTCATTTCCTTATTCCTTCACCCCTTGGCAATATCTATTGCGTGGTTTGTTGTTATAGTAAATGGAAGCCTTTTTCTAAGGGTTCACATCGTCACTGCATTGGTGGTCTTTGGTTAATGAGGGGTACCTTCCCTTGGGTTTCTCGTAGTGTCCAAGTGTGGACTAGGCCAACGTTGGCATTACCATGATTCTCATGCCTCTGTGCTACCATTGCTACAGAAGGCATGGCGGTAATTAAGAACTCCGTCGACTGTATACTAGGCTGATGCTCTAGTGACAGTGACATTGAGTTGGCCATTACTCCAAGCCACTCAGAGTGTTGGGTTTGAATTTATGGTCCAGTTGTTGATTTCTTGTCGTATGAGGCAATATCTCTTGTAGGTCTCGTTAACAATTGGTGCCGGTTTTGCAACCGTTTAAATTTATATAACGTATTTGGTTTACGACTTCTGAGCCGTATTGCTGCAAGCTATGCTCTTTGCAAGCTGCTTATACATGTTTCCACTCCACGTATACCGTCATAGGTTGGAGGTATTATTGGGCTCCATGGTAAGTCGTGACATCACGCTTCCGTTCATAGGAGACCCTTTAGGCAATCTGGTGTTAATAGGTGCCTCTCAGTATTTTAGGGCATTTCCTGTTAAGTGAAATCCCTTCGGGTCCCAACCGAGTGTTCGTTCTAACTTTCGTGCTTTTATCATGTCGCTGTTGTTCGACTGTTGTCCATCTAGTCACCCTCAAGGATTGCTCCTGGGGGTTGTTAAATTATGTCGTTACTTCCGGCTGATGGTTATGATATGTTGTCCACTGTACCATCTTGTGGTATCGTTCTTGAGTTGTCCCTTTTTGGGTCATGACGTCTCCCGTCCTTGGGTAGACTGTTTATGCTTGTTCCTAGTACTTGAGACTAGGTTTGAATATCCTCTCCGATTATGGATGGTGCTTCGTAGTAATTCTGTGATTGCTCTTGGGAATTCCGCCCCGTTTGTTGAGTATTGTTAGGTTCACGTTAGGCATTCGCCTTAATGTGTTTAGGCTGGGCATTCCATCCAGCTGTCAGGTAATTGCTTGGATTATTTGAGACATATCCAATGTCTATACTTACTAGCATGTGCTCTTTGCACTTCCTAGTTCTTATTCCTCATCTTCAGATGGATTCTCTGAGTTCCTTTATGCTTGATCCTCTGAGGTGTCCAGCTGTCTTGGGTTGAACTTACTGATGGTCCGTAGAACGGAGTTGACTACTTCCCGTGTGTCGTACACTACATGTATACATACGTGGGGTACCATGTTGATACGTTACCACTTACCCAACTATATGTCGGGCCCACAAGCTCCTTCGGAGTGCGGTTGTCCCACATCCCGTAACGGGTATACTCGTAGTGTTCGTCACACGCCTAGGTGAAGTATTCTGTTGCCAACTCCTCTTGTATCATCTATGATACTCACCATAATGCTGTTGGTCTGGTTTTAAAATCCAAGGTTTTTAAAAGAGGGTTGTGGTTTTGAAAAGAAAATTTTAGGTTTTAAAACAATGGTTCGGTGTTAAAAGAAATCTCTCATGGCATAGCCACGGTTGAGGTCTTGACCAAATCTAGCCTCTCGCTGACTGGTATGTTCTAAATACAGTGGTCGGGCCGTTAGGCCTTTCCAAGGTTCCATACGTCTGGTTGTTAGGATGTGTGATCCTGTGGTTGTTTCGTTACAGTCACCGTACATTACTGTGTACTTGTGACATGCTAGTGTTCCTTTACATATCTCTGTCTTTACTGCACTTGCCTTGGCAAGTGCGTGGTATCGATGGTTTTTGGATAATCCTATACCAATCTTGGTATGGCTTCTGCTTGTATTTAATAGTCTGGTTAACCTTTCCCTTGGTCTTATTGATCCACAATAGGTATACTCGCCCCTTTAGGTAGCTTCTTGGTGGTCTAGACATGGCTGTCGTAGATCTGGGTACTCCTCCAATCCTTGGAGATTCCCGCTCTATTTGGTTTAGTGTCGTTCCTTGTGGCTCGTTCCCACCCACCTGTGGCGGTCACTGAGTCTTCCTCGTTTAGGCACTACTCTTGTAGTCCTATTTGATTATATCTCATGGTTGTTCTTGTAGTTGTCTGAGCTATATTGGCCAGGTATTGCAACCTTAATGGCGTCGTAGTTTTGAAGTTAACCGCTTCCGACTATGTCCTTAGTCAGTTAGCATACCGTTGGTGGTATTATTCAAGTATTACTATCCCGTAGACTTGTGTCTCGGGTTCCGTTACTGCTCCCTTTTTCCATTCGTTGCACGGTTAGTACTTCTGTCCTGCTGTTGGTTGACTAGATAGGTTTCGCGACTGCTAAGCAGGTCGCCCCATGCTTGCAAGTTATAGCCTCCTCGTGGTTGGAATGCTCATTCTACCGCTATCACGTGCGGGGCTGTGGTTCAACCGGGAACTATCTGGGACTTCCAGTTCTTGGAATCTACTACATGTCGGTTCTTGTTTACTGTGTGATTGATTCACCACTGCCAGATCGGGTTTCCCCGAGTATGAGAAGACTTTTCTTCTCTGGCGTCCTTTCCCAAGTTACACAGTGGGGTTTGCGGCGGGCGGGACTGGTATTGTAGGTATCCGGTACTCACCGGGAGTTCCTAACTAGCATCTCTCTAATGCTATCACTCAGCCCATAGCCCTAAGCTTCTAATTCCTAACTCGGTATTTCCTAAACTCGGTATTTCCAGTCATCAGAGCGATACTTCGCTCTGATACCACTTTTTGTAACACCCCTGCTATCAATACAGTCATTAACGTCCAATCTCCTTACTCATTAGATGCACGCAGCGGATACCTACTTACATACATTGGGTGATACAATGCCGTTAGTCACCCACGTGACTAACAAGGCTACTGATTCTACATACAGCATCGGTCTGATGGACCGGAATCCCGAGTACTACAAATCTACAATGCATTCTCCATTTACCAAATGCTACTACAATCTCCATTCAATACAATACTCCAAGTACAATACAATATAATCTATATACCGAGTTTACTAAGATCCTTATACAATGTACTATCTCTTCAAAGTTCATACATACTCACCAAGAGACTACTTACTACCCGTTCCTCACACGCTACTTACTTCCAAATACCAGGGTGTGCCTCCGGTCTCTTCCTTGACCATATTCGTTTCGGGTACCTGCACACTAAAAAAATGTCCCCCGAAGGGGTCAGCTTTCGCCGAGCATGATAACCGCATACCCCGCGTACTAGTGAGGGTACGCCGACCACTTGGTCGAATACATGCGGTTCATTTCATACAAGCATACATGCATACATGCTCTTACACACAGTACCATAATACTTACACAACATACATACATACAATTCAGTTCATACAAGGGATACGATATAAACCAACCAATACATACTTACCTCTTCCGAATTACACATACTCATTACATACACAATATACAATTCTTGTTAGCTTCATTGGTCCACCCGGGTTAATCGGGTGGAGATTACTCTTTTACTCGTTACTTCATACACATACATACTCATACACATACTTACTTACGGATCCATACTTACTTACTCTTACTCTTACTCAAGTTAAGTCGTCGGGACCTCCGGCCCTGGGGACTACACCGTCCCACCTCCGGGATTTACTTGACTCACTAATCCGGGATGCTACCCATTTAAGGGATTTGGGCCGCGGACCAGTTTAAGAGTCAGGAATTGCAGCCAACCTCTTGTGACTCCGCATCCTCACGCGTGGCCGAAGCTATATCGGACTTGTACTCATTCCAATTTACTCACTTAAGTTAGGAGTTAGATAGTTAGGAATTAGCACAAGTCAACATCCAAGCCACAATAATACAATACAAATATACACATACATACGAGGTACAATACTTTACACAAGTACAATACGAGGTTCGAATACTTCATCATCATCATATATTTCATGAATTATACAAACTAGTGCTCAAGACAATAAATTTCAAGCACAACATAAGTCAAGCACAGGTAAGTGCATTATAATCCGATTCATGCATTTATCTTATTTAGGTGGTCAAATAAGCACACAAATCGGGGTAACCAGATTAGGATACAGGGCATGAAGAAATCATACCTTTCACCGTTGTACTTGTATCCCAACGTTCCTCCGGTGTTCACAATCACAGCCTAGGATATGCATACAATTGAATGATTAATCTACCATTATTAATCTTAACTCGACTACTTTTGTGTTTGCTAATCCGTACTTACTAAGGCTTTACATTCCTTACTCTTATATTTCATTTTACTTACTTTCCATTACTTGCCCATAATTTACATACCCATATATATACATATGTATAGGTGGGTATACATATATATATATATACTAGTTATATACTGAAGTTACTGGTAAGGTCCGACCCACCGTCCGACCCAAGCCCTGGGTCGGACCATTCCAGTAGGATTCGTTCCCAGAAAATTACCCTGTCCGACCCAGCACTGTTCCGTCCGACCCATACTCTCTGGGTCGGACCATTCCAGAAGGTTTTGGTCCTGTCGTCCAAGCTCCGTCCGACCCACGTCCGACCCAACGTCTGGGTCGGACGAAGTCAGAAACTTCGACGACGGAAAAATTTTAGCCTGTCCGACCCACGTCCGATCCACGGCTCTGGGTCGGACCATTCCAGAAAGTTTACATCTCGTTGTTTAAGCCCTGTCCGACCCACGTCCGATCCAGACTCTGGGTCGGACGGTTCCAGAACCTTGTTACAGATTTTGTTTTTCCTTCCCAATTTCACCCATTGTTTCCCCAATCTTCCTACATACATCCTAACATGTTTTAGTACCATTTAAACATTCTAAATCACCTTAATTCATCCACCAACCCATTACTAAATCCATCAAACAACTTACACAATTTCCCTCACTTCCTTTCAACACTTACAACAGTTTTTCATTCTCTAATGCTACATTTTTCTACAACTCCTACCATTCGATATTTCCTCTACCAATGTCACTCCTAGCATCCCAAATACATCTCCTATTACCATGCCAATTCATTTCTAAGCAATTATACCACCTATGCCCAAGTCCAACATTCTTTTTACCAATTCTTGCACACTAATCTTTCCTAGTCCTCCTATACAAATTTGATACCCCTTTGCTACAGATTTTGGTTCCTACTTCCTCCATACATAGTTTCCTCTCCTAATGTCATCTCCAAGGCCTACAATGCATTGTTTCACCTCTTCATGTCCAACACTCTTGTCACCAAATTTTTACACACTAATTCTTCCTAACTTCTCCAATGTATTTCTATACACTTTGTTATAGATTTTACATTTCTTATTCCTCATACTACAACTACCATTCCATTGCCACTAAACATCTCTACTAATCCAAATACATACCTTGGTTCTACCATTCACCAAGTCATTTCTACATGTACATATTCCTACCAAAATTTTGCCATAGTTCCTCTACATTTCTTACTTCTCCACACATGTGTTTTCTCATCAAACTCCTTCCTAATCTAGCCAAACCACAAGGGTTATACCAGCACACATACAAAATCTTAGTACACCATTACTTCCTCAATCCACATTACTAATGCACATACACAATACACTTGGCTCTAAGGCCCACACTTCACATACTAGTTCACAAACTCACTTCTTCCTCAATTACATTACTAGTACATTATTTGGTTTCTTTAGATTGGTTTACCCATTCCCATTACTCTGATGCACCAAAATTTAACATTAGTAAAGAGCTCTTACCTTGAGCTTTTAATTCCTTCTTTCTTTCTCATCTCTCCTCTTCTCTTCCTTGTACAATTCGATTTTGTGGGGAATGGGGTTGCCAAACTCCATTCCCATCACCCAAAGCATACAAAACAAGTATAATTAATATACTAACCCATAGATTTATACTAACTCATTGAGATATTTTAAACAAATTTCTAGGGTTTACCTTTTGAAGCTTTTAAGAGGGGTTTTAGCCCTTGGTTCAAGAAGGTGAATCCACCACCATTGCAAGGTTGATATTATGCTCAAACAGGAGAGAGAAAATGAGGCATTACAAAGAGGCAAAAATCGGTTATGAAGGAAGGTGGAGAAAACATGAGTTTTTCATGTAGATTTTTACCTTGTTGGAAAGAGGAGACTCCAAGCTTTACATTGGTGCCATTTTCTCTTTGAATGGGGAAAACCCATGGAGATGAAACTCATCCTAATCGAATTTTGGAAAGAGAGAATGATAGAGGAGGATGAGGGGATTACAAATATGTAATTATTTTTGTGATTGGAGCTCAAATGGAGGTAAAGCATGGGAGAGAAGATGAAGTGCCATTGTTGTTGTTGGGGGAGCTCCAAAATCGCAGCCAAGGAGGAGGAAGAGGGAGAGTACGATGGAGGGGGAAGAGGAAAGAGAGAGGTGAGTGAAAATGTGAGAGTGAGGTGAGAGGGAAGGGAAATAAAGTAACCTTTTACTTTATTGTTTTTGCTTTTGGCTCTCTCATTTAATTAGCTAGTTACATGTGTGTGTGAGGGAGTTATTTGACTGATGAAAACCGGCCCCCTTACTGTCACACTAGCTGGAGCGTTTTTTGTCTTTTACAGAAAACGCTCGTTATTTTACCCGGTTTAGGTACTGTTCACTAACCGGGCCCATTTTCCGGAATTTTCTCGTTTCCTTATTTTTATTGGTTATTAAGCTTTCATAAATGCTTAATAATTATTATTTAATGATTTATAATTTTTACGGGTTCGTTTGACCGCTTAAAGTCACGTTTTCGGGTTCCCTCGAAAAACGTGCTCTAAAGCTCTATTAGCGTTTTAATTCATTATTTGGATCCGTATTCTTCGGGAGTTGTTCCCATATATTATTTAGGTCTTATTAAACCTTTAGAATCCATATAACACGCTAACCGAGGTCTCATTCCTCCTATGGTTACTTAACGCTTATTTAGTGTTTTCCGCTTTTTAAGCATTTATTTATTTCTTTTGGATTTATTTTTCCTTACTAGTATTAATTGGGTACCATTAGGCCCTTAAATACATATGAGATTAATTTTAATCTCTATATTTAATTTCGGGGTATTTCAATCTCTCTCCAGGTCTTGTACATAACACAGATATACTTCGTGGCCCTTTCTGAGCTCCCGGTACATAGCCATAGCAGATATGAGTGTGGTCGAAGGCTCCCTCGGTCTCTGGCGGTAAGATACGGTAACCACAGAAGGACTCTTGAGCAGCAATCGATGCTCAGCGCAGATAATTCTACCTTTGTGCCGCTCCAACCAATTCATTCCAATGATTAAGTCGAATACCAATCCATTGAATTCGATGAAGGAAATGGGAAACGATTCGTTTTTGATTTCGATGGTGGCTGATTGATAGTATTTGGTGCACTTTACTCGCTCCTTCGATGGGAGAGTAACCACAAAATTCGGTAGCTCATCCCCATGTAGCTTTAACCGCTTCACGAAAGATGGTGATACAAAGGTGTGAGAGGCGCCAGAGTCGAATAATACATTGGCTTCAATGCCATTCACTGGGAATGTTCCCGTTAAGATGGTGCCGCTTCTGCCGGCTTGTGCTTCGGTGAGGATACTCAGGTTACCTTCGGTACCGAGTCCACAACCTATTGAATTCACAAGTGGTTAAGTAATGATGGTGGACACAAGTGGAATTTAAATCAACATTGCTCTTTATTGATAAACCAACCATCATACATGTCGTGTCTCTAATACACGTTACTAACAAATTACATGATACTATGAATTTAATACTTCCTAAAGGTAAGGTTCAGGCGTCCTGGTTTCATGTGTGTGGCATTGATTATTGCCGGTGGTGCCGTATTTAACTTGATCTTATTGATCCCGTGATACAGCATCCTAGAGTTTCCACCCATGATTAGGACATCTCATGATCTCAATACCAATTTCTGTGCGAGGTCCACACGCTTCTGCTCGCTATACATAAATACGGCGTCATCACCAATGGACCAAGACACTACGGGCACTCCTTGTCCAAGAGATTCCGCTGTCTCATCCTTGTCTTGGTGTAACCCAAGTCGTCCTTCTTTCTCATTGAAGTTGACGATACAAAGGTCCGCTTCAAGTGCGGGGATCGATTCATGTTCACATTGTCGTGCGAGTTCTACTGATTGTGTGACGAGTGTCTGAAACTCTGGAGGTATTGTCGGTGGCGTTGCTCCATCTTGCTTCCGTGTCTCTTGGTATGTCTTGGTATAAGGATTCTAGTCCTTTCCGAATTAGGATCATACCTGGTCGGATGACCTGACACTGCTGGTTGGTGTAGTAGTGATTGGTGATGTCGGTCTCTTCTTGATTCAGGTTTACCGGTATCGGGTAAAAGATACTAAAGCTTCCTATGGTTATAAATTTCATCTACAGTGAGTACTAGTTTCAACTACCTCTTTTCATGCTCCATACTTACTTCAATTATTCACTCATGCATTCATTCAAACAGTTATGCTAATACTTAGTCATGCTTCTTCAAGGATTAAAGGTTCGGATAATTACCTGGACCGGACTTAGAACCGGACCCATCACGGTCGATAACATGAAGGACAGGCTGCCTCTGGGGTGCGCTCCTCTGAGGACCCCAGGATCCCTGTCCCTGTGGTGCCTGCTGGGTCGGTGCATCGCCAGATGCAACCTCCTTGCCTTCCCTCTTCCTGTAGCCTTGGTAGTTCCCCTTTGGCTTGGCATTCTCTGGGCATTTATTAGCTGTATGTCCCGGCTTCTGGCAATTGTAGTACTTGATTTCTCTCCCATAGCAGTCCTTGCCGGGATGGTCTTGGTTGCACTTCCTGCACACATAGGTGCGGCCGTCGGAGAAGGTTTTGGTGAAACCAGAGCCAGAACCTGAGGTTTAGAGGGTTAGCACATGTGTGCGTGGATATACTAGGTATGATACTTGTACGAGTATGATTTGGGAATAGAAGTTTACCCTTAGGTGGGTGTGATCTCAGTGGCTTTGCGGCCACCGGTGCAGATGAACCAAGCTGAAGCAGCTCAACTGGTTTGCCCTGCTCAGCATGCGCACTGCTCTCACTTGGGAATTTCTTTTGGGATTGCTGAAAGAAATTTCCCTTCTTCTTTTTCCAGCTTTTACCCTGGTTCTACTCCTCGCCATTGGCGTTCTTGTTGTTGGCTTTGCGCTTCAGCGCGATATCCTTATCCCGTAATTGGCAAGTGATCTCAATGCGAGAAGCCGCGTGATAACACTCCTGAAGTTTCAGGTATTAGCCGGGATTCTCGTTTAAGATAGGATAAAGAAGAGATTCAGGGAATTCAAAGAATTCAAGGAAATTAAGGAATTGAAATGGTACTAAGGGTTAACCGACATTTACCTGAAGGGAGGTAAATCGAGTGTAGCCCATACCATACCGAAGGCGATGGCTCAGACCGCCATAGAAGCGATCGACCAACACCTGGCCGGTGTACCCTAGGTCGGGTAGAAGAAGGAGGATGGAGGTGAAGGTGTGGTAGTACTCATCCACAGACATTTTGTCTGTCATTTTCAAGGCATCCAGCTCTAGCCTTTTCTTAGTTTTCACATGCTCCGGGTAGTATTTGGAACGGAGGAGGGATGCGAAGGACTCCCAGTCGAATGTGGGGTCATTGACATGCTCGTGCTTGACTAGCTTCCACCAATCCATGGCTGCATCTTTCAGGTAGTAGGCAGCAACTCTAACTCGAACTCCAGCAGGAGGTTCGAGGGTTTCAAATGCCGTCTCCATCTCGGAGATATAGGCTTCGAGCTTAGCCGGATCCCTCTCGCCCCTGAAGCAAGGAGGGCGGAGTTCTGCTACAGCTTTTACCCAGTTAGCTTCTCTGGGTGGAGGGGGAGGGATTAGTCCCGCTTGGTTCTGTTGGTTGTGCTGATTTTGCTGCATCGCGGTAATTACTTGGGGTAGCATCTGCGCTACCGTGGCGGCGATGATCTCTGCTATCGTCTGCGCGCCAGGCCCGTCAGATGTCTCTCCCCTAGGTCTGCCTCGACCTCGTCCTGACATCTGAACATTTAGCATTTACATTAGGCTTCGCAAGATATGACCTAAAGGTCTTGGAATTTAAACAAGTATCGTTCATAAGAACGCCAAGGGTATCCGTTGTTAACAACGGTAGTTCCTAGTTAGGTTTCTAAGTATCCATCTTAAGACGGTTGAAATCCTAACTCGGTAATCCCCTATGGTCAGTAACTAAGGACATCAGTGCGTTACTACGCTCTGATACCACTTTTTGTAACACCCCTACCGCTAATCCTGTGCTTACCGTCCAATCATCCCTTAATTCTATCAGTTCGCAGTGGAATACTACTACTTACTATGGCGGGTGGTACAACGCCGCTAACCGCCCATACGGCTACCTAGGCCTACCTTACTTACAGTAACGGTCTGATGATCATAGTGTACCGAGCTACTAAAACATTGCTTACTGAATACAAAGGTAACATTCTTACATTCCTGGATCACCGAGTATTTTAAAGTATCGAATTACATCCTTTACCAATCTTCCCAAAAGAATGAGTTTCTACCAGCTACTCATCTATACCCAATCTCCATCCTATCAAAATCAAAAAAGGTGTACCCCATGGTACACGGCTAATCAAAAACTACAGTTGTGTACTACTTAGTACACCATTCATCATTCATTGTTTACAATCCGAATAGAAATCAAACTACACACTTCGTCTTCTTCATCCTTCTCGAGTACCTGCGTGTAGTAAAAACATCGCCCCAAGGGGCTCAACAAAAGCTGCGCATAAACTCCGCATATACCGCGTGCTAGCTAGGGCACGCCGACTATTTGACGTCCACTAAACATGCGGTTCATTAATTTCATACATACATGCTTTACATACAACATACATGCATATACAATACATTATACAATTCAAGGCAACCATACAAATAATGCACACAATGCTTACCTTCACAGTGTTAGCCAAGTTACGCATCCGGGTTAATCGGAATGCTATTTACTCTTTACTCATTACACATTCTTACTCGTACTTTACTTACAAACTTCCATTTACTTACTTACTCATTCTTATTTACTTACTCATACTCAAGTTAAGTCGGTATGACCTCCGGCCCGGGGACTACACCGTCCCACCACCGGGATTTACTTGACTCACCAATCCGGGATGCTACCCACTTAAGGGATTTGGGACGCGGACCATTTTAAGAGTCAGGAATTGGAGCCAACCTCTCGTGACTCCGCATCCTCACGCGTGGCCGAAACTATATCGGACTTCTACTCATTCCAATTTAATTACCAATTTAAGTTAGATTGGTTAGCTTGTTAGGAATCAGTTAGAAGTCCAATCACAAACATATTCGGTCACAATACAGTATATCATACATACACACACTCATTGTCATCCATACATTTCATGAATTACACAAACTAAGATTTAAGAAAAGTATTCACCACATACAACACTACATACTCACAAGTAAGCATGATAACTCTGATTCGTGCATTTATCTTATTTGGTGATCAATTAGCACACAACACACAAATCAGAGTAACCAAGATAGCATACGGGGCATGAGGAATTCATACCGTTCACCGTTGTACTTGTATCCCAACGTTCCTTCGGTGCTCACAAATCAAGTCCTATAACATACATATGTTCGAGTGATTAATTTAGCTATCATTAACTTAATTCGATTACTCTTGCGTTTCCTAAGTCATACTTATTAAGTCCTTTCCATCCTTACACTTACTCATTACTTACTTACCTTTCTTTACTTTAAGTTCATTTCCTTAACATTGGTACATTGATACATGTACACTTATAATATATATATATGTATGTTATTATTATTTAATTTAATTTTTTTTGTATGACTCGACCGACCTTACCCAGGGTCGGACCCAAGGTCGGTCGAAGTCAGTAAGGTACTACGCTGGAAAATTACACGGCCGAACGACCATGCCAAGTCCGGTCCCAAGGTCGGTCCATTCCAGTGAGTTTTGGTTACGAAATTCTGGAGTCGACCGACCTTGCATGTCCAGTCCCAAGGTCGGTCCATTCCAGTAAGTTTCGTTACAGGCGAATTTTAGGCCGACCGACCTTGCAAGTCCGGTCCCCAAGGTCGGTCCATTCCAGAAGGTTATATGTAACACCCCAACTACCAACACACACTTAACAACAAACTGCAGCGGAAAACTTAACCCAACACATCACTTAACTCATTGGTGTTACACGCCGTTAACCACCCACGTGGCTAACAAGGCTAATACATATACATTGTATCGGTCTGATGGACTAGATTCCCGAGCAACTATACATTACTATCCTTTTCCATTAACAACAACCAACATACATAAACATTCCAACTGTACCGAGTATTTACGAACTGACGCCGATAACAATTTCGGTCTTACTACACCTACAATACATACACATTTTAAATGGCTACCCATGTACAAACGACTACCCCGTCCTACTCTCGAACGGCTTCCAGCTCCTTGTACCTGTAATAGAATTGGAAGAAAGGGTGGCCCCCAAGGGGCTCAGCACCTTTGCTGGTATGGTAATCCCGCAGCCCGCATGCTACCGGGCCACGCACAACTAATTGTCGTCTTAGCATGCGGTTGATTATATTTGAATCATGCATGTAAACTATAAACACACAACACATTACATTCCACAACAAAGGGCTCAACAAACAGATAACACATCCATACTTGATAAGTCACTCATTATGTTCATTAACCCTAGAGGGTTCTCCTCTAGTGGAGCTACTTCCTTAATAGACGACACTTACCCAATAATCGGGTTATCCATAAACGCCTCTTATCATAACTGGGATTCATATCCATGATCCACATACTCCACATTTTAACAACATATAACATCACACCGCTATAAGAATTACGGCACAACAATAACACATAACATAACGGGTACGGTTCTCTTAAGGAACCGACCCCAAACATAATTAGTTCACTGTAGAGCCTAGAGAATGTCGCCAACTCATGATAAGCTCGTTACACAACACTCGTTACCATGCTAATAGTCGGACGAGTAACTTAACTTAAAGATGGATCGGATTTAGTGACCCGAACACACCACACAAACACATGTTCCCCCTAGACCGATCATAAGTCAGAATAGCTAAGCTTTGGAGTAAGCTAATGGGAGATCGTAACCCGTGAGGGAAACAACCATAACAGAGAGGAGGGTAAAGCTAAGAAGGATACCGATCTCTCATGTGATCCTAGACTCAGTTAGCTAAGGTTTAACACTTTCGAGGTTAAACGGTATCAGAACTAGACACGCCACATACACGAATTACTGTAAACTCATTACATACTTTTATCTTATAACGTGGCAAACATTCAGAAAAACACATTGGCATACAAGCCGGTGTAATCCGGTAGGACACAGGTTGCAAGAAAACCATACCTTTCACCACGGTCCACTATATTGTGTCCTCCTAGGTTCCTCGAACAAATCCCGTACAACTGGTAACATCACAATTACTTTCATTAACATCGGGGTGACATGATTGTTTAATATTTAATGCCCATAGTTAACCCCGTCATCCCGTAGTACTTAATTTATTTATGTGATCTTAAGTTCACAACTTACACACTCACTCTCACACTTGTTTATACTTCCAATGGCCTTTAAAAGTCACCAAACAAGGCCTAAACATCATCTAAAACCATTACCATTCAATCCTCCATCATTAGGAGCCATAAACAAATTTTTTTCTTCATCTCTAGTCTGGACCGCCCTCTGGGGCGGTCCCAGGGGCGGTCCACATCAGAAACTACTTCACCTGCGCTGGACCTCCCCACAGGGGCGGCCCTAGGGGCGGTCCACAGCAGACCCAATTTTAAAAAGTGTTTTTCTCCTCATTTTGAACTCCAAATTCACCCAAATCTTTTCCCAATCATTCCACAATCTTTCCACATGTTTCCTACATGTTTAAACACCTTAAAACAAGCACTGAACCTTCCTAAATCATCACTAACTCTTTACTCAATTTCTTACAACAATTCCTAACACTTATAACATTTTTCCTTAGGGTTTCTAAGTAGTGAATCATGCCTACAATATCACTAACCAAAGTGTGCTTCCACAACAAGGTAACCACTTCTAAAGCATCATTTTGCATCAAACTCATCCCCTTTACAGACACTCCTCAAGTCTTTCCCACAAGTTCCTCATTAAACCTTCACAAGGCATTACACTTCCATTGTTCACCAAACTTTGCACAAGACTTTACCACATCTCCACCATGACCTTGGTGTTTCTAGAAATCATCCATTAGTTCTCTAAATCTCCAAGACTATGCCCAAGGCATCTTAACACTTAAGAACACCATAGTTCACCTTCTTTCACCATCTTTACACTTAACAATTCCTAGTACAATCTAGGTCCCCAAATCTCATTAGAATACATAAACTCCTTAGTTTATCAACTAAATTTTGCCATAGCTTCTTGTATCACCTTACACCAAAACATATAGTTTTTCCACCATTATACAATCCAAGAACACTAAATCTCTTAATACACATTCCTTACACACAAACATATTGTTTTTCATCCTTTAACCACCAAAGACATTCATCTTCTCAAGAAATGTTCTTTACACACAACTAATCCTTTAAACTACACTACATCACAATATAGTGCATAAACTTAAATTGCTTGGCACTTAGGCCCTTAAATAACATGGCTCTTAGGCCCTTAAACAACATTAAACTTAAACACTGAATTTCCCACATTTAAATGCCTTCAACCTGCAAATACACACAACAAGGCTCCCATGTCTTTTTAGTCCGACTTGTGGATAGTTTTCTAGCTCATTTACCATTGGCTCTTTAGGTTATTTATTAAGCAAATATAGCTCAATTTCCTAGTACAATAAACCCCATTAAGAGAGGTCATTTACCTCTTTGTTTTCCAAGCTTTCTCACTTATTTTCTCTTGTTTTTCTTGATTGAAAATCGGCAAGGAGCTTTTATCACTTGTCAACCTTCTAACCAATACACATATAAGGGTAATGAGTATTAATTTTAATACTCAAACTCATAATTAAACCCTAGGTTTACATAAGTGTCTTAAAACACTAAAATTTGATGATTACCTTTGGAATTTGAAAGAGAGCTTGGATAAGTAGTAAGATAGGACTCCTCATAGTCCATTGGAGATCAATTCAAGCTAAATTAAGAACAAGAAAATACACCATTAAAGGGTGAATTTTCGGCCATATAAGAAAATGAAGGGAACATGGATTTTTTGATCTTTATTACCTCAAAACAAAGGAGAACAACAATATGAAAGAAGATGAGCTTTTCCCCCTTCAATGGAGATTATTCATGGCACCAAAATGGAGTTCTTGAAGATTTGAAAAGATAGAAGTGAAGAGCTTGGTCTAACTAAGACAAATATGGTCTTAGAATTTGATTTGGAGCATTAATGAACATTTGGTGAGCAATTGAAGTTAGAGAAGAGAGGGGCTGTAGCAAGCTCGGTTCTGGTTGGGAGAATAGAGGAAGAACACGGTGGGAAGGCAAGGAAATGAAGAAGAGAGGTGAGAGGTTTCACTTTTGCAAGATATTTAAGCTTAAAAGAAAATAGTAACTTTACTTTATTTCTTTTTCTTTTCTTTAGTTGGATGACTAGGTTGGTCACTCCCCACCTTAAAAAACCGTGGCCCCTTCAAATATAACATACATATGGCCTTTGTTGACCAATTAAACAACTTATGTTGACTTATAACTTAAACTAGCACTATTTGAGCACTATTCACAAAACAAGGCACATATTTGTGAAATTTTTGATTTCCCATTGATTTAGACTTCCTAATGTGATAAAAAATAGTACACATGTTAATTAAAGAGTAATGATGGACATCTAGCCACTCAAAACCCATTTACAAGGCAATTTTTCAAAAATGTGCTTTAAGACTCCTTAAAGCACATTTTGTGTTTTAACTGGTTTTAAAGCTTGGTTTTCTTTGGTAATTGATTTAGTATGTTCATTAACATGTAAATAAGGTCTTGGTAATCTTATTAGGACTTAACCAAACTTATCCCAAGCTTAGAGCACATTTTCGCCCATATTGGCTTTAAGGTATTTTTGTGTTTGTTTGGTTTAATTGTCTACCAAAGTTTCCTAAGGACTTAATTAGCCTTATTAAATCATAATTTAATGTTATAAAGTCTTGGTAGGCTCTTTGGGTCCTAACCAAGTTCACTCCAAGCTTAGAGCATATTTTTGCTTCAATTGTGTCTTAGTGCTTATTGTGTTTACTATGGTTTAAATTGTTCACTAATGTTTCTAAGGAACTTTTTATCCTTTAAATATCATAGTTTAACATTTAAACAACATATCAAGGTTTGGGGTATTTCAATCTACCCCCCTTAAAAGAACTTCATCCTCGAAGTTCACATTTCCCATGCATCATTAGACTAGAATACGGGAATTACTTGCAAAATAAAACTTCCATAACTAACATACTTTACATCATAACCTCGGACTTAACGGTCCGGGCAACATATCCACATCCATACATAACATAACATAACATGCTTACATAATAACCTCGGTCTCAACGGTCCGGGTATCTTAACAACATTTACACTTACATAACAACCCTCAGACTCTTAGGTCTGGGTAACATAACAATTTTCGTAACTCAAACACATTAGGACTCAAGGTCAGAAATAATATTTATTACACATACCACGCAACATGTCTTAGCATGTATATCAACCAAAAATACCTTTTTATATACACTGTGATCCCGTAGAACCCGGTCGCGATGGACACCTTCTGGTCCCCGTTCCTTTGGGAGATCAAAACAATCACTTAATTTTTAACATATATACTTCTCATGTCACCGGTCCGAAGACAAAGGCTCATACGTCCTCGGCTCGTGAGCAAGTACTACAAAAATATTCTTTACTTGGTTAAGTATAAGAGAATCCTTTATTCAAAGTATTAATCGACTGTTTTGGAAATACCAATTGAAAATCCTTTTGAAAATGCAACACAACTCCAAGTCCAATTTATACTCTTTGCATCTTTCTTAGAGTGGTTATTTGTGACCACTTACAGGGAGCTTCAAGAATCATCCAACCCTGATGTGATCAGCACCAGTGTTGAACTATCCTTCCACCCCAATTTGTGTTCGGCTTCCCTTGATCTCATGATAATCAAGTTTCACCTCCCACTTCAATTTCAAGCATCAAGTAAATCACTCATTTCCAATTTTCTATCTTTTTAACCATTCTAATCATAATCATAACATCTCCAAGGGATAGAACTTCGTCTATCAGTTATTTCCATTCACTTTTAATCAAGTTACCTAGGGAATCTAATTCTCACTAGATTCTATGCCAGTTTCTTACTTCTTCATAACTCACAATACTGTATATATACATACTTTTATCAAAATACAATACACAGTATTACATTTAGTATCATGTGAACATGTACTGTCGGGGTTTTAGTTCCCCGGGAGTTTCTTTACTCCCTTACACTTGTACTAACACACACAATTGTTAACAAGGTATACACACTTATCACAATGACATTCGCATCTTTTGTGCTCAATTACCACAATTAAACCATGAATGAATGCATATGTTTATCTAACATGTGCACCAATCATCAAAACAAATTATCTTGTGCTATGCACACCACAGTTCACGTACACTTGTACGGTGAAACACACTAAGCGGTTTTACGCTCTACCCCCTTAAAAGGGATTACGCCCACGTAATCAGTCACTGAACATTGGCTTAAAATGTTCTGTCGTCGTGAAGTGTTTTAACTTCCACGCGGTCTGTTATACAATGCGTTCTGATTAGAGGATCTTAACCGTATTAGCGGTTTAGTCCATAAACCAAGATTTCTCATTGGAGTTTATTTAACTCATAACTGATTTCGGTCCTGGCCTGTGAGGCTTCTAGGCATTGATAATTGGTCATTTTTTCGTATTCACAATGCATATTCGGTATCTGAAGCATGGGTTCACTGGCCTCTGCTGCGTAACTCTGACAACTTTAGAGCTTAGTTTTCCCCGTTCGTTACTGTTACTGTATTGTACATCTCCCATTTGTTGTATTAATGGTTTCTCAACTGACGCATGGTACCTCTTACCGTGAGCGAATTCGGTGAGTTACAAGCTTTTTATCCACTTCTCTGACAATTACCGTATATACAGCTATGTATTTCACAATGATTGACTTAATTTCTTCCGACTTACTGTCGGTTGAAGTTAAGCTACTACCTAATGTGTAGTGCTCTCTCGGTTATTTCCCACACCTGAGGTATATTTCATACCGATATTTGGTATTTAGTGCTACTGTAGTCACTTATTGCCAGTCATGCTTCCACATTTGGTTCTGTACCAGTATCATTTCATTGGTACGACCTTGCATTTCCTATGCCTTGGTCCTTATAGCGTTATAAGTTTCTTTCTACTTCCACCACAATTAACATTTCCTCAAATCCTAGCTATCTCACTCGATCATTACTGAGCAAGTGCAATACCAAAACACCCAGTCATACAGAGTGCAGAGGCTTAAACTCTTGGCAGTGAATCTCTTATGTGATTTGCAATGGAATTCACACTGTGTTTCACTGAGATTCTTATCTCATAATACTGGGTCTTGGCTTACTGCCTAGTTAATTTGCTATCACTTATCGTTTAACAATACTTATACAACGGTCACTTACTGCACACCGTGCTCTTAGTCATTGCATAACACTAACTTACATGGTACTTACTATCACATTAACTTCCACACATATACTTACATCATTCGTATTATGGTTCGTCATTCGTTTGGATGACTATTGAATGCTCCTTGAGCGTAGCTCACTCGAGTTACAAGCCGCCGTTATTCAGCCCGGTGCTTCACATGCTACTAAACTAACTGTTTTCTCGCAATATCAACATGATCAATCCTTAACATATTTCTTGAACTCGGTTCACATAACTACCGCTCCCGCGGTTTCACAATATCGTGAGGTATCCCCACTCTTAAAGCAGTGGTTTGTTCCCCGCTCTATTTACTTGTATAACATAAAGTCTTGCAATCGATCAAACTTACATAACACATTTTGCTTGTGGCTAATAAGCCTTATTGCCTCGAGCTCTGCTCATTGTAGGCCATTCACACACATTAACTTCTTTATACAACATTACATGGTTTAGAGGTAGTATTGGGCTCCATGACAAGGTCGTTGCATCGCGCTTCCTTTCATGGGATGCCCCTTCAAGGATGTCAGGCTTCCTCCTGACGACTTATGTTTAAACTGAGTGTTAGTTTCATCCTTTGCGTTTCTATCACGTTATTTCGTTCAATGATTGTTGATCCAAACATCCCTCAAGGATTGCTCCTGGGTGTTACTAAGTTATGTCATTACATCTGGCTTACACTTATTGGTGTGTTTAGTTAACTATGTCGTTTTGCATTCTTAGCTGGGTTTACTATCCTCGTCTGTGAAGATCGATATCCCCTGGTAATCCAAGTGTTCATTCCGGCAGTTTCATCCCGTTCATTGCACATTAATGTGTCCACATTAGGCATCTGCCTTGCCATGCACAGGCTGGGTCACCGTTCCAGCTATCATGTTTATCCCTGAGGATCCTTAAGACATATGCTATGTCTTTACGTAACAGTTAATGCACTTCACACCTCCTGACTCTTAAACATTTCCTTGAAATGAATTCACTAATTCCTTTAGTCTCTTTGACTTAACTAGGTTCCTTTACTTCAACCATTCGTGGTAATCCTTAGCTCTTACTTGACTTTTACTACTGACCATAGTATGGAGTCGACTACTTCCTGTGTTCCGGACTCTGCTCGTATACATATGTGGGGTACCCTACTGATACATTACTACTTACCCAACTAACCCATAAGTAGGTCTATCAGGCCCACAAGCTTCTATCGGAGTGCGGTCATCCCACATTACAGTTGGTACACTCGTAGTGTCCGTCACACGCCTAGGTGAAGTATTCTGTTGTCAACTCCCTTATATTGTCCTATGACAACATGCATTCCGTGCTTCTCGAACTTAATCGAGGGAAAGTTTATCCACTGTTGTATCTTTATCAACTACCCTTGGGTTTACTGGTTTGGTTTTAAAAAAAAGTAGGTTAGAAACAAGTATGGGTTTTGAAAGAAAATCTGGTTTTGAAAGAAAAGAGTTTGAAATAAATCTGAGTTTGAAAGAAAAATTTTCATGGTTTCACAACGTCTTCCTGCCTTAACCAAGTCTAGCTTCCTGCTGACTGGTGTATTTCCAATTACAGAGGTTAGGCTATCAAGCCCTTCCATGGTCATGATGATCTCACTTAACTTCATGGTACTTTACTAAGTACTTCGTATTTGTTAAACTTCCCGAACAGCCCTGTTACAGCAGCACTTGCTATTGCAAGTGTGCCATTCTACCTGGCTATCGGTTAAACACACACACCGGTTGCGGTATCATTTTTACCCGCACTGTCATCAGTGGCCTTGTTGGCCTTCACTTGATCTTACTGTCTTGATAATAATTCCTCTGGGTGACTTCTCACTGTATTCACATGATAATCATTAACTAAGGTGTTTCCCATCCTGGAGACCCCTTTTCATAGTATTGTTTCCTCTTCGTAGCCCGTTCCACGCATTTGTCGTGGTTACTGAGACTTGTCTCTATTTGGACACTATGTTGTAGTTCCTTGTCGGTTGGTATACCGTTGGTGTATCATTTTAACAACTGTGGTCCCGTAGACACTCGTCTCGGGTTTCATTACTCCACTCCTTGCCTGTTGCACGGTTGGTGCGTTGCAAGCTGGTTGTTCTCGACTGCTCGGCATGTTGACCCAGGTTGCCAGAAATTCCATTCTTCTATACACAAGATTCTTCATCCTTCACTATGAAATGCGGTTAACATTGTTCGGATGGAGACCGTCTCCTGGATTCCTAGTTTTCGGAATCTACCGTATGACAGGTTCTCCGTACTTACAAAGGTACTTATTAACAACCAGATCGGGTATTCCCGAGTAAGAGAGGACTTTCATCACTCTGGCGTTCTTTCCCAAGTTATAAAACAGGGATTTGTGGAGGGCGGGAAGGATATTGTAGGTTTCCAGAACTCACTGGTAATTCCTACCTAGCGTATCTCTCACGCTATCACTCAACCCTTAACCCAAAGTACTAAAATCCTAACTCGGTACTTCCTAAGCTCGGTATTTCCAGTCATCAGAGCGATACTTCGCTCTGATACCACTTTTTGTAACACCCCAACTACCAACACACACTTAACAACAAACTACAGCGGAAAACTTAACCCAACACATTACTTAACTCATTGGTGTTACACGCCGTTAACCACCCACATGGCTAACAAGGCTAATACATATACATTGTATTGGTCTGATGGACTAGATTCCCGAGCAACTATACATTACTATCCCTTTCCATTAACAACAACCAACATACATAAACATTCCAACTGTACCGAGTATTTACGAACTGACGCCGATAACAATTTCGGTCTTACTACACCTACAATACATACACATATTAAATGGCTACCCATGTACAAATGACTACCCCGTCTTACTCTCGAACGGCTTCCAGCTCCTTGTACCTGAAATAGAATTGGAAGAAAGGGTGGCCCCCAAGGGGCTCAGCACCTTTGCTGGTATGGTAATCCCGCAGCCCGCATGCTACCGGGCCACGCACAACTAATTGTCGTCTTAGCATGCGGTTGATTATATTTGAATCATGCATGTAAACTATAAACACACAACACATTACATTCCACAACAAAGGGCTCAACAAACAGATAACACATCCATACTTGATAAGTCACTCATTATGTTCATTAACCCTAGAGGGTTCTCCTCTAGTGGAGCTACTTCCTTAATAGACGACACTTACCCAATAATCGGGTTATCCATAAACGCCTCTTATCATAACTGGGATTCATATCCATGATCCACATACTCCACATTTTAACAACATATAACATCACACCGCTATAAGAATTACGGCACAACAATAACACATAACATAACGGGTACGGTTCTCTTAAGGAATCGACCCCAAACATAATTAGTTCATTGTAGAGCCTAGAGAATGTCGCCAACTCATGATAAGCTCGTTACACAACACTCGTTACTGTCCTAATAGTCGGACGAGTAACTTAACTTAAAGATGGATCGGATTAAGTGACCCGAACACACCACACAAACACATGTTCCCCCTAGACCGATCATAAGTCAGAATAGCTAAGCTTTGGAGTAAGCTAATGGGAGATCGTAACCCGTGAGGGAAACAACCATAACAGAGAGGAGGGTAAAGCTAAGAAGGATACCCACTCCTAAACCATGCGCGACCGGAACATCCGGATTCCTCACCCCCCCCACAATATATATATATAAACATAGTTAAGGGCTCCACTGTGGAACCTATCACATCCATACACCATACAGTATTACAACTGGGTTAAACACACAAGGGAGGTCCATACATTCACACACAAACATCACACAATTAACTCACGCATAGCCGTGGTTAGAACGTCCCATGGTTCGGGTCGTTAAATCCGAATACCGATCTCTCATGTGATCCTAGACTCAGTTAGCTAAGGTTTAACACTTTCGAGGTTAAACGGTATCGGAACTAGACACGCCACATACATGAATTACTGTAAACTCATTACATACTTTTATCTTATAACGTGGCAAACATTCAGAAAAACACATTGGCTTACAAGCCGGTGTAATCCGGTTGGACACAGGTTGCAAGAAAACCATACCTTTCACCACGGTCCACTATATTGTGTCCTCCTAGGTTCCTCGAACAAATCCCGTACAACTGGTAACATCACAATTACTTTCATTAACATCGGGGTGACATGATTGTTTAATATCTAATGCCCATAGTTAACCCCGTCATCCCGTAGTACTTAATTTATTTTTGTGATCTTATGTTCACAACTTACACATTCACTCTCAAACTTGTTTATACTTCCAATGGCCTTTAAAAGTCACCAAACAAGGCCTAAACATCATCTAAAACCATTACCATTCAATCCCCCATCATTAGGAGCCTTAAACAAATTTTTTTCTTCATCTCTGGTCTGGACCGCCCCTCTGGGGCTGTCCCAGGGGCGGTCCACATCAGAAACTACTTCACCTGTGCTGGACCTCCCCACAGGGGCGGTCCACAGAAGACCGAATTTTAAAAAGTGTTTTTCTCCTCATTTTGAACTCCAAATTCACCCAAATCTTTTCCCAATCATTCCACAATCTTTCCACATGTTTCCTACATGTTTAAACACCTTAAAACAAGCACTAAGCCTTCATAAATCATCACTAACTCTTTACTCAATTTCTTACAACAATTCCTAACACTTATAACATTTTTCCTTAGGATTTCTAAGTGGTGAATCATGCCTACAATATCACTAACCAAAGTGTGCTTCCACAACAAGGTAACCACTTCTAAAGCATCATTTTGCATCAAACTCATCCCCTTTACACACATTCCTCAAGTCTTTCCCACAACTTCCTCATTAAACCTTCACAAGGCATTACACTTCCATTGTTATCCAAACTTTGCACAAGACTTTACCACATCTCCACCATGACCTTGGTGTTTCTAGAAATCATCCATTAGTTCTCTAAATCTCCAAGACTATGCCCAAGGCATCTTAACATTTAAGAACACCATAGTTCACCTTCTTTCACCATCTTTACACTTAACAATTCCTAGTACAATCTAGGTCACCAAATCTCATTAGAATACATAAACTCCTTAGTTTATCAACTAAATTTTGCCATAGCTTCTCTTGTATCACCTTACACCAAAACACATAGTTTTTCCACCATTATACAATCCAAGAACACTAAATCTCTTAATACGCATTCCTTACACACAAACATATTGTTTTTCATCCTTTAACCACCAAAGACATTCATCTTCTCAAGAAATGTTCTTTACACACAACTAATCCTTTAAACTACACTACATCACAATATAGTGCATAAACTTAAATTGCTTGGCACTTAGGCCCTTAAATAACATGGCTCTTAGGCCCACATTTAAATGCCTTCAACCTGCAAATACACACAACAAGGCTCCCATGTCTTTTTAGTCCAACTTGTGGATAGTTTTCTAGCTCATTTACCATTGGCTCTTTAGGTTATTTATTCAGCAAATATAGCTCAATTTCCCAGTACAATAAACCACATTAAGAGAGGTCATTTACCTCTTTGTTTTCCAAGCTTTCTCACTTATTTTCTCTTGTTTTTCTTGATTGAAAATCGGCAAGGAGCTTTTATCACTTGTCAACCTTCTAACCAATACACATATAAGGGTAATGAGTATTAAGTTTAATACTCAAACTCATAATTAAACCCTAGGTTTACATAAGTGTCTTAAAACACTAAAATTTGATGATTACCTTTGGAATTTGAAAGAGAGCTTGGATAAGTAGTAAGATAGGACTCCTCCTAGTCCATTGGAGATCAATTCAAGCTAAATGAAGAACAAGAAAATACACCATTAAAGGGTGAATTTTCGGCCATATAAGAAAATGAAGGGAACATGGATTTTCTTTGATCTTTATTACCTCAAAACAAAGGAGAACAACAATATGAAAGAAGATGAGCTTTTCCCCCTTCAATGGAGATTATTCATGGCACCAAAATGGAGTTCTTGAAGATTTGAAAAGATAGAAGTGAAGAGCTTGGTCTAACTAAGACAAATATGGTCTTAGACTTTGATTTGGAGCATTAATGAACATTTGGTGAGCAATTGTAGTTAGAGAAGAGAGGGGCTGTAGCAAGCTCGGTTCTGGTTGGGAGAATAGAGGAAGAACACGGTGGGAAGGCAAGGAAATGAAGAAGAGAGGTGAGAGGTTTCACTTTTGCAAGATATTTAAGCTTAAAAGCAAATAGTAACTTTACTTTATTTCTTTTTCTTTTCTTTAGTTGGATGACTAGGTTGGTGACTCCCCACCTTAAAAACCTTGGCCCCTTCAATATATAACATACATATGGCCTTTGTTGACCAATTAAACAACTTATGTTGACTTATAACTTAAACTAGCACTATTTAAGCACTATTCACAAAACATGGCACATATTTGTGAAATTTTTTATTTCCCATTGATTTAGACTTCCTAATGTGATACTAAATAGTACACATGTTAATTAAAGAGTAGTGATGGACATCTAGCCACTCAAAACCCATTTACAAGACAATTTTTCAAAAATGTGCTTTAAGACTCCTTAAAGCACATTTTGGGTTTTAACTGGTTTTCAAGCTTGGTTTTCTTTGGTAATTGATTTAGTATGTTCATTAACATGTAAATAAGGTCTTGGTAATCTTATTAGGACTTAACCAAACTTATCCCAAGCTTAGAGCACATTTTCGCCCATATTGGCTTTAAGGTATTTATTTGTGTTTTGTTTGGTTTAATTGTCTACCAAAGTTTCCTAAGGACTTAATTAGCCTTATTAAATCATAATTGAATGTTATAAAGTCTTGGTAGGCTCTTTGGGTCCTAACTAAGTTCACTCCAAGCTTAGAGCATATTTTTGCTTCAATTGTGTCTTAGTGCTTATTGTGTTTACTATGGTTTAAATTGTTCACTAATGTTTCTAAGGCACTTTTTAGCCTTTAAATATCATAGTTTAACATTTTAACAATATATCAAGGTTTGGGGTATTTCATTTTAAGACGGGAATTTTCTGGCCGACCGACCTTGCAAGTTCGGTCCCCAAGGTCGGTCCATTCCAGAAGCTTTCCCCCTTTGTAAATCTGGGCTCGACCGACCTTGCAAGTCCGGTCCCAAGGTCGGTCCGGCCCAGTATTTACATTTTTATTTCTGTTTCGAGTTCTATCTTTCACCCATTACTTCCCCATTGTTCCTACACTTATTCCCACATGTTTTATCACTAATTACCCACTCTAAACCATGTTGTTTCATTCCTTAATTCATTACACAAATCCTATACTAGCTTACACTCTTGTTCTTCCCAAATTCCATTCCAACACTCACATAGTTTCTTCTCTAGTTGCATTTTGCTATAGATTTCTACTCTAACTCCCTCCATCCATAACTCCCTCTTCTATTGTCGTTTCAAGAGTTTCTAATGCATTATACACTTCTCCTAACTTACCCCCTAAACAAACTCAATTAAAATCTCTTACAACCCTATACTTTCACCTAGTTTTTAGTTCATTAAGTGTTCTATTCGTAGGTAAATTTTGACATAACCTCCCCTATATTTTTACACTCTCACCACATTGTTTATCCACACATTACTAACCAATTCACTTGTTTTCAATAACACCAATATACATAGCTCTCATACACAATACCAAGCACTAAATACTCTTTAAAATTCCTGCACTTAACAACTCAATCCCAATCTAGTTTGTGACAATTTTTACACTCTTTCAAAGCTTCAACACAACTCAATTCTTCCTGTACACTACACTATTGTTCATTACCATTTTACAATACAAATTTTACTCTTTTAAAAACTGTTACGCAAGCACATAAAAGACTACACAAAGGTAAGCACAATTTACCTTGTTTCTCCTCTAGTTTTCTTTCTCCTTCTGAAATACCCCAAACTAATAAAATATGGATTAAATATTTAATCACATTGATTAAGGCCTAAACATGCCTTAAAAGTCAACTGAGAACAACAGTGGTCAACACAAAGCAAAGTGTTGCACCCTTTGACTGTTTAGGGTAAATAAATCCCCAAATGAACTTCTTAGGACCTAAGATTTTGTCCTAAGCTTATTAACACATTACTAAACATGTTACAATTGTTGGACAACACTCCAACACAAAGAACAGGCATTTACATGCTTCAAGGTCAAGTAGGACAAAAATGTGCTCTAAGAGTACCTTAAAAGTCTAATGACCTCTAAATGATATAAAATTGGATACCATGATCAAATATCATGTAAGGAACACAAAAAAACTGTTCTCAAGGAGAACAGAGCTCAGAAACACCCTGCGACTCAAAATGCGCACTAAAATTCCTTAAAGCACATTTTTCGTCTATGAGCTCTAAGTTAATGACTTTTGTCACTCTAAAGACTATAATAAGTTCTTTATAACATTAATGTGACATGATATACTATATTATAAAGTATAAATAAAAGTTTAAAAATAAAATCAAAAATTGGCAATTTAGTATGAATAGTACCCAAAAATAACAACTAATTACTTAACTTAACTTGAATCATGGTCAAAGCTCACCTATTGCCTTGACCAAAGCAGCCGATTTCATACAGCTGTAATACCCATTCAAGTATCAATCTTCCATCAATTATGCAGCTAATTAGGTGTGCCATCAAGTTTACTATTACAAAAGTAGCAAATAATGTCATTAAAAGACAAAACTCACTTATTTCTCCTCTTGCCTTCTATCCCAGCCGAAACCCAGCTCCTTCAACCTCTCTTTTCTTCTCCATTTACGTAAGAACACAGCCAAACTCAGAAGAGAACAGCAATCACCATTGGTAAGCTTATTAAGCTCTTAAATGTTCATTTTCTTCACAATTTCTTCCTCTTTCCATGGAGCAAAGCATCAACCACTTCCATCAATGTTCTTAGGTTGTTTTGGAGGTTGAATGGAGGGGGTATCTCGGCATTAACAAGGGAAGAAGGTGGAGAAAGCTAATCTTGTCCTTAAGGTATAAAAATGTGCTTTAAGCACATATCTTTTGATTCCCTTCAAATTCGGCTGTGAAATTTTGTTTCTAAGCTTATAATCTTCATCTTAACATACTTATCCAGTTGGTACATCAAGAGCTTCGAAGTATAACCAGATCCAAGCCAAAGACACCATTTTAGGCATTTTAAACAAGGTAAAGATTAGCTATCTTCTAATCTGAGTTATACCAGTTTAAAGCTTGGTTTTAGTAGCTCTTTTGACACTCTTTGCCTACTGTAAAAACAGGCCGAGACCAACCCTGTTTACCTTGGTATTTTAAGGTAAGTTTTACCTTGAAAATTGACATTAAACACTTCTTATGGTTAGATCTTGCTTGGAGACTAACTATGCCTTAATTGCTGTTTGAAAACATGTAAATAATGCTGTGGAAATTTTACCCTAAGTTGGGCGTGGCCAAACAAGGCCTTAACTAGGCAAAAACAAGGTATAAATCACTTAAACCTTCACTTGGTAATAATATGTGTTTATACATATGTATATATATTGTGCCATGAGTGAATGGTTAATTAAGGTCTTAATTTGACCTTAGATGATTAAGGAATGGTTTAATAAATTTTATAACTAATTAATTAGCATAATTGTCAAATTTAAGACATTATGTGGAAAATTGGTAATTAATGAAAACATATGGTAAGGGCCGAGAGTTTACAGCATTTTTGGGCATTTATGTGTAATTTATTTTATAAGCCAAGGTTTGTAATAAGGCCATTTTATTTATGCATTTATAAGCTTTTAATTAAGTTTAAGTGCTAAATATGCATTACCGCATATTATTGGGGTTATAGTGTAATTAAATTAAATTTGGGGGCTATAAAAGGATATAGCCAAAATTTAGAAGTTTAAATGAGTTTATATAAAAATTATAAGATTATATATAGTTTTGGGTGAAATTGTAAATATTGGAAAGTTAGGGGTAATCCATGTAATTACCGTGGAAGTAGGGTCAAAATGATGTTTGGAAGTCAAACATTGACCAAGCAAAAGACTTTGACCAGATTTGATGATTTATTAATTTAATTATCAAATACTAAGTTATGTATTAAAAGGTAAAAATTACATAACATATGGGTATATGTGTGATTACCGAAAGTTTGGGTATGAAATGGTTTTATACACCTATGGAGTATTAGGAATTTTTAGGAATTTATTTGGTTAAGTTTGGAGTTAATATGAAATATATAAGTATAATATATGATATTTTATAACATTGTTACAAATGGGTAACATGTGGGTAAAAAAAACCGTGAATTATAAGAGTATGAGGTTAGGAATGGTATTTATAACCTTTTGGTATAGTTTGGTAATTTTTGGAGTTATATACAAGATTTTATAAATATATATGTATAATATATAGTTTTAATGATATTAGAAAACTATGTATTATAAATTGGGGAGATTTGGTAAATATATAAAGTTTGGTGGTGGGAATTTAATTAAAACAGACCTAGGGTCTGTTCGGTAATTATAAACCTTTAAAACAATAGGTTATAATTATATTAAGGTTTAAGGATTATAATATAAGGTATATATTATAAGTGTGACAATTGAATATAATTTGGGATTGATTTGTAAAATCTGAAAGTATGGTGGGAACTAATAAAACCGAAAAGGCTATGGTCCATTTGGTATTTTATAACAAATTATAACTATAGGTTATAATTGTTTTAATGACATAAATGTCATAATATATGTTATGTAGCTATAATATAACATTATAATGATTATGTGGTGGATTTTGTAATATTCAAGAAAATAAATGCTGTTCGGAATTAATTGGAATTTTAGAACAAAAATTTATAATATGGTTTTCAATGTTATAAAGGTTATAACATTTATAATATAAGAAATGTTCATTAAAAGAGAATGAATATATCATAAAGATTTACCATATAATAAATGGTCCATTAATACATGTATATGAATAAATATATGTTATGGTGTGAAAAAATACAATATGGTTCAATAACCATGTATTAACATAATTTAAAATGATATAAGGTGAAAGGAAAAAGAATTACAAACATTAGATATGGAAGCTCTAATGTTAGGAGTGTACATGGAATAATAAGGATTCATATAATTCAAAGTATTTTTAAATACAAATTATACCACATTAAACTTGGAAAACAAACCTTAGGAAATAAATACTAAGGTGAGATGTATAATAAACGATTAAGATTATAAATGCAATATAGTGACAAGCTATATGATATACCAATGTGTATTAAATTACATGCGATAGTAAACGTTTAAAGTTAAGTATATTAATATACTCGACGTAACCACGCATGAAATATGACGTCTTTCTTAATCCCGAGTTAAACCGAAAACCCGACAAAAGTTATCAGTTAGTAACGGGGAAAAACCGGGATGGATTAGTAACGGTACGGGGTGCCGTAGTGTGTGTAGTTAGTATGAGATGCTGATGCATAGTGTGATGCATATTGATAGATTGTTAGAGACGACACGAGGAGCATCGGATCTAGCTGAATCATACTCCACCGTAATACTTTCAGGGTGAACGGTATGTTATTTATGTGGTTGATTGTCTCTGAGGATTTCCTCAGTTCAGACATTGTGTGAAAATCTGTGATAAGATTGAATGTCTGCTTGTGTGAATTAATATGCTTGAGTTGTGTATTAATGCTGCTTTAATATTACTGTTGCACGATAACAGTACCGTTCGTATATATGAACATATTATAAAAGGAACTAGCGGCAATGATGCTATCTTATATGTGTAATATAAGGAACGTAAGTAAACGTTGTAGCATCAGGATAATAAGATATATATATATATATTACCTGAGACTTATATATGGAGCATTGGCCTCTTTAACGCCGCTCTCGTATCTAACACTGGATCCCGAGTCGACATACTCAGGATTGGACTAACGACTTTAGTCTGTTGTGTTAGGAAAAATAATAAAACGATGCGATGGTATAGATAAGTTTATCAAGAGGATGTGGTTCTTGCTGTGAACTGTGATCCATTAACGATACTAGGATACCGTGTGGTAACCGTAAGTATCAGGATAAATTTCCAACGAACTACAGAACGTTCGTAGGTCGGAGACTGTACCGCTGGAGTGGCTACTGCCGTGGGTGACCCACCATAAGAGATGGGTAACTTAGAGACACGTCGTTCTAACGAGACGTTGTCATTAGACATGACTGAACAATTACGAACGACTAAGCTAACTCGTACATTAGGCGAACATTATTTGGGCTTTCATGCCAAAGACTGGAGTTTATACTCGTCTATAATTCTCATTGTTTCGCCTTGTTGTTCATTGGTTGTGCTTTGTGGTTATGTGTGGTATGTTGGTGGATTTGTTTGAAAGAGCCGTTGTGCTCATATTGTGTGCTGTGAACAGTTTGTGTCGAGTCGCAGTACTCATGTGTGGATTATGGTGGATTGTTTGGTCGGGTGAGTCGCCGAACTCAATTATGAACTATTAAGTGTTTGTTGGAATGGAGTCTCTGTACTCATATAAGCGTTGTAACGCTTTCAGTGGTTTATTACGATGCGATGTGTGAAGCCGGGGGCTTGTTGGTTATTTGAGTTTACTGCAATATATATTGTTTCTTTACAGTTTTAACATTAAACTACTTGCATGAAAATGAATTGCATGCTCTCGACCAAATAACTGAGGGTCCGAGGGGCATGACAGTCATGTAGTAACATACTTAGTAGGGGCTGATTCCATACCACAAACAACCATTTTTGTAGGTATGCAGCTTCCGGTGTCGGCAAAGAGAGGGACGCGCTGGTTAGTTTAATTACAGTTGTT
Source organism: Limonium bicolor (assembly GCA_023374045.1). NCBI lineage: Eukaryota > Viridiplantae > Streptophyta > Magnoliopsida > Caryophyllales > Plumbaginaceae > Limonium > Limonium bicolor. The sequence continues at coordinate 455,723,954 of CM041776.1, read as the reverse complement.
TAAATATGCACTGTTGCATTTTAATACGAACTTAGAAACATGTATAGGATTGGGATACTTAGAATGCTCACTGTGAATGTATTTTATATTGGTTTGCGAACGTTGGGTCTATCTCTTGTTGTAACACCCCTACTACGCACATAACACTACTCGAAGTCGCAGCGGAATTTAAACGACTAAACAGTAACTAAACAAATGGTGCTACAACGCCGTCAACCACCCACGTGGTTAACAAGGCTAAATAAATACAATTGTACCGGTCTGATGATCAGACTCCCGAGCATAGAACTAATATCCATATAAATACATTAAACAAAATACCGAGTGTTTACATACATCCTTCACTGTTAAACATCACTGTAACCCGTTCATCACCAATATATACTGCCACGGGAGCACAGGCGCATCCCGGGCCAACATCCAAAAGTAACCAAAAGTAAACCTGCATCCTAGGATCTAAAGCCACTCCGCTTCTTCGATCCTCATCCTGCAGTAAAAGAAATGTGGATCCCCCGAGGGGGTCAGCAACCCTTGGCTGGTATGGTTAACGCGCAGCCCATCGGCTACCGGGATACGCGCAACTAATTGTCATGATAACATGGCATTCATTTTTATACATAACATAACATAATATGTGGCATAGTATCAATAGTGCACAGCACAACATCACATACACAATGGATCTTCGTTCCACAATAACAAACCACAAGGGTCAAATAACACAAGAGCCTAGAGAATGATTCACCCTCATGTTAAGCTCGTTACGCACACTCATTACTGTTCTGTTATTCGAACGAGTAACTTAAGTCACAGATGGTTCGGATTTAGTGACCCGAACACACCACACAAACACATGTTCCCACTAAACCGATCATAAGTCAGAATAGGTAAGCTTTGGAGGAAGCTAGCAGGAGATCAAACGCCAAATTAAGGAGAACAATCTTAACAACATAAGAGTCGAATCTGATTCAGATATCTACTCTTAACTTACATGCATGACCGGACAACCGGATTCCTCACTTCCCAGTTAACACTTGTTAGAAGTTCATGGTGGAACTTAAACCATACACAATAGGTGGTAAGTCATGTTAGACACACACAAGGGAAATGAGTCACATCATAACATCACAATAATATGAACAACTGTAAACTCATTACATGTTTAGATCTTATAACGTCATAAACACACAGAAAAACATACAACACAGAAGCCGGTGTAAACCGGTAGGCAACAGACTGCAAGAAAACCATACCTTGGTCCTTGCCTCGATTGATTTCCTCCGTAGGTCACTCCTATACATGATTAATAACGTAGGTTAATTATTTATTTAACTTCAACTTACTAAATGTTAACATGATTGTATGACTTGTTTTTAATGTCTAACTTACCCTAGGTTACCTCCATTATACCCCCTAGGGTTAACTACATAAGTCACATTCTTTTCTGTTTTTTTTATAAGTTTTTGGTCTGTCCGACCCACCGTCCGACCCACAACTGGGTCGGACACTTCCAGTGATTTTCGGGTTTGGAACACCTAGCTTGTCCGACCCATGTCCGACCCAACCTTCTGGGTCGGACCATTCCAGAGAGTTTTATCGACCTCAGAACATACATGTCCGACCCACGTCCGACTCACTCGACTGGGTCGGACCATTACAGAACCTTTACCGCCTTCCAAAACATGCCCGTCCGACCCACGTCCGACTCACTCGACTGGGTCGGACCATTCCAGAACATTTTTCATCCTTTAAAACATGACCGTCCGACCCATGTCCGACTCAACCTTCTGGGTCGGACCATTCCAGAACAATTTCCTGACGTCTAACAGAGGCTGTCCGACCCAAACTTGGGTCGGACCCTGGGTCGGACGTCCTCTAAACTTACCCAAACTTTGTCAAATCTTCACCAAACTTCTCCTTAAGCCTCTTAATGTTTCCTAAGAACATTTGGTACACTTAATCCATATACAACATCCTGAAACTAATCATCTATAACCTTTAACACTTACTCATTTCATACCGAAATTCCTAACACTTAACTTATTTCCTCCTTAGTTTTCCCAATGGTGTTTCATACCTATGATAACTACTATCCCAAAATGCTTTCTCCTCATTTTAACATCATCTCTCAAGCATCATTTCTCACAACTAATTCCTTATGTCATTCTTGTTCACCAAAGTTCTCCCAAATCCTAACACAAGTCCAAATGACTCTAGTGTATCCCAAAACATTCCTGCATTATAAAATCCCCTAGAACATTGTCTAAGCCCTTTGTGAGCCTCGATTTTAAACCCTATCCTATGTGGATTAAAGCTGATTAGGATCTAATCGGGTTTTAGGTCCACCTATAACCTAAGATTAATAACTATGTCAAAAACAATAATTATTAAAACCTAAGCTAGCTCACTGGAACCTATTATGAGTCGCCACCTAATTTTAACCTAGATCAAATTAGGAAAGGAGAGTCGGGTTCGGGGGCTTGATATTCGACTTATTTAGGGTTCAATTACTTTCATTACCCTTCCTAGGTTTTTCCTCTTGGTTTATTTACGGTTAAAAGTCGTTTTAACCTAAGTGCGCGCTTCTGTTTTTTTGTGTTTTAGCATTTTTTGACAGAAAAGTAAAGTGAAATTGGAAGCTACCTAAACTAGGGTTCGGAGGCAGAATCAGGTCAAATTTTGCTTAGTCCGTAGCCACGGACCCCATGTCCGAGACCACGGACCCAGTTAACCTAAACTATACAGAAAAGTCGAAAATAAAGAAAAAAACAAAATTTGCAGGGTCCGGGGCCTCGGACAGGCTGTCCGAGGGCCCGGACATTATCAGAAAACCTAAATTTTGAATTTTTTTAAATCCCGCTGCCGTCCGTGGGTGTCCGTGGTCTCGGACAACGCGTCCGAGGTCCCGGACCATAGGTCCGAGGTCACGGACCACCCACGGACAGGGGTTTTCAGAAGGTTCCCGAGGGTGTTTTGAGCTCAAATTTTATGGGTGTGTAGCCTGAAAGGTTTACAAGTCGTTAGTGATTGAAAGTTTTCGATTTGAATTCGAATTAAGCACGAAACTTAGTAAACAAGTTATTGGACAGAAACTTGAATAAACAGCAATACAGAAGCTTACGAAGGTTAGTTTGAGCCCAAAGTTCGAGGCAAGACAGATAATCGTGGAGAATTAGGGAAGCTGAGTTTCTACCTGTTTTACCTTCGGATTCACAACGTTTCTTCACACCGGGATTCGTCGAGTGCTCCGTTGATGATAGACCCGAAGGGACTTCGAACCAAGCTTCTGGTTGTTGGTGTTCTTGCTGCTGTTCTTCACGTTTTGGTGGTGTTTTTGTGGGGTTTTGATGATTATTGGTGCTTTGGGAATTGAAAAACGTGTTTAGATGATGATTTCAGGGGATTTTCGGTATGATTTGGGTGGCCGGGTGTTGGAAAACGTGAGAGAGAGAGAGGAGGCTGCCTTTTCTGACTCTCTAGGGTTCTTGAGTATGTGAGGTTCTGATTTTATCCAAAAACCTATCCCTTTATATAGACTTTCTTAAAGATAAAGAAAATCTAGTAAAAGTAAGATTTTTCGATATTTTAACTAAGTAACTTCCCAAAGGAATTTTGCTATGAAATTTTAACCACATGTCAAGAATGGATATTATGAATTTTCTGAGGTGGAAACGAATTTTTAAATGTCGGAGCATTTTTAAATTGAATTTCTCGTCAGATTCAGTCAGAAATTGCTAGAAAATTATTGGAAATTTGAAAAATCAAAATTCCAACGCCATTATGCTTAAAATGTCATCCTCTATCATGGGTTAAAATATCAAAGCATTTCGAGCTGATTTGGGCACCCTTTGGAGGAGAGAGAAAGCCTATAGGAGATCTCAAAAGCCTTTAAAAATTACGAAAACGCCCCTGACAATGACGAAACTGCTCTTCAGGACCTGGAACACGCCGATCGAGCCGGAGTCCCTCATTACCCGATTAAATATCCCTCACGACACCAAAACCTTGCAGACCCTAACCAGGGGGGTCAAAATTTTGGGTATAACAGATTGCCCCCCGTCAACTGGACTTTGTAACGAATGTGAAAAGTCTGGTTGATGCTTGAGTGGTGCCCCAAAATTTTGGACTCCACAGAATCCTCCACGTTGTATGAAACCGGGTTAACGATGCCCAGCTACTCGGAGGCGCTAACTACCTAAGCTACAAAGCATTGTCGAGCTATCCTAAGGCGCTGACTACCTAAGCTACAAAGCATTGTCGAGCTATTCTAAGGCGCTGACTACCTAAGCTGATGATATGCTGTCGAGCTATTCTAAGGTGCTGACTACCTAAAGTGATGAAAATGATGTCAAGCTATTCTAAGGCGTTGACTACCTGAAATGATGATATGCTGTCGAGCTATTCTAAGGCGCTGACTACCTAAAGTGGTGAAAATGATGTCAAGCTTTTCTAAGGCGTTGACTGCCTAGGATGTGAAAACTGGATGCAAATGCAAGAATGCTGAAATGCTAATGAAGCAAATGATGCTGATGCTGATGATAAGGCCGATGATGTTGATGATGCTCGGATGCTTCTGGGGGACCGAAACCCGTGCCGATGCTCCTGGCTGGACCCAATGTGGACTTATTGCCATCGCCCCCCAAGCCGGTGTGCAGGGATAACTCCTGGTAAAAACCCTGGGGACTTATTGCCTTTTCCCACCATTCGTTGATCCCAAAAATAAGTTGACATCGCAAAAGGAGGATTTATTGCCATCACCTCGCCAACTTTCTGTCGCCAGGTCTTGTGACGCGCCTGGGTAATGCAGCTAGGTCTTATGACGAGCCCATATGAATGAGATGAATGCAATGTGTTTGATGAGAGTGGGTAAGCTAAAAGGTAATGCTAGGTCTTACTACGAGCCTAAGGGAATGCAGCTAGGTCTTATGACGAGCCTAAAGGGAGGTTCTAGGTCTTATGACGAGCCTAAAGGTTGGATCTAGGTCTTATGACGAGCCTAAAGGGAGGTTCTAGGTCTTATGACGAGCCTAAAGGTTGGATCTAGGTCTTATGACGAGCCTAAAGGTAGTTCTAGGTCTTATGACGAGCCTAAGGGAATGCAACTAGGTCTTATGACGAGCCTAAAGGGAGGTTCTAGGTCTTATGACGAGCCTAAAGGTTGGATCTAGGTCTTATGACGAGCCTAAAGGGTAGTTCTAGGTCTTATGACGAGCCTAAGGGAATGCAACTAGGTCTTATGACGAGCCTAAAGGGGTTCTAGGTCTTATGACGAGCCTAAAGGTGGATCTAGGTCTTATGACGAGCCTAAAGGGAGTTCTAGGTCTTATGACGAGCCTAAGGATGGTCTAGGTCTTATGACGAGCCTAAAGGTTGGATCTAGTGAAGTGATCAAGTGTATGGGCCAAAAGATGTAGAAGGATTGGGTTTATGTCAAACCTGGAGAGGTGGGGCTCAAGACGGGCCTGCGGATGTTTGAGTGTGAAGGTAGGGCTTAGGACGGGCCTGAGGATTTGAGTGGAGGTAGGGCTTAGGACGGGCCTGTGGAATTTGATGTGGAGGTAGGGCTTAGGACGGGCCTGTGAATTTGATGTGGAGGTAGGGCTTAGGACGGGCCTGTGTGATATGAGGAGGGTTTGATCCTTTGGATTTTGGATTTTTGGGACTCAATCAGTGTCATTGTTGCAATTGTTGGGACCAACAATTGCCCCCAGTATTTTTCCTTAAGGCAATCTGAGTTTTTAGGATTTTATGGCAATCGATCGGAACGATCGATTGCCCCCAGTATTTTCTTTGATTAACGCACAAAACAAGTCTCACTCTCACAAGGTCAGGGTTTATCTTGATGTGGTGCTTTCTATCTACACTCAAAGTTTGATTTGCTCGTCTCCTTTTGGGTCAAGACATCTCAACCATTGAATTTGACATTTGTTCGATTTACGCGTTCAACCTGTTACTTTCACGTGATTGGATACACAACTACTAAGTCGGAAGTCTTTTGAGCTTATAACTGGCTATGGGTGTGATGAAAGACAAGGATGGAGGAATGTTTAGGATATGTGGAGCTATAAGGGTGACCAAAGCTGCAACTTGCACCGTCTCTCGGACTTGTTCTTTGTTGAAGTCGTTTGGCTACTTCGTGATGACTTCTTTAACTTGGACTTGGATTTTTGAATTGTTCCTTGCATCTTTCTTTCCAATTTTGGGTTTCTTCAAGGCTTTTCAGGTTTGCCTTTCTTTGGATTTCCTTTCGGGGTTCTTGTGTTTCCCGGTTTTGAACTTTGAGAGCTTTTGATGCTCATTTGGATCCTGTGTCACTTTGGGACCATTTGCGGATCGCTTTGTCATGCTGGTAGCTTTTGCTTCTTTGGACTTGTGAAGTTGTTGTTCAAAAGTCGGGCTCCTTGCTTCCTTTGGTCACCGGGTCGGTTATTCATCATTGGCTGGCTTGTTTGTGGAGCTTGCAATATTGTGAAAGAGGTCATATATGAAAAGCTCAGCGGGGGTGCCTAGGGTTTAATGCTGGGTTCAAGGCTTTTGGCTGTGTGGTGCTGTGTACCTAGGTGCTTCGTCATCCCTAATAGTTGTGTATCCTTTCTTTGTTACTTTTCACAGGTTTAAGCGTAAATTTACAAATTATCTCCTTCGGTCGGAGTCATGCCGTTTGCCTCCTTTGAATGTGACCTCTCTGGAGCCGTGTAAAATGACACGCTCTTTCGCTCTTGGTTTTACCGCTCAAGGCACTCTCGCGAACGTTCACTCAGAGACTTGTTTGCGCATTTAAACAAAAGAAATAAACATTATCGCTCCTTAACTCAGATTGCCCCCAGTGTCGTTGTGGGGTTTTTTCTCGACAAGCCTTTTGAATACCCAAGTTATTTTGAGGAGGGGTGATTACATGTGCGAGGATGGTGGTGAGTGATGAGGGGCGATTGTTAAGTGATTTATTTTTCCTGTTTCAAAAACTCTTCCAGTTTAGACTTTGGTGAAGTGACGGAGAGATAAAGTGATAGGACACATGGGTGAAATGACTTGTTTTTTACCTTGTTTTGACGGCAAAGAGCATAACTAACTTGTGATAGTGGACAACGATTTCCTATATGCAAGAGTTTTCTCGATAACATGAAAAAAACATGCAACAAGTGTCAAGGCACAAAGTCACCAAAAGAAAAACTCATGTCTGACAATACAAACGAAAAAGGACATGAAACATCTAGAGAAAATTCAAAGTCCTAAAACTACTGCTCTGGAGGAGGTGGACGTGGGAAGACTGAATACATGTGAGCCATGAAAGCATCCATGCGACCCTCCATGCGCACCTGCCTACGCTCCATGCGACCCTGGGTGATGTGGAGAGACTGGATATCCCTCTGCAAGCTCTCAAGTGTGGCTGGCTGTGGTGGCGGAGCGGGTAAGGCGTAGTATGAGGAAAGTGGTACAGGGTACTCAGTACCCATGTAACTCGGTCCCTCACCCTGGTAGGTGTGTCCTCCTGACGGGTCCTCGTGGTGTGGGATGTCCTCAGGCTCTGGTGCCTGCTGCCTCTGCCTGGGCCGGACTGGTCTCTGAGAGAAGACTCTGGCCTGCTGCGGGAAAGCCCAACCCTGATCGGCTGAGTAGCCAAGGGACCTCAGCATCTCCATGGTGTAGGTGGGATACAAAGGCTCCCAATCATCATTCCCCATCGGGACCCGCGCGCACTCGCATAGCCACTGAATGAAACTCGGGTAAACCAAAGCGTGGCGACCAGCCCGGGCTGCTATCATCAGGTGGTCTCTCATCAGGACAGACAGCGGGATCAAGCCCTCCTCTGAGTCGGGTGGATGCTGAATGTACCTCATGAGGAAGCAGTAGCGAGCGGAGACGTCGTTACGCGCTTTCGGTAGCACATTACGAGACAGGACCTCCAATAACACCCTATCAAGAGCGGTAGGTAAAGCGGAGGGGAGGATCACCTGCTTCCTTGGCTGATCCCTCGTAGAAGAACGAACGCGCTCTGATAGAGTCGAGTGCTGCAGATAGAACTGGCGTGCCTCGCTCTCCAAGGCCGCCATCGTCTCTAGCCCCCTGTGCTCAGGGTCACTAGGATGCAGCCGTAAAAATGCACAAAGTCGTCCAAGCCCACAGTAATGTGCGACCCGTACATAGGATACCACAGCCCCGGTATCGTCCTGGTCCAAGTTAGCATAGAACTCTATCACTAACTCTTAACATAGCTCTTCGGGCAGCAAGCAACCCCACCCAGTGAAGGTGCTGAAATAGGTGGTCGAGGTCGAAAGTGGCGATCACGTCATCGCCGAAGAGACGCTCCTGCTGGATGGAAATATCCTGATTCTCATAGAACCAGCGCTCCTGCTGAGCTCCTCTGAAACGGGTATGGTCATAGGTAGGGGATGTCTCTCTGCGGCGCCTGCGACGTGGCTGAGAGCCTGATGCCCCAGCCCCAACTACCCCACGGGAACTCCTACGACCCTCCATGGTATGCCTGTGGATTCAACGAGACAAAAGACATATAATTCTGCAGGAATTTTGACAGAGTCTCCCCTAAATTTTCACGAATCCCGTGCTTTCAAATGCACTCCACACCATATAATCAGTCCTAGGATCTACCACGTATGCAAATTTTAAACATTCCACAAGCAAAAAACGCGAGAAACCACATTTCACACTAAAACACACTAAACTAGAACGGACGACTTTTGACAGTTATAAGCAAGTTTTATCCTTCCAAACAAACTTTTCACGTCTTAAAATGCCCTTCTAAAGCTAGTTGGCCATTTTAAACAAAAAACCAAACTTCGAAAATTTGACCCGAGAACCACCATTGTCGTCTTCTTCCTAGCTCCAAATTTCGTTTTTCTTCGTTTCTTCACCAAAATGGACAAATGAGTAGTCAAAATGTAGAGAAAACTTACCCAAATACAATGGTGGAAGAGTATTTTGGATTGGGGTCGAGAAAGTGTCGAAAATGGCCAAAAACAACTCGCCCCGGACCTAGCTCGGACGCAACTTTCAGCCTCCGTAAGTGCTCGAAATGGAGAGATCTTGGTATGGAAATGCCTAGAATTGAAAGAGGGATGTTTTGTGAGCAAAATGGCGGTGGAATGGGAGTGATTTGGCCAAGAAATGAGTGAGATATGGAGGAGAGAAGTTAGGGTTTTGGAAATGGAGGTTGCTGGAATGAAAATGGCGAATTTGGGACGAATTCCCGATTTGAATCGGCTGGGGGAAGTCACTAAGTGGAACGGCGTCGTTTGGAGGTCAAACGGGCGCGTCTGAGTCAACGTCCGGGGCCACGGACGGCGCGTCCGGGGTCACGGACGCCCCTTTTCTTTTTCCTTTTCTCCGAAAATTGATTGATTAAACTAAAAGAGGACTAACAAAACAAAATATTCTCTTTATTCATCTCGAAGTTAGAAGAAGTACACATTATAGAGTTCTAAGAAAACAGGAAATGCCTAGGATTAAGTGTCTAGAACGCAAGTTTCCTCTTGACAACTCTTGGCTCGGTCAACCCCTCCTTTCTTCGTTTGAATGCATCCACCTCCTCCTTTCGACCGTATAGCCATTTCCGATAGCTTGCTGAGAGCTCCAAGTCTTCAAGTGCTAGGGGCTTCACCACTTGAACTTCCCCTTCGAGTCGATCCATCATGATTGCATAAAGAGCCTCATGATCGTATGCTTTCCTTGGTGCTTCGTATAACAAACCCTTGGGTCGGCTCTGGGCTCGCCCAATCTGACGGCTGGAACGCCACGGGTGGATGACATAAAAGCTCTCAAAACCGGGTAACGAGACCCCTCCATAATAGCCTCCACACATTCGAACTCCTTCAATTTTCCAAGCTGAGACCGTCCATCGAACTTGATGTCCCTGCCGTATGGAGTTCAAAAGGGCCGGCCATCCATCAACCGGCTCCTCGGGGGCTCGCCTTCTAGGGAGATGCTGGATCGTGAACGTTTGGTTATACTCAGGAATCAGCTTGAGCCGCTCGAGAAGCCAGACTTGCAGAAGATAAATGCTCCCTTCGAAGAAGTAAGGGGTATCCTTTGACTTGGGCCATGAATCCAAACTCTGAATAATCTGCGCGACTATCAATGGTCCCAAGGCGAAACCGGCTCGAACCTGTAGAAGCAAAGGGAAAACTTTTCGGTGTATAGCCATGTATGGGGTTCTGAAAAGGTAGATTGCCAACAATGCGAGATCGAGAAAGTTCCTCTTGTGTTCTAAAGAAGTCTCAGGGGTAATGAAGTCTGAAAGAGTTTCCACCGGCAATCCTTCGGGCCCTACCATTCCTAGTAACTGGGTCGGACTTAGCCCAAGTAAATAGGAATGGGCCTCGACCGGCGAGGGTGTCAAGTTTGGTACCACCGGGCTAGCTAGGGTATTGGCCCCTAGAGTGCGTCAAACTCCTCAGGCAGCAAAGTCAGCTCATTATCTCCAAACTTGAAAAGATGTTCAACCGGGTCCCAATGGTTAATAGCCGCTCTCAGGAAATCTTCGTGCAATCGGGTCTGGGATAAATATGCCAGAGTGTGGAGGATAGACAGCTTATTGACCTTCTTTGACCAGTTGAACACATCTTTCATAGTTCTGTCACAGGACTTGTTGAATTCGAAGCAGTGGGCCATGGACCTTTTCCTGTTTTTACCAAGAAAAAAAACACACCAGGATATCAATCAGCACTCAACTTTGTTTATGGGCCACAAACAACTGGGACTTCGAACTGGGTTGGGCCAACTGTGGGGGTAACTCCCTATCCGTTCTAAGTCTGGTTATGGGCCAATCACAAGAGCAAACAAGGTTCCACACAAGTTCAAAATGTCCTCACCTGACGACCTTGATTAATGGGTATGGATCAATCCGGAGAGGTGCTTGGGGCGCGGGCCCAGGTCACCACAAAGGAATAGGGCTTGCACGCTATTCTTTGGGCCACCCCACTTTTTCACATCACCTAAAGGTGTGCGTCTACGGTCGGGTCTTTGACTGACCAAACAATGGGCTTGGTAAGGGTACTGCCAGGAAAATGCTTGGGGCTAAAGCCCAGGTATTAAGGGGGTGTGGTTAGACGACACCCTCCTCTTTTCCCCCACTTATTCACATCACCTAAAAGGTGTGAGTCCCTGACAGGGGACCCTCAAACGGGTCCCGGGTGAAATCGGTTTGCGTGGACCCTCGCTCTCATATGATGCAAGGGTGCAAATTAAAGTGCGCACAGAAGTAAAACAAACATGTAAAGCCATAAATAAACATTTTCAAGTTAAGCCCTCTTTCTTAAAATAAACAAGTTAAAATTAAGAAGTGTCCCCAGCAGAGTCGCCAGTCTGTGAGCCTCGATTTTAAACCCTATCCTATGTTGATTAAAGCTGATTAGGATCTAATCGGGTTTTAGGTCCACTTATAACCTAAGATTAATAACTATGTCATAAACAATAATTATTAAAACCTAAGCTAGCTCACTGGAACCTATTATGAGTCGCCACCTAATTTTAACCTAGATCAAATTAGGAAAGGAGAGTTCGGGTTCGGGGGCTTGATATTCGACTTATTAGGGTTCAATTACTTTCATTACCCTTCCTAGGTCGTTTTTCCTCTACTTAGTTTATTTACGGCTTATTACGAGTCGTTTTAACCTAAGTGCGCGCTTCTTTTTTTTTGTGTTTTTAGCATTTTTTGACAGAAATTAAAGTGAAATTAAAAGCTACCTAAACTAGGGTTTCGGAGGCAGAATTAGGTCAAATTTTGCTTACGTCCGTAGCCACGGACCAAACGTCCGAGACCACGGACCCCAGTTAACCTAAATATACAGAAAAGTCGAAATTAAAGAAAACAAAAATTTGCAAAGTCCGGGGCCACGGACAGGCTGTCCGTGGGCCCGGACATTATTAGAAAAACCTAAATTTTGAATTTTTAAAATCCCGCCGCCGTCCGTGGGTGTCCGTGGTCTCGGACAACGCGTCCGAGGTCCCGGACCATAGGTCCGAGGTCACGGACCACCCACGGACAGGGGTTTTCAGAAGGTTCCCGAGGGTGTTTTGAGCTCAAATTTTATGGGTGTGTAGCCTGAAAGATGTACAAGACGTTAGTGATTGAAAGTTTTCAATTTGAATTCGAATTAAGCACGAAACTTAGTAAACAAGTTATTGACAGAGCTTGAATAAACAGCAATACAGAAGCTACGAAGGTTAGTTTGAGCCCAAATTTGAGGCAAGACAGATAATACCGTGGTGAATAGGGAAGTGAGTTTCTACCTGTTTTACCTTCGGATTCACAACGTTTCTTCACACCGGGATTCGTCGAGTGCTCCGTTGATGGCAGACCCGAGGATTTCGACCAAGCTTCTGGTTGTTGGTTGTTCTTGCTGTTCTTCACGTTTTGGTGTGTTTTTGTGGGTTTTGATGATTATTGGTGCTTTGGGATTGGAAAACGTGTTTAGATGGTGATTTCGGGGGATTTTCAGTATGATTTGGGTGGCCGGGTGTTGGAAAACGTGAGAGAGAGAGAGGAGGCGTTTTCTGACTCTCTAGGGTTCTTGAGTATGTGAGGTTCTGATTTTATCCAAAAACCTATCCCCTTATATAGACTTTCTTAAAGATAAAGAGAATCTAGTAAAAGTAAGATTTTTCGATATTTTAACTAAGTAACTTCCCAAAGGAATTTTGCTATGAAATTTTAACCACATGTCAAGAATGGATATTATGAATTTTCTGAGGTGGAAACGAATTTTTTAAATGCTGGAGCATTTTTAAATTGAATTTCTCGTCAGATTCAGTCAGAAATTGCTAGAAAATTATTGGAAATTCGAAAAATCAAAATTCCAACGCCATTATGCTTAAAATGTCATCCTCTATCATGGGTTAAAATATCAAAGCATTTCGAGCTGATTTGGGCACCCTTTGGAGGAGAGAGAAAGCCTATAGGAACTCAAAGCCTTAAAAATTACGAAAACGCCCCTGACAATGACGAACTGCCTTCAGGCCTGGAACACGCCGATCGAGCCGGAGTCCCTCATTACCCGATTAAATATCCCTCACGACACCAAAACCTTGCAGACCCTAACCAGGGGGGTCAAAATTTTGGGTATAACACCCTTCTCACATCTTAAATCACCTTAATGCATGTTTCTTTCACAAGGAAAGCACCTAACCATTCCAAACACTTCTTAAATTATCAAACTCATTTTAAACTCTTAGAACTTCTTGTTTATTACCTAAATTTCGACATAGGTTCTCCTAGAACATTACTAAACCAAAACATATTGTTTTCACCAACAAACAACCAAGAACACTAAAAATCCATCAAGCACTTTCTTATACACAAACTTCACTCATATAGCGCTACATCACATTATAGTGCATAATTTAAATTGCATGGCACTTAGGCCCTTAGATGACATGGCTCTTAGGCCCTTAAGATGCATAAATCATAAACACTGAATTTCGACAATATATTTGCCTTTGACCTGCAAATACACTCAACACACATATGCCTTTTACTAAGCTCTTGAGAGCATTCTTCTAAGTCACTTCTCATTGGCTCCTTAGATCATTTTCATAAGAAATACAAGCTCATTTCTCCTAAGGCATTAAAACAACATTAGGTTAGTATATTTACCTCTTTTCCAAACAACTTCTTTCTTGTTTCCTTATAAAATCGGTAAGGTATTTGATTCCTTGTCAAGTTCTAAACAATATACAAACATCATAATGAGTATTCAAGCTTTAAGCCTCATCTGATTGTAAACCCTAGGTTTACATGATTTCAAAAACATTAATGTAGTTGTTTTACCTTGATCTTTGAAGAGAGATTGAATATCTATGAAGAGAGGACTCCACCTAGTCCATGAAAGGTTGGAATGAAGCTAAAACAAAGCCATATAAAGAGCACCTTCAATGGGTATTTTCGGTCACAACAAAAACATGGAGGAAATGTAGTTTTTATTTGAGATTCCTTACCTAGAAGCAAAGGAGAGTAATAATATGTAGAAATACAAGCTCAAGCTCCTTCAATGGTGGAACTCCATGGCACCAAAATGGGCCTCTTGAAGTTTTGAGAAGATAGGAATGAAGAGCTTGATGAGAGGAAGAGAATGGTGGTGTTTGTTTTTGATTTGGTTAAGTGAGCTAGATTTTACAAGTGGTCAAAGCTAGAGTTTAATGGTGGTGGTGAGTATTACCGTGAAAGAGAGCAAGAAGAGAGGTTGAAGAAGAGCATGGAACCGTGTGAAATGAGAAGGAAATGGAGAATGAGAGATGGTAAGTTTGCTTTTTAGAAGATATTTGTAGTTTTAAAGCAAATAGTACCTAGTTAGTCAACTTTCTTTACTTAACAAAATAAACAAGAGAGTGGTGAGTCACCACACTTAGGAAAACCGGCCCCCATTATTACTTAGGGGTAATATAGTCTTTATTTGTCAATTTAATTACTTATACAAACATATGTTACAAAATAACTTATAAAATCACTATTCATAAAAACAAGGCACATAGAAGTGAAATTTTTGATTTCCCATTGATATAGACTTCCAAATGTGATATTATATAGTATACATATATATTTAAGAGTAATGATGGACATCTAGCCACTCAAAACTCATTTACAAGACAATTTTTCAAAAATGTGCTTTAAGACTCCTTAAAGCACATTTTTGTGTTTAAACTGTTTTCAAGCTTGGTTTTCTTTGGTAATTGATTTAATATGTTCATTAGTACATAAATGAGGTCTTGGTAAGTTCATTAGGTCTTACCCAAGTTTATTCCAAGCTTAGAGCACATTTTAGCCCTTATTGACCTTAAGGTATTTAATTGTGTTCTTTATGGTTTAAATTGTTTACTAATGTTTCTAAGACTCTTTTTAGTCTTAATATACCATATTTAGGTTTTTAAACAATATACTAAGGTTTGGGGTATTTCACTTGTTGTCACTGTGGGAAATTGTTTCGTATTTAGGAATATATCAGTAAGCACGTTATTACTCGCATGGGCGAGTAAGAACGGTGACACGAGTAGTTCAATTGTTGAGATTACCGCTGTGATTATAATGTTAATTAAGATGATTAGGAGCCGATTAGAGTAGGGGTGTTACACCTTCTTTCTTGCTTCTTCCCTTCCTCTTCCTCTTCTCTTCCCACCTGTAACACCCCATCCATCATTAACACACTTACAATAAACTACAGCGGAAAAACAACCTCATCACATTACTTAACTCGTTGGTGTTACACGCCGTTAGCCACCACGTGGCTAACAAGGCTAATACATACACTTGTACGGCTGATGGGCTAAATTCCCGAGCGACTACACATTACTATCCCTTTCCATTAACACAACAACAACATACACCTTCCAACTATACGAGTATTTATAACTAATGCCGATAACAATTTCGGTCTTACTACACCTACTGTATATATACAACATAAACGATTACTCATGTACAATGTCTACCCCGTCCTACTCTCGAACGGCTTCCAGCTCTCTGTACCTGAAATAGGAAAAGAAGAGAAAGGGTGGCCCCCAAGGGGCTCAGCACCTTTGCTGGTATGGTAATCCCGCAGCCACATGCTACCGGGCCACGCACAACTAATTGTCATCTTAGCATGCGATTGATTATATTTAAATCATGCATGCAACTGTAAACACACAACACATGACATTTCGCCTCAATGGGCTCAACAAACGGATAATACATCCTTACTTGATATGTCACTCATGGTATTCATTATCCCTAGAGTGTTCCTCCTCTAATGGAGCTACTTCCTTAATATACGACACTTACCCTTAAATCGGGTTATATTAAACGCCTCTTATCACAAACTGGGATTCATTTCCATGATCCACACACTCCATATCTTACACCATATAACATTCCTCACATAACAAAACATAACAACACTTCCACGTTTCGACGTGCACAAGATAAAATTGCAATAGGAATTACTTACAATGACATCACATAACATAACGGGAACGGTCCTCTTAGGAACCGACCCAAACATAGTTAAATCACTGGTGAGCCTAGAGAATGGTGTCACCCTCATGGTAAGCTCGTTATACAACAACAACACTCATTACCGTCCTAATAGTCGGACGAGTAACTTAAGTTAAGATGGTTCGGGTTTGGAGGCCCGAACACATCACACAAACACATGTTCCCCCTAAACCGATCATAAGTTAGAATAGCTAAGCTTTGGAGTGAGCTATGGGAGATCATAACCCGTGAGGGAAACAACCATAACAAAGAGAAGGGTAAGGCTAAGAAGGATACCCTCTCCCAAACAACACGGACCGGCCAACCGGATTCCTCACTACTGTTAGTACATACTTACTTTTAGATATTAGTTAGAACCCCACTATGGAGTCTATCATAATACACTCATACAGTATTAGAACTGGGTTAAACATACAAGGGAGATCCCTACATTCACTTACACAACATCACATAATCAACTCCGCATAGCCGTGGTTAGAACGCCCATGGTTCGGGTCGTTAATCCGAATACCAAACTCTCATGTGTTCCTAGACTCAGTTAACTAAGGTTAACACTGCCGAGGTTAAATGGTATCGGAGTTGAACACGCCCATATATGAATTACTGTAAACTCATTACATGTTTTATCTTACAACGTGGCAAACATACAGAAAAACACATTGGCATACAAGCCGGTGTAATCCGGTAGGACACAGGTTGCAGAAAACCATACCTGTCACCGGAGTCCACTTTACCACGTCCACTTAGTTCCTCGAGCAATTCTCGAACAACTGACAACATTACATGTACTTTTATTAACATTGGGGTAACATGTTTGTATAAACTCTAATGCTTATAACTTTTCCCCGTTAACTTGGTTAAATAACTTACATTTTTAACATGTTTCACTCTTTCATTTACTTCAACTTTTCACCCACCAAATTGTGACTATAACTCACCTAACAGTCCTACACAACCTTATAACATCATTATCCATCAATCCCATCATTAGACATCTTTTAATAACCTAAAACAATGTTTTTATAGTGGTTCAGGACTTGGTCCTCTTCTTAAGTCCCGGACCATATGCTAACTCAAGTCTCGGCCTTTTAAAATGGGGTGGTCCGGGACCTTATACAAGGCCTAAGTCCCGGACCACATCCTTATGTGACTCTCGGCCTATTTTACACCCTGGTCCGGGACTTGAACCATGACCTAGGTCCTGACCAAAGCTACAGACTTGGTAGAATTGCATTTTTCAAACCTTGTTGCATTATTTCTCCACCTCCATTAATTACCCAAACTTCATACATGAACTTAGGCATATTCTAATACCAAAATATCACTTTGATTCTCCTTACAACATTGTCTTTCTTTTTTTTTGCATAATTTGGGGCCGTCCGACCCACCGTCCGACCCACAGCTGGGTCGGACCGTTCCAGAAACTTTTCCCGTCTGCTAAATACTCATGTCCGACCATGTCCGACCCAACCATCTGGGTCGGACCATTCCAGAGACTTAGAGCACACATGTCCGACCCATGTCCGACCAAGACCTCTGGGTCGTCGGACCATTCCAGAAACATCAACGGGTGACTTAACAGAGGCTGTCCGACCCACCCTGGGTCGGACCACTGGGTCGGACACATCAGAAGTTGTCCAAAACTTGTCAAACTTTTCTCTCCAACTTTCTCAAGCCCCTAATGTGTTCTAACATCATTTGGCACCCTTAACCCTTCATATAACATCCATAAACTCATTTTATAACTCCTTAAACACTTACTCTCTTCTTACCAAAATTCCTAACACTTATATTGTTTGCTCCTTAAGATTTCTAAGTGGTATTTTACCTATAATAACCACTATACCAAGGTGTTTCCTCTACACCTTAACATCTCCTCTAAATCACTTTAATACATGTTTTCTTCCCAAGTAAAACATTTGTTCACCTTTCACACTTCCTAGTTCACCAAAACATTTAAAACACTTAGAACTTCTTACACATTTTCCCAAATTTGGCCATAGCTTCTCTTGTATATACTCACATCCAACACTTAGGTTTTTACCTTATTTCATTCAAGAACACCTAAAATCCATCAAACACATTTTATACACAAACTTCACACATTTAGCACTACATCACAATATAGTGCATAACTTAAATTGCTTGGCACTTAGGCCCTTAAACAACGTGGCTCTTAGGCCCTTAAATTGCATAAACCTTAAACACTGAATTTCCACAATATATAAGCCTTTGACCTGCAAATACACCCAACAATACATATGTTCTTTTACTAGTCTCCTTGAGAACACTTTACTAGGTCATTCACCATTTGCTCTTTAGGTAGTTTAACAAGCATATAAGCTCATTTCTCCTAAGCATTAAACAAACATTAGGTTAGTATATTTACCTCTTTTCCAAACAAAATTCTTTCTCGTTTCCTTATAAAACCGGTAAGGTTTTTGATTCCTTGTCAAGTTCTATACATTGTACAAACAATAATGAGTATTCAAGCTTTAAGCTTCATCTCATTGTAAACCCTAGATTTACATTGTTTCAAAAACATTAATGTACTTGTTTTACCTTGATCTTTGAAGAGGGTTTGAATATCTATGAAGAGAGGACTCCACCTAGTCCATAAGAGATTGGAATGAAGCTAGAACAAAGTCACACAAAAGCTCCATCAATGAGTATTTTCGGTCAACAACACAAACATGGAGGAAACTTGATTTTTCTTTGAGATTCCTTACCTAGAAGCAAAGGAGATCAATAATATGTGGAAATACAAGCTCAAGCTCCTTCAATGGTGGAACTCCATGGCACCGAAATGGGCTTTTGAAGTTTGAGAAGATAGAAATGAAGAGCTTGATGAGAGGAAGAGAATGGTGGTGTTGTGTTTTGATTTGGATAAGTGAGCTAGATTTTACAAGAGATCAAAGATGGACTTCCATGGTGGTGGTGCTGTATTACCGTGAGAGAACAGCAAGAAGGGAGGAAGGAGAAGGTTGGAACCGTGTGAATGAGAAAGGAAGTGAGAATGAAGATAGACTTGCTTTTTAGAAGATATTTGTAACTTATAAAACAAATAGTACCTTAACTAGTCATTCTTTACTTATTTGATATGTTAACAAGAGTGGTGAGTCACACACTTAAAAACCGGCCCCCTTTATTACATAAGGGGTATTATAGTCTTTGTTGACCAATTTAATTACTTATAACATTATATGTTACAACTAGCTATAAAAGTTACTATTCATGAAAACAAGGCACATTGTTGTGAAATTTTTGATTTCCCATTGATATAGACTTCTAAATGTGATACTATATGGTACACATGTTAATTAAAGAGTAATGATGGACATTTAGCCATTCAAAACTCATTTACAAGACAATTTTTCAAAAACGTGCTTAAGACTCCTTAAGCACTTTTTTGTTGTTAACTTGTTTTCAAGCTTGGTTTTCTTTAGTAACTGATTTAATATGTTCATTAACATATAAATAAGGCATAGGTATGACCATTAGGTCTTATACACATTTATCCCAAGCTTAGAGCACATTTTAGCCCATATTGACCTTAAGGTATTTATTTATGTTTTGGTTTGTTTCATTGTCTACCAAGGTTTCCTAAGGACTTAATTAGCCTTATAAAATCGTAATTAAATGTTATTAAGTCTTGGTAGGCTCTTTGGGTCCTAACCAAGTTCGCTCATAGCTTAGAGCATGTTTTTGGTCAAAACGTATCTTAGTGCTTTATTGCATTTACTATGGTTTAAATTGTTCACTGATGTTTCTAAGGCTCTTTTTAGCCTTTACATACCATAGTTTAAATGTTTAACAACATATCAAGGTTTGGGGTATTTCAATCTACCCCCCTTAAAAGAACTTCGTCCTCGAAGTTCACATTTCCCACACATCATTAGATTAGAATACGGGGATTACTTATAGCCATAAAACTTCCATAACCAAACACACTTTACATCACAACCTCAGACTTAATGGTCCGGGCAACACATTCACATCCACACACAACACAACATATTCACATGATAACCTCGGACCAATGGTCCGGGTATCTTAACAACACTTACACATACTAACACACCCTTAGACTCTTGGGTCTGGGTACCATAACAACATTCAGACACATAGGTCTTGATAACATAACAGCCTTTAGACACATAGGTCTATGTAACACAACACATTTACACTTGTAGGTCTTGATAACATACACTTTTGGAACTCAAGGTCAAAATAACATTTATTACACATACCACACAACATGTCATAGCATGTATAACAATCAAAATACCTTTGATATACACTGTGGTCCCGCAGAACCCGGTCGCGATGGACACCTTCCGTCCCCGTGCCTTTGGGAGATTAAAACAATCACTTAAATTTGAAATTTTTTTCCTTGTGAGGTTAAGTAAGAAAACTTTAATTATGTAAAGTATCTATCAACGTTTTATAAATACAAACTGAGAATCCTTTTGAAAACACACACAACTCAAGTCCAACTTAAGCTCTTTGCTTCTTTTCTTAGCGTGGTTATTTGACCACTTATAGGGAGTTTCAAGAGTCATCCAACCCTGATGTGATCAGCGTCAGTGTTGAACTATCCTTCCACCCCAATTTGTGTTCGGATTCCCTTGATCACATGCAAATCAAGTTCCACCTCCCACTTCATTTTCAAGCATCAATTAAATCACTCATTTCCAATTTCTATCTTTTAAATCATTATAGTCATGATCATAACATCTCCAATGGATGGACTCCGCCTATCAGTTACCTCCATTTACTTTAATGTTGTTACCTAGGGAATCGTTTTCTCACTAGGTTCTATGTCGGTATCATGCCCTTTCATGAATCACTATATAGTATATATATACACATATATTTTATCAAAATACACACAACAGTTTCACATTTATACACTGTCGGGGTTTGTTTCCCCCGGGAGTTTTTCTACCCCACACTTGTACTATCACTCACAACTGTTAACAAATCGACACACTTGTCACAATGGTATTCGCATCTTTGTGCGCAATTACCACAATTAAACCATGAATGAATGTGTATGTTTAAAACGACACACCAATCATCAAACAATAATTTGTGCTATGCACATATAAGTCACATACACTACGTACTCTTGTTACGGTAATATACCTAAGTGGTTTTGCGCTCTACCCCCTTAAAAGGGATTACGCCCACGTAATCAATCACTAAACATTGGCTTAATGTTCTGCCGTCGTGAAGTGTTTTAACTTCCACGCGGTCTATTACACAATGGATTCTGATTAGAGGATCTTAAGCATATGGCGGTTTAGTTCCTAAACCAAGAATTCTCATTGGAGTTTGTTTAACTACTCTTAGTTGGTTCGATTCTGGCTGTTAGGCTTCTAGGCGTTAATAATAGCCTTCACTCATGTTCACCATGGTACATTCAACACTTGAATCATTGGCTCACTAGTTTCTGCTGCGAAACTCTAATAACTGTAGAGCTTAATTGCCCCCTTTTGTTATTCTTACTGTATTGTACATCCCCAATTGTCACCTCATCTTGGTAACAATGGTTTCAACCGACGCGTGGTATCTCTTACCGTTAGCGAATTCGGTGAGTTATACACTTTCTCCACTTCCATAACAATTTACTGTGTATACAACTATGTTTTCACAATGATTGACTTGTTCCCTTCCGACTTACTGTCGGTGAGATTGAGCTACTACCTAGTGTGTAGTGCTCTCTCAGCTATTTCCAACATTTGGGTATATTCCATACCGATATTTGACATTAGTGCTACTGTAGTCATACTTCCTGTTATCATGCCTCCACATTTGGTTCTGTACAAGTACTTTCTATAGGTGCGGCCTTGCATTTCCTATGCATCGGCCATTAAACATTATTCCTCCACAATTAACATGTTTCCAATTCCTAGCTATCCCACTCGATCATTATTGCGCAAGTGCAATACCAAAACACTCAGTCATACAGAGTGCAGGGGCGTAAACTCTTGACAGTAAATCCCTTATGCGATTCGCCATGGAATTCACACTGAGTTCCTCATCACACAGTACCTACCACTGGCTTATTGCCCAGTCTGTTTAACATCACTTATCTTGCATCTCCACTGAGTTTAACTCTTAACTGGTTTTATCTGCCACATTATCGTTTAACAATACTTATACAACGGTCGCTTGCTGCGCACCGTGCTCTTTACTCCTTGTATAACATCAGTTTATATCGTATTTACTGCCACATTAACTTACACACATATACTTATATTATTCACATTATGGTGCATCCCTCATTTGGATGACTACTGAATGCTCCTTGAGCATCGATCATTCGAGTCCCAAGCCGACGTTATTTAGCTCGGTGCTTCACTTTATACACACATACTACTAAGCTAACTGCTCTCTTTCAATAATAACATCGTCCATCTTTAACATATTTCTTGAACTTGATTACATAACTACCGCTCCTGCGGTCTCACAACATCTAGAGGTATCCCCATCTTAATGCAGTGGTTCGTTTACCACTCTATTCACTTATATACATAAACTTTTGCAATTAATCTAATTTACATAACATATGTTGCTTGTGGCTTACAAGTCTTATTGCCTTGAGCTGCGCTCATTGTAGGCTGTCCACATACATGTACTTTTGTACAACATTACCTAGTTTGGATATCATATTGAGCTCCATGACAAGGTCGTTGCATTCCGTTTCCTTTCATGGAATGCCCCTCAGGTTGTCAGTCCGGTCTCCTGACAACTTATGTCTAAACTGGGTGTTAGTTTCAACCCTCGTGTTTCTGTCAGGTCATTTCCTGCAACAACTGTTGATGCGAACACCCTTTAAGGATTGCTCCTGGGTGTTGCTAAGTCATGCCGTTACATCTGGTTCGCAATTGGTATATTCAGTAGCCACGCCGTTGCGTTTTAACTGGCTTATTATCTCCTCCTGTGAAGATCAACATTTCCTGGTAGTGTAGGTACTCATTCTGGGAGTTTCATCCCGTTCATTGCACATTAATGTGTCCACATTAGGCATCTGCTTTGCCACGCACAGGCTGGGTCTCCGTTCCAGCTATCATGTTTATCCCTAAGGATCCTTAAGACATATGCGATGTCTTTACATTCAGTTAGTGCACTTCGCACCTCCTGACTCTTAAACATTTCCTTGGAAGGAATTCACTAATCCTTTTAATCTCGTTAACTTAACTGAGTTCCTTATCTTCAACCATTCATAGTAATCATTAGTTCTTGTTTGACTTATACTGCTGACCGTAGTACAGAGTCGACTACTTCCCGTGTTCCGGACTCTACTTGTATACATATGTGGGGTACCATACTGATATATTGCTACTTACCTAACTAACCCATAAGTAGGTCTGTCAGGCCCACAAGCTCCTATCGGAGTGCGGTCGTCCCACAATTCAGTTGGTACACTCGTAGTGTTCGTCACACGCCTAGGTGAAGTATTCTGTTGTCAACTCCCTTATATTGTCCGTGACAATATTCATTCCATGCTTCCCGAACTTAATCGAGGGAAAGTGTATCCATTGTTGAATTCTTATCAACTGCCCTTGGTTTTACTGGTTTGGTTTAGAAGAAGGTTAGAAGGAAGTATTGGTTTGAAAGAAAATCTGGTTTGAAAAGAAAAGGGTTTGAGTAAATCTGAGTTTGAAAGAAAATTTTCATGGTTTCACAACATCTTCTCACCTTAACCAAGTCTAGCTTCTTGCTGACTGGTGTACTTACAATTACAGGGGTTAGGCTAACAGGCCCTCCACTGTTATGACGATCACATTTAACTTTCTAGTACTTTACTAAGTACTTTGTAGTGGTTATAAATTTCCCGAACAGCCCTGTTATAGCAGCACTTGCTATGGCAAGTGCGCCATACTAACTGGCTATCGGTTTAACACATATCGGTTGTGGTATTGTTTTTACCCATACTGTCATCAGTGGCCTTGTTGGCCCTCACTGATCTTACTGCCTTGACAATAACTCTTCTAGGTGACTTCTCACTGTCTTCACATGACGATCATCAACTAAGGTGTTTCCCATTCTGGGAGACCCCTTTTTCTTAGTATTGTATTCTCTTTGTAGCCTGTTCCACGTATTTGGGCACTACGTTGTAGTTCCCTTGTCGGTTGGTATACCGTTGGTGTATTACTTATCAACTGTGGTTCCGTAGACACTCGTCTCGGGTTTTATTAATCCACTTCTTGCCTGTTGCACGGTCGGTGCGTTGCAAGCTGGTTATTCTCGACTGCTCTGCATGTCGACCCAGGTTGCCGGAAATTCTATTCTCTTATACACAAGATTCTTCATTCTTCGCTATTTAATGCGGTTAACATTGTTCAGATGGAGACCGTCTCCGGGATTCCCAGTTTTTGGGATCTACCGTATGACAGGTTCTCCGTGCCTTTAGAGGTACTTAATAACAGCCAGATCGGGTATTCCCGAGTAAGAGAGGACTTCCATCTCTCTGGCGTTGTTGCCCAAGTTATAAAACAGGGGTTGTGGAGGGCGGGATGGATATTGTAGGTTTCCAGTACACACTGGAAATTCCTATCTAGCGTATCTCTCACGCTATCACTCAACCCTTAACCCAAAGTACTAAAATCCTAACTCGGTACTTTCTAAGCTCGGTAATTCAGTCATCAGAGCGATACTTCGCTCTGATACCACTTTTTGTAACACCCTCATCCATCATTAACACACTTACAATAAACTGCAGCGGAAAAACAACCTCATCACATTACTTAACTCGTTGGTGTTACACGCCGTTAGCCACCCACGTGGCTAACAAGGCTAATACATACACATTGTACCGGTCTGATGGGCTAAATTCCCGAGCGACTACACATTACTATCCCTTTCCATTAACACAACAACAACATACACCTTCCAACTATACCGAGTATTTATAACTAATGCCGATAACAATTTCGGTCTTACTACACCTACTGTATATATACAACATAAACGATTACTCATGTACAATGTCTACCCCATCCTACTCTCGAACGGCTTCCAGCTCTTGTACCTGAAATAGGAAAAGAAGAGAAAGGGTGGCCCCCAAGGGGCTCAGCACCTTTGCTGGTATGGTAATCCCGCAGCCCACATGCTACCGGGCCACGCACAACTAATTGTCGTCTTAGCATGCGATTGATTATATTTAAATCATGCATGCAACTATAAACACACAACACATGACATTTCGCCTCAATGGGCTCAACAAACGGATAATACATCCTTACTTGATATCACTCATGGTATTCATTATCCCTAGAGTGTTCCTCCTCTAATGGAGCTACTTCCTTAATAGACGACACTTACCCTTAAATCGGGTTATCCTTAAACGCCTCTTATCACAAACTGGGATTCATTTCCATGATCCACACACTCCATATCTTACACCATATAACATTCCTCACATAACAAACATAACAACACTTCACGTTTCGACGTGCACAAGATAACATGCAATAGGAATTACTTACAATGACATCACATAACATAACGGGAACGGTCCTCTTAGGAACCGACCCAAACATAGTTAAATCACTGGTGAGCCTAGAGAATGGTGTCACCCTCATGGTAAGCTCGTTATACAACAACAACACTCATTACCGTCCTAATAGTCGGACGAGTAACTTAAGTTAAGATGGTTCGGGTTTGGAGGCCCGAACACATCACACAAACATGTTCCCCCTAAACCGATCATAAGTCAGAATAGCTAAGCTTTGGAGTGAGCTATGGGAGATCATAACCCGTGAGGGAAACAACCATAACAAAGAGAAGGGTAAGGCTAAGAAGGATACCCTCTCCCAAACAACGCGCGACCGGCCAACCGGATTCCTCACTACTGTTAGTACATACTTACTTTTAGATATTAGTTAGAACCCCACTATGGAGTCTATCATAACTACACTCATACAGTATTAGAACTGGGTTAAACATACAAGGGAGATCCCTACATTCACTTACACACATCACATAATCAACTCACGCATAGCCGTGGTTAGAACGCCCCATGGTTCGGGTCGTTTAATCCGAATACCGAACTCTCATGTGTCCTAGACTCAGTTAACTAAGGTTAACACTGCCGAGGTTAAATGGTATCGGAGTTGAACACGCCACATATATGAATTACTGTAAACTCATTACATGTTTTATCTTACAACGTGGCAAACATACAGAAAAACACATTGGCATACAAGCCGGTGTAATCCGGTAGGACACAGGTTGCAAGAAAACCATACCTGTCACCGGAGTCCACTTTACCACGTCCACTTATGTTCCTCGAGCAATTCTCGAACAACTGACAACATTACATGTACTTTTATTAACATTGGGGTAACATGTTTGTTTAAAGTCTAATGCTTATAACTTTTCCCCGTTAACTTGGTTAAATAACTTTACATTTTTAACATGTTTCACTCTTTCATTTTACTTCAACTTTTCACCCACCAAATTGTGACTATAACTCACCTAACATGTCCTACACAACCTTATAACATCATTATCCATCAATCCCCATCATTAGACATCTTTTAATAACCTAAAACAATGTTTTTATAGTGGTCCGGGACTTGGTCCTCTTCTTAAGTCCCGGACCATATGCTAACTCAAGTCTCGGCCTTTTAAAATGGGGTGGTCCGGGACCTTATACAAGGCCTAAGTCCCGGACCACATCCTTATGTGACTCTCGGCCTATTTTACACCCCTGGTCCGGGACTTGAACCATGACCTAGGTCCCGGACCAAAGCTACAGACTTGGTAGAATTGCATTTTTCAAACCTTGTTGCATTATTTCTCCACCTCCATTAATTACCCAAACTTCATACATGAACTTAGGCATATTCTAATACCAAAATATCACTTTGATTCTCCTTACAACATTGTCTTTCTTTTTTTTGCATAATTTTGGGCCGTCCGACCCACCGTCCGACCCACAGCTGGGTCGGACCGTTCCAGAAACTTTTCCCGTCTGCTAAATACTCATGTCCGACCCATGTCCGACCCAACCATCTGGGTCGGACCATTCCAGAGACTTAGAGCACACATGTCCGACCCATGTCCGACCCAAGACCTCTGGGTCGGACCATTCCAGAAACATCAACGGGTGACTTAACAGAGGTTGTCCGACCCACCCTGGGTCGGACCACTGGGTCGGACAACATCAGAAGTTGTCCAAAACTTGTCAAACTTTCTCCAAACTTTTCCTCAAGCCTCCTAATGTGTTCTAACATCATTTGGCACCCTTAACCCTTCATATAACATCCATAAACTCATTTTATAACTCCTTAAACACTTACTCTCTTCTTACCAAAATTCCTAACACTTATATTGTTTGCTCCTTAAGATTTCTAAGTGGTATTTTACCTATAATAACCACTATACCAAGGTGTTTCCTCTACACCTTAACATCTCCTCTAAATCACTTTAATACATGTTTTCTTCCCAAGTAAAACATTTGTTCACCTTTCACACTTCCTAGTTCACCAAAACCATTTAAAACACTTAGAACTTCTTACACATTTTCCCAAATTTGGCCATAGCTTCTCTTGTATATACTCACATCCAACACTTAGGTTTTTACCTTATTTCATTCAAGAACACCTAAAATCCATCAAACACATTTTTATACACAAACTTCACACATTTAGCACTACATCACAATATAGTGCATAACTTAAATTGCTTGGCACTTAGGCCCTTAAACAACGTGGCTCTTAGGCCCTTAAATTGCATAAACCTTAAACACTGAATTTCCACAATATATAAGCCTTTGACCTGCAAATACACCCAACAATACATATGTTCTTTTACTAGTCTCCTTGAGAACACTTTACTAGGTCATTCACCATTTGCTCTTTAGGTAGTTTTAACAAGCATTATAAGCTCATTTCTCCTAAGGCATTAAACAACATTAGGTTAGTATATTTACCTCTTTTCCAAACAAACTTCTTTCTCGTTTCCTTATAAAACCGGTCAGGTTTTTGATTCCTTGTTTTTGATTCCTTGTCAAGTTCTATACATTGTACAAACAACATAATGAGTATTCAAGCTTTAAGCTTCATCTCATTGTAAACCCTAGATTTACATTGTTTCAAAAACATTAATGTACTTGTTTTACCTTGATCTTTGAAGAGGGTTTGAATATCTATGAAGAGAGGACTCCACCTAGTCCATAAGAGATTGGAATGAAGCTAGAACAAATTCACACAAAGAGCTCCATCAATGAGTATTTTCGGTCAACAACAAAACATGGAGGAAACTTGATTTTTCTTTGAGATTCCTTACCTAGAAGCAAAGGAGATCAATAATATGTGGAAAGACAAGCTCAAGTCCTTCAATGGTGGAACTCCATGGCACCGAAATGGGGCTTTTGAAGTTTTGAGAAGATAGAAATGAAGAGCTTGATGAGAGGAAGAGAATGGTGGTGTTTGTTTTTGATTTGGATAAGTGAGCTAGATTTTACAAGAGATCAAAGATGGACTTCCATGGTGGTGGTGCTGTATTACCGTGAGAGAACAGCAAGAAGGGAGGAAGGAGAAGGTTGGAACCATGTGAAATGAGAAAGGAAGTGAGAATGAAGATAGACTTGCTTTTTTAGAAGATATTTGTAACTTATAAAACAAATAGTACCTTAACTAGTCATTCTTTACTTATTTGATATGTTAACAAGAGTGGTGAGTCACCACACTTAAAAACCAGCCCCCTTTATTACATAAGGGGTATTATAGTCTTTGTTGACCAATTTAATTACTTATAACATTATGTTACAACTAGCTTATAAAAGTTACTATTCATGAAAACAAGGCACATTGTTGTGAAATTTTTGATTTCCCATTGATATAGACTCTAAATGTGATACTATATAGTACACATGTTAATTAAAGAGTAATGATGGACATTTAGCCATTCAAAACTCATTTACAAGACAATTTTTCAAAAACGTGCTTTAAGACTCCTTAAAGCACTTTTTGTGTTTTAACTTGTTTTCAAGCTTGGTTTTCTTTAGTAACTGATTTAATATGTTCATTAACATATAAATAAGGCATAGGTATGACCATTAGGTCTTATACACATTTATCCCAAGCTTAGAGCACATTTTAGCCCATATTGACCTTAAGGTATTTATTTATGTTTTGTTTGGTTTCATTGTCTACCAAGGTTTCCTAAGGACTTAATTAGCCTTATAAATCATAATTAAATGTTATTAAGTCTTGGTAGGCTCTTTGGGTCCTAACCAAGTTCGCTCATAGCTTAGAGCATGTTTTTGGTCAAACCGTATCTTAGTGCTTTATTGCATTTACTATGGTTTAAATTGTTCACTGATGTTTCTAAGGCACTTTTTAGCCTTTACATACCATATTTTAAATGTTTAACAAGATATCAAGGTTTGGGGTATTTCACCACCGGTTTGTAAATCAAATTCTTACACTACAGCCCATACACATACACACCATTTTAATACACTAAAAACTAACCTTAACCATCCTTCAAGTTTTAATGTAGGTTTTAGGGTTTAGAAATTATATTACCTTCCAAGGGTATGAGTGATGCTTGGAATAGCTCAAGAACAATATTCCTCACCCTCCAAGAGTGCCAAAATCGGCTAGAGTACAAAGGAGCAAGCAAGAGTTTAGCTTAAATTTCGTTTTGCCCTTAAGGATAGAAAAACAATGGAGTTTCAAGAAGATTTTTACCTCAAAATAACAAGGAGAAGGAGGTGGTTCTAATGGTAGTCTTGAAGCTCCAAATGCTTCATACCCATGGAGATGAAAGTTCTTGTTTTTGAATTTTGGAAAGATATAAGTGTTGCTCTTGATGAGAGGATGACAATGGTGTAATTTTTACAATTTTTGGAGAATGTTTAAGGGAGTAACAAGAGGAGAAGTCGAGGTTTTTTGTGGGTTCTCTCAATTCACCATGGATGGCGCATGGGAAGAAGAAAGTGAGGGAGGAGGTGTGTGAGCCTCGATTTTAAACCCTATCCTATGCTGATTAAAGTTGATTAGGATCTAATCGGGTTTTAGGTCCACTTATAACCTAAGATTAATAACTATGTCATATAACAATATTTAAAACCTAGGCTAGCTCACTGGAACCTATTATGAGTCGCCACCTAATTTTGACCTAGATTAAATTAGGAAAGGAGAGTTCGGGTTCGGGGGCTTGATATTCGACTTAATTAGGGTTCAATTACTTTCATTACACTTCCTAGGTCGTTTTTCCTCTACTTGGTTTACTTACGGCTTATTACGAGTCGTTTTAACCTAAGTGCGCGAGCTTCTGTTTTTTTTTGTGTTTTTTAGCATTTTTTGACAGAAATTAAAGTGGAAATTAAAATTACCTAAACTAGGGTTCGGAGGCAGAATTAGGTCAAATTTTGTTTCCGTCCGTGGCCACGGACCTAATGTCTGAAACCACAGACCCCAGTTAACCTATATGAAAATAAAAGTCGAATTAAACAGAAAACGGAAAATTGCAAGGTCCGGGGCCACGGACAGGCTGTCCGAGGGCCCGAACATTATTAAAAAAAACCTAAATTTTTAAAATTTAAAAATCCCGCCGCTGTCCGTGGGCGTCCGGGCTTACGGACAGTGAGTCCGGGACCCGGACATGACGTCGGTGGGTGCGGACAGCCCTTGGACGGCAGCGTTGAGGCTGTTCCCGAAGGTGTTTTTGGCTCAAATTTTATGGGTGCGTAGCCTGAAGGATGTACAAGACGTTAGTGATTGAAAGTTTTTAATTTGAATTCGAATTAAACATGAAACATAGTAAACAAGTTATTGGACAGAAGCTTAAACAAATAGCAATACAGAAGCGTACGAAGGTTAGTTTGAGCCCAAAATTTGACAGAGGGTTAATAAGGTCATGGGGAATTAGAAAAGTATAGTGGTAACCTGTTTTACCTTCGAATTCAAGATGATTCTTCACACCGGGATTCGTCGAGTGCCTCGTTGATGGCAGGCCCGAAAGGATTTCGTACCAAGCTTCTGGTTGTTGGTTGTTCTTGCTGTTCTTCACGTTTTGGTGGTGTTTTTGTATAGTTTTGATGACTATTGGTGCTTTGGGGATTGGAAAACGTGTTTAGATGGTGATTTCGGGGGATTTTCGGTATGATTTGGGTGGCGGGTGTTGGAAAACGTGAGAGAGAGAGAGGAGGCTGCCTTTTTTACTCTCTTGGGTTCTTGAGCATATGAGGTTCTGATTTTATCCAAAAAACCTATCCCCTTATATAAACTTTCTTAAAGATAAAGAAAATCTAGTAAAAGTAAGATTTTTTGATATTTTAATCAAAAGACTTCCCAAAGGAATTTTGCTGTGAAATTTTAACCACATGTTAAGGATGGATATTATGAATTTTCTGAGGTGGACACGAATTTTTTAAATGTTGGAATAATTTTAAATTGAATTTCTCGTCAGATTCAGTCAGAAATTGCTAGAAAATTATTGGAAACTCGAAAAATCAAAATTCCAACGCCATTATGCTTAGAATGTCATCCTCTATCATGGGTTAAAATATCAAAGCATTTCAAGCTGATTTGGGCATCCTTTGGAGGAGAGAGAAAGCTTATAGGAGGTCTCAGGAGCCTTTAAAGATTACCAAAACGCCCCTGAAAATGACGAAGCTGCCCTTCATGCCATGGGATGCGCCGTTCGAGCCGGAATCCCTCACTACTTGATTAAAATGCCCCTCACAACACCAGGACCTCGTAGACCCTAACCAGGGGGGTCAAAATTTTGGGTATAACAGATTGCCCTCCGTCAACTAGGCTTTGTAATGAAAGTAAGAAGGCTAGTTGATGCTTGAGTGATACCCCAAAATTTCAAATGTTTCCCAGACCCAGCATGTTATCGAAAACTGATAAATTGTGTCGAGCTATTCTAAGGCGCTGACTACCTATAAGTAAAATGAAGTAATGTCAAGCAATTCTAAGGCGTTGTCTACCTATAATGATGATATGATGTCAAACTATTCTAAGGTGTTGACTGCCTGCAGGTAAAGTGAAATGAAGCAATGCCAAGCGATTCTAAGGCGTTGACAACCTAAAATGCGGAAATGAGATAATGTCAAGCGATTCTAAGGCGTCGACAACCTAAAATGTGGAAATGAGATAATGTCAAGCGATTCTAAGGCGTTGACAACCTAAAATGTGCAAATGAGATAATGTCACGCGATTCTAAGGCGTTGACAACCTAAAATGTGAAAATGAGATAATGTCAAGCGATTCTAAGGCGTTGACAACCTAAAATGTGATAGCTGGGCGGTATGTAAATGCAAGAATGCTGAAATGTTGATGATGCTAATGATGCTGATGATGCTGATGATAATGCTGCTGATTGCTGATGATAATGCTGATGATGCTCGGATGCTTCTGGGGACCGAAACCCGTGCCAATGCTCCTGGCTGGACCCAATGTGGACTTATTGCCATCGCCCCCAAGCCAGTGTGTAGGGATAACTCCTGGTAAAAACCTTGGGGACTTATTGCCTTCGCCCACCATTCGTTGATCCCGAAAATAAGTTGACATCGCAAAAGGAGGATTTATTGCCATCACCTCGCCAACTTTTCTGTCGCCAGGTCTTGTGACGCGCCTGGATAATGCAACTAGGTCTTATGACAAGCCTATATGAATGTGCTGAATGCAATGTGTAACGCTAGGTCTTACTACGAGCCTAAGGGAATGCAACTAGGTCTTACGACGAGCCTAAAGGAAGGATCTAGGTCTTATGGCGAGCCTAAAATGGTTCTAGGTCTTATGGCGAGCCTAAAGGACGGATCTAGGTTATGACGAGCCTAAGGGAATCAACTAGGTCTTATGGCGAGCCTAAAAAATGGTTCTAGGTCTTATGGCGAGCCTAAAGGACGGATCTAGGTCTTATGACGAGCCTAAGGGAATGCAACTAGGTCTTACGACGAGCCTAAAGGAAGGATCTAGGTCTTATGGCGAGCCTAAAAATGGTTCTAGGTCTTATGGCGAGCCTAAAGGACGGATCTAGGTCTTATGACGAGCCTATGGATGGATCTAAGTGAAAGTGAGTCAAGTGTATGATGGGTCTAAAAGAATGTAAAGGATTAGGGCTCAAGACGGGCCTGTGGGTGTTTGAATGTGGAGGTAGGGCTTAGGACGGGCCTGAGGAAATTTGATGTGGAGGTAGGGCTTAGGACGGGCCTGAGGAAATTTGATGTGGAGGTAGGGCTTAGGACGGGCTTGAGGAAATTTGATGTGGAGGTAGGGCTTATGCTGTGGTGGGATGGTGGTGCCAAGCTTTAAGGTTTCAATTGGTGTTGTCATGGCAATTGTTGGAACCAACAATTGCCCCCAGTATTTTTCCTTAGGACAACCTGAGTCTAGAGTTCATGGCAATTGATCGGAACGATCAATTGCCCCCAGTATTTTTCTTTGATTAACTGCGAACAAAGTCTCATCCTCACAGGGTCGAGGCTTATGCTTTGATGTGGTGCTTCCTAACTACACTCGACGTGTTTTGGTGTTTGCACTCGTTCTCACTTACGGTCACAACTGCTCAACCATTGAATTTGACATTTGTTTGATTTACTGTTCAACCCATTATTTTCACTTGATTGGATACAACAACTACTAGTCGGAAGTCTTTGAGCTATAACGTGGCCATGGGGTGTGATGAATGACAATAGGGTTTATGGAGGGATGTTTAAGATATGTGGAGCTTTAAGGGTGACCAAAGCTGCAACTTGCACCGTCTCTCGGACTTGTCTTCTTTG
The DNA here is from genome assembly GCA_023374045.1 of Limonium bicolor. Classification (NCBI taxonomy): domain Eukaryota; kingdom Viridiplantae; phylum Streptophyta; class Magnoliopsida; order Caryophyllales; family Plumbaginaceae; genus Limonium; species Limonium bicolor. The sequence goes on along the minus strand of CM041776.1, from coordinate 455,690,214 downwards.
CCTTGAAGTCATTTGGCTACTTCGTGATGACTTCGCTTGGGACTTGGAACTTTTAAATTGTTCCTTGCATCTTCTTTCTTTTTTCCGATTTTGGAATTCTTTGAGGCTTTTCAAGTTTGCCTTCTTTGAATCTCCTTTCCCTCGGAATTATCTCTTTCGGTCGGAGTCATGCCGTTTACCTCACCTTTGAATGTGGCCTCTCTGGAGTCGTGTAAAAATGACACGCCCTTTCGCTTTTGGTTTTACCGCTCAAGGCACTCTTGCGAAGTGCACACTCAGAGACTTGTTTGCACATTTAAATAAAAGAGATAAACATTATCGTTCCTTAACTCAGATTGCCCCCAGTATTGCTGTGGGGTTTCTTGACAAGCCTCTTGAATACCCGGGTTATTTGTGATGGATGGCCGTGTGTGTAATGGTGAGTGGTGATGAGATGATCCTGAGGGGAAGTGATGGGTGATTTTGTGAGAATAAATTTTGGCTTCACGTATTTGGTGAAATGTTGAGAAAGTGGAGTGGTGAGACACACGGGATGTATATGATGAAAGTGGTGCCCGTATGCGGAGTGGTGGCTTTGCACAGAGGAGTTGGTGAAAGCAGGGGTTCTACCTTATAACACTCGCAGGTGGGTTCCATAAGACAGCATGCCTTTTTTTTTTGTTTTTTGAAAGATGCGCGAATGGATGTATAAATACCAATTCAGACTTTTCATGAGAGCAAAATGAACATTTCTCTTAATAGCAGACAAGTGCGACAACAAAATCCCTTATTGTTTAGACTATTTCAAAAGGAAAGCAACGACCAACTAAGCTAATTAAGGAAAAAGAAAAAGAAACTACACCGAACAACTAAGGAAACAAGCAGGGAAACCAAAATGAAGATAACTCCTAGCGATGCTCTGGCATGGAACTTCCGAAAATGCTCTCACGCTTCAAGAACTGAAATCCCTGGTCAATAAAGTCTTGGATCTTATGCTGCAAGGCCCTGCAATGGTCAGTGTCATGACCGGGAAGCTGATGGTAGTGACAGAATTGGTTCAGATCTTTCCCCAATCGAGCAAGTCCTGCCTTCGGGGCCTTTGGTTGTAGCAAACTTCTCCTTCGAAGTTCCTCAAGCGCTTGACTTAGCGTCTGGCCGATATTAGTAAATTGTCTCAGATCAGAGTTCTGCTGTGGTAACTTGAAATACCCCAAATCTAAATAATATTATTAAATCATTATTTATTGGAATATAATCCAAATATGAATCATTTCACGTACGCATGCAAACCCATGCATGAAAACGTTACGTAAAAATAGTCGTTTCTCCATAAACGCTAAAACGCCTTAGAAGCATATGGTCAAACATGACCTTGTATGACCCTCTAATATTCAAACCAAATGGTCATACAATTATTATATGAATATACAAATATATTCCCTAAGCTAAATTCAGTCAAAAACGCAAAACGCTCGGGAGTGCTCACGCCCGCTCCTTAAAGCACGAAAAGTCCGGAGGAGTGCCGAGGTGGCACGAACTCCTATAAAATTAATTCCTTGAAGTTCCTAACATCATTATTAACCATTATAAAAAGAACCCACGAAGTGGTTTCTCAAAATTCAGCAAAAACAACAGGAGGATTTCTTAGCGCTCCTTTTTGCCCGGGTGTGTCCCGATGGCCCGTAAATTATGTCATGGGTTGATATAACCTCATATAACCCAATGTAACATCTTAATATATGTTTATTTACTATAATAAGTGTTTACAAACACTTGGAACTCATAAAAACAATTTGTTTCCCAAAATTTCCTTAGAGCACAAAAACACCCTTCGGGTGTCACGAAAACGCGTTTTACGCAATTGCCTTGTAGTTTTTGACATGCCACGAATTGGTAATCTTAAATAGGGTTAAAATGACCTTCTAAATCAGTTGGTGTGACTAGTCAACAAGACTCTCTATAGGGGCCGATTTTGAGAGCAAAAACTAGAATAAAAATAGCATTAAAAGTTTATAAAAGGTTTAATACATGGTAACTCACCTTCCCATGTGTTGTATTACTTAATGTCAAAGTATGTAGGTCTCATATGACCAGCAAGATGTCGAAATTACGCCATGGAATAAGGCCATGTGAGCTAGAACAAAAACAAATGAGAAAAAGCAAAAAGTAGATCTAGAATTCACTTTTCTAGATTCCTTCTTTTCCATGTGACCTAACATGCTTGTCCTTGGCTCTTCAATGTCAATTAAGACACCCCATTTGACCCTTGAATTCGTGACTCTACAAGGGAGGAAGAAGACAAGCCTAACTTAGAAAAATCAAAAGAATAACTTACCTAAATTACCTTGTCTTCTAGCTCACAATTATTTCCTTTCCAACTCTTGCCTTGTCACACACCACATGCACGAAATTATGCTGGAAAGGAGGCTTTTATTGAGCCCATAAACCATGTAATAAACTAAGGAAAAGTAAAGTCATTTGACATTAAAAATTGACAAAGCAAAAATCAAATTCCAAATGCATTTTCTTACCTTATACAATTCGTGAGTCTCATTCTTCTCCTTGCCCTCTTCATCCACGAATTGGTAAGGCTCCCTAGCTCCCTCTTCTAGCTTCATTCATTCTCTTCCTTTGAAGCTCTTAAGTCCATTAATGGAGTTTTAACTTCTATCTTCATCTTTAAGGTAATTTCCTAGCATTTCTTGGCAAGTCTTGAAGCAAAACTCTTCCTAGCATAACAAGGAGTGTTCGGCACCAATTAGTTCTCCAAGGAGGTTGTCCAAACCAACATTAATCCAAGGAGCATCTCAAGGTTACCTTAAGGTAGTTTTAATGCTTGAAAATCCTTAAAGCACATTTTTATGTGTAACCGAGTTCTACTTCTTCTAAGTCTCTTTTCTTCTTCATTTTGATGAAGGAAAACTTGTTCTTCATCTACCTTAGGAGTGCCAAAATTGTAAGGAGGAAAAGTCTAAGGTAAATTCTTGTAAAACTACTTACAAATCTACTTAAGATCTTTGTTGAAGATCTAACTCCTAAAACTCCTACACCACTTGCATATAACCGAAGTAGAGCATCAAAATTTCCTTGGAGAAAGCTTGGAGATTCAAGAGGAGTTCAAGCACTTAACCACCTTGTTAAGAAGTAAGTTTACTAAGTAAATCTTTATGTTATAAGCTTTGTTAAGCTTCTAAAAATTATACAAAAATTATGTACATCTCCTAGGTTTATTAAAACCGAAACTATATGGTATTATGTGCCAAAAATACAATCTATAACTTATATAGAAAATATTTACCTTAAGACACATTTTTGTGTCACAAAATTTAGTTATGTTACATATTAATTCAAGCCGAATTATCAAGGGCAAAAATGCTTATTTTTGAGCTAAGAATTTATATAAGACATTACAATAATTTTTACATGAGTTATATAACTCCTATGAATTTATGTATAATTATTATGACATATAAATCCACTTTTATATACTATATGGTCACCAAATAAATATGGCCGAATGTACTAATTGATAAATAGGTATTAATGACCTACTTAGGTATATAAACTTATATCACAAAGTTTGGTGAGCTAAAAATATTTCATTAGTGCTTAAATGGCTAATTAATTAAGTTAAGTGGCTTAAATGTAATTTTTACAAAATTTAGTGTATATATTGTGAAAGCCGAGAGCTAAAGGGGTATTTGGTGTAATTATGAAATAATATAAGGTTAGGAATTAAGTTCATGAATTTTAGATAATTTAAACAAGTGTTAAAATAGCATTTTATAAAGTTTTGGGCTATTATGTAATTTATAAAGTCGTTATGAAAGTTTAGAACTTATTAGTGGGCGAATTCATAATTAAGAGATTTATTAGACTCACTTTCGAAATTTTGAGGAATTAAATATTTAGACTTTAGTTTATAAGTTATTAAGAAACTATTATAAAGCTTTGGGGTGAAAATGTAATTAAGGAAGAATAAATGACAAAGCCGAATTACTTTGGGGTTAGTTTGGTAATTTAAGAATTTATATATATATATTCGGCATTTATGGAGAATTAAAATTAAAACTATAGTTTATAAGGCATTATGCAAAGTTTATAAGGTTTTGTGGTTAAATTGTAATTATGGGAAATAAAATATTATTGCCGAGAATTTAAGGGGCTAAGTTGTTATTTTTGAAAGTTATAGTACTTAAAAGCTATATACCAAAATATTAGTGTGACTATGTAATTTAGCTAAATAAGAAATTAAAACTCTATAATATAAAGAGATTAGAATTTAAATGTAAAGTTTATGAATTAATATGGTTGATTTGTAAATAACCGAAATATAAGGCTAATAATTTAGATTTGAATAAATATAGGTCCTATATGGATATTTGGAGGAATTAGAAGAAAGAACTTTGATTAAAGGGATTACGAGGTAAAACTATGACTTATATAGTTATAAGGAAATTAAAGGTAACCAATCATTATTATTTATGTTAAAGGAGGAATAATGAAAACTATAAGAATCTTATGTCCATGTATGACATATAAAAATAGTTAAGAATATTATAAGTTGTTGTGTCACTTAGACAAATAAAAATAAACAACAAATATAGTACATGAATATATGAATACATATATGTACATCAAAGGATTTATAAATAAATCAAAAAGGAATAACAAATAAGATATACATTAAATCATAAGGGAATTAAAAGAAATAAACCTCACATGAAATAGCAAATACGAGAATTGTTAAAAGATTCAAAAGAATCATTATATAAGGGTAACAAAAATTAACCCTCTCAGTTAATCCTATTCTAGGACTTTGTTTGACCAGACGTTGACCGGGAATTTACAAGTACAGTCTACGGTGAACGGTATGGGATTCTTGCAACCTGTTTTCTACCGGATTACACCGGCTTGTGTGCTATCTGTTGTTTGAATCAACGACCAAGATAATTAATGTAAACTGTTGTTTTACTCTTGCACACTGTGGTATTATTTTATGTGCGTGAATGATGCTGACTACTACGTGTATGTCCCACGCATACAAACACTACTATACCAGTGGATTAAATACTTACATTTCAGTATACCGAGGACTTGTACTCAAGTCTCTCACTAACTTCACTTTATAACAAACGTCATTATCCTAAACGTGATAATTGACAATACACATTGTGTTCTTGTTTAACGTCTTTATATGACACTTAATAATTCTATACTACGAGAACGAGGAGCCCAGTTGGATCTGGCCATGCATGCTACAGGAGTTGTACCTGTCTCAGGTCGTCTCCTACTACGTCGCGACGGAACTTTCAGTTGGGAGGAAGACTCTATTCCTTCCGGGTTTCTAATGCCCTTCAGTTTGAGGAAGACTTCATTCCTCTAGTGGGATTCTATTTCCCACGCCTCTCAGTTCAGGGTTTAACTACGTTATCTCCTGGGGTTTTTATACCCAACCTTTCAATCTTAACGAGGTCACTATACCTCCACTATTTAAGATATTCAGTTATACCTGTCAGTCCCATTGTGTGGACCGACTATCATTAAAGAATTTCAGTTCAGCTAACACGACCTTCTGTGTCTTGTTCTATGTGACATTATTGTCCTTGTATGGATACTTGTTATTATCAGACTATGCTTGTTTACAGCTTTATAAAAATGAACTGCATGTGTTCGACAAAGTAGTTGGTGTGGCCCGGTAGACGATGGGCTGCACGTTTTCCATACCAGCATTGTTTGCTGAGCCCCTTTGGGGGCACCCCCATTTTTCAGGTACCTGAAGTTAAGAAGATTACCACACCGAGTGTAGGTGGGGTAGATTCAAGCTATGGGAGTCATCTTTTAGACATTTATCTTTACTTAAGTATTTTACATTTGAGTTTGATTCCTAGTATCTCGGATTGTATTCGTATTCAGACCGTGACTTTTGGAGATTGTGTTTGGAGTTAGCCTTGTTGGTCACAAGGGTGGCCAACGGCGTTGTAATACCGCCCGGTTGTTGTATTTATTTCCGCTGCAGTTGTATTTTATTTGGGAGTGATCGCCGTTCAGTTTATTGGATTTTGGGTTGGGGTGTTACATAACTCTATTGCTCTAACGTCCCAACGTGGTCCTCCTATCCACCCACTAGTGCCTTCTTCATGCTGCCTAGTCCTTTTCGGGTGCAACCTTGAATACAAGTTGCTGCCTGGCTGACCACTTCCGGCTTCTCAATAGCTTTCTGGAGTTTTGTAACAAGTTCCTTGACATTTCCCTGTGAACCCTGGGCCGAGATGGGGCCAGCTTCTATACGATCATGAAGAGAGTTGAGAAATCTGCCCGCTAGCTCGTCCCGAGCTTGACGTTCGGCCTCCAGGGAGAGAACCTTTGCCTTCAATTCTTCAATTACAGCAATATAGTTGGACTCCATGGCATCCCTGACAGCACCATGTCTCCGCTCCATGGCAGCCATCATGGCTTCTAGTTCAGCTTGGCCATTCTCTCTTGCATTAGCGGCTCTATGAAAGCCCGCATCCCGAGAGTTGATCTCGTTTCTCAACTCTTCTACGGCTTCCTCCATGGCTTTTAGCCTAAGCTCTATCTCTGCCATTCTATCCTCTGTTGTAACTGACCTTCCTTTTCCCTCCATGCTTGTGATGACAGTTTACCTGTTTTCAAAATGTCGTCTGTCAGAATATAAAAGAGGACTGGACTGAAGTTCTGGGCCAGGAAGGAGTACTTGGTAAGATGGTGCTCTAATTTCAAACTTGTTTGGGTCGAGTAACTCTGATTAGGCATAAAAGATGACACCTAAATCTAGCATTTTGGGCCAAAGCCCGAGTGAAGGTTTTTCCTAAACTGGAATGGGCCTTGAAATGAAGAGGCCTGATGGATTTTCACGGATTGTTTTAGGTGAATTTGTTTTTCACGGGCCTAGAGCTAAGTTGATAATTCAAGTTGGGCTGAAAGAGAGAAATCACCTAAGTCTAAACTTTTGGGCCTGAGCCCGAACAATCAATTCATTCAAACCAAACAAGGCCTTTGGGCTGCAAACAATAAAGCCGTAAATTCGGGTTGGGCTAGGTTGAAGTAGGGGAAATTCCTATCGGTTTCTAGGTTGGGTAGTGGGCCGATCATACAAGCAAACAAGGCCCACACAAATTTAACATGTCCTCACCTGACGCTTATCCACTTCGGGTAAGGATCGATCCGGAGAGGTGCTTGGGGCGCGGGCCCAGGTCACCACAAAGGAATAGGGCTTGCACGCTATTCTCTTCGGGCTTCCCCACTTTTTTCACATCACCTAAAAGGTGTGCGTCTACGGTCGGGTCTTTGACTGTCCAAACAATGGGCTGAGTAAGGGTACTGCCAGGAAAATGCTTAGGGCTAAGGCCCAGGTATTAAGGGGGTGCGGTTAGACGACACCCTCCTCCTTTCCCCCATTTATTCACATCACCTAAAAGGTGTGAGTCCCTGACAAGGGACCCTCAAACGGGTCCCAGGGTGAAACTGGTTTGCGTGGACCCTCGCACTCATATGATGCAAAGGTGCAGGAATTAAAGTGCGCACAAAGGTAAACAAGCAATATAGTAAAAGCCATAAATAAACGTTTTCAAGTTAAACCCTCCTTCTTAAAAATTAAACAAGTTAAAATTAAGAATTTTTGTCCCCAGCAGAGTCGCCAGTCTGTGAGCCTCGATTTTAAACCCTATCCTATGCTGATTAAAGTTGATTAGGATCTAATCGGGTTTTAGGTCCACTTATAACCTAAGATTAATAACTTTGTCATATAACAATAATTATTAAAACCAAGGCTAGCTCACTGGAACCTATTATGAGTCGCCACCTAATTTTGACCTAGATTAAATTAGGAAAGGAGAGTTCGGGTTCGGGGGCTTGATATTCGACTTAATTAGGGTTCAATTACTTTCATTACCCTTCCTAGGTCGTTTTTCCTCTACTTGGTTTATTTACGGCTTACTACAAAGTCGTTTTTAACCTAAGTGCGCGAGCTTCTGTTTTTTTGTGTTTTTTAGCATTTTTTGACAGAAAATTAAAGTGGAAATTAAAATTACCTAAACTAGGGTTTCGGAGGCAGAATTAGGTCAAATTTTGTTTCCGTCCGTGGCCACGGACCTAATGTCCGAAACCACGGACCCCAGTTAACCTATATGAAATAAAAGTCGAATTAAACAGAAAACGGAAAATTGCAAGGTCCGGGGCCACGGACAGGCTGTCCGAGGGCCCGGACATTATTAAAAAAAAACCTAAATTTTTAAAATTTAAAAATCCCGCCGCCGTCCGTGGGCGTCCGGGCTTATGGACAGTGAGTCCAGGACCCCGGACATGACGTCCGTGGGTGCGGACAGCCCTCGGACGGCAGCATTGAGGCTGTTCCCGAAGGTGTTTTTGGCTCAAATTTTATGGGTGCGTAGCCTGAAGGATGTACAAGACGTTAGTGATTGAAAGTTTTTAATTTGAATTCGAATTAAACACGAAACTTAGTAAACAAGTTATTGGACAGAAGCTTAAACAAATAGCAATACAGAAGCGTACGGAGGTTAGTTTGAGCCCAAAATTTGACAGAGGGTTAATAAGGTCGTGGGGAATTAGAAAAGTAGAGTGGTAACCTGTTTTACCTTCGAATTCAAGATGATTCTTCACACCGGGATTCATCGAGTGCCTCGTTGATGGCAGACCCGAAAGGATTTCGTACCAAGCTTCTGGTTGTTGGTTGTGCTTGCTGTTCTTCACGTTTTGGTGGTGTTTTTGTGGAGTTTTGTTGACTATTGGTGCTTTGGGGATTGGGAAACGTGTTTAGATGGTGATTTCGGGGGATTTTCGGTATGATTTGGGTGGCCGGGTGTTGGAAAACGTGAGAGAGAGAGAGGAGGCTGCCTTTTTTGACTCTCTAGGGTTCTTGAGCATATGAGGTTCTAATTTTATCCAAAAACCTATCCCCTTATATAGACTTTCTTAAAGATAAAGAAAATCTAGTAAAAGTAAGATTTTTTGATATTTTAATCAAAAGACTTCCCAAAGGAATTTTGCTGTGAAATTTTTACCACATGTTAAGGATGGATATTATGAATTTTCTGAGGTGGACACGAATTTTTTAAATGTTGGAATATTTTAAATTGAATTTCTCGTCAGATTCAGTCAGAAATTGCTAGAAAATTATTGGAAACTCGAAAAATCAAAATTCCAACGCCATTATGCTTAGAATGTCATCCTCTATCATGGGTTAAAATATCAAAGCATTTCAAGCTGATTTGGGCATCCTTTGGAGGAGAGAGAAAGCTTATAGGAGGTCTCAAGAGCCTTTAAAGATTACCAAAACGCCTCTGAAAATGACGAAGCTGCCCTTCATGCCATGGGATGCGCCGTTCGAGCCGGAATCCCTCACTACTTGATTAAAATGCCCCTCACAACACCAGGACCTCGTAGACCCTAACCAGGGGGGTCAAAATTTTGGGTATAACAAGGTGAGTACGTGAGTGAGGGAGTTATGAGGGTAGGAGAGAGAGTAAAGTGAGAGTGGGGGTTTACTTTATTATTTTGTTGTTTTGTAAATAAGAAGGGGTGAGTGAGTGTGTGAGAGAGAGGGGTAAGGGCCGGCTGGCACTAGCACACACACACACAACTTTACTTTTTATTTTAAAAGTGGACACATAAGTTTTGGTTATTTATGTTTCTACCCCACAACTTCCCGTTTTTGACAGTTTTTACTATTTTCTCGTTTGACTGATTTTATTAGTTCTAAAGCTTCACTAATATTTATTAATGATTATTTAGTTGACCAAAATTGTTACAAGTCTATTTGACCCGCTTAAAGTCACGTTTTCCTGGTTACCTCGAAAAACGCGCTTTAAGGTTCGTTAGTGTTTTTAATCCATTTTAAGGATCCGTTTTCTTCGGGATTTGTTCCCTCATGTTTATTTATGCATAATTAAGCTTCTAAATTATTAATTAGCCTAATTAATCACTATTTTTTAATTACGGGGTATTTCACCAAGATATCTCATATGCTCCTGGAGCAACTCGGTGTAGACAGGGATATGCTCCTAGAAGAATTCTACCCATCTTTGGAACTCCAACAGCTCAATGATCTCTTCTAGACCCGTCTTCTTTACCCACTCTATGTCCAACGTCTTTGGTAAGACGGGACAGGAGCGGTCGTTGACGTTCTCGGCCTTGATCAATGGAGGCTCTAGTTCTTGGAGCCTTTTCAGTCACTTCTTGAACGGTGGAGGTTGGGACTTGGCAGCGGATTTTTCGGTGTGAGCAAGCTCCTCGACTTCTTTAATGCTAGAGGAAGTGCTCATCTTTCTTTTTCCCTTTGCATTCTCCAAGTGAGCACGCTCCTCGAGCGTGTAAATAATAAGTGATGACGATTCTGTGTCGCTATCGCCGGTTTTATGTTGTCGATGAGGTGTTGGAGACCTGTCAACGACTGGTTCTCCGACAGCGGCTATGAGATTTTCCTCCTCTTCTGAGTCAGGTGCAGTTACACCTTCCTCCTTGCCGTTCTCTTCTACTGAGGCTTCCTTTTGTAATGGTTCATCACTTTAAACCTCCTCTTCCTCCAATGATTGAACTACTTCTTTGACGATAGCTGAAGGAGAGGCTTCTTCTTCTGTGGTGAAGTGTAACCGATAAGTTGTTTTCTCTGGTATTGAGTGGGATTTCTATGGAGCTATTTGTTTTTGGGCGCTCCTAGATGCGCGGGTTACACGACTAGTGGTGGTGATTGAATGACCTTTGGACTTTGATTGTTTAGCTTTGGATTTATTTGTGTTGTTTTTAGAGGTTTTAGGTGAGGGGGCAGAAGAAGACATTTTTAGTTCTTGTGTGGGAGTAGGATCAGGAATGATAGAGGGTTTGAAAGTGCCGGATTCGATGATGTGGTAGGTTTTAAGAATGTGGGACTTTATATACTCTACCTCACTGAGAAGAAGGTTCCCTTCCTGGATTACTTTAACCGTAAGCTCGTTCTCCTCTCCCCTTGTCAGTCGAGTTGGAGATTCTGTCCGCTGAATGTCGGCCACTTGTTGTGTGGAAGCTTCTATGAGGATTTCTTTAGCTTTTGATCGTAGAGTAGTCTTGGGTGCCATTTTCAGTGTAGAGGATTTTGTACTGGAATTTTGTACTTTTTGCTTGGGTGTTCTTTACCGGCAGTGAGGCAAGGGATTTTTGCTCTAAATCTAGCAGGAAATTTTGTGAGAGAGAAGATAATATGCTTTGATCGCTTAGAGAGAGTGAGGACAATAGTGTGACAGGAGTAAAACTCCCATCGCCCTTTTATAGATATTGAGTAACGGTCGGCGACGGCTCCTCGTCCGCTCGCTGACATGTCCTAATGGTACTATTCATAATGGGCAGCGGTCATGACTGTTGTCAGCGATCTGTTGAGAAGTTTTCCCGTTTCTATCCGTCAGACTATCTCTAACCTAATCTTACTTTAGTGGAAAATGACATATCTGCTTCAAGTAGTCGTTTGACATGTTTTCTCTGCATTAAACAGATCATTGACTACTGAATGACAATATAACAGGTGTTGCTCACATGTCGTTGACCGATCATGGGAAATAACAAGTAGTTTAACGGTGATTAATGAATATCATACCAAGATTATGAATAATCTTAGTAAACCTTTCTCTACTTAATGGCTTAGTAAAGATGTCAGCTTGCTGGTCCTCAGTAGAAATATATTTTAAACCAACCAATTCTTTTTCACAACAATCTCTAAGAAAATGATGTCTAATGTCAATATGTTTGGTACGAGAATGATGTACATGATTTTTGGAAATAGAGATGACACTTGTATTATCACTCATAATTGGTAATGTACCTGTTTTGATGCCATAATCGCTAATTCCATGCTTAAGCCATATGAGTTCAGCACAGCAGCTTGCTGCAGCAATGTATTCAGATTCAGCTGTTGTTTCTTTGATTCCCATGCAATCAGACATGACCCAACAAAGAATGTTGTCCCAGACGTGCTTTTTATATCAGTGATAGATCCTCCATAGTCTGCATCTAAAAATCCTACAATGTTACAGTTATTGAACTTAGGATAAAAGAGACCAAGATGCATGGTTTCTTTTAAGTAACGTAGGATTCTTTTTACAGTTGTGAGGTGACTTTCTCTTGGATCTACTTGAAACCTGGCACATAAGCAAACACTATACATGATGTCAGGTCTACTAGCAGTTAAATATAGTAGAGAACCAATCATCTCTCTATAAGATCACTGGTCGACCGGTCGGTCACCAGTCATGATACCCATCTTGATGCCAACTGCCATTGGTATGTCACAAGTCTTACATATTTCCATTCCAAATCTCTTCAGCAAGTCTTTTACGTACTTCTCTTGGGATATGATGGTCCCTTTGTCATTCCGCTTGACTTGAAGTCCTTGGACGAACTTCAATTCTCCTAGTCACTCATCTCAAATTCCTTTTTCATCAATGCTTCAAACTTTTTGCAATATTTCTCATCAGAGGCTCCAAAAATTATATCATCAACATATACTTGCACAATTAGGAAATCTCTTTTGTTGTTGTAAACAAATAGAGTTTTGTCTACATTACCTCTTTTGAAGTGGTTTTCCAATAGATAGGAGGACAGGTGATCATGCCATGATCTTGGAGCTTGTTTGAGCCCGTAAAGAGCTTTATCAAGTTTGAGTACCATGTCTTTTCCTTCTTGTGTCTCAAAACCTAGAGGTTGCTCAACATACACTTCCTCTTTGACGTACCCATTTAGGAAGGCACTCTTGACGTCAAGTTGGAAGAGTTTGATTCCTTTGTGTGCTGCAAATGTAATTAGTAATCTAATAGATTCCATCCTTGCTACTGGAGCGAAGGTTTCTTGGAAGTCTATTCCTTCTTGTTGATGATATCCTTGAGCTACTAGACGGGCTTTGTTCCTGACAACTTCTCCTATTTCATTCAACTTGTTTCAAAAGACCCATTTTGTGCGAAGTACTCCTTGATGAGTAGGACGTGGCACCAGATGCCAGACTTTGCATCTTTTGAACTGGTTTAGTTCTTCTTGCATTGCATTGATCTAGTCTCAGTCCTTAAGAGCTTCCTTGACGTTCTTGGGTTCAATGGGTGAAGCTATCGTTGAGAAGGCTAGGAGATCTCGAGTTTGCGCTCTTGTCCGAGTTCCTTTGGATATGTCTGATATGATATTCTCCAATAGATGATTTTTGTACAAAGCACGAGATTGATGATGATGGGAGAGAGGATCATCGACATCCTTATTTCCTTCGTCGACCTGTTGTTGACCTGTCGCTGACCTGTCAGGCAAGTTTTCTTCAGTCAATGATTCATCTTTGGGATTATCTATGTGATCTTGATCAGCTAGATTGAATCCATGTTCTTTATCTTCATCAGATTCCTTGACCTTGTGTATGTGAGCCTCATCAAAGACTGCATGCACATTTTCCTCCACCTTCAGTGTCCTTTTGTTGAATACTTTGTATGCCCGGCTTCTTTCAGAGTGTCCAAGGAAGATGGCCACATCACTTCTAGCATCAAACTTTCTAATGGGACTCTTTTCATTGTGGTGGATGTAACATTTGTAACCAAATGTCCTGAAGTGACTTATGTTTGGTCTTTTTCCCTTGATTAACTCATAGGGAATTTTGTTGAGGATCGGTCGTATAAGCATTCTATTTGTGATGTAGCATGCAGTTGCCACCGCTTCTGCCCAGAAGACCTGAGGAAGATTGCTCCCTAATAGCATGGCCCTGGCTACCTCTTGTAGTGTTATGTTCATTCGCTTAACTACCCCATTCTATTGGGGTGTTTTTGGTGCTGAATATGTGTGACTAATCCCATGTTGCTTACACATATCCATGAATTGTTGATTCTCAAATTCGGACCCATGATCAGACTGAAGAGTGTTGATCTTGAGATTGAGTTGTACTTGGACTTTTCCTGCAAAGGCTTGAAATTTCTCAAAGACTTCGTCTTTGGAAGGAATAAAGAGTGTCCAAACAAACCGTGAGTAATCATCAACAATTACAAACACATACCAATTTCCTCCAAAACTTTTGACTCTCATAGGTCCACATAAGTCCATATGAAGTAATTCAAGTGGCTTGGATGTACTAACCGAGTTCTTTGATTTAAAAGAAGTCTTGGTCTGTTTGCTTCTAACACAAGCATCACAAAGATTGGTTAGATTCTTTAATCTCAGGAAGACCTCTACCAACTGTTTCTGACAAGTTTTCTTAGTAAAGAAGTGCTAACATGCCCTAGTTTTTTGCCATAATGTAGAGTCATCTATTGAAGCAGTCAACCATGGAAGATTTGGACTGTCAATATCCTCTAAGCTTGTTACATAAACATTTTCCATCTTTTTCCCTTTAACAACTCTTTGCCATTGTTCTGACTACTATGCTACAATGTGTAGGAGAGAACGAATCCCTTTGTCACAAATTTGAGAAACACTAAGCAAGTTGAATTTTAAACCATGAACTAGATTTACACTATATGACATAGTAGATGTAATACCAACCTTACCTACACCGATGATTTTTCCTTTCTTGTTGTCCAAAGGAAACGGTTCCTTGGCTTCCTGGTTCGAGTGAGAAGAACTTCTTTTGTCTCTGTCATGTGTTTAGAGCACCCATTGTCGATGTACCAGCAGGGGTCCATTCTCACTGATTTGCACTTAACATGTTAGTGGTGTGGGGTTAGGTCCATAGAAAGGTTGGACCCATTTCCACCATTTAATACTCTAAGATCATTTTTACTACCCATTTTAGTCCTATTTCTTGAGTTGCCAATGCCTCAAAAACTCGTTTTATGGCAATTGGATTCATGATGACCGGGTTGTCTGCATAAGCTGTAGACATCCTCAACTGGTCTCTAACCGGCATCCAACCAGTCGTTTGCTTTTCCTCATGGTGTCTTAGAAACACATCTATCTTAGAATATTTCTTTGATGGTAGCTAGTTCCTTTTCTTTAGTGTTAAGAGCAACAATCAATTCATGATTTCAGGTTGTTTGTCATGCTTCAACTTTTCATGAACGTGAGAATTTCACTATAATCTCTTTGTAATTTCATGAGTGCCCTCATGAGATTTCTACCTTGTTTTGTCCGGTTTTTCTCAATTTTTCATTTTCTTCCAAAAGTTCATCTTTTCAGTTTCTAATGCCTCTAGGTGATCAACTAATATAAGAGAAACTTTCTAAGTCCTAGAAGTTCAGCCTTTTGAATTCTCCTTCTAAGTTTAGAATAGTTTACCTTATGTTGTTCTTCTCCTCCTTCTGATTCTAAGACATCATTGCCTTGTGCCATCAAGCACACATCTTCAAGGCATAGGTGAGCCTTCTTCTGTTCTGAGGTGTCGCTGTCTGAGTTTATTGTCATCATCTGTTCAGAATCTCCCATGCGGCAAAAGGCTTCCTTCTTTAATCCTTTGTTGAAGATCGTCAGACAGGCTTCTTGACCCTATCGTTGTCCTCTCGTGATCGCTGAGGGGTCTTTGATATGATGTCCGTTTTGAACACCCAAACACTTGTCATGCTTCCTCTGATCATCCGACTCCTTGACTCCTTGCCTTTCCTCATTTTATTTCTTATGAACTTTCGAACGTACCTCTTAGCATAGAGGACCATTTCATCATTGTCGTCTCCTGACTCGGACCTTTCATTTTAGCTACTTGAAGGGCTATGCCTTTCTCTATCTCTTGATGAGCTTTCTGAGTTTCTGTGTTGTACTTTTAACTCGAAAGCCATTAGAGATCCTAGCATGTCTGCCAGAGACATCTGAGAGAGATCATGCACTTCTTGCATGGCATTGACTTTTCTATCAAAGGAGGCAGGAAGAGACCTGAGGAACTTCCGAATTTGATCCTCGTTAGAGATTGTTCTTCCAAGCACCAACATTTCGTTGATCAGCTTAGTGAACCTTGTATGCATTTCAGAAATGCTCTCCTTTTCTTCCTTCTTCAATAGCTCCCAGTGAGTGAGTAGTAGCTCAATGCGAGTCTTTTTGATCTCATTATTCCCTTCATAGGGGACCTCAAGAGTTTTCCAAAACTCTTGGGCTGTTTTATCTGAAGCAATCTTTGAGTATTGTTCAGGTAGTAGTGCAGTGAAGTATTCTTACAGCGAGCGTTGAATACTAGCTTCTTGATTTGCTCATTCGTCATGCTGTATAGATATATCTTGTCCTTGAGGATTCCAGAAGGTGTACTCTCCATGTGTTATCACCCTCCACATTCTTGGATCGTCAGACTTGATATGAAACTCCATCTTGTTCATCCAGTGAGTGTAGTTGACTCCATTGAAGAGTGGTGGTCGTTTCGGTATAGAACCTTCTTCTGCACTAGAATGCTTGCATGAGACATCTTTGATCGTCTTCCAAAGCAGTTAGCTTTCTAGAAGAGCCGCTCTGATACCAATGAAACTCGCGAGCTCCTGATGCGTCCCCGACGTGTCGTGGACGTACGTGGACTCTTAATAAAACTTGATAGTGAAGAGATAACTTTAAACGGGAAAACACATTTTGATTGAGAATTTACACACATGAAAATCTCTCAACCTCCCTTGCCCCACACACGGACTCCCGGGATAGTTTCAACTTTACCCCTAAAGTTGTCAACCCTCTCCTGATATCGGCCTACGGTTCACCGACCGTTCCCCGCCTATCATCCTATATACCCAATGTATTGATACTCTAACCCAGTCCTCCCTAGCTCACCAACTCTCTAGCACTTACACACACTCCTAAGTCTGATCCACACTTGCCCAGATTATCTCTATCTTTTCTCTTGTACAGGGGCTTATCTTACAAGGAACATTAAGGCACGTATTTATACAAGTTAGTTGAGATGCCAACTAATAACCTGAGAGTTGTAGACTCTAAGTGTAGAATACTCATTCTTCTATGAATATAATAGTCGCACCCTACTACAGATTTTCTTCCAACTTGATCTGGAGCCACCAGCACACGCGTTGCCTTGTGAATGGGCAAGTTGGCGGCGCGTCTCCCAAGTGGTCGGTCACCACTTGCACACTTCAACTTGTCTGAACTTGTCTGGCTCATTAATGCTCATAAATGCTCTATTCTGAACTATTACAGCTATGTAATGATGTTCATCAATAGCCTTTGTTTATCTTGTTATCTTGCACATTAATGAGACACACCTTTTGTCGTGAGTTTGTCATTAGCAAGTTGCTTGTGTGGTTGTGAATAATCTGAGTGAGTTTGTCGACGTTGCTAACTCCTTCTGATGTAAGAGATATGTGATGGTGTGGTTCTTGACTGCTTGTGTCTTGCTAGAAGTTCTCCGGAGCTCTCACCGACAGGTGCCCGAATGGTAGAGCACATGTCGTGGATTGAGCGCGCTTGCAACCTTGCGTGCTAAGCCACTCATGACTTAAGTGCACTTGCAACCTTGCGTGCTAAGCCACTTATTCACCTGTCTATCTAAAATCAAGAATCTTGACAAACGCATTAGATAGACAACACAAGGTTTGCTATCATTAAAACTAAAGGATCTTGTCTTAACAGTAACACCCCTACCGCTAATCCTCTAATTACTATCTAATCGTCTCGGTCACCTTACTACTCATAGCGAAAATACAGGTACAAACTGCGGGTGATACAATGCCGTTAGCCACCCATATGACTAACAAGGCCTACTCTACATACAATGACGGTCTGATAAATAGAAATATACCGAGCTTCCTTAAATACTTCCCATTACATTTACATCATTTACTTACAACATTTGATTACCGAGTATACAAAAATGATAATCCGAATACATCCCTTCTTGCAAGTCAAAACATAACTATGATTTTATCAACCTACTCATTCTACCAAGTTCACAATTCCAAAATATCCAAAAGGGTGTACCATATGGTGCACTGGTTACTCAAAAAGGCTATAATCCATGTACAACTCGGTACGCCATTCTCATTCTACTAACTACACAAAAAGTATACATCTCGATCTCAACACGACCATCATCCTTCACGACTACCTAGAAGAAATAAAAATAGTGCCCACGTGCTAACGGGGGGACGCCGACTACTTTGTCGAATACATTAGGTTCATTTTTATACATGCATTCATGCTACTACGAATAACACCATAGTCATACAAGGAACATACATACAAGAGTACCGTACATACAAATGGAAGACGATTCACAAGTCAACCAAACATGGTATTACACATCTCAAGTTCTTACTTCATTCTTTGTTAGTCAGTTACCCATCCGGGTTAATCGGATGTTCTTTACTCTTTTACTCTGGACCATACGACTTACACTAGTCTTGGTCTTACTCATACATTTACTTCCTTTCTTACATTATACTAAAGTCAAGTCGGTGTGACCTCCGGGCAGAGACTACACCGTCTCACCACCGAGCTTTAGCTTGGCTTGCTTCCCTAGGTTGCTACCCATTTAAGAGATTTGGACCATGAGAAATATTAGGCCAGGAATCGGATACAACCTCTCATGTCTCCACGTACTCATGCGTGGAAAAAACTATATCGGACTTCTTACATACTCCAATTTACCAATTTACTCAAGGTTAGAAGGGTTACATAGTTAGTGAGTTAGTGAGAACTTTTTCACAATCACAAAGTCAAGGTTAGCACATTTACACAATTACAATCAAACAATTCATCATCCATCATATCTTTCATGAATTGTACAAACTTCAAAGTTCAAGCATAATACAACAAGGAAGAAACAGCACAAGCATAAGGAAGTGCTGTAAATCCGATTTTTGCATTTTATCTTGTTTTGGTGATAGCACACAACATACAAACACACAAATAAGTGTAACTTCGGTAGCTACAGGGCATGAGAAAATCATACCATTCACCATCGTACCCGGACTGCCGACTTTCCTTCGTGGTTCAACTATTTGAGTCCTATACATTCAAGAAATCGTACGGTTAATTATCTATCATTAACCTAACTTGTTCCTTCATTAATGTTTCCCGATTTACAATTACTAGTTCCTTACAACTAGTACTTAATCACACAAATCATTTACTTCTAATTATTTCTTAAGCTGGTTTTCTAAGGTTCTTATGTGCATATTATTTTTTTCTCACAATCATTACGTTCCCAATGGCTTAATACATAAGCCCCATATTTTTTTAATTTTACTCGACCGACCTTACCCAGGGTCGGTCCCAGGGTCGGTCGAAGTAAGTAGGTTGGGTTTCAAAAAATTCAACTTCGACCGACCTTCCTAAGATCGGTCCTAAGGTCGGTTGAAGCCAGAAGACTCCCATTCTAAAAATTTTGACCCAATCGACCCTACCATGGTCGGTCTTAGGGTCGGTCGAAGTCGATAAGATTTCTGGGTTGAAGATTTTGACTCGACCGACCTTCCCAAGGTCGGTCCTAAGGTCCATCGAAGTTAGTAGACTTCTGGCTTGAAAATTCTAGCTCGACCGACCCTTCCAAGGTCAGTCCTAGGGTCGGTCGGAGCCAGTACTACTCATTTTGACTTTGTTTCAACTCCTTTCTTCTACCCATTTCTTCCCTAATCTTTTCCAAAGCATTCTCAACATGTTTAACCCCAATTTGGCACCCTAAACCTTCCTAAATTATCTATTAACTCAATTTCACAAGTCCTTGTTAAATTACACAATTCCTCCACTCTTAAGTCCTTGCTATAGATTTTGTTTCCTTTCTCTTCACTAACTTAATGGTTCTTCAAATAATGCATTACTAGTGTTCATAATATTGTGTTCACCTCACATGCAACTCCATTACCTAACTCACCCAATTTAGTTTCCAAAGTGGTTAACCACTCACATTAAACCTAGAACACATATAGTTAATCCTAGGTTATTCCTTCTCCTTAAAACACTTAAGTCGTCTAGTTTCCTAGGACAATTTTGACAGAGTTTCTCCTAGAATTTTAACATTGCCCACACACAACTCATCTCACCTACTCCATTTCCAATATCCAGATCAATTTAAGAACTAACAACACTTTAAATTCCTATAAACACACACTTATTCAAGCACCTTAACAACTTGGCTCTAAGGCCCTCAAGCATCATGTACACAACACTAATATACCCCATTTAGTTTGCTCAACATTGCAGTAGCATTAAAATGCTTTAAAAAAGGCAAATTTTCTCATACACAACATTAAAAATCTATCAAGGTAAATTCATTACCTTAGTGCTTTAGTTTCTTTTCTTTCTTTTCTTTCTTCTTTCTCTTCCTCGATCTTCTTTCCACAACTGGTTCAAAGGGGTTAACTCCCCAACGCTACAGCCATGCCCAAGACAACAATACTACTTAATAACTAGCTGTTAAATTAACCTAGAATGTAGAGCATGTTTAAGGCTTTAAAAGGGTATTACCTTGCCACATCTAAGTGAAGCTTTGTACAGAAAAACAACAAGGCTCAGCTCCTATCTTGGACACCAAAGAAAACCGCTGGACAAGGAGCATTAAGGGGCTAAAAATCGGGAAATATTCTTGTTGAAGAAGAAGAGCTAGAAAAATGAGTTTTAAGGTTCCTTTCTTACCTTAAAACAACTAGAAGATGATTTGGCTTCAAATGGTCTCCTTTAGTCTTCAAATGGAGCTCTAGCCATGGGAATGAAGTTCAAGCTTTTAGATTTTTGAAGGGTGTAAAATGAACTCCATGGAGAGAGGGATTCAACGGTGCGGTTTTTATGGAGTTTGGACTTGTTTTCAGCCTTCAAATATAGAAGAGAATGAGCTTGGTGAAGAGGGCTGCTCAAATCGCCATGTCTGGCCAAGGGAAGAAGAAAGGGAGCTCCAGGAAGGGGGGAAAACTCGTAAGAGAGGCTGGGAGTAGAAGAGAGAGAAAAGGTAAGTAGTCTTGTACTCTATCTTGCTTTTACTTTTATTCTTTTTGGCCTTTTACTAACTAATACACATAAAGGTTGGGAGACGGGCTGGAAAATTGTCCACACACACACACACATGGGTTTTGGATTTTTTTTTTTTTTACAAAGGGGAGGTTGTTTTGGTCTTATTACAATTAACACGCCACAAGTTCTCATTTTTTTGCACTATTCACTATCCGGAACCCGTTTTCTGGAATTTTTCTGTTTAATTAATTTTAATGGCTCTAGGCCTTTACTATCACTTAATTATAGCTAATTGGTTGACTATACTTTTTACGAGTCTATTAAACCCGCTTAAAGTCACGTTTTCTCAGTTTTCTCAAAAAATGTGCTTTAAGGCTCGTTTATGTTTTTAACCCATTTAATGGATCCATTTTCTCGGGAATCATTCCCACATATTTATTTAGACATAATTAAGCTTCCAAAATTCTCATTAGCCTAATTAATCACTGCTTTTAAGTTCGAGGTATTTCATTGGTCGAACCATGATGTGGAGGAGGTTACAAGGGAGTTAGAAGACTCCATGAGAGTGAAGTATCTGGCACTCTTTGAGTAGCGTCTGTGGACACTTGTTGGGGGTTTGTGGGTGAAACCCTTTTTAAGGGGGGGGGGGGGGGGAAGAGCCACTTGTTTTGGTTGTTTTGTTTGGTTGTATGCTGCGACATACATTTTTGTATACTTGTTCTTGTTGTTTGTCATATGCTTGGTTATACATATTGTGTATGTACATTAGTGCACTTGATTGAGATACACATATATATATATATATATGAGATACGTCTGAGTATCCTTATATATATATGAGATACCTCTGGGTATCCTTTATGTGCGGTGAGTTTTGGATTAATAGTGAAATGATTTATGCAATGACTCATGGCTTTGTGAAAGGAAAGGTCGCGTTGTATCGATGATGATATATGTATAAATTTTAACCCAGTGGGACATGATCCCAAGTGTGGAGATTGTTTATGGTGATCTAGTGGATCTTGATTCCTTAGGAAAACCGAATGTGAGTAAGGACTTCTTGACGAAGCCTTTTTAAGGGGGTATACTGAAATATCCCTAAGGTTTATAACCTATTTAAAAGATATATCATGAGATTAGAAAGGCTAAGAAGCCTTAAGGAATTAATAACCATGAAACCTCCTAGGAGACTTATATAAATAAATATACATAGTCCATGAAGGTTATTAAACCTTATATAAATACATGGACAGAAGTGGAGCATGATAAAGGAGGAAATCAACTTACAAGTAGATTTGTGATGTTATACATTATTACATGAACAAAGAACACAAACATCTAGGGTAAAATATACCTTAAGAAGTCATAATGACTTTTAGGTGAATCAATCACTTGATAAACAAGTGTTTACACCTTAGGACAACTAAATACATGTGTTACACATATAACACATCAAACAAGTCCAAAATGTACAACATGTACAAAAAGAAAAACAATATCAAGAGTGAATCAAAGAATGTATTTTAACTAGTCACAATGAATAGTAAAGTATACCAATCGCTTGAGAATACAAATTAACACACTTTAGGACAAAGAAATCATGTTGGTCACAAACTAACATATGACATAAGTCCAAGTGTACAACATATAAGTCATAATGTTACAAATAGTGTAAAAAGCCAATTTAACCCCTTGGAGCGAAAATGAGGGGGTGGAAATCTCATAAGGTGGATGACACCTTGCAAAGTTGAACAAATATCTTCATAAAGAGTGCTTAGTCATCAAAGTACTAGTCCTCCTTGACTTACTCCTTTACTTACTAACTAAAGATAAACTTTGTCCACTCTCTTTCCTCCCCTCTTATTCAGCCGAGACATCCCTCCTCTTTGCACTTCATCTTCTTCATTTTCTTCATTCTTGAACAAAAAAGAACACCAAAAACACGAGATAAGTTCATGACTCCTTTTACCTTGATTCTTCTTCCCCTTTTCATTAATCAATCAAGGAGCAAACAACAAGATCATCTTCACCTTCAAATCAGGCTGAAAACAAGCAGCAAAAAGGATCAAAATTTTGGCAAAAGCACAAGTCTTGGAGCAAAGGAAGACAAATCTATTCTAAGAGGTAAAAATTTGATCTAAGCTTCTACCCTTCCCTTGATTCATATATGGCCAAAATTCATGAGACTTTACACTCATTATTTTCCCTTTTCATGCCAGAGCTTCAACTCTTATTAGTTCCTTAAGGTTGGCCGAAAATATCAAGGAAACACGTAATATATTAGACTTGAACGGGTCGTCTGGTTATTGGAATGTAAATTCCAAGAATTTAGTTCTTAGAATACAATTCTTGGTATTAAACATTCCCCTGTTTGGTTGTTAATATCAAAATTCTTGGAATCGGTTTTGTTTTTGTTTGGTTGAAAATTATATTCCTGGAATCCACCTAGATTATAAAATACAATAACCATATTTCTCTCGTATTCTTTTGTTTGGTTAGAAAATATAATTCTTGGAATAAAACTTAGAATAGAGAATAACTAAGTTTATTAATCATAAATTATATGAATCATATAAAAATACTAAATGCTAAGTTATTATGTACACAAGTTGTAATGTTATAAAAACAAATGAGAACTGTATAACAAACAAAAGTTGTTCATGTATATTTTTAATGTGGAAACTTTTTTTATTAATTAAATTATGATATTCTTAATTTTGTGAACAAAGAAAACATGTATATAGTATAAAATTGAAAAAAAATGAATCAAAGTAAATTAAGTAATTGAAGGAGAGAGAATTGTAGGTCCTATAAAAATGGTGCTAACTATGTAAATAAATAGTCTAAAAAGAAATTAACTTGTAATTTAGAACGTAATATGGATGTGGCTCTGGGGAGAACAAATTTGGAATAACAATTCCTACCTATTTTAGAGGGAATCAAATTCTCAATGAGTGACCTCTTTTTTGGAATTGGGATAATTCTCAGAATTAAAATTCTATTAACCAAACATTGGCACATCTCAAAATCCAGGAATTCTTATTCTATGCTCCCGTACCAAACGACCCGTAAGGGTGTGTCAAATTAGAGGTTTTTTGTACCTTAATCAACTCCTCATGTATGACTTTACTAGAGATTTAACTCACTTCATATTCTTGAAAATTAGGCTGACAATGGACTAGGAAACCTTCTTGAATTATAAAGGTAAAATCATCTCCTAAAGTTCATTTTCATGACTTATGATTCTTCCTCATGTTAATTCCATTCCTAGACCCAAGTTATACCTTGTTCTCTTTGTAAAGTCCATGGTTTAAAGTTGAGTAAAATCCTCCCAAGTAGCCATGAGCAAGAATAAAGAAAACAAGTTCAAAAAGTCATCTTTTGAAGGGTAAGAGCAAATCTAAACCCTAGTCTTTGTTAATGACCACTAAAGCTTTAGATTTGTGTAAAAATATATCCTAGCACAATATTGTTATATATCCTAGCACAATATTGATATTTGCCACCGTGCAAGATAAAGTATGAAATGAGTTTACAGTAATTCAATTATGTGGCGTATCTAGTTCCGATACCGTTTAACCTCGAATATGTGTAAGCCGTAGCTAACTGACTCTAGGATCACATAAGAGATCGGTATTCGGATTTAAATGTCCCAACCTATGGGGACGTTCTAACTAAGGCTATCCATGCGCTAGTTGTATATTCTTGTTGTGTGTAAATGTATTTGCCCCCATTGAGTATGTTGCTGTGTAACGAATGTTGTTATGTTCATGTATGTCGGATGGTATCTTACCTCCCCTGTGTGTCTTATCGAACTTGATTAGTAATAATGTAACTTGTTGTGCAAAGCCCCATGGACGGAGCTTCTAACCAATGTATAACTTGGGGGGTGAGGAATCTGGGAGTCACGGTCGCACACGTGTGTTTGGGGGTTGATATCTACATCTGATTCAACTCCCTCTCTGTTCGGCTGTTTTCCTTCTTGGAATTCAACCTCCCACAAGCCAATAGCCGGCTCTCCTACCTTGACTATTGTTCGGGGCTAGAGGGATTTGTATATGGTGTGATCGGGATCTACTTGATCCGACACATCTAAGTAAAGTTATTGTGTACGGTGTGATCAGGTCTATATTATGACCGACACATCTGAGTAAGGTAATTGTGTACTATGCATTCGGATCTATATTATATCCGACACATCTTAAGTAAAGTAAACGTTTTCTTAGAAGAACAACAAGTTACTATGTAACGAGCTCAACATGAGAATGAAGATATCCTCTACGCTCTAAATAACTACCCATGCATAATTGGCCACCCCGTCCTACTCTCGAATGGCTACCAGCTCCATTGTATCTGAAATGTAATGGGTGGCTCCAGAGGGGCTCAACACCTATATTGGTATGGTAATCGTGTAGCCATTCGAGAGTTGTAATGTAAGTGTAATTGACTCGGTTTAGTTATGAAGTGGAATTGTAATGTATAATGCTCAGGAGTCCTATCCATCAAACCGGTACACTATGTATGTAATAGCTTTGTTAGCCACGTGGGTGGCTAACAGTGTGTAACACCGCCGCTTTTTAGCTAGTTTTAATGTTATATTTTCCGCTGCAATTAGTCATTAAGTATGGGGTTTATAGTTGAGGTGTTACAGAAAGTGGTATCAGAGTGAAGTATCACTCTGATGACTGGAATTACCGAGCTTAGGAAGTACCGAGTTAGGATTAGAGACTTTGGGTTAAGGGTTAAGTGATAGTGTTAGAGATACGCCAGTTAGGAATTACTAGTGCGTACTGGATACCTATAATATCCTTCCCGCCATCCACAACCCTGTTTTATAACTCGGGAATGCCAGAGAGATGAAAAGTCCTCTTATACTCGGGAAAAACCCGATATGGCTGTTATAAAGTATTTCTATAAGAACAAGAACCTGTCATATGGTAGATTCTCAAATGAAGTATCCATTCTTGCTCAATTCAATCCTTTGCACTATCCTATAGGTTACCTGCTTTCGATCTCAAATACAATGAGAGAGAGAAAGAGAGAGAGAGGGAGCTTTTACAGGAGTCAAGCTTAAGTCCGATTGCTAAATGTTGCGTGTCTTATTTCATAGGGGTGCTGCCCTATTTATAGTGTTTTTACATCTCATCCCTCAGGCTGCCTGCCTATCCCCATCTATATAAATACAGCTCCTACCTTCATTTATTGGCCTTAAGATGGCCAGACGTCCCTACCTTTTTCTAGTGGTTTTTGACCGGTCACAGGCAACCGGCCGCATTACATTCTGTCTAGCCTGGCTTGTCCGGTCACAAATGACCGGACAAGTGGGTGCCTTATACCTACTTTTAGGTTTATTTTTGTCCGGCCAGAGATGACCGGACGTTTCCCATACCCTTCTTTGGCCGGTTCCATTTCTCCCCTTCTCATCAGCCCCATACCTATCTTTCTGAATCTTTGATGAAGAAAGTAGAACTTCTTTGTGCCTTTGTTGTAGAAAAAATCTGCGGTTGCGATTACTCTCCAAGATTTCATACCCCTGTTTGCCTTTTGGTACTTCCCCACCTCTTCTCAATCCCACAAGTTCTTTTTCTTCAAATTTGAAGAGAAAGGACTTTATCAGTCTACACGGGGCCCATGGCTCGTGCTGTCCTTTCGAATCTTCTCGCTTGTTTTCGATGTGGAATACACGGGGTCCTTTTTTCGGCTAAAGTCAGAGTTGCTTTAGGAAGCGTGTAGTTCTTCCTATGTTTTCTGCAAAAAAAGTAGTTTTTTGTCTTCATATACATTTATTTTATTCAATTTTCGAGCGGGAATAACCTTCCTTTTAACTCCAAACTTTGAGTTTCTTTTTCTCTTTCTTCTTCTGCCCCTTTGCTTTCACTGCCCTTTCTCGCATTCCTCTGTCCTGTGCTCTCTGTTCTTGCCATTGTCGCCGCTGCTTTATGTGCGAACATCCTCCAATGTCTTCTTCTGGTGCAAAGAAAGGCAAGGCCGTCGTGAGCTTTTCGTCAGTCGTTGGAGCAATTCAAGGTTCCCCTTCTTCTAGCGGCTTTCGGCCTACGTATTTGCAGTCCTCAAAACCCTTCTTGGCCGGTCACGAGCCTTCTCCTTCCTCTTTGGAGTTTCTTCTCTTTCATATTGTCTCAGAAGCGTCGAAGTCCCACCGAGTACCCAAATTTACCTTCCATCTTCCGATTCTCACCCCTATGATGATTTTGGTCTTGGGTATGTGGCCTATGCTGATTTCTTTTCTCGGGACCTGACTATTCCCCCCCATCCTTTTGTGCTGGGGTTCTTAATTTGCCGCTGCTGCTTGCTCGCCCACTTACATCCAAAGGCGATTTCATACCTCCATGCCTTCGTTATTCTCTGGGAAGAAAACAAAATTCGGCCCGAGGCTACTGATTTTGCACAGTTTTTCTCAATTAGGGTAGATCCGGATAGCTTAACTATCATGGCGAAGGCCGGATTCTCTCTCTTTGACTACAATAAGGTGCATGGGAGGAACTCCCGCTGGTTCGTCATCGTTCCACAATTCGGCCGATACCTAGGCATCCCATACTGTTCTGAGATCCGAAGAGGTCTATTGGGCTGCCCTTCTACCCCTCCTACGGAATTGCCTATTTCAAAAGCTTTGAAGGCGCAGAGCCGCAAGCAATCGACGGTAGAGGAATTCTTCACCAAAGCACGTTTATCCTCGCTAAAAACCTATCACAGTAAGTGTTAGCGTAACAAATGGTTTTTATTTTCTCCATAGTTTTTCTTACTGTTTTTTGTGGGTTCTGAATAGATTTCTTCAGGAAGGGGGACAAAATCGGCCACTTCAACAGCTGGAACTTCATTAACTTCAACAGTGGAGATGAAAGGGTCGACCACTATGCTTCAGTAGATGCGGCCACTGATGCGGTTGAACAGCTCTTGGGAGACACCTCCTCCTCAAAAAAGCGTTCCAGACAAGTGGAGGTTGATGAAGCCATACAACAATTGCGGCTGTCTCGACAAGAATGCGTTCGTCAGCGCGACGAGTGTGAACTGCAACTGAAAAGTCAGCGAGAGGAGAATTTTTCTATCAAGAGCCGGAATCTTCAAGCTGATGCTGCTTTGAAAGAGGTACAAAATTAACTTGTTACTGAAAAAGATGAGAGGGCGCGGGCTTTCTCTGATTTAGAAGTTTTGCTAAAGCAGGTGCGAGCTGCCCATCAGAGAGAGGTGACTTCTCTTCTTACTGATAAGACTTTCCTTTTTGACGAGAGAAATGCCTTTGAGAAGGAGGTCGTTACGCTCGAGCTGGAGAAGGAGGCCCTTACCCGTGAAAATAAGGCCTTAGTGGAAGACAAAGCCAAGCTCATCCAAGAGCTTAACTGCCTGTTGGAAGAAAATGCCGCTTTGGAAGAGCAAACGAGAGCTTCTTTTGAACAAGAAAGGCGATCCTTACTTCAGGATTGCTCCACACTATGGGAGGAGAAGAAGGCTCTTTCTGAAGAGAGGACTGCCTAGACAAACGAGAAAGCCGAGCTGGAAGAGAAGGTGAAAAATCTGGAGAGTGCCATATCTCTACTTCAGACTGAGAACACCGAGCTGTCAAACAAAGGTGAGTTTTTGGATTTCTGATTTTGATATTTTCTTCCCCTGCCTTTATCCTAACTTGTCCGGAGTTCCGGTCAGGTCCGAGTTCTGATAACCTTTTGAAGCACATCCAGAAACTAAATGAGCGAGTGAACATCGTCAATGAGGAGCTTTCTTTACCCAATACGCATCGCGACCGGTATCGAGCCCAAGTCTTGACTCTCCAAACCCAGGTGGCTAAACTCACGTCATTCTCACGACAAACTTAGGAGGAACTACAAAAGCAAAGCACCATTAATGCTCATCTTAAGGAATCTTTTGCCTCCCAATGCCGTAGGATAGCTAACATCTACCGTCAGACCATCTCAGAGTATTTCCTAGAGAAAGGGGAGGTTCTGAACGATGGGCTAGAGTTCAATGCTGTTGCTCAGAAGTCCAACGTTTTTGAAGAACTCGAGAGATCCGGCCGTCTCCCAGGTGAGACATGCTTCGGTCCCGGTCAAGCCTCCTTTCTACCGACTGAAAGTGATGTCCAGCCATCTGTCGGGGGAGTGCATCATGCTACAGGGAGATCAAAATCCACAGAAAGTGTTGCCAATAGTGCTGAGAAGTTAGCTATAGAAAAATAGAATGCCTATGTAGGGGTGTTTTTTTTTTTATTTTGGCACGTATTTTAGTGAACTCCAAACTTTTTGTAATGATCGCACTTCTGTAAATGAAATTTCCCCATTTGGGAAGAATCAAAGCTAAAATTCTTGTTTCTCTCATTAACCCTTTGCTGGAGCGGCCAGACTTTTATTGTGCCTTTGTTCTTACTCCCCCATTTTTTATATTTTCTAACACTTGTCAAGTAAAACTCGGGGAAGTTATCTAGACGCCCTTTACCAAAGTACCTTGTTTTTCCTGAATGGGGCCCTAGGGCGTATTGTTTTTGTTACGTTGTCTTATGTTAGTTTTGTTCGCCGGACGTTACCCTTATAGAATCTTACTTTCAAGGCATTACCGCCTGCAACAGTTTGGCCAGTTTATTCTTTCAAGGCATGACATCCTACGGTTCGTTGGCCGGGTCTTACTTTCAAGGCATGATAACCTGCAGCTCGTTGGGCGGGTCTTACTTTCAAGGCATGACAGCGTGCGGCTTATTGGCTGGGTCTTACTTTCAAGGCATTATAGCCTGCGGCTCGTTGGCCGGGTCTTACTTTCAAGGCTTGATAGCCTGCGGCTCATTGGTCGGGTCTTACTTCCAAGGCATGATAGCCTGCGGCTCGTTGGCCGAGCCTGCGGCTCGTTGGCCGTATCTTACTTTCAAGGCATGATAGCCTGCGGCTCGTTGGCCGGGTCTTACTTTCAAGGCATGATAGCCTGCGGCTCGTTGGCCGGGTCTTACTTTCAAGGCATGATAGTCTGTGGCTCGTTGGCCGGGTCTTAAATTCAAGGCATGATAGCCTGCGACTTGTTGGCCGGGTCTTACTTTCAAGGCATGATAGCCTGCGGCTCGTTGTCCGGGCCTTACTTTCAAGGCATGATAGCCTGCGGCTCGTTGGCCGGGTCTTACTTTCAAGGCATGATAACCTGCAGCTCGTTGGGCGGGTCTTACTTTCAAGGCATGACAGCGTGCGGCTTGTTGGCGGGTCTTACTTTCAAGGCATTATAGCCTGCGGCTCGTGGCCGGGTCTTACTTTCAAGGCTTGATAGCCTGCGGGCTCGTTGGTCGGGTCTTACTTCCAAGGCATGTAGCCTGCGGCTCGTTGGCCGTATTACTTTCAAGGCATGATAGCCTGCGGCGCATTGGCCGGGTACTTTCAAGGCATGATAGCCTGGCGTTGGCGGGTCTTACTTTCAAGGCATGATAGTCTGTGGTGTTGGCCGGGTTTACATTCAAGGCATGATATGCTGACTTGTTGGCCGGTCTTACTTTCAAGGCATGATAGCCTGCGGCTCGTTGTCCGGGCCTTACTTCAAGGCATGATAGCCTGCGGCTCGTTGGCCGGGTCTTTCTTTCAAGGCATGATAGCCTACGGCTCGTTGGCCGGGTCTTACTTTCAAGGCATGATAGCCTGCGGCTCGTTGGCCGGGACTTTCTTTCAAGGCATTATAGTCTGCGGCCGTTGGCCGGGTCTTACTTTCAAGGCATGTGTAATACCCAAAATTGTGTCCCCCTTGGTTAGGATCTATAAGGCTGTGGTGTTATGAGAGGCACTTCAATTAAGTCATAAGGGATTCTGGCACGATCGATGCATTCTGGGACATGGGGAGCAGTTTTGTCATCGTTAGAGGCATTTTCGTAATTTTTAAGACTCCCAAGACCTCCCATCGGCTTCTTCTCTCCTCCAAAACATGCTCAAATCAGCTTAAAACGTTTTGAAATTTTATCCCATGATAGAGGATGACATTTCAAGCATAATGGCGTTGGAATTTTGATTTTCAAATTTCAATAATTTTCTAGTATTTTTCGATGAATATGATGAGAAATTGAATTAAAAATATTCAACATTTATTAAAAAATCCGATTCCACTTCAGAAAAATCATAATTGCCATCCTTGACACATGGCTAAAATTTCACAGCAAAATTCATTTGGGAAGTCACTTAATTGAAATGGCAAAAAAATCTTACTTTTACTAGATTTTCTTTATCTTTAAGGAAGTCTATATAAAGGGATAAATCTTTTGATAAAATCAGAATCTCACAAGCTCAAAATCCGTAGGAAGTAAGAAAGCACAGCCTCCCCTCTTTTCCTCACGTTTTTCAACACCCGGCCACCCGAATCATACCAAAAATCCCCCTAAATCACCATCTAAACTCGTTTCCAATCCCCAAAGCACCAACAATCATCAAAACCCCACATAAGCACCACCAAAACGTGAAGAATAGCAAGAACAACCAACAACCAGAAGCTTGGTTCGAAAACCTCTCACGTCTGCCATCAACGGAGCACTCGACGAATCCCGGTGTGAAGAATCATTGTAAACGCAAAGGTAAAACAGGTAGAAATTCCACTATCTTAACTCCCTACGACCTTATCAGTCTTGCCTCAAAATTTGGGTTCAAACCAACAATTTTTGGCATCTGTATCACTAATTGTTTTAGCTACTGCCTTGTAACTTGTTTGCTAAGTTTCGTGTTAATTTTGAATTCAAATTGAGTTCTTTCGATTACTAACGTTATAATCTTTCAGGCTACGTACCCATAAAATTTGAGTCAAAAACACCGTCGGGAACCACCAGAAAACCCATGTCCGTGGGTGGTCCATGATCTCGGACCTATGGTCCGGGACCACGGACGGGTTGTCCGTGGCCGCGGACACCCACAGACTGCGGCAGGATTTTAAATAATTTAGGTTTTTTTAATAATGTCCGGGCCCACGACAGCTTATCCGTGGCCCCGGACTTTTCTAAATTTTGTTTTTTTTCTTAAATTCAACTTTTCTGTATAATTAGGTTAACTGGGGTCTGTGGTCTCGGACATGGGATCCGTGGCTACGGACATATACAAAATTTGACCTAATTCTACCTCCAAAACCCTAGTTTAGATACTTTCAGATTCCACTTCAATTTTCTGTCAAAAAATGTTAAAAATACAAAAAAATCAGAAGCGCACACTTAGGTTAAAAACGACTCGTAATAAGCCGTAATTAAACTAAGTAGAGGAAAAACGACTTCTAAGGGTAATGAAAGTAATTGAACCCTAATTAAATCGAATATCAAACCCCCGAACCCGAACTCTCCTTTCCTAATTTGATCTAGGTAAAAATTAGGTGGTGACTCATAATAGGTTCCAGTGAGCTAGCTTAGGTTTTAATAATTAATGTTATATGACATCGTTATTAATCTTAGGTTATAAGTGGACCTAAAACCCGACTAGATCCTAATCAACTTAATCAACATAGGGTAGAGTTTAAAAATCGAGGCTCACAGACTGGCGACTCCGCAGGGGACAAATTATTAATATTAACTTTGTTAATTTTAAGAAAGAAGGCTTAACTCGAAAATTGCTTATTTACGGCTTTTATTACATTGTTTGTTTGCTTTGGTATGCACTTTAATTTTCTGTACCTTTGCATCATGTGAGAGGGAGGGTCCACGCAAACCGATTTCACCCCGGGACCCGTTTAAGGGTTCCCTGTCAGAGACTCACACCTTTCAAGGTGATGTGAATAATCGGGGGAAAAGAGAAGGATGTCATCTAACCACATCCCCTTAATACCTGGGCCTTAGCCCCAAGCGTTTTCATGGCAGTGTCCTTACCTAGCCCATTGTTTGGTCAGTCAAAGACCCGACCGTAGACGCACACCTTCAGGTGATGTGAAAAAAGTGGGGAAGCCTAAAGATAATAGCGTGCAATCCATATTCCTTTGTGGTAACTTGGGCCCACGCCCCAAGCACCTCTCCGGATTGATCCATACCCGGTTTGATGTAAGTGTCTAGTAAGGACCTGTTGAATTTGTGTGGGCCTTGTTTCATTGTATGATCAACCCACTACCAAGCCTAGAAATTGTTAGGAACTTCTCTTACACCAACTCAGCCCAACCCGAATAGGCAGCTTTATTGTTTACGGCCCAGGGGCCCTGTTTGGTTTAACATGTGAGTCATTTGGGCTTCAGCCCAAAAGTTTAGATTTAGGTGATTTCTCTTTCGGCCCAATTTGAATTATCAATTTAGTTCTAGGCCCATGAAAAATAAATCCACCTAAAACATTCCATGAAAATCCATCAGGCCTCTTCATTTCAAGGCCCATTCTGGTCTAGGAAAACTTTTCACTCGGGCTTTGGCCCAAATTTCTAGATTTAGGTGTCATCTTTTAGGCCTAATCAGAATTACTCGGCCCAAACAAGTTTTAAATTAGAACACCATTTTATCAAGTACTCCTTCCCGGCCCAGAACTTCAGTCCAGTCCTCTTTTATTTGCTGACAGACGACATTTTGAAAACAGGTAAACTGTCATCACAAGCATGGAGGGAAAAGGAAGGCTAGTTACAGCAGAGGATAGAATAGCAAAGATAGAGCTTAGGCTACAAGCCATGGCATAAGCCTTAGAAGAGTTGAGAAACAAGATCAACTCTCGGGATACGGACTTTCACAGGGCCGCTAATGCAAGAGAGAATGGCCAAGCTGAACTAGAAGCCATGATGGCTGCCATGGAGCGGAGATATAGTGCTGTCAGGGATGCCATGGAGTCGAACTACGTCGCCGCAATCGAAGAAATGAAGGCAAAGGCCCTTTCCCTGGAGGCCAGACATCAAGCCCAAGATGCACTAGTAGGTAGGCTTCTTGGCTCTTTTCACGACCACATTAAAGTCGGCTCCTTTGGAGCCCAAGGATTGCAAGGGAAAGCCGAGGAGATTGCCGCGGAACTCAGAACAGCAATTGGGAAGCCAAAAGCGGACAATGAGACAACAGCTTGCATCCAAAGTTGCACCCGGAAAAGGTCTAGGCAGCATGAGACGAATGCCGGCCAGAGAGAACCAGGTTGGATCATTGGAGCAGTAGAACCACCCCGACAGAGCTCCCGTCGGAGAGAATTTTCAGACATTGGCCAACCATTAAGCCAGACATTTACAATGCTCCAGGAACGAAACATGCTACAGTCTCTCACTCCCCGACCCGGGGAACCTCAAAAAGGAAGGAATTTAAGTCAGTTCTGTTGGTACCACCAATTACCCGGCCCTGATACCAATGATTGCAAGGCTTTGAGACACGCAATCCAAGATCTCATCGATTAAGGGCATCAATTTCAAGGACATGGAAGTGTAGGCAGGGCATCCATGCCCGGGTCTTATTAGATTTTGTAGTCTTTAAGTACTGTTTGTCTTTAAGTACTATTTTGGTTTTCTATTAAGTAGATTTCTTTTTATTAGTCACCTTTCAACTTTCATAGTAGTTAGTCCCCTTTATTATTTTTGGTAGCTCTCCCGAGTTTGTAATTTCCAACGTTATTTTTACATTGAATAATACATGGTTCCATTTTCACAATTTCCATACAAAGCATTTTCCATTCATTTAAAACAAAACGAGAAACCTCATCACTCCGTCCATACTCACTACAGCTCCTCAAACAAATACCACCTTCATCATATACACCCCATGTGTCTCACCACTCCACTTTCTCAACATTTCACCAAATACATAAAGCCAAAAATTTGCTCCACAAGATCACCACACCACCACTCACCTCCATCATTCATCATACAACCACCTTCCACAAATAGCCTGGGTATTCAAAAGGCTTGTCAAAAGACCCCACAACAATACTGGGGGAAATCTGAGTTCAGAATGATAATGTTTATTTTTTTGTTTAAACGTGCAAACAAGTCTCTGAGTGTACACTTCGCAAGAGTGCCTTGAGCGGTAAAACCAAGAGCGGAAGAGCGTGTCATTCTTACACGACTCTAGAGAGATCACATTCAAAGGTAAGGTAAACAGCATGACTCCGACTGAAGGAGATAATTTGTGAATTTACGCTTAAACCTATGAAAAGGTACAAAGAACGGATACACAACTATTAGGGATGACGAAGCACCTAGGTACATTACCACACAACCAAAAGCTTGTGAACCCTGACATTACACCCTAGGCACCCCCACTGAGCTTTTTGTATACATTCCTTTTTACAACACTACAAACTCCACAAACAAGCCAGCCAATGATGAATGGCCGACCCGGTGACCAAAAGGAGCAAAGAACCCGACTTCCGAACAACAACTTCACAAGTCCAAAGAAGCAAAATTGCTACCAGCATGACTAAATGATCCGCAATTGGTCCCAAAGTGACACAGGATCCAAATGAGCTAACATCAAAAACAGCTCTCAAAGTTCAAAACCGGGAAACACAAGAACCCCGAAGGAAAAAAGATTCAAAGAAAGGAAAACCTGAAAAGCCTCGAAGAAATCCAAAATTGGAAGAAAGAGAGAAGGTGCAAGGAACAACCCAAAAGTCCCAAGCTCACATGCGAAGTCATCATGAAGTAGCCAAACGACTTCAAGACAAAGAAGACAAGTCCGAGAGAAGGTGCGAGTTGCAGCTTTGGTCACCCTTATAGCTCTGCATATCCTAAACATTCCTCCATTGTCCCATTGTCTTTCATCACACCCCATAGCCACGTTACAAGCTCAAAAGACTTCCGACTTAGTAGTTGTGTATCCAATCACGTGAAAGTAACAGGTTGAACGCGTAAATCTAACAAATGTCAAATTCAGTGGTTGAGATGTTTTGACCTAAAGGAGAGCACGAGTGCAAGCATTAAACACTTTGAGTGTAGGATCGAAAGCACCACATCAAGATAAGCCCTGACCTTGTGGGAGTGAGACTTATTTTTACATAATTAATCAATGAAAATATTGGGGGCAATCGATTGTTCCGATCGATTGCCATAAAATCCTAAAAAACTCATATTGCTTTAAGGAAAAATATTGGGGGCAATTGTTGGTCCCAAAAATTGCAACAACGACACCGATGGAAGCCCAAAAACCTGAAACCCAAAGGCTCAAACCCCTCTCATATCACTCAGGCCCGTCATAAGCCCTACCTCCACTTCGAATTTCCTCAGGCCCGTCCTAAGCCTGACCTCCACTTCAAACATCCACAGGCCCGTCTTGAGCCCTAATCCTCCTACATTCATTTAGACCCATCATACACTTAACTCACTTTCATTTAGTTCCAACCTTTAAGCTCGTCATAAGACCTAGGTCCAACCTTTAGGCTTGTCATAAGACCTAGATCCAACCTTTAGGCTCGTCATGAGACCTAGAAACATCCTTAGGCTCGTCATAAGACCTAGATCCAACCTTTCGGCTCGTCATAAGACCTAGATCCAACCTTTAGGCTTGTCATAAGACCTAGATCCAACCTTTAGGCTCGTCATAAGACCTAGAAACATCCTTAGGCTTGTCATAAGACCTAGATCTAACCTTTAGGCTCGTCATAAGACCTAGATCCAACCTTTAGGCTTGTCATAAGACCTAGTTCCAACCTTTAGGCTTGTCGTAATACCTAGTTCCAACCTTTAGGCTCGTCATAAGACCTAGATCCAACGTTTAGGCTCGTCATAAGACCTAGTTCCAACCTTTAGGCTTGTCATAAGACCAAGTACCATCCCTTAGGCTCGTCATATGACCTAGAACCATCCCTTAAGCTTGTCATAAGACCTAGAACCATCCTTTAGGCTTGCCATAAGACCTAGTTGCATTCCTTTAGGCTTGTAATAAGACTCTTTAGCTTACCTACTTTCATCAAACGCATTGCATCCATCTCATTCATATAGGTTCGCCGTAATACCTAGTTGCATTTTCCAGGCGCGTCACAAGACCTGGCGACAGAAAAGTTGGCAAGGTGATGGCAATAAATCCTCCTGTGTTATGTCATCTTACTTTGGGATTAACGAATGGTGGGCAAAGGCAATAAGTCCCCAGGGTTTTTACCTGGAGTTATCCCTGCACACCGGCTTGGGGGTGATGGCAATAAGTCCACATTGGGTCCAGCTAGGAGCATTGGCATGGGTTTTCGCTCCCCGGAAGCATCCGAGCATCATCAACATCATCAGCATCATCAGCATCATCAATATCATCAGCATCATCAACATCATCAGCATCATTAGCATTTCAACATCGTTACATTTGCATACCACCCAGTCTTCACATTTTAGGTTGTCAACGTCTTAAAACCGCTTGACATTATCTCATTTTCACTTTTTAGGTTGTCAACGCCTTACAATCGCTTGACATTATCTCAATTTCACATTTTTGATTGTCAACGCCTTAGAATCGCTTGATATTACTCCATTTCACTTTACTTATACGTAGTCAGCACCTTAGAATAGCTCGACGCGGCTTGTTAGTCTCCAACGGCACACAGGGTCTGTTCATGATCTAAAATTTTGGGGCATCACTCAAGCAGCAACCAGACTTTTCATGTTCATTACAAAGTCTAGTTGACAGGGGGCAATCTGTTATACCCAAAATTTTGACCCCCCTGGTTAGGGTCTATAAGGCTTTGGTGCTATGAGAGGCACTTTAATCAAGTCATGAGGGATTCTGGCTCGATCGGTGCATTACAGGACATGGGGAGCAGTTTTGTCATCGTCAGGGGCATTTTCGTAATTTTTAAGACTCCCAAGACCTCCTATAGGCTTTCTCTCTCCTTCAAAAGATGCTCAAATCATCTTGAAATGTATTGAAATTTTCACCCATGATAGAGGATGACATTTTAAGCATAATGGCGTTGGAATTTTGATTTTTCGAATTTCCAATAATTTTCTAGTAATTTTCGATTGAACAAGACGAGAAATTGAATTTAAAAATATTCCAACATTTAAAAAATTCGATTCCACTTTAGAAAAATCATGAGTTCCATCCTTGACACATGGCAAAAATTTCACGCAAAATTCCTTTTGGAAGTCACTTAATTAAAATGCCAAAAAATCTTACTTTTACTAGATTTTCTTTATCGTTAAGGAAGTCTATATAAAGGGATAAATATTTTGATAAAATCAGAATCTCACAAGGTCAAGAACCCTATGAAGTCAAAAAGCACAGCCTCCCCTCTTTTCCTCACGTTTTTCAACACCTGGCCACCAGAATCATACCGAAAATCCCCCGAAATCACCATCTAAACTCGTTTTCCAATCCCCAAGGCACCAACAATCATCAAAACCCCACATAAGCACCACCAAAACGTGAAGAATAGAAAGAACAACCAACAACCAGAAGCTTGGTTCGAAAACCTCTCGGGTCTGCCATCAACGGAGCACTCGACGAATCCCGGTGTGAAGAATCATTGTAAACCCAAGGTAAAACAGGTAGAAATTCCACTTTCCTAACTCCCTACGACCTTATCTGTCTTGCCTCAAAATTTGGTTTCAAACCAACTCTTTTTGGCTTTTGTATCACTAATTGTTTATCTACTGCCTTGTTACTTGTTTGCTAAGTTTCGTGTTAATTTTGATTTCAAATTGAGTTATTTCGATTACTAACGTGCTTATAATCTTTCAGGCTACGTACCAATAAAATTTGAGTTAAAAACACCATCAGGAACCACCGGAAAACCCATGTCCGTGGGTGGTCCGGGACCACGGACGGGTTGTCTGTGGCAACGGACACCCACGGATGCCTGCGAGATTTTAAAATTTTAAAATTTAGGTATTTTTAAATAATGTCCGGGCCCACGGACAGCTTGTTCGTGGCCCCGGACTTTTCAAAATTTTGTTTTTTTCTTAAATTTGACTTTTCTGAATAATTAGGTTAACTAGGGTCCATGGTCTCGGACATGGCGTCCGTGGCTATGGATGTAAACAAAATTTGACCTAATTCTGCCTCTGAAACCCTAGTTTAGGTAATTTCATATTCCACTTTAATTTTCCGTCAAAAAAATGTTAAATATACAAAAAAATCAGAAGCGCGCACTTAGGTTAAAATGACTCGTAATAAGCCGTAATTAAACTAAGTAGAGGAAAAACGACTTCCAGGGGTAATGAAAGTAATTGAACCCTAATTAAGTCGAATATCAAGCCCCCGAACCTGAACTCTCCTTTGCTAATTTGATCTAGGAAAAAATTAGGCGGTGACTCATAATAGGTTCTAGTAAGCTAGCTTAGGTTTTAATAATTAATGTTATATGACATAGTTAATAATCTTAGGTTATAAGTGGACCTAAAAACCGACTAGATCCTAATCAACTTAATCAACATAGGGTAGGGTTTAAAAATCGAGGCTCACAGCATTATAGCCTGTGGCTCGTTGGCCGGGTCTTTCTTTCAAGGCATGATAGCCTGCGGCTTGTTGGCCGGGTCTTACTTTCAAGGCATGATAGCCTGTGGCTCGTTGGCCGGGTCTTATTTTTCTCTTTTTTACAAAAATAATACCTCTTTTATTGAAGAATCAAAAGATCTTTACATATTAAACATTTTCAGACACTTCCAATGCCAAGAATGCGGCAATTCGCACCCTTCACTATTTTTTAAACAATATGAGGCTCGTCCGGTTCTTTGGTGTATGATGTATCGTCCTTCCCACTGGGGCTCTAGTTTCTTGGGTTGTTTGACTTCACGGAGAACCAACTCCCCTGGGGCGAAACTTTGTTCCCTTATGCTTCGATTGAAATACCGCTCCACTTTGGATTTATCTCTCGCCATTCTTACTTCGGCGGCCATTCTAGTTTCTTCAAGGAGATCCAGATGATCTTGTATCCCTTAGTTGTTGAGCTGTTCATCACATGAATCCCACCGGATTGATGACACTGTAACTTCTGCCGGAATGACAGCTTCCACTCCATACGTTAGCCTATAAGGTGTTTCCCCTGTTGGCCCTCTCTCCGTTGTTCTGTACGACCAGAGGACTTTGGGCAGCAACTCCGCCCATTTCCCTTTCCTTTCATAGAGCTTTTTCTTTATTGCCTTAACTATCTGCCCTTTCACGTTCTCGGCCTGTCCATTCGCTTGGGGTGTGCTACTGATGCAAACCTTAAGTCAATTTTCCATTCTTCACAGAACGTTCGAAAGCTATCATAATTGAATTGCGCTCCGTTATCTGTTATTATTGCCTTGGGTATACCAAATCTATATATCACGTACTTCCAAATGAATTCCTGTGATTTTCTGGCCGTGATAGACACAGTGGGCATTGCTTCCACCCATTTTGTAAAATAGTCGATGGCAACATACATAAACTTGAACCTCCCAGGTGATGCTTCCGGGAATGGTCCGACAATGTCTAATCCCCACATGGCAAAGGGAATCGGACAAAGGATAGCTTTCTGTTCTGCTGGGGGATTATGTATTTTGTTTCCGTGTTCTTGGCATTTGACACACTTTTGTATATACTCTTTGCAATGTTCCCTCATTTTTGGCCAAAAATACCCCAGCCTCAAGATTTTGTGGACCGTAGTTATTTCTCCTTGATGGTTTCCATAGAGTCCATCATGTATTCTTTTCAAGAGTTCAGCCTCTTCGGCTATGGTAACACATTTCAGCGCTGGCCTAGCGAAAGACCACCTATATAACTGATTATCTTCAATGAAAAACGATGCGGCCCTTCTTTTTATTATTCAAGCTTCTTTATCCTCTTCCAGCAACTTTCCTTGGTGTATATATTCCATAATTTGAGTCATCCAAGATTCTGCTGGTGTTTCTGGTTCCACCGTAAACATTTGGGTTTCGTCTATGCTCGATGCGGTTCTTATCTCCAGCCAAATCTTGTTGGGCTCCCTCTCAGCTATGCTTGCCAATTTTTCCAAGGCGTCCGCCTCAATATTTTCTTTTTGAGGAAGGTGCTTTAGCTCACATCTTAGGAAGTTTGCTTTTAGCTTTTGGACTTTGAGTAAATACTTCCAAAGTTTCTCTTCTTTGACTTCATAGATATTGTCATTTTGTCTTGCCACCAACATGGAATCCGAGTATACCTCTAACTCTGTTGCCCCTAGGGCGGTAGCAACTTCCAAATCCTAAACAAGAGCTTCGTATTCGGCCTCTTTATTTGTAACGTCAAAGTCTAGCCGGAAAGCATAGTTTAAATTTTGTCCATCCGGCGCTTGTACCACTATTCCGGCTCCTGCCCAAGTTTTACATCGGGCACCGACAACCAAGATAACGTATGGATTCTGGGGCTGTCTTTCCTCCTTTGCAAAGCTTGTTTCTGTTATGAAATCCGCCAAAGCTTGGGCCTTTATCGCTGTCCTGGGTAAGAAGTGGATTTCGTATTGTGTTAGCTCTACTGTCCAGCTTCTCATTCGGCCAGAAGCATTTGGGTTGTTTGCTATTTGTTTGAGCGGCCAATTGGTCCTAACGAAGATTCGATGTGACAGGAAATTGGGCCGTAATTTTCTTGATGCTACCACCAAGGCGAACAAAATCTTTTCTATGTTCGTATACCGCCCTTCAGTTAGGTTCAAATTTTTGTCAGTATAATAGACCGGAATTTCCCTTTTCTCCTCCATGATTAAGACAGCCGCAACCGCCCAGTCTGTTGCTTACAAGTAAAGGTAGAGATCTTGGCCAAGGGCAGGCACACCAAACTTAGGTAGATCTCGGAGCATCTCCTTGACCTTTTCGAATGCATCCATACACTTTTGCCCCCACTGAAATTTGCTGTTTTTTCTTAGGATGTTGAAGAATGGGATTGAGTTTTCTTGTAGCTTGGAGCAAAATCTGCTTAATGCAGTGAGTCTTCCATTTTTTGCCTGAACATCCTTGATATTTTTAGGTGGGGAGAGGTTAAGGATTGCCTGACCTTTCTCTGGGTCGACTTCGATACCCCGCTGTCAAACAATAAAACCAAGGAATTTTCCTTTTGTTACACCAAATACGCATTTCTCAGGAATCAGTTTGATTTGATACTTATCCAGAGTGTTGTACGTTTCTTCCAAATCCTTCATGTGTTGTTCTTTCAGTGGACTTTTCACGACTATATCGTCGACATATGCTTCTACATTCTGAGCAAGTATTTGGCCAAACACTTTACCGATCATTCGCTGAAAAGTAGCTCCTGCATTCTTTAGGCCGAAAGGCATCACCTTATAGCAGAATGTCCCGGCCGAAGTGATAAAAG
The DNA here is from genome assembly GCA_023374045.1 of Limonium bicolor. Classification (NCBI taxonomy): domain Eukaryota; kingdom Viridiplantae; phylum Streptophyta; class Magnoliopsida; order Caryophyllales; family Plumbaginaceae; genus Limonium; species Limonium bicolor. The sequence goes on along the minus strand of CM041776.1, from coordinate 455,648,306 downwards.
ATGTCTTCTCTGAATCTCCCTCATTCATTCTAATCTGATTATAACCATAGAATGCATCTAGAAAACTTAACACTGAACTCTAGGTAGTTGAAACTACCAATCTATCTATTGATGGCAGAGGATAAAAATCTTTAGGACATGCTTTATTTAAGTCTGTGAAATCTACGCACGTCCTCTATTTTCCATTTCCTATTTTTACCATGACAACATTAGCTAACCACCGTGGGTAAGCTACTTGCCTGATGAATCCGGCCCTGAGGAGTTTTTCGACTTTGACTTGAGCCGCCAAATCTCTTTCTTGTCCTATCACTCTTTTCCTTAGCCTGATCGCCGGGTTTTGGATCTACTCGGAGTTCATGCTGGATAACGCTTGGGTCTATCCCAAGCATTTCGTTTGTGCTCCAAGCGAACGTTGCCCTTCTTTTTTTGAAGAACCTCATTAAGTTAGTCTGTTCTCCACTGTCTAATGCAGTTCCTATTTTAAAAAACTTAGGAGGATCAGATTTTTGATATACCTCTCTAGGGGATCCTGAGTTGTTTGGTGCCCTTCTTTTTCTTGATTTAGCTCTGGAGGAAGCGACAACTTTCCCTTGAACTCCTTTTCTGATCCTACCTTTTTAACTATCTCTTCTTTGGGTAGACCCTCCATTATACGGACCACAAAAACTCGGGCCATTTTTTGACTTCCTCTTATAGTAACCAACTTTCCGCTTTTAGTTACATACTTCAATTTTAAGTGATGGATACAATATATAGCTTTGAAAGCATTAATTATGAGTCTTCCAAGATACATATTATATCTAGAGAGACCTGGTACAATGAAAGCCATGAGTTTTTCCGTTCTTCTTTCGTCTCCCTAACCCAATGTCATTGTAAAATTTATACTGCCGGATGATGTGGTGGAAACTCAACCAATAAATCCCCCTAAAACTGTAGAATACGGTTTGATTTGGTCTTCCGGCACTTCCAGCCTTTTAACTACTTCTACCGATATGACATTGGCTCCAGCTCCACTATCAATCAAGATTTCTTCCATCATCCGATCATTTACTTGCACACGAATGACAAGCGGGTCGTTGTGAGCGTATAACACTCCATCTTCATCTTCATCAGAGAAGAAAATCGGGGGGAAGGTTTCTTTTTTTAGCAACCTTCCTCTCTGGGAGTTCCTGGTGTACCTCATGAATGTGTCTTTTCCTTTCGCTAGGAGTTAGAGGTCCTACCTCTGAAAAAAGCCCTGTGAATTTTCTTACAAAAAATTTTGTCAGGCTTCCTTTACTTCTTTTATGGAATTGAATCTGCTGTATTTAAGGAATATGACATGAAAATGGGAATACTATCTATCCCTCTTTTATTTCTAAATGCTATATTTGGTAAAGCCTACCCTTATACATTTTTGGCTTAAATGACAATTCACGACAAGGTTTTATTCTTATGACGCCAATTTTTAGAAAAGAAAGCTTTACTTCCCTTTTTTACAGACCTGTTATCATACCAACTGATTTGCTATGGTCAAGTTTAGGGTGGATCTCTTCTTCTTGTCGGCCTCGTGGTGCATAATGGTTGTTGTTTTGGGAAGAATGTTGATTACCGTACTGCTTCTGCGGTCTGGATTGTTGTTTTCCCTTCATCTTATTCTCTTCAGTGATTTTAAGCTCTTTGGCTAAGGTAGCGCAGTTTACTGTCCGATGGCTACGATTTCCATGATACTCGCAGAATGCCACTGAGATTTCCCCTTGTGGCAGTGTCCTTGGCTGTGGAAGATACCTCTCTCTTACTGCGGCCACGTACTTTCCCAGATCAGTGTAAACAATGGGCCTTGCTCCCGAGTGCTGCGGCCTGAGAGGAAGATCCGGCTGGTGATTTGTAGTATGGTCTGTATCTCGATCCTCCCCCTGACGCGCCTCCGGCACTCCCACCGTGGCCTCCCTTTTTCTCTGACACAGCTGTACTGTTAAAGCTATCTGCTAGTTCTTTAGCCTTATTTTCAGCTATTTCAGATTTCAAAGTCATGGATCATCTCAGCCAATTCTTCATGAGTCTTTGGTACCTTGGTCGCAATTTTTCCAGCAAGTCGGGGCTGGGCCAGGCCATTGCCAAAAGCTTTGATTAAAATTTTCTCATCAATGTCATCAATCTCCCCAACTTTTTTATGGAAGCGTTCACTGTATTCTTTCACAGTTTCTCCATTTCGCTGCTTCACATCCATCAACTCTATCTTCTCTTTTATGACCCTCTTGCTCACAGCAAAATATTGCTGAAATTCTTCGATTAGCTGCTTGAAACTGTTGATAGATTACGGCGGTCTTGTAGAGATCCATCCCAATGCTCTTTTTGAAAGTGTTCCTGGAAATAAATTACAGAGAGCGAGGGAACTGATCCCTTGAGTATTCATGGCAAACATGAATTTTTTGATATGTTGGGCAGGGTCCCCTGTTCCATCATACTTCTCGACCGCCGGAGCAACGAAGTGCGATGGAAGCTTTGCTCTTCTTATCCTTTCTGAAAATGGATAAAGACTCATATCAATCAGGTCGTCCTTTTCCGCCTCCTCTTCAACAACAATTGGAGTATCCTTCTGATCTTTACTCTTTCCACCATTGCTTCCTTCCGAATCTCTGCTTCTTAAGAGTTCATTGGCTTCGGTCATTTCTTCCCATTTACTTTGGTATACCTCATCTCTCTGCATTAATTCTTGTTGCAAAACCTCATTTCCTTCTTCAATCTTCTCATCAATAGATCTAACTAAACCCTTCAGTATGTCTTCCAGATCCCTCTTAGAAATGATTTCCGGGGCTTCAGCGCTTACCTTTTCTGCGACATGGTGACTCTCCCCTGTGGTGTCCTTCGGCGTTTCCTTGGATCTTGGAGCCATTTTCCGTGTTCAAACCCTGCAAAATACAATCAGTTATTTTAGATCCTTTTCTGTTGACATTAAAGAACTTTTTCCTCACTCCTATGCGGCTTCGTGGTTGCTACTAAGTTGATCAATTCCCACAGACGGCGCTAAATGAATTGAAGTATCCATTCTTGCTCAATTCAATCCTTCACACTATCCTATAGGTTACCTGGTTACGATCACAAATATAGTGAGAGAGAGAAAGAGAGAGAGAGAGAGAGAGAGCTTTTACAAGAGTCAGGCTTAAGTCCGATCGCTAAATGTAGCGTATCTTATTTCATGGGGGTGCTCCCCTATTTATAGTGTTTTTACATCTGATCCCCTAGGCTGCCAGCCTGTCCCCATCTATATAAATACGGCTTCTACCATTATTTATTAGCCATAAGAGTGTCGGAAGTTCCTACCCTTTTCTAGTGGTTTTTGACAGGTCACAGGCGACCGACCGCACTACATTCTGTCTAGCCTGGCTCATCCGGTCACAGATGACCGGACAAGTGGGTGCCTTATACCTACATTTAGCTTTATTTCTGCCCGGCCAGAGATGACCGGTTGTTTCCCATACCCTTTTTTGGCTAGTTCCATTTCTTCCCTTCTCAGATTCCAAGAACTTGAGTCCCGGAGACAGTTCCTGTTTGAACAACTTCATCCGCACTTAATAGTAGAAGATTAAGAATCCTATCTACAAGAGAATGAATTTTCCGGCAACCTAGGTCGACATGCCTAGCAGGTGAGGGAACCCGGCCAGCAAGAAGGAAAGCGCTAACCGTGCAAGAAGCGGAAAATGAAGAAGTAACAGAACCCGAGACACATGTCTATGGGACCGCAGTTGTTTGATAATACCACCAATGGTATACTAACCGACTAAGGAACTAGTCGAGAATGGATACTCCAAACCTACAAAGCCAAAAGTTTACGATAGGTCTATAAAGTGGTGCCTAAACAAGTGTCAAGTCTTGACAACCACGATAGATGTGCGGGAGCGAGCAATAACGAAAAGCACGGAGTTAAATAAAGGGGGCCTCCGAGAAAGGAGAGGCACCCTAAGTTATGACTATTATGTCAAGACCAATGCAAAGTTACGCAGTAGAGCTATTATCAAGATTATAAGATCAAAGTAAGAGCCAAGAAGGCTATGAGGATAAAAATGGTTCCGCAACCAATACATGTTGAACCGATAGCCAGTCAGTGTGGCATACATGCCATGGCAAGTGCTGCTATAATAGGGCTACTCGGGAGAATTTTAACAACTATGGGATACGGTGAGTGAGGTAATTATGGGATTACGAGTTCTAAGAACTTAAAGAGTAAACCTTGGGAGGGCCTAACGACCTAACCATTGTATTCAAGCACATACCAATCAGGGAGGAGCTAGACTCGGTCAAGTCTACCAAATATTACAATACCAAGAGAATTCTTCTATCAAACTAAGATTTATTTCAAACCCTCTTTCAAAACCAAATTTTCTTACAAACTCATATTTAATTCAAACCTTCTTTTAAACCCAAATTTCTCTCAAACTTCATATTTTCTTTAAACTCAAAACCAGAAGACCTACACCGGCCTCAGTGCCACATAGTAGGTAAGTTATACCTAGTTCAGTTTCGAGCAACCTTAGAAAAATCCTACAACCCGAGGGAATGGATTGAGTCCGCACTAAATGCAAACAGTGGATAGACTTCCCTTGATTAATTTCAGAAAGCATTGAATGCATGTTATCATAGGATGATATAAGAGGAGTAGACGACAAAATACTTCACATAAGCGTGTGACAGACACTATGAGTGTACGAAAATGAAATGTGGGACGACCGCACTCCGATAGGAGCTTGCAGGCCTGGCAAACCTACTTATAGGTTAGTCTGGTAAGTAGCAATGTATCAGTAGGGTACCCCAGATATGTATACGAGTAGAGTTGGGAACACGGGAAGTAGTCTACTCCATACTACGGTCAACAGTAAAGTTCAGACAAGAGCAACTGATTACCGCGAATGGTTGAAGTAAAAGAATTTAGTAAAGTTAACAGGAGTAAAGGAATTAGTGAGTTCGTTTCAAGTAAATGTTTGAAAGTCAGCAAATGCGAAGTACACTGACTAATAAGTAAAGACATCGCATATGTCTTAAGAATCATAAGGGATAAATATGACTGTAACACCCTGGATTTTACCTCATTATAAAGTAGAAAACGATACAAAACCTACGTCGCAGACGGGGACTAAAACGGATGTCAAACGAGTCTTAAAACTGAGAAACAAGGTCTGTCCGAACGTTAGTCCAAACATGTAAGTTCAGACATGTGCCGAGACTTACAGTTCAGACCCGTCCTCGCATGCTGTCCGAACATGTAAGTTCAGACAGATGTTCGGACACACTAATACTGTGAAAAACAAAATACTCTCGGGGCCTGTCCGAACATGGATGTCCGGACGGACGTTCGGACTGGTCCAAATTTATAAAAATCAAAATGAAAACGGGATTAGAAGGGTACAAAATGACCATAATATTAATGCCAATGGAAAGTGAATGTTTAACATAAAAACACAGCGGAAAACACTTTCAAATCCAGAGTGCTACCACCACACTCAATCCCATGAGTGCTCAGGCTAAACCTTAAACAATTCAACAGAAATAAATATTCAAAACATCACCATTTAAATACTGTATCTCAACGACAATTACTCCATTCTAGAACTATGTGGTAGCGCATGCCCAATCCCCAAACTTCAGCAACAATCACCTGCGATCAGAAAACAATAGACAAAAACACGAAGGGATCGCACAAATCAGAAAAACTGAGTAAATTCTACCTCAATGTGTAAAATACATTTTGAAGTTCTTTTTATCACTTGTCAATCACAGGAGAATGAGTGTTGAACATTACAATGATTTTTCCAGAAAACACAGTAACCAACCAAACAATAGTAGGGAGCTTTCAACTGGAGCCAACCATAATTTCCAAATACGGGGTCACTTATGGGACCCCAAACGATATTTCCAGGACAGTCACCTATGGGGCCGTCAAACAACCACCTCACCCTAAGTCCTTAAGTGTGCACACCCCTATGAAAGAGCAGTAACATAGAGTAGATCATAGAGCTTAACTGGAACAATGTGTGCAGCGTAAATAATAATAATGGGGAGCACCTAGGGGCTCCCAAACGATAATAATTCTTGTGAAAGACTCCCAAAAACCTTGTTCCAATCACCACCATAATTATGCTAATCAACCAATCTCAAAGTACTGGAATTGATCCCCAATTGATAAATCTCAATTAGGTGATAAATCCTTTTCCTAGTAGAAAACACATTTGAGTCACAAAAGCAATTTTCCTCATTCGCAACACACAAACCCAAATCAACGTGAGCATAGAGATTTACCTGAACAATCAAATCACTTCAAGAGAACAATCCAACATAATCACTAGCAGTGCCCGTCGTCGAAATCGATGTCTAAGTATATAATCAACAATTAGAAACTACCAAACACAACCGAATAATTTACTAGACTATCTAAGTAGAATACTTTGCCCAACGTAATCCTAACTGGCACCGGGAAGGCGAACTGACAGCAGCAGGATGAAGAACGTGAATTTGCAAAGGTTTCAAGGTGAAGAATCGAGAATATTTTAGTGGAAATAAGAGCGTAGAAAAGTTGCGTGAATTTTGAGAGATGAGAGAGGAAGAGCGTAATGGTGTTAGTGGAAGACAATCAGATATCGGAGAGGATTGTTGATTTAAATAGAATTAATTTGCAAAATAAAAGGAATGCTAGTAATTTAAATAAGTGATAATCAGTTTAAAGAAGAAAAGAAAATAATGAATAATTCAAAGAGAGTTTAACAGATTAGTTTTGTAGATAGTTAAAAGGGTATAACTATTATTCAGCGTGATGGAAATCCGCAAAGAGAAACAAAATCTCTAACAAATACTGGTTTAGAAATAAATAAATAATTCTCAATTCGGAATAATAGGAGGAAAGTAACTGAGCCATTGTAACGAGATAAGGAAGAGAGTAGAATATCTAGGAAAATAATTAATAAACATTTATTTAGTATAGGGAAGTGATTGAAATAAATAAGGATAAAGTGAAACAAATCAGTAATCCTAGCAAGAAGAAAATAATTACGTTAAAGAAGGATCTAGAATATTAGTAATATAATATTAAGAGAATAATAGAGGATTAAAATCTTACTAATTTTGGAGAAGTCAAATGGGATTTGAACTCTTAATATTAATGCTAATTTACTAAAAGAAAGAAATTGAATTCGAACTCTAGGAAGTTAAGATTAATCAATTTGAAAATAAATTCTAGGATTGTATTCTAGGAACTTAAATAACGTTGTAACATCTAAGAAGGATGAAGTAGTATTTAAATGATAATAATATTAATAATGAAATACCCCGTACTTAATTAGGGTGATTAAATTACTCTAATACGATATTGAGGGCCTATTAGTGCCTAATGAATTTTGGTAAAAAGAATAAATCCAAAAGAAATAATAAAAACACTTAAAAAGCGAAAAACGCTAAAACGAGCGTTAAGTGACCCTAGGAGAAATACAACCTTAAATATGGTATTAAATGAATTTAAAAGGCTTAATAATGCCTAAGTAATATATGGGAACAATTCCCGAAGAAAACGGATTCATAAAACAAATTTAAAACGCTAATAAAGCTTTAACGCACGTTTTTCGAGAAAACCCGAAAACGTGACTTTGAGTGGTCAAATGTACCCGTAAAAATTATAGTTCTTAAATAACTATAAATAAGCATTAATGGGAGTATAATAGCCATTAAAATTAAAGAAACGAGAAAATTCCGGAAAACGGGCCTGGTTAGTGAATAGTGCTAAACCGGGTAAATTAACGAGCGTTTTCTGTAAAAGACGAAAAATGCTCCAGCTTGTACAATAAATGTGGGCCGGTTTTTAATTGTTAAACAGCCCTCACTCACACTCTCACCTAGCTAAGAAAGAAAAGTCAAAAAAATAAGAAGCAAAAAGCAATAAAGTGCCTCCTTTTTCTCTTTCCTCTCATTTCCCTCTTCTCTCTCTCTTCTTTCTTTCTTCCCCACCGTGAGCTGCCTCCTCCCTTCCTTTCCTGGAGATTTTTGAAGCTCTCCACAAGCTTCCATGGCAGCCTCTCTTCATCCACTTGCCCAAGCCACAAAAATGCTCCAAATCAAAAACAAAACACATATTTGTGTTCCTCTCATCATTCTCTATCTATCTCTCTTTTCAAAATCCGAAAATAATGAAGTTCATCTCCATGGGTTTTCCCCATATGAAGAGAAAATGGCATCAATGGGTAGCTTGGAGTCTCCTCTTCCTCCTAAGGTAAAAATTTCCAAGAAAAAGTCATTCTCTCTCCATTTTCCTTGGTAGCCGATTTTGGCTCTCTCTCACACCTTGTTTTCTTCTTGATTTTGAGCTTCATTTCAACCCTCCAATGGTGGAGTAATCCCCTTCTTGATTCAAGGGTGAGAACCCCTCTTAAAAGGCTCCAAAAAGGTAAACCCTAACCTTGTGTTTAAGCCTTAAATTGATTTAGAGTTTTTTAAGGGTTTAGATAATTAATTGAATGTATTTTTGTGTTCCTTGAATGTTGGGATGGAGTTTGGAAAATCCATTCCCACTTGACTAAATTTGGGAAGAAGAGGAGCAAGAGGAGACCTAAGGGAGAACTTATGAAATTAAGGTAAGAAACCTACTTTGGAACTTGTTTTAATTACCTTAAGAATTTGGGAAGGGTTAAATTAAAGTAATGAACCCAAACTATGTGGATTAATGTAGTTGATTGAATTTGAGGGTGATTGTGAACTTGTGTTGATTTAAGGGCTTAAGTGCCATTGTGTTTGAGACTTGAGCTATATTGTTGTTTGGATAATCTTGAGGATATATTATGTGCTGGTAGGACCCTTGTAAGGGTGTGGCTAGATTAGGAATTAAATTTGTGAGATTTGATGGCTTGGAGTATGTTAGATTTATAGGGAGGTTATGGCAAAATTTTGGTAGAAAAATAAGTGTTTTAAGAAGACTTAGTGCAATGGAGGAACTAGGTGTTAGTAGTGTTGTTTGGAGATGATTGGTAACCATGGAATGGTAAATGGAGGGTGGATAAGAGAGGTGTAAAAATCTATAGCAAATAAGAATTGAAATGCTTTGGAAAAACTAGAAAGGGGCAAGTGTGCAAGACTTAGGAAAATGAGAGTTGTACTTGGGTTTAGTTAATGTTATTGCCTAGGAATGATTTTTAATGGTCATTGATGCATATTGTAAGGTTGGAAAGGGATAAATCAAACAAGAAGAAGTTAGAGTTGCATAAGAGTGCAAAATGTAAAATGTAAGAATGTGAATTTGATGAATTTGAGCCAGAATTGAGTGGTGGATTAAACCAATGATTTGGACTGGTTTAGAGCACGTTTTAGGGTGATTAATTATGTAGAAAACTTGTGGAAAGATTATGGAAATTTTGAGGGTAATTTCAGGGTTGATTAGGGGGTGAAAAATCACCCTTGTAGCAGGTTTTAGTAGGGTCCGGGACTTGGTCCTTGGACAAAGTCCCGGACCAACCATTAAAAACAGACCGAGAGTTTATCCTGTACTTGGTCCGGGACTTGAGAGATGGACATGGTCCCGGACCACCCATGTCATTCAGGCCGAGAGTTGCTACCCATGATTGGTCCAGGACTTGAGTTTGGTACAAGGTCCCAGACCACTTATTAAATTCGCCCGAGAGTTAGACAATGCATTGGTCCGGGACTATAGGTAGGGACCAAGTCCCGGACCACTCCCAGAATTCAACAGAATGTGTTTTTAAGGGTTTAAAAGATGGGGGTTTGAATGGTATTGGTTTTAGATGATGTTTAGGAGTTGCTTGGTGACTTGTAAAGGTCCTAAGAAGTATAAACAAGTGTTGGGAGTGAATGAGTAAGTTAAGGAAATAGGAATACTTAAGTAAACCGAGTTAACGGGATAACGGGGTAAGTACGGGAGTAGCATTTATGTACGTACCGTAGCACCTTAATATTAATTGAACCATTTGACATGTAAATAGTGGTTCAAGAGTGAGACTTGAGGAACAAGTGTGAACCGAGTAACGAGGGAACATCCGGTAAAGATAACCCCGGTGAAAGGTATGATTTCCTAATGCTCTGTATCCTAACTTGGTTACCCCGATTTGTGTGCTTGTTTGAATGTGTGATCACCTAACAAGATAAATGCACGAATCGGATTGGGCATACTCTCTTGTGCTTGTATTGTATCGTTTGTGGGTGGATTGTATTCCTTTAATCAAAATTTGTATAATTCATGAAATGTGGATTGAGAATGAATTGATTGTGATGTGATTGTGTTGGGTAGTGCGACTCATAGTTGAGTCATGTGTGAGTAGAGACTCGTAGAAGGAGTCAAGTGCGAACATAAATGGTGGAAACACACTACAACTATTGAACCCCTACGCGGTAACCTAAACCTACGATCGCACTAGAACGTGAGAAACATAGGGAGTAGCAAGCCTCCCGATACGGTTAGAGAACGAAAAACTAAATCCGCCCGATAAAAATTAGTGGAAGTATATGAGCAACCTCTAACTTGAGGATTGGAAAGTTGTTCGAAATACGAACCTTGAGTAAAGTAATGAATGGTAAGGGATCACCAAACCCCTTAGAAATATAGTCGAGCCCCAATGAGAGGAACCGACTAACATGAGCAACGTCCCGAACATGAGAGTATTCAATAAGTTGGTTGAAACCTCAAATCTTAGAATACTACACATTGAGGAATTCCCTAAGCCATTAGATGCTATCGAGAGAGATACTTCTAGGCTAATCCTTGAGATCGTGAATTGACTCCGAGAGTGGAGTTTTGGGAATTTGAGTAGTCCGGTAGTGAACCGGACATTTGTGTATTTGAGGAGCTAACAGTATAGCCCTATTTGTATTTGAGCCCGGTGGTGGGTCTTGTGTATGACCCTGCCCGGAGGTCGTGATATTGACTTAACATATACCTTGAGCATTGAGTATTGACTTGGGAACTTGAGTATTGAGTATTGAATCGAGTAGGTTCGTATTGAGAATTTGAGTTGAGTGGAGAATTGAGTTGAGTGTTGTAGACCTTGTTGAGATTGTGAGTAAGAGTACCCAAGGGAGTGGGTAGAGCATGAGTAATTGAGTAAGGCATGGTGAGGTAGAAACCCTAAAGCCGTACTAAAGAACATATTGAACCAACCCTTGATGTGTGTGTTAGTGCTTGTGTTCAATGTTGAACTTGTTTGTGAATGTACATATATAATGTATATTGCATGCATGCTGTTGTGATAAAATGAAACGCATGCTCTCGACCAATTAGTCGGCGTACCCTCGCTAGTACGCGGGGTATGCGGAAGTCATATTCAGCGTAAGCTGACCCCCTAGGGGGAACGTTTTTAGTGTGCAGGTACCCGAAGTGAATATGATCACTGTAAGAGACCGACAGCTATGCCGGACACCGTTGGAGAGTAGGACGGGGTTGTTATTGATATGGGTAGTTATTAAAGCAATTGTATTTGTATATTGTGGGATGTAAGACCAAGGAGGTCATGGATACACTTAGGAATTGTAGATATTCGGTATAGATCGTAATTTGAAGTTGTATTGTATAATATGGGATTGGAGTTGTATTTGGTTTAGATTCGGTTAAGTAATGGAAGTATGATTTGTATATTGTACTCGGTAAAGGCCCATCAGACCGATATTGTAATTGTTGTTGTATTTGAGTATTGTATTTGGCCTAGCTAGTCACGTGGGTGACTAGCGGCATTGTATCACCCCCGGTAGTAGTTTGTATTCCGCTGCATTATTGTTGGTAATTGAGACGGGCTAGGAGATGATGGTGTGATTACCGGTTGGGGTGTTATAAAAAGTGGTATCAGAGCGAAGTATCGCTCTGATGGTCTGAATACCGAGTTTAGGAAAATACCGAGTTAGGAATTAGAGACTTAGGGCTAAAGGATGAGTGTTAGTGTGTGAGGTACGCTAGATAGGAACTTCCAGTGTGACCTGGATACCTACATAACCAGTCCCGCCCTCCGCAACCCCCGTTATAAGTTGGGGGAAGGAATGCCAGAGAGATGGAAAGATCCCTCATACTCGGAAAACCCGATCTGGCAGTTGTAGAACAAACTTTGTATACAGAAAGAACCTGTCATACGGCAGATTCCAAGAACTGGATATCCCGAAGACGGTTCCCGTTTCGACGACAATAACCGTACAAAACGGCAGAAGATTGAAGATCCTAACAGCAGGATAATGGAATTTGCGGCACCATGGGGCGACATGCTACGCAGTCGCGAGGACTATGCGCAGCCAACAAGAAGGGAAGCGTAACTACGCAAAGAAGCGGAAAGTGGAGTAATAAACCCGAGACAATAGAGTCTACGGATTGCCAACGCAGGATAATACCACTAACGGTATACAAACCGACTAAGGACTTAGTCGAGGAGGGGAAACTCCAAACCTATAATGCCAAGTGGCAAAAATACTTAAGTTAAATATACGCCGACAGGGCTACGACGTAGTTCCTAAGGATTAATCAAACAACCTCGTAACCACCGTAAAGGCGTGGGAACGAGCAACGGAGCAAGGTACACGGAGTACCTCAAGGATCGGGAAAGCACCCGAATTAATAACAATTTTGTCAAGAGCACTGTGAAGTATCAGATTGATCACTAAGATCTAAGGACCAAAGGAAGATCCAATATAAACACCAAATATGGATGAAAACAATACCGTAAACGGTATGAGATAACCTGAAAACCGACATACCCGCGCACTTCCCAGGGCAAGTGCAGCAACTACAAGGCAATTGGAAGCCTTTTAACGACTAACAAGTACTTACTAAAGGTACCACCATGGAGATGGAAGCAATCATAGGATTGCCAATCCTAAGGAATTGAAGAATCAAACCTTGGAAAGGCCTAACGGCCCGAACAGTATATCAAACAAACAGTCAGCATTGAGCTAGACTTGGTCAAGACCTCAAACATGGCAACGCCATGAAGATTTCTTCTCAAAACCCTGGATTTATTTCAAACACAAAACCTTCTTTCAAAAACTACAACTTTTCTTTTCAAACCTCATATTTTTAAAACCAAACCAGAGAATCACGGTGAGTATCATTGAACGATACAAGAGGAGTTGACAATAGAATACTTCACCTAGGCGTGTGACGAGCACTACGAGTGTACCCAATTACGGGATGTGGGACGACCGCATTCCGAAGGAGCTTGCGGGCCTGACAGACCACTCGTGAGTTAGTCAGGTAAGTGGTAACGTACCAATACGGTATCCCACATATGTATGCATGTAGTGTACGAAACACGGGAAGTAGTCAGCTCCGTTCTACGGACCAAAAGGTAAATGTAAACCAAAACAGTTGAACACCTCAAATAACCGAAGGAACCCAGATTAGCTTACAAGCTAAAGGAGTCAAGAATCCATTCTAGGAGGACGATTAAGAGCTAAAAAGTGTGAGAAGCACTAGTAATTGACTAAAGACATTGGAAATGTCTCAAGAATTTGAAACAAAAGCATGAAATAGCCGAAGGGATACCCGGTCTAAACACAGTAAGGCAACGCCTACCATGAACATATAAAGGTTCAAGGAGCAAAGTGAAATACCCATAGTGATCATCTAAGGTACCGGAGGATACCGTTCACTATCGAAGAAGGCATCAAACCTGTATAAACATTAAGGAAAAGCAGCAACGGCCTACCCTAAGGACGGGAGACATACAACCCTAAACGGGACAACTTATAATTCTAAACCGCAATGCGGAGAAAACCGAACTCACTCAAATGTTAGCCGGATGTAACGGCATAATGAATAACACCCAAGAGCAATCCATAAAGGGTATCAAATCAACTAGTTGAACGAGGTGTCATAGTAAGAGCACAAAAATTACAACGAACACTCGGTTAGAACACTGAAGGGATCTCACTTACCAGGGGATACCCTGAATTAATAAACGGTACCGATCAATACCGAAATACTTGAAGGGGCCTCCAATAAATGGAAGCGTGATGCGATAACCTTACCATGGAGACCAGTAATACCTCCAAACCATTTCATGGTATAAAGAGGGATAATACTTGGAAACAGCCTGAGATGAGTAGAGATCTGGGCAACGTGGCTAGTATGCCATGAACCTACTACAATACATATTCCAACGGTTGCAAAACCATGGTGAACCATATGAAGAGTTGCCAAGAACGGAACCAGTTAGATGGTTTAATAACCCACGAGCAGGGATACCCCTTGTTAATGTGAGACTGCAAGAGCGGTGACCACATAAACTCCAAGAAGGGAATACCATCAGTGGATATCTGATAATCCATCTCTCCACAACTACTTATGTAGTGAGCTTGAGCATACAATTATTGCCGAGCAAGGTGGAAATAAGCTTTGATAACAATTGTGGACAACCAAGGAGTAGCCAATTCAGAAGAAACACGGTATGTGGAAACATGAAACATAAATAAACAACGCTCAAGGAGCTCAGAAATATAAACGGCAAACCATTGTATAAATGGTGGAGATACATGAGCGGGAGCTAATGATATAGCGGATGCCATGGAAACCAAAAGTCGTAAATAAATACGAACATGGTGCGCAGTAAGCGACCAATACAGGCGAATAAACCATACGATGAAGTGGAGTTGATAAATAAAGATGGTAGACAGACTGAGAAACCAGGAAGTAATATTCATTCCTATTGCGATCTCACAAGAGATTTACTGCCCAGGAGTTTACGCCTCTGCACTCTGTAGGACTGAGTGTTTTGGTATTGCACTTGTGTAGTAATGATCGAGTGGGATAGCTAGGAAGTTGGGAAGATAGCAGTTATGGAAAAGGTGGAAGGAAATGTACGAAGTCATAAGGACCGAAGCATAGAAAATGCAAAGCCATAATTCAGAAGCTACTGACAACAGAGGAAGCACTACAATTAAGTAGTGGCTTAACCTCAACCGACAATAAAGTCGGAGGAATCAAGTGAATAACCACGAAAATATACAACAGTATGTATATAGATTCCCAAAGAGCTGGATAGAGAATCCGAAGCTCATTGGATTTGCGTGCGGTAAAAGAATACCACGCTTGCTTGATAAACCTTATTCCCAAGATAAGAAGGGATAAAGGAAATGTATAACACATTTAGAATAATGAGAAGGGCAAATACACCCTAAGTTATCAGGGTCGCGCAACAGAAGCTAGTGGGCCCAGAGTTCTAAGGTTTAATACACCTAGCGAATGAATGGCTAATTATCAATGCCTTGAAGCCTTTTAGGCTAGAACCGAACCCGGTTAAGAGTTAAATAAACTCCGATGAGAATTCTTGGTGCAGGGACTAACCAACAATATGGTTAAGACCCTTTGACCAGAATACATTGTATAATGGACCGCATGGAAGTTGAACCACTCCATGACGGCTGAATGCCTTCGACCTACGTCCAATGTTGACACATGGTAGATTACGTGGGCGTAATCCCTTTTTAAGGGGGGTAGGGCGAAAACCGCGAAATGTATGTTTTACGTGATAGGGCGTAAACTACAATGCGCATAGCGCAAAAGTATTTGTTGTGATGATTGGCACTTATGTTACATAAACATATGTAGCCATTCATAATGTAATTAAGGTTGCTTGTAAGATGTGAAGTGGAAAGGATTATTGATTGTGAGAAATTTGAGGTGAATGGAGTAGAGAAACTCCATGGGGAATGAGGACCCCGATTGGTAATGGTTTTGGGAAATGAGTATGTTTGAGGAGGTTGATGAGTACGTTGGGAGATTTGAGGAGTATAAATCGGTATGAAACCGATGTTAAACCTAGTGGGAATTAAGTCCCCTAGGTGAATTGAGTTGATTTGATTTTCTTGTAAATGATTGAGGATAGAAACTGATTCGACTTGTGAACTATTTGTGGATAGAAAAACTAATTGGAATACTAACTTTTGGAATTCTTGGGCATAGTAGTTGAAGATAGGATTGAGTAACAATTGATGAGATGAGTAGTAAATGAGTAAATGAATTCTAGAAATTGGTAAATGTATGATTGTATGATTATGACTAGAAAGACTGTGAAGATAGAAAATTAAATAATGATTGACTATTTGATTGTGTGAATTGAGGTGGGAGGTGGAACTTGGTTTGCTAGCGATCAAGGGAAACCGAACACCAAAGTGGGGTGGATGGATAGTTCAACACCAATGCTGATCACATTGGGGTTGAATGACTCTTGAAGCTCCGTATAAGTGGCCACAAGTAATCACACTAGTAATAGGTGAAACTAACATAAATTGGAACTTGGAGTTGCATGGAAGTTTTCAAAATGAATTTCCAAAATGATTTTGGCAAATGATTTTCTTCAAACTTGAGAATGAGGATTGGTTTTGAAACCACTTCCACGGGCGCTAGTGGATCTTCATGGCTAGGCACGGGTATCCGGTTGAATCATGGAGGTGAAACTAGTTGTGAGTCGGTGGAGGTGTTGAATAGTTTTGAAACCACTACAATGGAAAAGCAAGGGTACTAAGTGACATGTAGGACGTTTGTAGTGTGTGTTTTGTATTTGTCCAAGGGCCGCCGGATATGAGTAGTCCGGTCAGGGAAGAGTACCCACTTTGGAGCCTGAGGATTCTCTAGAGGTGCAAATGAATTTTGATCATAACCAAAGGACCGTAGAGCCAGAAAGAGTAAGTGCTCAATGTCATGACGGCCGTGAACCAGAGAGCGTAAGTGTTCAAACGTGACCGGTACCTGAGGGATCACTCGATTTGGGGGAGGACTTAGTGCCTAATTGTCTGCGGATGGACCCCCTTGAGAGATTTGGGAAAAAGATATTTTTGGTTGCTATGCATGCTTGACATGTTGTGTGGATATGTGGTTTGTATTCAGTCAGACATTGGAGTCTGACAGTTGTAGAGAGAGTATAACCTAGTATTGAGTACCTTGGTGACTAACAATCTTAGACTCACTAACTTTGTGGGCAAAGTTCTTTAAGGGGGGTAGATTGAAATACCCCAACTTAATTAGGGTGATTAAATTACTCTAATACGATATTGAGGGCCTATTAGTGCCTAATGAATTTTGGTAAAAAGAATAAATCCAAAAGAAATAATAAAAAGCTTAAAAAGCGAAAAACGCTAAAACGAGCGTTAAGTGACCCTAGGAGAAATACAACCTTAAATAGGGTATAAATGAATTTAAAAGGCTTAATAATGCCTAAATATATGGGAACAATTCCCGAAGAAAACGGATCCATAAAACGAATTAAAAACGCTAATAAAGCTTTAGCGCACGTTTTTCGAGAAAACCCGAAAACGTGACTTTAGTGGTCAAACGAACCCGTAAAAATTATAGTTCATTAAATAACTATAAATAAACATTAATGGGAGTATAATAGCCATTAAAATTAAAGAAACGAGAAAATTCCGGAAAACGGGCCCGGTTAGTGAATAGTGCTAAACCGGGTAAATAACGAGCGTTTTCTGTAAAAGACGAAAAACGCTCCAGCTTGTACATAAGTGGGGCCGGTTTTTAATGTAAGCAGCCCTCACTCACACTACACTAGCTAAGAAAGAAGAAGAAGAAAAAAAAAAAGTAAAAAGCAATAAAGTCTCCTTTTCTCTCCTCTCATTTCCCTCTTCTCTCTCTCTTCTTTCTTTCTTCCCACCGTGAGCTCCTCCTCCTCCTTTCTGTATTTTGAAGCTCTCCCACAAGCTTCCATGGCACCTCTCTTCATCCTCTGCTCAAGCCACAAAATGCTCCAAATCAAAAACAAAACACATATTTGTGTTCCTCTCCATCTCATCTATCTCTCTTTCAAAATCGAAAAATGAGTTCATCTCCATGGGTTTTCCCCATTGAAGAGAAAATGCATCATGTAGCTTGGAGTCTCCTCTTCTCTAAGGTAAAAATTTCCAAAAAAAGTCATTCTCTCTCCTCCTTGGTAGCCGATTTTGGCTCTCTCTCACACCTTGTTTTTTCTTGATTTTGAGCTTCATTTCAACCCTCCAATGGTGGAGTAATCCCTTCTTGATTCAAGGGTGAGAACCCCTCTTAAAAGGCTCCAAAAGGTAAACCCTAACCTTGTGTTTAAGCCTTAAATTGATTTAGAGTTTTAAGGGTTTAGATAATTAATTGAATGTATTTTTGTGTTTCTTGAATGTTGGGATGGAGTTTGGAACTCCATTCCCACTTGACTAAATTTGGGAAGAAGAGGAGCAAGAGGAGACCTAAGGAGAACTTATGAAATTAAGGTAAGAAACCAACTTTGGAACTTGTTTTAATTACCTTAAGAATTTGGGAAGGGTTAAATTAAAGTAATGAACCCAAACTATGTGGATTAATGTAGTTGATTGAATTTGAGGGTGATTGTGAACTTGTGTTGATTTAAGGGCTTAAGTGCCATTATGTTTGAGACTTGAGCTATATTGTTGTTTGGATAATCTTGAGGATATATTATGTGCTGGTAGGACCCTTGTAAGGGTGTGGCTAGATTAGGAATAAAATATGTGAGATTTGATGGCTTGGAGTATGTTAGATTTATGGGGAGGTTATGGCAAAATTTTGGTAGAAAAATAAGTGTTTTAAGAAGACTTAGTGCATTGGAGGAACTAGGTGTTAGTAGTGTTGTTTGGAGATGATTGGTAACCATGGAATGGTAAATGGAGGGTGGATAAGCGAGGTGTAAAAATCTGTAGCAAATAAGAATTGAATGCTTTGGAAAAACTAGAAAGGGGCAAGTGTGCAAGACTTAGGAAAATGAGAGTTGTACTTGGGTTTAGTTAATGCAATTGCCTAGGAATGATTTGTAATGGTCATTGATGCATATTGTAAGGTTGGAAAGGGATAAATCAAACAAGAAGAAGTTAGAGTTGCATAAGAGTGCAAAATGCAAAATGTAAGAATGTGAATTTGATGAATTTGAGCCAGAATTGAGTGGTGGATTAAACCAATGATTTGGACTGGTTTAGAGCACGTTTTAGGGTGATTAATTATGTAGAAAACTTGTGGACAGATTAGGGAAATTTTGAGGGTGATTTCAGGGTTGATTAGGGGGTGAAAAATCACCCTTGTAGCAGGTTTTAGCAGGGTCCGGGACTTGGTCCTTGGACAAAGTCCCGGACCAACCATTAAAAACAGACCGAGAGTTTATCCTGCACTTGGTCCGGGACTTGAGAGATGGACAAGGTCCCGGACCACCCATGTAATTCAGGCCGAAAGTTGCTACCCATGCTTGGTCCGGGACTTGAGTTTGGTACAAGGTCCCGGACCACTTATTAAATTCGCCCGAGAGTTAGACAATGCATTGGTCCAGGACTATAGGTAGGGACCAAGTCCCGGACCACCCCCAGAATTCAACAGAATGTGTTTTTAAGGGTTTAAAAGATGGGGGTTTGAATGGTATTGGTTTTAGATGATGTTTGGGAGTTGTTTGGTGACTTGTAAAGGTCCTAAGAAGTATAAACAAGTGTTGGGAGTGAATGAGTAAGTTAAGGAAATAGGAATACTTAAGTAAACCGAGTTGACGGGATAACGGGGTAAGTACGGGAGTAGCATTTATGTACGTACCGTAGCACCTTAATATTAATTGAACCATTTGACATGTAAATAGTGGTTCAAGAGTGAGACTTGAGGAACAAGTGTGAACCGAGGAACGAGGGAACATCCGGTAAAGATAACCCCGGTGAAAGGTATGATTTCCTCATGCTCTGTATCCTAACTTGGTTACCCCGATTTGTGTGCTTGTTTGAATGTGTGATCACCTAACAAGATAAATGCACGAATCGGATTGGGCGTACTCTCTTGTGCTTGTATTGTATCGTTTGTGGGTGGATTGTATTCCTTTAATCAAAATTTGTATAATTCATGAAATGTGGATTGAGAATGAATTGTTTGATTGTGATTGTGTTTGGGTAGTGCGACTCATAGTTGAGTAGCAACCTCCCGATAACGGTTAGAGAACCGAAACAACTAAATCCACCCGATAAAAATTAGTGGAAGTATATGAGCAACCTCTAACTAGAGGATTGGAAAGTTGTTCGAAATACGAACCTTGAGTAAAGTAATGAATGGTAAGGGATCACCAAACCCCTTATAAATATAGTCGAGCCCCAATGAGAGGAACCGACTAACATGAGCAACGTCCCGAACATGAGAGTATTCAATAAGTTGGTTGAAACCTTAAGTCTTAGAATACTACACATTGAGGAATTCCCTAAGCCATTAGATGCTATCGAGAGAGATAATTCTAGGCTAATCCATGAGATCTTGAATTGACTCCGAGAGTGGAGTTTTGGGAATTTGAGTAGTCCGGTAGTGAACTGGACATTTGAGTATTTGAGGAGCTAACAATATAGCCCTATTTGTATTTGAGCCCGGTGGTGGGTCTTGTGTATGACCCTGCCCGGAGGTCGTGAGATTGACTTAACATATACCTTGAGCATTGAGTATTGACTTGGGAACTTGAGTATTGAGTATTGAATCGAGTAGGTGCGTATTGAGAATTTGAGTTGAGTGGAGAATTGAGTTGAGTGTTGTAGACCTTGTTGAGATTGTGAGTAAGAGTACCCAAGGGAGTGGGTAGAACATGAGTAATTGAGTAAGGCATGGTGAGGTAGAAACCCTAAAGCCGAATTAAAGAACATATTGAACCAACCCTTGATGTGTGTGTTAGTGCTTGTGTTCAATGTTGAACTTGTTTGTGAATGTACATATATAATGTATATTGTATGCATGCTGTTGTGATAAAATGAACCGCATGCTCTCGACCAATTAGTCGGCGTACCCTCGCTAGTACGCGGGGTATGCGGAAGTCATATTCAACGTAAGCTGACCCCCTAGGGGGAACGTTTTTAGTGTGTAGGTACCAGAAGTGAATATGATCACTGTAAGAGACCGACAGCTAAGCCGGACACCGTTGGAGAGTAGGACGGGGTTGTTATTGATATGGGTAGTTATTAAAGCAATTGTATTTGTATATTGTGGGATGTAAGACCAAGGAGGTCATGGATACACTTGGGAATTGTAGATATTCGGTATAGATCGTAATTTGATGTTGTATTGTATAATATGGGATTGGAGTTGTATTTGGTTTAGATTCGGTTAAGTAATGGAAGTATGATTTGTATAGTGTACTCGGTAAAGGCCCATCAGACCGATATTGTAATTGTTGTTGTATTTGAGTATTGTATTTGGCCTAGCTAGTCACGTGGGTGACTAGCGGCATTGTATTACCCCCGGTAGTAGTTTGTATTTCGCTGCATTATGGTTGGTAATTGAGACGGGCTAGGAGATGAAGGTGAGATTACCGGTTGGGGTGTTACAAATAATAGGAATACTGTAACGCCCCTATTAACCATAAATACAGCGGAAATAAAACTCTAAGGCGGTTACAGACGATCGGGTTCCAAACACCCGGCACCAACCTCTCCAATTACAACTTACAATCTACAAAAGCTACGGTCTGAACTCGAGAAAAACTTAACACAAACATAATAGAAATTAAACACATTAACTCTCCACAAAACCTAGTCCCATCCCAATCGCTCATTCTCTTCGTGGCCACCTGTAAATCAATTCGTACCTGCAAGATGAAACCAAGCAGCCCACCCTGAATGGGGCGGGTCAGTTCCCTGGAATGGAACTGGTACAATTCTCCAAAAACAAACTTATAAAACATAACTCTTCAAAATAAACAGTAACTTGAAATTAAACTCTTGAAAGTAAAGCAGGGAAACAAGGCACTTTAAAATCACCAAGCCAAAGATAACAAGTTAAGGATAAAGATAAATGATAGAAAAGGTAAAGTTAGTGAAACAAAATCATGTGTTAGTGAACATCCATTTCCTTAGTTAAACCCAATTCCCATTAGGAGTAGAAAAACTCAGATAGTCACAAAGGGCTAGGAATGATAAAACAGATCCAAGAACCAAGAACTCAAGAGTGGAATAATTCAACTGGGAGAGATGGCCCCCACCGCCAATAATGTCCACTAAGGACAGGGGATATACAGCCCCTCACTGTTTATCACGTCCACTAAGGACAGGGGATATACAGCCCCTCACTGTTTATCAAGTCCACTAAGGACATGGGATATACAGCCCCTCACTGTCTATCACGTCCCTTTTTGGGACAGGGGATATACAGCCCCTCACTGTCTATCACGTCCCTTTCTGGGACAGGGGATATACAGCCCCTCACTGTTACCATTGAAGACGCGCGCACGTCGAAAGAAAGATTTCCAAGATTGACCTTTTCCAAAAATCCCGCTAGATCACCAACTACCCAGAGCAATACCAAAACACTCAGTCCTACAGAGTGCAGAAGCGTAAACCCTAAGCAGCCAATGTCTAACGGGCAACCAAGTAGAAGAAACCAATACCCAAGTGAGTTCCACATCCAAGGCTCAGTTAGTCACACAAGCTGAGTCAGTCACACAACCATTTCCTTTTTTAGAAGTTCCTCTTAAAGCCAGTTAGCGTTTTCCAAAACATTCCACAAGTCAATCAGCAAAAATAACGTAGTACGAGAAATCGTACAAAACATTCCATAAAGTCCAAAACATAACAAGCTGAGTACGAGAAATTGTACCTGGGTAACGCTGTAGCAGTTCTTGTCAACTTGTGCAAACAATCAACAATACTCTGAAGAATATTAAAGATAGTCTATCATCAATATCTCATACCCTAAGTTAAACTTAAATAGATTCCCCACTCTTATTTCTAAACCTCGATCATCTTGTAAGCCATTCGCTTAAATGTTAAGTATAGTCTTTGACTTGTTTTAGAATGTTGTATAGCCCAAGGTTGTAAGATCAAGGGATGTATTCTTCTAACACTTGTTAATTGTTCCACTCTTATCCACTTTACTAATACTTAACCGCAATTCTCACATTAAGACCTTTATATCATAAGTGTATTTATATTACTCAATCAATCTTAGAATCTCAATAATAACTCTTAAACTCAATACCTTTATTCTTACTTTAGGACAGACATCGTATTATAACCTATGATGGATTTGTCTTAGAATACTATACTATTACTCCCTAAGGTAATGATTATGTATTTTTATCAATATCTACTAGATAATCCATTATGATTAAGTTTTCCCCTTAACTTAAGTAAGATCTACATCTTGTATATCGAATCATAGTGTTGTAGATGCATTTTATTATAACTTAATTGAGCTACTAAACTCAGTTATCTTATCTTTAGTTCAGAATAAATTTTTATTACATCCGTCTACTAATCTTGTCATAAGATGTTAAATTACTTTTCATCTTGAAATAACTATATTATAATTAACTTAGACTTATCGAACTCTTACAATTAGTGTTCAGAAAGTATATTATTTGCTTTATCATTAACTATATAATAAGGTGTTTTAAGATAACCTTTTACATATCCTTACTTACATTTAATTTCTTAACTGTTTTATTCTTACACACATACACTCTATAGACTATGTATAATCCTTTTGTACTAAACTTCAATAAACTTAATCCTTAAATACGTTTTAAATTATTTTACAAAGCCTAAGGTTTCAAAGGAATAACTTAATAAATTAATTCCCCTTTATTGTATTTAGGATGGACAATATATCTACATAAAGTAGAATGTATCAAATAATTAAATTCTGGTTCGTAAGCGAAATTGTTAATTATTTCATAAGATAATCTATTATGAAAATTCTCATATTTTATACTCAAAATAACATTTCATAATTTCCCATTACCGTAAAGTATATCAATATAATATCGTATGTAACTTAGTTTTATCTAATAAAAAGGTTTAAAGGTTTAAAGTATCAAATTCCTATCTATAAACCCTCCTATAAATTCTCACCACTAAATACCTCACTTAACTGTAAACTCACATCCTGAATATTGGTAATAAATGTATTTTATATGGCTTATCTAATTCTAAGAAACTTAAAGATAATTATTTAGATAAATTCCCAAATCATCGTTTAATATAGATTATATCACAATCCTTTTTAATGATCCTATCTTAAAACATTTAGTTATATTTCACCACCATAAATGTTAAGAAATGATTAAAATCTAGACTTACTAATCCACCTCACATTTAGATGTAAAAGTATTTTATTTATTTATTATTGTTTATATATTAAGAACATTTAGATGTAATCATACTACATTTGTTTATCATTAATTATAGAATAAGATCTATTTATGCAACATTTTATGTAATCTAATCACAATTTTTCCTAAGTTTTAACTTATTAATTACTTAATCCCAATTTTAGATTTACATCCTGGTTATTGACAAATAATACTATACATGCATCTTAATATGGTTATATATAAACCTTAGAAACTCAAAGGAAATTCTTAAGCCTAACACATAACTATAATGTATAATCTAATACCACCTCATATAATATTCTGCCATTAGTATTATGTAGAGGTTTAGTTTAACTTACTATTTCCTTCGTATTATATTTCCTATAAGGTAACTAATTTTATTTATATATATATTTATATATACTAGGATTTGTTCAAAACATTATTTATGTAATTTATTGTATTTAATTATGTTTAAAAACTTTTAGGCATAACTACAACCGATATACGGTTTATAAAATAAAGTGTTTCCCTTTATTTATTTAATATATATATAAGTATACCCGTATTAGAATTTAACTAAGACATTCCCCATGTAACTTACTATATTCAAACTATCTTATTACTTCAACCTTTAACTTTATTCCAAGTATATTTCATAAAGTATTTCTTTTACCATATCCTAGGGTCCTAGCTCTTATAATGTTTAGTTATTATAAGTGGTAATTTAATTAGTTCCTTGATTTACTTAAAGTTACCTCTTAATTCCCTTTTATAAATGCGTAAAAATATATATATTTTTTCTTAGTTAATTAAAATATTAACTCCCATATAATATAGTAAATAAAATGTAGGATAATTAAATTCCTTAATTTATATAAGTTTCTACTTAAGTAAGTATATATACATATATGTAAATAATTTCACTTCTCTTAAAAGCTAATACAAAAACATTTATAAACTTACTGTTATAAAATGTTAATTTAGTTTTCCTTTATTTTCCCCAGCTTAAAAGTTAATTAACAAACCATACTTTAATTTTTGGTTACATTAAAAACCTTATATTATAGGTTATTCTTATGAAAAACTCATAAACACAATTTTTAAAACCTTTTACCAGTGCCCAAAAATTCCCAAATTTAATGTACAGTAACTATAACATTTTATACATATTATAAAATTTTTTTCTCATATCTTTTTAATTTGGCCAAATAATTCCAGAAAACCCGTAACTTGCAAAAATCATAACTTATGTTTAAAAACTCCAAAACCGTAATAATTTACATCAAAATAAACTAGATTAAATAAGGAATCCATGGTTAAAATTTCAAGTCAAAATACATTCGGGAAGATATTTAAATTAACCCAACAAGTTAGGACTATTTACTGGAATTTATAAAACTCTTTAATAACTTATTCTAAAACGTTTTAATCTCGGCCGTCCAATCTCTTAAAACGAGATCGGACGGCCCCTGTACACCGAGTTCATCAGCGAGTTCGATTACCAAACCGAGTACTAAATCCCGTTTTTCTCACAATCTACAGAACAAAATCGAGTGATTCTTGTTTCTATGGATTCGTAATCACATTTCGGTTCTATTGGTGTCAATTTCCACAATTATAATGCAGTGTTCATCAAGTTTCGAATTCGATTCAAAAGTTAGGGTTTATTTCGGTACAGAATTAAAATCGAATGCAATTCATACAAATTCTCCTAACCTAACACGAAATTGACTAAATTGGCACATGGATTAGGTCGAAATCATGACTAAGAACAACAACAACGGAGAAATTTGATCGGAGACTCACCGGATTGTGCGAATTGTGTGAATTCCAATTCGGAAAACTGGGAAAAACTCGAACTTTAAACAGTTCGTGGTGCCAACTTTGAGGATCTATAACTAGCAGTACAAAACGAGTTAGATTATGAGTAAGGGCTCATTGGAAAGAACAAACGTAGATCTACGTATTGGTAGCAAGAACTAAACCTAACTCGCACCATACAGAAAGATATTGAAGTCGCAAAACCGAGTTTACCTCTCTGTTTCGGTATGATTTTATGTGCTGATGAAACCGAAACTTTAGACGTCTTACACTTCCAATCCGTTGAGAATTAGCTTAGACCATAAACACGAAAGTTTTAGAGGAATTAGATCTCTTCAAAACGAGCTAAAGAACATGGAATTTGGATGAGTAACGAAGAAGTTATGGCTGATCGAAGTTACCTGATTCGAAGAGAAAATCTGGAATTGCAGTTTCAGTTTTTGCAAGGTGGCTACTTTGACTCGATTTTCCGGTTGATTCAGAATGAGTTAGGGTTTGTATGAGTTATAGTTGTTTAGAGGGAATGTAGGAGAAGGCAACAAAGAAAACGGCATTGAAAAATATGAAGAGATGAAAAAGATATAGCCGTCTAAAGTTAGGTCAAAACACTGAAATCAGTTACCGAAATTCAGGGGATAAATCGGCTAAGTGTTGGCGACCCGTTACAGAGTGACACGTGGCATCTCTTAAAATTTTGATTCAAAACTTCAATCTAGCATAACTTTGGCTAGGATGATCCGTTTTTTACGTTCTTTTTATCAATCTTCATGGTTTTCCATAACCTATTTATTGGTATAGGTTTCATGGCCTGGTTTGACCATTCTCAAAAAGTCAACTCTAGCAAGGCTTAATAAGCTTTAAGGTTTCTAGAATTTTATATTGACTTTTATGTTTCAAAACAATGTTCCAACACTTCCTAAAATCTTTATAATATAGTTGGAGTGTTTAAAAATATTCCCAAGATTTATGGACTTATAATCTTATTATTAAATTCATAATACTATATAATAATATATAATAATTAGGGTTAAATAGGAGAAAACCCCTAAATAAATTTCACAATTCCTATAAAATTTAATATTCATAATTCCATATAATAATTTAATAATTAATAGTATTATTAAAGGTTTAATAAAGAAATCCCCTAAATTAATTTAAATTAATTTAGGGGTATTTCAGTATATCCCCCTAAAAAGAAACTTCGCCTCAAAGTTTAAGAAAATCAACTAGTAGGCACTCACACCGCTTCGGGTGTGCTAAGGCAATGATAATTCAAATGAAGTTCCATACCAATCCAATCCTTTACTTCCATCCATTTCCATAACAACATTCCACTCGAGATTACTCAAACTCAAAACGAACCAAGATATACCAAGACATAGCATGATGAAAATCAACAGTCACATACTGTGTCATATTGTAAAACCAAGCACATACAAACACCTCTCATTCTGCTAATACTGTTCTCCCTTTACTAACAATGCAACGAGGCATAATCCGGATGAGATAACGAAGGAGGAGTATGCCAGCATATCCCCCTTAAAAGAGCTAAGGTACGCCCTCGTACCGCTACTAACGGCACATTCAAAGAATTCAACACCTTATTAACCAGCTTTGTTGTGAATTTTACTGCACCATTGATTTTATCTATGATCGTTACATATCTGTATCTCTTGATTGTTATGTATTTGTATTTCCTTGGTGGTTATAAAATTTTATCTTATGGTTATTATCCATTCATTTAATGACTGATACGAATTATATGTCCATATATGATCATTTATCATATCAATTATATTACCAAGCTATAAACCAAGTGTAACGTACTTGAGTAGTTTAACATAATATTCCCGATCATTTAATAATCCTCAATAATCTTCCAAAATTATCTTCAAAGGTTTATTAGTCAATCATATGTTAAACTCTATAAGATAAATATTTTCTGTGACTTTTCAAGCTTCAATTGTTTTTATAATTAACTATCGTATTTTAGACGATTCATTCAGTGTTTACTTTATAAAATTTACTTATTATATATGTAACACCCCTACTAATTCGGCTCCTAATAATCCTATAGATGTCGTGCACAATAAAATCTCGCAGCGGTAAAACAATAAACTATCGCCCTAACGGTGTCACTGTTATCACACGCCCATACGGGTGATAACGATTTACCTGATAATCAACTTGCGAAACGTATTCCCGCAGTGACCACAAGAGATAGATAGCAGTACTTAAACAATTTAAAACAAATCTAACATCAACAATTATTACAGACCGTGAGCAACTAAACCAAATACACCTCGGTTAAACAACCCGAGTCCGAAACATCCTGAGTATCACACCGTACCAAGTCTAAACCAACAGTAATATCACAGTAGTCACGCCTTGCTGCGACCCACCAGTTAGTCACCTGCATGAAAGTGGTTTGTGGTATGGAATCAGCCCCTGCTGAGTATGTCATCACATGCCCCGTCATGCCCCCAAAGACCCCTCAATTATTTGGTCGAGAGCATGAGGTTCATTACATGCAATACCGTTTTAACATTTAAAACTGCAAATCAATTAAAAGTAGCATCCATACAATAAACACAACCATCAACATGTATAACATGACCACAAGTATAACCAATGAACAATCAAGCGAAACAACGAGGATAGTAACCAAGTATTAATTCTCGTCCATGGTATAGAAACCAATATCGTTCGCCACTGTATAATTCTTAACTGTATTATTTGTTCAGTTATACCTAGTGACAATGCCTCGTTAAAACGACATGTCTCTAGTTACCCATATATTATGGCGGGTCACCCACGGCAGTAGCCACTCCAACGGTAGAGTCTCCGACCAACGAGCCATTCTAGCTCACGGGAAATTTTCTTGATACTTGCGGACCCGTACGCGGACATCCTGGTATCGTTTTTGTGATCACAGCGCGCACCAAGAGCCACATCCTCCTGGCTTTACTTTCCTTCCTTAGTTAATTATTTATTCCATCGCATCGCATTACCAAATTTTCCTAACACAGCAGACTAAGGTCATTAGTCCAATCCGGAGTCTGTAAACTCGGGATCCAGTGTTAGATACGAGAGCGGCGTATAGAAAGGCCAATGCTCCGTATAAAAGTTCTCGGATAATATGTATATCTTATTATCCTATGCTACATGTTACGTTTTACTGACGTTACTTATACTTCATATAAGATAGCACCATAGCCGCTAGTTCGTTTTATATATATTGGTTCATATATACGAACCGGTACTGTTAACTCAACAACAGTAATATTAAGCAGCTATAAATATACAATTCATGCATATTAATTATCACATTCAGACAAACAATCTTATCATAGATCACACAGAAGTCTGAACTGAGGAAGCCCTCAGAGACAATCAGAGACACATAACAACATACCGTTCACCCTGATGTATTACGGTGGAGTATGAACCAGCAAGTTCCTATGCTCCTTGTGTCGCCTCTAACAGTCTAAACAATACATAATGCTACTGATTAGCATACTGTATAACAACACAATCCTACGGTACCCCGTACCGTCACTATTAACTCCCGGTTAACCCCCCGTTATTAACTGTCAATATTTGTCGGGCTTTTGGTTTAACTCGAGATTGGAAAAGTGTTTCATTATATGCGTAGTCTTATCTTGTATATTAATGGACTTATTATTGGACTTTGTTATCGCATGTAAACTAATGTATATTTGCAGATCGTATAGTTTGTTTCTTTATCGCATGTATGGTTCTTTGTCATGCACTATGCATCTCTCCTTAGTATTTATTTTTCTAAGGTTTGTCTCTTTTCTTTTCACTTTTTTTTTATTCAATGTGGTATAATTCATTTGTAAACTATACTTTTAATTATTTACAATCCTTATTATTCCATGTATACTTCTAACATTAGAATTTTGATAACTAATGTTTATAATTCTTTTCTCCTTAACTATTATCACTTTAATTATGATAATTTATAATTATTGAACCAAATCACATTTTCTACACCATTACACATATTTATTTATATATGTGTGTTATGGAACTTATTTATTATATGGTAAATCTTATAATCTATATTCATTCTTTTAAATGAATATCTCTTATATTATAAGTGTTATAACTCTTATAACATTAAAAACCATATTATAAACTCCATTTAAAAATGTTATTATTTTCGAACAGCACTTATGTCCTTTAATATTTACAAAACCCACCACTTAATTAATGTAATGTTACATTATTGTTATATAACATATCTTATGACATTTAAGTCATTTAAAACAATTATAACCTATAACCATACTTTGTTTATAAAATACCCAATGGCCCTTAATATTTTCGGCTTTTACTTATAACCACTAAACTTCTATAAAACCACAATTCACTCTCAATTCCTAATACATAGTTTTTCTAATTCCCTTAAAACTATATATTATACACATTTCTTAATAAAACCTTATATATAACTCCAAAAATTACCAAACCATACCAAAAGGTTATAAACATTATTCTTAACCTTATTTTTCCTCTAAATCTCGGTTTCTATACATTAGTCACCTATTTGTAACAATGTTATAAAATACCATATAATATACTTATATAGTTCATATGAACTCCAAATTTAACCAAATAAACTTCTAAAAATTTCTATTAACTTAAGGACTTTACTAAACTCTATTTAGCACCCTTAAGTTTCGGTAATTACATTACTACCCCAAATCTTATAAATCTTTTACAATTTAATAAGTATCTTATTATAAGGTAGTATTTTAATTTCTTAAATTTTCCAAACTTGGTCAAAGTCTCTTATATAGTCAACTTTGACTTCTAATACCAAATGGGAACCAATTTTTCGGTAATCACTATTAATAACCTATACTTTTCTATTTTTACAATTTTGACCCAAAACTTTATAAAATGTTATAATTTTTATTAAATTCATTTAAAAACCCTAAATTGCTCTAAATTAAGCCCACGGCTTTCTAAATTCCTAGTAATTACGAATTGGCCCCAATTTTAATTATAAGCATAAATAAAACTAAATAAGCTTATAAACTTAAATTAGAATGGCCTAATGACATGGCCTTATTACAACCTTGAACTTGCAAAATAAATTACACAATAAATGTCTCAAAATATAGCATATATATTCGGCCTCACCATGGTTTATTTACTTTTCCACATAATGTCATAATTTGACCATTATGTTAATTAAATCTCTTAAATGACTAGCTTAATTTATCTTAGCCATTTTTTTCCATTTTTAGGTCAATATGACCTATATATGTAAGTTCACTCTCGGCCATATATATATATATGCTTAAAAATTACAAAAATCATAAGTTTAAGGTGTTTATACCTTGATTATGCCTTGTATGCTCTCGGCCACTTGTAGGAAAAATCACCACATGATTTAGACATGTTTAATACACAAAAACAAGATATGGTTACACTCCAAGCTTGAGCTTAACCATAAGGAATAATTAATGTAAGATTTAAGGCAAAAATCACCTTAAAAATGCAAGGGAAGTTCTAAGTGGTTTCGACCTGAACCAAACACACCACAAGGTGTTAGATCCACCATATTGACATAGGAAATTGTTAGATCTCGAAATGTTACCTTGTTATTAGGTTTTACCTTGGAAAAATGCCTTAAAAGAGAGTATTTCTCTTGGATCTTGGTCACCCTTGCTCCAAATGGCTAACCAACAGATTCCACATGAAAAGGAGAAGAAGATGAGGCTATGACCAAAGTTTCACAGCCAAACTCGAAGGGAATCAAAAGTTATGAGCTTAAAGCACATTTTTACCTTAAAATGTAGATTTGAACAACCTTGGTCCCTCTACTGGTCTCAACCGAGTTTAGCTCTTGTTCTAACCTTAGAACACTGAGAATAAGCCATAGGAATGAGCCACGAAATCTAGGTGTTGGTGGTGAGAAGATGAAGAAAAAGAGCTAAAAATGACATTAAAACACTTACATTAGGAGCTTAGGAGCTAGGCTTGCCTTCCATGCTCAAGAACAGACCTTGAGAGCTTCAAAGGAAGGGAGGAGCTCGGCTGGGCAAGAGGAAATCGGACAAGGAAGGAAGGAAAGAGTGGAAAGATTTGAAATAATGGAAAAAGTAAAGGTTACTATTGCAAATTGAAGTTAGGTATCAATTTGTCCAACAATTATTGCAAGCTGCCTCCTCTCTTATTGCCAGCCGGTTTCCTTGGTCCAAATGGGTCAATTAATTGACCATTGACCATGCTTGGTCAATATTGACTCATGCGGGCCCCACTTTAGGGTTTTATTAATATTTTAATATTAAATTTGTAAAAATCTGTAAAATTTGGAAATTAAATTCCTAATATGATATAATGTGATATAATATCATATTTAGAGGTATTTATAACCTTTTTGCCCATTAAAACTAATTTAGAAGACAAATTCACAAAAACGTGCTTTAAGGAGTTTTAGCGCACATTTTGTGTTGCCTGGTGTTTCTGGGCTTAGTTTCCTCTGAGAATAGTTTTGTTGTGTTCCTTACTTTATTATAATACTTAGGAATCCACTTTGGATCCTATTTGAGGTCACACAATCTTTATGGTGTCTTAAAGCACATTTTTGGCTTTACCGATCTTAAGGCGTGTTTTGCCTTGTTGAGATCTTTTAGATTGTTCCCCAATTTTATTTAGATGTTTAATAATCATCTTAGATCATTAATAGATCATTTAATTATATTTTAAAGATTAGGGGTATTTCAGTCTACCCCCTTAAAAAGGCTTCGTCCCGAAGTCCTTAATCCTCTACAGTTCACCTAAGGAATCAAGTTCCACTAAGTAACCAAACAGTTCCATTGCTTGTAACACCCCAACTACATCCATAAATTTAACAACACATTGCAGCGGAAACTTAACTCATCGCAATACTTATTCCAATGGTGTTACACGCCGTTAACCACCCACGTGGCTAACAAGGCTAATACATATACATTTGTATCGGTCTGATGTACTAGTTTCCCGAGCAACTACACAAACAATCCTCATTCCATTTCCAACATTATATTACATACATTCTCATTGTACCGAGTATTTACAAACTACTGCCGATAACAATTTCGGTCTTACTACGCCTATCATACTCACGCCATTTAAATGGCTACCCATGTATAAACATCTGCCCCGTCCTACTCTCGAACGGCTTCCAGCTCCTTGTACCTGAAATAGAAAAGGAGAGAAAGGGTGGCCCCCAAGGGGCTCAGCACCTTTGCTGGTATGGTAATCCCGCAGCCCACATGCTACCGGGCCACGCACAACTAATTGTCGTCTTAGCATGCAGTTGATTATATTTAAATCATGCATACAAGCCATAACCATACAACACATAGCATTTTGCCTCAATGGGCTCAACCTATAACCAAAACATCCACACTTAACCAACCATCCAATGATTCCTTAAACCCTAGAGTGGCTCTCCTCTAAACGGAGCTACTTCCTTAACGAACGACGTGTACCCATCAATCGGGTTATCCTTAAACGCCTCTTGTCACAAACTGGGATTCATTTCCATGATCCACACATTCCATATCATACAACATATCTCATTTCTCACATAATAAAACATAACAACACCTTTCTTGTTTCAACGTACATATGATGACATCGCATTCATTTAAAACATCGAATATATATATTATACCATAGCATAGCAAGGGAATTTGCATAGCACCATAACCTTACATAACTCCATAAAATCGGTTCTCACAAGGAACCTTCCATCATAGTTAGTATGCCATGTGAGCCTAGGGATTTTTGCCAATCCCATGTTAAGCTCGTTACCATCCTCGTTACCGTCCGGTTATATAGAACGGTTAACTTATACCCAAGGTGTGTCGGATATAGTGATCCCAAGCACACCGAAATAACATTCGTATGCCCCTGTGGCCCGACGTGAGTCAGTAACTAGCTTTGGATAAGCTAAGGGAAGGTAGAAACCAAATTGGAATACCACCTATACATACACCAAGAGAGCCGAACCGGATAAGATAACGACTCCCGTCCATCACACGCGTGGCCGGAACAACCGGACTCCTCACCCCCCATTAGTACATATAAACTTATAAATAAGTAGTTAGGGATCCATTATGGAGCCTACCACATCCACACACCATACGGTATCATAACCGAGTTAAGCACACAAGGGAGGTTCACACACTTGCATACAACAACAATTTCCAACTAACTCACACATAGCCGTGGTTAGCACGTTCCCAAGGTTTGGGCCGTCAACTCCGAATACCGATCACTCATGTGTTCCTAGTTTTAGTTAGCTAGGGTTTAACACATATTTGAGGTTAAATGGTATCGGAGACCAAATTCGCCACATAAATGAATTACTATAAACTCATTACATGTTTTAATCTTACAAGGTGGCAAACACTTAGAAAATCATATTGGCATACAAGCCGGTGTAATCCGGTAGGACACAGGTTGCAAGAAAACCATACCTGTCACCGGAGTCCACTTTACCACGTCCACTTACGTTCCTCGAGCAATTCTCGAACAACTGATAACATTACATGTATTTTTTATTAACATCGGGGTAACATGATTGTTTAAAGTCTAATGCTTATAACTTTTCCCCCGTTAACTTAGTTGGATAACTTCACATTTTTAACATGTTTTACTCACACATTCTTATACAACTTTTAACCCACTTTATTGTCATTAAAACTCACTTAACATGTCCTTAACATCCTTATAACATCATTACCTTCCAATCCCCATCATCACATATCATTTCATAACCTTAAACCATGTTTTTGGTCCGACCGACCCACCGTCCGACCCACAACTGGGTCGGTCCATTACAGAACCCTTTTACTTCCTTACAAACATGCCCGTCCGACCCACGTCCGACTCACTCGACTGGGTCGGTCCATCCCCGAACATTTTCCTCCTTTGAAATCTGTCCGACCGACCCATGTCCGACCCACCCTTTTGGGTCGGACCATCACCGAACACTTACCCAACATCTAACAGAGGCTCGACCGACCCAAAACTGGGTCGGACCCCTGGGTCGGTCGCCTTCTAAACTTACCCAAACTTTGCCAAATCTTCACCAAATTTCTCCTAAGGCCTCTTAATGTGTTCTAACATCATTTGGCACTTCAAACACACCCTTAAGATATTCTTAAACACTCACAAAACTATTTTTTTCTAATTCCTTAAACCTTTACTTATATCTCAACAAAATTCCTAACACTAGGAATGTTTTCTCCTTAAGATCTCTAGGTGGTATTTCACCTATAATGACCACTATACCAAGGTGTTTCCTCTACACCTTAACATCATCTCTCAACTTCTTTTCTTACTAACTAAATCTCCTTTTCACAACTTCTTAAAACTCCTTACTCAAAACCTTACCTAAACCTCATTTATTCCTTGAATATCAACATTACCTAAACCTTAAACAACTCCTCCAAGACTTAAATACATCTTAAGAACACCCATAGATTTCTAAAACTTCCAAGATAATGCCTAAATCCTTGCATCACTCTTAATCACTTTAATACATGTTTCCCTCTCAAGTAAACATTCATTCACCTTTAATCCTTCCTAGTTCACCAAAACTCACTTACAACACTTAGAACTTCTTACACATTTCCCAAATTTGGCCATAGCTTCTCTAGTATATACCCACATCCAAACACTTAGGTTTTTACCTTAATTCATTCAAGAACACCTAAAATCCATCAACACACTTTATACACAAACTTCACACATTAAGCACTACATCACAATATAGTGCATAACTTAAATTGCTTGGCACTTAGGCCCTTAAATAACATGGCTCTTAGGCCCTTAAATTGCATAATCCTTAAACACTGAATTTCCCACATAAATAATGCCTTTGACCTGCAAATACATACACCAATACATATGTTCTTTTACTAGTCTCCTTGAGAACACTTTACTAGGTCATTCACCATTTGCTCTTTAGGTAGTTTTAACAAGCATTATAAGCTTATTTCTCCTAAGGCATTAAACCACATTGAGATAGCTTGTTTACCTCTTTTCCTCACAAATTTCTTTCTTGTTTCCTTATAAACCGGTAAGGCATTTCCTTCCTTGTCAACAACTAAACAATATACCAACATTATAATGAGTATATAAGCTTTAAGCTTCATCTCATTGTAAACCCTAGTTACATATATTGTTTTAACACAAGGTAATTGTTTTACCTTTGAATGGAAAGAGAGCTTGAATGAGTATCAAGAGAGGACTCCTCCTAGCCCTTGGAAGATTTAAATGAAGCTAAAACAAGACAAGAGAAGACACCATTACAAGGTGCATTTTCGGTCAACACCAAAAGTGAAGGAAATGAAGTTTTCTTTGGTTTTTCCTTACCTTGAAGCAAAGGTGATCAACAAGGCATAAAAATATTAGCTCAAGCTCCTTCCATGGAAGTTCTCCTTGGCACCGAAATGGTGGTTTTGATGATTTGAAAAGATAGGAATGAAGAGCTTGCTCCAACTAAGAGAACGGTAGTCTCGGAATTAAATTCGGAGCATGGAGTCATAAGTTACAAGTGAAGAAGGTGAAGATTGACATGGTTCTGTTTGGAACCGTTGGAGAGAGGAGGAAGAAGATGGCCAACGTGGGAAATGAGAGGAAAGAAGAGAATGAAGAGATAAGTTTGCTTTTGTTAAGATATTTATCCTTATAAGCAAATAGTATACTAATTAGTCATTCTTTCTTTTCTTAGTAAACTAACAAGGGTGGTGAGTCACAACACCATAAAAACCGGCCCCAAATAGTACCTAGGGGTACTTTAGACTTTATTATTCAATTGTCTCACTTATAACATTATATGTTACAAACTAGTTATAAAAATCACTATTCACCAAAACAAGGCACATAGAAGTGAAATTTTTGATTTCCCATTGATATATCCACCCAAATGTGATACTATATAGTACACATGTTAATTAAAGAGTAATGATGGACATTTAGCCATTCAAACTCATTTACAAGAC
Source organism: Limonium bicolor (assembly GCA_023374045.1). Taxonomy (NCBI): domain Eukaryota; kingdom Viridiplantae; phylum Streptophyta; class Magnoliopsida; order Caryophyllales; family Plumbaginaceae; genus Limonium; species Limonium bicolor. The sequence goes on along the minus strand of CM041776.1, from coordinate 455,611,423 downwards.
AATTTTTCAAAAACGTGCTTTAAGACTTCTTAAAGCACATTTTGTGTTTTAACTTGTTTTCAAGCTTGGTTTCCTTTGGTAATTGATTTAATATGTTCATTAACATATAAATAAGGCATAGGTATGACCATTAGGTCTTATACACATTTATCCCAAGCTTAGAGCACATTTTAGCCCATATTGACCTTAAGGTATTTATTTGTGTTTTGTTTGGTTTCATTGTCTACCAAAGTTTCCTAAGGACTTAATTAGCCTTATAAAGTCATAATTAAACATTATCAAGTCTTGGTAGGCTCTTTGGGTCCTAGCCAAGTTCACTCCAAGCTTAGAGCATGTTTTTGCTCAAACCGTGTCTTAGTGTTTTATTGTGTTTTACCATGGTTTAAATGATTCATTTATGTTTCTAAGGCACTTTTTAGCCTTTAAATACCATAGTTTAACATTTACACAACATACCAAGGTTTGGGGTATTTCAATCTACCCCCCTTAAAAGAACTTCGTCCTCGAAGTTCACATTTCCTCGCATTATTGGATTAGAATACGGGAATTACTTATAGCCATAACTTCCATTACCAACCACCCTTTACATCCAACCTCGGACTTAATGGTCCGGGCAACATATCCACATTATACATAAAATATCATACTCACATGGTAACCTCGGACTTAACGGTCCGGGTACCTTCACCACACCTGCACCTATACAATATCCCTCAGACTCTTAGGTCTGGGTGACATAACCACATTTAGACACATAGGTCTATGTAACACAACCCATTTAGACTCATAGGTCTTGATAGCATACACTTTAGGAGATCAAAGTCAACATAACCTTTATCACACATACCAAACAACATGTCATAGCATGTATATCAAACAGAAATACCTTTTCCATCTCTCCATGGGCTCAAGTCCCATGTTGAGTACATATACACTGTGCTCCCGTAGAACCCGGTCGCGATGGACCCTTCTGGTCCCCGTTCCTTTGGGAGATCAAAACATTCACTCCATTTTCAACATATGTACTTCTCATGTCACCGGTCCGAAGACAAAGGCTCATACGTCCTCAGCTCGTGAGCAAGTACTACAAAAATATTCTTTACTAGGTTAAGTATAAGAAGGTCTTTTATTCAAAATATTAATCGATTGTTTGAAAACACCCATTGAAAATCCTTTTGAAAACACCATACAACTCCAAGTCCGATTTATGCTCCTTGTATTTTTCTTAACTTGGTTGTTCGTGACCACTTACAGGGAGCTTCAAGAGTCATCCAACCCTGATGTGATCAGCACCAGTGTTGAACTATCTTTCCACCCCAATTTGTGTTCGGCTTCCCTTGATCTCATGATAATCAAGTTTCACCTCCCACTTCATTTTCAACCAACAATTAATTCAAGCATATCCCATTTTCTATCTTTTAATCCTTCTAGTCATAATCATAACATCTCCAATGGATAGAACTCCGTCTATCAATCATCATCCAAATCCAGCTTAATTCATGTTACCTAGGGAATTTAGTTCTCACTAGGTTCTATGTCGGTCTCATACCCCTTCATAGATCACAACACTGTATATATATACATATTTTTTTATCAAAATACAATACATGGTTTATATTTATGCACCATCGGGGTTTTAGATCCCCGGGAGTTTCTTTACTCCCTTCCACTTGTACTCTCACACACCACTGTTAACAAGATAAACACACTTCCCACAATGGTATTCGCATCTTCTGTGCGCAATTACCACAATTTAACCACAAATAAATGCGTATGTTTATATAACACACGCGCCAACCATCATACAAATCATTTTGTGCTATGCACAACCCAGTTCACGTACACTTGTACGATAAAACACACTAAGTGGTTTTGCGTTCTACCCCCCTTAAAAGGGATTACGCCCACGTAATCAATCACTAAACCTTGGCTTAAAATGTTCTGCCGTCGTGAAGTGTTTTAACTTACACGCGGTCCATTACACAATGGATTCTGATTAGAGGATCTTAACCATATTGGCGGTTTAGTCCCTAAACCAAGAATTCGCATTGGAGTTGTAACTCATAACCGGTTTCGGTCCTGGCCTGTGAGGCTTTTAGGCATTGATATCTAGCCATCCATTCGTATTCACAATGTATGCCCGGTACCTGACGTATGGGCTCACTGGCCTCTGTTGCGCAACCCTGATAATCATAGAGCTAGTTTGCCCCATTCGTTACTGTTACTGTATTGTACATCTCCAATGTATTACCCTTATCTTGGAAAGAACGGGTTCTCAACCGACGCATGGTATCTCTTACCCTAAGCGAATTCGGTGAGTTTCAGAATTTTCCATCCACTTCTCCAATAGCTTACCGCGCAAACTACTAGGTAATTCACAATGATTGACTTGCTTCTACCGACTTACTGTCGGTTGAGATTGAGCTACTACCTAGTGTGTAGTGCTCTCTCAGCTATTTACACTATTTGGGGTATATTCCATACCGATATTTGGCAGTTAGTGCCACTGTAGTCACTTACTGTTAATCATGTCTCCACCTTTGGTTTTGTACATGTATTCTTTCATTCCTGCGGCCTTGCATTACCTATGCATCGGCCATTATAGCATTATTCCTCCATAATTACCATGCTTCTGATTCCTAGCTATTCCACTCGATCATTACTGTGCAAGAGCAATACCAAAACACTCAGTCATACAGAGTGCAGAGGCGTAAACTCTTGACAGTAAATCTCTCATGCGATTGCGATAGGAATTTACACTGTGTTTTACTGAAATTCTTACCACATGATACTTGTCACCGGCTTACTGCTCGGTTTGTTTGCTATCATTTACTGTTGTGCCTCCACTGGGTTTAACTCATAACTCTGCTCACTCCCCATTTTATCATCTAACAATATTCAGGCAACAGTCGCTTATTGCGCACCGTATCCTTATTTAATATGCAACATCAACTTATACTGCATCCGCTATCATATTAGCTTCCGCCATTACACCGGGTTTATCTGGCCACTTATTTGGCTGATTTTTGAATATACTACTATATTTTTTTTGAACCTTTATGTTTCTTGTGCGTTGTTCGCTACACATTTAGCTTCACACACCTATGGTGATTGCTATCAGACTTATCATTCCTCCTGTGTACTCAACTGGTACGAGTACTTCCTTTTTGTATCATTTTATTCCAATCATCCTGGGGTAATAACTACGTGGTCCATCCTCCACATATTTCTTGAACTTGATTCACACAACTACCGCTTCTGCGGTCTCACAATATCGAGTGGTATCCCCACTCTTAATGCAGTGGTTCGCTTACCACTTTATCCACTTATACAACATAAACTTCTACAATCAATCGAATTTATATAACATATCTTGCTTATGGCTTATAAGCCTTATTTGCCTTGAGCTGGGCTCATTGTAGGCTGTCCACACACATGTACTCCTCTGTATCATATTACATGTTTAGAGGTTGTAGTGGGCTCCATGACAAGGTCGTTGCATTCCGTTTCCTTTCATGGGATGCCCCTTAGGTTTGTCAGTCCGTCTCCTGACCACTTATGTCTAAACTGGGTGTTAATTTCAACCCTTGTGTTTCTGTCATGTCATTTTGTGCAACAATTATTGATGCGAACACCCTTTAAGGATCGCTCCTGGGTGTTGCTACTGGTATATTCAGTTAGCCACGTCGTTTGCGTGCTTAACCGGTTATTATCTTCTTCTGTGAAGATCAACATTTCCTAATAGTGTATGTACTCATTCTGGGAATTTCCATCCCGTTCATTGCACATTAATGTGTCCACATTAGGCATCTGCCTTGCCATGCATAGGCTGAGTCTCCGTTCCAGCTATCATGTTTATCCCTGAGGATCCTTAAGATATATACGATGTCTTTACATAACAGTCAGTGCACTTTGCACTTCCTGACTCTTAAAACATTTCCTTGAAAGGAATTCACTAATTCCTTTAGTCTCGTTAACTTAACTGAGTTCCTTGACTTCAAGCATTCCTTGTATTTTCTAGCTCCTGTTGATTTATACTGCTGACCGTAGACGGAGTCGACTACTTCCCGTGTTTCGGACTCTACTGGTATACAATATGGGGTATCATACTGATACATTACTACTTACCCAAAACCTATAAGTAGGTCGTCAGGCCCACATGCTCCTATCGGAGTGCGGTCGTCCCACAACACAGTTGGTACACTTGTAGTGTCCGTCACACGCCTAGGTGAAGTATTCTGTTGTCAACTCCCTTATATTGTCTCGTGACATATTCATTCCTTGCTTCCCGAACTTAATCGAGGGAAAGTTTATCCACTGTTGTATCCTTATCAATTGCCCCTGGTTTCACTGGTTTACTTAAAAGAAGGTTGGAAAGAAGTGTTGGTTTGAAGAAAATCTGGTTTTGAAAAGAAAAGGGTTTGAATAAATTTGTGTTTAAAAGAAAAACTTTCATGGTTTCTCAACATCTTCTTACCTTAGCCAAGTCTAGCTTCTTGCTGACTGGTGCACTTACAATTACAGGGGTTAGGCTAACAGGCCCTTCCACTGTTATGACGTTCACACTTAACCTTATGGTACTTTACCAAGTACTTGTAGTGATTATAAATTTCCCGAACAGTCCTGTTATAGCAGCACTTGCTATGGCAAGTGCGCCATGCTAACTGGCTATCGGTTCAACACATACCGGTTGTGGTATTGTTTTTACCCATTTTGTCATCAGGGGCCTTGTTGGCCCTCACTGATCTTGCTGTCTTGATAACTACTCTTCTAGGTGATTTCTCACTGTCTTCACATAATAATCATTAACTAGGGTGTTTCCCATTCTGGGAGACCCCTTTTTCTTAGTATTGTATTCTCTTGTAGCCCATTCCACGTATTTGGGCACTACGTTGTAGTCCTCTTGCCGGTTGGTACACCGTGGGTGTGTTATTTATTAACTGTGGTCCCGTAGACACTCGTCTCGGGTTTCACTAATCCACTCCTTGCCTGTTGCACGGTTAGTGCATTGCAAGCTGGTCATTCTCGACTGCTCTGCATGTCGACCCAGGTTGCTGGAAATTCTATTCTTCTATACACAAGATTCTTCATTCTTCACTATTAAATGCGGTTAACATTGTTCAGATGGAGACCGTCTCCGGGATTCCCAGTTTTCGGGATCTACCGTATGACAGGTTCCCCGTACCCTAAAGGTATTTAATAACAGCCAGATCGGGTATTCCCGAGTATGAGAGTGGACTCCCATCTCTCTGGCGTTGTTGCCCAAGTTATAAAACAGGGATTGCGGAGGGTGGGATGGATATAGTAGGTTTCCAGTATTCACTGGTAGTTCCTTACTAGCGTATCTCTCACGCTATCACTCAACCCTTAACCCAAAGTACCTAAACCCTAACTCGGTACTTCCTAAGCTCAGTAATCCAGTCATCAGAGCGATACTCCGCTCTGATACCACTTTTTGTAACACCCCAACTACATCCATACATTTAACAACACATTGCAGCGGAAACTTAACTCATCGCAATACTTATTCCAATGGTGTTACACGCCGTTAACCACCCACGTGGCTAACAAGGCTAATACATATACATTTGTATCGGTCTGATGGACTAGTTTCCCGAGCAACTACACAAACAATCCTCATTCCATTTCCAACATTTATTATATACATACATTCTCACTGTACCGAGTATTTACAAACTACTGCACTACTGCGATAATTTTCGGTCTTACTACGCCTATCATACTCACGCCATTTAAATGGCTACCCATGTATAAACATCTGCCCCGTCCTACTCTCGAACGGCTTCCAGCTCCTTGTACCTGAAATAGAAAAGGAGAGAAAGGGTGGCCCCCAAGGGGCTCAGCACCTTTGCTGGTATGGTAATCCCGCAGCCCACATGCTACCGGGCCACGCACAACTAATTGTCGTCTTAGCATGCAGTTGATTATATTTAAATCATGCATACAAGCCATAACCATACAACACATAGCATTTCGCCTCAATGGGCTCAACCTATAACCAAAACATCCACACTTAACCAGCCATCCAATGATTCCTTAAACCCTAGAGTGGCTCTCCTCTAAACGGAGCTACTTCCTTAACGAACGACGTGTACCCATCAATCGGGTTATCCTTAAACGCCTCTTGTCACAAACTGGGATTCATTTCCATGATCCACACATTCCATATCATACAACATATCTCATTTCTCACATAATAAAACATAACAACACCTTTCTTGTTTCAACGTACATATGATGACATCGCATTCATTTAAAACATCGAATATATATATATACCATAGCATAGCAAGGGAATTTGCATAGCACCATAACCTTACATAACTCCATAAAATCGGTTCTCACAAGGAACCTTCCATCATAGTTAGTATGCCATGTGAGCCTAGGGATTTTTGCCAATCCCATGTTAAGCTCGTTACCATCCTCGTTACCGTCCGGTTATATAGAACGGTTAACTTATACCCAAGGTGTGTCGGATATAGTGATCCCAAGCACACCGAAATAACATTCGTATGCCCCTGTGGCCCGACGTGAGTCAGTAACTAGCTTTGGATAAGCTAAGGGAAGGTAGAAACCAAATTGGAATACCACCTATACATACACCAAGAGAGCCGAACCGGATAAGATAACGACTCCCGTCCATCACACGCGTGGCCGGAACAACCGGACTCCTCACCCCCCATTAGTACATATAAACTTATAAATAAGTAGTTAGGGATCCATTATGGAGCCTACCACATCCACACACCATACGGTATCATAACCGAGTTAAGCACTCAAGGGAGGTTCACACACTTGCATACAACAACAATTTCCAACTAACTCACACATAGCCGTGGTTAGCACGTTCCCAAGGTTTGGGCCGTCAACTCCGAATACCGATCACTCATGTGTTCCTAGTTTTAGTTAGCTAGGGTTTAACACATATTTGAGGTTAAATGGTATCGGAGACCAAATTCGCCACATAAATGAATTACTATAAACTCATTACATGTTTTAATCTTACAAGGTGGCAAACACTTAGAAAATCATATTGGCATACAAGCCGGTGTAATCCGGTAGGACACAGGTTGTAAGAAAACCATACCTGTCACCGGAGTCCACTTTACCACGTCCACTTACGTTCCTCGAGCAATTCTCGAACAACTGATAACATTACATGTATTTTTAATTAACATCGGGGTAACATGATTGTTTAAAGTCTAATGCTTATAACTTTTCCCCCGTTAACTTAGTTGGATAACTTCACATTTTTAACATGTTTTACTCACACATTCTTATACAACTTTTAACCCACTTTATTGTCATTAAAACTCACTTAACATGTCCTTAACATCCTTATAACATCATTACCTTCCAATCCCCATCATCACATATCATTTCATAATCTTAAACCATGTTTTTGGTCCGACCGACCCACCGTCCGACCCACAACTGGGTCGGTCCATTACAGAACCCTTTTACTTCCTTACAAACATGCCCGTCCGACCCACGTCCGACTCACTCGACTGGGTCGGTCCATCCCCGAACATTTTCCTCCTTTGAAATCTGTCCGACCGACCCATGTCCGACCCACCCTTTTGGGTCGGACCATCACCGAACACTTACCCAACATCTAACAGAGGCTCGACCGACCCAAAACTGGGTCGGACCCCTGGGTCGGTCGCCTTCTAAACTTACCCAAACTTTGCCAAATCTTCACCAAATTTCTCCTAAGGCCTCTTAATGTGTTCTAACATCATTTGGCACTTCAAACACACCCTTAAGATATTCTTAAACACTCACAAAACTATTTTTTTCTAATTCCTTAAACCTTTACTTATATCTCAACAAAATTCCTAACACTAGGAATGTTTTCTCCTTAAGATCTCTAGGTGGTATTTCACCTATAATGACCACTATACCAAGGTGTTTCCTCTACACCTTAACATCATCTCTCAACTTCTTTTCTTACTAACTAAATCTCCTTTTCACAACTTCTTAAAACTCCTTACTCAAAACCTTACCTAAACCTCATTTATTCCTTGAATATCAACATTACCTAAACCTTAAACAACTCCTCCAAGACTTAAATACAACTTAAGAACACCCATAGATTTCTAAAACTTCCAAGATAATGCCTAAATCCTTGCATCACTCTTAATCACTTTAATACATGTTTCCCTCTCAAGTAACATTCATTCACCTTTAATCCTTCCTAGTTCACCAAAACTCACTTACAACACTTAGAACTTCTTACACATTTCCCAAATTTGGCCATAGCTTCTCTAGTATATACCCACATCCAAACACTTAGGTTTTTACCTTAATTCATTCAAGAACACCTAAAATCCATCAACACACTTTATACACAAACTTCACACATTAAGCACTACATCACAATATAGTGCATAACTTAAATTGCTTGGCACTTAGGCCCTTAAATAACATGGCTCTTAGGCCCTTAAATTGCATAATCCTTAAACACTGAATTTCCCACATAAATAATGCCTTTGACCTGCAAATACATACACCAATAAATATGTTCTTTTACTAGTCTCCTTGAGAACACTTTACTAGGTCATTCACCATTTGCTCTTTAGGTAGTTTTAACAAGCATTATAAGCTTATTTCTCCTAAGGCATTAAACCACATTGAGATAGCTTGTTTACCTCTTTTCCTCACAAATTTCTTTCTTGTTTCCTTATAAACCGGTAAGGCATTTCCTTCCTTGTCAACAACTAAACAATATACCAACATTATAATGAGTATATAAGCTTTAAGCTTCATCTCATTGTAAACCCTAGTTACATATATTGTTTTAACACATCAAGGTAATTGTTTTACCTTTGAATGGAAAGAGAGCTTGAATGAGTATCAAGAGAGGACTCCTCCTAGCCCTTGGAAGATTTAAATGAAGCTAAAACAAGACAGAAGACACCATTACAAGGTGCATTTTCGGTCAACACCAAAAGTGAAGGAAATGAAGTTTTCTTTGGTTTTTCCTTACCTTGAAGCAAAGGTGATCAACAAGGCATAAAAATATTAGCTCAAGCTCCTTCCATGGAAGTTCTCCTTGGCACCGAAATGGTGGTTTTGATGATTTGAAAAGATAGGAATGAAGAGCTTGCTCCAACTAAGAAACGGTAGTCTCGGAATTAAATTCGGAGCATGGAGTCATAAGTTACAAGTGAAGAAGGGTGAAGATTGACATGGTTCTGTTTGGAACCGTTGGAGAGAGGAGGAAGAAGATGGCCAACGTGGGAAATGAGAGGAAAGAAGAGAATGAAGAGATAAGTTTGCTTTTGTTAAGATATTTATCCTTATAAAGCAAATAGTATACTAATTAGTCATTCTTTCTTTTCTTAGTAAACTAACAAGGGTGGTGAGTCACAACACCATAAAAACCGGCCCCAAATAGTACCTAGGGGTACTTTAGACTTTATTATTCAATTGTCTCACTTATAACATTATATGTTACAAACTAGTTATAAAAATCACTATTCACCAAAAACAAGGCACATAGAAGTGAAATTTTTGATTTCCCATTGATATATCCACCCAAATGTGATACTATATAGTACACATGTTAATTAAAGAGTAATGATGGACATTTAGCCATTCAAAACTCATTTACAAGACAATTTTTCAAAAACGTGCTTTAAGACTTCTTAAAGCACATTTTGTGTTTTAACTTGTTTTCAAGCTTGGTTTCCTTTGGTAATTGATTTAATATGTTCATTAACATATAAATAAGGCATAGGTATGACCATTAGGTCTTATACACATTTATCCCAAGCTTAGAGCACATTTTAGCCCATATTGACCTTAAGGTATTTATTTGTGTTTTGTTTGGTTTCATTGTCTACCAAAGTTTCCTAAGGACTTAATTAGCCTTATAAAGTCATAATTAAACATTATCAAGTCTTGGTAGGCTCTTTGGGTCCTAGCCAAGTTCACTCCAAGCTTAGAGCATGTTTTTGCTCAAACCGTGTCTTAGTGTTTTATTGTGTTTTACCATGGTTTAAATGATTCATTTATGTTTGCTAGGGAGTAACTCCCACTTGGTTCAGACCTAGTCTATACATACAACATATATTAAGTAATCAGACTCATGGTATAAACTCATTCACATCACAGCACTAAACGCGGTGCACATCCAATTCATCAATCAAAAGTACTCAGCGGTACTATATACATTCAACCAGGTGCACCAGGCACATACATACATAAAGTGTATCAACATCCAAACATCCACACAACATGTATGACGCAGCATACCAACAAAACAAACACAAAACAAGACCTAATGCACAACATGTGCGCAAGCCAAGTGGTGTCTACCCCCCTTAAAAAGGGTTTGACCACGAACCCGTATAAGTATCACAGCTACTACTCGAAGAGTGCTGGGTACTTCGCTCTCATGGAGTCCTCTAACTCCCATGTAGCCTCCTCCACCTCATGGTTCGACCAGAGAACCTTGACCATGCTAACGGTCTTGTTCCTAGTCTGCCTCGTCTTCGTATCGAGAATGCGGAGTGGTACTTCCTCATATCGTAGAGCGGGGTCCAACTCTAAAGTCTCTGGCTGCAAAACGTGCGATGGATGGGGCACATACCTCTTCAACTGTGAAACGTGAAAGACGTCGTGCACCCTCCCGAGCTCTGCTGGTAAATCCAGTCTGTAGGCTAACGGGCCCACTCGCTCCCTAATCGCATAAGGTCCAACATACTTTGGGCTCAACTTGCCCTTCTGCCCAAACCGGAATATCCCCTTCATGGGTGACACTCTAAGGAATACCATATCATCGGTGGTGAACTCAATGTCCCTCCTCTTGGTGTCTGCATTTGCTTTCTGCCGGTCTTGAGCTGCTCTCATATTCTTGCGAATCTGTAGGACATCCTCCTTAATCTGCTCTAGGTACTCTGGTCCTAGAAGCGTAGTCTCGCTGGCCTCATCCCAGCATAAAGGAGTCCTACACGGCCTACCATAAAGTGCCTGAAATGGTGGCATCTGTATCGAGGAGTGGTAGCTGTTGTTGTAGGCGAACTCTATCAGATGTAGTCGTTCTAACCAACTCCCCTGAAAATCTAAGGCACATGCTCTCAGCATGTCCTCCAGTGTCTGGATGGTCCTCTCACTCTGACCGTCGGTCTGTGGGTGGAACGCCGTACTAAGCTTCAACTTTGTACCCAAGGCTTCCTGAACCTGTCCCCAGAATCTGGACAAAAATCGAGGGTCCCTATCAGAAACAATAGTCTTTGGCACACCATGGTGCCGGATCACCTCCTTCTGGAACAAATCCGCTAACTTCGGAACGTTCCAGGTATCCTTCATAGCAACAAATTTTGCCACCTTCGTCAGACGGTCCACAATGACCCAAATCGTGTTCAGTCCTCCCTTAGTCGGTGGGAGACCGACAACGAAATCCATCGAAATGTCCTCGAACTTCCAACAAGGAATAGGCATAGACTGCACTAAACCTCCGGGTCTCCTATGCTCAAACTTAACCTTCTGACAGGTCAAGCATCTAGCCACATACTCAGCTACATCCTTCTTCATCCCGCTCCACCAGAAATGAGCCTTCAAATCCTTATACATCTTTGACGAACCAGGGTGGACGGATAAGGACGAGCAATGAGCCTCCTGGAGTATCTTCTCCTTCAGATCAGGAGACGACTCCGGAATACACAAACGGCCCTTCAGTCGAATCATGCCATCATCGCACAGTTCGAAGTCATATTTTAGCCTCTCAAAACAACCATCTATCATTTTCTGCCTGATACTCTGCATATAGTGATCACTCTCCTGTGCAGCTCGTATCTCATCAATCATACTGCTGTTTGCTAATAAAGTGAACAATGAATGAGCTCTGCGGCTCAGGGCATCAGCTACCACATTCGCCTTGCCCTCTTTGTACCTCAGGTCTATATCGTAGTCCTTCAAGAACTCGACCCATCTTCTCTGTCGCATGTTCAGCTCCTTCTGCGAGAAGAGATGCTGTAGACTCTTGTGATCAGAGTAGATAGTGACTGTCACACCATACAAATAATGTCGCCAGATCTTCAAAGCGAAGACTACTGCGCCTAACTCAAGGTCATGTGTGGGGTAATTCACCTCATGCTTCTTCAGCTGTCGGGATGCGTAAGCAACTACCTTCCCGTGCTGCATAAGCACACAGCCTAGACCGGTTCCAGAGGCATCACAGTATACCTCGAACCCATCAGTGCCCTCAGGGATAGTAAGAACGGGCGCTGATGTCAGGAGATCCTTCAGCGTCTGAAAGGACTGCTCACACTCTGCAGACCATAAGAACTGGGATTCCTTCTTCATTAGATTAGTCATTGGTTTGGCTTCCTTGGAGAAGTCCTTCACAAATCTTCGATAATACCCTGCCAAACCCAGAAAGCTACGGACGTCTGTGACTGTCTTCGGCCTTGGCCAACTCTTCACTGCCTCAATCTTAGCAGGATCTACAGATATGCCGCTAGCTGATATAATGTGTCCTAGAAATGACACGCTGTCTAACCAGAACTCACACTTAGAGAGTTTGGCATACAGCTGGTTCACTCTCATAATATTCAACACCTGTCTCAAATGGAACTCATGATCTTCCTTGGTTTTTGAATAGATCAGAATATCGTCGATGAAGACTACAACTGAACTATCAAGATGCTCTCTAAAAAGTCGGTTCATCAAGTCCATGAATATGGCTGGCGCATTCGTCAGTCCGAATGGCATAACGGTGAACTCATAGTGTCCATACCGTGTCCTGAAAGCTGTCTTCTCAATGTCACCCTCTGCAATCCTAATCTGATGGTAGCCAGATCTGAGGTCTATCTTCGAGAACACACTGGCTCCTCTCAGCTGATCAAACAAATCATCTATCCGTGGTAATGGGTACTTGTTCTTGACTGTAACCGCATTAAGCTCGCGGTAGTCGATGCAGAGTCGCATACTGCCGTCCTTCTTCTTGACGAACAGCACTGGAGCACCCCAAGGAGAAACACTAGGTCGAATGAATCCCTTGTCGAGGAGGTCCTCCAGTTGTAACTTCAGCTCCCTCATCTCAGCCGGTGCCATACGGTAGGGTGCCTTAGCAATGGGGCCCGTACCTGGCAACAAATCGACGGCGAACTCAACCTCGCGCACAGGTGGCATGCCTGGCAGCTCATCAGGAAATAGGTCGGGAAAATCTACCACGACTGGAATGTCTACGTCCGTCACGTCGCTCTGTCTCGTGTCCTGTACATAACAGAGGAAGGCTTGTCGGCCCTTCCTAACATCCTTCATTAGGGACAATGCTGACACGATCTTGACAGTCGGCTCTCTCCTCACACTGCGGTATGACACTGTCCTGCCGCTCGGCCCCTTCAGTAATAGTCGATGCTCTGCACAATGAAGGCGGCCCCTATGTTTCTGTAGCCAATCCATGCCCACTATGATGTCAAAACCCAAGTTTCTGAACTCGATCAGGTCAATGGGAAAGGTCTCAGTCATAATGCTGATCTCTAACCCTGTATACTGTCTGGTGCAACCTACTTTCTCCTTCGAAGGAAGGGTGACTGCAAAGTCTGAAAGCTGTTCGGGGGTAGCCCCCAGCTTCTTAGCAAATGCCGAGGAAATAAAAGAATGCGAAGCCCCTGAGTCGAACAATACGGTAGCACTAACGCCATCAACAGGAAAGGTACCTGAGATTACCTCTCGTATTAGCATCGAGTCCCAATAAATCACTAATTTACTGTTGTTTGTAATTGTCATACCTGTGATGACATTACCAGACTCCTTGGCTTGCGCCATGTCTAGGATGCAGATGGTACCCTCCTTACCATTACTATAGCCTGAAGTTATGAATTATCGGTATCAACAAAACTGAACACATATACTTGAAGGTAGAAAACTCTTATTTCATTCATTCCAACTGTATTATACAAGGTTACACACTTAACTACTACTATTACATCAATACTGTCTGAAAGTCAAATTTAAACGGCCGGGTCGGATGTGGGTATCGTTCACTAAAGTGGGTGGTGCGGTATTGAGCTTAATGCTCTTAATACCATGATATACAAGCCTCGACTCTCCACCAAATACTAATACATCTCCAGACTTGAGGATGATCTTGCTTGCTAGATCCATCCTCTTCTGGTCTCCATAGATAAACTCAGCATCATCGCCGATGGAAAATGATACAACTGGTATTCCTCTGGTGATGGACTCGGTCGTCTCATCACGGTCCTGGTGCATTCCAAGCTTCCCTCCCTGTTCATAGTAATTGATGATGCAAACGTCAGGTGTCATGTCGGGTAATGGATAAACCTCACAGTCTTGAGCAATATCCATTGCGTTTCTCACCAAGGTAAGGAAACTCTCAGGTATACTAGGTATAGATACGTCACCTACCATCCTCACCTCTCGATAAACCCTAGCTTGTGGATCCCAATCTTTTCCTAAGCACATCATGTGCAGTTTCATTCTAGAACCACTAGTAAATACAGGGGTATAAAAACCTCCTATGCCCGTACCCAAAGCTCTACACTCATTCACTATGGTGATTTGCTCATCTAGGGTTAGGAACTCTCTGAGAAGTATCATGCCCGGTCTGACTACATGACACAACTCACTAGGGTACTCCCGTCTTTCTTCCACGGGTCTAGGTGATCTCTGTCTTGTAAGTGTGGGATAGCAGATATCGAAGTCTCCTAAGAGGTAAAAGGTTTCCTAGGTAAGTTGTTTATCTAAAACGGTAATTTAAACACTCATTCATGCCAAGGTAAAACGTTTAACACTTAGTCATGCTTTCATACAATGGTTAAGGTTTCAAATGCTAACCTTCACCGCGCTGGGTACTAGTGCCAGCGCCTGAAGCTCCCGCTGCATTCAGCATACGGTTGCCCGGCGGGTTCCTCTGGCCCTGGTTCTGCTGCTGCGGCTGCTGCTGCTGCTGCCCTCTCTGGGCTTGGGGCGCCGGCCCCCTCTGGCCACCTCGGGCTCCACCTCCTCCAGTAGGTGCGCCCTGAGTCCCCTTCGGTGGGCGGTACGCTCGGCTATCTGGATTATTAAAGCACTCGAACGACCTGTGGCCCTTCTTTCCACAGTGGTGGCAGTCCACCGCTTGCCCGGTGCAGTCGACACCCGGGTGGTCTTTACCACAGCGCTTGCAGTGAAAGTGGCGCTGGGGTGCAGAACCTATTATCATGTCACACTCAGGTTAGTACAAGGATGGTAATGGGTAGTGTAGTACACAATTTATTCACAAGGTTAGATCGCTTACCCTTAGGGGGTACAGATCTAAGAGGCTGCACATCGTAGGTAGGCCCGGTCAGCAACGGGACCTTGTCTTTACCCTTTTGGCTGGCCTGCTCCTTCTTCTTCTCCCTCCAGGAGAACTTCTTCTTCCTGTGATCGTCAAAGTGTCAGGATTAGCAGGTATAAAAGCAGGCAGTAAGTAAGTAATTTAAATGGATTAAATAACTTAAGGTGGTTCTTACTTCCAGCCCTTACTGCCTCCGCCTCCAGCCTCAGTCTCTGCCTCTTTCTCTGGGGCCTTACGCTTCTGCCCCTGGCCGTCCTCCCGGCTGTTCACCATCATCTCAGTCCGAGAAGCAGCGTCATAACACTCCTGAAACAATCATAAGTTCCCAACTTGTAACAAATCAACTGAGTTATAAGGTACAAACTGTCAATTAGTTTTACCTGAACCGTAGGGTACAAGGTAGCACCCATGGCGGCCTTAATAGCATATCTCAACCCGCCTCTAAACTTCTCTACTTTCACAGCATCAGAATAAACAACTCCTGGGACGAAGTCCAAGAGCCCAATAAACAAGGTAGTACTGATCTACTGTCATATACCCTGCCTCAGGGCTCAAACTCCTCCCTCTTCCTCTGCTTCAGATGAGCAGGATAGTACTTCTCTCTCAACAATTCCACGAAACCAGTCCACCCAAAACCCTCTATAGCAAGATAATGTGCCTTCACGGACCTCCACCACGTGCTGGCAGCGTCCTTCAGGTGAAAGGCTGCTATATCAACTCGGTGCTCAGCAGGCACATGTATGGCATCAACCCTTCGTGCTCAACGATATCTCTCGAGGACAGTGGGGTCAGCAACTCCATCATAGGTAGGTACTCGCGTGTCAGCTACGCTCTTCAGCCAATTCGGCTCTCTAGGTGCGGGTACGGGTGGGACTACCGGTGGTGCAGGTGGTGCTCCTATGGATACCTCCCATCTGGGCTAGCTGAGCGAAGACGGCAGCTACCGTCTCAGCCACGCCCGCGGCTGGGGCCTCCGGAGGACCTGCTCCAGGCCCGCCGCCTCTTCCACCCCCCTCCTCTGCCTGCTGATCGCCTCCCGGAAGACATCTGAAGAATTCAATCAAGGTCAGCTCTTGGTATAAATACTGTACTTTCACCATAACTAACTCAAATCATTTACACTATCTCTTGGTACTGGTGTGTGAATAACCTAGGCTCACGGTACTTAAACTACTATCTCTTGTAATCAGAGCGGTACTCCGCTCTGATACCACTTTTGTAACACCCCTACTAATTCGGTCCTAATAATCCTATAGAAGTCGCACAATAATATCTCGCAGCGGTAAAAATAAACTATCGCCCTAATGGTGTCACTGTTATCACACGCCCATACGGGTGATAACGATTTACCTGATAATCAACTTGCGAAACTGTATTCCCGTAGTGACTGTGAGCCTCGATTTTTAAACCCTATCCATGTTGATTAAAGTTGATTAGGATCTAACCGGGTTTTTAGGTCCACTTTAGTCTAAGATTAATAACTATGTCATATCCATAATTATTAAAACCTAAGCTAGCTCACTGGAACCTATTATGATCGCCACCTAATTTTAACCTAGATCAAATTAGGAAAGGAGAGTTCGGGTTCGGGGCTCGATATTCGACTTAATTAGGTTCAATTACTTTCATTACCCCTCCTAGGTCGTTTTTCCTCTACTTGGTTTAATTACGGCTTTTTACAAAGTTGCTTTTTAACCTAAGTGCGCGCTTCTGTTTTTTTATGTTTTTTAGCATTTTTTGACAGAAAATTAAAGTGGAAATTAAAATTACCTAAACTAGGGTTTCGGGGGCAGAATTAGGTCAGATTTTGTTTCCGTCCGTGGCCACGGACCTAATGTCCGAGACACGGACCGTAGTTAACCTATATGAAAATAAAAGTCGAATTAAACAGAAAACAGAAAGTTGTAAAGTCCGGGGCCACGGACAGGCCGTCCGTGGGCCCGGACATTATTAGAAAAACCTAAATTTTTAAAATTTAAAAATCTCGCCGCCGTCCGTGGGCGTCCGGGCTACGGACAAGGAGTCCGGGACCCCGGACATGACGTTCGTGGGTGCGGACCGCCCTCGGACGGCGGTTAAGGCTGTTCCCGAAGGTGTTTTTGACTCAAATTTTATGGGTGTGTAGCCTGAAAGATGTACAAGACGTTAGTGATTTAAAGTTTTCAATTTGAGTTCGAATTAACCACGAAACTTAGTAAACAAGTTATTGGACATAAGCTTAAACAAACAGCAATACAGAAGCGTACGAAGGTTAGTTTGAGCCCAAAATTTGATAGAGAGTTAATAAGGTCGTGGGGAATTAGAAAAATAGAGTTGCAACCTGTTTTACCTTCGAATTCAAGGTGATTCTTTACACCGGGATTCGTTGAGTGCTTCGTTGATGGCAGACCCGAAAGGATTTCGAACCAAGCTTCTGGTTGTTGGTTTTCTTGCTGTTCTTCACATTTTGGTGGTGTTTTTGTGGGGTTTTGATGACTATTGATGCTTTGGGGATTGGAAAACGTGTTTAGATGGTGATTTCGGGGATTTTCGGTATGATTTGGGTGGCCGGGTGTTGGAAAACGTGAGAGAGAGTGAGGAGGCTGTGTTTTCTGATTCTCTAGGGTTCTTTTAGCATATGAGGTTCTGATTTTTCCCAAAAACCTATCCCCTTATATAGACTTTCTTAAAGATAAAGAAAATCTAGTAAAAGTAAGATTTTTCGATATTTTAGTTAAGTGACTTCCCAAAGGAATTTTGCTGTGAAATTTTAACCACGTGTCAAGGATGGATATTATGATTTTCTGAGGTGGAACCGAATTTTTTAAATGTTGGAATATTTTTAAATTGAATTTCTCGTCAGATTCAGACAGAAATTGCTAGAAAATTATTGGAAATTTTAAAAATCAAAATTCCAACGCCATTATGCTTAAAATGTCATCCTCTATCATGGGTTAAAATATCAAAGCGTTTCAAGCTGATTTGGGCATCCTTTGGAGG
Source organism: Limonium bicolor (assembly GCA_023374045.1). Classification (NCBI taxonomy): domain Eukaryota; kingdom Viridiplantae; phylum Streptophyta; class Magnoliopsida; order Caryophyllales; family Plumbaginaceae; genus Limonium; species Limonium bicolor. The sequence continues at coordinate 455,593,128 of CM041776.1, read as the reverse complement.
AGAGAGAAAGCTTACAAGAGGTCTTAGGAGCCTTTAAAGATTACCAAAACGCCCCTGAAAGTGACGAAGCTGCTCCCCATTGCCATGGAACGTGCCGATCGGGCCGGGATCCCTCACCGCTTGATAGTACCTCGTAGACCCTAACCAGGGGGTCAAAATTTTGGGTATAACAGATTGCCCCCCGTCAACTAGACTTTGTAATGAAAGTGAGAAGGCTAGTTGATGCCTGATGATACCCCAAAATTTCAAATGTTTCCAAGACCTTGCATGTTATCAGAAAACTGATAAGTTGTGTCGAGCTATTCTAAGGCGCTGACTACCTGCAATGAATGAGATGCTGTCAAGTGGTTCTAAGGCGTTGACTACCTATGACGAATAAGATGATGTCAAGCGACTCTAAGGCGTTGACTACTTATAATGAATGCGATGATGTCAAGCGATTCTAAGGCGTTGACTACCTATAATGAATGTGATGATGTCAGCGATTCTAAGGCGTTGACTACCTATAATGAATGTGATGATGTCAAGCGATTCTAAGGCGTTGACTACCTATAATGAATGTGATGATGTCAAGCGATTCTAAGGCGTTGACTACCTATAATGATGATAGCTAGGTGGCATGCAAATGCAAAAACGTTGGAATGGTAATGATGCTAATGATGCTGATGATGTTGATGATGCTGATGATAATGCTGATGATAATGCTGATGATTCGGATGCTTGGGGACCGAAACCCGTGCCAATGCTCCTGGCTGGACCCAATGTGGACTTATTGCATCGCCCCCAAGCCGGTGTGCAGGATAACTCCTGGTAAAAACCTTGGGGACTTATTGCCATCGCCCACCATTCGTTGATCCCGAAATAAGTTTACATCGCAAAAGGAGGATTTATTGCCATCACCTCGCCAACTTTTCTGTCGCCAGGTCTTGTGACGCGCCTGGATGATGCAACTAGGTCTTATGACGAGCCTATTTGAAGTGATGAATGCAATGGTTTGATGAAGTGGGTAAGCTAAAGGGTAACGCTAGGTCTTACTACGAGCCTAAGGGAATGCAACTAGGTCTTATAACGAGCCTAAAGGATGGATCTAGTCTTATGACGAGCCTGAGGGTTGGAACTAGGTCTTACTACGAGCCTAAGGATGGATCTAGGTCTTATGACGAGCCTAAGGATGGATCTAGGTCTTATGACGAGCCTAAGGATGGATCTAGGTCTTATGACGAGCCTAAGGGTTGGAACTAGGTCTTACTACGAGCCTAAGGATGGATCTAGGTCTTATGACGAGCCTAAGGGTTGGAACTAGGTCTTACTACGAGCCTAAGGATGGATCTAGGTCTTATGACGAGCCTAAGGGTTGGAACTAGGTCTTACTACGAGCCTAAGGATGGATCTAGGTCTTATGACGAGCCTAAGGGTTGGAACTAGTCTTACTACGAGGCTAAGATGGATCTAGGTTTATGACGAGCCTAAGGAGGATCTAGGTCTTATGACGAGCCTAAAGGTTGTTCTAAGCGAAAGTGAGTAAAATGTATGATGGGTCTAAATGGATGTAGAAGGATTAGGTTTATGTCAAATCTGGAGATGGTGGGGCTCATGATGGGCCTATGAATGTTTGAGTGTGAAGATAGGGCTTAGGACGGGCCTGAGGAATTTCGATGTGGAGGTAGGGCTTAGGACGGGCCTGAAGGTGTTATTGTTGCAATTGTTGGGACCAACAATTGCCCCCAGTATTTTTCCTTAAGGCAATCTGAGTTCTTTGGAATCTTTGGCAATCGATCGGAACGATCGATTGCCCCCAGTATTTTCTTTGATTAATTGTGCAAAACAAGTCTCATTCTCATAGGTCAAGTTATCTTGTTGTGCTCTCTATCCTACGCTCGACTGTTTGGTGCTTGCACTCGTTTCTCACTTACGGTCCAACTTCTCAACCATTGAATTTGACATTTGCTAAATTTACGCGTTCAACCTGTTACTTTCACGTGATTAGATATACAGCTACTAAGTCGGAAGTCTTTTGAGCTTATAACGTGGCTATGGGGTGTGATGAATGACAACAGGATAATGAAGGAATGTTTAGGATATATGGAGCTATAAGGGTGACCAAAGCTGCAACTTGCACCTCCTCTCGGACTTTCTTCTTTGTGTTGAAGTCATTTGGCTACTTCGTGATGACTTCGCTTGTGAGCTTGGAACTTGGGACTTTTGAATTGTTCCTTGCATCTTCTCTCTTTCTTCTGATTTTGGATCACTTCGAGGCTTTCCAGATTTGCCTTTCTTTGAATCTCTTTTACCTCGGGGTTCTTGTGTTTCCCGGTTTTGATCTTTGAGAGCTGTTTTTTTGATGTTAGCTCATTTGGATCCTGTGTCACTTTGGGACCATTTGCGGATCGTTTCGTCATGCTGGTAGCGGTTCTGCTTCCTTGGACTTGTGAAGTTGCCGTCCAAAAGTCGGGCTCCTTGCTTCCTTTGGTCACCGGGTCGGTTATCCATCATTGGCTAGCTTGTTTGTGGAGCTTGTAACATTGTGAAAGAGGTCATATATGAAAAGCTCAGCGGGGGTGCCTAGGGTTTAATGTCTGGGTTCACGGGCTTTTGGCTGTGTGGTGCTGTACCTAGGTGCTTCGTCATCCCTGGTAGTTGTGTATCTGTTCTTTGTTACTTTTCATAGGTTTAAGCGTAAATTTACAAATTATCTCCTTCGGTCGGAGTCACGCCGTTTACCTCACCTTTGAATGTGACCTCTCTGGAGCCGTGTAAAAATGACACGCTCTTTCGCTCTTGGTTTTACTACTCAAGGCACTCTCGCGAAGTGTACACTCGGAGACTTGCTTGCACATTTAAACAAAAGAAATAAACATTATCATTCCTTAACTCAGATTGCCCCCAATATTGCTGTGGGGTGTATTTGACGAACCTTAGAATGCCCAAGTTATTTATGGAGGGTGATTGCATGTGTGGTGGTAAACAATGATGGTGAGTGGTGATGAGATATTCCAGTGAAGGGGTGTTGGGTGATCTGGCAGCAACAAATTTTGGCTTTGTGTATTTAGTGAAATGTTAAGAAAGCGCATGGGACGTATATGATGAAGGTGGTGTTCGCATGAGGAAGTGATTGTCGAATGATTCAGCAATTTTTGGTTTAAGCTTTGGTGAAGTGATGGAGAGAGAAAGTGATAGGACACATGGGTGAAATGACTTGTTTTTTTTTACCTTGTGTTGACGGCAAAGATGCATAACTAACTTGTGATAGTGGACAACGATTTCCTACATGCAAGAGTTTTCTCGAATAACATGAAATGAAACATGCAACAAGTATCAAAGCACAAAGTCACCAAAAGAAAACTCATGTCTGACAATACAAACGAAAAAGGACATGAAACATCTAGAGAAAATTCAAAGTCCTAAAACTACTCCTGCCCTGGAGGAGGTGGACGTGGGAAGACTGAATACATGTGAGCCATGAAAGTATCCATGCGACCCTCCATGCGCACCTGTCTACGCTCCATGCGACCCTGGGTGATGTGGAGAGACTGGATATCCCTCTGCAAGCTCTCAAGTGTGGCTGGCTGTGGTGGCGGAGCGGGTAAGGCGTAGTAGGAGGAAAGCGGTATAGGGTACTCGGTGCCCATGTAGCTCGACCCCTCACCCTGGTAGGCATAACCTCCTGACGGTCTTCGTGATGTGGGACGTCCTCGGGCTCTGGTGCCTGCTGTCTCTGCCTGGGCCGGACTGGTCTCTGAGAAAAGACTCTGGCCTGCTGTGGGAAAGCCCAACCCTGATCGGCTGAGTAGCCAAGGGACCTCAGCATGTCCATGGTGTAGGTATATAGAGGCTCCCAATCGTCATCCCCCATCGGAACCTGTGCACACTCGCATAGCCACTGAATGAAACTCGGGTAAACTAAGGCATGGCGACCGGCCCGGGCTGCCACCATCAGGTGGTCTCTCATCAAAACCGACAACGGGATCAAGCCCTCCTCTGAGTCAGGTGGATGCTGAATGTACCTCATAAGGAAGCAGTAGCGAGTGGAGACGTCATTACGCGCTTTTGGTAACACGTTACGGGACAAGACCTCCAATAACACCCTGTCAAGCAGTGGGTAAAGCGGAGGGGAGGATCACCTGCTTCCTTGGCTGATCCCTCGTGGAAGAACGAACACGCTCCGACAGGGTAGAGTGCTGCAGATAGTACTGGCGTGCCTCGCCCTCCAGGACTGCAATCGTCTCTAGTCCCCTGTGCTCAGGGTCACTAGGATGCAAGCCGTAAAAATGCACAAAATCATCTAGGCCCACAGTAATGGGCTGGCCACGTACATAGGATACCACCGCCCCAGTATCGTCCTGGTCCAAATTAGCATAGAACTCTATGACTAACTCCCTAACGTAGCTCCTCGGGCAAGTAAGCAACCCCACCCAGTCAAGGTGCTGAAGCAGGTGATCGAGGTCGAAAGTGGCGACCACGTCATCGCTGAAGAGACGCTCCTGCTGAATGGAAATGTCCTGATTCTCATAAAACCAGCGCTCCTGCTGAGCTCCTCTGAAGCGGGTATGGTCATAGGTAGGGGATGCCTCTCTGCGGCGCCTGCGACGTGGCTGAGAGCCTGGTGCTCCAGCCCCAGCTACCCCACGGGAACTCCTACGACCCTCCATGGTATGCCCAAATACAATGGTGGAAGAATGTTTTGGATTGGGAGCTGAGAGCTGCACGAATCTGGCCTTCGAAAGTGCGCCCCGGACTCGGTTTTGGACTCCAGTTTCTGCCCCTGTAAGCGCTCGAAATGAGGATATCTTGGTATGGAAATGTTCAGAATTGAAAGAGGAATGTTTTGTGAGCAAAATGGCGGTGGAATGGTGTGATTTGGTCAAGAAACGAGTGAGATATGGAAGAGAGAAGTTGAGGGTTTGAGAATGAAGTTGCTGGAACGAAAATGTCCAAATTTGGGCGAAATCCCGATTTGAATCGGGTTGGGAAGACTACTAAACGAAACGGCGTCGCTTGGAGGTCCAGTGGGCGCGTCTGAGTCAACGTCCGGGGCCACGGACGGCGAGTCCGGGGTCACGGACGCCCCTTTTTTTTCCCTCCTTTTTTCGAGAATTGATTGATTAAATTAAAAGAGGATTAAATAAAACAAAATATTCTTTTTATTCATCTCGAAGTTAGAAGAAGTACAAATTATAGAGTTCTAGGAAAACAGGAAATGCCTAGGATTAAATATCTAAAACGCAAGCTTCCTCTTGACAATCCTTGGCTCGGCTACCCCCTCCTTCTTTCGTTTGAATGCATCTACCTCCTCCTTTCGACCGTATAGCCATTTCCGATAACTTGCTGAGAGTTCCAAGTCTTCAAGTGCTAAGGGCTTCACCACCTGAACTTCTCCTTCGAGTCGATCCATCATGATCGTATGAAGAGCCTCATGATCGTATGCTTTCCTTGGTGCTTCATATAACAAACCCTTGGGTCGGTTCTGGGCTCGCCCAATCTGACGGCTGGAACGCCACGGGTGGATGACATAAAAGCTCTCAAAACCGGGTAACGAGATCCCCCCATAGTAACCTCCACACATTCGAACTCCTTCAATTTTCCAAGCTGAGACCGTCCATCGGACTTGATGTCCCTGCCGTATGGAGTTCAAAAGGGCCGGCCATCCATCAACCGGCTCCTCGGGGGCCCGCCTTCTAGGGAGATGCTGGATCGTGAACGTTTGGTTATACTCAGGAATCAGCTTAAGCCGCTCGAGAAGCCAGACTTGTAGAAGATAAATGCTCCCTTCGAAGAAGTAAGGGGTATCCTTTGACTTAGGCCATGAATCCAGACTCTGAATAATCTGCGCGACTATCAATGGTCCCAAGGCGAAACCAGCTCGAACCTGTAGAAGCAAAGGGAAAACTTTTCGGTGTATAGCCATGTATGGGGTTCTGAAAAGGTAGATTGCCAGCAATGCGAGATCGAGAAAGTTCCTCTTATGCTCTAAAGAAGTCTCAGAGGTAACAAAGTCTGAAAGAGTTTCCACCGGCAATCCCTCGGGCCCTACCGATCCTAGCAACTGGGTCGGACTTAGCCCAAGTAAATGGGAATGGGCCTCGACCGGTGAGGGTGTCAAGTTCGGTACTACTGGGCTAGCTAGGGTATTGGCCCCTAGAAGCGCGTCAAATTCCTCAGGCAGTAAAGTCAGCTCATTATCCCCAAACTTGAAAAGATGTTCAACCGGGTCCCAATGGTTAATAGCCGCTCTCGGGAAATCTTCGTGCAATCGTGTCTGGGATAAATATGCCAGAGTGTGAAGGATAGACAACTTGTTAACCTTCTTTGACCAGTTGAACACGTCTTTCATAGTTCTGTCACAGGACTTGTCGAATTCGAAGCAGTGGGCCATGGGCTTTTTTCCTGTTTTTTCCAAGAAAAGAAAACATACACAAGGTATCAATTAGCGCCCAACCTTGCTTATGGGCCTCAAACAACTGGGACTTCGAACTGGGTTGGGCCAACTGTGGGGGTAATTCCCTATCCGTTCTAAGCCTGGTCATGAGCCCATCACAAGAGCAAACAAGGTTCCACACAAATTCAAAATGCCCTCACCTGACGACCTTGATTAATGGGTATGGATCAATCCGGAGAGGTGCTTGGGGCGCTAGCCCAGGTCACCACAAAGGAATAGGGCTTGCACGCTATCCTCTTTGGGCTTCCCCACTTTTTTCACATCACCTGAAGGTGTGCGTCTACGGTCGGGTCTTTGACTGACCAAACAATGGGCTAGGTAAGGGTACTGCCAGGAAAATGCTTGGGGCTAAGGCCCAGGTATTAAGGGGGTGTGGTTAGACGACACCCTCCTCTTTTCCCCCATTTGTTCACATCACCTAAAAGGTGTGAGTCCCAGACAGGGGACCCTCAAACGGGTCCCGGGGTGAAATTGGCTTGCGTGGACCCTTGCTCTCATATGATGCAAGGGTGCAAAAATTAAAGTGCGCACATAAATGAACAAGCAACATAGTAAAAGCCATAAATAAACGTTTTCAAGTTAAGCCCTCTTTCTTAAAATTAAACAAGTTAAAATTAAGAAGTTGGTCCCCAGCAGAGTCGCCAGTTTGTGAGCCTCGATTTTAAACCCTATCCTATGTTGATTAAAGTTGATTAGGATCTAACCGGGTTTTAGGTCCACTTATAGTCTAAGATTAATAACTATGTCATATAACAATAATTATTAAAACCTAAGCTAGCTCACTGGAACCTATTATGAGTCGCCACCTAATTTTAACCTAGATCAAATTAGGAAAGGAGAGTTCGGGTTCGGGGGATCGATATTCGACTTAATTAGGGTTCAATTACTTTCATTACCCCTCCTAGGTCGTTTTTCCTCTACTTGGTTTAATTACGGCTTTTTACAAAGTTGCTTTTTAACCTAAGTGCGCGCTTCTGTTTTTTTGTGTTTTTTAGCATTTTTTTACAGAAAATTAAAGTGGAAATTAAAATTACCTAAACTAGGGTTTCGGGGCAGAATTAGGTCAGATTTTGTTTCCGTCCGTGGCCACGGACCTAATGTCCGAGACCACGGACCCTAGTTAACCTATATGAAAATAAAAGTCGAATTAAACAGAAAATAGAAAGTTGTAAAGTCCGGGGCCACAGACAGGCCATCCGTGGGCCCAGACATTATTAGAAAAACCTAAATTTTTAAAATTTAAAAATCTCGCCGCCGTCCGTGGGCGTCCGGGCTTACAGACAAGGAGTCCGGGACCCCGGACATGACGTCCGTGGGTGCGGACCGCCCTCGGACGGCGGCGTTAAGGCTGTTCCCGAAGGTGTTTTTGACTCAAATTTTATGGGTGTGTAGCCTGAAAGATGTACAAGACGTTAGTGATTTAAAGTTTTCAATTTGAGTTCGAATTAAGCACGAAACTTAGTAAACAAGTTATTGGACAGAAGCTTAAACAAACAGCAATACAGAAGCGTACGAAGGTTAGTTTGAGCCCAAAATTTGACAGAGAGTTAATAAGGTTGTGGGGAATTAGAAAAGTAGAGTTGCAACCTGTTTTACCTTCGAATTCAAGGTGATTCTTCACACCGGGATTCGTTGAGTGCTTCGTTGATGGCAGACCCGAAAGGATTTCGAACCAAGCTTCTGGTTGTTGGTTGTTCTTGCTGTTCTTCACGTTTTGGTGGTGTTTTTGTGGGGTTTTGATGACTATTGATGCTTTGGGATTGGAAAACTTGTTTAGATGGTGATTTCGGGGGATTTTCGGTATGATTTGGGTGGCCGGGTGTTGGAAAACGTGAGAGAGAGTGAGGAGGCTGTGTTTTCTGATTCTCTAGGGTTCTTTTAGCATATGAGGTTCTGATTTTATCCAAAAACCTATCCCCTTATATAGACTTTCTTAAAGATAAAGAAAATCTAGTAAAAGTAAGATTTTTTGATATTTTAGTTAAGTGACTTCCCAAAGGAATTTTGCTGTGAAATTTTAACCACGTGTCAAGGATGGATATTATGTATTTTCTGAGGTGGAACCGAATTTTTTAAATGTTGGAATATTTTAAAATTGAATTTCTCGTCAGATTCAGTCAGAAATTGCTAGAAAATTATTGGAAATTCGAAAAATCAAAATTCCAACGCCATTATGCTTAAAATGTCATCCTCTATCATGGGTTAAAATATCAAAGCGTTTCAAGCTGATTTGGGCATCCTTTGGAGGAGAGAGAAAGCTTACAAGAGGTCTTAGGAGCCTTTAAAGATTACCAAAACGCCCCTGAAAGTGACGAAGCTGCTCCCTATTGCCATGGAACGTGCCGATCGGGCCGGGATCCCTCACCGCTTGATTAAAATGCCTCTCACAACACCAGTACCTCGTAGACCCTAACCAGGGGGTCAAAATTTTGGGTATAACAGTGACCACAAGAGATAGATAGCAGTACTTAAACAATTTAAAACAAATCTAACATCAACAATTATTACAGACCGTGAGCAACTAAACCAAATACACCTCGGTTAAACAACCCGAGTCCGAAACAACCTGAGTATCACACCGTACCAAGTCTAAACCAACAGTAATATCACAGTAGTCACGCCTTGCTGCGACCCACCAGTTAGTCACCTGCATGAAAGTGGTTTGTGGTATGGAATCAGCCCCTGCTGAGTATGTCATCACATGCCCCGTCATGCCCCCAAAGACCCCTCAATTATTTGGTCGAGAGCATAAGGTTCATTACATGCAATACCGTTTAACATTTAAAACTGCAAATCAATTAAAAGTAGCATCCATACAATAAACACAACCATCAACATGTATAACATGACCACAAGTATAACCAATGAACAATCAAGCGAAACAACGAGGATAGTAACCAAGTATTAATTCTCGTCCATGGTATAGAAACCAATATCGTTCGCCACTGTATAATTCTTAACTATATTATTTGTTCAGTTATACCTAGTGACAATGCCTCATTAAAACGACATGTCTCTAGTTACCCATATATTATGGCGTGTCACCCACGGCAGTAGCCACTCCAACGGTAGAGTCTCCGACCAACGAGCCATTCTAGCTCACGGGAAATTTTCTTGATACTTGCGGACCCGTACGCGGACATCCTGTTATCGTTTTTGTGATCACAGCGCGCACCAAGAGCCACATCCTCCTGGCTTTACTTTCCTTCCTTAGTTAATTATTTATTCCATCGCATCGCATTACCAAATTTTCCTAACACAGCAGACTAAGGTCATTAGTCCAATCCGGAGTCTTTAAACTCGGGATCCAGTGTTAGATACGAGAGCGGCGTATAGAAAGGCCAATGCTCCGTATAAAAGTTCTCGGATAATATGTATATCTTATTATCCTAGTGCTACAACGTTTTACTGACGTTACTTATACTTCATATAAGATAGCACCATAGCCGCTAGTTCGTTTTATATATATTGGTTCATATATACGAACCGGTACTGTTAACTCAACAACAGTAATATTAAGCAGCTATAAATATACAATTCATGCATATTAATTATCACATTCAGACAAACAATCTTATCTTAGATCACACCGAAGTCTGAACTGAGGAAGCCCTCAGAGACAATCAGAGACACATAACAACATACCGTTCACCCTTATGTATTACGGTGGAGTATGAACCAGCAAGTTCCTATGCTCCTTGTGTCGCCTCTAACAGTCTAAACAATACATAATGCTACTGATTAGCATCCTGTATAACAACACAATCCTACGGTACCCCGTACCGTCTCTATTAACTCCCGGTTAACCCCCCGTTATTAACTGTCAATATTTGTCGGGCGTTTGGTTTAACTCGAGATTGGAAAAGTGTTTCATTATATGCGTAGTCTTATCTTGTATATTAATGGACTTATTATTGGACTTTGTTATCGCACGTAAACTAATGTATATTTGCAGATCGTATAGTTTGTTTCTTTATCGCATGTATGGTTCTTTGTCATGCACTATGCATCTCTCCTTAGTATTTATTTTTCTAAGGTTTGTCTCTTTTGTTTTCATCTTTTTTTTTATTCAACGTGGTATAATTCGTTTGTAAACTATACTTTTAATTATTTACAATCCTTATTATTCCATGTATACTTCTAACATTAGAATTTTGATAACTAATGTTTATAATTCTTTTCTCCTTAACTATTATCACTTTAATTATGATAATTTATAATTATTGAACCAAATCACATTTCCTACACCATTACACATATTTATTTATATATGTGTGTTATGGAACTTATTTATTATATGGTAAATCTTATAATCTATATTCATTCTTTTAAATGAATATCTCTTATATTATAAGTGTTATAACTCTTATAACATTAAAAACCATATTATAAACTCCATTTTAAAATGTTATTATTTTCGAACAGCACTTATCTCCTTTAATATTTACAAAACCCACCACTTAATTAATGTAATGTTACATTATTGTTATATAACATATCTTATGACATTTAAGTCATTTAAAACAATTATAACCTATAACCATACTTTGTTTATAAAATACCCAATGGCCCTTAATATTTTCGGCTTTTACTTATAACCACTAAACTTCTATAAAACCACAATTCACTCTCAATTCCTAATATATAGTTTTTCTATTTCCCTTAAAACTATATATTATACACATTTCTTAATAAACCTTATATAACTCCAAAAATTACCAAACCATACCAAAAGGTTATAACATTATTCTTAACCTTATTTTTCCTCTAAATCTCGGTTTCTATACATTAGTCACCTATTTGTAACAATGTTATAAAATACCATATAATATACTTATATAGTTCATATGAACTCCCAATTTAACCAAATAAACTTCTAAAAATTTCTATTAACTTAAGGACTTTACTAAACTCTATTTAGCACCCTTAATTTTCGGTAATTACATTACTACCCCAAATCTTATAAATCTTTTACAATTTTATAAGTATCTTATTATAAGGTAGTATTTTAATTTCTTAAATTTTCCAAACTTGGTCAAAGTCTCTTATATAGTCAACTTTGACTTCTAATACCAAATGGGAACCAATTTTTCGGTAATCACTATTAATAACCTATACTTTTCTATTTTTACAATTTTGACCCAAAACTTTATAAAATGTTATAATTTTTATTAAATTCATTTAAAAACCCTAAATTGCTCTAAATTAAGCCCACGGCTTTCTAAATTCCTAGTAATTACGAATTGGCCCCAATTTTAATTATAAGCATAAATAAAACTAAATAAGCTTATAAACTTAAATTAGAATGGCCTAATGACATGGCCTTATTACAAACTTGAACTTGCAAAATAAATTACACAATAAATGTCTCAAAATATAGCATATATATTCGGCCTCACCATGGTTCATTTACTTTTCCACATAATGTCATAATTTGACCATTATGTTAATTAAATCTCTTAAATGACTAGCTTAATTTATCTTAGCCATTTTTTTCCATTTTTAGGTCAATATGACCTATATATGTAAGTTCACTCTCGGCCATATATATATATATATATATATATGCTTAAAAATTACAAAAATCATAAGTTTAAGGTGTTTATACCTTGATTATGCCTTGTATGCTCTCGGCCACTTGTAGGAAAAATCACCACATGATTTAGACATGTTTAATACACAAAAACAAGATATGGTTACACTCCAAGCTTGAGCTTAACCATAAGGAATAATTAATGTAAGATTTAAGGCAAAATCACCTTAAAATGCAAGGGAAGTTCTAAGTGGTTTCGACCTGAACCAACACACCACAAGGTCTTAGATCCACCATATTGACATAGGAAATTGATAGATCTCGAAATGGTACCTTGTTATTAGGTTTTACCTTGGAAAAATGCCTTAAAAGAGAGTATTTCTCTTGGATCTTGGTCACCCTTGCTCCAAATGGCTAACCAACAGATTCCACATGAAAAGGAGAAGAAGATGAGGCTATGACCAAAGTTTCACAGCCAAACTCGAAGGGAATCAACAGTTATGAGCTTAAAGCACATTTTTACCTTAAAATGTAGATTTGAACAACCTTGGTCCCTCTACTGGTCTCAACCGAGTTTAGCTCTTGTTCTAACCTTAGAAAACTGAGAATAAGCCATAGGAATTGATGAGCCACGAAATCTAGGTGTTGGTGGTGAGAAGATGAAGAAAAAGAGCTAAAAATGACATTAAAACACTTACATTAGGAGCTTAGGAGCTAGGCTTGCCTTCCATGCTCAAGAACAGACCTTGAGAGCTTCAAAGGAAGGGAGGAGCTCAGCTGGGTGTGAGCCTCGATTTTAAACCCTATCCTATGTTGATTAAAGCTGATTAGGATCTAATCGGGTTTTAGGTCCACTTATAACCTAAGATTAATAACTATGTCACATAACAATAATTATTAAAACCTAAGCTAGCTCACTGGAACCTATTATGAGTCGCCACCTAATTTTGACCTAGATTAAATTAGGAAAGGAGAGTTCGGGTTCGGGGGCTTGATATTCGACTTATTTAGGGTTCAATTACTTTCACTACCCCTCCTAGGTGTCGTTTTTCCTCTACTTAGTTTATTTACGGCTTATTACGAGTTGTTTTAACCTAAGTGCGCGAGCTTCTGTTTTTTTTTGTTTTTAACATTTTTTGACAGAGAATTAAAGTGAAATTAAAAGCTACCTAAGCTAGGGTTTCGGAGGCAGAATTAGGTCAAATTTTGCTTACGTCCGTAGCCACGGACCAAACGTCCGAGACCACGGACCCCAGTTAACCTAAATATACAGAAAAGTCGAAATTAAAGGAAAACAAAATTTGCAAGGTCCGGGGCCACGGACAGGATGTCCGTGGGCCCGGACATTATTAGAAAAACCTAAATTTTGAATTTTTAAAATCCCGCCGCCGTCCGTGGGTGTCCGTGGTCTCGGACAACGCGTCCGAGGTCCCGGACCATAGGTCCGAGGTCACGGACCACCCACGGACAAGGGTTTTCAGAAGGTTCCCGAGGGTGTTTTGAGCTCAAATTTTATGGGTGTGTAGCCTGAAAGATGTACAAGACGTTAGTGATTGAAAGTTTTCAATTTGAATTCGAATTAAGCACGAAACTTAGCAAACAAGTTATCTGACAGAGGCTTAAATAAACAGCAATACAGAAGCCTACGAAGGTTAGTTTGAGCCCAAATTTTGAGGCAAGACAGATAATACCGTGGTGAATCAGGGAAGTGGAGTTTCTACCTGTTTTACCTTCGGATTCACAACGTTTCCTCACACCGGGACTCGTCGAGTGCTCCGTTGATGGCAGACCCGAGAGGATTTCGACCCAAGCTTCTGGTTGTTGGTTTCTTGCTGTTCTTCACGTTTTAGAGGTGTTTTTTTGTGAGGTTTTGATGATTATTGGTGCTTTGGGGATTGGAAAACGTGTTTAGATGGTGATTTCGGGGGATTTTCAGTATGATTTGGGTGGCCGGGTGTTGGAAAACATGAGAGAGAGAGAGGCCCGTGTTTTCTGACTCTCTAGGGTTCTTCAGCATGTGAGGTTCTGATTTTATCCAAAAACCTATCCCCTTATATAGACTTTCTTAAAGATAAAGAAGAATCTAGTAAAAGTAAGATTTTTCGATATTTTAACTGAGTAACTTCCCAAAGGAATTTTGCTATGAAATTTTAACCAATGTCAAAATGGATATTATGAATTTTCTGAGGTGGAAACGAATTTTTTAAATGCTGGAGCATTTTTAAATTGAATTTCTCGTCAGATTCAATCAGAAATTGCTAGAAAATTATTGGAAATTCGAAAAATCAAAATTCCAACGCCATTATGCTTAAAATGTCATCCTCTATCATGGGTTAAAATATCAAAGCATTTCAAGCTGATTTGGGCACCCTTTGGAGGAGAGAGAAAGCCTATAGGAGAACTCAGAAGCCTTAAAAATTACGAAAACGCCCCTGACAACACACAAAACTGCTCCTCTGGCCCTGGAACACGCCGATCGGGCCGGAGTCTCTTACTGTTTGATGGAGATGGCTCCACAACCTCGTAGACCTTAACCAGGGGGTCAAATTTTGGGTATAACGATTGCCCCCCGTCAACTGGACTTTGTAACGAATGTGAAAAGTCTGGTTGATGCTTGAGTGGTGCCCCAAAATTTTGGACTCCACAGAATCCTCCACGTTGTCTGAAACCGGGTTAACGATGCCCAGCAATTCGGAGGCGCTAACTTCCTAAGCTACAAAGCATTGTCGAGCTTTCTAAGGCGCTGACTACCTAGAGGTAATAATGAGGTAATGTCAGACTATTCTAAGGTGCCGACTACCTATAAGGATGATACAATGTCAAGCTATTCTAAGGTGTTGACTACCTAAAATGATGATATGCTGTCGAGCTATTCTAAGGCGCTGACTACCTAAGGTGATGAAAATGATTCAAGCTATTCTAAGGCGTTGACTACCTGAAATGATGATATGTTGTCGAGCTATTCTAAGGCGCTGACCACCTAAAGTGATGAAAATGATGTCAAGCTATTCTAAGGCGTTGACTACCTGAAATGATGATATTTTGTCGAGCTATTCTAAGGCGCTGACCACCTAAAGTGATGAAAATGATGTCAAGCTATTCTAAGGCGTTGACTACCTAGAATGTGAAAACTGGAGCAATGCAAGAATGCTGAAATGCTAATGATGCAAATGATTCTGATGTTGATGATAATGCCGATGGTGTTGATGATGATGATGCTGATGATGCTGATGATGCTCGATGCTTCTGGGGGACCGAAACCCGTTCCGATGCTCCTGGCTGGACCCAATGGACTTATTGCCATCGCCCCCCAAGCCGGTGTGCAGGGATAACTCCTGGTAAAAACCCTGGGGACTTATTGCCTTTGCCCCCATTCTTGATCCCAAAAAATAAGTTGACATCGCAAAGGAGGATTTATTGCCATCACCTCGCCAACTTTCTGTCGCCAGGTCTTGTGACGCGCCTGGTAATGCAGCTAGGTCTTATGACGAGCCCATATGAATGAGATGAATGCAATGTGTTTTGATGAAGTGGGTAAGCTACGAGGTATGCTAGGTCTTACTACGAGCCTAAGGGAATGCAACTAGGTCTTATGACGAGCCTAAAGGTTGGATCTAGGTCTTATGACGAGCTAAAGGATGGTTCTAGTCTATGACGAGCCTAAAGGTTGGATCTAGGTCTTATGACGAGCCTAAAGGTTGGATCTAGGTCTTATGACGGGCCTAAAGGTTGGGTCTAGGTCTTATGACGAGCCTAAAGGATGGTTCTAAGTGAAAGTGAGTAAAATGTAAGATGGGTCTACATGGATGTAGAAGGATTAGGGCTTATGTCAAACTGGAGACGGTGGCGCTCAAGACGGGCCTATGGGTGTTTGAATGCGAAGGTAGGGCTTAAGACGGGCCTGGGGGGATTTGTTGTGGAGGAAGGGCTTAGGACGGGCCTATGGATGTTTGAATGTGGAGGAAGGTCTTAGGTCGGGCCTGAGGATGTTTGAATGTGGAGGTAGGACCTAGGACGGGCCTGCGGATGTTTGAGTGGAGGTAGGGCTTAGGACGGGCCTGTGTGATATGAAGAGGGTTTGACCCTTTGGGTTTTGGATTTTTGGGACTCAATCGGTGTCTTTGTTGCAATTGTTGGGACCAACAATTGCCCCCAGTATTTTTCCTTAAGGCAATCCGAGTTTTTTAGGATTTTATGGCAATCGATAACGATCGATTGCCCCCAGTATTTTCTTTGATTAACTGCACAAAACAAGTCTCACTCTCACAAGGTCAGGGTTTATCTTGATGTGGTGCTTTCTATCTACACTCAAAGTATTTGATGCTTGCGCTCGTACTCTCCTTTTGGGTCAAGACATCTCAACCATTGAATTTGACATTTGTTCGATTTACGCGTTCAACCTGTTACTTTCACGTGATTGGATACACAACTACTAAGTCGGAAGTCTTTTGAGCTTATAACATGGCTATGGGTGTAATGAAAGACAATGGGACGATGGAGGAATGTTTAGGATATGTGGAGCTATAAGGGTGACCAAAGCTGCAACTTGCACCTTCTCTCGGACTTGCTTTCTTTGTCCTGAAGTCGTTCTGGCTACTCGTGATGACTTCGCTTACGAACTTGGAACTCTGGATTTTTGAATTGTTCCTTGCATCCTTTCTCCTTCTTCCAATTTTGGGTTTTTTCAAGGCTTTTCAGGTTTGCCTTTCTTTGGATTTCTTTCCTTTCGGGGTTCTTGTGTTTCCCGGTTTTGAACTTTGAGAGCTGTTTTGATGCTGGCTCATTTGGATCCTGTGTCACTTTGGGACCATTTGCGGATCGCTTTGTCATGCTGGTAGCGGTTTTGCTTCCTTGGACTTATGAAGTTGCTGTCCAAAAGTCGGGCTCCTTGCTTCCTTTGGTCACCGGGTTGGTTATTCGTCATTGGCTGGCTTATTTGTGGAGCTTGTAATATTGTGAAAGAGGTCATATATGAAAAGCTCAGCGGGGGTGCCTAGGGTTTAATGCCTGGGTTTATAGGCTTTTGGCTGTGTGGTGCTGTACCTAGGTGCTTCGTCATCCCTAATAGTTGTGCGTCCGTTCTTTGTTACTTTTTACAGGTTTAAGCGTAAATTTACAAAATATCTCCTTCGATCGGAGCCATGCCGCTTGCCTTACCTTTGAATGTGACCTCTCTGGAGCCGTGTAAAAATGACACGCTCTTTCGCTCTTGGTTTTACCGCTCAAGGCACTCTCGCGAAATGTTCACTCAGAGACTTGTTTGCGCATTTAAACAAAAGAAATAAACATTATCGTTCCTCAACTCAGATTGCCCCCAGTATCGTTGTGGGTTTTTTTTTCTCGACAAGCCTTTTGAATACCCAAGTTATTTTGAGGAGGGGTGATTACATGTGTGAGGATGGTGGTGAGTGATGATGGGGTGATTGCTGAGTGATTTATATTTTTTTTTTTTTTTTTGTGTTCACATGAACGGAAGTATACTCATTAGAACACGAATCAAAGAAGAAATTTTATTGATAATCAAAAGAAGTAACAACGACATTGAGTACCAACTAAAAGGGAGAAACAACTAAACTAGCTAAAGAACTAAAAGAAAAGACGAAACAAATGCTACGCAAAACAACTGAAGAGAAAAGAAAAATAACAAAGATTCCTAGTGGTGCTCAGACATGGGGTTCCCGAAAATATTCCCATGCTCCAAGAACTGAAGTCCCTGGTCAAGCAAGTCTTGGATCTTATGCCGTAAGGCCCGGCAATGATCTGTGTGGCCAGGTAACTGATGGTGATGGCAGAATTGACTAAGATGCCTCCCTAAATGAGCGGTTCCTGGCCGAGGGGCCAAGGGCTGTAGCAAGTTTCTTTTCTGGAGCTCCTCAAATGCCTGACTTGGTGTTCGGCCAAAGTCGGTAAACTGTCTTGGCGCAGGGAATCGCCTTGGTCGGGATGATGCTTTGGTTCTCTGCTTTGAAACTGGGATTGCCACAACTGGCTTTGCCTTGTTGCCCATTCTCCGAGATTTGAGCTGTCCTACCTGTAACCTGGCACTACAGTTCTGCGGGCACATGGGACTCTCGCCTAGGGCGGGTGTCGGTATTCCTAACTTAGTGCAAGATCTCGAGGAAGGAAAATTTAAAATGATCTCCTTGGGGGTTTCTTCTGGTCGTCTGCTCGCCCTCTCGAGTTCTGCAGCCATTTCCTTGGTATCCCCTTGTGAACCTTGGGCCGTAATAGAACTAACTTCAGTACAGTTGTGAAGAAAGCTAAGAAGCCTATTCACTAGTTCATTTTGGACTTGACGTCCGGCTTCAAGGGAAAGGGTCTTCATTTTTAATTCTTCAATTGCTGCAATGTAGTTGGACTCCATGGCGTTCCTGACAGCACTATGTCTCTGCTCCATGGCATTGATGGTGTCCCGGTACTTTTGTTCCAATGCTGCGAGATGGATATCCATGTTGATCGGATTTCCTCCTTCACCACTCCTAGGATTTGGGTTCACCTGTTTCCAAAACATCGTCTGTTAGAAAACTGAAGTTCTGGGCCGAGAAGGAATACTTGATAAAGTGGTATTCTAACTTGTTTGGGCCGAGTAATTCTTGGTTGGGCCTAAAAGATGATACTTATACCTAGGATTTTGGGCCAAAGCCCGAGTGGAAAGTCTTTCTAGACTAGAATAGACCCTGAAACGGAAAGGCCTGATGGATTTTCATGAACTGCTTTCGGTGGATTTGTTTTCATGGGCCTAGAACTAAATTGATAATTCAAATTGGGCCGAAAGAGAGAAATCACCTAGGTCTAAACTTTTGGGCCAGAGCCCAAACAAACAATTCATTTATTCAAACCAAACAGGGCCTTAGGGCCGCAAACAATGAAGTCGTGAATTCCAGGTTGGGCTGAGTTGACATAGGAAGAGTTCCTATCAATTTCTAGGCTGGCAGTGGGCCGATCATACAAGCAAACAAGGCCCACACAAGTTCAACATGTCCTTACTAGACGCTTCAACCAAATTGGGTATGGATTGATCCGGAGAGGTGCTTGGGGCATGGGCCCAGGTCACCACAAAGGAATAGGGCTTGCACGCTATTCTCTTTGGGCTTCCCCACTTTTTTCACATCACCTTAAGGTGTGCGTCCACGGTCGGGTCTTTGACTGACCAAACAATGGGCTAGGTAAGGGCACTGCCAGGAAAACGCTTGGGGCTAAAGCCCAGGTATTAAGGGGATGTGGTTAGACGACATCCTCCTCTTTTCCCCCGCTTATTCACATCACCTAAAAGGTGTGAGTCCCTGACAGGGGACCCTCAAACGGGTCCCGGGGTGAAATCGGTTTGCATGGACTCTCGCTCTCATATGATGCAAAGGTGCAAAAATTAAAGTGCGCACGCAAGTAAACAGACAGAGTAAATAAAGCCATAAATAAACATTTTCAAGTTAAGCCCTCTTTCTTAAAATTAAACAGGTTAAAATTAAGAAGTTTGTCCCCAGCAGAGTCGCCAGTCTGTGAGCCTCGATTTTAAACCTATCCTATGTTGATTAAAGCTGATTAGGATCTAATCGGGTTTTAGGTCCACTTATAACCTAAGATTAATAACTATGTCACATAACAATAATTATTAAAACCTAAGCTAGCTCACTGGAACCTAATATGAGTCGCCACCTAATTTTGACCTAGATTAAATTAGGAAAGGAGAGTTCGGGTTCGGGGGCTTGATATTCGACTTATTTAGGGTTCAATTACTTTCATTACCCTCCTAGGTCGTTTTTCCTCTACTTAGTTATTTACGGCTTATTACGAGTTTTTTAACCTAAGTGCGCGAGCTTCTGTTTTTTTTTGTTTTTAACATTTTTTGACAGAGAATTAAAGTGAAATTAAAAGCTACCTAGCTAGGGTTTCGGAGGCAGAATTAGGTCAAATTTTGCTTACGTCCGTAGCCACGGACCAAACGTCCGAGACCACGGACCCCAGTTAACCTAAATATACAGAAAAGTCGAAATTAAAGGAAAACAAAAATTTGCAAGGTCCGGGGCCACGGACAGGATGTCCGTGGGCCCGGACATTATTAGAAAAACCTAAATTTTGAATTTTTAAAATCCCGCCGCCGTCCGTGGGTGTCCGTGGTCTCGGACAACGCGTCCGAGGTCCCGGACCATAGGTCCGAGGTCACGGACCACCCACGGACAGGGGTTTTCAGAAGGTTCCCGAGGGTGTTTTGAGCTCAAATTTTATGGGTGTGTAGCCTGAAAGATGTACAAGACGTTAGTGATTGAAAGTTTTCAATTTGAATTCGAATAAAGCACGAAACTTAGCAAACAAGTTATCTGACAGAGGCTTAAATAAACAGCAATACAGAAGCCTACGAAGGTTAGTTTGAGCCCAAATTTGAGGCAAGACAGATAATACCGTGGTGAATCAGGGAAGTGGAGTTTCTACCTGTTTTACCTTCGGATTCACAACGTTTCCTCACACCGGGACTCGTCGAGTGCTCCGTTGATGGCAGACCCGAGAGGATTTCGACCCAAGCTTCTGGTTGTTGGTTGTTCTTGCTGTTCTTCACGTTTTAGAGGTGTTTTTGTGAAGTTTTGATGATTATTGGTGCTTTGGGGATTGGAAAACGTGTTTAGATGGTGATTTCGGGGGATTTTCAGTATGATTTGGGTGGCCGGGTGTTGGAAAACGTGAGAGAGAGAGAGGAGGCCGTGTATTCTGACTCTCTAGGGTTCTTCAGCATGTGAGGTTCTGATTTTATCCAAAAACCTATCCCCTTATATAGACTTTCTTAAAGATAAAGAGAATCTAGTAAAAGTAAGATTTTTCGATATTTTAACTGAGTAACTTCCCAAAGGAATTTTGCTATGAAATTTTAACCACATGTCAAGAATGGATATTATGAATTTTCTGAGGTGGAAACGAATTTTTTAAATGCTGGAGCATTTTTAAATTGAATTTCTCGTCAGATTCAATCAGAAATTGCTAGAAAATTATTGGAAATTCGAAAAATCAAAATTCCAACGCCATTATGCTTAAAATGTCATCCTCTATCATGGGTTAAAATATCAAAGCATTTCGAGCTGATTTGGGCACCCTTTGGAGGAGAGAGAAAGCCTATAGGAGAACTCAGAAGCCTTAAAAATTACGAAAACGCCCCTGACAACGACAAAACTGCTCCTCTGGCCCTGGAACACGCCGATCGGGCCGGAGTCTCTTACTGTTTGATGGAGATGGCTCTCACAACCTCGTAGACCTTAACCAGGGGGTCAAAATTTTGGGTATAACACTGGGCAAGAGGAAATCGGACAAGGAAGGAAGGAAAGAGTGGAAAGATTTGAAATAATGGAAAAAGTAAAGGTTACTATTGCAAATTGAAGTTAGGTATCTATTTGTCCAACAATTATTGCAAGCTGCCTCCTCTCTTATTGCAAGCCGGTTTCCTTGGTCCAAATGGGTCAATTAATTGACCATTGACCATGCTTGGTCAATATTGACTCATGCGGGCCCCACTTTAGGGTATTATTAATATTTTAATATTAAATTTGTAAAAATCTGTAAAATTTGGAAATTAAATTCCTAATATGATATAATGTGATATAATATCATATTTAGAGGTATTTATAACCTTTTTGCCCATTAAAACTAATTTAGAAGACAAATTCACAAAAACGTGCTTTTAGGAGTTTTAGCGCACATTTTGTGTTGCCTGGTGTTTCTGGGCTTAGTTTCCTCTGAGAATAGTTTTTTTGTGTTCCTTACTTTATTATAATACTTAGGAATCCACTTTGGATTCTATTTGAGGTCACGCAATCTTTATGGTGTCTTAAAGCACATTTTTGGCTTTACCGATCTTAATTCCCTTTTATAAATGCGTAAAAATATATATATATATTTATTCCTTAGTTAATTAAAAATTAACTCCCATATAATATAGTAAATAAAATGTAGGATAATTAAATTCCTTAATTTATATAAGTTTCTACTTAAGTAAGTATATATACATATATGTAAATAATTTCACTTCTCTTAAAAGCTAATACAAAAACATTTATAAACTTACTGTTATAAAATGTTAATTTAGTTTTCCTTTATTTTCCCCAGCTTAAAATTTAATTAACAAACCATACTTTAATTTTTGGTTACATTAAAAACCTTATATTATAGGTTATTCTTATGAAAAACTCATAAACACAATTTTTAAAACCTTTTACCAGTGCCCAAAAATTCCCAAATTTAATATACAGTAACTATAACATTTTATACATATTATAAAATTTTTATTTCATAAAAATATCTTTTTAATTTGGCCAAATAATTCCAGAAAACCCGTAACTTGCAAAAATCATAACTTATGTTTAAAAACTCCAAAACCGTAATAATTTACATCAAAATAAACTAGATTAAATAAGGAATCTATGGTTAAAATTTCAAGTCAAAATACATTCGGGAAGATATTTAAATTAACCCAACAAGTTAGGACTATTTACTGGAATTTATAAAACCCTTTAATAACTTATTCTAAAACGTTTTAATCTCGGCCGTCCAATCTCTTAAAACGAGATCGGACGGCCCCTGTACACCGAGTTCATCAGCGAGTTCGATTACCAAACCGAGTACTAAATCCCGTTTTTCTCACAATCTACAGAACGAAATCGAGTGATTCTTGTTTCTATGGATTCGTAATCAAATTTCGGTTCTATTTGTGTCAATTTCCCCAATTATAATGCAGAGTTCATCAAGTTTCGAATTCGATTCGAAAGTTAGGGTTTATTTCGGTACAGAATTAAAATCGAATGCAATTCATACAAATTCTCCTAACCTAACACGAAATTGACTAAATTTCCAAATTTAATGTCCTCACAGGGTCACGGCTTATGTTTCGATGTGGTGCTTCCTAATCTACACTCAGCGTGTTTGACGCTTGTACTTGTTTTCTGCTCACGGTCACAACTTCTAGACCATTGAATTCGATATTTGATGGATTTACGCATTTGATCTGTTACTTTCACGTGATTAGACACACAACTATCAAGTCGGAAGTCTTTAAAGCTTATAACGTGGCCATGGGGTGTGATGAAGGACAACGGGACCATGGAGGGATATTTGAGGTATGTGGAGCTTAAGTGGGTGACCAAAGCTGCAACTTGCGTCTTCTCTCGGATTCATCTTCCTTGTCTTGAAGTCGTCGTAGCCGCCTTGTGCTGACGTTGTTTTCGAGTCTTCTGGACTTGGACTTTTGAAGTTGTCCTTTACACCATTTCTCTTTTTGCCATTTGGATTTCTTTGAGGCACTTCGGGTTTGCCTTTTGTTTTATCCTTTCTTGACTTTGCCTTCGGGGTTCTTGTGTTTCCCGGCTTTGGGCTTCGAGAGCTATTTTGATGTGAGCTCTTTAGATCCTGTGTCACTCTGGGACCATTTGCGGATCACTTCGTCATGCTGATAGCGGCGTTGCTTCTTTGGATTAATGAGAATGTTATCTGGGAGTCAGGCTCCTCGCTTCCTTTGGTCACCGGGTCGAACATTCATCATTGGCTAGGTTATTTTGTGGAGCTCATAATATCGAAAAGGGATATATGAAAGGCTCAGTGGGGGTGCCTAGGGTTTAATGACAGGGTTAACAAGCTTTTGGCTATGTGGTGCTGTACCTAGGTGCTTCGTCATTCCTGATAGTTGTGTATCCATTCTTGTTACTTTTCGCAGATCTAAGAGTAAATTTACAAATTATCTCCTTCGGTCGAAGTTATGCCGTTCACCTCACCTTTGAATGTGGTCTCACCGGAGTCGTGTAAAAATGACACGCTCATTCACTCATGGTTTTTCCGCTCAAGACACTCTCGTGAATTTCACTTAGAGACTAGTTCACACGCTTAAACGAAAGATGAAAGATGACGTACCTAAACTCAGATTGCCCCCAGTATTGAGTTGGGGTTAATGACAACAATTTAAAAGATATGGATTTGGAACCGCTTTGGGGGTTATTTGGATGTCTTGGGATGAGCTGTGGGGTTTGGTAAGGCATGTTCAAAATTTCGGAAACAAAATACAAGTCTTTGCATGCCATTGTCGGGAAATAATTGTTTCATGAACCATTTTCTCAAAAGAAACTTGTGTGAAATAAAATCTTTTTTTTTGTTACCCTTTAGACTCGAAAAAGTCATCCATTTGTGAACATGAGGAAGAAAATGAAAAATCGATGCTTCTTATCGGTGGTTTGAAAACGATCATTCTTTGAAAACTTTGAGCGATGCATTTGAAAGATGAATGTTTTAGCAAGTTATGCAGTAGAATGCATGGGATCCCTAAACTTTCCCTTGAATTTGAACTCTGCTGAACCGTCTGATGTCGGCATGCTGAAGACTCGAGCTCTTGACTGCTAGGATGTCGTTAAGATGACCAGGACCGTCTTCTTCTTGGACTCTGTGTGGGCCTGAAAGGTGATATGTACAGGCTGAAGGAAGCCATATGAACTATGAATGGGCCACTGGGCCGAGAGAGAAACTTTGAAGTCTAAGATTTGTTTGATGTTCCTGTTGGGCCTTGAGGCCAGAAACTACAATGAATGAAAAATTGTCTTGAATTCGAATGAGTTGAAACCTAAACAAGTAGTTTTGAGTGGGCCTAAAAGGTATGACACCTAGATCTAGGACTTTGGGCCAGGGCCCGAACAAAAGGTTCACCTAGACTAGAATGGGCCTTAGGCCGAAATGGAAAAGCCTGATTGATAGATTTGTTTTTCATGGGCCTAGAACTAAATTGATAATTCAAATTAGGCTGAAAGAGAAATCACCAAAGTCTAAACTTTTGGGCCGAAGCCCAAATGACACACATATCAAACCAAACATGGCCTCTGGGCCGTAAACAATAAAGCTGCCAATCCGGGTTGGGCTGAGTTGATGTAGGAGAGGTTCCTATCAATTTCTAGGCTGCGTAGTGGGCCAATCATACAAGCAAACAAGGCCCACATAAGTTCAACATGTCCTCACTAGACGCTTTGATCAAACCGGGTATGGATCGATCCGGAGAGGTGCTTGGGGCATGGGCCCAGGTTACCACAAAGGAATAGGGCTTGCACGCTATTCTCTTTGGGCTTCCCCACTTTTTCACATCACATGAAGGTGTGCGTCTACGGTCGGGTCTTTGACTGACCAAACATTGGGCTTGGTAAGGACACTGCCAGGAAAACGCTTGGGGCTAAGGCCCAGGTATTAAGGGGATGTGGTTAGACGACATCTTCCTCTTTTCCCCCGCTTATTCACATCACCTAAAAGGTGTGAGTCCCTAACAGGGGACCCTAGATGGGTCCCGGGGTGGAACTGGTTTGTGTGGACCCTCGCTCTCATATGATGCAGGGGTGCAAAAATTTAAAGTGCGCACGAAAGTAAACAAACAAAGTAATAAAGCCATAAATAAACAATTTTTCGAGTTAAGCCCTCTTTCTTAAAATTAAACAAGTTAAAATTAAGAATTTATCCCCAGCAGAGTCGCCAGTCTGTGAGCCTCGATTTTAAACCTTATCCTATGTTGATTAAAGTTGATTGGGATCTAATCGGGTTTTAGGTCCACTTATAGCCTAAGATTAATAACTATGTCATATAACAATAATTATTAAAACCTAAGCTAGCTCACTGGAACCTATTACGAGTCACCACCTAATTTTAACCTAGATCAAATTAGGAAAGGAGAGTTCGGGTTCGGGGGCTTGATATTCGACTTAATTAGGGTTCAATTACTTTCATTACCCTTCCTAGGTCGTTTTTCCTCTACTTGGTTCAATTACGGCTTAATACAAAGTTGTTTTTAACCTAGGTGCGCGCTTCTGTTTTTTTTTATTTTTTAACGTTTTTTGACAGAAAATTAAAGTGGAAATTAAAATTACCTAAACTAGGGTTTCGGAGGCAGAATTAGGTCAAATTTTGTTTCCGTCCGTAGCCACGGACCTAATGTTCGAGGCCACGGACCCCAGTTAACCTATATGAAAATAAAAGTCGAATTAAACATAAAACACAAAATTGTAAAGTCCGGGGCCACGGACAGGCTGTCCGCGGGCCCGGACATTATTAGAAAACCTAAAATTTAAAAATCCCGCCGCCGTCCGTGGGCGTCCGAGCTTACGGACAGGGAGTCCGGGACCCCGGACATGACGTCCGTGGGTGCGAACCGCCCTCGGACGGCGGCGTTGAGGCTGTTCCGAAGGTGTTTTTGGCTCAAAGTTTATGGGTGTGTAGCCTGAAGGATGTACAAGACGTTAGTGATTGAAAATTTTCAATTTGAATTCGAATTAAGCACGAAACTTAGCGAACAAGTTATTGGACAGAAGCTTAAACAAACAGCAATACAGAAGCGTAGAGGGGTTAGTTTGAACCCAAAATTTGAGGCAAGACAGATAATACCGTGGAGAGTTAGGAAAGTGGGATTTCTACCTGTTTTACCTTCGGATTCACGGTGATTCTTCACACCGGGATTCGTCGAGTGCTCCGTTGATGGCAGACCCGAGAGGATTTCGAACCAAGCTTCTGGTTGTTGTTGTTCTTGATGTTCTTCACGTTTTGGTGTTGTTTTGGTGGGGGTTTGATGATGGATGATGTTGTGGGAGTTGAAAAATGTGTTTTGGTGTTGATTTTGGTGAGATTTCGGTGTTTGATCGTGGCTCTGGGGTTCAAAACGTGGAGAGAGAGAGACGGCTGCCTTCTTTGAGAGTCTAGGGTTCTTGAGGTTCTTCTTTGATCATGGGATAAGGTTCCTTATATAGGCCTCTTTAAAGATAGAAAAATCCGGTAAAAACCGAGATTTACCGATGTTTTAGCTCAAGGGCTTCCAAAAGGAATTTGATTATGAAATTTTACACATGGGTAAAGGATGATATTTCTGAATTTTCTAAAGTGGAATCGAATTTTTTGGACATTGGAATATTTTTAAATTCAATTTCTCGTCAGATTCAATCAGAAATTGCTAGAAAATTATTGGAAATTCAAAAAATCAAAATTCCAACGCCATTATGCTTCAGATGTCATCCTCTATCATGGGTTAAAATTTCAAAGCATTTTGAATTGATTTGACCCTTATTTGGAGGAGAGAGAAAGCCTATAGGGGGCTTAGGAGCCTTGAAAAATTACGAAAATGCCCCTGGAGATGACTAAGCTGTCCCTAGTACTCTGAAATGTGCCGATCGAATTGGGAACCCTCGCTACTAGCCTATTAGTAGAGACTCTCTTCCGGGGGGGTTGAAATTTTGGGTATAACACATTGTCTTTTCAAATCATCAAAACCACCATTTCGGTGCCAAGGAGAACTTCCATGGAAGGAGCTTGAGCTTATATTTTTATGCCTTGTTGATCACCTTTGCTTCAAGGTAAGGAAAAACCAAATAAAACTCCATTTCCTTCATTTTTGGTGTTGACCGAAAATGCACCTTGTAATGGTGTCTTCTCTTGTCTTGTTTTAGCTTCATTTGAATCTTCCAAGGGCTAGGAGGAGTCCTCTCTTGATACTCATTCAAGCTCTCTTTCCATTCAAAGGTAAAACAATTACCTTAATGTGTTAAAACAATATATGTAACTAGGGTATACAATGAGATGAAGCATAATGCTTGTATACTCATTCTATTATGTGTACATTGTTTAGAAGTTGACAAACAACCAAACATCCTACCGGTTTTACAAGGAAACAAGAAAGAAGTTGTGAGGAAAAAGAGGCAAACAAGCTATCTCAATGTAGTTTAAATGCCTTAGGAAAAATGAGCTTGATATGCTTAATAAAATACCTAAGGAGCCAATGGCAAATGAGCTAGTAAAATGCTCTCAAGGAGTTTATTAAGGGCATATGTATTGTTGGGTGTATTTGCAGGTTAAAAGCATTATTTATGTGGGAAATTCAGTGTTTAAGGTTTATGCAATTTAAGGGCCTAAGAGCCATGTTTTTTAAGGGCCTAAGTGCCAAGCAATTTAAGCTTATGCACTATATTGTGATGTAGTGCTAAATGTGTGAAGTTTGTGTATAAAATGTGTTTGATGGATTTTAGGTGTTCTTGAATGAAATAAGGTAAAAACCTAAGTGTTTGGATGTGAGTATATACAAGAGAAGCTATAGCAAAAATTTGGAGAATGTGCAAGAAGTTCTAAGTGTTTTAAATAAGTTTGGTGAACTAGGAAGTGTTAAAGGTGAACAAATGTTTTACTAGGGAAGAAAGCATGTATTGAGGTGACTTAGAGTGATACAAGGATTTAGGTATTATCTTGGAAGTTCTAGGAATTCAATGTGTGTGTTTTTGAGGGATGTATTAAAGCCTAGGAGAAGTTTGTTTAAGTTAAGAATGATGATGTACAAGGAGGAAATGATGTTTAGGTAAGGTGTGAAAAAGGAGATTTAGTTAGTAAGAAAAGAAGTTTGAGAGATGATGTTAAGGTGTAGAGGAAACACCTTGGTATAGTGGTCAATACTGGTGAAATACCACTTAGAAATCTTAAGGAGAAGACATTCCAAGTGCTAAGAATTTTGTAAGGAATTTGTGATTGATAAGATGATTTTGGTGTGTGATTTAAAGAGTTTAGTACATGGCTAAAAGTGTGTTTGATGTGCCAAATGATGTTAGAACACATTAGGAGGCTTGAGGAATAGTTTGGAGAAAGTTTGACAAGTTTTGGACAACTTCTGGTGTTGTCCGACCCAGTGGTCCGACCCAGTTGTGGGTCGGACAGCTCTGTTTAGTCACCTGTTGGAGTTTCTGGAATGGTCCGACCCAGAGGTCTTGGGTCGGACATGGGTCGGACATGTGTGCTCTAAGTCTCTGGAATGGTCCGACCCAGATGGTTGGGTCGGACATGGGTCGGACAGGTGTATTTAAAAGACGGGAAAAGTTTCTGGAACGGTCCGACCCAGTTGTGGGTCGGACGGTGGGTCGGACGGCCCAAAGTTTGTAAAAAAAATTGTTTAAGGTTATAGGATGATGGGGATTATTAAGTAATGATGTTATAAGATTACTAAGGACATGTTAAGTGAGTTATAATGACAATTTAGTGGGGAAAAGTTATATTAAAATGTAAAAGTAAAACAAGTTAAAAATGTGAAGTTATTTAACTAGTTAACAGGGTTAACTATGAGTTTTAGAATTTAAACAATCATGCTACCCCGATGTTAATAAAAGTATATGTAATGTTATAAGTTGTTCGAGAATTGCTCGAGGAACATAAAGTGGACTCCGGTGACAGGTATGGTTTTCTTGCAACCTGTGTCCTACCGGATTACACCGGCTTGTATGCCAATGTGTTTTTCTGTATGTTTGCCACGTTGTAAGATAATGCATGTAATGAGTTTACAGTAATTCATATATGTGACGTGTCTAGTTCCGATACCATTTAACCTCGGCAGTGTTAACCTTAGTTAACTGAGTCTAGGATCACATGAGAGTTCGGTATTCGGATTAAACGACCCGAACCATGGGACGTTCTAACCACGACTATGCGTGAGTTGACTATGTGATGTTGGTGTATGTGAATGTAGGGATCTCCCTTGTGTGTTTAACCCAGTTGTAATACTGTATGTGTGTAGATATGATAGACTCCGTAGTGGGGTTCTAACTAATATCTAAAAGTAAGTATGTACTAACAGTGGTGAGGAATCCGGTTTGGCCGGTCGCGCGTTGTTTGGGAGAGGGTATCCTTCTTAGCCTTACCCTTCTCTTTGTTATGGTTGTTTCCCTCACGGGTTATGATCTCCCATTAGCTTATACCAAAGCTTAGCTATTCTGACTTAAGATCGGTTTAGGGGGAACATGTGTTTGTGTGGTGTGTTCGGGCCTCCAAACCCGAACCATCTTAACTTAAGTTACTCGTCCGACTATTAGGACGGTAATGAGTGTTGTTGTTGTTGTGTAACGAGCTTACCATGAGGGTGACACCATTCTCTAGGCTCACCAGTGATTTATCTATGTTTGGGTCGGTTCCTAAGAGGACCGTTCCCGTTATGTTATGTGATGTTGTTGTAATGCAATTCTTATTGTGATGTTATCATGTGCTCGTCGAAACGTGGAAAGTGTCGTTATGTTCTGTTACGTGAGGAATGTTATATGTTGTAAGATATGGAGTGTGTGGATCATGGAAATGAATTCCAGTTTGTGATAAGAGGCGTTTAAGGATAACCCGATTTAGGGGTAAGTGTCGTCTATTAAGGAAGTAGCTCCATTAGAGGAGGAACACTCTAGCGATAATGAATACCATGAGTGACTTATCAAGTAAGGATGTACTATCCGTTTGTTTATGTGTTGTGTGTTTACAGTTACATGTACGATTTAAATATAATCAATCGCATGCTTGGACGACAATTAGTTGTGCGTGGCCCGGTAGCATGTGGGTTGCGGGATTACCATACCAGCAAAGGTGCTGAGCCCCTTGGGGGCCACCCTTTCTCTTCTTTTCCTATTTCAGGTGCAAGGAGCTGGAAGCCGTTCGAGAGTAGGACGGGATAGTCGTTGTACACGGGTAATCGTTTAAGTTGTATATGTACAGTAGGTGCAGTAAGACCGAAACTGTTATCGGCATCAATTTGTAAAAACTCGGTACAGTTGGAAGGCTTTTGAATGTTGGTTGTTGTTAATGAAAAGGTGTAGTAATGTACAGTTGCTCGGGAATCTAGTCCATCAGACCGGTACAATGTTAATGTAATAGCCTTGTTAGCCACGTTGGTGGTTAACGGCGTGTAACACCAACGAGTTAAGTTATGTGAAGTAGTATACTTTCCGCTGCAGAAGGTTGTTATGTGTATGTTGTTGGATGGGGTGTTACAAAAAGTGGTATCAGAGCGAAGTATCGCTCTGTTGACTGAATTACCGAGCTTAGGAAGTACCGAGTTAGGATTTTAGTACTCTGGGTTAAGGGTTGAGTGGTAGCGTGAGAGATACGCCAGTTAGGTATTACCAGTGTGTACTGGAAACCTACAATATCCATCCCGCCCTCCATAATCCCTGTTTTATAACTTGGGAAAGAACGCCAGAGAGATGGAAGACCACTCTTACTCGGGAATACCCGATCTGGCTGTTATTAAACACCTCTAAAGGTACGGAGAACCTGTCATACGGTAGATCCCGAAAACTGGGAATCCTGGAGACGGTTCCCATCATGTAATAGCGAAGAATGAAGAATTTTGTGTATAAGGGAATAGAATTTCCGGCAACCTGGGTTGACATGCAGAGCAGTCGAGAATAACCAGCTTGCAACGCACTAATCGTGCAACAGGCAAGAAGTGGATTAATAAAACCCGAGACGAGTGTCTACGGGACCACAGTTGATAAATAATATACCAACGGTATAACAACCGACAAAAGAACTACAACGTAGTGCCCAAACAGAGACAAGTCTCAGTAACCACGACAATGCGTGGAACGGGCTACGAAGAGGAAACAATACAAAAAAAGGGGTCTTCCAGAATGGGAAACACCCTAGTTAGTGATTATCATGTAAAGACAGTGAGAAGTCATCCGGAGGAATTATTATCAAGACTGTAAGATCAAGTGAGGGCCAACAAGGCATTGATGACACGTGCGGGTAAAAACAATACCACAACCGGTATGTGTTGAACCGATAGCCAGTTAACATGGCGCACTTGCCATGGCAAGTGCTGCTATAACAGGGCTGTTCGGGAAATTTATAACCACTACAAAGTACTTAGTAAAGTACCATGAAGTTGAGAGTGATCATTATAACCATGGAAGGGCTTAACAGCCTGACCTTTGTAATTGGACGTACACCAGTCAGCAAGAAGCTAGATTTGGTTAAGGTAAGAAGATGTTGTGAAACCATGGAAATTTTCTTTCAAACCCAGATTTGTTCAAACTCTTTTCTTTCAAAACCAAAATTTTCTTTCAAACCAACGCTTCTTCCTACCTTCTTTTAAGAACCAGACCAGTAAACCAAGGGCAGTTGATAAGAATTCAATAATGGATAAACTTTCCCTCGATTAAGTTTGGGAAGCATGGAATGAATATTGTCACGGGACAATATAAGGGACTTGACAACAGAATACTTCACCTAGGCGTGTGATGGACACTACGAGTGTACCAACTGAATTGTGGGACGACCGCACTCCAATAGGAACTTGTGGGCCTGACAGACCTACTTATGGGTTAGTTGGGTAAGTAGTAATGTATCAGTAGGGTACCCCACATATGTATACAAGTAGAGTCCAGAACACGGGAAGTAGTCGACTCCGTACTACGGTCAGCAGTGTAAGTCAATCAAGAGCAAAGGATTACCATGAATGGTTGAAGTAAAGGAACAGATCAAGTTTACGAGACTAAAAGAATTAGTGAATTCCTTTCAAGGAAATGTTTAAGAGTCGGGAGGTGCGAAGTGCACTAACTGAATGTAAAGACATCGTATACGTCTTAAGGATCCTCAGGGATAAACATGTTAGCTGGAACGGTGACCCAGCCTGTCCATGGCAAACATATGCCTAATGTGGACACATTAATGTGCAATGAACGGGATGAAACTCCCAGAATGAGTACCTACCCTACCAGGAAATGTTGATCTTCACAGAAGGAGATAATAAGCCAGTTGAGAACGCAAACGGCGTGGCTAACGGAATATACCAATAAGTGTGAACCAGATGTAAAGGTATAACTTAACAACACCCAGGAGCAGTCCTTGAAGGGTGTTCGCATCAACAATTGTTGAACGAAATGCATGACAGAAGCACAGGGGTTGAAACTAACACCCAGTTTAGACATAAGTTGTTAGGAGACGGACTGACAAACCTAAGGGGCATCCCATGAAAGGAAACGGAATGCAACGACCTTGTCATGGAGCTCAATATAATATCCAAACCATGTAATGTTGTACAGAGAAGTACATGTGTGTGGACAGCCTACAATGAGCACAGCTCAAGGCTGTAAGGCTTATAAGCCACAAATAAAATGTGTTATGTAAATTAGATTGATTGCAAAAGTTTATGTTATATAAGTGAAAACGAACCACTGCATTAAGAGTGGGGATACCTCTCGATGCTGTGAAACCGCTGGAGCGGTAGTTATGTGAACCAAGCTCAAGAAATATGTTAAGGATGGGCAATATTATTATTATTTGAGAGCAGTTAGTTTAGTAGTATGTGTGTATGAAGTGAAACACCAAGCTGAATAACGTCGGTTTGTAACTCGAGTGATCAACGCTGAAGGAGTATTCAGTAGTCATCCAAATGAATGACGAACCATAATGTGAGTAATGTAAGTAGATGTGTAGAAGTTAATGTGACAGTAAATACGATATAAGCTGATGTTATACAAGGAGTAAGAGCACGGTGCGCAGCAAGCGACCGTTGTATAAGTATTGTTAAACGATAATGTAGCAGATAAGACCAGTTATGAGTTAAACTCAGTGGAGATGCAAGATAAGCGATATTAAACAGACCGGGCAATAAGCCAGTGATAGGTACTGTGTGACGAGGAACACAGTGTGAATTCCGTTGCGAATCGCATGAGAGATTTACTGTCAAGAGTTTACGCCTCTACACTCTGTATGACTGAGTGTTTTGGTATTGCACTTGCGCAGTAATGATCAAGTGGGATAGCTAGGAATCGGAAGCATGTTAATTGTGGAGGAATAATGTTATAATGGCCGATGCATAGGAAATGCAAGGCCGCACCAATAAAAGAGTACTTGTGCAAAACCGAATTTGGAGACATGATTAACAGTAAGTGACTACAGTAGCACTAACTGCCAATATCGGTATGGAATATACCCCAAATGTTGTAGATAGCTGAGAGAGCACTACACACTAAGTAGTAGCTCAATCTCAACCGACAGTAAGTCGGAAAGGAATAAGTCAATCATTGTGAAATACATAGCTGTATACACAGTAAATTGTTATGGAAGTGGATAGAAAGTTTATAACTCACCGAATTCGCTAACGGTAAGAGATACCATACGTCGGTTGAGAAACCATTGTTACCAAGATGAAGGTGACAATTGGGGATGTACAATACAGTAAGAATAACAAATGGGGCAATTAAGCTCTACAGTTATTGGAGTTTCGCAGCAGAAACTAGTGAACCAGTGATTCAAGTTTTAAATGTACATGGTGAACATGAGTGAATGACTAATTATTAATGCCTAGAAGCCTAACAGGCCAGAATCTAAACCAACTAAGAGTTTAAACAAACTCCAATGAGAATTCTTGGTTTAGGAACTAAACCGCCAATATGGTTAAGACCCTCTAATCAGAATCCATTGTGTAATAGACCGCGTGGAAGTTAAAACACTTCACGACGGCAGAACATTTTAAGTCAATGTTTAGTGATTGATTACGTGGGCGTAATCCCTTTTAAGGGGGGTTGAAGAGGGGAAAATGTGTCCAGAGGCCCTAGAGGAAGAGCAATAGCCTAATAAGGCTAAGACAACGACCGGG
Organism: Limonium bicolor; assembly: GCA_023374045.1. Classification (NCBI taxonomy): domain Eukaryota; kingdom Viridiplantae; phylum Streptophyta; class Magnoliopsida; order Caryophyllales; family Plumbaginaceae; genus Limonium; species Limonium bicolor. The sequence continues at coordinate 455,558,781 of CM041776.1, read as the reverse complement.
CGTCCCTGACCAAGCCCAAACAGGCCTCAAGCGGTGACCGGTCGCATTCGACCGGTCGCCAGGAATCCCAGTTGCCAGCGTAAAGAGCGACCGATCACCCTCCAAAAGTATCGCTACGGCCGGTCGGTTACGACCGGTCACCCGAGATATAAAGGGCGGTATGAGAAGAGCCCGGTCGTCTGTGACCGGACGCCTAGTAAAGCATGAATAGCGACCGGTCGTCTGTTGACCGGTCGGTAGGGGTTTAGGATAAGATATTTATCAGATATTTTGTAAGTCTGCCGAGATATTTTTGTGCCAGGATGGCACAAAGTGATAGGCCAGAGGGCAGATGGGAAACACTATAAATAGGGGTTCACCCCTCAAATAAAGGCACCGCGAACAATACTTGAGAATTCTCACTGTTGCATTGTGTTGTTGCGAATCTCTCTCTCTTCACCCCTGTTCTTGATCCCCCTTTCAGTAACAAGGTAACCTGGTAGAACTCAGCAATAGATTAGAATCCCAATCATTAGACTACGTGAGAGGACAGTGTGAGGATCCTAGGGTTTGTACCATTTCATTTGGCGCCGTCTGTGGGAAACGAACAACTCAGATCTAGCAACCACGAGACCACCAACAAGAATAATAACTTTGGAAAACACACGAAGTCGACACATCTGAGAGCAAAATTGTGTTTTTTGCAGGTTAGGTACGAGGATGGCACCCAGAACAAGGAAGAATCCGCAAACCAACGACGGAAGCACTGGACCCGAAGCAACCCACGACTCCATTTCCAAAAAAGACCTGGAGAACATGCTGACGAGCCTCACTAGATCAATTGACGAAAAAAATCGTGGAAGGAAACGAGCTCCTGCAACAGGAATTGATGCAGAGAGACGAGGAATTCCAGCGAAAGTGGGAGGAGATGTCGGAGGCGATAGATCTCCTGAAGGGTCGGGATGCGGCCGGAAGCAATGATGGGAAAAAGGGCACCCGAGGGGAGGCCTTTATCACTATCGAAGAAGAAGAAGATGATGCCATTGACATGAGCCTATACCCCTTTTCTGAGAAGATCCGCAGAGCTAAGCTCCCGCCCCACTTCGTCGCGCCGGCGGTAGAGAAGTACGACGGTACTGGGGATCCTGCTCAGCACATTAAGAAGTTCATGTTCGCCATGAACACCCAGGGGATTAGCTCCCTCGCCCTATGCAACTTGTTCCCGGGAACACTCTCCAAGAGAGCCTTGAGTTGGATCTCGTCTAGGCCACCCCAGTCGATCTCCAGTTTCAAACAACTGACCGAGGAATTCCAACAGTACTTCGCGGCCAGTAAGAAGGTGAAAAGAGAAACGATAGAGCTCATGGACGTAAAACAGGCGAAGGGAGAGACTGTGAAGGAATACAGCGAGCGGTTCCACAAGCAAGTGGCTGAAATCGACGATATCGATGAAAAGATATTGATCAAAGCCTTCGGTAATGGCTTGGCCCACCCGCGCCTCGCTGGAAAGATAGCCACCAAGGCGCCAAAGTCGCATGGTGAGCTAGCCAAGATGATCCACGACTTTCTCAAATCAGAAGTTGCGGAGAATAAGGCCAAGGAGCTCCTCAACAGCTTTAGAGCCCCCGCCGTGGGTGAGAAGAAGGCAGGCCAGACAGGAGGGGCGGTTGCGGCCGGAGGATCGCACCAGGGGGGAAGCCGATATAAGCCTTATTCCAAGACCCCGGCCCCCCAGGGACAGCAGGCCTCGAGCTCCAGAACCTTCCCGACGGTATCGATAGACCCAGGGAAGTATGCGCGCCGTGAGAGAGGGGCTTTGCTGCCCCACCAAGAAAAACCTTCCCGGGGGATGGTGCCGGTGGCCTTCTGTGAGTACCATGGACACCGCAGCCACAGAACCATAAACTGCGCGAACCTCGCCAAGGAGCTAAGGATAATTGAGGAGAACAAGAAAAATATTAGAAATGAACTTACTAATTAGTAAAAAAACAACTTTTAAATATATACACTTACAATCTTTGAAGCCAACTCAGCAGTCTCGCTCTACGGGAACACATATACTCCCTCGTCATTTTTCTTCATGCGACCCAGCATAAATGTCTGCACCCTACTTGCATCGTCAACATTATCAATAACTGACTGAGTGCCGTCTTCATTAGTTTTCGTCAGTAAGCCCTCGCTCTTCCACTTCTCCAACCGTCCCGTATATCCAGCTCGCCCCATGTAGTGCTTATATACATTCTTCGCCCGGTTACGTCTCGCTTTTTCTTGACGTAACTGTTACAAAATTTGTATATTTGTAAGTTATACATAATAAAAAAAATTTAAATTTTATTCCTTAAATAATTAAGAAAGAATAATTGTAAAAGTACCTTCAACTCTTGAGTCTGGTGATGGTCGTAGAATATCTTCCAGTCCTCCTCCGTGATCATACCATCATACACTACCCACGGCGGTGACCTCTTGGAGCCCGGTTTGGTAATCCAGCCATCTACCAACCGATGCTTGAATTGTCGCAGCGATGTCACTAGAAGTGATTCAATCTTCGTCCGAAGTTCATCCGCGACTTTGTACTTCTCTGCACCTCTGCCACATGATGTCTTTGTCTGCCTTTTCTTGTTCCTTCCAATCCTTATTAATCGAGCAATGGGATTTTACCATCAATCCCAAGTACGAAGCAAACTGCTGCTTCGACCCACCAGAATGTCGGAGGTACTTGTCCCAGATCAAATCGATGGGAGAATCTTTCTTCACCTTCAACCCACGAGTCGGTCCATGTCCCTTCCAAGGGTTCTGCGACGTAGATGCAGCTGGTGGTTCTTCAGTAGGGACGCCATCGTCAATATCATCCAACCCCAACAGTAAGTCCTCTTCAACTCTATCGTCAGGATCCATAATCTGAAAAATAATCAATAATTAACAAGGTTAATACGAAAATCTAATGAATCAAATATTGAAACATGACAAAAATGAAATAATATAATATTGTCAACCAAACTTACAAAATAACAATTCATCATTCAATCCACAATCCTTCATTGTGGTCGGACCTTCGATATTCAAAATTAGTGACATTATCTACCTCCATCGGTAACCGAATAGGTACATCTGTTTCATCTTCACAGTCGAATTCATCCTCATCAACAATATTATCAATCCCAACTATCGATCTTTTACTCTGCATTACAATAGACCATCTGGGATTAGACTGATCACGACAGTAGAATACTTGTTTTGCCTTTGATGCAAAAATAAAGGGTTCATCAGTAGGAGCCGCTGTCGTTAAATCAACTAGCTTCATACCATGATCCTCCTCACGATATCCCTGTTTGTTGTCCACCCATTTGCAATGAAATACGCAAGTTTCATAACTAGTGTAATTCAAGACCCAAATATCCTCAATAACACCATAATATTCGTTCTTCAGTGTATTACGACTTGTTCCTGTGAAAATGTCTTGTGAAGCGATAAGATGCACACCACTGTTCTGGTTTGTCGATTTACAATCTTGACGTTCAGTGTAAAAAGAAAATCCATTTACATCATATCCTTCATACGACAACACATCGAGATTTGGACCAAGTGCCAACAACTGGATCATTTCATCCACGTTCCTTGAATCTTCATACAACACCTTCTGTCTGAACCACTTAACAAATGTTGCATTCTGCTCTTTTTATAATTTGGCATTACTCAACGTTGGGTGTTTTGTTTTGAGGTAGGCTAGGTGGGCATCGAAATACGGTTCAACAACTTCAGAATGATTCAACATAACCAGATGTGCCTTGTTCAATGTATCAATACCAACTCTGCATAATTTTTTTCCACAGGTACCAACCCCTTTAAGCCTGCCATCATGTCTTGCTTTCGGTAATCCAATAACATCAACACCGTCTAAGTAGTGAGTGCAGAAGTCAACTACTTCCTCTATTACTGTCCCTTCAATTATGCTTCCCTCTGGACGCCGACGGTTTTTCATTTTCTTTTTCAGTATACCCATATATCTCTCAAACGGATACATGTATCGAAGGTATAACGGACCACAATGTTTGATCTCTCTAACAAGATGAACAAGTAGATGCACCATAATATCAAAAAACGAAGGAGGGAAATACATTTCCAACTGACACATGGTGATCACAAGGTCATTCTGTAGTTTCCAGCGTCTCCACATCAAGCACTTTACACGAAATTCCTTTGAAGAAAACACATAAATTTGTAATAGTTTTCCTGACATCAACTGGAAGGATCCCACGGATTGCAACCGCAAGTAAGTGCTGAATCAGCACATGATAGTCGTGAGACTTCATCCCTACCAATTTAAGATCAGACATTGATACCAAACTTGATATGTTCGATGTGTAACCAGATGGCACTTTAATATGACGAAGAGAACTACAAAAACTTATTTTCTCTTCTTTGGATAATGTATGACAAGCGGAAGGCAAGAATGTTCTTTTCCCTCTTTGTTGTGGCGCGAGTTCTTCCTGTATACCTAATTCAACCAGATCTTTTCTACCCTTTAAATGGTCTTTTGTCTTTCCTTTCACGTTTAGTAGTGTCGTAGATACACTTTCACCAATGTTTTTTCTCCCGTGCATAACATCAATGCAATGTCTCACCTCTAAATGTTGCCAATATTCAAGTTCCCAAAATATTGATTTTTTCTTCCAGATGCTCTTTTCAGTGGCTTTAATTGGTGGACCGAAGTTGTTCACAACATTCTTCAACTGATTGTAAGTCTCAGCAGCAGATAGTGGTGGTCGTGCGACTGCATGATCCGTTTTTCCATCAAACTCTTTTGTCATCTTACAGTATTTGTGACCTTTCGGGAGGAATTTCCGATGGCCCATGTACACATTTTTTCCACTGTGTTTTAACCGTATACTGCAAGTTCTATCTCCACATATAGGGCACGCTAGAGCTCCTTTAATTGTGTATCCCGAGAGGTTACCGTATGCAGGGAAATCATTGATGTACAAAACAACATAGCCCGGAGCGTGAAGTTTTCCATACCATATGAATCATACACGTCGCACCTTCATTCCACAACAATTTAAATCGTCAATAAGTGGTTGCAAAAACACATCAATTTTGTTTCCCGGTTGTTTTGGACCCGATATCAACAGAGAGAGGAGAATATGTCTGGGTTTCATACACAACCATGGCGGCAGATTGTATATTGTCAATAAAACAGGCCAAGTACTGTGTATACTGCTCAAAGTGCCATAAGGGTTCATCCCATCAGTGCATAAACCAAGTCTTAAGTTCCTTGGGTCTGTACCGAATTGAGGGTATATTCTGTCAATGTTTCTCCATTGTGGTGAATCGGCTGGATGTCTCAATTTACCATCATCCTTTCTATGGGTAGCATGCCATCGGAGGTTCTCAGCATCTTTCTGAACTGCAAACAAACGTTTGAATCGGGGAATTATCGGTAGATACCACAACACCTTCGCAGGAGACCCACTTTAGTGCTTATGTGGTTTCTGTCACCCTTTTTTACATAGCGTGATTCCCCACATTCAGAGCAATGGTCATCCAACTCATTCTCCTTCCAATACAACATACACCCATTTGGACAAGCATGTATTTTTTTATATTCCATACCCATCGGACACATTAACTTCTTTGCTCATAAGTTGTTGTGGGTATCACATTGTCCTTTGGTAGTACACCTTCAGCAGTTGTAAAAGATCTGTAAAACTGACATCACTCCATCCATGTCTCGCCTTCAGATTGAATAGTTTTAGGACAACGCTCAATTTGTTTTGTGTTTGCGTTCACATCCACTGTACAACGGTTCCTTTGATGCTTGCATCAGATTTTCGAATGTTTTGGGTTTGTTGGAAAAATGTTGTTCAACATCTTCCATCATGCATTAAGGTCCTCCTGATCATCTGAATCACTAACTAGTGAATCATCTTGAGTATCCCCAAAATCGTGTGAAGCATCCATTTCTGATTGTTCTGCAACGACGTTATCAGCACATTCAAACACTTGTACTGAATGTTGACCATGCAGTATTGTTATGGCTTCATAATCTTCTGTAAACCCTCTGCGAATCAGATGATCCTTAATCTTGTCCACACCTCGGTATTTGAAGTCGTTCTTGCAATCGACACAAGGACATCGAATATATCCCTTATCCCTTGGTTTAAGATTGTCAACAAGGACTTTGCAAAATTTATTGACCCCTTCTAGGTACTTGATGTCCAATCTGTCACTGTACATCACTGAGCGCTCCATCTCCTTTTTCAACACACACCAGATGTCGTGAACTCGTTCCATTGATCTTCTCTTTTTTTATTTACAGATTTAACAACCTAAACCTATCCAATCACCTTCGATCTCACCTAGGAACAAGTTAATAATATACAGTAGTTCAGTGATAATTTCGGCAGCATTACCCTTATATATATATATATATATATATATATGAATCTATATATTCAATCATATATATGTACACTAGAAGAACACTAGGGTAATGCTGCTGAAATTATCACTGAACTACTGTATATTATTAACTCATTCACAACCTAGATGGTGAGATCAAAGGTCATTGGACAGTCCCAACAGGGACTATCTAAGACATACCTCTATCAGGTAAATCTCAGACAGGTAATTCTATGTTTGAATTGATTTTCCATTGTTTAATAGAAAAACTAAAATAAATTGAAACATTTTAAATACCAACCTGATGAGTACTGGATGGTCAGCTAGCGCGAACAACACAGAAGAAGGAGAAGTAGGCAAATGCTCTTACGCGTAGTATTTAACACCTATTCAATGGAATTAGAATCAACTTAAATTCTGGAAAAAAATTGGCATGACCTTTGCGTATTTTTAGATACTCCACATTTTTTTAAGGCAGAAACAAACAGAGTAGCAGCAACATTTATTCTCAACAAACCATACGAATTATTATCAGACAGAAAAGTATGCAAATAGTAAATATATATATATATAATGATCAATGAACAAAAACAACCACCCCATTTCAACTTAATCTCACATTTCACCATACTATGCAAATATATATTCTAATGATTGTATAATACAAGTAGAATTTAGTATAACGTTTATTCGTGACAATATATAAGCATTTGTTTGTAAAATCATAATCAGAAACGCAAGTGATTTACCGTGGGTTCTGATCAGGCAAACCGGTGGCAGAGGTTGACAAGGCAGCAGCAGATAGTGAGACAGGTAGACAATCCGACCGTGTGTAATGACACCTATTCAATGAAATTAAAATATAAGGTTTTAATTTGAAAAAACATGAATAATTGAACTAATTAACAAAAGAATATATTTTGAACAAACCATGTTGTTGAAACATTTTTAAAAAACTAACCTAATGGGTAGTGATGATCAACTCACAAATGGGATGGAAGAGGGATTGTTCAACCGTAGTAACACCTATTCAATAAAAATTAGAATAAGGTTAAATTCTGAAAAAAATTTGGCATGACCATTGAGTATTTTTAGATACTCCACACTTTTTTAAGGCAAAAACAAACACAATAGCAGCATCAGATCAAGGTTCAGTGATTTTCAAGAACACGTTGAAACATTTAATGATAGCATATCTAAGCTAACAATAAAAAACGGTAAAATTCTGACCTGGCCAGATTTTATAGGCAGTGGGCGTGGCTGGCTGGCGGTTGCGGCGGAGGAAAGGCGGTGACGGGGCTAGAGATAGATCAATAACGGGGTTAGAGACTCGATGACGGGGAACCGGAGGAGAACTTACAAACGCACCACTAATCTAAAACAACATCAAAACCCACCTAGCAAAAACAAAAATATTGACAATATCAATATCCTTCACTGAAGTGGTATCTTCTATAAAGATTTTCAAGCTGAAAATTAAGATGATATCGACTACAATAGAGAGTATGATGAAACAATAAAGAGAATGATCGATGTTTCTAAATTAAAATCAATAAAGGGAATGATCGCTATTCCGTTTCTAAATTAAAACCAATCAGTCTTTTGAGAATTCCTTAGCTTCCATTTTTATACCTTTTCCGGCCCTAATAAGTAATTCCTTGATTTTTTCTTTTTACAGCCACTCTTCATATTTATATTTATAGCCAAAACTTAATTCTAAAGGCATAATTCAGACATTCTAAAGCATTAATTACCCACAAACACAAAAAATCATACTCTTTATTTTAACTCTTTATTTTAACAATTATGTCTATACATGATCACAAGTATAGTTGATGACTTGGTCACAATATCTCTTCCAAAACAGAGTTAGAGAGAAGCATTACCTAATAATATACTAGCAGGTATGATCGAAAGAGTATTCACATTTTGAAAAGACCATGGTGTCAACAAATCAAAACACTATATAACAGATATACCACAATATTATTTCAGATTGCAAGTATTTTTTTTTTTGATAAGTAGGCTACAATACAGAATGACATAGTATAGTTCCATACGTAGAAGTAAAATATTTAGTGCAATTGTGATTATCCGTTGCAGTAGAAAAGGCTACCTTCAAGAGGCGAATGCTTATACTCTTTGAGTGGTAGTCTAACCCCTCAGCTAAATGATCCAGTCATGTTCATCAGTCATTTGTCAATAATTATGTGACATAACCGTTACTGCTTCCGACATTACCACAAATACATTTTTTTTATAGATTTTGGCAAGACGCCATAGTAATACTACATTCCAGGCCATTAAGAAGGTAGTGTTTCTGGTTAGTCCAAGTCAGTATATATATTGTGGTTGACTAAGGTTTTCATCAGACTGACATATGTAGGTCAGTTTGGCAAAGTCTTGATCATTCTCTAGGGTTGAAAAATATGTAGAGTTTAAACAAACCAACACACAATCCAAATTATACATATTGCTAGTATATACAACCAGAAAATCGAAAGAGAAGCAACAATGAGGATTTTGGGTATTACCAGACATGGATTCAGGCGGAGGTTTCAGGGGCGGTTTCAGGCGGCGGACGAGAAGGCCAGGTGGTGGACGTACTGGCTTCGGTGGCTTCAGAGCTTCAACAGCTTCAGGCGAAGTCGGGGTCGTTGAAGATTGAAGCGGGGCACGACTTCGACTTCGCCAGGGAAGGAAGCAGCAGCGGGTGGCGGGGCGAAGGTAGACGACCGGCGACAGGGAGCCCAACGGAAACTACGGGGGAAGGACGGAGAACGGGGCACGATGGAGAAATCGCCAGAGACAGAATAGCGCGGTCGAGCTCGAGGAAGAAGAAGAGAAAGTCTGGGTTATATCGAAGAACTATACACCGCGGTTCTTAAAGGAAACCGTCGTTTAAAGCACAAACTAGAAGATAATAAACAACGGTTATTTATAAACCGTCATATATGTGATGTGTCACCACACTTTAAATGACGGTTATTCAACAAACCGTCATATATGTGATACGGCGCTAAACTTAAAATGACGGTTCATCAAAAAACCGTGGTTTATGGGTTACGTTGTCATACAATAAATGACGGTTTCACCAGAAACAGTCGTTTATCTGGTGACCCTTGCAGTATAAATGACGGCTTATACCAAAACCGTGGTGTATAATATTTAAACGACGCTTTTAACATAAACCGTGGTTTAAAGGCCGTCGTTTAAAATCTTTTTTCTACTAGTGAGTATCCCAAAACACTCATTTGCATTCTAAATCCTCTAAGATATTGCCTAAGTCCTTTTTACATCCTAGAATACCTTAATGCATGTTTTTTTCTCTTGTAGAACACTTAATCACTACTAGCACTTCCTAGTTCACAAGACTCATTTTTAAACACTCAAACTTCTTATACATTACCCAAATTTTGACATGGGTTCTCCTAGCACATTGCTACACCAAAACACATAGCTTTCACCATTAAACATTCAAGAACACCTAAATCCATCAAGAATATTCTCACACACAAAACTTCTTCAAATATTCACTACATCACAATATAGTGCATAATTTAAATTGCTTGGCACTTTGGCCCTTAAATAACATGGCTCTTAGGCCCTTAAATTGCTTAAATCTTAAACACCGAATCTCCACATTATATTTGCCTTTGACCTGCAAATACACTCAACATACAATATGCCATTAATAATCTCGTTATGAGTTTTTACTAGCTCATTCACCATTGGCTCTTTAGGTAGTTTTATTAAGCAACATAAGCTCATTTTTTCTTAAGGCATCACAAGCTACATTCGGTTAGCACATTTACCTCTTTTCCTTCACAACCTTCTCACTTAATTTCTCCTTACTCTTCCTTGATTAAAACCAGCAAGACTTTGGTTTGCTTGTCAAGTTTCTAATCAATATACAAGCAAGGTAATAAGTAGTCAAGCTTCATGGTTAAGCACACTTATAAACCATAAGTTTTACATTGTCTTAAAACATTAAGATGATTGTTTTACCTTGGTATTGGAAGAGAGTTTGAATAAGTAACATGAGAGGACTCCACCAAGCCCTTGAATGATTGAAATGAAGCTAGAACAAAGCAAGAGAAAACACCATGAAGAGGTGATTTTCGGTCAACACTAAAACATGAAGGAAATGTTGTTTTTCTTGGTTTTTCCTTACCTTGAAGCAAAGGTGATCAACAAGGCAAAAATATAAGCTCAAGCTCCTTCAATGGTGGATCTCCATGGCACCGAAATGGTGGTCTTGAAGATTTGAGAAGACAAGGTTGAAGAGCTTAATGAGACTAGAAGAATGGTGGTCTTAGTTTTTGATTTGGTAAATGGAGCTAGGAGATATAGGCAATGGAAGATGGAGGTGAGTATGGTGGTGTAGCAAAACCATGTATGAAGGAATAAGAGAGGTTGGAGGCGTGGGAAATGAAGAAGGAAAGAAGAGAATGAAGATAAGTTAGCTAGTTTAGATATTTAAGTAGTAAAGTAAATAGTGATTTGCTTTATCATTCTTTATTTACTTATTAGCTAATAAGAGTGGTGACTCACCCTTATAAAAACCGGCCCCCATTATGTAATAAGGGGTGTTTTAGTCTTTGTTGGTAAATTAACTCACTTATATTGACTTATGTTATAAACTTGCTTAATTTAGTTACTATTCACAAAACAAGGCACATATTTGTGAAATTTTTGATTTCTCATTTTTTTAGACTTCCTAATGTGATACTAAGTAGTACGCATGTTAATTAAAGAGTATTGATGGACATTTAGCCATTAAAAACTCATTTACAAGACAATTTTTAAAAAATGTGCTTTAAGACTCCTTAAAGCACATTTTGTGTTTTAACTTGTTTTCAAGCTTGGTTTTCTTTGGTAATAGGTTTAATATGTTCATTAACATATAAATAAAGTCTTGTTAAGCTTATTAGGTCTTAACCAAACTTATCCCAAGCTTAGGGCACATTTTCGCCCATATTGATTTTAAGGTATTTATTTGTGTTTACTGTGGTTTAAATTGTTCACTAATGTTTCTAAGGCACTTTTTAGCCTTATTATACCATATTTTAATGTCTAAACCACATACTAAGGTTTGGGGTATTTCAATCTACCCCCCTTAAAAGAACTTTGTCCCCAAAGTTCACACTTCCCTCATATCTTTAATATTAGAACACGGGGAATACTTATAAAACAATACTTCCATAGCAACATTAACAACACACTTACATAACATCGGACACAAGGTCCAAATAACAAAACATCATTCAGACACAACAGTCTGTAACACAACAACGTAGACAAGACACAATGGTCCGTAACAACATAACATAGACAATGTATTTAAATACATGTCATACACACATAACCGAAACGGCTCTACCCCCCTTAAAATAGGGGAACACCCCGTACCCTATACATACAAATACTAAGAAGTAAACAACGACCGGTACTTCACCTTCATCTTATCTTCTAGCTCCCAGGTGGCCTCCTCGACGTCCTGTTTAGACTAGAGGACTTTCACCAGTCTCACAGACTTATGGCGAGTGTCTCGAGTCTTAGTGTCCAGAATCCGTACGGGAGTCTCCATTGATCGCATGGTCGGCTCTAAGGTCAGCCTTTCAGGCTGAAGTACATGAGACGGATGAGACATATATTTCTTCAACTGGGACACATTAAATACATCATGTACCTTGCCCAGCTCAGCAGTTAAATCAAGTCTGTAAGCTACCGGGCCTATCCCCTCCGTCACAACATAAGACCCCATATATTTCGGGGTCAACTTGCCCTTCTGGCCAAAATGAAACACTCCCTTCTTGGGGGATACTCTAAGAAAAACCTGATCGCCCATGGCGAACTCCAGGTCACGTTTGCGCACATCGGCGTATGATTTCTGTCTATCCTGAGCTGCCTTCATGTTAGCCCGGTACCAAGCGCTTCCCGTGTGGATTTCCAGTACCTTGAGAGGAATCTGGTATCCCTGTTAGACACAATCGTTTTCGGTACCCCATGATGTCTTACAATCTCTCTGTCGAAGAGCTCTGCAAGCTTTGCCACTTCCCAGGTGTCCTTCATTGGTATAAATCTAGCCACCTTGGTCAGTCGGTCAACAATAACCCAAATCATATTCAGACCTCCCCTTGTAGGCAGAAGCCCTACTACAAAGTCTATAGAAATGTCATGGAACTTCCATTCAGGCACTGGCATTGGCTGTACCATACCACCAGGCCGTCGGTGCTCAAACTTGACCTTTTTGACAAGTGAGACACCTCAACACATAATCGTTCACATCCTTTTTCATGCCTGTCCACCAAAAATATCTTTTCATACCTTTATACATTTTTGAAGCTCCGGGGTGAATCAAAGTCGTAGAACAATGGGATTCACTCAGTATGCGCTCCTTCAGCTCAGCGCTACTCCTCGGAATACACAGTCGACCATTAAGCCTAATCAGGTCATCATCGTGGAGTCGGAAGTCGTACTTCTAACCCTCAAATGTGACATCAATAAGCTTCTGCCTGATCTCCAACATATACTGATCCGTCATCTGAGCACTCCGCACCTCTTCAACCAAGCTAGAATGAGAGACTAGAGAATGGAGAGCGTGTGCTCGATGACTCAATGTGTCAGCTACCACATTTGCTTTACCCTCCTTGTACTGTAAATTGATGTCGTAGTCGTTTAAGAACTCGACCCACCTTCTTTGTCTCATGTTCAACTCATTCTGAGTGAACAAGTATTTTAAACTCTTGTGGTCAGAATAGATTGTCACGCTTACCCCATACAAATGATGTCGCCATATCTTCAATGCGAAGACAATGGCACCCAATTCTAAATCGTGGGTAGGGTAGTTCTCTTCGTGCTTCTTCAACTGTCGGGAGGCGTATGCGACGACCTTCCCGTGTTGCATCAACACACAACCCATACCTCTGCCTGATGCGTCACAGTAGACCTCAAAACCATCTGGACCGTCTGGTATAGTCAAGACTGGTGCAGATGTCAGAGCATCCTTGAGACTCTGGAAAGAACTCTCACAGACGACTGTCCACTCGAATGGTGCATCCTTCTTCATCAAGGAAGTCATCGGCTTCGAGACACTGGAGAAGTCCTTCACAAATCTCCTATAATATCCTGCCAGACCGAGGAAGCTCTGGATGTCGGTAACTGTCATCGGCCTAGGCCAGGTGCGCACTGCATCTATCTTTGCCGGATCAACAGCGATCCCGGCCTCAGAAATCACATGTCCAAGAAAGGAAACTTGGTTCAACCAAAACTCACACTTTGAAAATTTAGCATACAACTGATTCTTTCTCAACGTTTACAACACACTTCTCAGGTGGCTTTCATGCTCACCTTTCGACTTTGAATACACAAGTATATCATCGATGAAGACTACCACTGACTTGTGCAACTGATCTTGGAACAAGCGGTTCATTAAGTCCATGAACTTGGCTGGTGCATTGGATAAGCCAAACGGCATAACCGTAAACTCATAATGTCCATATCTGGTTCTGAATGCGGTCTTCTCAATGTCACTCTCACGGATGGCATTCTGATGGTATCCGGATCGTAGATCTATCTTGGAGAACACTGATGCTCCTTTCAACTGATCAAATAAGTCATCGATGCGTGGTAAAGGATAACGGTTCTTCACCGTAACTGCATTCAGCTCTTGATAATCAATACAAAGGCGGAGACTACCGTCCTTCTTCACGAAGAGGACCGGCGCTCCCCAAGGTGAAACGCTCGGGCGAATGAATCTCTTGTCGAATAGGTCTCTCAGCTGCTCCTTGAGCTCTGTCATCCCTGCTGGAGCCATACGATAGGGCGCCTTCACAATTGGTCCGGTGCACAGAATCTAATCAATCTCAAACTCTACTTCCCGTGCTGGCGGCATGCACGACAGTTCCTTAGGGAAGACATCAGGAAACTCCGACACTACCGGCACATCTAGGCTAAACTCTAGGTCTCTCTCTATGTCCTGGACATAGCAGAGGTATACATCATTCCCTCGTCGTAGTTCACGATACATGGCCATGGCGGTGATGATCTGAGTCGAAGGCTCCCTAGGCCTCTGGCGGTATGATATAGTAACCCTAGACGGACTCCGAAGAAGCAGACGGTGCTCGGCACATAGGATTCTGCCCTTGTACCGCTCCAACCAGTTCATCCCGACAATCACATCAAATCCAAGTCCCTCGAACTCTATCATGTCGATCGGAAACTCCTCATCTCTGATTCGTACAATAGCATCTCGGTGGTAGCGGGTACACTTGATCCGCTCTTTCGACGGGAGAGTGACTCGAAAGTCAGGCATCTCTTCACCGTCTAACCCCAGCCTCTTCACAAATGACAGCGAGATAAACGTATGTGAGGCTCCAGAGTCAGACAAGATCGAGGCGTCCACTCCATTTACTGGAAAGGTACCAGTGAGGATAGTGCCGCTCCTACCGGCTTCTACCTCATTACAAACACCCACTATACCTCCCGTTCCGAGTGCACAGCCTAATTCATTGGCAAACTTCATAAGTATACGGTAACAACATGGTTGACATACTTCCAAAAACAACTCAACTTTATTCATTAACATACTCTTTACACCATAAGTTGGTTTACACTGTAGGCATAGCTAAATATAGCATCCCGAACATACAACTGGTTTAACACATTACATGGTTACACAAGGCTTTAAAACTGTCTGAAGGTCAAATTCAAACGTCCCGGTTTCATATGTGTGGCATTGATCACTGTCGAAGGTGCGGTATTCAGTTTGATCTTCTTGATACCGTGGTATAACATCCTTGACTCCCCACCCATGACTAACACATCACCTGACTTCAACACTAACTTCTTTACGAGAGCACCACGCTTCTGCTCGTCGTACATAAACATTGCGGTATCACCAATGGACCAAGACACCACGGGTACTCCCTTACTTAGAGACTCGGGTGACACGTCCCTATCTTGGTGTAACCCTAACCGTCCACCTTTCTGGTAGAAGTTCACAATACATAAATCTGCTTTAACACTCGGAATTGGTTCCGGTTCAACTTGCTGAGCAATTCCCACGGCGTGGTTAACGACCGCAAGGAACTCCTCAGGTATACCTGGTACAATTGCTCCATCTTCAGCTCGCACGTCTTGATATGTCTTGGTGTAAGGATTCCAGTCCTTACCCATGCACATCATATTCAGCTTCATTTTCGATCCGCTCGGGTATTCGGGTATGTAGAAATCTCCAGGTGCTACTCCTAGTTCATTACATCGTCTGATGATGTGGATTTGTGCTTCGCGTGTCAGGTATCCATTTAAGAGTACCATACCTGGTTGGATAACCTGACACTACTCCATTGGGAATTCGGTGATGCTGATGGTTGTCTCTTCAGGGTTTGGTGTGGGCGGGATTGGATAACAGATATTGAAGGTTCCTAAGTTTTAACATTACCTAATTTAGGTGTCTTTTACATTATACTTTAACTCTTTACTCACATGGTTGTACAATTAGACTCACTAACACACATGCATGAAATGCGGTATGCAATCACTTATTTCATTTAACGGTTTAGGCGGTACCTGGTCTAGAAGAGGGTCCTAGTGCCAGACCGGTCCACCACATTCAGGGCGGCTTGCCGGTTCCGGCCTTTCCGTTCTAGGAGTTCATGTTTCCCTTGTCAGAGGATTGCTGGTTAGTCGCTTTCGGGCCATCGGTGGTCACGGCGGCCTTACCCTTCCACTGCCCCTTTGGCCTGTAGTTCCTGCCATTGGGGTTCTGCCAGCACTCGTTGTCACGGTGCCCCAGCTTCTGGCAGTAACGACACTGCACATCGTTTCCCTTGCAGTCCTTGTCGGGGTGGTCTCCGTTACACCACTTACAGTAGTAGTGGCGCTCCGGTCCAGAGCCCGTGCTGGCTGCTATAACATTACACTATCAGTACACACTTCATAATGCATTAACACACATTTAAACTTGGTACATAGATTCGGTAGTTACCCTTGGGTGGATGAGAGTGTAGGGGCTTTGCCGCATAGGCATAGGTGAGCTACAGTGGCTCCTCAGCAGTGGTTGTCTGGGTTTGGCCTTTGCCACCCTGTTGCTGGCCCTTCTGGGACTGGGGATAAGGTTTCTTCTTCTTTCCTCCCCCGTACCCTTGGGTGCTTTGGCCCTCACTCGTGGCCTTGCGCTTGAGCGCATTCTCCTCGTCCCTCAGACGGACGGTGATCTCTACTATAGCAGCGGCATGATAGTACTCCTATATTTAGGGTGTTAGTTATGCCCCGCAAATCAAACTCACAATTACATTCACACATTTTACATACTTATTCATATCCCACTGTAGTTCATTACCTGCAAAGTAGTATATCCGGTTGGCCCCATACCATAGCGTAGGCGGTAGCTCAGTCCGTTGTAGAAACGGTTCACCAGTATCCGGTCCGAGTAGCCCAGATCTGGTAGCAGATGGATAAGTCCGATGAAAGCGGAGTAGTACTCATCTACCGTCATCCTATCCCCTTGTCTCAGATTGTCTAACTCAAGGCGTTTCGCCTCTTGCACATGAATCGGGTAATACTTGGCTCGCAGCAGAGCCGTGTACTCCCTCCACTGAAAGGTAGGGTCAGCAACTCTGCCCTCCCGTACTAACTTCCACCAACTCTGAGCCGATCCCTTCAGGTAGTAAGCGGCAAGATGGACCTTGACCTCCTCGGGCACATTCAAGGTCTCGTAGGCGGTCTCCATCTCGGAGATGTACGCCTCCAACTTACTAGGGTCGGTCTCCCCACTAAACGACGGTGGTCTCAAATCAGCCAACGCCTTAACCCAGTTGGTCTCTCGTGGCGGTGGCGGTGGTGGCTGAACCTCGGGCTGTCGCCCCTGCTGTATTGCAGCTACCAACTGTGGGACCATCTGGGCTATGGCGGCCGCTACAGCTTTGGCCATG
This sequence comes from Limonium bicolor, assembly GCA_023374045.1. NCBI lineage: Eukaryota > Viridiplantae > Streptophyta > Magnoliopsida > Caryophyllales > Plumbaginaceae > Limonium > Limonium bicolor. The sequence continues at coordinate 455,541,466 of CM041776.1, read as the reverse complement.
ACTTGTGTCATAGTATTCTCTCCCTGGTTCCCAGTATCACCAATGCCGTGCCCACGGCCTCTACCATGTGGTCTACCTGACATCTGAATTCACACGAACATTCATTAGCATCATGCTTTCAAACTTATTGGTCCAACGGTTGTAACATCTTCCCGACAATAAGGTATTTCCACACTTAGTTAGTGGTTAACCTTTCCATAACTGTTCACTCAAATAACTGTAGCTTGGTTTCCTAACTCGGTATATTCCTAAGCTCGGTATTCTAGTCATGAGAGCGATACTTCGCTCTGATACCACTTTGTGTAACACCCCTACTACGCACTTAACAACTAACCGAAATCGCAGCGGAAACAAACAACTAAACAATAACTAAACGGGTTGGTGTTACACGCCGTTAGCCACCCACGTGGCTAACAAGGCAGAATACATACAATAATTGTACCGGTCTAATGATCAGACTCCCGAGCATAGAACTAAAACCATAAATATATAATATACAATACCGAGTATTTACTTACATCCATCATTGTAACTGTCACTGTAAACTGACAACAACCGCCACTGTAAAAATAACGGTACCAAAATATAACGCCACGGGAGCACAGGCGCATCCCGGGCTCAACATCCAAAACATACCAAAAGTATTTCTACAACCTAGGATCTACAGCCATCCTGCTTCCTTGATCCTCATCCTGCAAATATAAATATGGAGCCCCCGATGGGGTCAGCAACCCTTGGCTGGTATGGTTAACGCGTAGCCCATCGGCTACCGGGATACGCCCAACTAATTGTCATGATGACATGACATTCATTTTTAGCATACATCATAATAAGCATAGCAAGAAATATTGTGTAGCACACATAAGCACATAACATAACAAGTACGATTCCCTTTGGGAATCGAACCAAAACATAGTTAGTTCACATGGAGAGCCTAGAGATTGTTGCCCACTCATGCTTAGCTCGTTACATAACTTGTTACCGTCCCGTTAGATGAACGGTTAACTTAACTCAAAGGTGTGTGGGATACAGTGATCCAAGCACACCGAACAAACATAGTATGCCCCTAAGGCCCGACGTGAGTCAGTAAAATAGCCTTGGATAAGCTAAAGGGAAGGTTGAAAGCCAAAATGGAAACAACCATAACATACAAAGAGAATCGAACCGGTTATGACATCGACCCCCATACTCACACGCGTGGCTGGAATAGACCGGACTCCTCACTTCCCCCGTTAGCACTTATTAGAAAACCCATCATTGGAAACTTAATAAGTCAATTCACAAACAAGTGTTTAGGTCTAGTTAGACACACACATAAGGGTAATGAGGCATAACTCACCATCACGACAATATGAACAACTGTAAACTCATTTCATGACTTAAGTCTTACAAGGTCATAAACACTAAGAAAACAAACAACACACAAGCCGGTGTAAACCGGTAGGCAACAGACTGCAAGAAAACCATACCTTGGTCCTTCCTGCGAACGTGACCCGCCAAGCGTAGTCCCTAAACATAATTAATAATGTCGGTTAATTAACTTATTTAACTTCCGGTTACTAAGCATTTTACATGATTGTATGGCATGTTCTTATGCTTAAACTCACCCTTGATTACCATCATTATACCTCTTAGGGTTAACTACTTAAGCCACTCTTTGTTTGTTTTTTTTTACAAGTTTTGGTCCGAACGACCTTACCGACCGACCTTACACAAGGTCGGTCCATTCCAGTGACTTCCGGGTTTGAAAATTTACACTACGACCGACCTTTCAAACTCGGTCCCATGGTCGGTCCATTCCAGAACATATTACTGTCAGAGAATTCTACTCCGACCGACCTTGCAAGTTCGGTCCACAAGGTCGGTCCATTCCAGAAACAATTCTCGTACAAAAATTCAGACCTGACCGACCTTGCATGTCCGGTCCCAAGGTCGGTCTATTCTAGAAACTTAATCTGTACCAAAAATACAAGCCTGACCGACCTTGCAAGTCCGGTCCCCAAGGTCGGTCCATTACCGAGACCGTTTCTGGCAGAGTAAACTGAGCTCGACCGACCTTACAAGTCCGGCCCTAAGGTCGGTCGGCTCTAGACCTTTGTTTCTACATTCCATTTAACTCAAACTTCACCTTATGTATCTAGTATGTTCTAACCTCATTTGGCACTTCAAACACACCTTGAAAAAATCCATTAAACTCCTTAAATCACCCATTAAAATCCTCCTCAAGCATACACACACTCTTAAAAAAGGTTCACACTTGTAATGTTTTTCACTAGTTTCTATGTGGTGTTTTATACCTATAACTACCACTATTCCCAAATGATTTTCTCACCACTACAACATCATCTCCCAAGCATCTTTTCTCACCAACCCCAAGACTCCTTGAATATCTCCACAAGCTTAGCTCTTCATGCAACACATTATTTTCTCCTTGTTCACCAACATTGATAAGTCCTAAGCACAATCTCACCATGATCTTGAAGTATCCCAAAACACTCATTTGCATTCTAAATCCTCTAAGATATTGCCTAAGTCCTTTTTACATCCTAGAAACCTTAATGCATGTTTCTTTCTCTTGGAGACACTTAATCACTCTAGTACTTCCTAGTTCACAAGACTCATTTTTAAACACTCAAACTTCTTATACATTACCCAAATTTTGACAATGGGTTCTCCTAGACATTGCTACACCAAAACACATAGCTTTCACCATTAAACATTCAGAACACCTAAATCCATCAAGATATTCTCGCACCACAAAACTTCTTCAAATACTCACTACATCACAATATAGTGCATAATTTAAATGCTTGGCACTTAGGCCTTAAATAACATGGCTCTTAGGCCCTTAAATTGCATAAATCTTAAACACTGAATTCCACATTAATTTGCCTTTGACCTGCAAATACACTCAACATACAATATGCCCTTAATAATCTCTTTATGAGTTTTTACTGCTCATTCACCATTGGCTCTTTAGGTAGTTTTATTAAGCAACATAAGCTCATTTTTCCTAAGGCATCACCAGCTACATTAGGTTAGCACATTTACCTCTTTTCCTTCACAACCTTCTCACTTAATTTCTCCTTGCTCTTCCTTGATTAAAAACCGGCAAGACTTTGGTTTGCTTGTCAGTTTCTAATAAAATACAAGCAGGTAATAAGTAGTCAAGCTTCATGCTTAAGCACATGTATAACCCTAAGTTTTACATTGTCTTAAAACATTAAGATGATTGTTTACCTGGTATTGGAAGAGAGTTTGAATAGTAACATGAGAGTACTCCACCAAGCCTTGAATGATTGAAATGAAGCTAGAACAAAGCAAGATAAAACACCATGAAGAGGTGATTTTCGGTCAACACTAAAACATGAAAGAAATGTTGTTTTTCTTGGTTTTTTCCTACCTTGAAGCAAAGGTGATCAACAAGGCATAAAAATATAAGTCAAGCTCCTCAATGGTGGTATCTCCATGGCACCAAAATGGTGGTCTTGAAGATTGAGAAGAAAGGTTGATGAAGAGCTTGATGAGAGTAGAAGAATGGTGGTCAGTTTTTGATTTGGTAAAGGAGCTATGAGATATAGACATGGAAGATGAGGTGAGTATGGTGCTGTAGCAAAAACCGTGTATGGAGGAAGAAGAGAGGTTGGAGGCGTGGGAAATGAAGAAGGAAAGAAGAGAATGAGAAAGTAGCTAGTTTAGATATTTAAGTAGTAAAGTAAATGGTGATTTGCTTTATCATTTTATTTACTTATTAGCTAATAAGAGTGGTGACTCACCCTTATAAAAACTGGCCCCCATTATGTAATAAGGGGTGTTTTAGTCTTTGTTGACCAATTAACTCACTTATATTGACTTATGTTATAAACTTGCTTGATTTAGTTACTATTCACAAAACAAGGCACATATTTGTGAAATTTTTGATTTCTCATTGTTTTAGACTTCCTAATGTGATACTAAGTAGTACACATGTTAATTAAAGAGTATTGATGGACATTTAGCCATTAAAAACTCATTTACAAGACAATTTTTCAAAAATGTGCTTTAAGACTCCTTAAAGCACATTTTGTGTTTTAACTTGTTTTCAAGCTTGGTTTTCTTTTGTAATAGGTTTAATATGTTCATTAACACATAAATAAAGTCTTGGTAAGCTCATTAGGTCTTAAACAAATTTATCCCAAGCTTAGGGCACATTTTCGCCCATATTGACTTTAAGGTATTTATTTGTGTTTACTGTGGTTTAAATTGTTCACTAATGTTTCTAAGGCACTTTTTAGCCTTATTATACCATATTTTAATGTCTAAACCACATACTAAGGTTTGGGGTATTTCAGCGCCCCACACCAGCACCACAAACCTTCACTTAGTCCATAATCCATCCTTTTGTGTCGTTTTTCAATTCTCAAAACAGGTTCTAACTTATCCTCCTTCTCTTATGTTATTTTTTTTATGTTTTCAGTTCTAGATTTTTAGTAAATGTAGTTAGTTTATGCGATTTATGTTGTGGGGAGACTTATTTAGCACACGAGGTCTTTTGATTTGAACATTTACAGAACTGTTATGTGGTTTTTTGTTGAAATTTGTGTTTCTGGAAAATCTCTGGTTCGAACTGCGTTCTGGGTTCAATTTTGAACGTGCCGGATGAATGTGCCGGACCTCCCTATCTGGCACAATAAAAGATTTGAATGTGTCGGGTGTATCTTGTCCGGCATACTGCACGACTTGCCTGTCTGAGTAAATTTTCTTTGCTTATTATGACTCTGACTTCAAAATTGATGCTTAGGATAGTGTGGTGAGATAATGTTTGCAATTGTACATCTTAATTACGGAGATATGGCACCTCTTTAGCTCCAGATTTTTCAGGTTTAAAATTCTCATAAACTAATGAGCTAACATTTTCGGGTTGTTTGTGGTATCTTCTTCTGTTCTTTTTATAGATGCCTTGCAGACGAGCAACCACCCCTCCACGCGCTTCATGATTTGACTCAGAGGAGGATGAGCTCTTTAAGCAGGCAGATGCAGCCCTGGCCGACGCTACTACAGAGGAGGAGGAGGCTCCTCCTGCACCTGCGCCACCTCGTCGATCTACCAGACGGGTAGGCAAGGAGCCAGCCTCTAGCAGTGCCTCACCGCCTCCAGCCAGGAAGACAAGGGCTGGCAAGAGGAAGAACAGGAAATCTCCAAAGATTCAGAGTGGCCCTGGATCCACTTCTTCTACTCCAGAGCACGATGACTTTGGTACGCCTCTCCCTCTCCCTCCTCGCATTCCTGATGTGCCTACCTTTGATGAGGAAAGATTCGTAAATCCTTCTGCTGCTCAGTACTTTTATCAGTCCAAGATGAAAGGTAAGTGGGTACGGGAGAGGCGAGTGCATCCCGAGGTCTGCCTACTCTCTGAGATTTCAGAACTCTTCTCACGACATGGCTGCCTGAGATTTTAGACATTGGCCATGGGCACTTTTACCCCGGGTTGGTGCGTGAGTTTTACGCCAACTCCGAGTACCGTGGGGCCCCCCAGACTTCAGGAGTTCTCAACCGCTCATTTGTATCTACACGCTGCATCATCATTTCTTCAGAGAGCATCGCACTGATCTTGGGCATTGATAGAGATCCTCGACAGAGATCCTTTAGCCGACAAACTCTTGCAGATGCTCATAGCACTATCCGCTCTCGGTTCAGATCACGCACTTGCTATATGGACAGAGCTCATACTAAGGAGCGAGACGTGATCCCCCTGACCTACATCACCGATCTCCAGTTGCGTGTGGCCATGGATATTATCCGCCATAACATTTGGCCGTGCAAGCATGACGAGCTGAATGATATGGACTGTGCCTTGCTGCAGTATCTTCTCGGGCCAGCTCAAGGAGCAGCTGACTTACGGTTCCCGGTCCATATATTGATGTTTGCGCAGTTGGTCTGCGCCATCATGCATCGGAAGCGACAGCCCCCCATCTTCCCCACGCTCATTCACCAGCACATTATGCAGGCGCTTAGGGAGACTCATATTCCTAGAGGCTTACATTTTCATCCCGAGTATGCCCCTATTGAGCGTGCTCTCCTTCAACGCTGGTGGTTCAGAGAGTCACCCTCAGGGGAGTTCCTTTATGTTCCCCCAGACTAGAGGTCCAGGACCCCTACTGCTCAGGACTACCCGAGTTATCTAGGGGAGGGTACTCAGCTATTACTGCCTCCACCACCTCCTACCTCTACTTCAGTTGCAAACTCTAGAGTGGCTGCAGAGCTCTATCACTTCCGTTAGGAGCTCCAGCAGCAACACCACTCTATGGAGGCCTTCTAGGCCGCTCAGCAGGCCGCGTGGGGTGATTTTGATTCCTTCTGGCAGAGTTATGAGGGGATGCGCATAGAGTTGACAACTAGAGAAGACTCTGTTATGCAGCAGCAGTTTGAGGTTGGGCTGAGACAGGAGGCGTTTGAGGAGCGTATATCTCAGTGCCAGGATGAGCAGGAGAGACGGGTTGATGATCGTCTCTTATTGGCTGTAGATCTGATGAACAAGTCAATGGCAGCCGATAGAAAGAAGGCCAGACAGGAGATGAAGCAGAGGGTATCATGTTCCATCACTGCTTTGGTCAAGAATCTTCTACGTCGGGACAAGGAGAAGAGGAAGGCGCGCCGAGAGGCGAAGAAGAAGGGGCTTCCTTCCCCTAGCTCTTCTAGCCTGTCTGATGTTGCAGATGCTTCCCCTGACTCTTCTTCAGATTCTCCACCACCATCCTCCTCCACGCAGGCAGCAGTTCATTAGTTCTTTCTCTCTTTCTGTATTTTATTTCATTTTATTTCCCTTCCATTTCCTTTTATTTTCCTTTTGCTTTTCTTTTAGTTTTAATTAGTTACTTTTCTTATTCTTGTATGACTTATGGATTATCCTTTAACACTCTCTTTTATATATTATGGAAGCTGTGTAATTTTGTGAGTTTTTTGTTACAGTTGCCTTTATTTTAGTTGGCTCATGTTGTGATAATTCTGATTCCGCGGCTCACCACAAGTGTAGGGCATTTGTGCCCTCATTCTTCCAAAAGGGGAGTATTTTTTATTATTATTTTAATTTATTTTGAAAACTATATATAAAAAAGGATAAAATAATAAACTAATCCTACAACTCTACTACTTGTAGCAAACAATTCCCGGTCGGAGTATAGTGTAAATATATTACGACCGAGAGTATCGAACCCAAGGGACTTACAGAAAACTAGTCCTAATCCCGGTAATTACCTATTCTATAAGAAAGGGGGGAATGTAATGACAAATAATCAACTAAAATCCTAACTAAATGCGAGGTTTGGGATTACATTAACCTAAGTACCAATGTGATCACGCAATGCAACTTCGAGACTCAAACTTAACCAAAGTTGAGATCTTATCAATGTTTTACTAAGCTATTTGCATGTAATTGGCAAAGTAAGAGTAGGAAAGGATGAAAACTTGTTCTCTCAAGAGGTAACCTTTCTAATGACTTGTAGATTCCTGTTTTTAACTTCTTGATTCTCTTTATTAACATGAATGTATGACCTTACTCCAATTTCTATCTCTGATTTACTTCTGGGTTAATTTTTCTTTTCTTTTTCAAAATGGTGAGAATTCTTTTGGGTGAATATTTCAAATAGGGATTGTGTAAAAAAAAGAAGAAAAGGAAAAAAAAAGAGAAGCTTCGAAAAGAAAAAGAAAAATCTTCTTTCAAAAAAAAGAAGCATTATGAGGTTGCAAAAATTGCCTCAAAATAAAAGAAACAAACGAGAGTTTTTCCTTTTGGTTTTCTCCTAAATTCCCCGTTCTTCAATGCAATAGAAAAATCATGGTTGTTCAGAGACCCTTGGAAAATAGGGCTGAATATAAAAACCATCGATGAGTGTCTTGGTGTGAGCCTCGATTTTAAACCCTATCCTATGTTGAATGAAGCTGATTAGGATCTAGTCGGGTTTTAGGTCCACTTATAACCTAAGATTAATAACTATGTCACATAACAATAATTATTAAAACCTAAGCTAGCTCACTGGAACCTATTATGAGTCGCCACCTAATTTTGACCTAGATTAAATTAGGAAAGGAGAGTTCGGGTTCGGGGGCTTGATATTCGACTTATTTAGGGTTCAATTACTTTCATTACCCCTCCTAGGTCGTTTTTCCTCTACTTAGTTTATTTACGGCTTATTACGAGTTGTTTTAACCTAAGTGCGCAAGCTTCTGTTTTTTTGTGTTTTTTTAGCATTTTTTGACAGAAAATAAAAGTGAAATTAAAAGCTACCTAAACTAGGGTTTCGGAGGCAGAATTAGGTCGAATTTTGATTCCGTCCGTGGCCACGGACCTAATGTCCGAACCCACGGACCCCAGTTAACCTAATTACACAGAAAAGTCGAAATTGAAGGAAAACAAAAATTTGCAAAGTCCGGGGCCACGGACAGGCTGTCCGTGGGCCCGGACATCATTGGAAAAAACCTAAATTTTGAATTTTTAAAATCCCGCCGCCGTCCGTGGGTGTCCGTGGTCTCGGACAACGCGTCCGAGGTCCCGGACCATAGGTCCGAGGTCACGGACCACCCACGGACAGGGGTTTTCAGAAGGTTCCCGAGGGTGTTTTGAGCTCAAATTTTATGGGTGTGTAGCCTGAAATGTACAAGACGTTAGTGATTGAAAGTTTTCAATTTGGATTCGAATTAAGCACGAAACTTAGCAAACAAGTTATCTGACAGAGGCTTAAACAAACAGCAATACAGAAGCCCACGAAGGTTAGTTTGAGCTCAAATTTCGAGGCAAGACAGATGATACCGTGGAGAATTAGGGAAACTGAGTTTCTACCTGTTTTACCTTCGGATTCACAACGTTTCTTCACACCGGGATTCGTCGAGTGCTCCGTTGATGGCAGACCTGAGAGGACTTCGAACCAAGCTTCTGGTTGTCGGCTGTTCTTGTTGTTCTTCACGTTTTGGTGGTGTTTTTGTGGGGTTTTGATGATTATTGGTGCTTTGGGAATTGGAAAACGTGTTTAGATGATGATTTCGGGGGATTTTCGGTATGATTTGGGTGGCCGGGTGTTGGAAAACGTGAGAGAGAGAGAGGAGGCTGCCTTTTATGACTCTCTAGGGTTCTTGAGTATGTGAGGTTCTCATTTTATCCAAAAACCTATCCCCTTATATAGACTTTCTTAAAGATAAAGAGAATCTAGTAAAAGTAAGATTTTTCGATATTTTAACTTAACTTCCCAAAGGAATTTTGCTATGAAATTTTAACCACATGTCAAGAATGGATATTATGAATTTTCTGAGGTGGAAACGAATTTTTTAAATGCTGGAGCATTTTAAATTGAATTTCTCGTCAGATTCAGTCAGAAATTGCTAGAAAATTATTGGAAATTCGAAAAATCAAAATTCCAACGCCATTATGCTTAAAATGTCATCCTCTATCATGGGTTAAAATATCAAAGCATTTCAAGTTGATTTGACCCTTATTTGGAGGAGAGAGAAAGCCTATAGGGGGCTTAGGAGCCTTGAAAAATTACGAAATGCCCCTGGAGATGACTAAGCTGTCCCTAGTACTCTGAAATGTGCCGATCGAACTAGGAACCCTTGCTACTAGCCTATTAGTAGAGACTCTCCTCCGGGGGGTTGAAATTTTGGGTATAACACTTGGCCACATTCAGAAACTCTTGAAAAATAGAGCTGAATGATGGAAACCGGAAAAAGGAGAGATTACAAAATCCCTCATGCAAAATAAGCTCAAAAGTCCTTTATCAGTTTTGAAATTCTTTATTTTTATACCAATTAGTATATTTTTGATAGATAAGGAAGATTAAGTGATACTTATGAAATAGAATCAGACAGTTAAAAATGTTTATCTAATTGTCATTCTATAGTTATCTGTTTTGTGCATAAGTAATTACTTTTTTCAAATTAAGTTTTGCTCGTGGACTAGCAAAACAAAAGTGTAGGGCCTTGATAAGCCACAGAAGTATCATATTTATTGTATTAGAATTAGAAATATATTATTGTAAATAGGGTTGAATAGTTAATATTTATGTTATATTATGTATTAAAGTGTATTATTTGTTCATTCTTATGTTTTTATATGTTTTCTGTGCAAGGAACAAGTTTCTAGCCAAAAGACCATTAACGTTGGATATGGCGTCGGGTTGAGTCTACACAGCACAAGTATGGAACAGAAAAAGAGCTTTGCCGGGCGTGATGTCGGGTACCTTCTATCCGACATAAGTGAAAAATCGCCTCGGTTGACCATTCGACAACACATATTTTCCACGTGATTTCCAACCGCTGCCGGGTATGGTGCCGGACATATCCGGTCCGGCACATGTGTCTCTTCGCCTGACGGTTTTGACCGTTAACGGTTACCTGCGTTTAACACGTGGTGCCGGATCCCATAGACCCGACATGCCACCGGGCATAAGAAGAATATGGTGTCTATAAATAGGCCGAGGGGCTACACTTTTTCACACACTTCAACATCATATTATACTCCATTCACACACCATTTCCACCCACATTCCATTCTTGGTGTCCAAGGCATTTCTACGGATCCACCTACAAAGAAGAAGAGAAGTTCTTTGTTAGGGTTAAGGCTATGACCAATCTTCTTCTCCCTTATGTATTTCTTCTTTATTTGAGTGGATGGTGAAGTAGGAATCCTTGTTAGTTCTTGGTTAGTGATGAAATCCTTCCTTCAAACAATATGATTAACTCAAAATAATTTCAAGCGTTCATTAAGATATTGGTTCTTATTGCAAGAGAATTAGTTGATCACTCATTCTCTTTGTGCAAATTCTATTCAAGGAAGAAAAATCCAAGAGTACGATAGGTTAGACAAATCTTAGTGGTCTTTAACGTTGTCTTCTGCGCCTCAGCGGGAGCAAGACTTAAGATTTCAAATTAATCCATTTTCCCCCATTATCTCATTCGTTTCATGGCATGATTTGCTCGATTCGATAAAGGGTGATGAGTTTCTTGTATTCGTACTCTGAAGCAAGAGAATGGCAAGTACAGTTGAACGTGTCGGGTTCACTGCCAGGTCCCCTGTGTCCGGCACGTTCAAAGTATTTGAATATGTCGTGCATCTGGTGTCCGGCAGGATGTCCAGCGCATTCAAATTGGCTGGTTAAGTTCGAGTCTTGAAGTTGCATTGCGTGATCACATTGGTACTTAGGTTAATATAATCTCAAACCTTGCATTTAGTTAGGATTTTAGTTGATTATTTGTCTTTACATTCCTCCCTTTCTTATAGAATAGGTAATTACCAGGAATTGGGCGTGTTTTCTGTAAGTCCCTTGGGTTCAATACTCTCGGTCGTAATATATTTACACTATACTCCGACCGGGAATTGTTTGCTACCCGTAATAGAGTTGTAGGATTAGTTTATTATTTTATCCTTTTTGTATATTGTTTTTCCCTACAATTTTCTTGTTAGCGACCAATGACATGAGGAGAACATAGTTGTTTTGTATTACTCACTCACGAGCTAAGGACGCATGAGCCTTTGTCTTTAGACCGGTGCCATGAGGAGAATAATACTAAATGTATGTAAATGTTTTGATCTTCAAAGGACCGGGGACCATAAACATAAATGTCCATCGCGACCGGTGCCTACGAGATCATAGTGTGTATTACTCGATGTGGACTCGAAGACTGAGTTGACTTGTAGTCTTTGGACCAAGCCCATGAAGAGAGTATGAAAGAGTTTTGTTGATTGTTAAACATGCAGTGACATGTTGTGTGTTATGTGTAATGTACATTACCCAGACCTTGAGTCTAAAAGTTTAAATCCGGTGTATATTGATAATGGGAGATTTATGTTGTAAAAGTAATCTCTGTATTCTAATTAAGTGATACATGGGAATTGTGGAACATTGAGGACAAAGTTATTTTAAGGGGGGTAGATTGAAATACCCCCAACCTTTATGTGTTAATTAATTATGTAAATATGGTTTTCTAAGGCTAGTTAAGTCCTTTAGAACATTGGTGAAGAAAGAAAAAACCAAAAAAAAAACGAAAAAACTCATGAAAGTCACAAAATGCAAAAATGCTTATTTAATTATCTTAGGAGGTATATAACCTCGAATAGGATCAGAGAGGGATTCCTAGGGCTTAATTAGGCCTTAATAATATAGGGAACAATTCTCGAAGAAAACGGATCCAAATAATGGGTTAAAACGCTAACAAAGTTTTAAAGCGCGTTTTTCAAGAAAAATCCGAAAACATGACTTTAAACAGTCAAATGACCCTGTAAAAATTATAGTTGATCATTTAACTATAATAAAACATTAATCGGAGCATAAGAACCATTAAAATTGAAGAAACGAGAAAAAACCGGAAAACAGGCCTGAATTAGTGAATAGTGTAAAAACGGGAACTTATGGGGCGTTATCTGTGATAAGAGTAAAATACTCCCCTTCATTGTAAATAAAAAAAATCTGAACTCCTCTTTACTACACTCACACATTTTTTCCCTCCCCCTCTTATACTCTCTGTTACAATTGTTTACTAAAGGACAAAAAAAAAGTACAAATTTACTTTATTTCCCTCTCTTTCCTCATTTTCCTCTTCTCTCTCCTTCCCTCCTCCTTCCTCAGTCAGTTTCCTCCCCTCTCCCATGGATGGAACAATTTTTAGATGCCATCCATGGCTTCTCCACTTCCTCACCTTGCCCAAGCTTCATCCATGCTCCAAATCCAAAAATAAATACATATTTGTGTTCCTCTCAGCAAGATCTCTCTTTCCCACTTTTCAAAATCCCAAAAGGATGAAGTTATTCTCCATGGTTATATCCCATTTGAAGAGAAAATCAGCTTTTACGGAGCTTGGGAGTCCCCTCCTTCTTTCAAGGTAAGAAAAAATCCAAAAATACTCATCTTTCCTCCATTTCCTAGCTTGACCGATTTTGCCCAGTTTTGAGCCTCCATTGTTGCCATGTTCCAGCTGATTTTATCCTTAAAATAGGAGCTGGAGTCTTGCTAGGATGATTGTGAAATGCTTCATGTAGAAATTGGAAGGTAAATGCCCTAATTTTTGTGCTTTAAGCACCCTTTCGTTGTTTGGGGTTATGTAGAATCAGGTGGCTAACTCAATCCAACTCAAAGTGTGAGTCTATGAGTTGGTTTGACTCAATCAACCTTTGTATGTAAAAACACTTAAAGCGTAGAAACACTCAATCGAGCTGATTGAAATGAGTGCGCGGAAGACTTAAAGGAATTAAGTGAATTAACACTGTGAAAGATAGAAAGGCTCTGTGGAGCTCAGCAAGATACACAAATAGGCTATTTTATTCTCTGGTCAAAATAAAATAACTTACGAATGCCCTCTAAGTAGATGTAACACCCCTACTACGCACATAACATTACTTGAAATCGCAGCGGAATTTAAACAACTAAACAATAACTAAACGATTGGTGCTACAATGCCGTCAACCACCCACGTGGTTAACAAGGCTGAATAAATACAAGTGTATCGGTCTGATGAACAGACTCCCGAGCATAGAACTAATAACCACATATACATTAACATAATACCGAGTATTTACTTACATCCTTCACTGTAAACCATCACTGTAAACTGTTCACAACCAAAAATATATAACGCCACGGGAGCACAGGCGCATCCCGGGCCCAACATCCAAAAGTAATCAAAAGTAATCCTGCATCCTAGAATCTAAAGCCATTCCGCTTCTTCGATCCTCATCCTGTAGTAAAACAAATATGGAGCCCCCGAGGGGGTCAGCAACCCTTGGCTGGTATGGTTAACGCGCAGCCCATCGGCTACCGGGATACGCGCAACTAATTGTCATGATAACATGGCATTCATTTAAAACATAACATAACAGAACGTGTGGCATATCATTATTATTGCATAGCCCAACATCACACACACAGTGGATACTCTTTCAACAAATAACAAACCAAGAAGGTTAAATAACATAAGAGCCTAGAGAATGGTTCACTCTCATGTTAAGCTCGTTACACACACTCATTACCGTTCTGTTATTCGAACGAGTAACTTAAGTCACAAATGGTTCGGATATAGTGACCCAAACACACCACACAAACACATGTTCCCACTAAACCGATCATAAGTCAGAATAGGTAAGCTTTGGAGGAAGCTAGCGGGAGATCGAACGCCAAATTAAGGAGAACAATCTTAACAACATAAGAGTCGAATCTGATTCAGATATCTACTCTTAACTTACATGCATGACCGGACAACTGGATTCCTCACTTCCCAGTTAGCACTTGTTAGAAGTTCACGGTGGAACTTAACAAACAATACACATCAGGTGGTAAGTCATGTTAGACACACACAAGGGAAATGAGTCACATCATAACATCACTATAATATGAACAACGGTAAACTCATTACATGTTTAAGTCTTATAACGTCATAAACACACAGAAAAACAAACAACACACAAGCCGGTGTAAACCGGTAGGCAACAAACTGCAAGAAAACCATACCTTGGTCCTTGCTTCGATCGATTTCCACCGTAGGTCACTCCTATACATGTTTAAGAATGTCGGTTAATTACTTACTTAACTTCAAATTTACTAAATGTTTAACATGATTATATGACTTGTTTTAATGTCCTAACTTATATTTGATTACCTACATTATACCCCCTAGGGTTTATTACTTAAGCCATTCTGGTTTGTTTTTTTTTTTACAAGTTTAGGTCCGACCGACCTTACCGACCGACCTTACACAAGGTCGGTCCATTCCAGTGACTTCCGGGTTTGAAAATTTACACTACGACCGACCATACAAACTCGGTCCCATGGTCGGTCCATTCCAGAACATATTACCGTCAAAATTTTCTACTCCAACCGACCTTGTAAGTTCGGTCCCATGTTCGGTCCATTCCCGAGAGTTTCTTCCCTTTGAAAATTCAGGCCCGACCGAACTTGTAAGTCCGGTCCCAAGTTCGGTCTATTCCAGAGACTCAATCCGTACTAAAAATCCATGCCCGACCGACCTTGCAAGTCCGGTCCTCAAGGTCGGTCCATTCCAGAAACCAATTCTCGCAGGGTAAACTGGGCTCGACCGACCTTGGCAAGTTCGGTCGCAAGGTCGGTTTGCTCCAAACCCTTATTTTCCATTGCCCATTTAACTCCAAACTTCTCCTCATATATCCTAGTATACCCTAACCTCATTTGGGCACTTCAAACACACCTTAAGACCTCCTTAAACACTCATAAAACTCATTTTCTAATTCCTTAAGCCTTTACTCATTTCTTCCCAAAATTCCTAACACTTACAATGTTTTCTCCTAGGTCTCTAAGTGGTGTTTCATACCTAAGATCATCACTTATGCCAAAATACTCCCTCACCACAACAACATCATCTCTCAAGCATCTATTCTCACAACTAACTCCTTATGTCATTCTTGAAATCCTTTTTCAAGTTTACACTTTCTCCTTGTTCATCAAAGTTTGCATAAATATTAACACCAATCCAAATGACTTTGGTGTATCCCAAAACATTCATTTGCATTATAAAATCCTCTAGAACATTTCCTAAGCCCTTTTTACATTTTTAAACACCGTAATGCATGTTCCTTACACTAGTTGAACACCTAACCATTCTAAACATTTCCTAACTTATCAACTCATTTTAAACCCTTAGAACTTCTTGTTTCTTACCTAAATTTTGACATGAACTCTCCTAGAACATTACTAAACCAAGACACATTGTTTTCACCATCAAACAACCATGAACACCAAAATCCATCAAACACATCCTTATATACAAACTTCACACATTTAGCACTACATCACAATATAGTGCATAATTTAAATTGGATGGCACTTAGGCCCTTAAATAACATGGCTCTTAGGCCCTTAAGATGCATAAATCATAAACACTGAATTTCCACATTATATTTGCCTTTGACCTACAAATACACTCAACAACACATATGCCTTTTACTAAGCCCTAAAGAGCATTATTCTAAGTCATTTTCCATTGGCTCCTTAATCATTTCAATAAGCAACATAAGCTCATTTCTCCTAAGACTTTAAACCACATTAGGTTAGCATATTTACCTCTTTTCCTCACAACTTCTTTCTTGTTTCCTTATAAAACCGGTAAGGATGTTTGGTTGTCTATCAACTTATAAACAATGTACAAGTAATGAAATGAGTATACAAGCTTTAAGCTTCATCTCATTGTAAACCCTAGTTTCACATTGTTTCAAAAGCATTAAGATAGTTGTTTCACCTTGGTATTTGAAGAGAGTTTGAATATCTATCAAGAGGGGACTCCACCTAGTCCTTGAAAGGTTGGAATGAAGCTAGAACAAAGCAATATAATGAGCACCATTAATGGTGATTCTCGGTCAAGATAAAAACATGGAAGAAACATCATTTTTCATTGAGATTCCTTACCTAGAAGCAAGGGAGATCAATAATATGTAGAAATATAAGCTCAAGCTCCTTCAATGGTGGAACTCCATGGCACCGAAATGGTGGTCTTGAAGTTGTGAAAAGATAGGAATGAAGAGCTTGATGAGAGGAACAGAATGGTGGTGTTTGTTTTTGATTTGGTTAAGTGAGCTAGGAAATACAAGTGGTCAAAGATGGAGTCTTGGTGTGTACTATTGCAAACCGTAAATGGAAAATGAAGAAGAGGTAGAAGAGAGCTTGGAGGCGTGTGAAATGAGGAAGGAAATGAGATAATGAGATAAGTTTTGCTTTTTGAAGATATTTATACCTTAAAGCAAATAGTAACCATTAGTCATCATTTATTACTTAATTAACTAACATGTTTGGTGACTCATTGCTACAAAACCCGGCCCCCTTTATATTACTAAGGGTATTTTAGTCTTTTTTATCAATTTAATTACTTATAACAACATTTGTTACAAACTAGCTTATTAAAGTTACTATTCATAAAAACAAGGCACATAGATGTGAAATTTTTGATTTCCTATTGATATAGACTTCCAAATGTGATATTATATAGTACACATGTTAATTAAAGAGTAATGATGGACATTTAGCCATTCAAAACTCATTTACAAGACAATTTTTCAAAAATGTGCTTTAAGACTCCTTAAAGCACATTTTGTGTTTTAACTTGTTTTCAAGCTTGGTTTTCTTTGGTAATTGGTTTAATATGTTCATTAGTATAAATAAGGTCTTGGTAAGTTCATTAGGTCTTAACCAAGCTTATCCCAAGCTTAGAGCACATTTTGGCTCTTATTGACCTTAAAGCACATTTTGTGTTTTCTATGGTTTAATTTGCTTACTAATGTTTCTAAGACTCTTTTTAGTCTTAATATACCATATTTAAATGTTTAAACAACATACTAAGGTTTGGGGTATTTCAATCTACCCCCCTTAAAAGAACTTTGTCCCCAAAGTTCATACTTCCCCATATCCTAAATATTAGAACACGGGAATACGTATAACAATATTTCCATACAACATTAACAACACACTTACATAACATTAGGCACAAGGTCCATACAACATAACATCGGACACAAGGTCCATACAACATATACAACGTCATTCAGACACAACGGTCTGTAACATGACAACATAACATAGACGATGTATTTAAACACACGTCGTACACACATAACCGAAACGGCTCTACCCCCCTTAAAAAGGGGTACGCCCCGTACCCTATACACATAAACACTAAGAAGTAAACAATGACGGGTACTTCGCCTTCATCTTATCTTCCAGCTCCCAAGTGGCCTCCTCAACGTCCTGGTTAGACCAAAGAACTTTCACCAGTCTCACAGACTTATGGCGAGTGTCTCGAGTCTTAGTATCCAGAATCCGTACCGGAGTCTCCACTGATCGCATGGTCGGCTCTAAGGTTAGCCTTTCAGGCTGAAGTACATGATACGGATGAGACATATATTTCTTCTACTGGGACACATGAAATACATCATGTACCTTGCCCAGCTCGGCGGGTAGATCAAGTCTGTAAGCTACCGGGCCGATCCGCTCCGTCACAACATAAGGCCCCACATATTTTGGGCTCAACTTGCCTTTCTGGCCATAACGAAATACTCCCTTCATGGGGGATACCCTCAAAAATACCTGATCACCCACGACGAACTCCAGGTCACATCTGTGGACATCTGCGTACGACTTCTGTCTATCCTGAGCTGCCTTCATGTTAGCCCGGATCTGGCGAACTTCTGCCTGAACTTGTTCCAGATACTCTGGTCCTATAATGACCGTCTCACTCGACTCATCCCAGCATAATGGCGTGCGGCATGGTCTACCGTACAAAGCCTGGAAGGGAGACATCTTGATCGAAGCATGATAACTGTTGTTGTAACTAAACTCGATCAGATGTAACTTATCAATCCAGCTGGTTTGAAAGTCAAGTGCACAAGCACGTAACATATCCTCAAGTGTCTGGATGGTGCACTCACTCTGGCCATCTGTCTGTGGGTGAAACGCTGTACTCAATTTCAGTTCGGTACCCAAAGCTTCTCGCGTAGACTTCCAATATCTCGATAAGAATCTGGTATCTCTGTCAGATACAATCGTTTTCGGTACCCCATGATGTCTTACAATCTCTCTGTCGAAGAGTTCTGCCTGTTTTGCCACTTTCCAGGTGTCCTTCATCGGTATGAATCGAGCCACCTTGGTCAGTCGGTCAACAACAACCCAAATCATATTCAGACCTCCCCTTGTAGGCGGAAGCCCTACTACGAAGTCCATAGAAATATCATGGAACTTCCACTCAGGCACTGGCATTGGCTGTACCATACCACCAGGCCGTCGGTGCTCAAACTTGACCTTCTGACAAGTGAGACACCTCAACACATAGTCATTCACATCCTTTTTCATTCCAGTCCACCAAAAATATCTTTTCATACCCTTATATATCTTTGAAGCTCCGGGGTGAATCGAAGTAGTAGAATAATGGGATTCACTCAATATGCGCTCCTTCAGCTCAGCGCTACTCCTCGGAATACACAGTCGGCCATTAAGCCTAATCAGGTCATCATCGTGGAGTCTGAAGTCGTACTTCTGACCCTCGAATGTGCCATCAATAAGCTTTTGCCTGATCTCCATCATATACTGATCCGTCATCTGAGCACTCCGCACCTCTTCAACCAAGCCAGTATGAGAGACTAGCGAATGGAGAGAGTGTGCTCAGTGACTCAATGCGTCAGCTACCACATTTGCCTTACCCTCTTTGTACTGTAGATTAATGTCGTAGTCGTTTAGAAACTCAACCCACCTTCTTTGTCTCATGTTCAACTCCTTCTGAGTGAACAAGTACTTTATGCTTTTGTGGTCAGCATAAATTGTCACGCTTACCCCATACAAATAATGTCGCCATATCTTTAGTGCGAAGACAATGGCACCCAACTCTAAGTCGTGGGTAGGGTAGTTCTCCTCATGCTTCTTCAGCTGTCGGGAGGCGTATGCTACGACCTTCCCGTGTTGCATCAACCACAACCCATACCTCTGCCTGATGCGTCGCAAATAGAACCTCCCCAAAACCCTCTGGACCGTCTGGTATAGTCAGGACTGGTGCAGATGTCAGAGCGTCCTTAAGACTCTGGAAAGAACTCTCACAGTCGACTGTCCACTCGAATGGTGCATCCTTTTTCATCAAGGAAGTCATCGGCTTCGAGACACTGGAGAAGTCCTTTACAAACCTCCTATAATAACCTGCCAGACCGAGGAAGCTATGATACGGAAACTATCTCGGCCTAGGCCAGGTGCGCACTGCATCAATCTTTGCCGGATCAACAGTGATCCCGGCCTCAGAAATCACATGACCAAGAAAGGATACTTGGTTCAGCCAAAACTCACACTTTGAAAATTTAGCATACAACTGATTCCTCCTCAATGTTTGTAACACATTTCTCAGGTGGTTTTCATGCTCACCCCTCGATTTTGAGTACACAAGAATATCATCGATGAAGACTACCACTGACTTGTCCAACTAGTCTTGGAACAAGCGGTTCATTAAGTCCATGAACTTTGCTGGTGCATTGGATAAACCAAACGGCATAACCGTAAACTCATAATGTCCATACCTAATTCTGAATGTTGTCTTCTCAATATCACTATCACGAATAGCAATCTGATGGTATCCGGATCGTAGATCTATCTTGGAGAATACTGATGCTCCCCTCAACTGATCAAATAGGTCGTTGATGCGTGGTAAAGGGTAACGGTTCTTCACCGTAACTGCATTCAGTTCTCGATAGTCAATACACAGGCGGAGACTACCGTCCTTCTTCTTCACGAAGAGGACCGGCGCTCCCCATGGTGAAACGCTAGGGCGGATAAATCCCTTGTCGAGTAGATCTCTCAGCTGCTCCTTGAGCTCTGTCATCTCTGCTGGAGCCATACGATAGGGCGCCTTCGCAATTGGTCCGGTGCCCGGAACCAAATCAATTTCAAACTCTACTTCCCGTGCTGGCGGCATGCCCGGCAGTTCCTTAGGAAATACATCAGGAAACTCCGACACTACCGGCACATCTGGACTAAACTCCGGATCTCTCTCTATGTCCTAGACATAGCAGAGGTATACATCACTCCCTCGTCGTAGTTCACGACACATAGCCATGGCGGTGATGATCTGAGTCGAAGGCTCCCTGGGCCTGGCGGTAAGATATAGTAACCCCAGATGGACTCCGAAGGAGCAGACGATGCTTGGCACATAGGATTCTGCCCTTGTACCGCTCCAACCAGTTCATCCCGACAATCACATCAAAACCAAGTCCGTCGAACTCTATCAAGTCAATCGGAAACTCTTCACCCCTGATTCGTACAACAACATCTCGGTGGTAGCGGGTACACTGATCCGCTCTTTCGACGGGAGAGTGACTAGGAAGCCTGGAATCTCATCACCGTCTAACCCAGCCTTTCGCAAAGGATAGCGAAATAAATGTATGAGAGGCTCTGGAGTCGAACAAGATCGAAGCATCCACGCCATTGACTGGAAAGGTACCGGTGATGATTGTGCCGCTCTTGCTAGCTTCTGCCTCATTGCAGACACTCAGTATACCTCCCGTTCCGAGAGCACAGCCTAATTCATTGGCAAACTAATAAGTATTGGGTAACAACACGGTCGATATACTTCAACAACTTCACTTTATTAATTACACACTCTTCTTACATTATACATTAGTTTACACTGTTGACATAACTAACACATATATAATATCCTTAACATACACTGGCTTAACACATTACACAATTATACAAGGCTTTAAAACTGTCTGAAGGTCAAATTCAAACGTCCGGGTTTCATGTGTGTGGCGTTGATCACTGCCGACGGTACGGTATTCAGTTTGATCTTCCTGATGCCATGATATAGCATCCTTGACTGCCCACTCATGATTAGTACATCTCCTGATTTCAACACTAACTTCCTTGCGAGGTCAGCACGCTTCTGCTCGCCATATAAAACACTGCGGTATCACCAATGGACCAAGACACCACGGGTACTCCCTTACTTAGAGACTCGGGTGACTCGTCCTTATCTTGGTGTAAACCTAATCGTCCACCTTTCTGGTAGAAGTTCACAATACACAAATCTGCTTTAACACTTGGAATTGAATCTGTTTCAACTTGCTGAGCAATTCCCACGGCGTGGTTAACGACCGCAAGGAACTCCTCAGGTATCATCGGTACAGTTGCTCCGTCTTCAGCTCGCACTTCTTGATATGTCTTGGTGTAAGGATTCCAGTCCTTACCCATGCACATCATCTTCAATTTCATTCTTGATCCGCTCGGGTATTCAGGTGTGTAGAAACCTCCAGGTGTTGCTTCAAGTTCATTGCATCGTCTGATGATATGGATTTGTGCTTCCGGTGTCAGGTATCCATTTAAGAGTATCATACCTGGCTGGATAACCTGACTTTGCTCCATTGGAAAGTCGGTGATGTTGATGGTGGTTTCTTCAGGGTTTGGTGTGGGTGGGATTGGATAACATATATTGAAGGTTCCTTTAAGTTCAGAATTACCTAATTAGGTGACTTTCACACTATACTTTAACTCTTTACTCACATAATAATACACTTGGACTCACTAATCCACACATGCATGAAATGCGGTATGCAATCACTTATTTCATTCAACAGTTTAGGCGGTACCTGGTCTAGAAGAGGGCCCCGGCGCCTCTGACCGGTCCACCACATGCAGGGTGGCCTTGCTAGGTCCCGACCCCTTCCCCTTTGGGAATCAGTGCCCCTCTGATCTGTGGGTGGCTGATTAGCCGTCTTCGGGCCATCAATAGTCGCTGTGGCCTTACCCTTCCACTGCCCCTTGGGCTTGTTGACTCTGCTGTTGGGGTTCCGGTAACACTCGTAGTCACGGTGACCCCACTTCTCGCAGTAACGACACTGCACGTCGTTTCTTTGCAGTCCTTGCCGGGTGGTCTCCGTTACACACTTATAGTAGTAGTGGTGCTCCGGTCCAGAACCCGTGCTAGCTGCTATCACAATACACAATCAATACTCATTTCACAACTTAAAATCATACACTTCAACTTGTCACACATGATTGAATAATTACCCTTAGGTGGGTAAGAGCGTAGGGGTTTCGCCGCATAAGCATATGTGAGCTTCAATGGCTCCTCAGCTGTGGTGGTTTGGGCTTGGCCCTTGTCCCCTGGTGCTGACTCTTCTGGGGCTGGGGATAAGGCTTTTTCTTCTTCTTTCCTCCCCCGTACCCTGCGGACTCTGGCCCTCGCTCGTGGCCTTGCGCTTGTGCGCATTCTCCTCGTCCCTCAGACGGACGGTAATCTAACCTTAGCAGCGGCATGATAGCACTCCTGAATTTAGGATGTCAGTCATGCCCTGCAAAACATACTCACAAACTCACATTAATACTCACTTATGGATTACACTTATTCATATCACACTTCATTTAAATTACCTGCAAGGTAGTATACTCAGCTGGCCCATCCATAGCGAAGACGGTGGCTGAGACCGTTGTAGAAACGGTTTACCAGCACCGGTTCGAGTATCCCAGGTGGTAACAGGTGGAAGACCAGTGAGTACAGTGTAGTACTCATCAACTGACATCTTGTCCCCCTGTCTCAGACCATCCAGCTCCAGGCGCTTAGCCTCTTGAACATGCACAGGGTAGTATTTGGCTCGCAGTAGAGCTGTGTACTCCCTCTAACCAAACTGAGGATCCGCCATGCGGTCCTCTCTCACAAGCTTCCACCAACTCTATGCCGAACCCTTCAGGTAGTAAGCGGCAAGACGAACCTTGGCCCCAGTACGCACATCTAAGGTCTCGTAGGCGGTCTCCAACTCGGAGATGTACGCCTCCAGCTTACGTGGGTCGGTCTCCCCATGAAACGACTGGGGTCTCAAGTCTGCCAATGCCTTGACCCAGTTGGTCTCTCGTGGCAGTGGCGGTGGTGGTTGAACTTCGGGCTATTGCCCCTGCTGAATTGCAGCTACAAGTTGTGGGACCATTTGGGCTACGGCGGCCGCTACAGCTTCGGCCATAACCTGAGCCGTAGTATTCTCGCCCTGGTCATCCGTATCTCCAGTACTGCTTCCGCGGTCTCTACCTTTCGGTCTACCTGACATCTGAATTCACACGAACATTTATTAGCATTATGCTTACACACTTATCGGTTCCAACGGTTGTAACGTTTCCCGACAATAAGGTATCTCCACACTTAGTTAGTGGTTAACCTTTCCATAACTGCTCACTTAGGTAACTGTAGTTAGGTTTCCTAACTCGGTATATTCCTAAGCTCGGTATTCTAGTCATCGGAGCGATACTTCGCTCTGATACCACTTTTTTGTAACACCCCTACTACGCACATAACATTACTTGAAATCACAGCGGAATTTAAACAACTAAACAATAACTAAACAATTGGTGCTACAACGCCGTCAACCACCCACGTGGTTAACAAGGCTGAATAAATACAAGTGTATCGGTCTGATGAACAGACTCCCGAGCATAGAACTAATAACCACATATACATTAACATAATACCGAGTATTTACTTACATCCTTCACTGTAAACCATCACTGTAAACTGTTCACAACCAAAAATATATAACGCCACGGGAGCACAGGCGCATCCCGGGCCCAACATCCAAAAGTAATCAAAAGTAATCCTGCATCCTAGAATCTAAAGCCATTCCGCTTCTTTGATCCTCATCCTGCAGAAAAAGAAATATGGAGCCTCCGAGGGGGTCAGCAACCCTTGGCTGGTATGGTTAACGCGCAGCCCATCGGCTACCGGGATACGCGCAACTAATTGTCATGATAACATGGCATTCATTTAAAACATAACATAACATAACAGAACGTGTGGCATAGCATTATTATTGCATAGCCCAACATCACACACACAGTGGATACTCTTTTGACAAATAACAAACCAAGAAGGTTAAATAACATAAGAGCCTAGAGAATGGTTCACTCTCATGTTAAGCTCGTTACACACACTCATTACCGTTCTGTTATTCGAACGAGTAACTTAAGTCACAGATGGTTCGGATATAGTGACCCGAACACACCACACAAACACATGTTCCCACTAAACCGATCATAAGTCAGAATAGGTAAGCTTTGGAGGAAGCTAGGGGGAGATCGAACGCCAAATTAAGGAGAACAATCTTAACAACATAAGAGTCGAATCTGATTCAGATATCTACTCTTAACTTACATGCATGACCGGACAACCGGATTCCTCACTTCCCAGTTAGCACTTGTTAGAAGTTCACGGTGGAACTTAACAAACAATACACAACAGGGGGTAAGTCATGTTAGACACACACAAGGGAAATGAGTCACATCATAACATCACTATAATATGAACAACGGTAAACTCATTACATGTTTAAGTCTTAAAATGTCATAAACACACAGAAAAACAAACAACACACAAGCCGGTGTAAACCAGTAGGCAACAGACTGCAAGAAAACCATACCTTGGTCCTTGCTTCGATCGATTTCCACCGTAGGTCACTCCTATACAAGTTTAAGAATGTCGGTTAATTACTTACTTAACTTCAAATTTACTAAATGTTTAACATGATTATATGACATGTTTTAATGTCCTAACTTATATTTGATTTCCTACATTATACGCCCTAGGGTTTATTACTTAAGCCATTCTTGTTTGTTTTTTTTTACAAGTTAGGTCCGACCGACCTTACACAAGGTCGGTCATTCCAGTGACTTCGGGTTTGAAAATTTACACTACGGACCGACCATACAAACTCGGTCCCATGGTCGGTCCATTCCAGAACATATTACCGTCAAAATTTTCTACTCTGACTGACCTTGTAAGTTCGGTCCCATGTTCGGTCCATTCCCGAGAGGTTTCTTCCTTTGAAAATTCAGGCCCGACCGAACTTGTAAGTCCCGGTCCCAAGTTCGGTCTATTCCAGAGACTCAATCCGTACTAAAAATCCATGCCCGACCGACCTTGCAAGTCCGGTCCTCAAGGTCGGTCCATTCCAGACCCTTATTTCCATTGCCCATTTAACTCCAAACTTCTCCTCATATATCCTAGTATACCCTAACCTCATTTGGGCACTTCAAAACACACCTTAAGACCTCCTTACACACTCATAAAACTCATTTTCTAATTCCTTAAGCTTTACTCATTTCTTCCCAAAATTCCTAACACTTACAATGTTTTCTCCTAGGTCTCTAAGTGGTGTTTCATACCTAAGATGATCACTTATGCCAAAATACTCCCTCACCACAACAACATCATCTCTCAAGCATCTATTCTCACAACTAACTCCTTATGTCATTCTTGAAATCCTTTTTCAAGTTTACACTTTCTCCTTGTTCATCAAAGTTTGCATAAATATTAACACCAATCCAAATGACTTTGGTGTATCCCAAAACATTCATTTGCATTATAAAATCTCTAGAACATTGCCTAAGCCTTTTACATCTTTAAACACCTTAATGCATGTTCCTTACACTAGTTGAACACCTAACCATTCTAAACATTTCCTAACTTATCAACTCATTTTAAACCCTTAGAACTTCTTGTTTCTTACCTAAATTTTGACATGAACTCTCCTAGAACATTACTAAACCAGACACATTGTTTTCACCATCAAACAACCATGAACACTAAAATCCATCAAACACATCCTTATACACAAACTTCACACATTTAGTACTACATCACAATATAGTGCATAATTTAAATTGCATGGCACTTAGGCCCTTAAAAAACATGGCTCTTAGGCCCTTAAGATGCATAAATCATAAACACTGAATTTCCACATTATATTGCCTTGACCAGCAAATACACTCAACAACACATATGCCTTTTACTAAGCCCTTGAGAGCATTATTCTAAGTCATTTTCCATTGGCTCCTTAATCATTTCAATAAGCCAACATAAGCTCATTCTCCTAAGACTTAAAACCACATTAGGTTAGCATATTTACCTCTTTTCCTCACAATCTTTCTTGTTTCCTTATAAAACCGGTAAGGATGTTTGGTTGTCTATCAACTATAAACAATGTACAAGTAATGAAATGAGTATACAAGCTTTAAGCTTCATCTCATGTAAACCCTAGTTTCACATTGTTTCAAAAGCATTAAGATAGTTGTTTTACCTTGGTATTTGAAGAGAGTTTGAATATCTATCAAGAGAGGACTCCACCTAGTCCTTGAAAGGTTGGAATGAAGCTAGAACAAAGCAATATAATGAGCACCATTAATGGTGATTCTCGGTCAAGATAAAAACATGGAAGAAACATCATTTTTCTTTGAGATTCCTTACCTAGAAGCAAGGGAGATCAATAATATATAGAAATATAAGCTCAAGCTCCTTCAATGGTGGAACTCCATGGCACCGAAATGGTGGTCTTGATGTTTTGAAAAGATAGGAATGAAGAGCTTGATGAGAGGAAGAGAATGGTGGTGTTTGTTTTTGATTTGGTTAAGTGAGCTAGGAAATACAAGTGGTCAAAGATGGAGTCTTGGTGTGTACTATTGCAAACCGTAAATGGAGAATGAAGAAGAGGTAGAAGAGAGCTTGGAGGCTTGTGAAATGAGGAAGGAAATGAGAGAATGAGATAAGTTTTGCTTTTTTGAAGATATTTATACCTTAAAGCAAATAGTAACCATTTGTCATCATTTGTTACTTAATTAACTAACATGTTTGGTGACTCATTGCTACAAAAACCGGCCCCCTTTATATTACTAAGTGTATTTTAGTCTTTGTTTATCAATTTAATTACTTATAACAACATTTGTTACAAACTAGCTTATTAGTTACTATTCATAAAAACAAAGCACATAGATGTGAAATTTTTGATTTCCTATTGATATAGACTTCCAAATGTGATATTATATTGTACACATGTTAATTAAAGAGTAATGATGGACATTTAGCCATTCAAAACTCATTTACAAGACAATTTTTCAAAAATGTGCTTTAAGACTCCTTAAAGCACATTTTGTGTTTTAACTTGTTTTCAAGCTTGGTTTTCTTTGGTAATTGGTTTAATATGTTCATTAGTATATAAATAAGGTCTTGGTAATTCATTAGGTCTTAAACCAAGCTTATCCCAAGCTTAGAGCACGTTTTGGCTCTTATTGACCTTAAAGCACATTTTGTGTTTTCTATGGTTTAATTTGCTTACTAATGTTTCTAAGACTCTTTTTAGTCTTAATATACCATATTTAAATGTTTAAAACAACATACTAAGGTTTGGGTATTTCAGTAGAAGAGATCTACTTAGTGGTTTTTCACTCACTCACCCAATACACTTTCTGATCAACTCAATGGTAAGTGTAGCAAAACTAGGATCTTCCTAGGCAGATTCTATCTAGATGGACTAATTGATTTGGTATGTATTCTCTCTCTAATCTCTAGAATATTTCTCGATGTAAGCGCAAAAGAAACTAGCTATTACAATGCTTATTTTACTGGCTTAGGAACAACAGGTCGAGGGAGTTAGTTCTGAAATTGTTGGAACTAACTTAGTGGGCAACGTCCTCAGGTGGTCTTAGTCTGACTTAGGCCTGACTTGGGTGGTTGCATGACCGTTGAGCGTTGAAAGATTCACGAATCCGTTCCTTAGATTTCGCAACAACATGGAAGAGTCTATGATGTTTCTTCAGTTGCGCAGACTCTCTTGTAGTTTGGTGCGTAGCTCGTTCTTTGAGTTTGGATGAGGACGATTGACTCTGTCGAGGTGATTGACTATCTCTGCAACACTTTGATGTCTCAACAGTTTCCCCTTGTTGCTGATGATAGCAAACCTTCGTGAATCCCGATTGAGTCAATCCTGAAAAGAAATAAAAACACAAAGAACTAGGGGGAACCGACCCTGTCGAAGTTCCCCTTTAATAGCAGCATGGAATCCAGAGACTCCATGGTGGTTCCCCCTTAATCACTGAGGGATTCCAGGCAAATAACATAGCAGATAGTAAGTAGGCATTTTAGCGGGCTTGATAGAGCATAATATTGAAAGCAGTTAAATCACTAGACCACACAATCTTGCAGTAAGAATTCGAAAACAGTCCAAAAACAACAAAGAGTTGCCCATACACAAGACGGGATTCACCGCTTCCCCCTTTTGCTTTCATCAGAGGAAGCCCATCAGTCGCAAAGAGTTAGTCAAAATATTCACAAACAAACCAGCAAACAGTGTTTAGAACTTAAAACAACCTAAGTCCTAACACCACACACACACACACACACCATAGCTAAGTTTCGGGGACAGGGTTAATGGTAGCTGAAATGTCAAGGAGGTTGTCCTGCATGGCCGTCATAGCCATCTCAATCCCAGTGTGTCTGTCCATCATCCGCGAGTTGCTATGAGTCATCTCTCCTGCCTGGGCGAGGAGTCGCTCGACCTTCTCCAAGATTTGCGAAGTGTGTCGTGAGGGACTGCCTCTTGAGAAGTCGAAGGACCCGCCGTCGTTGGAGTTGACGGTGGGGGCAGCAACTTGGAATTGTCGATGGAGGTTTGCCGGTTCAGATAGCGGAGATTGATGGTGTCTGCCTCCTTGATGGACTCTGGCGTAGATGTCGCCAGTGGTACCTGAAAAAAATTTAATATGCGGGGCAGCCAGAACACATATCCAAGGGAGTGTTTTAAGGTATCGACAGACTGGGCCAAATGATGGAGAATTAAATGGGCCAAATTGAGGGGGTCACGGTTATGATGCAGTACATGATAGTCAGGTCCAAGCAGTTGACCATTAGATTTCCCTCCTTTCTTGGAACAATATTTTTGATGACAATGATGTGGAGAAGTTGGTGGAGTATTGAAAGGTCACCTCGGGGGATCGGGGAACCCACTTTTTCTTGGAAGAGAAAAAGCGGTAGAGTTTGTTTTGTGGGACCCTGGGAATGTCAGGGAGGATTCCTTTTCATAGAACTTCATACCAGTAAGAGGGACTCCAAGAATTTTAGACAATTTCAAGATCAAAAAAGACAGGAGTGAAGTTTACGAAGGACTGTGCGGCACCGTTTCTAATAACAAGATTTTGGTAAAAGTCGAGAGACTCTTGCGGATACCACTCACTAACCTCACAGAACAGATGTTTCCACCCCGAAACGTCTAGCATTGTGACCAACTCCCCCAGATTAGTCGATAGAGCCCAAGAGAAGTCAAGAAACTTACCCTTGACAATGTTTCTCTCCGCAGCAGGATCAGACAGCATGTAGCGTTGAGTGAAGGGGTCTATCTTTGCGCTGCGGCGCTGCGGCTTGGGCGGCTTCTGTTTTTGGTGGAGGTGGCACCGGTAGATGTGTCGTGGCTGTTGGTGGGCAGTTCTTGGACTGGGGAAGACTCACCAGATTCAGAGGAGGCTAGTTTGGCCTTGACCGATGATCTTAGGATGCGTTTGGTTGTGGGACGGGTTGTGGTTTGTGACTTTCATTTTTGAGGTTTTGGTTTCAGAGAAGGTGAAGGAGTTGGGGTTACCGATTTTTCATGAGATTCTTGTGGGTGGGTTTTGGAGATTTTTTGGGTTGAGCTTGCGGTGGGTCATTGGCCTGGTCATCGGATGTAGGGTTTGGTTGATGAGGTGGTGGGGATGGTGTTTGGTCTGGGAGTAGGGTGATGTCTTCGATATCAATTTCAAGAATATCTGTCTTGGCGACGGATGGGGGTGTTGGTTGTTGGGAAGTGTCGTGGGTGGAATGGCGGTGTTGTAGCGGAGTGTGTGGGAGATGAGGTTGTAACACCCCTAACAATTCGGCTCCTAATAATCCTACAAATGTCGCACAAAATAAATATATCACAGCGGTAAAAACTGACTGTCGCTCTAATGGTGTCACAGTTATCACTCGCCCATAGGGGTGATAAGGAGTTACCTGATAATCAACATGCGAAACGTATTCCCGCAGTGACCACAAGAGATAGATAGTAGAACTTTAAACAAATTAAAACAAACCAACAGTAACCAATTAGTACAGACCGTACTCGTGAGCATCTAAAACAAATCCACCTCGGTTTACACAACCCGAGTCCAAACGTCATCAGTATCAAACCGTACCAAGTCTTAAAAACAACAATAATCTACAACCGTCGCGCCTCGCGTCGACCACCAGCTACTCTCCTGAAATAAAAATGGTTTGTGGTATGGAATCAGCCCCCGCTGAGTATGTTATCACATGCCTCGTCATGCCCCCAATGACCCCTCAATTATTTGGTAGAGAGCATGAAGTTCGTTACATGCAATACCGTTTTAATATTTAAAACTGTAAATCAAATAACATTAATATCCATACAATAACACAAACATCAACACACAATAAAATAACCACAAGTATAACCAATGAACAACAAAGCGAAACAACGAGAATAATAAACAAGTATTAAGTCTCATCCATGGTATAGAAACCAAATTGTTTGCCACCGTACAAGTCTCAGTTGTTTTAATTGTTCAGTTATACCTAGTGACAATGTCTCGTTAAAACGACATATCTCTAGTTACCCATATTATGGCGGGTCACCCACGGCAGTAGCCACTCCAACGGTAGAGTCTCCGACCAACGAGCCATTCTAGCTCACGGGAAATTTTCTTGATACTTGCGGACCGTACGCGGACATCCTGGTATCGTTTTTGTGATCACAGCGCGCACAAGAGCCACATCCTCTTGGCTTTACTAACTTCCATTAATTAATTATACCATCGCATCGCATTACCATTTTTTTCTAACACAGCAGACTAAGGTCATTAGTCCAATCCGGAGTCTGTAAACTCGGGATCCAGTGTTAGATACGAGAGCGGCGTATAGAGAGGCCAATGCTCCGTATAAAAGTCTTGGATAATATGTATATGTTATTATCCTAGTGCTACAACGTTTTACTTACGTTCCTTATGTTTCATATAAGATAGCACCATAGCCGCTAGTTCGTTTTTATATATATTGGTTCATATATACGAACCGATACTGTTAACTCAACAACAGTAAATAATAAGCAGCTATAAATATACAATTCATGCATATTAATTAACACATTCATACAAACAATCTTATCACAGATCACACAGAAGTCTGAACTGAGGAAGCCCTCAGAGACAATCAGAGACACATAACAACATACTGTTCACCCTGATGTATTACGGTGGAGTATGAATCAGCAAGATCCTATGCTTCGTGTCGTCTCTAACAATCTAAACAATGCATAATGCTACTAATTAGCATCCGGTATAACAACTCAACTCTATGGTAACCCGTACCGTCACTAACACCTCCCGGTTAATCCCCCGTTATTAACTGTCAACGTTTGTCGGGGTTTCGGCTTAACTCGAGATTTTGGAAAAACATTATATTACATGCGTAGTCTTGCTTCGTATATTAATATACTTAATGTTGAACTTGTTATCGCACGTAACTTAATATACCCTTGTATATTATGTAGTTTGTTTACATTGCATGTATAATTCTTTATCATGTATTATACATTTCGCCTTAATATTTATTTTTCTAAGGTTTGATTTTCCAAACTTAATGTGGTACAATTTATATGTAAACAATACTTTGAATTATATAAATCCTTATTATCCCATGAATACTCTTAACATTAGAATTTCCATATCCAATGTTTATAATTCTTTTCTCCTCTTCTATTATCATTTTAATTATGATAATTTATAGTTACCACATTTTCTACACCATTACATATATTTAGTTATATATATGTATTATGGAACTATTTATTATATGGTAAGTCTTATAACCTTTATTCATTCTTTTTAATGAATACCTCTTATATTATAAATGTTATAACTCTTATAACATTAAAACCATATTATAAATTCCATTTAAAAATGTTAATATTTCCGAACAGCACCTATGTTCTTAAATATTACAAAATCCACCGCATAATTAATATAATGTTACATTATAGTTATATAACATATATTTCGACATTTAAGTCATTAAAACAATTATAACCTATAGTTATATTTTGTTTATAAAATACGAAATAGCCCCTATATTTTCGGCTTCCATTATACACCACTAACTTCTATAAATCACAATTCCATCCCATTTATAATACATAGTTTTCTAATTCCATTAAAACTATATATTATACATATTTCTTTATAAAACCTTATATATAACTCCAAAAATTACCAAACTATACCAAAAGGTTATAAATATTATTCCTAACCTTATTCTTCCTCTAAATCTCGGTTTCGACACATTTGTTTACCTATTTGTAACAATGTTATAAATACCATATATTATACTTACATAATTCATATAAAACTCCAAATTTAACCAAATAAACTTCTAAAAATTCCTAACAACTTAAGGACTTTTCTAAATTCTATTTAGTACCCCTAAGTCTCGGAAATTACATTACTACCCCAAGTCTTATAAATCTTTTACAATTTAATAAGTATCTTTTTATAAGATAGTATTTTAATTCCTTAAATTCTCCAAAATTGGTCAAAGTCTCCTATATAGTCAACTTTGACTTCTAGTACCAAATGGGACCAAAACTTTCGGTAATCACCAATAATACCCTATACTTTTCTATTTTTACAATTTTGACACAAAGCTTTATAAACGGTTATAATTTTTATTAAATTCATTTAAAAACCATAAATTCTTCTAAATTAAGCCCATGGCTTTCTAATTTTCCAGTAATTATGGTTTGGCCCCAATTTAATTATATAAGCATAAATCTAACTAAATAAGCTTATAAACTTAAATTAAAAGGGCCTAATGACATGGCCTTATTACAACCTTGAACTTGCAAAATAAATTACACATTAAATGTCTCAAAATATAGTATAAACTCACGGCCTCACCATGGTTTAAATATTTTTCCACATAATGTCATAATTTGACCATTATGTTAATTAAATCACTTAAATGACTAGCTTAATTTTCTTAGTCATTTTTTTCCATTTCTAGGTTAATCATAACCCATATTAATTACTCCACTCTCAGCAATATATATATATAATATATATATATATGCTAAGAATTTATAAAAATCATAAGTTTAAGGTGTTTATACCTTGATTATTCCTTGTATGAGCTCGGTCACTTGTAGGAAAATTCACCACATGATTTAGACATGTTTAATACACCAAAACAAGATATGGTTATACTCCAAGCTTGAGCTTAACCATAAGGAATAATTAATGTAAGATTTAAGGCAAAAATCACCTTAAAAATGCAAGGGAAGTTCCAAGTGAATTCGGCCTGTACCAAGCACACCTAATGGTGTTAAATTCACCATACCATCATAGGAAATAGCTAGACAACAACAAGCTGCTATGGTAATTGATTTTACCTTGGAAAAATGCCTTAAAAGAGGGTATTTCTCTTGGATCTCGGTCACCCTTGCTCCAAATGGCTAACCAACTGAATGAAACATGTAAATATGAAGATTATGAGTGTATAACTCATAAAAATCTGAGGAAGAAAATCGCTTGGAGTGTAGAGAGGCTTAAGGTATGTTTACCTTAAAATGCAATTTTGAGCAACCTTGGTCCCTCTACTTGCTTCAGCCGAGTTTAGATGTAGTTCTAACCTTAGAACACTGAGAATGAGCCATAGGAATTGATGAGCCACGAAATCTAGGTGTAGGTAGTGAAGAGATGAAGAAAAAGAGCTAAAAATGACCTTAAAACCTTACCTTAAGAGCTTAGGAGTTAGATCTGCCTTTCATGCTCAAGAACAAGGCTTGAGAGCTTCTAGGAAGGAGTTGAGCTCAGCTGGAATGGAGGGAATCGGACAAGAGCAAGAGAAATGATTGGAAAGGCTTGAAATAATTGAAAAAGTTAAGTTTACTATTGCAAATTCGGTATTAGGTAGCAATTTGTCTAATAATGATTGTGAGCTGTCTCCTCTCCTCCTTGCCTGCCGATTTCCATGGGGTCAAATGGGTCATTAATTGACCATTGACCATACTTGGTCAATTTGACTCAAACGGGCCCCCTTGTGGGTTTTATTAATATTTTATTATTAAATTTGTAAATGAGAAGGGTGAAAATGGTGCCAAGCCAAAAACAGGATACGTAGAGCATCCGGCTGCTTTAGCCGGATGGAAGTAAAAACACATAGGGCATCCGGCCGTCTCCAGCCGGATGAGGATAGGACTTAGGCAAAGCAAAGTATTGTACGACCGACCATCTATGGTCAGTCAAAGATACTAGGAGAGGGTAGAACCGTACTTATACATGTAAAATACAGGCTGGCACCATAAAAACTAGGCCCAAAATACTATAAATAGGGGGGTACCCCCATGGAATAAGATACGCAACATTTGGTAGTCAAACTTACATTCGATTCCAATAGAAGCTCTCTTTCTCTCCCTCTCTACTCTTGTGAGACTCTGAGATCGAGACCAGGTAATGTAGGATAGAAGATCAGATCGGGTCATGCTAGGATAAGTGTACTGTTTCATTAAGATCAGATCAAAGGATACTAGGATTGATGTACTGTTTCATTTGGCGCCGTCTGTGGGAACCGAACAGCAAGAAGCATCCACGAGACCACCTAGAAACAGGGAAGTAATCTGCGACGATTTATAGCGAAAGTCCTGAAATACTATTGACTTTTTTGCAGGATCGGAACACGGAAGATGACTCCAAGATCAAAGAAAACACCGAAGAACGCTACCGAAGATAACAACCGCTCTGAAGAAGGAATGAGTTCGGAGATGCCAGAAGCCATCTCCAAATAAGATCTCGAGGACATGCTAAAGGGGCTTGTCAGATCCATCGACAAAAAAATTGTAGAGGGAAATGAGACTTTGCAACAGGAATTAATGCAAAGGGACGAGGAGTATCAGAGAAAATGGGACGAAATGATTGAGGCCATTGAACAGCTGAGAAACAGAGATTCCAGGGCAGTAATGGCGAGGAAAGCAAGGATAGGAAGCGCAATTCAATCATTAGCGAAGAGATGGAAGAAAGAAGATGACCAGATAGACATGAGCTTGTACCCCTTCTCAGAGCGGATAAGAAAAGAAAAACTCCCGCCGCACTTCGTCACCCCGGCAATTGAGAAATATGATGGGACTGGAGATCCCGCCCAACATATTAAGAAGTTCATGTTTGCCATGAACACTCAGAGGATCAGCTCCCTCGCCCTCTGCAATTTGTTCCCTGGAACGCTTTCGAAGAGAGGTTGGGATGGATCTCCACGAGACCACCACAGTCCATCACGAGCTTCAAGCAGCTGACCGAGGATTTCCAGCGATACTTCGATGCGAGTAAGGGTTAAAAAAGAAACAATAGAATGATGGACGTTAAGCAGCGAAAAGGAGAGACCGTGAAGAGTACAGCGAGCGCTTCCATAAGAAGGTCGCGGAAATGAAGATATCGACGAGAAAATCTTGATTAAGGCCTTTGGTAATGGCCTAGCTCAGGCGACTTGCTGGAAAGATCACAACAAAGGCGCCGAAAACTCATGGAGAATTAGCTGAAATGATCCATGATTTTTGAAATCTGAGATAGCGGAAAACAAGGCTAAAGAGCTAGCGGACAGCTTCAAAACCGCAGGGGTGCCGGAAAAAAAGGAGGGGCATGAAGGAAATGCCGGAAGGGAAGGGTCAAGGTACAAGCCATATTATGGCAAGTCTACCGCCGGATCTTCCTCTCAGGTGGCAAACACCAGGGGGCAAGAAATATTGTCTACATTGATCTAGGGAAGTATGCCGCTGCAGTAAGAGAAGGGTACCTTCCCCAGCCTAGAAAGCCGCCGCAGGGGGGAAATTCCAGTTGCATTCTGCGAGTACCACGGGAACCGCAGCCACCGGACTGTTAAACTGTGCTACCTTGGCCAAAGAACTTCGAATCATTGAAGAAAATAAGAAGAAAGGAAAGCAGGTAGCCAGAGCACAAAGGCAATACGGCGGCCAACAGGGTAGTACCCAGAATGCACCTCGAGGGCGACAAGAGGAAGAGGTTCACCCAGGCTTGATCCCAGCAAATCAGTGGGAATGATAACAGGTTGTAAAAAAGGAGAGTAAAAGTTTTCTCCTTTCATTCAGGAAAACATTCGGAGTTACAATTTGTAGCCTGCTATAAGATGAAAATTTGTGTCACATAGATTGTCAAAGATCATGTTGCCAAAAGGGGAAATAAAATTTCCATTCTTTTTGCATTTTTACTATTAACAACCCCCCTCTTTTCCAAGAAGTAAGCTAACAAAACTTTCACTAGTAGAAAAAACATTATATAACACGCATTTTATAACACGGTTATAGTGTAAAGGTGTTATAAAATATTTTACAACACGGTTGTACAATATAACCGTGTTATATTATGTGAGAGGAAAATATCTACTCGGAAAAATAGGGTTTTAACACGGTTATGTTCTACCCGTGTTATAAGAGTATTAAATAAACACGGTTCTATCTACCCGTGTTATAAACTTCATTTTATAACACCGTTGTACAATATAACCGTGTTATATTGTCTTTTAACTTTCCACCAAATACTACCTTCTCCCTCAACGCGCCAGTCCCGTATCTTTTGCCCGCCTGTTTCTCTCCCGACCCTTCCAAATTCGATATCGCCGTCCCACCTACTGCATCGTCGCCATCGCCGCCACTAACATCACCTCCGACTTCGCTTCCACCGCCACAACCAACATTTGGTTTCTCATCCAGCCAACATTTGGATTCTCGCTCGCTTCTGGCATCCATCAGTAAATTGATTTGTGGTTAAGTGATATAACCGAGTTCTAGCGAGCTTTCCTCTTAAGAATTGAGCGGGGAATTTGTTTTCATTAGCAAGATTCGGCAGGTTATTCCGATCAATTCAGGCCTTAGAATCACGCGTAAAGCTGATATTAGGAGAAAAATTCCTTCGACTCAGATGTTGTTTTTATCTGATTTCCCAGCATCTAGGTTTTGGTTGTTGAACTTCTCGTGCCGTCACACCCCCATTTCACAACGCTAGTGGACCAGCGTTTTATGGTTATCTACTTTGGGAAGCTAGGGGAAAGAGAGTTTCTAGTCTGAATCGTATGTCTTCTGAATCAGAACCAGTCTCGTTGGTGAGGTTGTGGAGGACACATTTTCTGAGTCTCAGGGACGAATCACTAACCCCGACCGAGCCCTCTGCTCTACCAGTCATCCGCGATCTCATCCTTCCTCATCGCCATTCACTTGTAGCTGCTGCCACTCATCTCTCCCGGTATGAGGTGAAGTTTCTTCTTGCTTTCCTCTTTTCTTGATGTATTGGCTGCATAAGTTTCTAGATGGTTGGACTATATTTATCTGCTTTATTCAAACGTTGTGTAGGTTTCCACTGATCTGATATATCTACTGGGGTGTGGCGCTTCTTGTACTGCTTTCGCTTGTGAAGAGAACGGTGACGCAGAGATCTTCTATGTTTTTCCCGGCGTTTGTTATCTGGTACTAATTATCACGAAGGAACTTGAACATAAATCTTTATCCTCGTTCTCATTTGCGGTGTTCTTGTTGCAGATCCATGACGTGGCTTGTTCTGTCGCTCTCCCACTCAGCTCACCTGCTTGGTCTCAGTTGCTCGACGCTTTCTCAAATTTGGTGGCGTTTTTTCTCAATTCAAGGAGAATTAATATCGTGTTGGGCTCAGCTGGTACGGTTGAAGCAGTGCTAAGTTGTCTGGATATTACGAGGTTGCTATATAATTCCCCCTAACATTTGAGACCAAAAAAAGAGTTGTATCAACTTCCTTGCTTTTGCATCAGAGAACCGTAGCTAACTCAAGCAAAATGCAATTGCATCAGGTTTTTCATTGGTTCGAATGACCACAGATTATCACTTTCGGACAATGTCCAGTTACTCAACTTTCTTCTCCATGTTGTTAATTGCTGCCATGCTCAGCTACATATATCCGTTTATCGTCAATGTGATGGTGAAACTTCTGAAGAAAGGGCACTAAACTTTCCCAAGTCAAGTTGCTTATGGAAAATACAAGCTGTGGCATTCTCCATGATTGGTGCAGCGTTTCAAGGGACGGGTCCTTGCTGCCTGTGGAGATTTGGCATTTAACACTTGAGGTCATTGCCTTCAAATTGTTCATGTTTTCTAAACTGAAAAATATCATCTGACTATGATCCTTCAATTTGGCAAGCAAATGATGCTGGTTCTTATTCTGAATATAGTTTCTTAGGAAGGTGATGGATCCATTAGCAAAAAAGGCCATTCTTTTAGAAGATGCTGTTATGCCCCGGTATCCTTCTCATTCTCAAGTTATGCCTTTTTTATTATTTTAATGATTTATGTGCCTATTTGCTTATACTAGAAAAAAGATACACTTGAATCATAAAGGAAGTAATTACACTCTTGATGAATTGGTGCAATGACTTAGGATAAAAGTTTAGACTTTGTCACTATATGAGATAATTAGCTTGATATGCCATGGAAATATATGATTTTATTATTAAACATTCTTCCAAGCATAGTGATATTTTCTAGGTGTCATCCAGATAGTTTTGTAGTACTTGCTTCATTTGTTGTGATATGAATTGTTTTGTGATGAGGTAGAATGAATTGCTTTGACTAAGGCTCCTCTACTCAGGGCACCCATCTAGCAATTCTACCAAATTATCAGATCTGTTTAAATAACATGTAGAATTAAACTAGTGTTGCGGTTTTCTGGACCTTGTAATTTGTTCGCCTTGTATTATGGTTCTTGGTGTTTTATTCTTACTCATTTCCTAATCTGTATTGTATCGAGGTTTGGAGTTTTTGTGTTTCTCGGTTCTGAATCTTTCTACTGAAATGTGTGTGAAGTCTAACGTGCGTTCCCCCATCTCGGTATAATTTGTAAGACTGATAGTATTCCAAGTGGATATCAATTTCATATACTCCTTGTTCCCAGGAATAATTTACCAGGAATAATTTACCGTATGAGCAAGTTTGCTAAGTTGTGCAGTGGATTAGAAATGATAGACTTTTCCTCTCGTTTTTAGGATAAAATACCCTGCCTTGGTGGCTGTTTTGTTGGTAAGTGGGATATATCATACTTCTTTTTCTTTGAATGTAGCATTGATTAATGATTTTATCTTGGTTACAGACGATGAACCAGTTAAAGATAAAGTTGATAATGAGTTGATATTGATTGAGATGATGATACGGTGAGTATGTAGCTCATTCCCTCTGTTTTATTTCTAGTTATCTGGTTGTAGTTTCTTGTATAGGCGCTTTCAGTGGATACTTGTCAATGGGGAATTTGGAGCCGGTATAATCAGTATGTTGCATTCCTAAAAGTCTCCATCATTTGCTCAGCCAACCGACATGCTGTGAAAGTCTTAGTGAAAGGTTGGAGGAGAGCAATGAACATAATACTGAAACTTCTCATTAATTGTTTTTTTAAAGAAAAAGTGCTTGTTGGTAAGTGGGATATATCATACTTCTTTTTCTTTGAATGTAGCATTGATTAATGATCTTTATCTTGGTTACAGACGATGAACCAAAGATAAAGTTGATAATGAGTTGATATTGATTGAGATGATGATACGGTGAGTATGTAGCTCATTCCCTCTGTTTATTTAGTTATCTGGTTGTAGTTTTTCTTGTATAGGCGCTTTCAGTGGATACTTGTCAATGGGGAATTGGAGCCGGTATAATCAGTATGTTGCATTCCTAAAAAGGGAAGTGTGTCAAAGGTTGCAAGTGCAATAAATATTCAAAGGTTCATTTTGAAAGACGGAAGATTTGGGCAAAACAAATAAGGCACCATGATTTGCTCTGCTGTCAGGGGATTTATAAATGCACCCTTTTGATACAACTTTAAAAAATCATTTTGAGTCGTCTTTCAGGTATCAATGCCTACGTGCTTTTTCTTTGGTCAAACCCAGACGTGATGGAGAGTTGTTTCGGTACCAAGGAGGGCCTTTCATAGTCTTCTTTATGCTCAGATTGTTTTTTCATCTGCTGCCATATTACATCCCAACCCAAAGGATGACTAAGCATGGAGTTGGGGTTTTTGAGCTATACATGGTACGCACCCACCTTTCCCTTTGTTATCAGCGGTGTCATGCTTGTTTTTTTTTTTTCATTAATTGTGAAATTGATTGCAGAAACTAATTCATGTGGATAAAAGTGAATATGTGTATTGTATAAACGATGGTCATATCTTCAAGATGTTTATATAGAGTGAAAGAAACAGTTCGGCAGTTCTTGTTTGGTTGTGTATACTAGACAGATTTTTAATACAGTTTGGGATCACTGATTTGTTTCCAAATTTTGCAGCTGTCTACAACAGACCTGGTTAGCCCACCGCAAATAGAAATAAGTTGGAACTGAAGAAGAAAGCTCTAAGATTCAACCCAAATTGCAAGTCTTCGAACACTTCTCTTGTAAGAATTAATATCTACTTCTAATTCTCAATTTATTAATTACTTGTCTGTATTAAAGTAGATTTTTTTGTTGAATAAACTGTAATTACAATGCATTAATTGAACAAAAAGTGAGCAGCCTATGGGCTGCTATAGTGCTTATTACCGCACTCTAACTATGCTACTGTTTTGGTCAGATATTAGCATATTTGTGACAGTCTTATATATTGGCTTTTGTGGTCATTTTTCTCTGTTTTTGCACCTCAAAAGTAAATTGCTCTCCTGATTTTTGCTGCTGTTAATAGTCTTTTATCAGCAGCTTTTCCAACTAAGAGTGATGCAATTTTGCTTCAGTTTTGCCTCTGTTATTGAGTCTTAATAGGACTTGAATGAATCTGATTTTTGCCTCTACTATTGCTTCATCGTGGCTTGTTGGCAGCAAAAGAAAAGCGAAGCAATTTTGTTTTCCTCCCGCGTCATAGAGTGGAAGTATCTAAATAATCTTACTAAATCAAATTTGTTGAATGTATATGTAAATTATGGACTAATATGTTTGATGTCTTATACATGCTAGTAATCATTGGGTCATGATTATTGTCTTTATGAAGGTTAGACTTGGTGATCATGATGATTGTCATGGTGATCCAAGTAATACAAAGTTGAAGATCCGTCATTTCAAAGTATGAATGTTTGTTCTACATTATACACTATCACTTTGGTATGGCTTTGGAAATATTTAATGTCTGATGCACCGCTATATTGTGTTGTTAGTGTCCTCGCCAAATGGATAATGTGAGATGTGGCTATTTTGTGATGAGGTACATGTATGACTTCTGTACCAACATACACCTCAACTTTACTAAAAGTGATGACGAGGTACGTAAAGTGTGGTATTATGTTATCTGCTTATAGTTTAGTTCTCCTCTATTCTGCATTTTTCGCTCAGTTTTCCAATATTGTTGTATTGTTTATGAACTGAAACATCTTTTTTTCCATCATGCTTCAATTTAAGCAATGTATTGTTGTTGTTGTTAAGTGTTTTCTTCAGGATTATCCTGTAACCGTTGAACAGTTACATAGTGGTACTTTGCTATGCTGTAGGGCCAGCGATTAGTAGTCATGTGGCTGAGGTTGAAGGGTGGGAAAAGTACCTTAGCATCTGTATGCTGGCATTTGTTTGTGAATGAAGCATGAGTGCTGGTGTTAGTGCTGAATTTGTTTTATGTATAAATGTTTGGATTATTGTTGTTTGTGGCTGAAGCATCAGTGTGCTGGTGTGAGTCTGGAATTTGTTTCTATGTATAAATGTTTGGATTACTGTTTGTGTGTGGTTGAAGAATCTGTGTGCTGGTGTGAGTGTGGAATTTGTTTCTATGTATAAATGTTTGGACTACTGTTTGTTTGTGGCTGAAACGTATGTGTGCTGGTTTGAGTTTGGAATTTGTGTATAAATGTTTGGACTACTGAGCATTGACTAATTACAAGAAGCAAACAAGTGCAGTACATGGTCCCTGTTACTGCTTAGCAGTGATATAGTTTTGGACTTTGCATCTATTACGCAGGCTTTATTGACTAAAAACTGAGCATTACAATGGTCTGATAGTATGCTCAATATCTAGCTTTTCTTATGCACCAAATAACATAGGCATGTCTTGCTCAAATTGTTTAATTTTTCCTACATCTACTACAATCTGAAGTACTTTGTAAGCAAAACATCCTGTAGCCTCAGTTATTTAACTGATGTCATGGTTTTTTGGTGGTTTCATGGTTCAGTGTTGCTTTGTTGTGGTTTTCATTCTTTTTTAATACTTACAGTAGTACAATGCATACTTTATTCTGTTTTTCTAATGTACTAGATATATGCTTCAGCAGCTGAAATTCAAGATCAATTCTTAAAAATTGCTTCAGTTTTACTCTTTTTTATAGTCTCAACACGCAGCAAAGTTCTGGAACAGTCTGCCTATTTTAAACATTGATGCATGTTTAATTCTCTAACAGTTTGCAGCCTTAGTCTCTAATTAAAAAGACGCAATCCTGACAGCAACATGTTTCAATTTTAAGATGGTATTAAGTTAGTAGTCCTTGGTTTTCAAAGGATATACAATTTTTATTTCTATTTTACTGCTTAGTAATGCTACCTTTCAGTGTATCCAATTGGACTAATTTTTGCTCAGCTATTAGTACTTACGTTTTGCTTGTTGAAAGTTGGTTGATTTCTTTGAACCTCACTGCTATGCTTCAGCGCTATTTATCGCCCTCATACCACTGCTGCTATGTGGTGAAATTTGATTTATAACATCTGGTTTTTTGTATACTGTAGTGACAATGTTTTAAAATCCATGGTCTCAGCAGTTTTAAACTCTCCAGAATGTGCATGTATCTGCTTCTGTTTCTGTTAAATAAAACCATATGCTATGATTATTTCAATGGCATAGTATCAACCCTGTTTTGTAATTCCTCACAAAGGAAAGTCAGTTCATGCTCCACCTATGCTTCAGCTGCATGTTGGATTGTTTAAGTATTTATTTGTTTGGCTGTTTTAGATTAGGAAACAAGTGCAGTACATGGTCCCTGTTACTACTTAGCAATGATATAGTTTGGACTTTTGCTCAGTTTTTTGTATGATTCAACTGTTGTTTGATTTTCTATCTTTA
Organism: Limonium bicolor; assembly: GCA_023374045.1. NCBI lineage: Eukaryota > Viridiplantae > Streptophyta > Magnoliopsida > Caryophyllales > Plumbaginaceae > Limonium > Limonium bicolor. Next base: position 455,498,084 of record CM041776.1, on the reverse strand, counting down.
AGTGTTAATGTTGTTGTTTCAACAATTTTTGACTTTATAAAATGTTCATTATGCTTTGTCCTCTAATTTGCTGCTGCTATAAAAGTGTTCATTATGCTTTGTCCTCCGATTTTGCTGCTATAAAAGTGTTCATTCTGCTTTGTCCTCCGATTTTGCTGCTATAGTGTTCATTATGATTTGTCCTCTGATTTGGCGCTGCTATAAAGTGTTCATTATGATTTGTCCTCTGATTTTGCTGTGTTCATTATGCTTTGTCCTTTGATTTTCTAAGTTATAAAGTGTTCATTATGCTTTGTCCTCTGATTTCTATCTTTAATGAGCACTTCTTGATATTATACTTCTTCTAATATCTTTATGGTTTTATATTAGGTGTATGAATTCTATCACAATTTTGGCTTTACACACTCGTAAGGAAACTGACGTCGTGAGATAAGAATTGGTACAGTTTTTAATTACACAGTTTTAGGGGTAGGTATGTATGGGCAGTATTAGTTTCTTTCTTCAACACTTAACTATATATACCTGTTCTAATCTTTCTATTGGTTTTAAATATTAGTGTATGAATGCTTTCACAATCTTTGCGGATAGCTACACTACGAAGGAAGTCGACATTGTCTTAGAAGAATTGACAGGAGGTGGTAATTTCTTTGGTTGTGCGTGTGTATGGCACTTTTTGGATTGCTCTTAGTCATGTAATTATATAGAAGGTGGTAATTTCTTTTGGGGTGCCTGTATGGCACTTTTGGATTGCTCCTAGTCATGTAATCATACAGGAGGTGGTCATTCCTTTTGTAGTACTTGTTTTAGGGATTGTTGAATTTTGTGTATGTTACAAAGTATATATATAGCAAATGAACTCAGTAGCTCTTTTGCAAGCTGATGTGGGTTGTATATTGAATGTGTAATAGACATGATTGAATGATAATTGTAGGTATTTGGGTGAAACAGAAAAAAAAAAAACATGTTTATAATAGACATCATTGATTGTTAATTGTAGGTAGTGAGCAGTGTAGAGAAACAGATTTTTTTTTTAAAAAAAACCAAATTTTATAACACGGTTGTTTATATAACCGTGTTATAAAACAACTTCATATTTCGTCGGAAAAGACTTATAACACGGTTCTCATGTAACCGTGTTGTAAAATTAGACTTTATAATACGGTTTTATATAAGAACCGTGTTATAAAACAGCTTCATATTTTTTCGGGGAAAGACTTTATAACACGGTTTTAATGTAACCGTGTTGTAAAGGTGGACTTTATAACACGGTTTTAACGTAACCGTGTTGTAAAAGTGGACTTTATAACACGGTTTTAAAGAAGAACCGTGTTATAAACTTGATTTGGCGCAAAAAAAAAGAGTGCGGTAAGCACTTTTATAAACACGGTTAGTCAGTCCATAACCGTGTTATAAAACAGTTTTTTAACACGGTTAATAACCGTGTTGTAAAATCAAGAAGTATATACGACCGCAGCATATAACACCCTCTATAACCGTGTTATATAAAGGAAAACAACCGTGTTATAAAACGTTTTTTCTACTAGTGTTTCTCTAAGAAAACTCACAGGACTTTTTTCAGAGGTAGGACCACTAACCCCTAATGAAAGAAAAAGGCACATTCATCAAGTACATCAAGAGCTCCTGGAGAAGAAAATCGCAAAAAGGAAAGTTTTCCTCTAATTTTCTTCTTCGATGAGGATGAGGATGGAGTGCTATACCCGCACAATGATCCACTTGTCATTCGTGCACAGGTAAACGATCGAATGATGGAGGGAAGTTTAATCGATAGTGGGGCCGGAGCAAATGTCATATCAGCCGAGGCGGTTAGGAAGTTGGAGGTACCTGAGGACCGGATCAGGCCCTATTCGGCGGTTTTGGGAGGATTTGTAGGAGGCGTCTGTACCACGTCTTCCGGCAGTATAGATTTCACAATGACCTTGGGCCAAGGAGACGAAAGAAGGACAGAGAGACTCACGACTTTTATTGTGCCAGGCCTTTCTGGATATAACATGTACCTTGGAAGGCCAGGAATCAATGCTTTCAAAGCCATCCACAGCACTCATCACTTAAAAATGAAATATTTAACCTCACACGGGAAGGTGGTTACGATAAGAGGAAGCCGAAATATAGCCCGAATGTGTGAAGTCCGCATCATGGATAGCCTTCCTAGTAAGGAGGTGGTCAAGACTGTGGGATCGGACAAGGAATTCAAGGGAAAGTTGCCTTCTTCCTCAGGGCCGAGTCAAGAAAAGGAAGGATGTCGAACAGCCCAAGATCCCCCCCCGAGAGGTACATTTAAAATCTGACCCTTCTAAAATTTTTAAAAATAGGAACTGCGTTTGATAGTGGAGAGCAAACTCACTTAATGAGGTTCCTGGAAAAAAGAAGGGCAACATTCGCTTGGAACACGGACGAGATGCCTGGTATAGACCCAAGCATTATCCGACATGAGCTCAGGGGTAGACCCTAAACATCCGGCGGTCAGGCAAAGGAAAAGGGTAATAGGGGAAGAAAGAGATTTAGCCGCTTGAACCGAAGTCCAAAAACTCCTCAAGGCCGGTTTCATCAGGGAGGTTGCGTACCCACGATGGTTGGCTAATGTTGTCATGGTGAAAAAAGCAAATGGAAAATGGAGAATGTGTGTGGATTTCACATATTAAAATAAGGCATGTCCTAAAGATTTCTATCCCCTGCCATCAATAGATAGATTGGTGGTTTCAACTGCCCAGAGTTCTGTGTTAAGTTTTCTGGATGCTTTCTCCGGTTATAATCAAATAAAAATGAAAGAAGGCGATTCGGAAAAGACATCCTTTATTACTTCAGTCGAAACATTCTGTTACAAGGTAATGCCCTTCGGCCTAAAGAATGCAGGGGCCACTTTTCAACGAATGATTGACAAAGTATTTTGTCAGCAAATTACTTGAAATGTGGAGGCTTACGTTGATGATATAGTTGTAAAAAGTCCGTCAAAAGAACACACATGAAGGATTTAGAAGAAACATTCGATACTCTGGATAAATACCAAATCAAGCTAAATCCAGAAAAGTGTGTGTTTGGTGTAACCAAAGGGAGGTTTCTTGGTTTCATTGTTGGGCAACGAGGTATTGAAGTCGATCCGGAAAAAAGTCAGGCAATCCTCGACCTTTCTCCTCCAAGAAATATCAAAGATGTCCAAGCTTTGAACGGAAGACTCACAACATTAAGCAGGTTTTGTTCTAAGCTTCAAGAAAAATCGATCCCGTTCTTTAATATTCTAAGGAAGAACAGCAAATTCCAGTGGGGACAAGAGTGCATAGACGCATTTGAAAAGATCAAGGAGATGCTTCGGGATCTACCTAAATTGGGTGTACCTGCCCCGGGACAGGATCTATATCTTTACTTGTCCGCAACAGATTGGGCGGTTGCAGCTGTCTTAATCATGGAAGAGAAAAGGGAGGTACCAGTTTACTATACGGGCAAAATCTTGAGCCCGATAGAAGGACGGTACACTAACATAGAGAAAATCTTGTTTGCACTGGTGGTGGCGTCAAGAAAACTACGACCCTACTTCCAGTCACATCGAATCTTTGTCAGGACCAATTGGCCGCTCAAGCAAATTGCGAACAATCCGAATGCCTCCAGCCGGATGGTAAGCTGGACAGTAGAGCTGACACAATATGAAATTCACTTCTTGCCCAGAAAGGCGATTAAAGCTCAAGCCTTAGCAGACTTCATAACAAAGACAAACTTTGCAAAAGAAAAGAAGCAGACTCAAAGTCCATATATCATCTTGGTTGATGGAGCTCGATGCAAAAGTGGGGCAGGAGCTGGAATAGTGGTACAGGAGCCGAATGGGCAAAGCTTGAATTATGCCTTCCGACTGGACTTTGGTGTTACTAATAATGAAGCCGAATACGAAGCCCTTATCCAGGGTTTGAAAGTAGCTACAGCCCTCGAGGCGACAGGTTCCATAGAAAAGATGCCTTCTCTGTTTTTCATTCTTATAAAATCCTGTCTGAAGTAAAACTTATGAGAATATAACCTATTTTTAACAGAATTAGAGGTGTATTCGGACTCTATGTTGGTGGCGAGACAAAACGACAGCATCTATGAAGTCAAAGAGGAAAAACTATGGAGGTACTTGCTCAAGGTCCAGGAACTAAAAGCAAATTTCCAAAGATGCGAGCTAAAACACCTTCCCCGCGAAGAGAATGTCGAAGCTGATGCCTTAGCCAAATTGGCAAGTATGGCCGAAAAGGTACCCAATGAGATATGGCTAGAAATCAGAACTTCCCCAAGTATAGAAGGAACTCAGGTGTTTGCGGTGGAGACAGGTGACAAAGAAGAATCCTGGATGACTCCAATCATAGATTACATACGGCAAGGAAAGCTGCCGGAAGGAGAAAAGGAGGCCAGGATAATAAAAAGGCGGGCCGCATCATTTTTTATTGAGGATAACCAGCTGTATAAGCGATCTTTTGCAAGACCAGCACTGAAGTGTGTTACCATAGCTGAAGGAGCAGAATTAATAAGAGAGATACATGATGGGCTCTGTGGAAATCACCAAGGAGAAAGGACCACAACCCACAAAATCTTGAGACTCGGATATTTTGGCCAAAAATGATGGAGCATTGCAAGGAATATATACGAAAATGTCGCAAGTGTCAAGAGCATGGAAACAAGATACATACTCCTCCGGCGGAGCAAAAGTCTATTCTCTGCCCAATTCCCTTTGCTATGTGGGGGTTGGACATTGTGGGCCCATTCCCGGAAGCTTCACCAGGGAGGTTCAAATTCATGTACGTTGCCATCGACTACTTCACAAAGTGGGTCGAAGCAATGCCTACTATCTCCATAACGGCTAGGAAGTCACAAGAATTCATCTGGAAGTATGTGGTATGCAGGTTTGGTATACCGAAAGCAATAATAACTGATAATGGAACACAGTTCAATTGCGAAAGCTTCCGAGAATTCTGTGAAGAATGGAAGATCGACTTAAGATTTGCATCAGTAGCTCACCCTCAGGCAAATGGGCAGGTCGAGAATGCGAACGGGCAAATAGTAAGGGCGATAAAGAAGAAACTCGATGAGAAGAAAGGAAAGTGGGCACAATTGTTACCCCAGGTCCTTTGGTCGTACAGAACGACAGAAAGGGGGCCAACGGGAGAAACGCCTTACAGATTGACATATGGTTTGGAAGCCGTCATTCCGGTGGAGATTGTGGTGCCATCCATAAGGTGGGAATCATATGACGAAGAGGTCAACAATCAAGGGGTACAGGATCACCTAGACCTCCTTGAAGAAACCAGGATGGCCGCCGCAGTAAGGATGGCGATAGATAAATCCAAGGTAGAAAGATATTTCAACAGGAGGATAAAAGAACGAAGTTTTGCCCCAGGAGAATTAGTTCTCCGAGAGGTTAAGCAACCCAAAGAGCTGGAACCCCAATGGGAAGGACCGTACATCATACACCAGAAGACGGGACGAGCTTCATACCGCTTGTGAAAATGGTGAAGGGTACGAATTGCCGCATTCTTGGCATGGAGAATGTCTGAAAAAGTTCTGTGTAAAATTTATAACTCTTCAATAAAAGGTATTATTTTTGGGAAGTGAAAGAAAAAGAAAGCACCGGCCAACGAGCCACAGGCTATCATGCCTTGAAAGTAAGCACCGGCCAACGAGTCGCAGGGTATCATGCCTTATAAGAAAAGAAAGCACCGGCCAACGAGCCACAGGCTATCATGCCTTGAAAGTAAGCACCGGCCAACGAGCCGCAGGCTATCATGCCTTGAAAGAAAAAGAAACCACCGGCCAACGAGCCGCAGGCTATCATGCCTTGAAAGTAAGCACCGGCCAACGAGCCGCAGGCTATCACGCCTTGAAAGAAACATCCGGCCAACGAGCCGTAGGCTATCATGCCTTGAAAGAAAAGAAAGCACCGGCCAACGAGCGCAGGCTATCACGCCTTGAAAGAAACATCCGGCCAACGAGCCGCAGGCTATCACGCCTTGAAAGAAACATCCGGCCAATGAGCCGCAGGCTATCTTGCCTTGAAAATAGGCGTCGGCCAACAGGCCGCAGGTTCCTATACTCCATATCCTAAAAAATACGGCTAAAAACCATAGATAACCATACTTTAAAAGGAAAAAAGCGTCCGGCCGGAACAAAAGTCCAAAACCGCAAGCCCCTTGTGTTATAAAAAATGAATACTACACTGGCATAACTTGCATAAGATAACCATACATGCGCCGTTAAAAAAAAAGAGAGAAATATCACGGCAATAGGAAACTTGGCTCAAAAGAGGTACTCTGGCGGACAAATAACTAAAGATGGTGAAAAATATAGCTTATACTTCTCCCAAAGTGTGGGGTAAAAACAGTTACAAAATATGATCATTCAGCAAACACAAAAAATACATGCCGAAACAAAAACTCCTCTAAAAATAAAAAAACTTCTATTCCACTTTCTCTACAGCTTCTTTTTCAGTAGCTAACAACCTATCGCCGCTACCAGCCACACTCTCAGAAGACTTAGACCTCCTAGAAAGACGCTGCATCCCTCCAGCAGACGGCAGGATGTTGCTTCCAGCTGGAAAGAATGAGGCTTCGCCGGCGCCGAACATGTCTCTCCGGGACTGCGGCAGAACCTCTCGAGCTCCAACAAGAAGTTGGACTTCTGGGCAACAGCCTTGAACTTCAGCTTGTTGTACAGATCATCATCCAGCGACTCTCCTTTCTCGAGAGAGTGATCCGAAACAATCTGCTGGCAAATATCAACTATCCGGCGACACTGAGAAGCGAAGGACTCCTTTAGATGGGCGTTAATGGTGCCTTGCTTCTGTATCACCTCCTGAGATTGCCGGGAAAATGACTTGAGTCTGGCCACTTGAGATTCAAGGGTCAGGACTTGGGCTCGGTACTTATCACATTCATAATTGGCAAATGACAGCTCCTCCTTAGCGCGGGCTACCCGACCACTCACTGGTTGACGTGCTTCAGTAAGTTGGCAGAACTCAAGCCTAGCCGGAACACAAAAAAAAAAAGAATAAGAAGAAGAAAGGGCAAAAGGAGAAACAAAAGTCGAAGGCCTGAAAGTTACCATGGCCCGATGGCTCAGTATTCTCGGCTTGAGAGCGAGACTTGGCTTCCTCCAGCTCTTTTATTCTCTCCTCCAGCCTGGTCCTCTCTTCTATCAGGGCAGCTTTATCCGCAGCAAGGGTTTTCTTCTCCTCTTCCAAAAGAGAGCAATCTCGGAGCAGAGACTGCTTCTCTTGATCAAAGAAGGACCTTGACTGCTCTTCCAGTGCGGCCTTTTCTTTCGACAAGCGATCAAGCTCCTGCATAAGCTTTTCTTTTTCCTTCACAAGGGCTTCATTCTCCCGTTGAAGAGTTTGCTTCTCCAGCTCGAGCGTTCAGCCTCCTGCTTGAAAGAGTTCCTCTCCTGATAGAAAAAGGCCTTGTCAGCCTGAAGAGAGTTCACTTCGTTCCGGTGCATAGAGCGCACCTGATCCAGCATAATATCTAGGTCAAAGAAGGACCGAATCAGCTTATCTTTATCAAGGGAAAAAGAGATGGTTTCATACCTCTATCAAAGTATTGTCAACTTCCTTGATCCGGCCTCTTTGAGAGAAGTTCTCCTCCCGGAGTTTCTTCAGCTGTAACTCATACTCATCACGCTGACGCTCGCATTCTCGTCGGGACAACTACAGTTCTTTGTTTATTGCCTCAGTTCTCTCCTTTGCCTTACGGTCGATCTCGTACTCAACCTGGTCAATGTAAGCATCATGAGAAGAGCGGGACAGCTTCAGTTTCTCTTCAACATTATTGGCTCGGCTTTCCTCATAGTGAAGCCTAGATTGAAGGTTGCCAAAGTGAACCTCAGCACTTTGAGCCATGGACATCACCTAAAAACAACACAATTCATAAAAACAAGGAAAAAAGCCAAACCAAAGCAGAAGAGAAACAAAAAGGGATACGCATGCTAACCTGAAAGATTCCCCCCCACATCATGTCAAACACTTCATTTATTGGGAGGGAATGCCGCATGATAGCATCTGCCCCCCCATCTCCGATCCGCAGCCTTTTTTTGGTAGCAGTAAAGGTTGCTGGAGGAGCAAAGATCCCGTCTGGATGACCACATCTCTTTATTGCCTCCTTCCAGACGGAGGAGTACTTGGCAGAGTCGCAGGTTATCAAAGGGAGAGGGTGCCCGCAATGGTAGAACCACCCTTCCTTTTGGGAGGGTCCAGTATAGGACTCCTCAGTAGGAGGAGGAGGGGAAGAAGAAGAAGCTATATAGTCCTCTCTCTGCTTACTCCGGAGCTCAGGATCCTCCGGCACCTGGCGATACTCCATTGCTCTATCCCTTGCCGCATCCATGGCCGCAGCAACATCAATGGAGAATGATCCTGAAGCCTCGGGATCACCAGAGGTTTGTCCTTCTCCTGATGCCCCTGGCTCTGTGACCTTCGGCTTTGATGTAGTTTCGTTTTTATTCTTTTCTTGACAGGAGCGAGGACTGCAGCAATAATAAAAACAGTTAGGACCAGAAGGTTGAAGCTGGAAGTGGAAGGATACTAAAAAGGGAGGAGAAGTAAAGAACAAGAAAAAGCGGCGAAGCAACCAAAACCTTCTTCAGCCGAAGGACCAGCACGGAAGTCTGTGGCCTCCAGGATGTTTTCCTGAGCGGGATCTGAGGAAAAGTAACCCGTCAAATCAGGAAATTGCTCGCAAATAGGAGTCGGATGACCGGACTCCCGCCCCAGGCGAGAACCAAGGTGTAAACCCGAGCCAGGGTAAAGGGAAGGAGGACACGGCGCCCAGACTTGGGGCTCACATGCCATGTACTTGACAGCCCGGCGTTAGCACGTTCAGGAGATTCTAGCCTCTTCTTTTTCTTTGAGTGACCGGCTTGGTCATCCCCGGCTTCTTGCCTGGAGCGCTTTGCCGGAGGAGCACTCTCCAAAAGCTGCTCGGCCGCATCAGTAGCCGCATCCAGCGTGTCGTAGTAATTGATTTTTTCGTCCCATTCTTGAAGGTGACGAAGTTCCAGCTATGAAAGGGGCCGAACTTGTCCCCCTTATGGAAGAAATCTACATACAGCATGTCAAAACAATAAGAAGACCGATAGGAATGACAAATTTGTACTAAGAGTTAAAGGGCCTTACTCTGATATGTCTTTAGAGAAGACAAACGAGCCTTTGTAAAAAACGCCTCGACAGTCGGCGGTTTCTTGCTTAGTGCCCTCAGAACCTTCGAAATGGGCAGCTCAGCCGGAGGGGTTTGGGGGCTGATTAGCTGACCTTTGACAACTTCAGCGCAGTATGGGACGCCCAATACTCGGCCGGATGGAGGAACAATAACGAACCACTGTGACCCCCACTCGTGAGCCTTCTTATAGTCGAAAAGGGAGTATCCAGCCTTCGCGATGAGGGTTAAGCTATCTGGGTCAACCCTAACTGTGAAGAACCAGATGAAATCGGTACCTTCCGGCCGAATTTTGCTTCCCTCGCAAAGAGAAACAAAGGCGTGGAGGTGCGAAAAGGCCTTTGGGTGAAGGTGAGCAAGAGTGCAGCAGCGGCGAAGGAGGAAGCCCAGCACAAAAGGGTGCGGGGGAATGGTCAGACCGGAGCGGAAAAAATCAACGAAAACTACGTACCCACGGCCAAAATCGTCGTTAGGGTGAGAGTCGGAGGATGGCAGGTAAATCTGGGTGCCAAGTGGGGCTTCGACATCCCTGAGACAATCGCAAAGGGAGGAGTAATTGAGAGAGGAGGGAGAGGGTTGACGCCCAGATAGGAAGGGTCTTGTGAACTTCAAATACGAGGGGCGAAAGCCGTTGGAAGAGCGAGAGCCCTGAATCGCCTCAATGGCGGGCGGAAATTTAGCAGCGAGTTTATTCTGTTTTGCGGAGGAAGAAGACATCGTCAAGCCTAACAAAGGATCAAAGGGCGATGGCAATGAAAGACAAGGTAGTGCACAGCGGCAGGGGAGCGAGAAAAGAAGAACAGTCGAAGTAAGGGGCAGTAGAAGAAGGAAGAGGGAGCTCAAAAATCGGGCTTTAAGGAAAGTTTTTTCCCGCTCAAATAAATAATATATATACATGTGCAAACAGAAAGTATCCTTTCTTTGCAGGGGAAGAGAAAGAGCCGCACGCTTCCTAAAGACGCTTCCGATGTTTAGTCAAAAAGAAAGACCCTGCGTATTCTACACCGAGAAGAGGCGGAAAAAATTCAAAAAGGCGGTACGAAGCAGGTTCGAACCACTGAGAATGAGCCATAGGAATTGATGAGCCACGAAATCTAGGTGTAGGTAGTGAAGAGATGAAGAAAAAGAGCTAAAAATGACCTTAAACCTTACCTTAAGAGCTTAGGAGTTAGATCTGCCTTCCATGCTCAAGAACAAGGCTTGAGAGCTTCTAGGAAGGAGGTGAGCTCGGCTGGAATGGAGGGAATCGGACAAGAGCAAGAGAAATGATTGGAAAGGCTTGAAATAATTGAAAAAGGTAAGTTTACTATTGCAAATTTGGTATTAGGTAGCAATTTGTCTAATAATGATTGTGAGCTGTCTCCTCTCCTCCTTGCCTGTCGATTTCCATGGGGTCAAATGGGTCATTAATTGACCATTGACCATACTTGGTCAATTTAACTCAAACGGGCCCCCTTGTGGGGTTTTATTAATATTTTAATATTAAATTTGTAAATGAGAAGGGAAGAAATGGTGCCAAGCCAAAACAGGATACGTAGAGCATTCGGCTACTTTAGCCGGATGGAAGTAGAAACACATAGGGCATCCGGCCGTCTCCAGCCGGATGAGGATAGGACTTAGGCAAAGCAAAGTATTGTACGACCGACCATCTGTGGTCAGTCAAAGATACTAGGAGAGGGAGTAAAACCGTACTTATACATGTAAAATACAGGCTGGCACCATAAAAACTAGGCCCACATGGAATAAGATACGCAACATTTGGCAGTCAAACTTACATTCGATTCCAATAGAAGCTTCTTTCTCTCCCTCTATACTCTTGTGAGACTCTGAGATTGAGACCACGTAATGTAGGGAGGAAGATCAGATCGGGTCATGCTAGGATAAGCGTACTTTTCATTAAGATCAGATCAAAGGATACTAGGATTGATGTAATGTTTCAGTAAAATTGTAAAATTTCTGGAATTAAATTCCTAATATGTTATAATGTGATTAAATATCATATTTAAAGGTAATTATAACCTTTAAGCCCATTAAAAAAAACCAATTTAGAAGGCAATCCCACAAAAACGTGCTTAAGGTGTTTAGTTGCAATTTTTGGGTCACAGGGTGCTGTTCCTGAGCTTAGTTCTCCTTGAGACGGTTTTGGTGTGTTCCTTACTTCATATAATACTAGAAATCACTTTGGATCCTTTTGAGGTCATACAATCTTTATGGTGCTTTAAAGCACATTTTGGCTTTACCGATCTTAAGAGGTTTGCATGTTGAGATCTTTTAGGATTGTTTTCCCAATACTATTTAGACGTTATTAATCATCTTAGAGCATTAATAGATCATTTAATTTAGTTTTAAAGGTTGGGGTATTTCAGTTCTACCCCTCCTTAAAAGGCTTCGTCCCGAAGTCCTTAATTGTAACACCCCTAATACGCACATGATACTAAATGAAATCGCAGCGGAATTAAATAACTAAACAGTAACTAACGCTTCGGTGCTACAACGCCGTCAACCACCCACGTGGTTGACAAGGCAGAATAAATACAATTGTACCGGTCTGATGATCAGACTCCCGAGCATAAAACTAAACCATAAATACATTATATACAATACCGAGTGTTTACATATCCTTCACTGTATAACATCACTGTAACTGCAACAACCAAAAGTATATAACGCCACAGGAGCACAGGCGCATCCCGGGCCAACATCCAAAAGTATACAAAAGTAATTACATCCTAGGATCTAAAGCCACTCCGCTTCTTCGATCCTCATCCTGCAGTATAAGAAATATGGATCCCCCGAGGGGGTCAGCAACCCTTGGCTGGTATGGCTAACGCGCAGCCCATCGGCTACCGGGATACGCGCAGCTAATTGTCATGATAACATGGCATTTATTACATTATAACATAACATAACAAACATAACATGGAGCATGGCATCAGTAGTGCACATCATCATCACATACACGGTGGATCTTAGTTCCACAATAACAAACCACAAGGGTCAAATAACATAAGAGCCTAGAGAGTGATTCACCTCATGTTAAGCTCGTTAAACACACTCATTACCGTTCTGTTAGGCGAACGAGTAACTTAAGTCACAGATGGTTCGGATTTAGTGACCCGAACACACCACACAAACACAGGTTCCCACTAAACCGATCATAAGTCAGAATAGGTAAGCTTTGGAAGAAGCTAGCGGGAGATCGAACGCCAAATTAAGGTGAACAATCTTAACAACATAAGAGTCGAATCTGATTCAGATATCTACTCTTAACTTACATGCATGACCGGACAACCGGATTCCTCACTTCCCAGTTAACACTTGTTAGAAGTTCATAGTGGAACTTAACAACCAACACACAATAGGTGGTAAGTCATGTTAGACACACACAAGGGAATTGAGTCACAACATCACATCACAATAATATGAACAACTGTAAACTCATTACATGTTTAAATCTTATAACGTTGTAAACACACAGAAAAACATACAACACACAAACCGGTGTAAACCGCTAGACAACAGACTGCAAGAAAACCATACCTTGGTCCTTGCCTCGAGTTTCCTCCGTAGGTCACTCCTATACATAATCAAGAACGTCGGTTAATTAACTTACTTAACCTCCAAATTACTAAGTGTTTAACATAATTGTATGACATGTTTTAATGTCTATCTTACCCTAGGTTACCTTCATTATACACCCTAGGGTTAACTACATAAGTCACATTCTTTTCTTTTCTTTTTTTTTTTTTTTTTTACAAATTTTGGTCCGACCGGACTTGCCGACCGGACTTGCCTAAGTCCGGTCCATTCCAGTACTCTTTTTACCGTTAGAAAATTCACTCCGACCGGACTTCATGTCCGGTCTATGTCCGTCGATTCCAGAGACTTATAACCCGTACAAAATTCATGCCGACCGGACTGACAAGTCCGGTCCCATGTCCGGTCCATTCCAGAAACATTTTCCCTCACAAAAAACACAGTCCGACGGACTTGTAGGTCCGGTCCCCAAGTCCGGTCGATTCCAGAAACATTTTCGGTAGGTAACAGGGCCCGACCGGGCTTGCAAGTCCGGTCGCAAGTCCGGTCTGCCCCAAATCTTATTTTCCTTTTCACATTCAACTCCAAACTTACCCCATATAACCTAGTACCCCTAACCTATTGGGCACTTCAAACACAACTTAAACCATCCTTTAAACACTCACAAACTCTTTTCTAATTCCTTAAACCTTTACTTATTTCTTCACAAAATTCCTAACACTTACAACATTTTACACTAGGTTTCTAAATGGTGTTTCTCACCTATGATAACTACTATCCCAAAATGTTTTCTCCTTATCTTAACATCATCTCCCAAGCATCATCTCTCACAACTAACTCCTTATATCATTCTTGAACTCTTTTCCAAGTTACACTTCTCCTTATTTACCAAAGTTTGCCTAAGTCTTTACCTAAGTCCCAAAATGACTTTGGTACATACTAAAATCTCAAGCTCATGCCTAAGTCCTTGTTACATCCCAAATCACCTTAATGCATGTTTCTTACACAAGAACAACACTTAACCATTTTAAATACTCCTTAACTTATCAAACTCATTTTAACACTTAGAACTTCACATTTGTTACCCAAATTTCGACATAGGTTCTCCTAGAACATTACTAAACCAAAACACATTGTTTTTACCAACAAACAACCAAGAACACTAAAAATCCATCAAGTACTTATTATACACAAACTTCACTCACAAAGCACTACATCACAATATAGTGCACAATTTAAATTGCATGGCACTTAGGCCCTTAAATGACATGGCTCTTAGGCCCTTAAAATGCACAATCATAAACACTGAATTTCCACAATATATTTGCCTTTAACCTGCAAATACACTCAACAACACATATGCCTTTTACTAAGCTCTTGAGAACACTTTACTAAGTCATTCACCATTGGCTCTTTAGGTAGTTTTAATAAGCATTTATAAGCTCATTTCTCCTAAGGCATTAAAAAACATTAGGTTAGTAGATTTACCTCTTTTGCAAAATAACTTCTTTCTTGTTTCCTTTAGAAAACCGATAGAGTACTTGATTCTTTGACAAGTTCTAAACAATATACAAACATTATAATGAGTATTCAAGCTATAAGCTCCATCTCATTGTAAACCCTAGTTTTACATTGTTTCAAAAACATTAATGTAGTTGTTTTACCTTGCTCTTTGAAGAGAGTTTGAATATCTAGCAAGAGAGGACTCCACCTAGTCCATGAAGAGTTGGAATGAAGCTAGAACAAAGTCACATAAAAGCTCCTTCAATGTATTTTCGGACATGACAAAAACAAGGAGGAAATGAAGTTTTTATTTGAGATTCCTTACCTAGAAGCCAAGGAGAGTAACAATATGTAAAAATACAAGCTCAAGCTCCTTCAATGGAGAAACTCCATGGCACCGAAATGGTTGTCTTGGACTTTGAAAAGATAGGAATGAAGAGCTTGATGAGAGGAAGAGATTGGTGGTGTTTGTTTTTGATTTGGACAAGTGAGCAAGGTTTTACAAGAGATCAAAGTGGGAGTTTCAATGGAGGTAGTAGTATTACCGTGAGAGAGCAGCAAGAAGAAGGAAGAAGAGAGGTGGGAAACCGTGTGAGCAAGGAAAGAAATGAGAGAATAAGATAGAACTTGCTTTATGAAGATATTTATACTTATAAAGTAAAAAGGGTACTTAAGTAGTTTACTTATTTTCTTAACAAGCTAACAAGGGTGGTGTGTCACCAACCTTAAAAACCGGCCCCAAATAGTAGTAGGAGGGTAATATAGTCTTTGTTTGTCAATTTAATTACTTATACAAACATATGTTACAAAATAGCTTATAAAAGTTACTATTCATAAAACAAGGCACATAGAAGTGAAATTTTTGATTTCCCACTAATATAGACACCCAAATGTGATATTATATAGTACACATATGTATTTAAGAGTAATGATGGACATCTAGCCACTCAAAACTCATTTACAAGACAATTTTTCAAAAATGTGCTTTAAGACTCCTTAAAGCACATTTTGTGTTTAAACTTGTTTTCAAGCTTGGTTTTCTTTGGTAATTGATTTAATATGTTCATTAGTATATAATGAGGTCTTGGTAAGTTCATTAGGTCTTAACCAAGTTTATCCCAAGCTTAGAGCACATTTTGGCTCTTATTGACTTTAAAGCACATTTTGTGTTTTCTTTTGTTTAAATTTGTTTACTAATGTTTCTAAGACTCTTTTTAGTCTTAATACACCATATTTAAGTGTTTAAACAATATATTAAGGTTTGGGGTATTTCAATCTACCCCCCTTAAAAGAACTTTGTCCTCAAAGTTCATACTTCCACATATCCTAAGTATTAGGACACGGGAATACTTATAAACAATACTTCCATACATTACTAACAACACACTTACATAACATTGGACACCAGGTCCATACAACATAACATAACATTGGACACAAGGTCCATACAACATAACATATTGACACAAGGTCCATAACAACATAACATAGACGATGTATTCAAATACACGTCGTACACACATAACCGAAACGGCTCTACCCCCCTTAAAAAGGGGTACGCCCCGTACCCTATACACATAAGTACTAAGAAGTAAACAATGACGGGTACTTCACCTTCATCTTGTCTTCCAGCTCCCAAGAGGCCTCCTCAACGTCCTGGTTAGACCAAAGAACTTTCCAGTCTCACGGACTTATGGCGAGTGTCTCGAGTCTTAGCATCCAGAATCCGTACCGGAGTCTCCATGATCGCATGGTCGGCTCTAAGGTTAGCCTTTCAGGCTGAAGCACATGAGACGGATGAGACATATACTTCTTCAACTGGGACACATGAAATACATCATGTACCTTGCCCAGTTCGGCGGGTAGGTCTAGTCTATAGGCTACCGGGCCGATCCGCTCCGTCACAACATAAGGCCCCACATACTTTGGGCTCAACTTGCCTTCTGGCCAAAACGAAAACACTCCCTTCATGGGGGACACTCTCAAAAATACCTGATCGCCCACGGCGAACTCCAGGTCACGTCGGCGCACATCTGCGTACGACTTTGTCTATCCTGAGCTGCTTTCATATAGCCCTGATCTGGCGAACTTCTGCCTGAACTTGCTCAAGATACTCTGGTCCTATAATGACCGTCTCACTCGACTCATCCCAGCATAACGGCGTGCGGCATGGTCTACCGTACAAGGCCTGGAAGGGAGACATCTTGATCGAAGCATGATAACTGTTGTTGTAGCTAAACTCAATCAGATGTAACTTATCAATCCAGCTGGTCTGAAAGTCAAGTGCACAAGCACGTAGCATATCCTCAAGTGTTTGAATGGTGCGCTCACTCTGACCATCGGTCTGTGGGTGAAACGCTGTACTCAATTTCAATTCAGTACCCAATGCCTCTCGTGTGGACTTCCAATATCTGGATAAGAATCTGGTATCTCTGTCAGATACAATCGTTTTTGGTACACCATGATGTCTTACAATCTCTTTATCAAACAGTTCTGCCAATCTTGCCACTTTCCAAGTGTCCTTCATCGGAATGAATCGGGCCACCTTGGTCAGTCGGTCAACTATCACCCATATCATATTCAGACCTCCCCTTGTAGGCGGAAGCCCTACTACAAAGTCCATGGAGATATCATGGAACTTCCACTCAGGCACTGGCATTGGCTGTACCATACCACCAGGCCGTCGGTGCTCAAACTTGACCTTCTGGCAAGTGAGACACCTCACACATAATCACTACATTTTTCATTCCAGTCCACCAAAATATCTTTTCATACCTTTATACATTTGAAGCTCCGGGGTGAATCGAAGTAGTAGAACAATGGGATTCACTCAATATGCGCTCCTTCAACTCAGCGCTACTCCTAGGTATACACAATCGGCCATTCAGCCTAATCAGTCATCATGGAGTCTGAAGTCGTACTTCTGACCCTCGAATGTGCCATCAATAAGCTTCTGCCGGATCTCCAGCATGTACTGATCCGTCATCTGAGCACTCCGCACCTCTTCAACCAAGCCAGTATAAGAGACTAGCGAATGGAGAGAGTGTGCTCGGCGACTCAGTGCAGCTACCACATTTGCCTTACCCTCTTGTATTCCAGATTGATGAATAATCATTAGAAACTCAACCCACCTTCTTTGCCTCATGTTCAACTCTTTCTGAGTGAACAAGTACTTTAAGCTTTTATGGTCAGAATAGATTGTCACACTTACCCCATACAAATAATGTCGCCATATCTTCAATGCGAAGACAATGGCACCCAATTCTAAGTCGTGGGTAGGGTAGTTCTCCTCATGCTTCTTCAGCTGACGGGAGGCGTATGCTACGACCTTCCCGTGCTGCATCAATACACAACCCATACCTCTACCTGATGCGTCGCAGTAGACCTCAAAACCATCTGGACCGTCTGGTATAGTCAGGACTGGTGCAGATGTCAGAGCATCCTTGAGACTCGTGAAAGAACTCTCACAGTCAGCTGTCCACTCGAATGGTGCATCCTTCTTCATTAAGGAAGTCATCGGCTTCGAGATACTGGAGAAGTCCTTCACAAACCTCCTATAATATCCTGCCAGACCGAGGAAGCTCCTGATATCAGTGACTGTCTTCGGCCTAGGCCAGGTGCGCACTGCATCTATCTTTGCCGGATCAACAGCGATCCCGGCATCAGAAATCACATGCCCAAGGAAAGATACTTGGTTCAACCAAAATTCACATTTCGAAAACTTTGCATACAACTGGTTCCTCCTCAGAGTTTGTAACACATCTCTCAGGTGGCTTTCGTGCTCACCTTTCGATTTAGAATACACAAGAATGTCATCGATGAAGACTACCACTGACTTGTCCAACTGATCTTGGAACAAGCGGTTCATTAAGTCCATGAACTTGGCTGGTGCATTCGATAAGCCAAACGGCATAACTGTGAACTCAATGCCCATACCTCGTTCTGAAAGCTGTCTTCTCGATATCACTGTCACGGATGGCAATCTGATGGTATCCGGAACGTAAGTCTATCTTGGAGAATACTGATGCACCCCTCAGCTGATCAAATAGATCGTCGATGCGTGGTAAAGGGTAACGGTTTTTCACCGTAACAGCATTCAGCTCCCGATAATCAATACACAGGCGGAGGCTACCGTCCTTCTTCTTCACGAAGAGAACCGGCGCTCCCCATGGTGAAACACTAGGGCGGATAAAGCCCTTGTCGAGTAGGTCTCTCAGCTGCTCCTTGAGCTCTGTCATCTCTGCTGGAGCCATACGATAAGGTGCTTCGCAATGGGTCCTGTGCCCGGAACTAAGTCGATCTCAAACTCAACTCCGTGCTGGCGGCATGCCCGGCAGTTCCTTAGGAAATACATCAGGAAACTCCGACACTACCGGCACATCTGGGCTAAACTCAGGGTCTCTCTCATGTCCTGGACATAGCAGAGGTATACATCACTCCCTCGTCGTAACTCACGATACATGGCCATGGCGGTGATGATCTGAGTCGAAGGCTCCCTGGGCCTCTGGCGGTATGATATGGTAACCCCAGATGGACTCCGAAGAAGCAGTCGATGCTCGGCACACAGGATTCTGCCCTTGTACCGCTCAACCAGTTCATCCCGACAATCACATCAAATCCAAGTCCGTCGAACTCTATCAGGTCGATCGGGAACTCTTCACCTCTGATTCGTACAATGACATCTCGGTGGTAGCGGGTACACCTGATCCGCTCTTTCGATGGGAGAGTGACCAAGAAGTCTGGCATCTCCTCTCCATCTAACCCCAGCCTCTTCGCAAAAGATAGCGAAACAAATGTGTGTGAGGCTCCAGAGTCGAACAAGATCGATGCATCCACGCCATTCACTGGAAAGGTACCGGTGAGGATTGTGCCGCTCTTGCCGGCTTCTGCCTCATTGCAGACACTCAGTGTACCTCCCGTTCCGAGTGCACAGCCTAATTCATTGGCAAACTAATAAGTACTGGGTAACAACACGATTGATATACTTCAATAACTCCACTTTATTCATTAACACTTCCTCTTTACAACATTGTTGGTTTACATGGTTGATATAACTTAACACATACATAACTTCCTTAACATATACTGGCTTAACACATTACAAAGTATACAAGGCTTAGAATTGTCTGAAGGTCAAATTCAAACGTCCGGGTTTCATGTGTGTGGCATTGATCACTGCCGACGGTGCGGTATTCAGTTTGATCTTTCTGATGCCGTGATATAGCATCCTTGACTGCCCACCCATGATTAATACATCTCCTGACTTTAGTATTAACTTCCTTGCGAGATCAGCACGCTTCTGCTCGCCATACACAAATACTGCGGTATCACCAATGGACCAAGACACCACGGGTACTCCCTTACTTAGAGACTCGGGTGACTCGTCCTTATCTTGGTGTAAACCTAACCGTCCACCTTTCTGGTAGAAGTTCACAATACACAAATCTGCTTCCACATTGGAATGAATCCGTTTCAACTTGTTGAGCAATTCCCACGGCGTGATTAACGACCGCACGGAACTCCTCTGGTATACTTGGTACTGTTGCTCCATCTTCAGCTCGCACTTCTTGATATGACTTGGTGTAAGGGTTCCAGTCCTTACCCATGCACATCATCTTCAATTGCATTCTTGATCCGTTCGGATATTCAGGTGTGTAGAAACCTCCAGGTTTAGCTCCAAGTTCGTCGCATCGTCTGATGATATGGACTTGTGCTTCCGGTGTCAGGTATCCACTTAAGAGTATCATACCTGGCTGGATAACCTGACATTGCTCCATTGGAAAGTCGGTGATGTTGATGGTGGTTCTTCAGGGTTTGGTGTGGGTGGGATTGGATAACATATATTGAAGGTTCCTTTAAGTTTAGAATTATCTAATTAGGTGTCTTTCACACTATACTTTAACTCCTTACTCACATGATAATACACTTGAACTCACTAAATACACAAGCATGAAATGCGGTATGCAATCACTTATTACATTCAACAGTTTAGGCGGTACCTGGTCTAGAAGAGGGCCCTGGCGCCTCAGACCGGTCCACCACATTCAGGGTGGCCTTGCTAGGTCCCGACCCTTTCCCCTTCTGGGAATCAGTATGCCTCTGATCAGTGGGTGGCTGGTTAGCCGTCTTCGGGCCATCAATAGCTGCTGTGGCCTTACCCTTCCACTGCCCCTTGGGCTTGTTGACTCTGCTGTTGGGGTTCCGGTAACACTCGTGGTCACGGTGACCCCACTTCTCGCAGTATCGACACTGCACCTCATTCCCTTTGCAGTCCTTGCCGGGGTGGTCTCCATTGCACCACTTACAGTAATAGTGGCGCTCCGGTCCAGAGCCCGTGCTAGCTGCTAACACAATACACACTCAGTACTTGTTTCACAACTTATCAACATACACATCAACTTATTACACATGATTAAACAATTACCCTTTGGTGGGTAAGAGCGTAGGGGCTTCGCCGCATAAGCATATGTGAGCTTCAGTGGCTCCTCAGCTGTGGTGGTTTGGGCTTGGCCCTTGTCACCCTGGTGCTGACTCTTCTGGGGCTGGGATAAGGTTTCTTCTTCTTTCCTCCCCCGTACCCCTGCGAACTCTGGCCCTCGCTCGTGGCCTTGCGCTTGTGCGCATTCTCCTCGTCCCTCAGACGGACGGTGATCTCCACCTTAGCAGCGGCATGATAGCACTCCTGAATTTAGGATGGTCAGTCATGCCCCGCAATACATACTCACAACTCACATTATTACTCACTTGTAAACTACACATATTCACATCACTCTTTATTTAAATTACCTGCAAGGTAGTATACTCAGCTGGCCCCATCCCATAGCGAAGACGGTGGCTGAGACCGTTGTAGAAACGGTTTACCAGCACCCGGTTCGAGTATCCCAGGTCCGGTAACAGGTGGACAAGGCCGGTGAAGGCAGTGTAGTACTCATCTACCGACACCTTGTCTCCCTGCCTCAGACTATCCAGCTCCAGGCGCTTGGCCTCTTGAACGTGCACGGGGTAGTATTTGGCTCGCAGCAGAGCCGTGTACTCCCTCCAGCCAAACTGAGGATCCGCCATCCGGTCCTCTCTCACTAGCTTCCACCAGTTTTGTGCCGAACCCTTCAGGTAGTAAGCGGCAAGACGGACCTTAGCCTCTGCGGGCACAGCCAAGGTCTCGTAGGCGGTCTCCAACTCGGAGATGTACGCCTCCAACTTACGTGGGTCGGTCTCCCCATGAAATGAAGGGGGTCTCAGATCTGCCAATGCCTTGACCCAATTGGTCTCTCGTGGCAGTGGCGGTGGTGGCTGAACTCCGGGCATCTGCCCCTGCTGGATCGCAGCTACAAGCTGGGGTACCATCTGGGCCACAGCGGCTGCTACAGCCTCAGCCATAACCTGAGCCGTAGTGTTCTCGCCCTGGTCACCCCCAGTACCAGTACCACTTCCGCGGCCTCTACCGCGTGGTCTACCTGACATCTGTATTCACATGAGTATTCATTAGCAATATGCTTACACACTTATCGGTCCAACGATCGTAACGCTTCCCGACAATAAGGTATTTCCACACTTAGTTAGTGGTTAACCTTTCCATAACTGATCACTTAGGTAACTGTAGTTAGGTTTCCTAACTCGGTATATTCCTAAGCTCGGTATTCTAGTCATCAGAGCGATACTTCGCTCTGATACCACTTTTTGTAACACCCCTAATACGCACATGATACTAAATGAAATCGCAGCGGAAATAAATAACTAAACAGTAACTAACGCTTGGTGCTACAACGCCGTCAACCACCCACGTGATTGACAAGGCAGAATAAATACAATTGTACCGGTCTGATGATCAGACTCCCGAGCATAAAACTAAACCATAATTACATCATTTACAATACCGAGTGTTTACATACATCCTTCACTGTATAATATCACTGTATACGCAACAACCAAAAGTACATAACGCCACAGGAGCACAGGCGCATCCCGGGCCAACATCCAAAGTATACAAAAGTAATTGCATCCTAGGATCTAAAGCCACTCCGCTTCTTCGATCCTCATCCTGCAGTATAAGAAATATGGATCCCCCGAGGGGGTCAGCAACCCTTGGCTGGTATGGCTAACGCGCAGCCCATCGGCTACCGGGATACGCGCAGCTAATTGTCATGATAACATGGCATTTATTTACATACATAACATAACATAACATAACATGGAGCATGGCATCAGTAGTGCACAGCTCATTATCACATACACGGTGGATCTTAGTTCCACAATAACAAACCACAAGGGTCAAATAACATAAGAGCCTAGAGAGTGATTCGCCCTCATGTTAAGCTCGTTAAACACACTCATTACCGTTCTGTTAGGCGAACGAGTAACTTAAGTCACAGATGGTTCGGATTTAGTGACCCGAACACACCACACAAACACAGGTTCCCACTAAACCGATCATAAGTCAGAATAGGTAAGCTTTGGAAGAAGCTAGCGGGAGATCGAACGCCAAATTAAGGTGAACAATCTTAACAACATAAGAGTCGAATCTGATTCAGATATCTACTCTTAACTTACATGCATGACCGGACAACCGGATTCCTCACTTCCCAGTTAACACTTGTTAGAAGTTCATAGTGGAACTTAACAACCCACACAATAGGTGGTAAGTCATGTTAGACACACACAAGGGAAAAGTCACAACAACATCACAATAATATGAACAACTGTAAACTCATTACATGTTTAAATCTTATAACGTTGTAAACACACAGAAAAACATACAACACACAAACCGGTGTAAACCGCTAGACAACAGACTGCAAGAAAACCATACCTTGGTCCTTGCCTCGTTTGGTTTCCTCCGTAGGTCACTCCTATACATAATTCAAGAACGTCGGTTAATTAACTTACTTAACCTCCAAATTTACTAAGTGTTTTCATAATTGTATGACATGTTTTTAATGTCTATCTTACCCTAGGTTACCTTCATTATACACCCTAGGGTTAACTACATAAGTCACATTCTTTTCTGTTTTTTTTTTTACAAGTTTAGGTCCGACCGGACTTGCCGACCGGACTTGTCCAAGTCCGGTCCATTCCAGTAACCTTTTTACCGTTGGAAAATTCACTCCGACCGGACTTACATGTCCGGTCCTATGTCCGGTCGATTCCAGAGACTTATAACCCGTACAAAATTCATGCCGACCGGACTTGACAAGTCCGGTCCCATGTCCGGTCCATTCCAGAAACATTTTCCCCTCACAAAACACAGTCCGACCGGACTTGTAGGTCCGGTCCCTCAAGTCCGGTCGATTCCAGAAACATTTTCCGGTAGTGTAACAGGGCCCGACCGGGCTTGCAAGTCCGGTCGCAAGTCCGGTCTGCCCCAAATCCTTATTTTCCTTTTCACATTCAACTCCAAACTTTACCCCATATAACCTAGTACCCCCTAACCTTATTTGGGCACTTCAAACACAACTTAAACCATCCTTTAAACACTCACAAACTCTTTTCTAATTCCTTAAACCTTTACTTATTTCTTCACAAAATTCCTAACACTTACAACATTTTACACTAGGTTTCTAAATGGTGTTTCTCACCTATGATAACTACTATCCCAAAATGTTTTCTTCTTATCTTAACATCATCTCCCAAGCATCATCTCTCACAACTAACTCCTTATATCATTCTTGAACTCTTTTCCTAATGTACACTTCTCCTTATTTTGCCAAAGTTTGCCTAAGTCTTTACCTAAGTCCCAAAATGGCTTTGGTACATACTAAAATCTCAAGCTCATGCCTAAGTCCTTGTTACATCCCAAATCACCTTAATGCATGTTTCTTACACAAGAACAACACTTAACCATTTTAAATACTCCTTAACTTATCAAACTCATTTTAACACTTAGAACTTCACATTTGTTACCCAAATTTCGACATAGGTTCTCCTAGAACATTACTAAACCAAAACACATTGTTTTTACCAATAAACAACCAAGAACACTAAAAATCCATCAAGCACTTATTATACACAAACTTCACTCACAAAGCACTACATCACAATATAGTGCACAATTTAAATTGCATGGCACTTAGGCCCTTAAATGACATGGCTCTTAGGCCCTTAAGGTGCATAAATCATAAACACTGAATTTCCACAATATATTTGCCTTTAACCTGCAAATACACTCAACAACACATATGCCTTTTACTAAGCTCTTGGGAACACTTTACTAAGTCATTCACCATTGGCTCTTTAGGTAGTTTTAATAAGCATTTATAAGCTCATTTCTCCTAAGGCATTAAAACAACATTAGGTTAGTAGATTTACCTCTTTTGCAAAATAACTTCTTTCTTGTTTCCTTTAGAAAACCGATAGAGTACTTGATTCTTTGACAAGTTCTAAACAATATACAAACATTATAATGAGTATTCAAGCTATAAGCTCCATCTCATTGTAAACCCTAGTTTTACATTGTTTCAAAAACATTAATGTAGTTGTTTTACCTTGCTCTTTGAAGAGAGTTTGAATATCTAGCAAGAGAGGACTCCACCTAGTCCATGAAGAGTTGGAATGAAGCTAGAACAAAGTCACATAAAAAGCTCCTTCAATATATTTTCGGACATGACAAAAACAAGGAGGAAATGAAGTTTTTATTTGAGATTCCTTACCTAGAAGTCAAGGAGAGTAACAATATGTAAAAATACAAGCTCAAGCTCCTTCAATGGAGAAACTCCATGGCACCGAAATGGTTGTCTTGGACTTTTGAAAAGATAGGAATGAAGAGCTTGATGAGAGGAAGAGATTGGTGGTGTT